>OU026148.1:72661506-73956772 GCA_907269125.1 Eristalis pertinax | reverse complement strand
CATCAACCATGCCGCTACGACCAATAGGTCAGAAGTTAGTAGAAATGAAGGTCGACAAGAGCGTCGGAAAAGGTGACCTGAAGTAGTTTATTCTGGTAAATCGGCCATATCTCGGAGACGGTTCGGTTGTTTTGGACGGGGTTTGTTGCGTTGGATTCAGCATGGAAACACGCTTCTTGAGAGCCATCAACCATGCCGCTACGACCTGTAGAAAGTAGGGAAAAAAATGTTGGAGAAATTGACCTGAAATGCTAAATTTTACAAAATGGGCCGTATCTCGGAAACTATGCGTTTTTCGGCGATTTTGGCTTCTTTGGTCAAGGTTTCTTATGACTTTGCGCAGGATGAAAATACGCTTCTTTAGAGCCATCAACCATGCCGCTACGACCAATAGGTCAGAAGTTAGTAGAAATGAAGGTCGACAAGAGCGTCGGAAAAGGTGACCTGAAGTAGTTTATTCTGGTAAATCGGCCATATCTCGGAGACGGTTCGGTTGTTTTGGACGGGGTTTGTTGCGTTGGATTCAGCATGGAAACACGCTTCTTGAGAGCCATCAACCATGCCGCTACGACCTGTAGAAAGTAGGGAAAAAATGTTGGAGAATTGACCTGAAATGCTAAATTTTACAAAATGGGCCGTATCTCGGAAACTATGCGTTTTTCGGCGATTTTGGCTTCTTTGGTCAAGGTTTCTTATGACTTTGCGCAGGATGAAAATACGCTTCTTTAGAGCCATCAACCATGCCGCTACGACCAATAGGTCAGAAGTTAGTAGAAATGAAGGTCGACAAGAGCGTCGGAAAAGGTGACCTGAAGTAGTTTATTCTGGTAAATCGGCCATATCTCGGAGACGGTTCGGTTGTTTTGGACGGGGTTTGTTGCGTTGGATTCAGCATGGAAACACGCTTCTTGAGAGCCATCAACCATGCCGCTACGACCTGTAGAAAGTAGGGAAAAAATGTTGGAGAAATTGACCTGAAATGCTAAATTTTACAAAATGGGCCGTATCTCGGAAACTATGCGTTTTTCGGCGATTTTGGCTTCTTTGGTCAAGGTTTCTTATGACTTTGCGCAGGATGAAAATACGCTTCTTTAGAGCCATCAACCATGCCGCTACGACCAATAGGTCAGAAGTTAGTAGAAATGAAGGTCGACAAGAGCGTCGGAAAAGGTGACCTGAAGTAGTTTATTCTGGTAAATCGGCCATATCTCGGAGACGGTTCGGTTGTTTTGGACGGGGTTTGTTGCGTTGGATTCAGCATGGAAACACGCTTCTTGAGAGCCATCAACCATGCCGCTACGACCTGTAGAAAGTAGGGAAAAAATGTTGGAGAAATTGACCTGAAATGCTAAATTTTACAAAATGGGCCGTATCTCGGAAACTATGCGTTTTTCGGCGATTTTGGCTTCTTTGGTCAAGGTTTCTTATGACTTTGCGCAGGATGAAATACGCTTCTTTAGAGCCATCAACCATGCCGCTACGACCAATAGGTCAGAAAGTTAGTAGAAATGAAGGTCGACAAGAGCGTCGGAAAAGGTGACCTGAAGTAGTTTATTCTGGTAAATCGGCCATATCTCGGAGACGGTTCGGTTGTTTTGACGGGGTTTGTTGCGTTGTATTCAGCATGGAAACACGCTTCTTGAGAGCCATCAACCATGCCGCTACGACCTGTAGAAAGTAGGGAAAAAATGTTGGAGAAATTGACCTGAAATGCTAAATTTTACAAAATGGGCCGTATCTCGGAAACTATGCGTTTTTCGGCGATTTTGGCTTCTTTGGTCAAGGTTTCTTATGACTTTGCGCAGGATGAAAATACGCTTCTTTAGAGCCATCAACCATGCCGCTACGACCAATAGGTCAGAAGTTAGTAGAAATGAAGGTCGACAAGAGCGTCGGAAAAGGTGACCTGAAGTAGTTTATTCTGGTAAATCGGCCATATCTCGGAGACGGTTCGGTTGTTTTGGACGGGGTTTGTTGCGTTGGATTCAGCATGGAAACACGCTTCTTGAGAGCCATCAACCATGCCGCTACGACCTGTAGAAAGTAGGGAAAAAATGTTGGAGAAATTGACCTGAAATGCTAAATTTTACAAAATGGGCCGTATCTCGGAAACTATGCGTTTTTCGGCGATTTTGGCTTCTTTGGTCAAGGTTTCTTATGACTTTGCGCAGGATGAAAATACGCTTCTTTAGAGCCATCAACCATGCCGCTACGACCAATAGGTCAGTAGTTAGTAGAAATGAAGGTCGACAAGAGCGTCGGAAAAGGTGACCTGAAGTAGTTTATTCTGGTAAATCGGCCATATCTCGGAGACGGTTCGGTTGTTTTGGACGGGGTTTGTTGCGTTGGATTCAGCATGGAAACACGCTTCTTGAGAGCCATCAACCATGCCGCTACGACCTGTAGAAAGTAGGGAAAAAATGTTGGAGAAATTGACCTGAAATGCTAAATTTTACAAAATGGGCCGTATCTCGGAAACTATGCGTTTTTCGGCGATTTTGGCTTCTTTGGTCAAGGTTTCTTATGACTTGCGCAGGATGAAAATACGCTTCTTTAGAGCCATCAACCATGCCGCTACGACCAATAGGTCAGAAGTTAGTAGAAATGAAGGTCGACAAGAGCGTCGGAAAAGGTGACCTGAAGTAGTTTATTCTGGTAAATCGGCCATATCTCGGAGACGGTTCTGTTGTTTTGGACGGGGTTTGTTGCGTTGGATTCAGCATGGAAACACGCTTCTTGAGAGCCATCAACCATGCCGCTACGACCTGTAGAAAGTAGGGAAAAAATGTTGGAGAAATTGACCTGAAATGCTAAATTTTACAAAATGGGCCGTATCTCGGAAACTATGCGTTTTTCGGCGATTTTGGCTTCTTTGGTCAAGGTTTCTTATGACTTTGCGCAGGATGAAAATACGCTTCTTTAGAGCCATCAACCATGCCGCTACGACCAATAGGTCAGAAGTTAGTAGAAATGAAGGTCGACAAGAGCGTCGGAAAAGGTGACCTGAAGTAGTTTATTCTGGTAAATCGGCCATATCTCGGAGACGGTTCGGTTGTTTTGGACGGGGTTTGTTGCGTTGGATTCAGCATGGAAACACGCTTCTTGAGAGCCATCAACCATGCCGCTACGACCTGTAGAAAGTAGGGAAAAAATGTTGGAGAAATTGACCTGAAATGCTAAATTTTACAAAATGGGCCGTATCTCGGAAACTATGCGTTTTTCGGCGATTTTGGCTTCTTTGGTCAAGGTTTCTTATGACTTTGCGCAGGATGAAAATACGCTTCTTTAGAGCCATCAACCATGCCGCTACGACCAATAGGTCAGAAGTTAGTAGAAATGAAGGTCGACAAGAGCGTCGGAAAAGGTGACCTGAAGTAGTTTATTCTGGTAAATCGGCCATATCTCGGAGACGGTTCGGTTGTTTTGGACGGGGTTTGTTGCGTTGGATTCAGCATGGAAACACGCTTCTTGAGAGCCATCAACCATGCCGCTACGACCTGTAGAAAGTAGGGAAAAAATGTTGGAGAAATTGACCTGAAATGCTAAATTTTACAAAATGGGCCGTATCTCGGAAACTATGCGTTTTTCGGCGATTTTGGCTTCTTTGGTCAAGGTTTCTTATGACTTTGCGCAGGATGAAAATACGCTTCTTTAGAGCCATCAACCATGCCGCTACGACCAATAGGTCAGAAGTTAGTAGAAATGAAGGTCGACAAGAGCGTCGGAAAAGGTGACCTGAAGTAGTTTATTCTGGTAAATCGGCCATATCTCGGAGACGGTTCGGTTGTTTTGGACGGGGTTTGTTGCGTTGGATTCAGCATGGAAACACGCTTCTTGAGAGCCATCAACCATGCCGCTACGACCTGTAGAAAGTAGGGAAAAAATGTTGGAGAAATTGACCTGAAATGCTAAATTTTACAAAATGGGCCGTATCTCGGAAACTATGCGTTTTTCGGCGATTTTGGCTTCTTTGGTCAAGGTTTCTTATGACTTTGCGCAGGATGAAAATACGCTTCTTTAGAGCCATCAACCATGCCGCTACGACCAATAGGTCAGAAGTTAGTAGAAATGAAGGTCGACAAGAGCGTCGGAAAAGGTGACCTGAAGTAGTTTATTCTGGTAAATCGGCCATATCTCGGAGACGGTTCGGTTGTTTTGGACGGGGTTTGTTGCGTTGGATTCAGCATGGAAACACGCTTCTTGAGAGCCATCAACCATGCCGCTACGACCTGTAGAAAGTAGGGAAAAAATGTTGGAGAAATTGACCTGAAATGCTAAATTTTACAAAATGGGCCGTATCTCGGAAACTATGCGTTTTTCGGCGATTTTGGCTTCTTTGGTCAAGGTTTCTTATGACTTTGCGCAGGATGAAAATACGCTTCTTTAGAGCCATCAACCATGCCGCTACGACCAATAGGTCAGAAGTTAGTAGAAATGAAGGTCGACAAGAGCGTCGGAAAAGGTGACCTGAAGTAGTTTATTCTGGTAAATCGGCCATATCTCGGAGACGGTTCGGTTGTTTTGGACGGGGTTTGTTGCGTTGGATTCAGCATGGAAACACGCTTCTTGAGAGCCATCAACCATGCCGCTACGACCTGTAGAAAGTAGGGAAAAAATGTTGGAGAAATTGACCTGAAATGCTAAATTTTACAAAATGGGCCGTATCTCGGAAACTATGCGTTTTTCGGCGATTTTGGCTTCTTTGGTCAAGGTTTCTTATGACTTTGCGCAGGATGAAAATACGCTTCTTTAGAGCCATCAACCATGCCGCTACGACCAATAGGTCAGAAGTTAGTAGAAATGAAGGTCGACAAGAGCGTCGGAAAAGGTGACCTGAAGTAGTTTATTCTGGTAAATCGGCCATATCTCGGAGACGGTTCGGTTGTTTTGGACGGGGTTTGTTGCGTTGGATTCAGCATGGAAACACGCTTCTTGAGAGCCATCAACCATGCCGCTACGACCTGTAGAAAGTAGGGAAAAAATGTTGGAGAAATTGACCTGAAATGCTAAATTTTACAAAATGGGCCGTATCTCGGAAACTATGCGTTTTTCGGCGATTTTGGCTTCTTTGGTCAAGGTTTCTTATGACTTTGCGCAGGATGAAAATACGCTTCTTTAGAGCCATCAACCATGCCGCTACGACCAATAGGTCAGAAGTTAGTAGAAATGAAGGTCGACAAGAGCGTCGGAAAAGGTGACCTGAAGTAGTTTATTCTGGTAAATCGGCCATATCTCGGAGACGGTTCGGTTGTTTTGGACGGGGTTTGTTGCGTTGCATTCAGCATGGAAACACGCTTCTTGAGAGCCATCAACCATGCCGCTACGACCTGTAGAAAGTAGGGAAAAAATGTTGGAGAAATTGACCTGAAATGCTAAATTTTACAAAATGGGCCGTATCTCGGAAACTATGCGTTTTTCGGCGATTTTGGCTTCTTTGGTCAAGGTTTCTTATGACTTTGCGCAGGATGAAAATACGCTTCTTTAGAGCCATCAACCATGCCGCTACGACCAATAGGTCAGAAGTTAGTAGAAATGAAGGTCGACAAGAGCGTCGGAAAAGGTGACCTGAAGTAGTTTATTCTGGTAAATCGGCCATATCTCGGAGACGGTTCGGTTGTTTTGGACGGGGTTTGTTGCGTTGGATTCAGCATGGAAACACGCTTCTTGAGAGCCATCAACCATGCCGCTACGACCTGTAGAAAGTAGGGAAAAAATGTTGGAGAAATTGACCTGAAATGCTAAATTTTACAAAATGGGCCGTATCTCGGAAACTATGCGTTTTTCGGCGATTTTGGCTTCTTTGGTCAAGGTTTCTTATGACTTTGCGCAGGATGAAAATACGCTTCTTTAGAGCCATCAACCATGCCGCTACGACCAATAGGTCAGAAGTTAGTAGAAATGAAGGTCGACAAGAGCGTCGGAAAAGGTGACCTGAAGTAGTTTATTCTGGTAAATCGGCCATATCTCGGAGACGGTTCGGTTGTTTTGGACGGGGTTTGTTGCGTTGGATTCAGCATGGAAACACGCTTCTTGAGAGCCATCAACCATGCCGCTACGACCTGTAGAAAGTAGGGAAAAAATGTTGGAGAAATTGACCTGAAATGCTAAATTTTACAAAATGGGCCGTATCTCGGAAACTATGCGTTTTTCGGCGATTTTGGCTTCTTTGGTCAAGGTTTCTTATGACTTTGCGCAGGATGAAAATACGCTTCTTTAGAGCCATCAACCATGCCGCTACGACCAATAGGTCAGAAGTTAGTAGAAATGAAGGTCGACAAGAGCGTCGGAAAAGGTGACCTGAAGTAGTTTATTCTGGTAAATCGGCCATATCTCGGAGACGGTTCTGTTGTTTTGGACGGGGTTTGTTGCGTTGGATTCAGCATGGAAACACGCTTCTTGAGAGCCATCAACCATGCCGCTACGACCTGTAGAAAGTAGGGAAAAAATGTTGGAGAAATTGACCTGAAATGCTAAATTTTACAAAATGGGCCGTATCTCGGAAACTATGCGTTTTTCGGCGATTTTGGCTTCTTTGGTCAAGGTTTCTTATGACTTTGCGCAGGATGAAAATACGCTTCTTTAGAGCCATCAACCATGCCGCTACGACCAATAGGTCAGAAGTTAGTAGAAATGAAGGTCGACAAGAGCGTCGGAAAAGGTGACCTGAAGTAGTTTATTCTGGTAAATCGGCCATATCTCGGAGACGGTTCGGTTGTTTTGGACGGGGTTTGTTGCGTTGGATTCAGCATGGAAACACGCTTCTTGAGAGCCATCAACCATGCCGCTACGACCTGTAGAAAGTAGGGAAAAAATGTTGGAGAAATTGACCTGAAATGCTAAATTTTACAAAATGGGCCGTATCTCGGAAACTATGCGTTTTTCGGCGATTTTGGCTTATTTGGTCAAGGTTTCTTATGACTTTGCGCAGGATGAAAATACGCTTCTTTAGAGCCATCAACCATGCCGCTACGACCAATAGGTCAGAAGTTAGTAGAAATGAAGGTCGACAAGAGCGTCGGAAAAGGTGACCTGAAGTAGTTTATTCTGGTAAATCGGCCATATCTCGGAGACGGTTCGGTTGTTTTGGACGGGGTTTGTTGCGTTGGATTCAGCATGGAAACACGCTTCTTGAGAGCCATCAACCATGCCGCTACGACCTGTAGAAAGTAGGGAAAAAATGTTGGAGAAATTGACCTGAAATGCTAAATTTTACAAAATGGGCCGTATCTCGGAAACTATGCGTTTTTCGGCGATTTTGGCTTCTTTGGTCAAGGTTTCTTATGACTTTGCGCAGGATGAAAATACGCTTCTTTAGAGCCATCAACCATGCCGCTACGACCAATAGGTCAGAAGTTAGTAGAAATGAAGGTCGACAAGAGCGTCGGAAAAGGTGACCTGAAGTAGTTTATTCTGGTAAATCGGCCATATCTCGGAGACGGTTCGGTTGTTTTGGACGGGGTTTGTTGCGTTGGATTCAGCATGGAAACACGCTTCTTGAGAGCCATCAACCATGCCGCTACGACCTGTAGAAAGTAGGGAAAAAATGTTGGAGAAATTGACCTGAAATGCTAAATTTTACAAAATGGGCCGTATCTCGGAAACTATGCGTTTTTCGGCGATTTTGGCTTCTTTGGTCAAGGTTTCTTATGACTTTGCGCAGGATGAAAATACGCTTCTTTAGAGCCATCAACCATGCCGCTACGACCAATAGGTCAGAAGTTAGTAGAAATGAAGGTCGACAAGAGCGTCGGAAAAGGTGACCTGAAGTAGTTTATTCTGGTAAATCGGCCATATCTCGGAGACGGTTCGGTTGTTTTGGACGGGGTTTGTTGCGTTGGATTCAGCATGGAAACACGCTTCTTGAGAGCCATCAACCATGCCGCTACGACCTGTAGAAAGTAGGGAAAAAATGTTGGAGAAATTGACCTGAAATGCTAAATTTTACAAAATGGGCCGTATCTCGGAAACTATGCGTTTTTCGGCGATTTTGGCTTCTTTGGTCAAGGTTTCTTATGACTTTGCGCAGGATGAAAATACGCTTCTTTAGAGCCATCAACCATGCCGCTACGACCAATAGGTCAGAAGTTAGTAGAAATGAAGGTCGACAAGAGCGTCGGAAAAGGTGACCTGAAGTAGTTTATTCTGGTAAATCGGCCATATCTCGGAGACGGTTCGGTTGTTTTGGACGGGGTTTGTTGCGTTGGATTCAGCATGGAAACACGCTTCTTGAGAGCCATCAACCATGCCGCTACGACCTGTAGAAAGTAGGGAAAAAATGTTGGAGAAATTGACCTGAAATGCTAAATTTTACAAAATGGGCCGTATCTCGGAAACTATGCGTTTTTCGGCGATTTTGGCTTCTTTGGTCAAGGTTTCTTATGACTTTGCGCAGGATGAAAATACGCTTCTTTAGAGCCATCAACCATGCCGCTACGACCAATAGGTCAGAAGTTAGTAGAAATGAAGGTCGACAAGAGCGTCGGAAAAGGTGACCTGAAGTAGTTTATTCTGGTAAATCGGCCATATCTCGGAGACGGTTCGGTTGTTTTGGACGGGGTTTGTTGCGTTGGATTCAGCATGGAAACACGCTTCTTGAGAGCCATCAACCATGCCGCTACGACCTGTAGAAAGTAGGGAAAAAATGTTGGAGAAATTGACCTGAAATGCTAAATTTTACAAAATGGGCCGTATCTCGGAAACTATGCGTTTTTCGGCGATTTTGGCTTCTTCGGTCAAGGTTTCTTATGACTTTGCGCAGGATGAAAATACGCTTCTTTAGAGCCATCAACCATGCCGCTACTACCAATAGGTCAGAAGTTAGTAGAAATGAAGGTCGACAAGAGCGTCGGAAAAGGTGACCTGAAGTAGTTTATTCTGGTAAATCGGCCATATCTCGGAGACGGTTCGGTTGTTTTGGACGGGGTTTGTTGCGTTGCATTCAGCATGGAAACACGCTTCTTGAGAGCCATCAACCATGCCGCTACGACCTGTAGAAAGTAGGGAAAAAATGTTGGAGAAATTGACCTGAAATGCTAAATTTTACAAAATGGGCCGTATCTCGGAAACTATGCGTTTTTCGGCGATTTTGGCTTCTTTGGTCAAGGTTTCTTATGACTTTGCGCAGGATGAAAATACGCTTCTTTAGAGCCATCAACCATGCCGCTACTACCAATAGGTCAGAAGTTAGTAGAAATGAAGGTCGACAAGAGCGTCGGAAAAGGTGACCTGAAGTAGTTTATTCTGGTAAATCGGCCATATCTCGGAGACGGTTCGGTTGTTTTGGACGGGGTTTGTTGCGTTGGATTCAGCATGGAAACACGCTTCTTGAGAGCCATCAACCATGCCGCTACGACCTGTAGAAAGTAGGGAAAAAATGTTGGAGAAATTGACCTGAAATGCTAAATTTTACAAAATGGGCCGTATCTCGGAAACTATGCGTTTTTCGGCGATTTTGGCTTCTTTGGTCAAGGTTTCTTATGACTTTGCGCAGGATGAAAATACGCTTCTTTAGAGCCATCAACCATGCCGCTACGACCAATAGGTCAGAAGTTAGTAGAAATGAAGGTCGACAAGAGCGTCGGAAAAGGTGACCTGAAGTAGTTTATTCTGGTAAATCGGCCATATCTCGGAGACGGTTCGGTTGTTTTGGACGGGGTTTGTTGCGTTGGATTCAGCATGGAAACACGCTTCTTGAGAGCCATCAACCATGCCGCTACGACCTGTAGAAAGTAGGGAAAAAATGTTGGAGAAATTGACCTGAAATGCTAAATTTTACAAAATGGGCCGTATCTCGGAAACTATGCGTTTTTCGGCGATTTTGGCTTCTTTGGTCAAGGTTTCTTATGACTTTGCGCAGGATGAAAATACGCTTCTTTAGAGCCATCAACCATGCCGCTACGACCAATAGGTCAGAAGTTAGTAGAAATGAAGGTCGACAAGAGCGTCGGAAAAGGTGACCTGAAGTAGTTTATTCTGGTAAATCGGCCATATCTCGGAGACGGTTCTGTTGTTTTGGACGGGGTTTGTTGCGTTGGATTCAGCATGGAAACACGCTTCTTGAGAGCCATCAACCATGCCGCTACGACCTGTAGAAAGTAGGGAAAAAATGTTGGAGAAATTGACCTGAAATGCTAAATTTTACAAAATGGGCCGTATCTCGGAAACTATGCGTTTTTCGGCGATTTTGGCTTCTTTGGTCAAGGTTTCTTATGACTTTGCGCAGGATGAAAATACGCTTCTTTAGAGCCATCAACCATGCCGCTACGACCAATAGGTCAGAAGTTAGTAGAAATGAAGGTCGACAAGAGCGTCGGAAAAGGTGACCTGAAGTAGTTTATTCTGGTAAATCGGCCATATCTCGGAGACGGTTCGGTTGTTTTGGACGGGGTTTGTTGCGTTGGATTCAGCATGGAAACACGCTTCTTGAGAGCCATCAACCATGCCGCTACGACCTGTAGAAAGTAGGGAAAAAATGTTGGAGAAATTGACCTGAAATGCTAAATTTTACAAAATGGGCCGTATCTCGGAAACTATGCGTTTTTCGGCGATTTTGGCTTATTTGGTCAAGGTTTCTTATGACTTTGCGCAGGATGAAAATACGCTTCTTTAGAGCCATCAACCATGCCGCTACGACCAATAGGTCAGAAGTTAGTAGAAATGAAGGTCGACAAGAGCGTCGGAAAAGGTGACCTGAAGTAGTTTATTCTGGTAAATCGGCCATATCTCGGAGACGGTTCGGTTGTTTTGGACGGGGTTTGTTGCGTTGGATTCAGCATGGAAACACGCTTCTTGAGAGCCATCAACCATGCCGCTACGACCTGTAGAAAGTAGGGAAAAAATGTTGGAGAAATTGACCTGAAATGCTAAATTTTACAAAATGGGCCGTATCTCGGAAACTATGCGTTTTTCGGCGATTTTGGCTTCTTTGGTCAAGGTTTCTTATGACTTTGCGCAGGATGAAAATACGCTTCTTTAGAGCCATCAACCATGCCGCTACGACCAATAGGTCAGAAGTTAGTAGAAATGAAGGTCGACAAGAGCGTCGGAAAAGGTGACCTGAAGTAGTTTATTCTGGTAAATCGGCCATATCTCGGAGACGGTTCGGTTGTTTTGGACGGGGTTTGTTGCGTTGGATTCAGCATGGAAACACGCTTCTTGAGAGCCATCAACCATGCCGCTACGACCTGTAGAAAGTAGGGAAAAAATGTTGGAGAAATTGACCTGAAATGCTAAATTTTACAAAATGGGCCGTATCTCGGAAACTATGCGTTTTTCGGCGATTTTGGCTTCTTTGGTCAAGGTTTCTTATGACTTTGCGCAGGATGAAAATACGCTTCTTTAGAGCCATCAACCATGCCGCTACGACCAATAGGTCAGAAGTTAGTAGAAATGAAGGTCGACAAGAGCGTCGGAAAAGGTGACCTGAAGTAGTTTATTCTGGTAAATCGGCCATATCTCGGAGACGGTTCGGTTGTTTTGGACGGGGTTTGTTGCGTTGGATTCAGCATGGAAACACGCTTCTTGAGAGCCATCAACCATGCCGCTACGACCTGTAGAAAGTAGGGAAAAAATGTTGGAGAAATTGACCTGAAATGCTAAATTTTACAAAATGGGCCGTATCTCGGAAACTATGCGTTTTTCGGCGATTTTGGCTTCTTTGGTCAAGGTTTCTTATGACTTTGCGCAGGATGAAAATACGCTTCTTTAGAGCCATCAACCATGCCGCTACGACCAATAGGTCAGAAGTTAGTAGAAATGAAGGTCGACAAGAGCGTCGGAAAAGGTGACCTGAAGTAGTTTATTCTGGTAAATCGGCCATATCTCGGAGACGGTTCTGTTGTTTTGGACGGGGTTTGTTGCGTTGGATTCAGCATGGAAACACGCTTCTTGAGAGCCATCAACCATGCCGCTACGACCTGTAGAAAGTAGGGAAAAAATGTTGGAGAAATTGACCTGAAATGCTAAATTTTACAAAATGGGCCGTATCTCGGAAACTATGCGTTTTTCGGCGATTTTGGCTTCTTTGGTCAAGGTTTCTTATGACTTTGCGCAGGATGAAAATACGCTTCTTTAGAGCCATCAACCATGCCGCTACGACCAATAGGTCAGAAGTTAGTAGAAATGAAGGTCGACAAGAGCGTCGGAAAAGGTGACCTGAAGTAGTTTATTCTGGTAAATCGGCCATATCTCGGAGACGGTTCGGTTGTTTTGGACGGGGTTTGTTGCGTTGGATTCAGCATGGAAACACGCTTCTTGAGAGCCATCAACCATGCCGCTACGACCTGTAGAAAGTAGGGAAAAAATGTTGGAGAAATTGACCTGAAATGCTAAATTTTACAAAATGGGCCGTATCTCGGAAACTATGCGTTTTTCGGCGATTTTGGCTTATTTGGTCAAGGTTTCTTATGACTTTGCGCAGGATGAAAATACGCTTCTTTAGAGCCATCAACCATGCCGCTACGACCAATAGGTCAGAAGTTAGTAGAAATGAAGGTCGACAAGAGCGTCGGAAAAGGTGACCTGAAGTAGTTTATTCTGGTAAATCGGCCATATCTCGGAGACGGTTCGGTTGTTTTGGACGGGGTTTGTTGCGTTGGATTCAGCATGGAAACACGCTTCTTGAGAGCCATCAACCATGCCGCTACGACCTGTAGAAAGTAGGGAAAAAATGTTGGAGAAATTGACCTGAAATGCTAAATTTTACAAAATGGGCCGTATCTCGGAAACTATGCGTTTTTCGGCGATTTTGGCTTCTTTGGTCAAGGTTTCTTATGACTTTGCGCAGGATGAAAATACGCTTCTTTAGAGCCATCAACCATGCCGCTACGACCAATAGGTCAGAAGTTAGTAGAAATGAAGGTCGACAAGAGCGTCGGAAAAGGTGACCTGAAGTAGTTTATTCTGGTAAATCGGCCATATCTCGGAGACGGTTCGGTTGTTTTGGACGGGGTTTGTTGCGTTGGATTCAGCATGGAAACACGCTTCTTGAGAGCCATCAACCATGCCGCTACGACCTGTAGAAAGTAGGGAAAAAATGTTGGAGAAATTGACCTGAAATGCTAAATTTTACAAAATGGGCCGTATCTCGGAAACTATGCGTTTTTCGGCGATTTTGGCTTCTTTGGTCAAGGTTTCTTATGACTTTGCGCAGGATGAAAATACGCTTCTTTAGAGCCATCAACCATGCCGCTACGACCAATAGGTCAGAAGTTAGTAGAAATGAAGGTCGACAAGAGCGTCGGAAAAGGTGACCTGAAGTAGTTTATTCTGGTAAATCGGCCATATCTCGGAGACGGTTCGGTTGTTTTGGACGGGGTTTGTTGCGTTGGATTCAGCATGGAAACACGCTTCTTGAGAGCCATCAACCATGCCGCTACGACCTGTAGAAAGTAGGGAAAAAATGTTGGAGAAATTGACCTGAAATGCTAAATTTTACAAAATGGGCCGTATCTCGGAAACTATGCGTTTTTCGGCGATTTTGGCTTCTTTGGTCAAGGTTTCTTATGACTTTGCGCAGGATGAAAATACGCTTCTTTAGAGCCATCAACCATGCCGCTACGACCAATAGGTCAGAAGTTAGTAGAAATGAAGGTCGACAAGAGCGTCGGAAAAGGTGACCTGAAGTAGTTTATTCTGGTAAATCGGCCATATCTCGGAGACGGTTCGGTTGTTTTGGACGGGGTTTGTTGCGTTGGATTCAGCATGGAAACACGCTTCTTGAGAGCCATCAACCATGCCGCTACGACCTGTAGAAAGTAGGGAAAAAATGTTGGAGAAATTGACCTGAAATGCTAAATTTTACAAAATGGGCCGTATCTCGGAAACTATGCGTTTTTTCGGCGATTTTGGCTTCTTTGGTCAAGGTTTCTTATGACTTTGCGCAGGATGAAAATACGCTTCTTTAGAGCCATCAACCATGCCGCTACGACCAATAGGTCAGAAGTTAGTAGAAATGAAGGTCGACAAGAGCGTCGGAAAAGGTGACCTGAAGTAGTTTATTCTGGTAAATCGGCCATATCTCGGAGACGGTTCGGTTGTTTTGGACGGGGTTTGTTGCGTTGGATTCAGCATGGAAACACGCTTCTTGAGAGCCATCAACCATGCCGCTACGACCTGTAGAAAGTAGGGAAAAAATGTTGGAGAAATTGACCTGAAATGCTAAATTTTACAAAATGGGCCGTATCTCGGAAACTATGCGTTTTTCGGCGATTTTGGCTTCTTTGGTCAAGGTTTCTTATGACTTTGCGCAGGATGAAAATACGCTTCTTTAGAGCCATCAACCATGCCGCTACGACCAATAGGTCAGAAGTTAGTAGAAATGAAGGTCGACAAGAGCGTCGGAAAAGGTGACCTGAAGTAGTTTATTCTGGTAAATCGGCCATATCTCGGAGACGGTTCGGTTGTTTTGGACGGGGTTTGTTGCGTTGGATTCAGCATGGAAACACGCTTCTTGAGAGCCATCAACCATGCCGCTACGACCTGTAGAAAGTAGGGAAAAAATGTTGGAGAAATTGACCTGAAATGCTAAATTTTACAAAATGGGCCGTATCTCGGAAACTATGCGTTTTTCGGCGATTTTGGCTTCTTTGGTCAAGGTTTCTTATGACTTTGCGCAGGATGAAAATACGCTTCTTTAGAGCCATCAACCATGCCGCTACGACCAATAGGTCAGAAGTTAGTAGAAATGAAGGTCGACAAGAGCGTCGGAAAAGGTGACCTGAAGTAGTTTATTCTGGTAAATCGGCCATATCTCGGAGACGGTTCGGTTGTTTTGGACGGGGTTTGTTGCGTTGGATTCAGCATGGAAACACGCTTCTTGAGAGCCATCAACCATGCCGCTACGACCTGTAGAAAGTAGGGAAAAAATGTTGGAGAAATTGACCTGAAATGCTAAATTTTACAAAATGGGCCGTATCTCGGAAACTATGCGTTTTTCGGCGATTTTGGCTTCTTTGGTCAAGGTTTCTTATGACTTTGCGCAGGATGAAAATACGCTTCTTTAGAGCCATCAACCATGCCGCTACGACCAATAGGTCAGAAGTTAGTAGAAATGAAGGTCGACAAGAGCGTCGGAAAAGGTGACCTGAAGTAGTTTATTCTGGTAAATCGGCCATATCTCGGAGACGGTTCGGTTGTTTTGGACGGGGTTTGTTGCGTTGGATTCAGCATGGAAACACGCTTCTTGAGAGCCATCAACCATGCCGCTACGACCTGTAGAAAGTAGGGAAAAAATGTTGGAGAAATTGACCTGAAATGCTAAATTTTACAAAATGGGCCGTATCTCGGAAACTATGCGTTTTTCGGCGATTTTGGCTTCTTTGGTCAAGGTTTCTTATGACTTTGCGCAGGATGAAAATACGCTTCTTTAGAGCCATCAACCATGCCGCTACGACCAATAGGTCAGAAGTTAGTAGAAATGAAGGTCGACAAGAGCGTCGGAAAAGGTGACCTGAAGTAGTTTATTCTGGTAAATCGGCCATATCTCGGAGACGGTTCGGTTGTTTTGGACGGGGTTTGTTGCGTTGCATTCAGCATGGAAACACGCTTCTTGAGAGCCATCAACCATGCCGCTACGACCTGTAGAAAGTAGGGAAAAAATGTTGGAGAAATTGACCTGAAATGCTAAATTTTACAAAATGGGCCGTATCTCGGAAACTATGCGTTTTTCGGCGATTTTGGCTTCTTTGGTCAAGGTTTCTTATGACTTTGCGCAGGATGAAAATACGCTTCTTTAGAGCCATCAACCATGCCGCTACGACCAATAGGTCAGAAGTTAGTAGAAATGAAGGTCGACAAGAGCGTCGGAAAAGGTGACCTGAAGTAGTTTATTCTGGTAAATCGGCCATATCTCGGAGACGGTTCGGTTGTTTTGGACGGGGTTTGTTGCGTTGCATTCAGCATGGAAACACGCTTCTTGAGAGCCATCAACCATGCCGCTACGACCTGTAGAAAGTAGGGAAAAAATGTTGGAGAAATTGACCTGAAATGCTAAATTTTACAAAATGGGCCGTATCTCGGAAACTATGCGTTTTTCGGCGATTTTGGCTTCTTTGGTCAAGGTTTCTTATGACTTTGCGCAGGATGAAAATACGCTTCTTTAGAGCCATCAACCATGCCGCTACGACCAATAGGTCAGAAGTTAGTAGAAATGAAGGTCGACAAGAGCGTCGGAAAAGGTGACCTGAAGTAGTTTATTCTGGTAAATCGGCCATATCTCGGAGACGGTTCGGTTGTTTTGGACGGGGTTTGTTGCGTTGGATTCAGCATGGAAACACGCTTCTTGAGAGCCATCAACCATGCCGCTACGACCTGTAGAAAGTAGGGAAAAAATGTTGGAGAAATTGACCTGAAATGCTAAATTTTACAAAATGGGCCGTATCTCGGAAACTATGCGTTTTTCGGCGATTTTGGCTTCTTTGGTCAAGGTTTCTTATGACTTTGCGCAGGATGAAAATACGCTTCTTTAGAGCCATCAACCATGCCGCTACGACCAATAGGTCAGAAGTTAGTAGAAATGAAGGTCGACAAGAGCGTCGGAAAAGGTGACCTGAAGTAGTTTATTCTGGTAAATCGGCCATATCTCGGAGACGGTTCGGTTGTTTTGGACGGGGTTTGTTGCGTTGGATTCAGCATGGAAACACGCTTCTTGAGAGCCATCAACCATGCCGCTACGACCTGTAGAAAGTAGGGAAAAAATGTTGGAGAAATTGACCTGAAATGCTAAATTTTACAAAATGGGCCGTATCTCGGAAACTATGCGTTTTTCGGCGATTTTGGCTTCTTTGGTCAAGGTTTCTTATGACTTTGCGCAGGATGAAAATACGCTTCTTTAGAGCCATCAACCATGCCGCTACGACCAATAGGTCAGAAGTTAGTAGAAATGAAGGTCGACAAGAGCGTCGGAAAAGGTGACCTGAAGTAGTTTATTCTGGTAAATCGGCCATATCTCGGAGACGGTTCTGTTGTTTTGGACGGGGTTTGTTGCGTTGGATTCAGCATGGAAACACGCTTCTTGAGAGCCATCAACCATGCCGCTACGACCTGTAGAAAGTAGGGAAAAAATGTTGGAGAAATTGACCTGAAATGCTAAATTTTACAAAATGGGCCGTATCTCGGAAACTATGCGTTTTTCGGCGATTTTGGCTTCTTTGGTCAAGGTTTCTTATGACTTTGCGCAGGATGAAAATACGCTTCTTTAGAGCCATCAACCATGCCGCTACGACCAATAGGTCAGAAGTTAGTAGAAATGAAGGTCGACAAGAGCGTCGGAAAAGGTGACCTGAAGTAGTTTATTCTGGTAAATCGGCCATATCTCGGAGACGGTTCGGTTGTTTTGGACGGGGTTTGTTGCGTTGGATTCAGCATGGAAACACGCTTCTTGAGAGCCATCAACCATGCCGCTACGACCTGTAGAAAGTAGGGAAAAAATGTTGGAGAAATTGACCTGAAATGCTAAATTTTACAAAATGGGCCGTATCTCGGAAACTATGCGTTTTTCGGCGATTTTGGCTTCTTTGGTCAAGGTTTCTTATGACTTTGCGCAGGATGAAAATACGCTTCTTTAGAGCCATCAACCATGCCGCTACGACCAATAGGTCAGAAGTTAGTAGAAATGAAGGTCGACAAGAGCGTCGGAAAAGGTGACCTGAAGTAGTTTATTCTGGTAAATCGGCCATATCTCGGAGACGGTTCGGTTGTTTTGGACGGGGTTTGTTGCGTTGGATTCAGCATGGAAACACGCTTCTTGAGAGCCATCAACCATGCCGCTACGACCTGTAGAAAGTAGGGAAAAAATGTTGGAGAAATTGCTAAAATGCTAAATTTTACAAAATGGGCCGTATCTCGGAAACTATGCGTTTTTCGGCGATTTTGGCTTCTTTGGTCAAGGTTTCTTATGACTTTGCGCAGGATGAAAATACGCTTCTTTAGAGCCATCAACCATGCCGCTACGACCAATAGGTCAGAAGTTAGTAGAAATGAAGGTCGACAAGAGCGTCGGAAAAGGTGACCTGAAGTAGTTTATTCTGGTAAATCGGCCATATCTCGGAGACGGTTCGGTTGTTTTGGACGGGGTTTGTTGCGTTGCATTCAGCATGGAAACACGCTTCTTGAGAGCCATCAACCATGCCGCTACGACCTGTAGAAAGTAGGGAAAAAATGTTGGAGAAATTGACCTGAAATGCTAAATTTTACAAAATGGGCCGTATCTCGGAAACTATGCGTTTTTCGGCGATTTTGGCTTATTTGGTCAAGGTTTCTTATGACTTTGCGCAGGATGAAAATACGCTTCTTTAGAGCCATCAACCATGCCGCTACGACCAATAGGTCAGAAGTTAGTAGAAATGAAGGTCGACAAGAGCGTCAACCATGCCGCTACGACCTGTAGAAAGTAGGGAAAAAATGTTGGAGAAATTGACCTGAAATGCTAAATTTTACAAAATGGGCCGTATCTCGGAAACTATGCGTTTTTCGGCGATTTTGGCTTCTTTGGTCAAGGTTTCTTATGACTTTGCGCAGGATGAAAATACGCTTCTTTAGAGCCATCAACCATGCCGCTACGACCAATAGGTCAGAAGTTAGTAGAAATGAAGGTCGACAAGAGCGTCGGAAAAGGTGACCTGAAGTAGTTTATTCTGGTAAATCGGCCATATCTCGGAGACGGTTCGGTTGTTTTGGACGGGGTTTGTTGCGTTGGATTCAGCATGGAAACACGCTTCTTGAGAGCCATCAACCATGCCGCTACGACCTGTAGAAAGTAGGGAAAAAATGTTGGAGAAATTGACCTGAAATGCTAAATTTTACAAAATGGGCCGTATCTCGGAAACTATGCGTTTTTCGGCGATTTTGGCTTCTTTGGTCAAGGTTTCTTATGACTTTGCGCAGGATGAAAATACGCTTCTTTAGAGCCATCAACCATGCCGCTACGACCAATAGGTCAGAAGTTAGTAGAAATGAAGGTCGACAAGAGCGTCGGAAAAGGTGACCTGAAGTAGTTTATTCTGGTAAATCGGCCATATCTCGGAGACGGTTCGGTTGTTTTGGACGGGGTTTGTTGCGTTGGATTCAGCATGGAAACACGCTTCTTGAGAGCCATCAACCATGCCGCTACGACCTGTAGAAAGTAGGGAAAAAATGTTGGAGAAATTGCTAAAATGCTAAATTTTACAAAATGGGCCGTATCTCGGAAACTATGCGTTTTTCGGCGATTTTGGCTTCTTTGGTCAAGGTTTCTTATGACTTTGCGCAGGATGAAAATACGCTTCTTTAGAGCCATCAACCATGCCGCTACGACCAATAGGTCAGAAGTTAGTAGAAATGAAGGTCGACAAGAGCGTCGGAAAAGGTGACCTGAAGTAGTTTATTCTGGTAAATCGGCCATATCTCGGAGACGGTTCGGTTGTTTTGGACGGGGTTTGTTGCGTTGCATTCAGCATGGAAACACGCTTCTTGAGAGCCATCAACCATGCCGCTACGACCTGTAGAAAGTAGGGAAAAAATGTTGGAGAAATTGACCTGAAATGCTAAATTTTACAAAATGGGCCGTATCTCGGAAACTATGCGTTTTTCGGCGATTTTGGCTTATTTGGTCAAGGTTTCTTATGACTTTGCGCAGGATGAAAATACGCTTCTTTAGAGCCATCAACCATGCCGCTACGACCAATAGGTCAGAAGTTAGTAGAAATGAAGGTCGACAAGAGCGTCGGAAAAGGTGACCTGAAGTAGTTTATTCTGGTAAATCGGCCATATCTCGGAGACGGTTCGGTTGTTTTGGACGGGGTTTGTTGCGTTGGATTCAGCATGGAAACACGCTTCTTGAGAGCCATCAACCATGCCGCTACGACCTGTAGAAAGTAGGGAAAAAATGTTGGAGAAATTGCTAAAATGCTAAATTTTACAAAATGGGCCGTATCTCGGAAACTATGCGTTTTTCGGCGATTTTGGCTTCTTTGGTCAAGGTTTCTTATGACTTTGCGCAGGATGAAAATACGCTTCTTTAGAGCCATCAACCATGCCGCTACTACCAATAGGTCAGAAGTTAGTAGAAATGAAGGTCGACAAGAGCGTCGGAAAAGGTGACCTGAAGTAGTTTATTCTGGTAAATCGGCCATATCTCGGAGACGGTTCGGTTGTTTTGGACGGGGTTTGTTGCGTTGGATTCAGCATGGAAACACGCTTCTTGAGAGCCATCAACCATGCCGCTACGACCTGTAGAAAGTAGGGAAAAAATGTTGGAGAAATTGCTAAAATGCTAAATTTTACAAAATGGGCCGTATCTCGGAAACTATGCGTTTTTCGGCTATTTTCCGCTTATTGTTTCTTAATTAATGTCTTAAGTGTAGGCTATTTGGAATTGAATATTCATTTTAAGTTAAGCTAACACACACACGCATACACACCCGAAATGAGCTTTTGAGGAAATGGTTTCACATTTAACATTTACACACGTGGGGGGAACAGGGGAAGTTATGTAGCTCGCTGGACCAATATTTGCTTGATATTTCAAAAAACAAACATGTTTAGTTGATTGATTGAAATCGGTTGTTTTTTTTCTCTTTTAAGTGGCATATTTTTTAGGGGGAATCGAATTGTGTGCAAATGTCTGAGAACTTCATTAGTTATAGGGTGTGACAGAAGTAACTTTGTGGCATGTGTAGCAGCACGGAAATGAATGTGTGCGTCATGCTCAACGAGACTTAAAACTACTATTCCATGTACCCGCCTCATGGAGAGTTCGCATCTAAGCAACAGCTGCCATCCGTCGTCACCGGTCCCTAACACGATGCTTCCAGTCGTCAAAACCAACTGACAAAACGTCACTGCCCTTCCATCATCGACAGTAATAGACATACTGCTTCTAATTATCTATACCAAATTATCAAACCTCGACAATCACTAGACATGTGTGTTTCTCTCCATCTCGAACCTCGAATTCGAACCTCCTTTAGCTGGAGCATTGGTGTCCATGCGCTCTATGTGGCCGAGCCAATGAGTGTAGGAATTTTTGCTGTCCGGGATTCACATCTTGATACAGAGTTAGCGGTTGTCACCACCTCCATTCACCATCCTTACATACAAGACCATATATCCGATGCAGATTTTTTCTTGCAAGACACCAAAAATCAGCTCTTCAAGCATCGCACGTTGCAGCAATAGAGACTATGTTTGTTGTTGTAAATGTCCGCTTTACATTGGCGCGAAAAATAAAACACCGACTACAGAAACTAAGAAATAGCTAACCACAAGCTTTGTAAACGGCGACAGACGCCTTTATCCTAAACCGTGTGTACATGTACGGTTCGGTTGTTTTGGACGGGGTTTGTTGCGTTGGATTCAGCATGGAAACACGCTTCTTGAGAGCCATCAACCATGCCGCTACGACCTGTAGAAAGTAGGGAAAAAATGTTGGAGAAATTGACCTGAAATGCTAAATTTTACAAAATGGGCCGTATCTCGGAAACTATGCGTTTTTCGGCGATTTTGGCTTCTTTGGTCAAGGTTTCTTATGACTTTGCGCAGGATGAAAATACGCTTCTTTAGAGCCATCAACCATGCCGCTACGACCAATAGGTCAGAAGTTAGTAGAAATGAAGGTCGACAAGAGCGTCGGAAAAGGTGACCTGAAGTAGTTTATTCTGGTAAATCGGCCATATCTCGGAGACGGTTCGGTTGTTTTGGACGGGGTTTGTTGCGTTGGATTCAGCATGGAAACACGCTTCTTGAGAGCCATCAACCATGCCGCTACGACCTGTAGAAAGTAGGGAAAAAATGTTGGAGAAATTGACCTGAAATGCTAAATTTTACAAAATGGGCCGTATCTCGGAAACTATGCGTTTTTCGGCGATTTTGGCTTATTTGGTCAAGGTTTCTTATGACTTTGCGCAGGATGAAAATACGCTTCTTTAGAGCCATCAACCATGCCGCTACGACCAATAGGTCAGAAGTTAGTAGAAATGAAGGTCGACAAGAGCGTCGGAAAAGGTGACCTGAAGTAGTTTATTCTGGTAAATCGGCCATATCTCGGAGACGGTTCGGTTGTTTTGGACGGAAACTATGCGTTTTTCGGCGATTTTGGCTTCTTTGGTCAAGGTTTCTTATGACTTTGCGCAGGATGAAAATACGCTTCTTTAGAGCCATCAACCATGCCGCTACGACCAATAGGTCAGAAGTTAGTAGAAATGAAGGTCGACAAGAGCGTCGGAAAAGGTGACCTGAAGTAGTTTATTCTGGTAAATCGGCCATATCTCGGAGACGGTTCGGTTGTTTTGGACGGGGTTTGTTGCGTTGGATTCAGCATGGAAACACGCTTCTTGAGAGCCATCAACCATGCCGCTACGACCTGTAGAAAGTAGGGAAAAAATGTTGGAGAAATTGACCTGAAATGCTAAATTTTACAAAATGGGCCGTATCTCGGAAACTATGCGTTTTTCGGCGATTTTGGCTTCTTTGGTCAAGGTTTCTTATGACTTTGCGCAGGATGAAAATACGCTTCTTTAGAGCCATCAACCATGCCGCTACGACCAATAGGTCAGAAGTTAGTAGAAATGAAGGTCGACAAGAGCGTCGGAAAAGGTGACCTGAAGTAGTTTATTCTGGTAAATCGGCCATATCTCGGAGACGGTTCGGTTGTTTTGGACGGGGTTTGTTGCGTTGGATTCAGCATGGAAACACGCTTCTTGAGAGCCATCAACCATGCCGCTACGACCTGTAGAAAGTAGGGAAAAAATGTTGGAGAAATTGACCTGAAATGCTAAATTTTACAAAATGGGCCGTATCTCGGAAACTATGCGTTTTTCGGCGATTTTGGCTTCTTTGGTCAAGGTTTCTTATGACTTTGCGCAGGATGAAAATACGCTTCTTTAGAGCCATCAACCATGCCGCTACGACCAATAGGTCAGAAGTTAGTAGAAATGAAGGTCGACAAGAGCGTCGGAAAAGGTGACCTGAAGTAGTTTATTCTGGTAAATCGGCCATATCTCGGAGACGGTTCGGTTGTTTTGGACGGGGTTTGTTGCGTTGCATTCAGCATGGAAACACGCTTCTTGAGAGCCATCAACCATGCCGCTACGACCTGTAGAAAGTAGGGAAAAAATGTTGGAGAAATTGACCTGAAATGCTAAATTTTACAAAATGGGCCGTATCTCGGAAACTATGCGTTTTTCGGCGATTTTGGCTTCTTTGGTCAAGGTTTCTTATGACTTTGCGCAGGATGAAAATACGCTTCTTTAGAGCCATCAACCATGCCGCTACGACCAATAGGTCAGAAGTTAGTAGAAATGAAGGTCGACAAGAGCGTCGGAAAAGGTGACCTGAAGTAGTTTATTCTGGTAAATCGGCCATATCTCGGAGACGGTTCGGTTGTTTTGGACGGGGTTTGTTGCGTTGGATTCAGCATGGAAACACGCTTCTTGAGAGCCATCAACCATGCCGCTACGACCTGTAGAAAGTAGGGAAAAAATGTTGGAGAAATTGACCTGAAATGCTAAATTTTACAAAATGGGCCGTATCTCGGAAACTATGCGTTTTTCGGCGATTTTGGCTTCTTTGGTCAAGGTTTCTTATGACTTTGCGCAGGATGAAAATACGCTTCTTTAGAGCCATCAACCATGCCGCTACGACCAATAGGTCAGAAGTTAGTAGAAATGAAGGTCGACAAGAGCGTCGGAAAAGGTGACCTGAAGTAGTTTATTCTGGTAAATCGGCCATATCTCGGAGACGGTTCTGTTGTTTTGGACGGGGTTTGTTGCGTTGGATTCAGCATGGAAACACGCTTCTTGAGAGCCATCAACCATGCCGCTACGACCTGTAGAAAGTAGGGAAAAAATGTTGGAGAAATTGACCTGAAATGCTAAATTTTACAAAATGGGCCGTATCTCGGAAACTATGCGTTTTTCGGCGATTTTGGCTTCTTTGGTCAAGGTTTCTTATGACTTTGCGCAGGATGAAAATACGCTTCTTTAGAGCCATCAACCATGCCGCTACGACCAATAGGTCAGAAGTTAGTAGAAATGAAGGTCGACAAGAGCGTCGGAAAAGGTGACCTGAAGTAGTTTATTCTGGTAAATCGGCCATATCTCGGAGACGGTTCGGTTGTTTTGGACGGGGTTTGTTGCGTTGGATTCAGCATGGAAACACGCTTCTTGAGAGCCATCAACCATGCCGCTACGACCTGTAGAAAGTAGGGAAAAAATGTTGGAGAAATTGACCTGAAATGCTAAATTTTACAAAATGGGCCGTATCTCGGAAACTATGCGTTTTTCGGCGATTTTGGCTTCTTTGGTCAAGGTTTCTTATGACTTTGCGCAGGATGAAAATACGCTTCTTTAGAGCCATCAACCATGCCGCTACGACCAATAGGTCAGAAGTTAGTAGAAATGAAGGTCGACAAGAGCGTCGGAAAAGGTGACCTGAAGTAGTTTATTCTGGTAAATCGGCCATATCTCGGAGACGGTTCGGTTGTTTTGGACGGGGTTTGTTGCGTTGGATTCAGCATGGAAACACGCTTCTTGAGAGCCATCAACCATGCCGCTACGACCTGTAGAAAGTAGGGAAAAAATGTTGGAGAAATTGCTAAAATGCTAAATTTTACAAAATGGGCCGTATCTCGGAAACTATGCGTTTTTCGGCGATTTTGGCTTCTTTGGTCAAGGTTTCTTATGACTTTGCGCAGGATGAAAATACGCTTCTTTAGAGCCATCAACCATGCCGCTACGACCAATAGGTCAGAAGTTAGTAGAAATGAAGGTCGACAAGAGCGTCGGAAAAGGTGACCTGAAGTAGTTTATTCTGGTAAATCGGCCATATCTCGGAGACGGTTCGGTTGTTTTGGACGGGGTTTGTTGCGTTGCATTCAGCATGGAAACACGCTTCTTGAGAGCCATCAACCATGCCGCTACGACCTGTAGAAAGTAGGGAAAAAATGTTGGAGAAATTGACCTGAAATGCTAAATTTTACAAAATGGGCCGTATCTCGGAAACTATGCGTTTTTCGGCGATTTTGGCTTATTTGGTCAAGGTTTCTTATGACTTTGCGCAGGATGAAAATACGCTTCTTTAGAGCCATCAACCATGCCGCTACGACCAATAGGTCAGAAGTTAGTAGAAATGAAGGTCGACAAGAGCGTCGGAAAAGGTGACCTGAAGTAGTTTATTCTGGTAAATCGGCCATATCTCGGAGACGGTTCGGTTGTTTTGGACGGGGTTTGTTGCGTTGGATTCAGCATGGAAACACGCTTCTTGAGAGCCATCAACCATGCCGCTACGACCTGTAGAAAGTAGGGAAAAAATGTTGGAGAAATTGCTAAAATGCTAAATTTTACAAAATGGGCCGTATCTCGGAAACTATGCGTTTTTCGGCGATTTTGGCTTCTTTGGTCAAGGTTTCTTATGACTTTGCGCAGGATGAAAATACGCTTCTTTAGAGCCATCAACCATGCCGCTACGACCAATAGGTCAGAAGTTAGTAGAAATGAAGGTCGACAAGAGCGTCGGAAAAGGTGACCTGAAGTAGTTTATTCTGGTAAATCGGCCATATCTCGGAGACGGTTCGGTTGTTTTGGACGGGGTTTGTTGCGTTGCATTCAGCATGGAAACACGCTTCTTGAGAGCCATCAACCATGCCGCTACGACCTGTAGAAAGTAGGGAAAAAATGTTGGAGAAATTGACCTGAAATGCTAAATTTTACAAAATGGGCCGTATCTCGGAAACTATGCGTTTTTCGGCGATTTTGGCTTCTTTGGTCAAGGTTTCTTATGACTTTGCGCAGGATGAAAATACGCTTCTTTAGAGCCATCAACCATGCCGCTACGACCAATAGGTCAGAAGTTAGTAGAAATGAAGGTCGACAAGAGCGTCGGAAAAGGTGACCTGAAGTAGTTTATTCTGGTAAATCGGCCATATCTCGGAGACGGTTCGGTTGTTTTGGACGGGGTTTGTTGCGTTGGATTCAGCATGGAAACACGCTTCTTGAGAGCCATCAACCATGCCGCTACGACCTGTAGAAAGTAGGGAAAAAATGTTGGAGAAATTGCTAAAATGCTAAATTTTACAAAATGGGCCGTATCTCGGAAACTATGCGTTTTTCGGCTATTTTCCGCTTATTGTTTCTTAATTAATGTCTTAAGTGTAGGCTATTTGGAATTGAATATTCATTTTAAGTTAAGCTAACACACACACGCATACACACCCGAAATGAGCTTTTGAGGAAATGGTTTCACATTTAACATTTACACACGTGGGGGGAACAGGGGAAGTTATGTAGCTCGCTGGACCAATATTTGCTTGATATTTCAAAAAACAAACATGTTTAGTTGATTGATTGAAATCGGTTGTTTTTTTTCTCTTTTAAGTGGCATATTTTTTAGGGGGAATCGAATTGTGTGCAAATGTCTGAGAACTTCATTAGTTATAGGGTGTGACAGAAGTAACTTTGTGGCATGTGTAGCAGCACGGAAATGAATGTGTGCGTCATGCTCAACGAGACTTAAAACTACTATTCCATGTACCCGCCTCATGGAGGGTTCGCATCTAAGCAACAGCTGCCATCCGTCGTCACCGGTCCCTAACACGATGCTTCCAGTCGTCAAAACCAACTGACAAAACGTCACTGCCCTTCCATCATCGACAGTAATAGACATACTGCTTCTAATTATCTATACCAAATTATCAAACCTCGACAATCACTAGACATGTGTGTTTCTCTCCATCTCGAACCTCGAATTCGAACCTCCTTTAGCTGGAGCATTGGTGTCCATGCGCTCTATGTGGCCGAGCCAATGAGTGTAGGAATTTTTGCTGTCCGGGATTCACATCTTGATACAGAGTTAGCGGTTGTCACCACCTCCATTCACCATCCTTACACACAAGACCATATATCCGATGCAGATTTTTTCTTGCAAGACACCAAAAATCAGCTCTTCAAGCATCGCACGTTGCAGCAATAGAGACTATGTTTGTTGTTGTAAATGTCCGCTTTACATTGGCGCGAAAAATAAAACACCGACTACAGAAACTAAGAAATAGCTAACCACAAGCTTTGTAAACGGCGACAGACGCCTTTATCCTAAACCGTGTGTACATGTACGGTTCGGTTGTTTTGGACGGGGTTTGTTGCGTTGGATTCAGCATGGAAACACGCTTCTTGAGAGCCATCAACCATGCCGCTACGACCTGTAGAAAGTAGGGAAAAAATGTTGGAGAAATTGACCTGAAATGCTAAATTTTACAAAATGGGCCGTATCTCGGAAACTATGCGTTTTTCGGCGATTTTGGCTTCTTTGGTCAAGGTTTCTTATGACTTTGCGCAGGATGAAAATACGCTTCTTTAGAGCCATCAACCATGCCGCTACGACCAATAGGTCAGAAGTTAGTAGAAATGAAGGTCGACAAGAGCGTCGGAAAAGGTGACCTGAAGTAGTTTATTCTGGTAAATCGGCCATATCTCGGAGACGGTTCGGTTGTTTTGGACGGGGTTTGTTGCGTTGGATTCAGCATGGAAACACGCTTCTTGAGAGCCATCAACCATGCCGCTACGACCTGTAGAAAGTAGGGAAAAAATGTTGGAGAAATTGACCTGAAATGCTAAATTTTACAAAATGGGCCGTATCTCGGAAACTATGCGTTTTTCGGCGATTTTGGCTTATTTGGTCAAGGTTTCTTATGACTTTGCGCAGGATGAAAATACGCTTCTTTAGAGCCATCAACCATGCCGCTACGACCAATAGGTCAGAAGTTAGTAGAAATGAAGGTCGACAAGAGCGTCGGAAAAGGTGACCTGAAGTAGTTTATTCTGGTAAATCGGCCATATCTCGGAGACGGTTCGGTTGTTTTGGACGGAAACTATGCGTTTTTCGGCGATTTTGGCTTCTTTGGTCAAGGTTTCTTATGACTTTGCGCAGGATGAAAATACGCTTCTTTAGAGCCATCAACCATGCCGCTACGACCAATAGGTCAGAAGTTAGTAGAAATGAAGGTCGACAAGAGCGTCGGAAAAGGTGACCTGAAGTAGTTTATTCTGGTAAATCGGCCATATCTCGGAGACGGTTCGGTTGTTTTGGACGGGGTTTGTTGCGTTGGATTCAGCATGGAAACACGCTTCTTGAGAGCCATCAACCATGCCGCTACGACCTGTAGAAAGTAGGGAAAAAATGTTGGAGAAATTGACCTGAAATGCTAAATTTTACAAAATGGGCCGTATCTCGGAAACTATGCGTTTTTCGGCGATTTTGGCTTCTTTGGTCAAGGTTTCTTATGACTTTGCGCAGGATGAAAATACGCTTCTTTAGAGCCATCAACCATGCCGCTACGACCAATAGGTCAGAAGTTAGTAGAAATGAAGGTCGACAAGAGCGTCGGAAAAGGTGACCTGAAGTAGTTTATTCTGGTAAATCGGCCATATCTCGGAGACGGTTCGGTTGTTTTGGACGGGGTTTGTTGCGTTGGATTCAGCATGGAAACACGCTTCTTGAGAGCCATCAACCATGCCGCTACGACCTGTAGAAAGTAGGGAAAAAAATGTTGGAGAAATTGACCTGAAATGCTAAATTTTACAAAATGGGCCGTATCTCGGAAACTATGCGTTTTTCGGCGATTTTGGCTTCTTTGGTCAAGGTTTCTTATGACTTTGCGCAGGATGAAAATACGCTTCTTTAGAGCCATCAACCATGCCGCTACGACCAATAGGTCAGAAGTTAGTAGAAATGAAGGTCGACAAGAGCGTCGGAAAAGGTGACCTGAAGTAGTTTATTCTGGTAAATCGGCCATATCTCGGAGACGGTTCTGTTGTTTTGGACGGGGTTTGTTGCGTTGGATTCAGCATGGAAACACGCTTCTTGAGAGCCATCAACCATGCCGCTACGACCTGTAGAAAGTAGGGAAAAAATGTTGGAGAAATTGACCTGAAATGCTAAATTTTACAAAATGGGCCGTATCTCGGAAACTATGCGTTTTTCGGCGATTTTGGCTTCTTTGGTCAAGGTTTCTTATGACTTTGCGCAGGATGAAAATACGCTTCTTTAGAGCCATCAACCATGCCGCTACGACCAATAGGTCAGAAGTTAGTAGAAATGAAGGTCGACAAGAGCGTCGGAAAAGGTGACCTGAAGTAGTTTATTCTGGTAAATCGGCCATATCTCGGAGACGGTTCGGTTGTTTTGGACGGGGTTTGTTGCGTTGGATTCAGCATGGAAACACGCTTCTTGAGAGCCATCAACCATGCCGCTACGACCTGTAGAAAGTAGGGAAAAAATGTTGGAGAAATTGACCTGAAATGCTAAATTTTACAAAATGGGCCGTATCTCGGAAACTATGCGTTTTTCGGCGATTTTGGCTTATTTGGTCAAGGTTTCTTATGACTTTGCGCAGGATGAAAATACGCTTCTTTAGAGCCATCAACCATGCCGCTACGACCAATAGGTCAGAAGTTAGTAGAAATGAAGGTCGACAAGAGCGTCGGAAAAGGTGACCTGAAGTAGTTTATTCTGGTAAATCGGCCATATCTCGGAGACGGTTCGGTTGTTTTGGACGGGGTTTGTTGCGTTGGATTCAGCATGGAAACACGCTTCTTGAGAGCCATCAACCATGCCGCTACGACCTGTAGAAAGTAGGGAAAAAATGTTGGAGAAATTGACCTGAAATGCTAAATTTTACAAAATGGGCCGTATCTCGGAAACTATGCGTTTTTCGGCGATTTTGGCTTCTTTGGTCAAGGTTTCTTATGACTTTGCGCAGGATGAAAATACGCTTCTTTAGAGCCATCAACCATGCCGCTACGACCAATAGGTCAGAAGTTAGTAGAAATGAAGGTCGACAAGAGCGTCGGAAAAGGTGACCTGAAGTAGTTTATTCTGGTAAATCGGCCATATCTCGGAGACGGTTCGGTTGTTTTGGACGGGGTTTGTTGCGTTGGATTCAGCATGGAAACACGCTTCTTGAGAGTCATCAACCATGCCGCTACGACCTGTAGAAAGTAGGGAAAAAATGTTGGAGAAATTGACCTGAAATGCTAAATTTTACAAAATGGGCCGTATCTCGGAAACTATGCGTTTTTCGGCGATTTTGGCTTCTTTGGTCAAGGTTTCTTATGACTTTGCGCAGGATGAAAATACGCTTCTTTAGAGCCATCAACCATGCCGCTACGACCAATAGGTCAGAAGTTAGTAGAAATGAAGGTCGACAAGAGCGCCGGAAAAGGTGACCTGAAGTAGTTTATTCTGGTAAATCGGCCATATCTCGGAGACGGTTCGGTTGTTTTGGACGGGGTTTGTTGCGTTGGATTCAGCATGGAAACACGCTTCTTGAGAGCCATCAACCATGCCGCTACGACCTGTAGAAAGTAGGGAAAAAATGTTGGAGAAATTGACCTGAAATGCTAAATTTTACAAAATGGGCCGTATCTCGGAAACTATGCGTTTTTCGGCGATTTTGGCTTCTTTGGTCAAGGTTTCGTATGACTTTGCGCAGGATGAAAATACGCTTCTTTAGAGCCATCAACCATGCCGCTACGACCAATAGGTCAGAAGTTAGTAGAAATGAAGGTCGACAAGAGCGTCGGAAAAGGTGACCTGAAGTAGTTTATTCTGGTAAATCGGCCATATCTCGGAGACGGTTCGGTTGTTTTGGACGGGGTTTGTTGCGTTGGATTCAGCATGGAAACACGCTTCTTGAGAGCCATCAACCATGCCGCTACGACCTGTAGAAAGTAGGGAAAAAATGTTGGAGAAATTGACCTGAAATGCTAAATTTTACAAAATGGGCCGTATCTCGGAAACTATGCGTTTTTCGGCGATTTTGGCTTCTTTGGTCAAGGTTTCTTATGACTTTGCGCAGGATGAAAATACGCTTCTTTAGAGCCATCAACCATGCCGCTACGACCAATAGGTCAGAAGTTAGTAGAAATGAAGGTCGACAAGAGCGTCGGAAAAGGTGACCTGAAGTAGTTTATTCTGGTAAATCGGCCATATCTCGGAGACGGTTCGGTTGTTTTGGACGGGGTTTGTTGCGTTGGATTCAGCATGGAAACACGCTTCTTGAGAGCCATCAACCATGCCGCTACGACCTGTAGAAAGTAGGGAAAAAATGTTGGAGAAATTGACCTGAAATGCTAAATTTTACAAAATGGGCCGTATCTCGGAAACTATGCGTTTTTCGGCGATTTTGGCTTCTTTGGTCAAGGTTTCTTATGACTTTGCGCAGGATGAAAATACGCTTCTTTAGAGCCATCAACCATGCCGCTACGACCAATAGGTCAGAAGTTAGTAGAAATGAAGGTCGACAAGAGCGTCGGAAAAGGTGACCTGAAGTAGTTTATTCTGGTAAATCGGCCATATCTCGGAGACGGTTCGGTTGTTTTGGACGGGGTTTGTTGCGTTGGATTCAGCATGGAAACACGCTTCTTGAGAGCCATCAACCATGCCGCTACGACCTGTAGAAAGTAGGGAAAAAATGTTGGAGAAATTGACCTGAAATGCTAAATTTTACAAAATGGGCCGTATCTCGGAAACTATGCGTTTTTCGGCGATTTTGGCTTCTTTGGTCAAGGTTTCTTATGACTTTGCGCAGGATGAAAATACGCTTCTTTAGAGCCATCAACCATGCCGCTACGACCAATAGGTCAGAAGTTAGTAGAAATGAAGGTCGACAAGAGCGTCGGAAAAGGTGACCTGAAGTAGTTTATTCTGGTAAATCGGCCATATCTCGGAGACGGTTCGGTTGTTTTGGACGGGGTTTGTTGCGTTGGATTCAGCATGGAAACACGCTTCTTGAGAGCCATCAACCATGCCGCTACGACCTGTAGAAAGTAGGGAAAAAATGTTGGAGAAATTGACCTGAAATGCTAAATTTTACAAAATGGGCCGTATCTCGGAAACTATGCGTTTTTCGGCGATTTTGGCTTCTTTGGTCAAGGTTTCTTATGACTTTGCGCAGGATGAAAATACGCTTCTTTAGAGCCATCAACCATGCCGCTACGACCAATAGGTCAGAAGTTAGTAGAAATGAAGGTCGACAAGAGCGTCGGAAAAGGTGACCTGAAGTAGTTTATTCTGGTAAATCGGCCATATCTCGGAGACGGTTCGGTTGTTTTGGACGGGGTTTGTTGCGTTGGATTCAGCATGGAAACACGCTTCTTGAGAGCCATCAACCATGCCGCTACGACCTGTAGAAAGTAGGGAAAAAATGTTGGAGAAATTGACCTGAAATGCTAAATTTTACAAAATGGGCCGTATCTCGGAAACTATGCGTTTTTCGGCGATTTTGGCTTCTTTGGTCAAGGTTTCTTATGACTTTGCGCAGGATGAAAATACGCTTCTTTAGAGCCATCAACCATGCCGCTACGACCAATAGGTCAGAAGTTAGTAGAAATGAAGGTCGACAAGAGCGTCGGAAAAGGTGACCTGAAGTAGTTTATTCTGGTAAATCGGCCATATCTCGGAGACGGTTCGGTTGTTTTGGACGGGGTTTGTTGCGTTGGATTCAGCATGGAAACACGCTTCTTGAGAGCCATCAACCATGCCGCTACGACCTGTAGAAAGTAGGGAAAAAATGTTGGAGAAATTGACCTGAAATGCTAAATTTTACAAAATGGGCCGTATCTCGGAAACTATGCGTTTTTCGGCGATTTTGGCTTCTTTGGTCAAGGTTTCTTATGACTTTGCGCAGGATGAAAATACGCTTCTTTAGAGCCATCAACCATGCCGCTACGACCAATAGGTCAGAAGTTAGTAGAAATGAAGGTCGACAAGAGCGTCGGAAAAGGTGACCTGAAGTAGTTTATTCTGGTAAATCGGCCATATCTCGGAGACGGTTCGGTTGTTTTGGACGGGGTTTGTTGCGTTGGATTCAGCATGGAAACACGCTTCTTGAGAGCCATCAACCATGCCGCTACGACCTGTAGAAAGTAGGGAAAAAATGTTGGAGAAATTGACCTGAAATGCTAAATTTTACAAAATGGGCCGTATCTCGGAAACTATGCGTTTTTCGGCGATTTTGGCTTCTTCAGTCAAGGTTTCTTATGACTTTGCGCAGGATGAAAATACGCTTCTTTAGAGCCATCAACCATGCCGCTACGACCAATAGGTCAGAAGTTAGTAGAAATGAAGGTCGACAAGAGCGTCGGAAAAGGTGACCTGAAGTAGTTTATTCTGGTAAATCGGCCATATCTCGGAGACGGTTCGGTTGTTTTGGACGGGGTTTGTTGCGTTGGATTCAGCATGGAAACACGCTTCTTGAGAGCCATCAACCATGCCGCTACGACCTGTAGAAAGTAGGGAAAAAATGTTGGAGAAATTGACCTGAAATGCTAAATTTTACAAAATGGGCCGTATCTCGGAAACTATGCGTTTTTCGGCGATTTTGGCTTCTTTGGTCAAGGTTTCTTATGACTTTGCGCAGGATGAAAATACGCTTCTTTAGAGCCATCAACCATGCCGCTACGACCAATAGGTCAGAAGTTAGTAGAAATGAAGGTCGACAAGAGCGTCGGAAAAGGTGACCTGAAGTAGTTTATTCTGGTAAATCGGCCATATCTCGGAGACGGTTCGGTTGTTTTGGACGGGGTTTGTTGCGTTGGATTCAGCATGGAAACACGCTTCTTGAGAGCCATCAACCATGCCGCTACGACCTGTAGAAAGTAGGGAAAAAATGTTGGAGAAATTGACCTGAAATGCTAAATTTTACAAAATGGGCCGTATCTCGGAAACTATGCGTTTTTCGGCGATTTTGGCTTATTTGGTCAAGGTTTCTTATGACTTTGCGCAGGATGAAAATACGCTTCTTTAGAGCCATCAACCATGCCGCTACGACCAATAGGTCAGAAGTTAGTAGAAATGAAGGTCGACAAGAGCGTCGGAAAAGGTGACCTGAAGTAGTTTATTCTGGTAAATCGGCCATATCTCGGAGACGGTTCGGTTGTTTTGGACGGGGTTTGTTGCGTTGGATTCAGCATGGAAACACGCTTCTTGAGAGCCATCAACCATGCCGCTACGACCTGTAGAAAGTAGGGAAAAAATGTTGGAGAAATTGACCTGAAATGCTAAATTTTACAAAATGGGCCGTATCTCGGAAACTATGCGTTTTTCGGCGATTTTGGCTTCTTTGGTCAAGGTTTCTTATGACTTTGCGCAGGATGAAAATACGCTTCTTTAGAGCCATCAACCATGCCGCTACGACCAATAGGTCAGAAGTTAGTAGAAATGAAGGTCGACAAGAGCGTCGGAAAAGGTGACCTGAAGTAGTTTATTCTGGTAAATCGGCCATATCTCGGAGACGGTTCGGTTGTTTTGGACGGGGTTTGTTGCGTTGGATTCAGCATGGAAACACGCTTCTTGAGAGCCATCAACCATGCCGCTACGACCTGTAGAAAGTAGGGAAAAAATGTTGGAGAAATTGACCTGAAATGCTAAATTTTACAAAATGGGCCGTATCTCGGAAACTATGCGTTTTTCGGCGATTTTGGCTTCTTTGGTCAAGGTTTCTTATGACTTTGCGCAGGATGAAAATACGCTTCTTTAGAGCCATCAACCATGCCGCTACGACCAATAGGTCAGAAGTTAGTAGAAATGAAGGTCGACAAGAGCGTCGGAAAAGGTGACCTGAAGTAGTTTATTCTGGTAAATCGGCCATATCTCGGAGACGGTTCGGTTGTTTTGGACGGGGTTTGTTGCGTTGGATTCAGCATGGAAACACGCTTCTTGAGAGCCATCAACCATGCCGCTACGACCTGTAGAAAGTAGGGAAAAAATGTTGGAGAAATTGACCTGAAATGCTAAATTTTACAAAATGGGCCGTATCTCGGAAACTATGCGTTTTTCGGCGATTTTGGCTTCTTTGGTCAAGGTTTCTTATGACTTTGCGCAGGATGAAAATACGCTTCTTTAGAGCCATCAACCATGCCGCTACGACCAATAGGTCAGAAGTTAGTAGAAATGAAGGTCGACAAGAGCGTCGGAAAAGGTGACCTGAAGTAGTTTATTCTGGTAAATCGGCCATATCTCGGAGACGGTTCGGTTGTTTTGGACGGGGTTTGTTGCGTTGGATTCAGCATGGAAACACGCTTCTTGAGAGCCATCAACCATGCCGCTACGACCTGTAGAAAGTAGGGAAAAAATGTTGGAGAAATTGACCTGAAATGCTAAATTTTACAAAATGGGCCGTATCTCGGAAACTATGCGTTTTTCGGCGATTTTGGCTTCTTTAGTCAAGGTTTCTTATGACTTTGCGCAGGATGAAAATACGCTTCTTTAGAGCCATCAACCATGCCGCTACGACCAATAGGTCAGAAGTTAGTAGAAATGAAGGTCGACAAGAGCGTCGGAAAAGGTGACCTGAAGTAGTTTATTCTGGTAAATCGGCCATATCTCGGAGACGGTTCGGTTGTTTTGGACGGGGTTTGTTGCGTTGGATTCAGCATGGAAACACGCTTCTTGAGAGCCATCAACCATGCCGCTACGACCTGTAGAAAGTAGGGAAAAAATGTTGGAGAAATTGACCTGAAATGCTAAATTTTACAAAATGGGCCGTATCTCGGAAACTATGCGTTTTTCGGCGATTTTGGCTTCTTTGGTCAAGGTTTCTTATGACTTTGCGCAGGATGAAAATACGCTTCTTTAGAGCCATCAACCATGCCGCTACGACCAATAGGTCAGAAGTTAGTAGAAATGAAGGTCGACAAGAGCGTCGGAAAAGGTGACCTGAAGTAGTTTATTCTGGTAAATCGGCCATATCTCGGAGACGGTTCGGTTGTTTTGGACGGGGTTTGTTGCGTTGGATTCAGCATGGAAACACGCTTCTTGAGAGCCATCAACCATGCCGCTACGACCTGTAGAAAGTAGGGAAAAAATGTTGGAGAAATTGACCTGAAATGCTAAATTTTACAAAATGGGCCGTATCTCGGAAACTATGCGTTTTTCGGCGATTTTGGCTTATTTGGTCAAGGTTTCTTATGACTTTGCGCAGGATGAAAATACGCTTCTTTAGAGCCATCAACCATGCCGCTACGACCAATAGGTCAGAAGTTAGTAGAAATGAAGGTCGACAAGAGCGTCGGAAAAGGTGACCTGAAGTAGTTTATTCTGGTAAATCGGCCATATCTCGGAGACGGTTCGGTTGTTTTGGACGGGGTTTGTTGCGTTGGATTCAGCATGGAAACACGCTTCTTGAGAGCCATCAACCATGCCGCTACGACCTGTAGAAAGTAGGGAAAAAATGTTGGAGAAATTGACCTGAAATGCTAAATTTTACAAAATGGGCCGTATCTCGGAAACTATGCGTTTTTCGGCGATTTTGGCTTCTTTGGTCAAGGTTTCTTATGACTTTGCGCAGGATGAAAATACGCTTCTTTAGAGCCATCAACCATGCCGCTACGACCAATAGGTCAGAAGTTAGTAGAAATGAAGGTCGACAAGAGCGTCGGAAAAGGTGACCTGAAGTAGTTTATTCTGGTAAATCGGCCATATCTCGGAGACGGTTCGGTTGTTTTGGACGGGGTTTGTTGCGTTGGATTCAGCATGGAAACACGCTTCTTGAGAGCCATCAACCATGCCGCTACGACCTGTAGAAAGTAGGGAAAAAATGTTGGAGAAATTGACCTGAAATGCTAAATTTTACAAAATGGGCCGTATCTCGGAAACTATGCGTTTTTCGGCGATTTTGGCTTCTTTGGTCAAGGTTTCTTATGACTTTGCGCAGGATGAAAATACGCTTCTTTAGAGCCATCAACCATGCCGCTACGACCAATAGGTCAGAAGTTAGTAGAAATGAAGGTCGACAAGAGCGTCGGAAAAGGTGACCTGAAGTAGTTTATTCTGGTAAATCGGCCATATCTCGGAGACGGTTCGGTTGTTTTGGACGGGGTTTGTTGCGTTGGATTCAGCATGGAAACACGCTTCTTGAGAGCCATCAACCATGCCGCTACGACCTGTAGAAAGTAGGGAAAAAATGTTGGAGAAATTGACCTGAAATGCTAAATTTTACAAAATGGGCCGTATCTCGGAAACTATGCGTTTTTCGGCGATTTTGGCTTCTTTGGTCAAGGTTTCTTATGACTTTGCGCAGGATGAAAATACGCTTCTTTAGAGCCATCAACCATGCCGCTACGACCAATAGGTCAGAAGTTAGTAGAAATGAAGGTCGACAAGAGCGTCGGAAAAGGTGACCTGAAGTAGTTTATTCTGGTAAATCGGCCATATCTCGGAGACGGTTCGGTTGTTTTGGACGGGGTTTGTTGCGTTGCATTCAGCATGGAAACACGCTTCTTGAGAGCCATCAACCATGCCGCTACGACCTGTAGAAAGTAGGGAAAAAATGTTGGAGAAATTGACCTGAAATGCTAAATTTTACAAAATGGGCCGTATCTCGGAAACTATGCGTTTTTCGGCGATTTTGGCTTATTTGGTCAAGGTTTCTTATGACTTTGCGCAGGATGAAAATACGCTTCTTTAGAGCCATCAACCATGCCGCTACGACCAATAGGTCAGAAGTTAGTAGAAATGAAGGTCGACAAGAGCGTCGGAAAAGGTGACCTGAAGTAGTTTATTCTGGTAAATCGGCCATATCTCGGAGACGGTTCGGTTGTTTTGGACGGGGTTTGTTGCGTTGGATTCAGCATGGAAACACGCTTCTTGAGAGCCATCAACCATGCCGCTACGACCTGTAGAAAGTAGGGAAAAAATGTTGGAGAAATTGCTAAAATGCTAAATTTTACAAAATGGGCCGTATCTCGGAAACTATGCGTTTTTCGGCGATTTTGGCTTCTTCGGTCAAGGTTTCTTATGACTTTGCGCAGGATGAAAATACGCTTCTTTAGAGCCATCAACCATGCCGCTACGACCAATAGGTCAGAAGTTAGTAGAAATGAAGGTCGACAAGAGCGTCGGAAAAGGTGACCTGAAGTAGTTTATTCTGGTAAATCGGCCATATCTCGGAGACGGTTCGGTTGTTTTGGACGGGGTTTGTTGCGTTGCATTCAGCATGGAAACACGCTTCTTGAGAGCCATCAACCATGCCGCTACGACCTGTAGAAAGTAGGGAAAAAATGTTGGAGAAATTGACCTGAAATGCTAAATTTTACAAAATGGGCCGTATCTCGGAAACTATGCGTTTTTCGGCGATTTTGGCTTCTTTGGTCAAGGTTTCTTATGACTTTGCGCAGGATGAAAATACGCTTCTTTAGAGCCATCAACCATGCCGCTACGACCAATAGGTCAGAAGTTAGTAGAAATGAAGGTCGACAAGAGCGTCGGAAAAGGTGACCTGAAGTAGTTTATTCTGGTAAATCGGCCATATCTCGGAGACGGTTCGGTTGTTTTGGACGGGGTTTGTTGCGTTGGATTCAGCATGGAAACACGCTTCTTGAGAGCCATCAACCATGCCGCTACGACCTGTAGAAAGTAGGGAAAAAATGTTGGAGAAATTGCTAAAATGCTAAATTTTACAAAATGGGCCGTATCTCGGAAACTATGCGTTTTTCGGCTATTTTCCGCTTATTGTTTCTTAATTAATGTCTTAAGTGTAGGCTATTTGGAATTGAATATTCATTTTAAGTTAAGCTAACACACACACACGCATACACACCCGAAATGAGCTTTTGAGGAAATGGTTTCACATTTAACATTTACACACGTGGGGGGAACAGGGGAAGTTATGTAGCTCGCTGGACCAATATTTGCTTGATATTTCAAAAAACAAACATGTTTAGTTGATTGATTGAAATCGTTTGTTTTTTTTTCTCTTTTAAGTGGCATATTTTTTAGGGGGAATCGAATTGTGTGCAAATGTCTGAGAACTTCATTAGTTATAGGGTGTGACAGAAGTAACTTTGTGGCATGTGTAGCAGCACGGAAATGAATGTGTGCGTCATGCTCAACGAGACTTAAAACTACTATTCCATGTACCCGCCTCATGGAGGGTTCGCATCTAAGCAACAGCTGCCATCCGTCGTCACCGGTCCCTAACACGATGCTTCCAGTCGTCAAAACCAACTGACAAAACGTCACTGCCCTTCCATCATCGACAGTAATAGACATACTGCTTCTAATTATCTATACCAAATTATCAAACCTCGACAATCACTAGACATGTGTGTTTCTCTCCATTTCGAACCTCGAATTCGAACCTCCTTTAGCTGGAGCATTGGTGTCCATGCGCTCTATGTGGCCGAGCCAATGAGTGTAGGAATTTTTGCTGTCCGGGATTCACATCTTGATACCGAGTTAGCGGTTGTCACCACCTCCATTCACCATCCTTACATACAAGACCATATATCCGATGCAGATTTTTTTCTTGCAAGACACCAAAAATCAGCTCTTTAAGCATCGCACGTTGCAGCAATAGAGACTATGTTTGTTGTTGTAAATGTCCGCTTTACATTGGCGCAAAAAATAAATCACCGACTACAGAAACTAAGAAATAGCTAACCACAAGCTTTGTAAACGGCTACAGACGCCTTTATCCTAAACCGTGTGTACATGTACGTCTTTTGTAAATCAGCGTCAAACATTTGCCCGCTTCGGCAGTTGGAAGGTGAAATTTTCGATGCCGTCGGATGCACTCCAAATGCATTTGATTCGATTTATAGACACTAGACAACATACCCACAGGTGTACACAAATCGAAGACAGCCTAGTTTGGCCGCTGTGGCAGTTGGAAGATGAACTAGGAAAATGGGTAAAAATACCTTACTAACCACTGTGGATTTTTTCAGGTGAAATTTTCGACATCGTCGGATGCACTCCAAATGTATTTGATTCGATTAATAGACACTAGACAACATACCCACAGGTGTACAGAAGTCGTAGGTAGCCTCGTTGGGTCGCTATGCTGTCAAAGCAAGATGAGTCAGGAAAGACTGAAAAACCCTTACTATACACTGTGGATTTTTTTAGGTGTATTTCGATGTCGCCGCATGCACTTCAGCCTTTGGATTCCGATAATACAGGTTGCAGCACAACCAAGGAGAGCACATTTTGGCATTGGGAGTCGACTTGAAGACAACCGTGAGTACAACATAATCAAAGATAGGATAGTTTTAGATCTTGTATACAAGTTACCCAAGTTTACAAAGACGGGCGTTTGGGAACCTGGTCCCAAATTAGGGATGTATACAAAAATGGTTTCGCTGAGAAACATTGGCCTAGTACCTTATTAGAATAATAGGACGGAAAGCGTTAGGACAATTACTATAGTAGTAGTACTATAGTATTAAATAGGATAAACAATATTTTTTTTAATGCAAAAACAATCAATCGGTTGCATCAAACAACAGAATTGACAGATATACATAGCGCTTTGCCGAGGCGTATAACATAATTCACGAAATTAAACAAGTCATTTGGACCCAATGTGTCTACCAAACATTTTAGAAATATGTACAGAGACCAAAGTAGTCACTATCAGGAATGTCGAAGTGCACCAACAGGAAATAACAATGTAAATAGTTTTTCCAATAGAAATGCTTTTTCGCGTAGAGACCAAATAAGGTATGGTCTTAATTTTACACCGCAAAAATTCAAAATTCTCCTCAAAGTGGTGAATCAAGGCAAATTAACCAAACACAGTGTGGTCAGCCATTTCGAACCCATGGACATAACACTCAATGAATGCAGGACGCACAACAAATTTTCAAATAGACCAACAACACAACTACCCTGTATAGTTGTACACATTCAAATAAGACTCCTAAAATTCATTATTGGCAGCGATGCCGAGTACGGCGTAGTAAACAAAAACGTATGCAATCCAAAGTGGAAACTACCATCAAAATATCACACTCTGAAAGTAATCGATCGCAGCGTTCAACCGAATATAGAATTTGGGATTCCTCTATTTAGCGAGTTTAATAAACCCAATTATTTTGTAAACTTTTTGGAACACCCGTTCCATGAACAATTTGATGGCTCTACAGTTTTTTCTAAATACATATGAGATATTTTAACATTGAAAAAATAACAAATGAAATACGACACAAAATCATCACTACAAATAATATTCCAGTTTTTAGTAAAATATATCGTTATCCAGAAATCAATTCTGATGAGGGCGATAGACATATAGCCGAAATGTTGCAGCAGAAAATAATTGTACATACAATTCGCCCATTTGGGTAGTCCCTAAAAAGGACGACAAAAACGAACAAAAGCATTGGCGGATTGTAATATCGTTTTACTATGCCTAACATCGACGACTTGTTCTACAGCTTGGCAAGTGCAATTACTTTTCGACTATTGACCTAGTGAAGAGTTTTCATCAAACTGAGATCGATCCAAGCGATATAGCAAAAACAGCATTTTCTACCAAAAGTGGACATTTCGAATAAGAGATTTATGAACTGAAAGCATATAAGCATGTAATCTAAAGATCCAAGTAAACAAATGTCATTTCATCGATTTGTCCACCAACTACTTAGGTCAAACTATCACTAATAATGGGATCATGATAGATCAAAGAAAAGTAAAATACACAACATCAATCACATTGCCAACCACTATAAGGGGTATAAAACAGTATCTATGAATACGCGGATATTGCCAGAAAGTCATTAGGGATTATGCTAAGTAGCATACCCTATGATTATGTGCTTAAAAAAAAACTTTTCAACATTCTCTGTATGTATAATAATGCCATACACTCGATGATCAAATCAAGACCAATAGATTTCATTTCTAAAAAAATACAAAGGAGGATATTAAAACTTGGACAGAAAATTTCAAAAAGGACAAGGAGTTGAGAACTAACTATAAAAATAAGGGTTTAGGAACTACATGCATATGTACATAGGTTAAACCAAAGCATTCACATAGTAAACAACCGAACGGTTATCAAAAGTAACCCTATATACAAAAAACATGTTATTAGAAGAGGTTATTTTGAAACTGACAAATCGGCAAAACGAACTAAAAAATACCACAAAAAACAATTTAAAAAAAAATGAATACCAAAACTATGAAATACAAACCTAACATTCGCAATTTCAATTTTTGTTTTTTCCACCATTTAAATTTTTCTTGAATTTACACATGTATGTATGTGCAATAAACAACTAATTCTATTCCTTGGGAAGCCGAACAAACTTGTACCCGATGGAGATACTTGCATATTGCACTCAGCGGTAGAACAATTTCTGAAAGATAAAAATATAAATAACAAATCTATGAAATACAAACCTAACATTCGAATATTTTCTTTTTTTACTCGCAGTTTCAATTTTTGTTCCTTTTCCATCATTTAAATTTTTCTTCAATTAACACATGTAGTCTCTTAAATATTAGAGTAGTAAAGTCTATCATTAAGCTAAAAGATATTGTAGATAGGAATGAAAGTGACAATAATAAGAAAAGATCAACGAAAGTAAAAATCACAGGTATTAACGAACTTTTCTTGGAATTAAAAAAATTATATTTCTATCCAAATATGCTAGTGGAGATACATAAATTCATAAACAACTGTGATATTTGTAATCTCACTAAACATGATCGACAACCACTTAAAATACCAATGGAAATAACAGAAACATCCAAACATTTCAACGATATAATTTACATGGATATTTGGTTTCCCGAGCGGGGTAACATGAATCTAACTACCATTGATACGTTTTTGAAATATGCGACAATTCATAGTTTAGAAGATAGAAATTGGAAAGCATTTCTGGGTGCAATAAAGAAACGTATTCTATTCCTAGGTAAGCCGAACAAACTTGTACCCGATGGAGATACGTGCATATTGCACTCAGCGGTAGAACAATTTCTGAAAGATAACATTGTATCTCATAGAGCAACAGAATCACTTAAAACGGGCAACACTGATATTGAAAGGATACATGGAACGCTAATCGAGCACTTGAGGATTATGAATACAGGATAATAGCGAGTTAGATAACCAACTTTTCAACATTGTTTGTATATATAATAATACTATACACTCGACGATCAAACCAAGACCAATAGATTTCATTTCTAAAAAAATACAAAAGAGGATATTAAAACTTGGACAGAAAATTTCAAAAAGGACAAGGAGTTGAGAACTAACTATAAAAATAAGGGTTTAGGAACTACATGCATATGTACATAGGTTAAACCAATGCATTGACATAGTAAACAACCGAACGGTTATCAAAAGTAACCCTATATACAAAAAACATGTTATTAGAAGACAATGCGACAATTCATAGTTTAGAAGATAGAAATTGGAAAGCATTTCTGGGTGCAATAAAGCAACGTATTCTATTCCTTGGGAAGCCGAACAAACTTGTACCCGATGGAGATACGTGCATATTGCACTCAGCGGTAGAACAATTTCTGAAAGATAACATTGTATCTCATAGAGCAACAGAATCACTTAAAACGGGCAACACTGATATTGAAAGGATACATGGAACGCTAATCGAGCACTTGAGGATTATGAATACAGGATAATAGCGAGTTAGATAACCAACTTTTCAACATTGTTTGTATATATAATAATACTATACACTCGACGATCAAACCAAGACCAATAGATTTCATTTCTAAAAAAATACAAAAGAGGATATTAAAACTTGGACAGAAAATTTCAAAAAGGACAAGGAGTTGAGAACTAACTATAAAAATAAGGGTTTAGGAACTACATGCATATGTACATAGGTTAAACCAATGCATTCACATAGTAAACAACCGAACGGTTATCAAAAGTAACCCTATATACAAAAAACATGTTATTAGAAGAGGTTATTTTGTAACTGACAAATCGGCAAAACGAACTAAAAAATACCACAAAAAACAATTTAAAAAAAAATGAATACCAAAACTATGAAATACAAACCTAACATTCGCAATTTCAATTTTTGTTTTTTCCACCATTTAAATTTTTTTTGAATTTACACATGTATGTATGTGCAATAAGCAACTAATTCTATTCCTTGGGAAGCCGAACAAACTTGTACCCGATGGAGATACTTGCATATTGCACTCAGCGGTAGAACAATTTCTGAAAGATAACATTGTATCTCATAGAGCAACAGAATCACTTAAAACGGGCAACACTGATATTGAAAGGATACATGGAACGCTAATCGAGCACTTGAGGATTATGAATACAGGACAATAGCGAGTTAGATGAACAACTTTTCAACATTGTTGAAATTGGAAAGCATTCTGGAAGCAATAAAGCAACGTATTCTATTCCTTGGGAAGCCGAACAAACTTGTACCCGAAGGAGATACGTGCATATTGCACTCAGCGGTAGAACAATTTCTGAAAGAAAACATTGTATCCCATAGAGCAACAGAATCACTTAAAACGGGCAACACTGATATTGAAAGGATACATGGAACGCTAATTGAGCAGTTGAGGATTATAAAAACAGGATAATAGCGAGTTAGATGAACAACTTTTCAACATTGTTTGTATGTATAATAATAACACACAGTCGACGATCAAACCAAGACCAGTAGATTTCATTTCTAAAAAAAAATATAAAAGAGGATATTAAAACTTGGACAGACAATTTCCAAAAGGACAAGGAGTTGAGAACTAACTATAAAAATAAGGGACAAGGAGTTGAGAACTAGGGTTTAGGAACTACATGCATATGTACATAGGTTAAACCAATGCATTGACATAGTAAACAACCGAACGGTTATCAAAAGCAACCCGAAATACAAAAAAATATAATAGAGGATATTAAAACTTGGACAGACAATTTCCAAAAGGACAAGGAGTTGAGAACTAACTATAAAAATAAGGGTTTAGGAACTACATGCATATGTACATAAGTTAAACCAATGCATTGACATAGTAAACAACCGAACGGTTATCAAAAGCAACCCGAAATACAAAAAAATATAAAAGAGGATATTAAAACTTGGACAGACAATTTCCAAAAGGACAAGGAGTTGAGAACTAACTATAAAAATAAGGGTTTAGGAACTACATGCATATGTACATTGGTTAAACCAATGCATTGACATAGTAAACAACCGAACGGTTATCAAAAGCAACCCGAAATACAAAAAAATATAAAAGAGGATATTAAAACATGGACAGAAAATTTCCAAAAGGACAAGGAGTTGAGAACTAACTATAAAAATAAGGGTTTGGGAACTACATGCATATGTACATAGGTTAAACCAATCATTGACATAGTAAACAACCGAACGGTTATCAAAAGGAACCCGAAATACAAAAAACATGTTCTTAGAAGAGGGTGTTATGTAACTGACAAAACGACAAAACGAAATATAAAATATCGAACAAACAAACTTGTACCCGATGGAGATACGTGCATTTTGCACTTAGCGGTAGAACAATTTCTGAAAGATAAAAACATTGTATCCCATAGAGCAACAGAATCACTTAAAACGGGCAAATATTGAAAGGATACATGGAAAACTAATCGAGCACTTGAAGATTATGAATACAGGATAATAATGAGTTAGATGAACAACTTTTCAACATTGTTTCTATGTATAATAATAACACACAGTCGACGATCAAATCAAGACCAATAGATTTCATTTCTAAAAAAAAATACAAGAGGATATTAAAACTTGGACAGACAATTTCCAAAAGGACAAGGAGTTGAGAACTAACTATAAAAATAAGGGTTTGGGAACTACATGCATATGTACATAGGTTAAACCAATGCATTGACATAGTAAACGACCGAACGGTTATCAAAAGTAACCCGAAATACAAAAAACATATTCTTAGTAGTGGGTATATGTAACTGACAAATCGAAATATAAAATATCATATATTAATATCATATATCAATATATTTAAAAACAATTTAAAAGAAAATATAAATACCAAAACTATGAAATACAAACCTAACATTCGAACATTTTCTTTTTTTACTCGCAAATTCAATTTTTGTTCTTTTTCCATCATTTAATTTTTTCTTCGATTTACACATGTAGTCTCTTCTCCATTTTCGTAAATAAGTTTTCTTCCTTCCTTAAACTTCTTTTTCTTCTCTTATTTCTAAAAATTAATTTTCAAACTTTAATCAGAAATAAATTTACGCATTTATTTCAGACTCTAATCCAACCACGAATCAGAACTAAATGATTTATTTCTGCTTTGAATATTGTAACGTAATTCTCAGAAGTTGTTGTACGCCGAAATGTCATTTTGATGGATACGTTCAGGGTGGTGGTTGGTTGTGTCCTGGATAAGGGTTGCGTTCAAGGTTCATGCTGAGGAAAGCTTCTGTGTTGGTACTGGCACCAGTTATGAATTGATATAAAAATAATGAAATTTAAATTGCGTAGCACAAATTGTAATTACGATATTCTGATAAGTGTGCTTATATTACCAATGAGTTGCTCTCATCCAGAAATAATAAGAATAAACTAAGAATAAGAAAATTATATTATTATTAATATAATTATGTGTTAAATAAACATTAGACAATTCCGAAATATATTTTGTACTAAAAGTAATTAAGTAATTGCAATAAATAAAACTTAGCAATATGTATGTATATTGCACAAAAAGAATTGACAAGATATTTTTTTTATAAGCTGTGGATGGTAGCACCAGTGGATATAACTTCGTTGTTATTACTTCTGGGATTTGCTGTTTCGGAAACAACCTCGTCGCTATTACCTAGTCTATAACTAACAGGTACCTCGTTATTAAGAATGTCGACTAAACTTACATCATCGTCGTTGTTTGATATATTTGCATTTTTCTTCTAATCAGTGTTCCTACTAAGGCCATTAGCAACGCAGTTGTTTAGGTGGTTTAGGTGTTCCATGTCGAAATCGTACTCGTTGAGCATTATTTTCCAACACTGGAGTTTCATGTTAGGCTCTTTAGTTAAATTTTACCATACAAGAGGTTTATGATCCGTCCGAACAGTACATTTTTTACTGTATATAGGTACATCCTGAAGTATTTCACGGACCACACAACTGCGAGGAGCTCCTTCTCGATCGTGGAATATTTTAGTTCGTGGTTGTTTAGTGTGAGAGAAGCGTAGCAAATAGCGTGGTTGTTTTTGGCTAAGCACTCCTCCTTAATGTGTTAAAGGCTAAAAATGCAACAAATATCCATAAGTTGGACTATGCCGTTTTGATCTGAGCTCAATTCATTAAATGATACAAGTTGAACTAAATAGCGTGGACAGTTAGTAATAAAAGGAAAAGTTACAGATGGACGATTCGACGACTCTCAAAGGGATATTTCAACTTTACTTTACTCTTTACTTGTTTTCCGAAACAGAATCCTTATTCAAGACGAATTTAAAGTCGCTAAAAATCAGTTTTCTTGTGTGCTGCGGATGTATGTATATATATAACACAGACAGGCCTAAATACCATCAAAACTCGTTTTAATAAAATTAATTATAACTTCTATCATATGTAGAAACGAACTTATAAGTCCAATTGATTAACATTTATTTCGCACAGCAATTTCCTTGTTTACGTAAAAGTGAATATAGTTTTATTTGTTTATTGTTTAAATATTTCCTTCAACATACAAAGAAAAGCACAGAGAACTTCGTTATAAAACTTTAATTTTTTATTTTACAAGGTAGCCCGAAACACAATCTTACAAAGCTGACTCCACAACTCGAAATTTTCAACAAGACTCCTCTGCTAACTTACGCACTAGACTTAGATCTATACTTACGTTCTTAACCGACTCTCCAATTTAGAGAGGATTCTCAAGGGGATAATGTTGGAGAGAGATATTAACCGGAAATCATGTGCAATACTTCATCTCTGTATTAACTTGGGACAAGTTCTATCGATGATTTTTGATGTCCAAACGACAAGCGTGGCGAAAACTTCCCTGTGTTCACTGGGTGAAGGTTACACATTTAGGGGACTTCGTAATAGCATTTTATTATGTGACACCTCCACCTCTAAGTATTTTTAGTCCCCAAAAGGCTAATTCATTATTCATTACTATCTGAACTGTATAAAAAAATGTTTTATCAATTCTTTTTGTGCAATATACATACATATTGCTAAGTTTTATTTATTGTAATTACTTATGTTAATTACTTTTGGTACGAAATGGGATAGTATATTTAGGAAGTGTCCAATGTTTATTTAACACATGATAATTAGTTTTCTTTTCTTATTATTATACATACAAACAATGTTGAAAAGTTGTTCATCTAACTACGTACCAGTGATGATGTTGCTCTATGAAAGACAATGTTGTTATCTTTCAGAAATTGTTCTACCGCTGAGTGCAATATAAAATGTGCATATCGGATACAAGTTTGTTCGGCTTCCCAAGGAATAGAATTCGTTGCTTTATTGCACCCAGAATTGCTATCCAATTTCTGTCTTCCAAACTATGAATTGTCGCATATTTCGAAAACTTATCAATGGTAATTAGATACATGCTACCCCGCTCGGGAAATCATATATATCCATCTAAATTATATCGTTGAAATGTTTGGGTGTTTCTGTTATTTCCATTGGTATTTTAAGTGGTTGTCGATCATGTTTGGTGAGATTACAAATATCGCAGCTGTTTATGAATTTTTGTATCTCCACTTGTAGGTTTGGATAGAAATATAATTTTTTTAATTCCAAGAAAACTTCGTTAATCCCTGTGATTTTCACTTTCGTGTTCTTTTCTTATTGTCACTTTCATTCCTACCTACAATATCTTTTAGCTTAATGATATACTTTAATATTTTTGTTCATGGAAAAGTATCTTACGTAGAGATCTTGAAATTTTTGAAAATAATGCCAAATGATAGCAATGTGTGCAGATGAGTCCCTTTGTTAGAAGAAATTGCTTCATTAAATTTAGTAAGTCATTGCAGGCTTCTTTTAATTGAACTAGATTTTCTATTTTTTTTGTGTATTATTTTCATTGAAATTTTATCCTTAGAGCCATACTACAGATATACTTGGTTTTTAAAAAGATTGATGGGTTTTCTTTTATATAAATGTGAAAAGATTCTAGGAAAATGCTGTGCGAAATAAATGTTAATCAATTGGACTTATAAGTTCGTTTCTACATATGATAGAAGTTATAATTAATTTTATTAAAACGAGTTTTGATGGTATTTAGGTCTGTCTGTGTTATATATATACATACATCCGCAGCACACAAGAAAACTGATTTTTAGCGACTTTAAATTCGTCTTGAATAAGGATTCTGTTTCGGAAAACAAGTAAAGAGTAAAGTAAAGTTAAAATATCCCTCTTTGAGAGTCGTCGAATCGTCCATCTGTAACTTTTCCTTTTATTACTAACTGTCCACGCTATTTAGTTCAACTTGTATCATTTAATGAATTGAGCTCAGATCAAAACGGCATAGTCCAACTTATGGATATTTGTTGCATTTTTAGCCTTTAACACATTAAGGAGGAGTGCTTAGCCAAAAACAACCACGCTATTTGCTACGCTTCTCTCACACTAAACAACCACGAACTAAAATATTCCACGATCGAGAAGGAGCTCCTCGCAGTTGTGTGGTCCGTGAAATACTTCAGGATGTACCTATACAGTAAAAAATGTACTGTTCGGATGGATCATAAACCTCTTGTATGAAACTCCAGTGTTGGAAAATAATGCTCAACGAGTACGATTTCGACATGGAACACCTAAACCACCTAAACAACTGCGTTGCTAATGGCCTTAGTAGGAACACTGATTAGAAGAAAAATGCAAATATATCAAACAACGACGATGATGTAAGTTTAGTCGACATTCTTAATAACGAGGTACCTGTTAGTTATAGACTAGGTAATAGCGACGAGGTTGTTTCCGAAACAGCAGATCCCAGAAGTAATAACGACGAAGTTATATCCACTGGTGCTACCATCCACAGTGTGTTTTAAGAATCTTTTCACATTTATATAAAAGAAAAACCCATCAATCTTTTTAAAAGCCAAGTATATCTGTAGTATGGCTCTAAGGATAAAATTTCAATGAAAATAATACACAAAAAAAATAGAAAATCTGGTTTAATTAAAAGAAGCCTGGGTGCTGTGGGAATCGGGTAGGCACTGACTGGCGGCCACACAAAAAAATTGCTAGTTACGAAGCAACAACAAGCCTCGGAAACGGATGATTTTACTGATGACGACCTATGCAAACGATATACGGACAACGATCTTCGGATTTGTACGTGGAATGTAAGGTCCCTTTATAGGCCACGTGCAGCCGAACAACTAGCGGAAGCCCTAGACTGCTGCAAAGCAGATATAACCGCCATCCAAGAAGTGCGATGGGATGGACCGGGCAAAAGAAGGATGAAAAACTGTGATATATACTACGGTGATTGCTACAAACAACAAAAACAGCGCCTATTTGGATGTGGATTTGTCGTTAGAGGCAGACTTAGGCAAGAAGTCCTATCGTTCAGGTCCGTGAACGAGCGCCTCAAGACAATTCGCATCCAGGCTAAATTTGCCAACATAAGCCTTATATGCGCACATGCCCCCACAGAGGAGAAAGATGATGACACCAAAGACAGGTTCTATGAGCTCCTGAACAAAACGTATGAGCCATGCCCTAGCTACGACTTTAAAATTGTCCTTGGCGATTTTAACGCAAAGCTAGGAAGAGAGAACATCTTTGGTAGTACGGTCGGAAAGCACAGCCTACACGACACCACATCCGATAACGGATTTAGGCTGATCGATTTTGCTGCGGGGCGAAATGTTGTAGTAGCCAGTACAAGATTCCCACATCTCGATATTCACAAAGGAACATGGCGATCTCCTGATCAATCAACCGTCAATCAGATTGACCATATTGCTATAGACGCAAGGCACTCCTCCAGTATCATAGATGTCCGAACGTTCCGAGGCGCCAACATTGATTCGGACCACCACCTTGTTGTAGCCAAGGTAAGGCTGCGGATATGCCGAACACCGCCAAGACAAAGAAATACTGTGAGGAAGTTCAACGTCAGCCGGCTACAATCGCAAGAGATTGCCAAATCCTTTTCCGATCGTGTCTCCCTTAACCTCTTAAGAAATCCTACGCCGCCAACATCAAGTATTGAAGACCAGTGGCAGCATTGCCAAAAAGCCATCAGAGATGCCGCCTCTGATGTGCTGGGTTTCAGTCCGCCACCACAACGAAACCCCTGGTTTGACAACGAGTGTCGGCAGGCGAATGCAGCCAAGCAAGAAGCATACAAAGCGGCACTGCAAAGAAGGACAAGAGCTGCTCGGGAGCTCTACGAGCAGAAGAGGAGAGACGAACACCGGCTTCTCAGGAGAAAAAAGAAGGAGCATGAGAAGCGCGCGATCGGAAGAATAGAGGGATATTACTGCAGGAATGAGGTGAGGAAGTTTTACCAAAGGGTAAAGTTAACCAGTCAAGGTTATAAAGTCCGAACCGAAGTCTGTAAGGATGATCAAGGGAACATCGTAGTAGAGTCACAGTCGATGCTGAGGATATGGAAAAACCATTTCTGCAGACTGTATAACAGCGACGAAGAACCAAATCCCGCTGTCAGGCAGAACGAACCATTCAACCCCAATGAAAGGGACGACGAAGATCAACAATTCCGTCCACCCGACCCGGATGAAGTGAGGATTGCCATATCTAAACTGAAATCCAACAAGGCTGCGGGAGCTGACGGCCTACCCGCCGAGCCTTTTAAAGCCACAGGCGATGATTTGGTTAGGAGCATGCACCAACTCATCTGTAAAATATGGTTGGAGGAAAACATGCCCGATGAATGGAACCTCAGCATTGTTTGCCCGATCCATAAAAAAGGAGACCCTTTGAACTGCGCCACCTACAGAGGCATCAGTCTCCTAAGTATCGCATATAAAATCTTATCTGCCATACTGTGTGAACGCCTAAAGCCATTCGTCAACAACCTGGTCGGTCCATACCAGTGTGGCTTTAGGACAGGAAAATCCACCATCGACCAAATATTCACACTACGGCAGATTTTGGAGAATACCCAGGAGCAACAAATCGATACCCACCACCTTTTCATCGATTTTAAGGCCGCGTATGATAGCATCTATAGAGACGAGCTATACAGAGCAATGTCTAGTTTTGGCATCCCTACCAAACTCGTCCGTTTGTGTAGGATGACGATGGAGAATGCACGCTGCTCCATCAAGGTCGGTAAAGACCTAACCGAGACCTTTGATGTCAAAAAAGGATTCAGACAAGGCGACCCGCTGTCATGCGACTTTTTCAACATCGTTCTTGAAAGAATTGTTCAAAACTCGAACGCCAACACCAGAGGAACAATCTTTCAGAAATCCGTCCAACTACTCGCATATGCCGACGATATTGACATTATTGGAAGAACGCAGCGTGATGTCAATGGCGCTTTTGTGGGTATTGCAACGGAGGCCGCGAAGATGGGCTTAGCGGTAAACGAGGGTAAGACCAAGTATATGCTGTCAACGAGAAAGGGCACCCAACACCGACGTCTCGGTCAGAACGTCACAGCAGACAGATATAACTTTGAGGTAGTCAAAAACTTTGTCTACCTAGGCACCGCTATAAACTCAGACAATGACACCAGCGCTGAAATCAAACGAAGAATAACCCTTGCCAATCGCTGCTTCTTTGGGCTAAGAAAGCAACTGGTAAACAAAGCCCTCTCTCGAACAACCAAGATAACGCTCTACAAGACCTTAATCGTCCCAGTCCTGCAATATGGCGCGGAGGCATGGACTTTGTCAAAAGCGGATGAAGCTGCCCTTGGTTGCTTCGAGAGGAAAATTCTTCGTGTGATTTTCGGTCCCGTCTGCATAGACGGTGAGTGGAGGAGGAGATATAATGACGAACTATACGGGCTGTTCAGCGACATCGACTTAGCTAGAAGAGTGAAGATCCAAAGACTGAGATGGCTAGGTCATGTAGAGCGGATGGAAACCAATACTCCGGCCCGAAAAGTCTTCGAATCCATCCCCGAGGGACGGCGCAGTAGAGGAAGACCGCGACTCAGGTGGCGCACGCAAGTGGAAAGGGACCTCAACCAACTATGCGTGCGAAACTGGAGACAGCTAGCTAAAGATCGAGCTGGCTGGAGACGCTTGTTGGTTGAGACCCAGGTCCACCCCGGACTGTAGCGCCACCTTAAGTAAGTAAATGACTTACTAAATTTAATGAAGCAATTTCTTCTAACAAAGGGACTCATCTGCACACATTGCTATCATTTGGCATTATTTTCAAAAATTTCAAGATCTCTACGTAAGATACTTTTCCATGAACAAAAATATTAAAGTATATCATTAAGCTAAAAGATATTGTAGGTAGGAATGAAAGTGACAGTAAGAAAAGAACACGAAAGTGAAAATCACAGGGATTAACGAAGTTTTCTTGGAATTAAAAAAATTGTATTTCTATCCAAATCTACAAGTGGAGATACAAAAATTCATAAACAGCTGCGATATTTGTAATCTCACCAAACATGATCGACAACCACTTAAAATACCAATGGAAATAACAAAAACACCCAAACATTTCAACGATATAATTTAGATGGATATATGTGATTTCCCGAGCGGGGTAGCATGTATCTAATTACCATTGATAAGTTTTCGAAATATGCGAAAATTCATAGTTTGGAAGACAGAAATTTGATAGCAATTCTGGGTGCAATAAAGCAACGAATTCTATTCCTTGGGAAGCCCAACAAACTTGTATCCGATATGCACATTTTATATTGCACTCAGCGGTAGAACAATTTCTGAAAGATAACAATATTGTCTTCCATAGAGCAACATCATCACTGGTACGCTAAATGAGCACTTTAGGATTATGAATGAAGGATAATACCTAGTTAGATGAACAACTTTACAACATTGTTTGTATGTATAATAATACCATACACTAGACGACCAAAGTAAGACCTATAGATTTAATTTATAAAAAAATTGCTAGAGGATATTAAAACTTTGACAGACAATTTCAAAAAAGACAAGTAGTTGAGAACTAACAGTAAAAATAAGGACTTAGGAACTACATACATATGTACATAGGTTAAACCAATGCATTGACAGTCAAAATCCGAACGATTATCAAAAGCAAACTGAATTACAAAAAACTTAACAAGTTCAACAAATCAACAATACGAAATATAAAATACAACAAAAATCAATTTAAAAGAAAATATAAATAGCAGAACTATGAAATATGTACATATGTATGTACAAACCATTCGAATATTTTCTTTTTTTACTCACAATTTCAATTTTTGTTCTTTTTCCATCACTTAAATTGTTCTTCAATTTACACATGCAGTCGCTTTTTCATTTTCGTAAATAAATTGTCTTCCCTTCCTTAAACATTTTTTCTTCTCTCATTTCAAACTTTAATCCAACCTTTGAATCAGAAATCATGTACTGCATGTCTGCATTGAATATTGCAATGTTATTCTCAGAAGTTGTTATAAGCCGAAATGTTGGTTGTGTCCTGGATAAGGGTTGCGTTCAAGGTTCATGGTGAGAAAGCTTCTGTTTTGGTACTGGAACCAGTTATGTATTGATATCATTTAAATAAAATAATGAAATTTAAATTACTGTATTTTGTTAAGTATGCTTATGTTACCAATGAGTTACTCTCATCCAGAAATAATAAGAAGAAAAAAATTATGATCATGTATTAAATAAAATATTAAGGACATTACAACTAATATTAGTAAAATAAGAAAGTCTTATGTTCCAAAATATACTACCCTATTTTGTACTCAAAAATTAAAATTAATACAAGTAATTACAATAATTAAAACTTAGCAATTTGTATGTATATTGCACAAAATTTTTTTTATACAATTAAGATAGTAGTGAGAAATGAATTAGCTTTTTGGTGTCAAAAAATATATAGAGGTGGAGGGGTCACATAAAAAAATGCTATAACGAAGTAACCTAAATGAGTAAACTTCACCCAGTGAACACAGGACAGTTTTCGACACGCTTGTCTTTTGGACATATGTACTTCTCGGTCAACGCGCTATTCTACCGTCTTGGGTTAACGGGTTCCACCGCATCGCATGTTTTGCTATAAAACTGTCGCCTTATGACCAACACACTGCCACATGCGCCGTTGAATATAGGTGCCTATAGGTTCCTGGCCGGTTTTCTGATGAAGCTGTTCGGCTAATTCCCATGCGATATAGAGATTCTAGCTCGCTCCTATCTTCTGCCGGGATAGCTGTAATGCGAGCTTTAAGTTGCTTACGCTCGTCAACCAGCATCCAGGTCTCTTCAGTAAGCCAGGTCCGCTGGCCGCTGCCGTGTTTTCCTTTTACATGTTTGAGTCCTTCGTTGGCGTTGCCTATCCCCGCATTTAAGTCATCCATCAATATCACTATGTCGGCGTTTGGCACTCCATTGTAAGTGGCGCTTAGCTGGTTGTAGAAATAGTTTTTTTTTATCCTGAGACGATCGCGCCGTCGCCTCGAGGTATAACACTGTATTATCGTGACGCGTCGTACTCTAGTCCGAAAGCGCGCTGTCAGACCGAGATCAGACCTCTGCTCGTCTCTTGTGACAGCAAAAAGCCTATAGCGTATTCAAGTTTCTACCCTGTAGTATTTTCGCAAGAGAGTAGAACCGTGTTACGCATTGGAGATTAGAACTCTCCTGCATTTATCTTATTTCACTTAATCCGAAGATATCCAGCTTATATCGCATGGATTCTCGCTCAAAATTGAGGAATCTGGCGTTCTGCGGACCATAACTCCGCGAGTCAAGGAGCGCCTTAATATTTAAGAAACCAATCATTGTCCGGGTACAATAGCCAAAGCTCAACGGGTACTCGTTCCTTATCCGAGGCGTAGTGTCGTTTTCGTTAGCCTTAAAAGTTTCATTAACGTAGGGTGCCGAACGAGGTTACCTAGTCTAGATCCGCTTAACCGGTCGCAATTGCAATTTTAACCTAATGTATAAGGGCTCATACAATTAGTTACCGGGGACCACAGAAGGGAGGTATTCGCAAACATAGCACGAACCAGTCGGTAGTTACCTGATAAGTCGCAATGCAAATACCCTAATCCATAATCAACGCACACAATACTACTCATTCTTGTAGCTAGTCGCATTACTATGGATAGTTCCATTTATTGAAAAAGTTGAACTTACATTCACCATCATTAACAACTATATCTATTGAAATCGTGTTCAAATTCTTTCGTACATATATTGAACATTCCCGCAATCATTCTATTTCGATCTTGAACTCATTTATATTCGGGCACCCACATCAGGCGTGCCTAGCTATGCTATGCTATTCATCGTGCATTCGACGCTAACCCGTGAGAGCGAATCACCGCAAGACATTTCTCATAGGTTAGCATTGAGATATTACTTAACTATAGTTTTTAATGAGTTTAAATGGTTGGCAGAATTGAAATTGGAAATTCAGAAAAGCTGCTGAATCGGAAATGAATATTGATTTAATTATAATCAATTTATCGAATCAAAATAGAGCAAAGGGGCAAAGTGAGGGAATTGTGGGTGTGGTACGTATGTAACTATAGTCATAGATTGCATAAATAGATGATTTGGAGAATGAGTGTCATTACATGTATGTAAATAACCTTCGACACACATATGTGTGTAATTGCGAGTAAAAAGAGTATTTTTAACGTTTTTACTAAATTATTTAAATATTTATTTATCCCCTTGTAAACAATGCCTTCTTACTTTTTCTTAACCCGAAAATGTTTGATCTTCAATTTAGTTTTCAAAATTTGAACATTTATTGTATTTATAATAAATTATAAATAAACTTATATATGTGAGATAAAATGCATTACTTTAATAAAATAATTATAAAAATACAAATCAGGCAGGGAAGATAATTATACGAGAAATATAATATATAACTATAGGTATGTATGTATATAATTATACATATTTAAACTTCGTATCAGCACTTTACAAGCATACGCCATCCGCTGTATGTGTATGTTCAACAGTATATATTATTTAAGAAGAGTAATTAGAAAAGATATGCAAGTTTGTATTACTCTCAAACAATGTTTCTGTCGTTTTGGAAAAACACTTGCTACCCAAAAAGCACGGAATTGTACTTAAAATCATGTGCATACATTTTTTTCGTATTGTGGAACAACATTTTCTACGTGATCTAAGGAGCAAGTGTTTCGTAGTTTCCATTCGTTTTGAAGAAAATGCTCCACTTTTGATATGAAGAATTTTCAAAGCAAAACTTCTGAAACTTATTTCATATATTACCTTAAATAAGTTAATTCAATTTGGTGGTCTTTGCTTACAAATATCTTACATCGCTATTTAAATTACAAGTAAAAACTTTGATTTTCTCTTATACAGATACTTCTTTTGTGTACTTAGAACGATCATTTAAATCGAGAAGAAGTTTATCTGGTCGTCGTAATGTCCGTGTTGTGTCAACAGTTTGCTTTGCGCCACTCGATGCAGATGATATATTACTTTGACTTTCGTTAGTACTTAATTGGTGAATGACTTTAGCAGAGACGCAACCTGTTAAAATACTTGTAGATGAAGAAGTTGATGCTTCGTCTGTTAAATTTTTAGAAAACGACTTTTCATCGAAGTCGTTAGGATTTTCATTACTATCGTCATCAGTTGTATAGAATGTTATATCATCGGTGGAATGGATTTTCTTTTTTGTCGGGCTTAAACCATCTGTATTACTTGCTATACCTGCATAGACTCCTATTGTACTGGTGGTGCTACCAAAACTTCCAGTTATTGCTGATAATGCTTCGCATGCTGATCTATCTAATAATTCGTTGCTTTGATGCATTACCATTCTACTTTTCCCTCTACCCGATGACAAATTCGATAGTTTTTTTAAACTGCTACTTAATCTATTTCTACAACTAGTACAAACTAAAAAATGTTCACTACTTTTATGATTATCACAATGAATAGCTTTTAGGTCATATTTTTCATCAAACTTTTTTCTTAATACTCTTCCTGTTGCCACTGATTTTGCTACTCCTATGTTGGAAGAACTGTAATACTTTGATGATTTAACTTTCGTTCTCGAGTTGCGTCTAGCACCACGAGATGTTAACATTATTGTATTTGTTGCTACCGTTTTAGTCATCGGCGACTTTTTTATTCGTTCGCCTGTCTCACAAATACGATCTAGATCCGCGGGATGTGAACACATGCAATCTAATTTAATATTAGAGAAGTTAATGCTCCCATCCGGCTGGGGTGAGCCTAGCTGTTTACATGATAACACTGTTCTAGTGACTTTATCCTTTTGTTTGCAGTTATCGCACTTCACATTTATTTTATCTTGCATCACATGTGTCATAAAGTCTTCCCCTGTTATAGATGTGTTTACAGATTTTTCTTCAACCGATATTAAACTAATCACTTGAGGTTCAGAGCTCATTGTTGTTATTGGAAGTAGTGTTGGATAGTTATTGTTTTGTTGATACTTTTGAATATCACTATTCGTGGAAAACATTTGTATATTGCATGTTGCACTTTGTTGCTGTGATTTTGATGTGGTTTGTAACTGACTACTAGATGTCTTCAGACCATCGAGTAAATGCGATATTGTCATCACCGCAACACCTTTCGGTGGGGCCATTTCTTGAATACGCTGTAACTGCACACTTAGCAAACGAACTTCTTCAAGAGCTTCTTGATCAGACAGTTTAGTTTCTGGAATAAGATTTTGAATCAAAATTAATAAATTTCATTCAAATGACAAAAGTTTTGTTTTTTTGTTATGATTTAAATTATTTATTCGATTTATGTGACCCATTTATCTAACCGCCTGATATATTGGTAGCTTCTGAAAGTTATTTACTTCATAAGACTTTATGGCCCTTTACTACAAAATATAGGATATTTGTCTTTGAATAGATCAATTTTTTGATCAGTGACGTTTATTCGAAGGTGCGTAGGTGTGCACCACACACCCTACCAAAATCTTTATTTTGCATATTTTACCAAAATACCTAAATATTCCCATTTGAATTTATTTTGCAACTGCCTAGCTAAGTCAAAGGTGTTCTCGGAACTTAAGCGCACCGAATTCACGTATAAAGTTAAAAATATACGTTACTCTCTGATATATAAGCTATAGCACATGGTGTTCACATTCATCAAGAGCACTTCTCAATGGTTCTCAACTTCTTTGCTTCGTTTGAATGTAAATGGCAAGAGAATTCATTCTCAATCAGTACAACAAAAATGAATACATTTGCGTGGACTGGTGGATAGCACCGAAGAAAAGCAAATCCACATATTAAAAAAATTCAGACAGAGAGAAGACAAAATTGTTGAATACATAGCTGTATGGTTAGGTTAGGTGTTCAACACATTCAGCGCACCGTCCTTCATTCCACGCTCGATTGTAGGGTAGTTGTTGAGAAGGCAAAAGCAATACATTGAGGATTCTTGTTCATTTTCATTTCGCTGTGGTGCGGATTCACTGCCTGTACCACACATATATTACGATGCGGATACAATCGCACACAATCGACTCCTGGGGTAGCGCGTTGTTGACAAGGCAGAAGTAGAACGTGCATACCACGATGCGCATGCAGGCATATACGCAAAGAGTGGGGTGGTAAAGAGAGCTTGAGCAATACTTCTTCGGACCCATTATCTTTTTAAGACACTAACGTTTTCAATTGTTAAATCAATTATAATAATTAGATTATAATTACTTACAATGGAAAAGTGCTAAGAACGAATACCGCTGAAAATAGTAACTGGAAAAGTGTGCTTATTATTTTGCACAGCAGTGTATATTCATTTCTCGTCCTTGGTGATAATAGATCGTAACTAAAAGACAACATTTGAAGTAGCAGTTAGTGAACACCTATCTTCCAAAAACATTTTGTATGATAAACATTTCATGCCGCCATTATGCATATAAGGCTGGTATAATGTACATTGTAAGAGAGAAAAAACCACAATATGAAATCTTACTAAGCTTTATGTACATTGTCATCTACCTTTTCTTCGGGCTATCATTAATCAACTTTTTACTATATGCAACATAGCATATTATAATTACGTAGATGCGAGTTTGACGCGCAATAGAGGTTTTCATTCAAATGGTTTTTTTCTTGCATTAATCTTTATATTCTAACTTAGGCGTGCTTGCCTTTCAAACCTCATTCCAATAAACCATCATTCAAGGCGTGGTGAGTTAAGTTGACTACTTTCTAAGTAATAACACTTTGTATCTCACTTGAACTATGTACGGTTCTCAGATTAACACGTGGGAATAAAAACAGTCACTTTGATTATGATATGTATAATTAAATTATAAATTAATTCGATCAAATGTAGTGGCTTTGAAACATAAGAGTTGTAAGCATATGCATATGATTATAGTTTAAAACCAAAAAAGGATTTCTTACCAAGTTGAGCAGTTGAAGTCGTTGCCGAACTAGGATTTGCGAACGTTCGAACTTGCGGTCGAAAATTAAACTTTGCTCCAGAAGATTTCGCGCCCATCCCTATAGATTCTTGGTGGGCTTTTCCACTTCGTAATACAATATAGACCTAAAATGTGTTTAAAATAATCAACATTATATATAATTTCCGTCGTGTTTGTAAATTTAGATTTGATCTGATCTAAACTGAACAAATTCATTGATTTAAACTTATAAACTTTACACAACAATATGGCATATAGATTTATTTCCATCCCAAGGGATGATGAAAAAATTACAGTGAACAAAAATGTTTTTATTACATGGACTTTCATAGCATATCAAATACCATACAGGATAGGCCCTGTCGAATATTAGTTGCAGGTATCTCATGAGGGTTAGGGTAAATAATGGATTTCTTGAATTCCTGTGGTATTAACCCGGTTTCCATAAGATTATTGGATATAATTGTCAGCCTGTTTACCAGCTTCATTGTCCCATATTAATAAATTTCAGCAGGTATTCAGCTGGTTTGATTAGCAGGGCCAGATCCACCTTTTGCCTCGTTGCAGCAGAAATCAAATTGTGTTGATTTAATACCATGCCCCCAACGAACGAAATCGCGAGATTTCAAAAAATTTCAGACATTTTCCAAACTTCCATTTAGATTCAATAAAAGGTCGATCGCCTGCACTGAGCTTTGAAGAACACTGTCTTATTTTGCTTATACGTTCCTTTATAAGCACTGCCTGTAAGTACGGATTCTTGAAGTAACCATGATCTCTACGATGATTCTCTGGCTTTTCTGTCTAAAGGATTCGATAACTATTTTCGTTAATTTGGAGCAACGTTTTTAGATGTTTTTATATTAAAAAGACTCCCAACATACATTTTTTTATATCTTTCTTGAAATCAAGATTGTGCTCTAACAGCTGTTATCCAATTACATTCAAAATTAATAAAGTTAGTCTGTTTCATAAACAAAAATTGACAAATTTATAGATTTTATAGTCTTGAAATTAATAATAGGCACACGGCATTATAACTAAAGTGGCATGACATTACGTGCATAATAATATAAACTTAAAATAAATATGTTTACTTACTTTGCTTCCAAAAATTAGTCCTAAAAGTAAAGTTACTGTTAACTGGGTATGACAAAAGAATATTATATACAACAAGTCGGGATTTGCCGGGGATTGTAAGAATAACCTGGAATAGGAAGTAGATAGAAAAGAAGCTGTGATAGAATAGCAATTCTAATTTATATATTGTTTTACTCACATTGATACGTTTAAGAAACATGTTAACAAAAATTCATTGTAAATTGCCATTGATATAAAGCGACTTTCATTGAACTCAGATGGTGCTTTCCTAACCATTATGCACAATCGAACTCCCCAAGCCAGAAAGAGTACTTCCACTGCAAATGACAAATTGTACACAATTTGTGAACATGGATTAATTTATAATGCTTGCAATGATACTGAAAATAACTAGAAATGTGATGTTGGAGTTTCATATGTGAGTTGACACAGTGGTTACGCATTGCTGATTTCTCTGTCTATTAAATTGTGTCATGGATAGATTTAAAATGCAAAGTATAAATAAGAAGAATCATACATATTCTCTTTATTTCTACAGCAAATAACTGTAACCATAGTAAACCATAAAAAATCATAGTAAACTGAAGAATGATTTCGCTGGCATATTTCCATTTCTTAGTTTAGAATATACACTTATAGATAAATGTAACTTACTTGAAGTAAAAGTATAATCCCACCAATCAGTTTTGCATAAGAATGCTTTCAAATCATCAGCTGTTCTGCCTACTACTACGTCTGGTGGTGAAACTAGTGTTCGTACCAGCAGGAATGTACCAATTACTCCACAAATCACTCCAAGTCGCTTTAATAAAGCCGCGTCTGTAATTTTAACTGCTTTGGCAGATCTCACACGAAATATTACGGAAATCCTAAAAGAATAAATATTTGAAGTAGTTCTTTACTGTTTTTTTTATAAAATATCCCCAAATACATATATGTATATCCCTAAATCCCCAAATTTGAGTTGAGAAATTTACATCGTTCAAAACACATTTTTGATAAAACAGCTGCTTTATTTGAATATGAACCCTATTTCAGTCTATAAAATATAATCTTATTTGTTTGTTTACTACCATTCGCATTAATTAGTAATCCGAATTGTATTATTATTAATAGTAATATATAGTACATTTGCAGAAATACCTCAATTCATAAATACTAAATAACTACCTAAATTGCTTCGAAATGTATGGCCATCTTTTCCGACCCATCTATTTCCATATACTCTCATTAAATTGGACATGCAGATTGAATTTAATATTCAAAGATGTCTGATAAAAATTATATTACGATAATGTGAGCTATTCGTTAGGTATAAGTGGCTCACAAGAAAATTCTGAATTGTCGCATTGAATAGACCGACATCTGTGTTTTTTTGCCGCCAATACTGCTCATTTACTCAGCCATGTACGGTTTTTGAATTGTTGCTATATCCGGGAAAAAACGCACCGAAGATAAGATCCTCTTTCGAGCATGTGAAGTGAAAGAACTGTGATTTGATGTGATGAATCCAGTCGAGGTGTCAACATGTTCAATGTCTAACAACTGCTTCCACAAAAACTGAACGCAGAATTAAATTCGCATACAAAATTTGGGTTTCTCATTGGCGCACTTCTCCTTTGTTACACAGTTCAGAAATTAGTAAAACTACCACTAAAAAATGTATTGAACTTTGGAAAGGACAACTTCTGACCGGTTAGCTAGTATTTTATAAATATTGTACATAATTTTACTACAAGATTCGTAAAATCTGCTGATTTTAGTCTACCGGGGTTAGCAAGAAGCGTTATTCTGAAGATATCCCAGCTCATGCATGCAGTAGGCCAGCAGATATTTATAAAAGTGATTGGTAAAGAAATCATCACCCCACTTTTCAGAGATATGTTAAACTGCTTAACAAACTGATTATAAGAGCGATAAGCTCAACGAAAAGTGGAATAGCAAACATAAATTAGAGAGCCGAGACAATACGAGTATCAGCAAACGTGCAGTGACGGCCACCTATGAAATTAAACGTTATAGAAAATATACTCTTGAAAATGGAAATTACTAAGACAAATACTTTGTGGAAAAAAACGAACAGAATCAATCAACTTACCGCCATGTCTTTAGCATTAATGCACCGTACGTCAAGGAAAAACCTATTTCTCTGAGCCAAATTTTTGCTGTGCATGTATATAAAGATGGGTTAGGGTACATAACGATAGTCTGTTGAACAAATAATATATGTTATTTTACATAATATTAGAGACGAGACTTTCAATTTCATTATAATAGTAATACTAGAGCTTACTGTAAAATAGATAAAAAATGCACCCATAGCTATAACCCGCAGCAGTGCAGGACTTGCCGCTCGCACAACCTAAAATAAATAAGTTACATATCTAATATATTTATATTTTTATTTCGTTTAATTTGTATATTATTGTCTATTCTGTGATACTGAACAATTTATGACCTCGCTGATGTGAATGATGACGTTTTGATGTACTTATATTATAAAATTGTTCCATCTTTGTCCCCTTTAGATCTCCTCAGACAATAACGATATGAACAAAATATTTCATGTTTTCCTATCTCTACAATGCTAATCCTGTTTAGTTGTCTCTAGCATTAAGTTGTAAAATCCTATTGCGTTAGACAAAAGGATTATTTTTTATATTTTGCGCGCGCTCAAGGGATTGCTAATACCCTTAAGTGTCCGGGGTCAAGACACAGCACGGGCCGAAGGTATAGAGGGAGAAAGGGAGAGGAGGTACCTGTGCACATTGGTCTTAAATATCTGCGGGTTGTAGAGCAGCATTTGTTGAAATAGCGATAAATACGGACAAAGAAGAAACGGTACGTCGATGTTCGAGCGAGTCTAATGACTTTGCGACATTGTTGTCTCCTATAAGTTTTATCGCTCGCTTTTGGATTCTATCTAGTAGGTGCAGGGGTGTCTATGGGGCACCAGACCAGATATGAGCGTTGTACTCAAGCTTGGGGCGGATATACGCCTTATAAATGAAAGCCAAATCAGAGGGGTGAAATATTTCTTGCATCGATTAAGGAAACCTAAACATTTCGCAGCATTTTTGGCGACCTCAAATATGTGATCGTTCCAACTAAGTGTTGTGTTGATACACATACCAAGGATGGAAAGCTTTCCGGTTTCATCGACACAAGCACCATTCATGGATAATGGCTGATTAACAAGGGTTCGCTTGAGTGACAGCAGACAGCATTGAGTTTTTGAAGCATTGAATTCCACTCTGTTGTTGTTTCCCCAGTTAACTATGCTGTCAAGATCGGAATTCAATGTGCTTAGCATACGCTGCCGTTCCAATTCTACGGCCGAAGAGCAGGGTCGTGAGTCTGGGAACAAATATGAAAAGCTGAGGGTGCTGTCATCAGCAAAGGAGTGGATTGGATTAGAAGTAGCAGACAAGAGATCATTAATAAAAATGAGAAAGAGTGTCGGAGACAGAACAGAGCCTTGGGGTACACCAGCATTTATTTGGTGTATATCAGACTTGAACCCATCCAAAACAACTTGAATTGATCGGTTCGAAAGGTAATTTCTAATCCATAGAAGAAGAGATTCATCGATACCATATGCACGCATTTTCGACAAAAGAGCTTTATGCCAAACTCTGTCAAATGCCTTAGAAATATCAAGTGCAACGATCTTGTTTTCGCCTGCATTATGCAAAGATGTGGTCCACTTTTCGGTGAGATAAGCTATCAAATCACCAGTGGACCTGTTGCTACGGAAACCGTACTGCCGGTCATTAAGAAGCTTCCGCGATTCAAGATATTTCATAAGCTGACAATTTATCAGCGTTTCCATGACCTTAGAAAGAAGGGACGTAAGTGCTATGGGTCGGTACGAGGTGGGTGACGAAGATTCGCCCTTTTTAGGGACGGGATGGACAAATGCTGTTTTCCATCTGCTCGGAAAGAGACCTAAAGCGTAGGATAGATGAAAAAGCTTACGCAATGGTTTTGCCAGAAGAACACCTCTTCAGAAGTATAGGGGGAATACCATCCGGGCCAGCGGATTTGTGCACGTCGAGATCTTTAAGTACTCTTGCAACTGTACGAGTGCGGAAGTGGATTTGTCCCATGGTGAAATCAACGCTCTCAAGTACAGGTGGAGACATATTGGAATCTGGCAGTGTTGAGCTGGCTGCAAAATGCGCCGCAAGCAGATTGGCTTTGTCTAAATAGCTGACAGCTCGAATGTTATTGTAAATGAGCGTGGGAATTGAAGACGAGGCGGAATTCCTTATGTTTTTTACAAATGACCAAACGTTTTTGCTACCTTTTTGACATTGTAGCACTTTTTGCCTCAACTTTTGTTCATAAGAGAATTTCACACGTCTGATAGTAGCATTGCAGTCATTTCTGGCCCGTTTAAACTAATTCCGGTTTTCCTCAGTAGGGTTGGCTTTGTATGCCCGGAAATTCAACTCTCTCAACCTGATAGACTCTTTACAGCTCGAGTCATACCATGCATTTTCTTTGGGCTTGATACTCTTCACTCTATGCGGAATGAAGGATCTTATGCCCAGCAGAAGAATGTTTGTGATCATATCAGCAGCGGCATCCACGTCACTATCGAGGAAGCATAGTGACCAGTTTGTTTGTTTGTAAATGGTGCAATGTAGATCTGGTACATTTTTATTATTAAATATTAAATATCAAAAGTTGGCTTCCCCTTCTTCTTCTTCTTCTAATGGCGCTACAGTCCGGAGTGGACCTGGGCCTCAGCCAACAAGCCTCTTCAGCTAGCACGATCTCTAGCCCGCTGCCACCAATTTCGCAGGTTGGAGGTTGGCAATATGGTTGAGTTCCTTCTCCACTTGTGTGCGCCATCGGTTGTGTGCGTGTCCTCTATTGTGTTGTCCCACTGGTTCAGAGTCGAAGACTATGGAGCATGGTTAGCACAATTAACAGTGTGCCCGGTCATGGCCGCCATAATCAATTACCTCGGTAAGTTAAAAAAATACTCTTGGCCATGCAGTTTGAATTAATGAAAAGATTATTTGCTATATTTATTCACTTTCCAGGCAATATTTCATTTTTGCATTATATTGTAGAATATATTCAAATAAATATATATTCGGGGAGAATTTTGGTAAGATTTGAATATGTACATACACAGCTCAACACATTATATTTTGAATCATTCAAAGCAAATGCATAGTGCCATCATGAGTAGTATACTGCCTTAATATACATTGCTCAGGATAGTAATATTTTCAATCATTCAAGTAGTGCCAGTATGCGTAATATATATTCCTATCAATTGATCGATCAATAAATTTACCAATGACTCAGGATAATATTTCCGAAATTACTTTACTGAAATGAGTGATACTTGAATGAGGATTTTTTTCTAATGTTTTGTAATAAGCCCAGTTTCAATTTAGTGCCACGATCATTTGCTTTGTCATTTATAACGCGCCAATTATTTAGATTGGAAAAAAGAATATTTCTTATTTTTTATTGAGATGTTTACAATTTTGCAAATCTTGATATTTAGACATTTACTACTTGACTGCCAATATATATTCGCGCTAAAAACTGACAGTTTGATTCTTGATGCGAATGAGTAGGGGCAAAGATAAAAATGTTCAGTGCGAAGCAAAAAACCACATTAAATTGATTCAATAGAAAAGATGAAACTACCTTAACTTGCTGATATCGAAATGTAAACCACGCAGCTGGTGGTAATAATCCAATAATAGTACATGCCAAAACCAGAATGCTGGTACGCATTGGCCAGTTGAGAGCTGCTATACATGGAGAACTATCCTCACAAGATTCACAACCCTCAGCACACGGCAAGCACTCATATTCTTGAATAATATTATACGTTGAATTTTTACCCTGAAGGAAAAAAGGATATTATGTATTTATAATGCATCACAAAATTATAGCTGCAAGTAGAATATGTAAAATAATTAATAATATTCATAATTATCTGTTAATTGTTTTATAGGATATTATGGCCTTACCAACATTAGCTTTTCGTATTCTTCTTCTAAAACACTGCCATTAAAGAATTTGTGCAATGACAGGGTATCTGGAAAATAAAACCCCTTACGACAGACACATTTGTAAGATCCACGCCTGAAGCCAAGTCCTTTTAGGGCTTCGCACTAAATGAAATAAAATAAATTTACTATTTTTATCGGAAATGATTACACGAATAATATACAAATAGTACAGTACTATTTTTATATGATTACATATGTTTATTTTTACTCATATCATTGACAAAATCAATTTGAAACAATTCAATGGCGCGAATTTAATATTTTATAAAAAACCAAGTGAAATATGTTCATATGTATAAAGGAATTCAAAAAATATATGAATGTATACGGTCCTTAAAATACTCAGTATATGCACATATTTTACTTGTTAATACATATGAATCTGTTTCTAGTATCCTTACATACCATTGTTGTCCTTTGTTTGCATTTATCGGTTCCAGCAAATATGTTTAGCGGTTGAGTTGCACCGGGTGTATTCCTTTGCGGACACTGATCTATATCTACCCTCCGAAGGTCAATATCAATACCCGAAGTGCCCCTAAAATGGGAATGAATAAAAGAATATAGCAGATAATATAGAACAACACCGACAGTCCATTTACGACAACCAATTTTATTTTTTTCAAAACTAAAGAATTCATATTAGTTTAAGTGGCGGCCGAGCGGACCCAGATCGCAGTTACTAGAACAATGAAAGTCTCTCATACATTCTTATTTTGGAGAATAAAAAGGCCTTTAAGTTGTGCAAATAAAATAATATTAATATTTCCAGATCGGTCGAAGTTAATCTGTCGCAAGAAATAAAGTGAAACAAAAAGACCCTCTGATCTTGTGTACCAGAACGATGCCCCTTAGTAGCCGCAGAAGATCAAAAAGGAGACGGATTTCTGTCAGCCGCTCGATCGGAGAAAATAGATTTCATGGCGTAAAAGTGTTGAAATTATCCTTAGAATGTATGATCCAATTAGATGATTCGCAAAATACATCTGGAATAAGATCGTTGATCACGCGGACCACGTTCTAGAATCCTACAACACTCTCCTGAAATGGGATTGTATCTCTCGACATCTTACTCTAATAGCAGTAGAAACAGCTTTTCGGAAAATAATGTATAGTTAAGCCATGTCAAAAATTGTAGAACCGGAAAAAGCTGATTATAATTGCATTACTATTTTAGAACCTCCATAATTATACAGTGGCACTTCTCCGCGAACAACCATCATAATTGTACGTTATGTAGAGGCGTCTGTTCTTGGGGGTAGTGTAAGCTTTTTGTGGAAATTGACAACATAAAATTCATTTCCACTTTTTGTGTTGAAGTCCGTTCTAAGTGGGTGTGCACTCTCAATTTCTTGAATAGGCTGAAAAGCGTGATACTTAATCAGTGTTAATTCTATTTCAAACCACATAATTTAACGACGCAAGATACGATCAAACGATCGAAAGTCGGACAACGAATGTTTCCATCAAGATTCGAAGTAGTGTTGGTTTTAAGTATTCCAAAATTAAATAATTTTTAATTCGTACAAGTCGATTCACTTTTATAAATTCCTACAGGTTGAACCATTGAACTTTTTTAAAAATATTATTTTTACAGACAATAGACAAAACGGAGTCCTAAAAAGCATTTTTTCGACTATAAATCTTAATAGTCTCAAAAGGATTTTGAGACTATAAGATTTAAATTACTTACTTAAAAAAATATGTTCCATTCTCATAGCCGAAAAATGGTACAGTGTAAGTTAGCATCCAAATGTTTCCTCCTCCGCAGTCATAGTATGGTTTCGACCACCTCCCATCCTCGTAGCGCACAAAGAGAGTGTCTTCTTCAATTTTCTCTTCCGTCTTATTGGAGTATAAATGAAATGCTGTAAAGACGAACAATATAGTTCAAAGAAATATGGTATTCGATAGCTAATTGAGTTTTATTTACATACCTTCTTTCTTTACAAATATTAATGTTATGGTAAATTACATACGAGCATACTATATTCTTACGTAAGTATTAAATTAAGGATCTTATTACCTTTAATAAACTGATCATTCCTGGCGATGACTTTTTCAGCGTTTTTTCTTGCTAAATAAAACCATTCGGACGTATTTCCAAGATAATGGTATTCTGTTGCCAGATCTTTTGCAAAAAGTGCACCGTGGTTGGGTGGTGGCAATCGATATGCAAATGGACAAAATAAACCCGGCTGTGACGGGTGTTGATTCCAATCGAAGCAGTTTCCAGCCGCAAAAATATCATCATCGAATTCCACCATAGACAAAACCGAAGCGTGCAGAAGATTAACCGATGACTGAACTGAACTCGATGCCATTTTAAAAATTCTGAAATCAAGTACGATATGGTAGTAATTATACTAAATTTATAATTGATAATTTGATAAAATCTACACTAAATTAAAACATCATAATGTTCTTTATCAATAGAGTGTCTCTAAAACACTTATATAGTCTGAAAATGTTAGCAGAAATAGTAAAATGATTATATGTTTGAAATGTAATCTGATTTCAGTAAACGTATGTTTGTCACCTGTGTACAAATATGCCACAGAAACAGACTACATCAATTTGTTCAAATGTTTACGCGCCAAAGTTACATTTTAAATCGTTGACCCGCGAAAATTTTACTTGGATATTTAATTGAATCGCTATTTGTCTACCAATATAGCATAGAAACTCCATCATTAACAACAATTCATTTGAACGAATACAAACATTTAAAGGTCCGTGCAACTAGGATAGTGGATATCTCATTATAATTCAAAATCAAACTTTTAAAGTATTGTACAATAATCTTATGTTTACTATATTTAATTTTTGATACTATTGGGAAATATAAATTTCCAAGCAACATGTATCAAAATATGTTCCTTTGCTATGACACGTAAGTTATTTGTTTAATTTGTATGGCAAAAGTATTATACTAAGAAATAAGGAACCAAATGATGGAAATAATCATGATTACCTGGTCAGCATATTGGCTCTATTTACAGCTACCTCTGCTTCTACTCTGAACCTGTCTTGTGCATAACGGTCAACAACGCCTTCACCCAAATTTAATGATGTTCCTGCTTCACAATTTGAACCTAATGAATGTTGGGTTTCTACGATTTGTAAAAATCTTGTAACGACGTCTCTACCACGCAATAGATTTCTACGATTATTTCGGCTTATTTCATCCCAATCATATAATTCATCCTCATTTGTGTCATCCCCTGCTCCGTCGAGATATTTATTCGTTTCCATATTCCTACTAGATTCCTCTAAATTGAAACTATTTCCAATATCGTCTGCATTAAAATTGTCCAATCCAATAATCACATTATCCCCGCCTTCCTCATCTAAACTTCCATCTATATTTATTTCTTGTAAATTTACTTCAGATGAAAGTTCTTCAAGTGACACAGTAGATTTCAGTTTCTCGTTTTCCTTACCAGTAAATGTCAACTCTTTTGGAATATTATTACTTACATGTTGATGATGTTCCACATCTGTTGTATCTGCGTAATCAGCTCTATTTTGTTGATCAAAATGATAATCGTTCATTTTTAATACAGTAGTTGATACTATCTTTTTATTGTCATTATTATCTATTTTTGAAGAAGCTATGCCAGATACTGTAGGTATTACAAATGGTATTGCAATATTCTCCTTGATATTTATTTTGTACAATTTTTTAGACAAGGAAAGTCGTTCACCGTCTTTTTCATCCCCTTTAGAATTAACCTCTTGACTTGGTGCATTTCTTTCATCATCTTCCAAATTTGTATGCAATTTAATATATTCCAAGCCTTTGTTAACATTTTGTCTTATATTTTCCATAATTTTTTTTTTGTGGATTTTTTTTTGTTTTGTGATTTGCGATACTGTAGCTGTTTGGGGAATTGTTGTTGTAGAAGTTTGAGAAGACAATGAGTCGAAATCCCCCAAAAGTACGGGATCTTGTTTAAATAATATACCCGTTGCGTTAGCGTTCATAAACGTACCATTGCTGTCTGAGTTTAACCAAAAATCGCTGCCGAACAATTGTCCAACATTATTGCCATTGCCACTCCCAGCTGATAGTGTGTCATTGTCATAACTTTCATAATCCAGAGTAAGATTGTCAAATGCTTGCAAGCCCCAACGAATATGGTCTTTTTCATTAGAATGCCGTACTCGTGACCTTCCATGGCGAATAAACGGCATGTCGCCAGGCAAAGACGACACCCTTATTACCGAAAAAGTGATCAATGTGAAAGATGCAGCCATTACAACTGCTGAATATTTTTTATTGGCGCTGTTACTGTGAAGCATTGTGCAAATGACTTATATTTGTATTGTAATTATTAGGATTTGTAAGGAGCTATGAAGGCATAGTTATATTGTTCTTTAATATTTCAAATAAAAAAGTATTGAAAATAAAATAACTCAAAATATCCAAATAGAATTTGGGACTACCGCCTGGACCACATATGTACATTTAACATCAACTGACATATATCCGTAAGGAATATGGAGTAGAGGTAACATTTCGTTTTTGGTCCCTTCCAAATTTCGTACGTGTTCACCGGCATTCGTTTGACGAGACCCTTTATTGCTTTCAAATATGCTTCTCATTAGCACACATTGATTGCCTGAAATGAAAAATTAGCAAACCAAATTTAATTGCCACGCATTATCTTCAAATTATTGTTATTCTTACTATTATTATAATAATTATCAATTGAATAATGTGAATGAAAACAATGAATATAATGCGCGATTAAAGAAAATATGATAAATATACATACATACGTGAGATGAGAGATTTGAAAACGTAGAATTAGAAAATGATTCCACTACACAGCGTATACATCAATGTGTATTAATGATAATGACATAGCCTATGAAAATTCTGAAAATGCGGTCTGATAAGGCAAAAAGTCGTTGGTACATTGGTGTTTGATTTAAGAATTTCAAACTTCCCCTACTCGTGAATGAGGGCATGCTGGACTTAAAATAAAACCATAAGCTCAAAAATTTCTTACATTATCGGTTATCTTTTGCGATATGGAAAGAAATGGCTGTTTTGCAGATCATGATTAATCATTTGACGATATCTCTTAAGACTGCAGATGATGATATTTGGAAAATTATGTTGGAATGCAATTACCAACAGGAAATTATAGTAATTCAGACATCGGTTAGTATACAAATCTACTAAAAGTAAACCGGGGAAGAGAAAAACTAGCATACATGTTATACTTTCGGAAAATTTAAATGCACTCCTGCTCCTTATCAGTAAGAGAACGGTATAGTAATATATTACCCCCATTATGAATAATAGGTATCAGTAGTTATCAGCCTCTCGAAACATAGGTGTATTTTCATGGATGACTGACTATCTTGGAACATTTACGTACGACGGTAAAGTGTTATCAAAGACAATATAATACTTAAGCTCTAAGATGTCAAAATTTGAGCCAACTAAATTGTAAATATTCAAAAGACTCAACAAATGTATACTTTTTCATCTTTTCAAGCATCTTAATTCACACAAAATATCTGGGGTATACATGTGTATAGGCATATGCCTTCGTTAGCCAACACAGCAAAGAATGAAACGAAAAAGAAAAAATAGCAAAAGGGGTTTCAGTCCTTTTTTTTTAGAAAAAGTGCAGAGATTCAATAAGAAACACAACAACAAATTTGTTGTAGCTCTGAGAACAGCAGAGCTTTTGAGAGAAGAAAAAGCTTGAAGTCGCATTATAGAACCCCTCGAACAAAATTTCCGAAACGAAATTTTGTATGGCGTGCACTTTCTATATATATATATAGCACAAAATAGACCAACATGTCAAGACAAGTTTTCATATTGCAGAATTGCGAAATAAAGGACCACGTCAACAACTCCTAACAGCGGCAAGTAGCAGTGACGCCACTTCCAAATACAAACAGCAAAACAACTTTAGCATGGAGTTATTTGAAGCATTGCTTGCAAGTAATATTACTCTTTGCAAACCTACAAATCCTACCTTCAAGGCTTTTCTACAAAAATATTGCTTGAATCAAAATATACCAGATGAATTAACATTGCGTAAATACTACATACCAACAATTTACCTACATGTTTTGCAAGAAAAACGCAATGAACTCAAGGATAGCATTATTTGGATTTCAACTGACGAAACTACTAAAATTTGTGGCCGCAATGTAACGGATTTAATTGTCGGTGCATTAAAACTAGAGCCCTCTGCTTGCTAATTGGTGGCCCGCAAAGAACAATCAAACAATTTTTCCTGTTTTTTTTCCTTTTTTTTCCTGAATCTTCTGCAGATAAAAGATTGCTTATATATATATTTCTCTTAGACGCTGCTCCCCATAGATCAAGGCAGCTAAAGCCCTTCAAATATTCTATCCATGTGACGTGCCTTGCTCACGGACTACATCTAATCGCTGAAGAAGTAAGATTAACGTTCGGGAATGTAAATAAACTGATTGTATCAACTAGTGAACCAGTGGTAACGCGAAGGGCATTTAACTACTCCAACATTAAAAAAAAAAAGAACAGCTATGGTGTGGTAAAAAAAAGCTCGAAACTCAGGGCTTACTGTTGACTGAATATATTCAGTTAGCAAATAAAATCTGTCAAATGAACTCCGAATTGCCAGAAGTACTCCCACGGAAACTTAAAGAAAAGTTTGAAAACATTTTGAACGACAATCCAGGCCTTCAAATTGATAGTTTTATTAATGGGACGGGTGAACTTTTGGCAACAAACAATAAGTGCTAACATAGCACCCAAATTCAAATACTGCCCAGTTACATTAGTGTCCTTTTCCACTTATAAAAATATTTTATTTATTTTAACGTTCACGTTTTTTAAAGTAACAATGTGTTAAATAATTCTTAATTAGGTATAACGAGAATGTTATCCATCTACATTTTGAAATAAAAAACTATATAAACCAAACAAACATACAATTTTTTGTTCACTTAATGTTGCATATTTTGGCACTTTCATGCATATTTCTAACATATTTGCATGCAAATTTTAAGCTTTTTATGCTGCATATAATTCGGTCTCTAGTTATCAGCAGTTTTAGAGCGAATTTATGCTGACAAATATAATTGATTCTATTGGCTACACCACTGTACATCGATTACATGTTTGATATGTATAACAAACAAGATACTCGTTTAGTGGTTCAAGGTATTCAAATTCTGATCAAGAACAAAGTAATAGACAAATGTTATCACAACTCAAATCACAAATTATTAAAATACTAATATTAGTAGAAAATATTACATTACACTACACCAAGAAAATACTTAATGCAATGATGTCATCATCACACTTTTTGGTAACATACCAGCATTAAAATATTAATACAATTAAATGATTAATATATTAAATGATACCAGAATATTATCTGCTAATGGAATCTAAGTATATCATTAATAATTTATTGTTAAATTAATAACATTATGTCCTTATAAACATTTCTGTGAACATAAGCACGCAGCCATTCGCATTTCCAGAAATTGATTGCATCTTCAAAAATAAGTTAAGATTGTAAAGATTTTGTCTCATTCGAAATACATTAACAATGTACTTATCCATTATATATTCCAAGATACATTCAAAAGACTTAATCAAAGGCATACAATATAATATAAGAATAATATGGGTGGCGCTACGGCCCGGGTCGTGTTGTGCGTGCTATTCTTCTCTCACTAGTAGAAGGGACGTATAATTTTGTGCCGACTCCAAACGGCCAAGTTTGAGAACCCTTTTCTTTGGGCATTGTCATTAACTCGAAAGAGGAATTATTTTTATCGTACTATGATTCGAACCTAGATGCGCGAGGTTCAAGTGCGTAGCAGCGGACGCACATACCCACTATTCGCATACAGTATAATGATTGTGATGTATTATAACTATGGCAACAAGTTAAAAGAGTTTCAAGAAATAAGAAATCTCATAACTTTTATTAAATAAGCGTAAATCACTTCCCATTTTGTTCGGATCGTTGTACCAGAAATAATGTACATAGTTTATATTATGATATTATACATTTTATTCGATATTTAGATGTTTTCTGAAATCTGATTACATAGCCTACATTTATGATGTTTTTTTTTCTGGCTTGAGAAAGTTTTTTTTTTGTTTTTAAATATTTTGCTGGTTTAGGAATATATAAACTTTGGAAAGTAAACAAAACGAGAACACGGTATAATTAATTTTTTTAAATGCAAACAAATGATGCTTTAAAACGAGATTTGAATAAAATATGAAAAAAAAAAATATTGATGTTTTTGAACTGATTCTTTTTATTGAATTGATTTGTTAGAACTGCCGCAACAAAATATAAGTGGTATTTAATTTGAAATGCTATTTGATTGGTCTTAGGTTCAGTTTTATAGCATTTGTTAGGGCCAAATGAATTGTTAATATGCTTATTGATAAGCGGCGAAGAAGAGGATTGGGCTACATTTATACACTCTTTGTACGTATACGTTTAGTACATACTGTCCACATTTTACTAACTAACAACAAATCTGAACTCATCTTTATCCACATGACCCAACAAAATTATTGTTAAGACCTGCTTTAAATAATAAATTCTACTGCGCCATTATAACAATATGTCCACACTATTCCGATTCAATTTTATCATTTATTGAAAATGAATATTTTTCAAGTCTGGAAGGGAGAAAGAATGTCGGACGTTTATCTTAATAAGCTTTAAACTCCATATGGCATAATGGTCCTGTGATTATATTCAGTCTTTTTAGATCACTTTGGTTTCGACAAATCGGTCTTATCTGGTGTTCCAAAAGGATTAGTCCTTATATTATTATATATATCGAATTGCTGACTCTATTACAGAAGAGCGTGGGAAAATTCACTTTGCTGTGAAATGTTAAAACAAATTGAAGAAAGAATTCCCTTTGGTGAAAACTATTTTAGGAACTGAAGACTTAAAATCAATACTGATAAGTGCGGTCTCACACGCTTCCTAAATTCTAGCTGTAAAGGACTCTGTTTAGAAGTAATTTAGTGTACATTTCGATAATAGGTTTTTATTGAATAAGCATACAAGAAAATGTATCTACAGGTTGATGAATGTATCAATAACGTTATGATCACTTACTTTATACAAAGCAAATCTCACCGAAACCAAAATTCCTTATGTGTAGGACATTTATTAGACCTAAGCTTATATACCAGAAGAAACATTCGTAAATATTCCTCTGCCAAATTTAGAAAGCATGAAGAAATTGTTCTAATAAAGTCACATGATGCAACTACTTTTCAAAAATATACATATTTAGATCGAATTAGCATCCAAAACTATCAGTTCGATTATTAATTGATTTTAACGCCGTTCAATACACTGAACATTGAATTATTACTATTATTAAGACCAGATACATGTAAGTATCTCCGTAACTTTTTATGAATAACCATGCACAATCAATTTTAGGGAATGATATTGATATAAATTGATAAAATGATGATGTATGATATAAATTTATCCCTGCTTGAGATACATAACATATTAAATACTTTTAATTATGCTACATATAGAGGACGGGGCATCCCTTTAGTTGTAGGTAGTGGAGTGGAGATTGTACGCCGGGAGCAAGTGTATACATACAGAATAATAATTTGTAACTTAGTGTAATACACATATTTAAATGTAATACATTTATACTATTTTTGTTAGATACATATCTTTTAGTTAATTCATTTAGTTTCCTTATTTTATGCACGTTATTTAATATTCAGTATTGTGCTATATTGTGCGATATTAAATATTAACCAACATGTATAAAATATGTAATTCCCAATAAAATATGTAAACTCAACTTTAGGATACTTCTGTATGTACATTTTTGTATACACATGTGGATTTTATGTGCATATATATTCTCTATCTACCTCTATATTCTCTTACTACATTACAATTCCTTTTTTTACATTTGTATGTTCTGTAGGTAGATGGGACACACCGTTCTTTTATGTTTTGACGAATCATTTCCCATCGAAAATATGCAAAAAAAAATGTCTTCCGTACAACATGCGAAACTAGTTAATAAACTAGTCTTAATGCATATATGTACATATTGTATGCAATTACTGCAAGGAAAATTATAGGTATTGCAATGTATTGCAACTGAAGACGAGAAAAAGTAAATAGATGTTGAAAAAAACAACATTTATTAATGAAAAACGGACGAAGAAGAATTGGTATAATTTTGTACTCATGTACACACATTGAAATTAATGATTTTAGTATACATAAACAAAAAACTTTCACTCTTGTTGGAATATTTTTTTTTTTTCGAATTTGAGCTCTAATTAAGAATATCACGTTACACTTCATAAACATATTACCGTGAAACACATTGCCTTTTTGATTGTGTATAACCAGGTATCCAAATACATCCATTCATAGATAATTTAGGGTAAGTATCCGAAATCGTAAATTCACTGTTAATAAGAATTATAAGCACTTAATTTTTATAGCACCGCGCACTTTAAACATGATTTTCTTATCCAAGCCCACTTTTGATAACTGTTATTCTTCATTATAAAGTTGACCACACCTGCATACTTTTTCACTTCACATAAAACATATACAATATAAAAAACAAAAATGAAATTTCACTTTGAAAAATCGACTTCAAATATTCCGCTTTGAAACCGATCGACTGAGTTGCGGCTCCATATTCGACAGACTGGATATTAAATGTCCGCTCTCATGAGGGTATATACAAAAGTTGGAATAAAATCTCTTCTGTAAAGTCCAGTATTCAAACAGATATTAAAGAGAGCATATTACGTTAGGGGTTGATTTTTTGCACAATGTCTCCACACATAGTAGGCGACGCTATTGGAGAGAAAACCAAACCCAATATTCTTTCTGAGATGGATCAGAGTGATGGCATTTAAGGACTTACAGCTTTTATCTACATTCTTGACTGGGAGAAATCATTATCTTTCACTTCATTCAACCTACTAAAGTTGTTTTTCGTTTGTTATAAGAAAATTATAAGCTTTTAAAACCTATTTACAAAAAAAATTAAAAAACTAGCTGGAAATAAACGGTTGTATTCATTTTTGAATTAATTAGGAAGAAAAAGATTTGTAATAATTATAATCATAAAACTTTTGAAATATTTGGCGTTGAATTTTGCCATATTTTAATTTTGATGAGATTGCAGTTAAGGTTCATGTCCCTGCACTTGATATTCCCGTACCAGATGGTACTACATATTTAGGCAGAAAATATACCACCACCAATCACTCGATTTACAAAACCTTGCTTTACATTGTCTATAAAGTTTCACACAATTTCAACGCATGCGTTTTTTCACGTAGAATGTCTGCCTATAGATTAATGTTCCCATAAGAAACCACCACGTGCTTGAAATTAAATTCTACGGAAGCTGAGTTAAACTCAAATAAACGGGGTTAAACAAACAGTGCTCCAGAATTGCAATTACATCCATTCCCATTGCAAAAATTGCATTGCATTTTTCTTATTTAATTTATAATAGCCTAATTAGCCTAATGATTTGATTTGTTGCACTGTCTGCACTCCTCTGATTGTTGACGGCTGTGCAATTATTCTTTAAAACTCTTTCATATTGCGTAGTGCTTAATAGTACTATTTCATTCATTCATAACATACTAACTTACGATGTACACAAACGTATGTGAATTACAAAATATTCCAATTGTATAAATTTTATCTTTATGTCCTGTCAATTAAAAAAGTAATTCCCGTACCAGATGGATATTGTACTATGGTATCAACAATTGGTACGCATCCAGGTGAGGTTTATTAAGCTAAATTTGTAGACACTATACAAATTTCCCTGTACACCAGGACGAGAGTTCTTGTGTATCTATGTTATTCACTACCCTGTCATGGAAATATGTAGATCTTTCACAATTTTATGTAGCGAATGTGCTGGACTCGTCTAATCCAACTAGATTGTAAATTGGGTTGACCCAGACATGATCCACTAAACTGTAATACCACGTTGGTAATTTTTTAAAAAGACTTACTGTCTTGAAATGTCAATAGCGAAAGTATAATTAGTAAATACAGTAAATCCACGAAATTATGTATATAACATTGTTTTAAAAAAATTGATTAACTGTTTACATACATACATCCATGACGAATGACAGACTCTTTGCCCGTGGCAATGTTGGTCAATTTATTTTCTTTCGAATTTACATTTTCTACATATTTTGTACGCTCTGTAGCTCTTGGCAAAAATAAGCAATTGAAATACTACCTCATCATATATACTAAAGTATTGAAAAAGGTATTTTTTTTGCATTTAGGACCATACGTTATACATACATACATTTAAAAAAAACATATGTTTTGTAAACTTGAGATGTATATCCATTTGTAAAGGAGTAGAAGCTCATATGTAAGCATTCAAAATTCACGTAACGGAAAAATAACATTTTAATCGGCCTTAAGCTATATTGTTTATTATACAGTATGTACATAAGACATATGATGAATTGTAATTATTCGAATTTTCAAAACTCGATGGGAATAGGTATACCCTCTGAATAGGTAAACCTTGAAATGTAAGTTTTAATGTTTTAACGTAAGATAAATGTAAGTAATGTTAGATTTTTTATTTCTTCGATAATAGCATCAGCGCACGGCTGTTCAGTTACCAGGATCTTTTGCACATCTGCATCCATATCATCCTCAGGCTAGGAATCGAAGTTTACAACTCAGTAAATTTTTCAGAAGTATCATCACACATCAAACACTTAAATAATAAGAAATATGATTATATACGAACACACATTTTGTACACATTGTACACATTTTGTTAATTATATTGTCTAATAAATCAAGTTATATAATATAATAATATAGGTGGCGCTACAGCCCGTAGAGGGCCAGGGCCTAGCTTCTCAGCAACCACTCGTGTTGTGCGTGCTATTGTTCTATCACGAGTGGAAGAGACCTACAGTTGTATGCCGACTCCGAACGGCCAAGTTTGAGAAGATTTTTCTAGACAGTTATACTCTTTGAGTATTGTCAGTGACTCGAAAGAGGTGGGGCCGTGAAAAGTATTTCTTGTCGAACCAGGAATCAAACCTAGACAGGTAAGTCCAAGTGCGTAGGAGTCGACGCACATACCCACAACGCCACGGTCCATCACTGTATAAATCTAGTTATGAAACTAAATTAACGTGTTAACCTTTTTCGCGTTAAGTATATTTATTTAATCTTTAATGCAATTTCTTACGTTTCGATTTATAATGCAAATGAAGTAGCGTGTTTTTTGTATTGTATTTATAGGAGTTTATTATGGGCCAAATGAAAAAAAAATATTTCGAATTCAATCAAAGCCAACCGAAGGAAAAGTTTCCCTAAGCCAATCGAATGTCTCATAAAAAAGATAAGGCGCAAGTATCACAACGTAAAGTTGTTTCAATGAAAACGATACGTCTGACCGACATGAAATAAACGAATTTATTGCTTGGCCGATTGGGAATTCTTATTTGAAAGATATTGAATTTTTTCCTTGTCCGATTAGGGCAACAAAGCAATCTATTGCACGCTCGATTCATTGTATCCATATATAGGTTGTATACATGCAACTACTCTCACTAAAGAGTTTTAAAATTATTTAATTTTGGGAGTTTTGCCGTTATGCATATCTTTTACATTTTTTTTTTTGTGTATACAATGTGAAAAGTATATTATAAATTAAAGAAATGTATAAACATATATATAATGTATTTCTCTTTTCCAATACTAAACATATCAACTGGAATATGTTCGTGAAAAACATAAAAACAGCGGTGGTATATCTACTTACATACCTAATTGCTTATAAACCTTACCAAATCTTACAAATCCGTTTTTCCTTGCTCAATACTACCAAATTGAAAGTAAAGAAAAATCAATAAATAACGAACCAACACTAAGAAATTCGAACACGACATAGTCACTCGTATGTACCTTGCGATATCAACAGATGCATACAAACTGTAAGAAAAAATACTTTTCTGTTTAGAATGTGACAATAGGACGTTATTGATAAGCTTATTATGTGTGACAGGATTTTGCTGGACGATATTGTATACTGTAAGCCAATCCCTTGATTGTTATCTATGTATATCGTTGGCAAACAATAAAACCAGTCCGTTCACATCTCTATAGAATTTCCAATGCTAAGCAGATTATGCGAAATGCTTACAGTATAGCAAAGATTGCTTATAATAAAGAGCATGGGTAAACAATGACCGTATACAACTGGGACTTTGTCAAAGGCAAATAAATAGGAAAAGTACATGCAGAAGTAAGCCGCAAGTATCAGCATCCAAATGATTATTGCTTGATCTCTTTAAGATATGTAGTTCGAGTACAAAATTATTTAATCCTAAAGTTTTTATTTTGTTAGGTCTATTTGATTTATCAGTAATACATTACAATAAAAACTCTAAAACAATAAACGAATGAACTCTTTGGCTGTGCTATAAATTATTCAATTTGAAAATAAACTCTAACTCTTTCGAAGAATAAGTATTTAACAACGCTCTATAGAAAACTATTTTATTATAATGTGTTAGGTAACTGTTTTTCTGGCATGACATATGTCCCAGCGATAAAAAGGTCAATAAACAAAAGTGAGGAAAAAGCTATAGCTTATACTTTCATAAATTATCTAAATTTGTACAACATGCTAAAAGAAATGTGAGATAAAACCTAAAGATCCGCTTTAGAGAATGGAAAGTTTTGAAAATATGTTTACTTTCGAGAAATTATAACAAAAAATTAAGAAAACGTTCCTACTAATATTAGAAACCAATTGATCTGACAGACATTTTATTATCTTTATAATTAATTTCTTACGTTAAAAATGTGTAAACAAAGTAAATTGACAAAAAAGTATTTGTGAGTGTACTTATTAACGATTATGAACATGGATATTAAATTTGAGGAGTTTTCAAAAGTATGATAACGCGAAACAGAAATTCTACATGGCGCAGCTGAAGTGCAGACTTTCAACGATATGGTTGTACTCCAACTGATGTTTTGTTAGAAATGTTATAAAATAAAATTACTATCAAATGAAAATATTAACATCTTCCAATAAGACTTTAAGTTTTAATAAATTACCAAGATATTTGTCAAAGTTGAACTGAATCATAATGACATAATACTCTTATTGTTTCGTAATGTATGTAATGTTTTTTTTAAGATTCTTGGGCAATTTGGCTTAGAAATGGAATTCTCTTTGAAAGACTTACACAGTAGTGTATAGCCTAAGAGCTTACGGAGGCTCTGGGGACAAGCAGATGAGGGCAAATATCAAGGAAGTGCCGTGGAATAGGCAAAAGTTGCAACCGCAATCGCCACGGACTAATATGATTCTCGTACGACGCCGATTACCATATAACATTGGCGACGTTGTCTAGAAGTCATCAAAGAAGCTGTTACTGATGGCCACCAAAGAAAATCCTAAAATTTGAGAACTAGTGTAGGCAGCCAAATGCCGCGAGTCTTATAGGGCAGGGTTATTGTCTTAAACATTAATGAAAACTGGAGATGATACGCTGGGCATTATAGTTGGACGTTGGACATAGATAGATAATGACATAATAGAAACGAGCTGTATATGTACCTGACAAATGTGGATGATGAAGAATACTCATGGCTCCATCAAGTTCCATAACAAGCTCACCGAGACCGAGAGGATCGTGTAATGCTCACAGACTAAAACGTTAGCTTTATGTTCCACATAGCAGGAATGGGAAAATAAGGGATTAGGATAAGTTTTTAGCCCAAATGATTCGACAAACTGTAGAAGCACTGGGTTCCAAGGGCCGGACTCCCACTAACTTAACATTTGTAGACTTCACGCTTGCCCGCTGTAGACAGACTTGGAACGTTCTAGATAAGATGACGCATATCCACCCCGTTCTGGCTGGCGATTGTGCGGAGGGCTAAAAAGTACTTGTGACTGAACCATTTCCAATAGTTTTTCATAAACATTAATAAAATGATCACAGAAAAAATTTATTTAAATTGGGAAACGGCTGTACATCTTTGATGAAAACAATAGACATTGATTAGATTACAATTATATCCAATATATTATATAAGTCGAACTTAATATCGATATTAATTCTATCTATGCAATGTTTTTTGTAATGTACAAGTGTGAAATTACAATATAATGTACAATATAATTATACTCCTCGGCACATCCTGAGAGAATGTTATTTTCATTTATATATAGATGTTTGTTATTCACAATGTTCTCATTTACAAAGCAGCTAAAAGAGGCTTAAGGAAGACTAAGGAAAAATCAAAACAAGGAACATTTTTCATTTCAAGACCATTGAATAATGATGTATTTACAAATGTGGACCACAATTTCACTGAAATTGTTTCTCATCACACACAATCTCTGTCCTATGAATGGATTATTAAATACGTACATGTGCCTACTATATGAGTCACCATGAGTGTGTATATATTTATGCCGGCTGTAAACACTTTTCGGATTTAGTGCTAGTCATGCACGTAGTGTCGTATATAGCAGTATGGTGCTTTGTTAAAGAATCAGTTTGGCGTTTTTTAGCTTTACTTGAATTTTTTTCTTATATAATATTAAAGAAAGATTTCTTAGTGATTTTTGTTGTTGTTACACTTCCATATCAAACTGTTGATCAATGCTCAGAGCTCTATTGTTTAAATTTGAACTATTCCCATATTACTACTGATTGCGGATATCAATAGAACGAATCACTTCAATTTCCTTGAGTCACGATTATGGATTGGTTTTTGGCCATAATGCACATTGTATTGTATGTTATATGGGGTTCTTCACCACAGAAAGATAATCATATTTATTACGGACACATGAACTTTTTCTAAAATATTAATGCTTTACTTATTAATGCAGGTCATATTAAGAGATTTATTATTCTTATTTTATTATTATTATTATATATACATATTAGTTTAAAGAATATCAAAAAACTTAGCCTCCACCAAACAACTTAAATTACAGCATATGTACATACGTCCGAGGCCATAGATTATCTTTCTATGGTTAAATAATAAACCACATTATTTTTCGCCACAACTACCTCGAATATTAATTTATGTTAAAGCAAGGAAAATCTTCCTTAGACTCAAAACACATCGACGCTGAACATTTCTTAATAGCAGCGCTACACAGAGCTCTTCTATAAAATGTCTGGATGTGTGAGCTGATAAACATCACACGCCGAGGCTGTGTGGTACTCGTGTAAGGGGGATTACTCACTCGCTAAGAGTTTCAGACCGATCAGTTTAACCTCCTTTCTGCTGACAGAGATTGAAAACGATAGTTGAGCTACATGTGCGCAAAACAGCTTTGCAAATCCATCCTCTGTCTCCGATGCAACATGGTTATCAGCTCGGAATATCTTGCAAGACTGCACTTCAAAATCTTTGAAGCACTCGATGAGAAAGAATACGCGTTGGGCATCTTCATCGATATAGAGGGTGCTTTTGACAATGTGACTTTTGATGGCACGTGTAACTCGGCCAGAGAACACGGTGAAGAGGAATCATTAGTGTTGTGGATCAAAGCAATGCTAATGAATAGAACTATAATTGCGGATGCGGACTGTGATCAGTATGTAATTTCGGGGGGTAAATAGAGGCTGCCCCCAGGGTGGCGTCCTATCTCCTCTGCTATGATGCATGCTGGTTGACTCTCTACTTGACGCGCTTAATAGCTCTAATGTCTACGCCCAGGCATATGCAGATGATGTAGCTGCACTGTCTGTCGAATCATGCCTAGCGGCTGTGTGTTCAAAAACGCAGGCGATTCTAGACGTGATCGACAACTAGTGTACTAGAAATGGGCTTTCAGTTAACCCTCTTAAAACAGAGGTTGCTCGCCGCACGAGGAAGAGAAAATTGACTGGTCTGACTCAACTAGTACTAAAAGGTGTCACCATCCGTTTTTCCGATGAAGCTAAATATCTAGGTGTTATTTTGCAAAGAAAACTTCTCTGGAAAAAACACATTCAATCGAAAACTACCAAGGCGCTGTCAGTTTTCTGACAGTGTAAGGGAATTTTCGGCAAATCTTGGGGTCTATCATCAAAAAGAACCCTTTGGATCTACACGGCTATGTCAAACCTCTTCTATCATATGCATCGGTGGTTTGGTAGAATAAGCTTTCGCGTATGCACGTAACTGCTGCTTTCACTAAGCTTCAAAGAACGGTCTGTCTCGGCTACATAGGGGCCTTCCCTAGCACGCCTGGCTCGGAAGACCAGGTGGAAGGGGCGAAGTATTTGTGTATGTAGCGACAGCCAAGCTGTGCTTAAGGCCTCTGCGACCCCTGTGGATAAGACGACGACAGTACTTCCTCTGCCACTGTCCCGCCTTTGCTCGGATCAGGTGGCAGTTATTTGGTGCTGATGAGGTGAGAGCTGATGATGTATGCTCATCACAGAAGCGCCGGTTTAATGAAATTTCATTAAATGTGGTTTGCTGCCTGGTAGTGCAATGGACCGGTCTTTGAGTCTAAGTGCTCAGTGTAGAGTTCAGAAACCTACGAAAAAAAAGCTTGTACATATGTATGCACATACAGAACTGTTCAAAATAATAGGGAAAGAGTAAAATAGAATATTTTTTAAGGATTATATCAAATATTTGAAACCTAACAGGTAACTAAAATGTTTCGTTTATTTTGGCACATCATTACGAAAATGTTTTTTTCCTTAGGATTTTTTATATTTCATATTCATATTTAATTTTATCACTATGTGATTTTATTTATTACTTCCAAATACACTGTTCAAAATAATAGGGAAATTCACAGTAAACATTCGTTTTACAGGAAAGTGATAATACGAAAGTAACAGTTTTATTAAATTATACTTCTATTTCACATAGAGATTAAATTTGTGTAGATTAGTGTCCCGAATGACCGCCCTTGTTCCTTAGCACAGCACTTCTTCGACCTGGCATAGACTCTATAAATTTCTGACACTTAATCAAAAGTTTTATTATGGAATGTCTGTGTAGTCAAAGATTCTTTCAGTTCCGCCCACAAATTCTCGATAGGATTGAGATCTGGGGACTGAGATGGCCATGGTAATTGGGATCGTTGTCATATTGATAACGGCATGTTGTCCTTAGCGTATGGTAGCATCACATCATTTAAGATATCACGATACGATAAACTTAGGTCCAACACCTAACCAAGAAAAAAAGCCACACACCATGACGCTTTCACCTCCATGCTTTGCGGTTTTTTTTGTGAATCGGAAGTGGAACTCTTTTCCCTGAGGCCGCCGAAAGTTTCTACAACTATCAGAACCAAACAAATTTATTTTGGTTTTATCACTCCAGAGAATGTTACGAAACATCTCTTTGGAATGGTTTCTGAAACTTAAAGCGAACTCTTTTCTTGCTTTTACATTCCTTTTACTCAGCAATGGAACTTTGCGAGCGATCCTTCCTGGTAGTTGATTTTTCAGCAATCGTAGCCGGACCGTTGGGGCACTGACTATGTTGTTTATTTCTGCTGCAATTGCCTTTAATGATATAAAGGGATTCTTTTTGGCTAGTAACACTATACGGGAGTCATCAGTGGAAGTCGTTTTTCTTGGGCTACCTTCTGTTTCTTTTGCTGGGGTTCTGGAAAGTGCATTGAAAACAAAATGAAGCGATCTTCCCAACTCGTCGGCAATAAATTTTAAAGTCTTTCACTGTTGTCTGTTTCTTGATGATACGGCTTTCTTCTTCAGAACAATGCCTGTTACGGCCCATTTTGTAATAAACCTACAGTGGTATTCGTAAAATTAACTTCAGTTCTTACATACAGAAAACACAACAAACACAAACAAATACCTTTTAACGCTTTTTGAATAAAGATATCAAGGAGAAAACAAAATTCAATATTATTTTGAACACTCAAGAAAACACTTTTTATTAGATGACATCATGTGCATACATAGTATATGCAGCTGTGCAAATAACGGTACCGCATACTGATGCGAATAGTTGAAAAAAATGTGTAAATGAGTAGAAACGTCGATTATGCGTGATCATCCTTATTATTTTGAACAGCTCTGTATATTTGTGTTGAATTAGATTCCTTTTGAAAGCCTGATTCATATCTAATTTCCATGTTGCACTGTTTTTAGAAGTAGATCCGTAGCTACGAAGCTCTAGCGCAGCATCCCTCCAAAATCCATTAAACGTGATCAGCAATTCTTTTTGGTCTTTTTGTCCAACTGGAATCTGATTGTGACCTATGTACATATGTATGTACATATATAAGAAAGTCAATACCTAATTCATAAATATATAATTCCAAAAAAAATCACCGAACGCGCATACATGTTTTGCAAATCTAACCGTAAGAAAAAAAACGAACAACAAGAAAATGACGTTTGGTTCGAATGATTCTAATGTCAGAATTAGCTTGAAAATTAACTTTCGAGTGAAAGAGTGAACTTACGAATCGTTCGAATGTGAGAATATAAATCTTTCGAATTCGTTTCACTTTCGAACGAAAGTGATTTCTAAACCTTGCGGGAATTGGGAGAAGACGTTACAACCTGAAAAGAAAAAAATCTCTTCAGAATCTCCCCGCCCAAGGATATCGAAGAACTTCAAAATAATTGGAAGATAAGATCATTCTACTAAGGCTACCTTCCAATACCAATACAGAAGATGTGCTTATTTGACTGGAGCCAAACGTTTACTTCATAAATGATAGAGTAGTCTAGTATAAACTTTCCATGATTCTAACATCCTTTTTGCAGAAAATAACATTTTGTAAAATAAACTATTTCATTCTCGCTAATGCTGCGTGTTTTTATTTTTAGTATTGTTCACCTTAAGATTCTGAACAAATTCAAATGTTCAATATTCTTAAATAATTTCAATTCAAAATAAAATATCTGACGTAATATAAATACCATGTTAACACAGAAATTTCAAATAATATTCAAATTCAGCAAAACTGTCGAAATTTTAGAAGCAGCACCATCTATCTCGTTCTTCATCTCCGAAAGCAATATGTTCTATACTCCAGGACGCCCTCTCAAGTCTACCTACGTCATCAACTCTAACATCGTTGTCAACTGGAATACCTATATGAACAGAAGGCAGGTGATATGATAGTTGAGTTGAACTATTACTTTGACATAACACATTGTCGTTTGTGTAAGCAGTAATTGAATCGCACGAGTCAAATTGCCGTATGCTACGACTTTTTCCCTCATCAGCCAAACGGACAAGGCCGAGAGCGGTAGATAGAAATACTTGCTCCAAACCTTGATCCTTTTCAGCAGAGGTCTCAAAATAATTTGCACCAATAGATGAAGCAAAAAGATAAGCTTCGTCCCGAGAAACAGCGCGCGCCATCCCAAGATCCAATTTATTTCCAACTAAAGTAAGAATAAGGGGTTCTTGTACATTCCGGTGCAGCTCTTGTATCCATGATTTTATTTCAATAAAAGTTCTGTGTTGTGATAAATCGAAAACTAAAATGGCTGCATTCGCATTTCTGTAGTACATTGGGGCTACTGCGCGAAATCGTTCTTGTCCTGCTGTATCCCAAATCTGCAAGAAAATAAATGATTTCTTAAAATTCTCCCAATCAAAAACCTTATGAAACAGTATACACTGTTTTCGGAAGAAGCTACTTCTTAAAACTAAACTCGTAGGTACATCGTATTTTGATTGCATGTTCATATGCAGACATACTAGGTATATGTTATTTGGCGCCAGATCAGAATACGTTGTACCAAATCATTTCCGACATTCATAAAATATTTTGTAACAAACATATGTATAAAAAAATAAAGTGACTTGCTATAACAGAAAAAATCTTTTCTTTTTAAATAATATGAATTGAAGATTCTATTGACAATACGACCTTCAATTAAGATCAAATATATTAGAATCCATTAACATGTTTTATTGTTGTTCAATTACCTTTTGCGGTACGACTAAAAGTGGAGTTTGAATAAATTAGATTCAGTCAATCAATCTAATACCCCGTCTAGGGATCACAATTGGATTTGAAAAAAATGTTCACGTATGTATGTATGTAGGTAGGAATGAAAGTAATTTTATTGTCCATGTTTCGCATGGACCCCCATACTTTGCGCAAAGGCGATCTTCTTTGTGTTTAGTAATGTAATTCTGATCTCGATCTACCGTTGGACCGTTGGAGACTATCGCGTGAGTAGAATCTCCATGCCGTTGAGTATGGTTGCATTTTTGCTTTCGATATTCCTCTTGTTTTGCAGTTCTTATCTTCTTCAACACCAATACAAAATAAGCAGTAACGGAAATGTGTATTTATCGGACGTTTGCAGAATTTGTCACATGAAAGTATATTTATAGCAATATCAAATAGTTCATTCGATTATGTATTACATTATTATAACTAAATTTATTACTATCACATCTCCTAATATACGCAGTAAATGTATATTATATACGCATGGTACTAAATATCATTGTCAATAATATAAACTGCAAAAATAAAAATAGTTGCCAGAATAATATACTCACTTGCAGTTTAATTTTTTCATTACTCAGGTACACTTTGCATGTAAAAAATGACGCTGCTATTGTCGGCCCAATGTCTTTGTGAGATGAGTTCTTAACGTATTTGGTCACTAGACATGTCTTACCGACGCCTGAAAATATATTTAAAAATACTACGTTTTGTGAGAAAACTACACACCATAGAAACTTAATCAAAATAGAGATATTAAAAAAATATTTTATAATACGAGCATTAACAGATACAATGTGGTTGTTACGATCGGCGAGAACCAATATATGTTTCTGTTTCGGAAGATAACACTTCATTTATATCATTAATAATTATGCTTAAGCTTATCTTCTCCGACCTAAGCAGATTACTATTAAAATTTCTAGAGGACACGAATATTCAGTGTTGGATTTCGTATTACTTGCTTGTTGATTAATATAATGTACGTGAATGTTTGAAAGAATATACTGCCCTCTCAATAGAAGAAATGTTCCTAAGCCACTAGAACTGAGGAGTGCGAAGAGCAATTTATTCGAATTACAGGATACCATTGCTGCAAAACTTAGACGAAAGCACATTTGTAAAAAGAATTACTATGTATTCAACATGTAACTTATGGTGATAAAATTAACCACATACATACCTCTTGACCCTAGTATCACTACTTTTCCTTCAATTATTCTCATCCTAATTCGTATCTTTGTCCGTGCTAATAAATTAAATATTAAACTAAATAGTACAACGAATTTCCCAATCCAATGGAACTTGATTTTTGCATTTATTAGTTGACATTAATTTATGCATAACTTTTATTTACTTGTTTACAATTAATAATTCCAAATTTATCAACTACAATTAATATAGGTATGCTTCTGTGGAGAAAACAAAACATTTTGGCTGTCATCACATAACAACACAGTTCAGGTAATAAGGGTAATACAAATGCATTAGGCAAAAACAAATGATTTATTTTTTCAATAATAATTTAACATAGTAATTCATTTTTTAAGCCCAAGAAGTATTTATTACAATTTACAAAAATATAATTTGATGTGTGCTAAGATAAATTACAAAAGGCCTCACTGCCTAAACTTTTTTGTGGTACTGACATTGCCATCCAGAAATCCGCCATATAAACGTTTGGCCAAAAATCAAGTACATTTGACAACTATAGAAAACGGAACAAACCGAGAATGAGAACGAATCGCAATCGGTATATATTTTCGTGCAGCACGCTGATGATTGTTTATCCCCTTAGTAGTTTAATATAACTATAACAAAAAAAAACGCTTTTCTATCCAACAATAGTTTACAATTCCAAATACAATTTTTACCAAACACATTTTATTGTTTTTTTTTGCGGGCCAAATTATATAATGATAATATCAACTTACTTAATTTTAATATTAAGAACAATAATCTCTTAATTTATGCAATTTATTTTTATTTTTACATTAGATCAGGAAGCAAATTTAAATAAAAATATTTGTACCATGTTTAAAAACAAATTAAATATCTTTTACTCCCACTTCCTGAACTCAGTGCCATCTGGAGGTTTGACATCAACTTTTCCCTTGCTAACCTCATCCCAATTTGTGCTGAGTACTGTTCCCCCGGATTCCGAAAAGGACTTATTCATTGCTTTCTGCACTTCGGGCGAAGCGTTGCTATATATTTTCTTGAAGAGTTGATTTAAGGCTTCTTCACTCTGTGCCTCTGACTCTTCAGTCTTCTCCACTTCTTTAGCAAACTTATCCCAGTTCTGTTTGTTAATTCGAGGGGGTGCCGCAGCTGCGGCCACCTCCTTCACTTCCAAATCGTCCCACCGTTCTCCAATCTCCTTAGCCAAAGAGATTTCTACTTTTGAAGGAGTGCATTTATGTGACGACTTTTCAGGAACAATTGGACGACATAAGCATAATTCAAGATTATAATTATCAGCAAGCATTATTACTTTTTCTCTTTCTATTGTAACAGAATAGTTCTTTTCTGCAGCATTTTTTAATAGCACTGTTATAACCACCTTCGAGTCCGACTGATACCAATCATGTCTCACTGACATATTTATTTATTTCTTCTGCAATAAAAGAATTAAAAATGTGATAGACGAAAAATATTCAACTACCTCTAGATGGATAATTCAGTAATATATGAAAATGACGATACTGAAAACAAATGCGTCAACTGTCGGATCGAGTTTTCTGAAAGTTGGAATGTTTAGAAAATTCTCAAAAACGAACTGTCAAATATAGGTTTGTTCGCATATTATTGGAACTTCGTACTCGTTCAAAATGGTTATTTTGTAGTAAAACATTATAACAACTATTTTTGCTTGTACGCGACCAGACATTTTGTATGGGATAGTAAAAATGTGATTTGTACCAAATAAAATTAATTGTTTCTGTTACAAATTCACCTAATCACGTTTGAAAGTGTGGTAGATCCCGAAGAAAGAGTAGTCGATTTGAGAAAAGTCTGGAAGATCTTCTCTACCTGCTCAATTGCTTAGAAATTTCATGTACATATGTACTACCTTAACTCTCTCATAAATGAAATGAAACAACCCCTCACTCACCTCTTTGTTTACATTTTTGTAATACAGTCGGCAGTTATAAGTTATAGCACTTCTTTGTAAATTTGTGGACATATTTTCCTTGGAAATCGATGGAAGGTTAAGAAACAAGAAATTATAAATGGCATGAAGAGGATGAGTTTCAATTTGTGGTAGACTTGGGTCTTTGGGTAGTAGATGTGGTAGATTTGAAAATTTCGCTAAAAATTCCATATCTGTCAATTCTGCCTGTCATCTGTCATACAAATACCTCCCATATAGATTTCTTTGGTGACCAAAAATGTTGAGATTTAATTGTTGAAAATTAGTTGATTTCTTGTTTTTAGCCATTTCTTGTTGTACGTTTTTTGTTTTGCAAAGTTGCCGCATTCTGACCGAATTGTACCCCTCCTTTGAAAAATTGAGAAATTACTAGGATATATGTATTAAGGAAAGTACACGAACATCCATTTATTCGATCACAAACTTGGTTTGGATGAAACGAACCTTTTCTAGGTTTAAAGTAAAGATGAAATTTATTGGTAGGATAAACATTGCGAACATCAACTATCAAGCAGATATGATAAAAGAACTTTTTAGATATAGGCGCTAATCTAACAGATCCTATGTTTCAAGGAAGTTACGGAGGTTCTCAAAAACATGAACCGGACTTGGACAAGGTCATAAATCGTGCGTGGTCGCATAACATAGAAAAAATTATTATAACGGTAGGGTGTTTGAATGAGGCTGTAGATGCTTTTAGATTGGCTAATCAGGACAGTAAGTTAAATATACATATGTACATACGTGTGTATGTTTTGTTAAAATTTGTGTTTTCAATAATTATGTTATACTTTAGGTCGACTTTTTGTAACAATTGGCTGTCATCCTACGCGTTGCAATGACTTTGCGTCCAATCCTGATGACTATTATTCCGGGCTTTGTAGACAAATTGAAGAAAATTCGAAAAAAGTTGTTGCAATCGGAGAATGCGGTTTAGATTACGATCGTTTAAACTTTTGCGAAAAAGATATCCAGAAAATGTATTTCGACAAACAGTTGACATTAGTTGAAAAGTACCAGCTTCCGCTTTTTCTTCATTGCCGCAATTCTCATATGGATTTTTTGGACATCGTTGGAAGATATAAGGAAACAATTCTCCTGTATGGAGGGGTTGTTCATAGTTTCGACGGAACACTTGAGGAAGCAAAACGCATTATAGATTTTGGTTTTTTCATTGGTCTTAATGGTTGTTCTTTGAAATCTGAAGCAAACTTGAAAGTAATCAAAGATATTCCAAACGATAAAATCATGATAGAAACAGATAGTCCATGGTGTGGTATTCGCCCCAGTCATGCTGGGTATAAATTTATAGAAACAAGATACCCCATAGTGAAAAAAAAAGAAAAGTGGACTGAAACAACATTGATCGACTCGCGAAACGAACCATGTCAAATAAAGTATGAACATAAATCAAAACAATATATATTTTTTTAAATTTAAAATATGCCAACATTGCAGACAAGTCCTTGAAGTAATTGCTGCCACAAAACAAGAGCCAGTTGAAAAACTAGCGGATATCTTTTACGAGAATTCAGTTAATCTGTTCTTTAAAAAAACTCAATAGTTAATACAAATAAATATATATATATACACAATACATATAGTTCTTGACAGCCTGTATGGTAATGCAGGTTGAGTTATATATTTATTTAAACTTTATTAACAGTAATTTATATTGCAAAGCACCAGCTACCAGGCCTTTCGGCTATACAAATGTATATTAAATCTACATACAAGTAATAATTTAAATGGTGTTTTCCAGTTTTAGTGATGAAATAGTGGACTCTTTTCATATTTGTTTTAGAAGGGAAAGCTAGTAGGTTGGGGATTTTGGAATTGGGAAAAGAATTAAGGGTTTTAATTGTTGATGATATTGCATCATATATGAGATGGTGTGTGCCCAGGACCGTCATCAATGGAAGGCAGCTATTGCACAGGCTCAGATCCGCCATGGGTCGTCGGCTTGAAAAGTAAGTAAGGTTTCAATAATTGATATCTATTTATTGATTTGATGGTTGCCGTGATGGTGGATAGGATGACCGTACAAATAATGGTTTTAAAGTGATGCGCTAACGCTGTGGCATTCAAAATAGCTTTAGCTGAAAACTCTGATGCTAGAATTGGTAACAACTTTTTGGATAGTATATCACCATTTTTATCAACCACTGCATAGTCGTTCTAATTAGTCTCAGTTATGTTCATTATGAACTTCCTTCATTCCCAGAAACATCTGTTTGTAAATTTCGTCGGAAGTTGCAGCTTTAGTGAAAGCGTTGAAAGAGACATTAACAGCTTCATCCTTACGAGTTCATCGAAGAGCGATGCCTGTGATGCTGCAATGAGTGCATACTTCATTCTTGTTCGCCACTAGGTATTGTTTATAAACGACAATATCTTCAGACACTTGTTGCTTGATAGTAATATATTTAGTGGAATGTGGGTGTATGTATGTGAATTAAACAAATCACTTGAGTATTTTCTAACTTTTTATTTAGTTATATTTGCAAATACAGATATTTTAGGTCATTACTGCTTAAAACAGTAAATAGTTATACGTACATACATATACCACATTGAATAAGAAAATTCATATTTTTCAACACGTAAAACTACTTTCATTGTTAAAACCTTTTTTTAACCTTTTATATATGTTCAAGACAATCATTTTTATGCATATGTACTTCACCCGAAATGTTTCACTTTGAGGATTAAATTATTTAATAACAATCACTTATTATTGCTCGCTCTAAATTGAAATCGTAATCTATCTCAATTTGCATTTGCTTTGTCATGAGTGCCAAAATACCGTCGACCTCCATTTGAGTAATTTCGAAATTATGTTTAGTATTTAATTGAGGTGAGAAATTGAATGGAATATCTAAAAGATAAGATGTGGGATTTTGACTACATGTAGATAAATACTGATTGCCCATAGTACGTTGACCAAACCCCGCAGGAGGATAAGGACAAATAGGCATCATTGGCATGGAAATGCCCGCTGATTGAAGAGCTGGAGTATTTGTTTGCTGATTGTCGATAATAATGAAGTCGTCTCCATTACTTTCGGGTCCCTTAATAATTTCCTCTGGCTGAGGGTCAGGGCTTTGTTTTTTCTTACTAAAAAATGAAAGCATTCTTACAAAATTTCCACTGCTGATTATATTAAAACAAATGAGTAAATTGCAAAAATCGTCTCCGATGAGTTTGACAGCGAAAATTATAAAAGTTATCAAAATGTTAAATATTAAGGCCAAAACACATTTATGGAAATCATTTGAAGTTTCATTTGACGTTCATAAATATCTCTATTCAATTTAAATTGTCATAGATTAAGGAAACGTTTGAATTTGCTGCATAGTCTTGGGCGACACGTAAGATGGGGCCATTTGACAGTTAACTAAATTTGCGAGTAATTAAATACATAACCTAAGATATTTGTATGAGCAAATAGAAGGTAAGATTATGCAAATACATATCTTCGATACTGGCACCTGATTCTTCATTTCGCACCAATTTCTGTGTTGGCAGAAAAGAAATTTTATTTAAGAGCAGGGACGACTAAACGGATCTTTCCATTTTCGAACACCAGAGGAATGAGACTAATTTTGAAGTCTTTTCCATTTTCTACGTATAACTATGTCTACTTTATTTTTTTGAACTTACATAAATATATTTAAATAAACCGTTTGAATTATAGAGACAATAAGTTTCGAATCTGGATACCAAAATCTTTTCATTGGGAATTAAGAGCAAGTTGTTCTCAACACTCTGTCTGACTCTTTTCCACTGTACGACGAATTTCCTGCACACTCATGATTACTACCGACCTCACGATGATTGGAAAAAAACTATCACTGCTATCTGGTCACATTTATTTGCTGAATAGTTAAAGTATTGTGTTTAAATTCGTCACAATCCACTGATCTAGCCTTCAAAAGAAAGGAGTTGTTTAATTAGGTTGGATTGTGATGCTGGTAGAAAAACTGTCCGGATTACTAGTCGCACTCGGTTTCGCGAAATTCCGCTGGTCCTTCACGTCTCCTCAGAGTGGGCTAGGGCATTTCACAGCAACGTCATCAGTGTTCGGTTTAGAGGTGATAGCCTTTATCTTGTCAAGCTCTCGCACGAATGGCCCTTCTACTGATAAGACTGCTCCGCCCCGGGGCACAACAAATTCTGGCACAGATGGGTGAGCCTCATCAGTCGCTACTTACTTCCTGCCGAGAAGCTTTTTGGCAGTCAGCAAATGTCTGGTCCATACCAGCAGGCAAAACCTTTTGATATATTCTCGGGCAGTCAGAAAGAGGCTGGTCCATACCCTTGGATGTCTCCTCTAAAAAGTCAAGTGCTCTTTGAAGTCTTAATATTTCCTGCTCCCTAAGTTCTTTCTTTCCACTTATGCCGTTGGATTTTGCTGTTTAGGGAGTTGACAGGCGATATAAATGCTGCGCATCCAGCTACACTCCAAGTCTTCCTAGCTGTGGATGGTGATTGAAAAAGGATATTCTCCTCCTCCTCTAGCCAAAAGGTTTCGAATTCGTTTTTTTTTAGGTATCAGAGTTCCTTGTGTGTATCTACATATGTTGGTTCCACGAAGGGGTGAGTAAAGTGGGACATGTTTTTCTGAAATGGTCATCGTCATCATCATCTTCTGACCCACTTCTGGTCCACTAAAGGGGTCGCGGGGGCAAACCACGCACGAGAGATCTCCAGGCAACTCGATCCTCCGCCATCGACTCTAATTCATCAGGAGCAATGCCCAAGCGTAACCCGGCGAGTTTTTGGACTTGGTCCAACCACCCCGTCCTGGGTCTGCCAAGCGGTCACCTACCTGATGGAATCGCATTCAACGCCCGCCTCGGAAGTCGTGATGATGAGGACATTCGTGCCACGTGACCAAACCACATAAGCATAGCCCTTTCCGTTCGAAGAAGCAGCTGCTCAATGTTGAGTTCCTCGCGCACTGCCGTGTTTCTCACCCTATCCCGGCGAGTAATTCCCACAACAGCACGAAGAAATCTCATCTCAGCAGCTTGCACTCGCGATCTTATTCTGTCGGTCATTACCCAAATTTCATGACCATAGGTGAGAGTTGGAACAAATACTGAGTTGAAAACCGCTAACTTGGCTCTGACACCAAGCTCGGCCTTTCTGATTACCGAACCACCAAGCTGTGTCAAAACTGACCCAGCTTGACCAATCCTACAGGAAAGCTCAGCATTACTCCTTCCATCACTCGTGAAAAAGACCCCGAGATACTTAAACTTCTCCACCTGCTTCAATGGGACTCCACTAACATGCAGAGTGCATTGAACAGGCGTTCTGGAAATGACCATAACCTCCGATTTGTCCACGTTAACCCTCATTCCAGTATCAGCACATACGGCCACGGTCTGCAAAAAGAAGATGACTTACCCTCAACTCTCCCAATGTAAAACATTCCTCACCTCGGCTGCGCTGCAACATCCAGTCCATATATACAATGAAAAGGAGATGTGACAAGACACACCCTTGGCGAAGTCCAACGCCCACGGTGAAAGGTGTTGATTTAGCACCGTTTACCCGAACACAGCTGCTACAGTTTGTGTATAGAGACTGAATGGCTCTCAGAAGAGGGCCATCAATCCCATACTCCTGCAGGACACTCCAGAGTTTACCTCGAGGGACTCGGTCATATGCTTTTTCCAAATCTACAAAACAACTGTAGATAGGTTTGGCATACTCCCAAGCCTTCTCAAGTACCATTCTTAGAGTGAAAAGCTGGTCGGTTGTACTTCTGCCGAGACGAAAGCCGACGAGTCCCCCATCCTGGGCTCGACCATAGCTCTAGAACGCGCTTCCAACACCTTAGCATAGACTTTTCGGGGGATACTTAAAAGAGATATGCCCCTGTAGTTGGAGCAATCTCTTTTGTCCCCCCTCTTGAAAAGTGGGACAATCACCAGTTTCCCAATCGCCAGGTGTCTCACCGCGTTCCCAGGCCACTTTAATGACACGATAGAGCCATAAAACTCCCTCTTTATCCATTGCCTTAAGCATTTCTGGCCGGATTTCCTCCACAACGGCGGATTTTCCAATTTTTAGCGATTCAATCGCCAAAATGATTTCCTCCACCGTTGGACTATTCTCCGCCCCACTCAAGACTACGGGTCTGTCATCCTCAGTGCCCTGTTCGGGATTGAGCAGCTCCGAAAAGTGCGCGCTCCATCTGCCCAAGATGTCCGCCTCATTGGAAAGCAACACCCCATCTTTGGATTTGACTCTTTCGATGATGTTGAATTTCCTTCCTCTGAGTCGACGAATGGTTTGCCAGAACACATTTTTCGCAGATTTATGGTCGCTTTCCAGCTTCTCACCGAACTCCATCCAAGACTGCTTTTTAGCTGCTCGCACAGCTAATTTGCAAGTTCTTCGCGCCTCAGTGTACCGGTCACGAGAAGCAGAGTCCCCCAAGAGAATCCAGTCTCTGTAGGTCTTCTTCTTCTCTCTGATGGCTTCTTGAACTCCGGGTGTTTTAAACCACCCAGTTCTTTTCTCACCACCAGCCGCCACTCCAAGCCGCTTCACTTCACAAACATCCCGTGCAGAGGCAAATACTGCTGTTGAAAACAGTCGATGGAACAGTTGGAAGTCGCTCAAAACTCTCAGATATGTGCCGTGCAAAATTTAGCTGCAACTCAATGTTCTGTAGTTTCTCCCACCGTATGCGTGTAACCGTTCTTGGTTTCCGCCTTGGCAGAAAAGGTACCTTATTATCAGTGAGGTACAGCGTACACAACACCAGGTGATGATCAGTTGACCCTCTCATCACACGAACGTCACAAACCATCCATTTCACTCACGATGGTACCACAAAGAGATCTATCAACGATTTCTGTTGAAGACTCTGACGGACCACGTGTATTTATGGATGCCTTTGTGTGGAAAGACGGTGTTCATTATGGACATGCCATTTGCACAGCAAAAGTCCAACAACTTCTCTCCGTTCGCGTTCTGATGAGGATCACCGTTCTTCCCAATCACACTCCCCCAGGTCGTTACGTCCACACTCACATGAGCATTGAAATCACCCATCAGGATATAGGAATCCATCTCCGCTATCCTATCAAGGGCAGCATCAACTTCATCCAGGAAAGCCGCGTACTCTGACTCTAAATTCGGTGCATACACCTGCACCAGAGCCAGAGTTGACCTTTCAAGCTTGAGCTTTAAGATCGCGACTCTCCCTCCTAATGGTATTCACTCCAATACCCTGCCTGCCAGCCTGGGACTTGTGAGTATCCCCACTCCCGCCTGTGCAGACATTTGAGATGCAACTCCCGACAGGAAGAGTTTCCACCCGTCCAAAAGGTCCACAGTTCTAGATCCTCTTTGCTTCGTCGAAGAGATACCCACGATATCCAAACGATACCTGGCAGCTTCCTCAACTAGCTCGAGATCCTTTCCTGTGACCGATGAGACGTTCCATGTGCCTATCCTAAGTCGATGCCGTTGTCTGTTGCCTTTCGCCAATCGCACGCACTGGTTAGTGCATGGCGAGACTTCCCCCCACCCCCATAGCGGCTCACAAGGCCACTGATGGGTTGCTCGTAATTCCTTCGGGCTGAGCCCGACCGGCTGCCGAGCGGGACAGGCCGGCCACCAGACACTCGCATGCTGCCACCATTCAGGCCTGGCTCCAAATGAGGCCCAAGCACACCAGGGTAGGCATTTTCCGAGGCCAATCTTGTTCTGCGTGTCATGAGGGGGGTTTGTGCTTCGTTAGCCAGGTTTGGGCTGTATGAATAAACTCGTACACCCCAAACCTGTTGCAAAATTTTCTTTGAAAATACAGACAGATTTATGCTAATTTACGCGGAGAAAATGTTGATAGGATAGTATAGGTCAATAAGATATTAATTCATTTAATTAAATTAAAGTAATTTTTATTAAATTTTTAGATTCTTTAGTATTAGCCAAAAGATCAAAATGGGATGCTCAAGCTCAATAGCAAAATCTTATTTATACCCCAGCATATATGTATGCAAGCACTTCAAGCCAAATATTCGGAATGCATTTTAGACTGGTTTTACTCCCGACCAAACTTCTTGTGGTGTTTTATCAGGAATTGCATAACGTACAGAACGGTTTATAACATAAACAGCAGTTGTAACAGATTCAGTCCAAAATCATTTGTCCAAACCAGCATGAAGAACCATGCAACGTGCCTTTTCCACAATGGAACAATTCATGCGATTCCATTTTGCTGAGGGCTGTATGTTACAGTCACCTGGTGGGAAATTCCATTCTTTTGAAGAATTTTTGTCATTTCTTGGTTGCAAGGCGCCGTTGTCCGTACATAATTATTTAATTTTTTGGGATGTTTCGTTTTCTACCAATGCTTCAAATTGTAAAAATATTGCTGGTAATATATAGATAAGCACCTTACGTGCAAAATTGTCTATGAATGTGAGGAAATACTCAGTTCCGCCGTATTAGCTGAAGTAGATCCGTTACTCGTGCTTCGAAGTCTTAAAGAATTTTCTTGTCATCTTGCCTTTTATACAAGAAATACAATTAACTCTTCATTTTTCACTGAAAACATACCTTCAGCTATGTTTTTGATTCAAAATAAATCTCCGTAGTTTAAATGGCCCATACGTGCATGCCATAATTTGTTATCTTCGATCCTTTGACCAAATACGCTTGATTTTGTGTTCGGGTAACTTAAAGCATGTTGTCCTCCATCCGAACTGTTGCATCATATTGAATATGAACGTAATTTATTTTATTAATTAATAGAACAATTTTGGTTTTCGCTTTGATATCCGTCCTTGCGTCCATTCCAGATTCAGGATAATTCCTCTGATCTGTGCGATCCTCGTGTTGCAAATAATTTTGTACGGCATTGTAGCTTCCCCGGCCGATTTGCTTTTCAAATTGAAAACTTGTCCCAGACGCCTCGCCGTATCAAATAAAAAGTTTGATAAAATCTATTTTCAAATTAGTTTAAAATTTTTAATTAATTAAATAGCGAATGCGTTTTAATAAAATGATAGTGCGCCTACTTCGATTTAATGAATATTATTTTATTATTATATTATTATTATTAACCCTTCAGAAAGGACATACGAGTCGAGAAGCGTTTTATTCTAAGAATAAGAGCGTAAGGAAGAATTTGTTCTCTCCTGGACAACCCCTGCCGTGAAGGCAGGTTTTAATTGTTAAGGTGGTAGTTCAGTCCACACGTTCATGGCCTGTAAGAAAGCTTTTTAGCAATCTTAAGTTTTCTTTGTTTAGATTGAGTATTTTCTTATATGGATAAGGCCTGATTAAACGTTTGGATTGCCTAAGACCATGACCATGTATCCACTGGTCTAGGCGAAGTTTGTTTTCCCATTCGTTAATCAGAGTTGTGACTGCTGTCCAATTGACATTACAGTACGGTGCAGGACCGATGAATTCAGATTCCTAGCCAGCCCTCGCGAGCTCATCTGCGGATTCGTTGCCTGCAATTCACCTGTGTCCAGGGACACAGCCAAGTTTCACTTTGTTGTGTCTGCCAAGGGATTGTAGAGCGTCATAGCAACATTTGTATTCGAGTCCAAAAGCTTAGATGACAGTGCCTTTAGTGCTGCTTGCCTGTCTGAGAATATCAATATATGTATTAGCGCCCTTAATGCCTTTGTGTATGTTTTATCTGGCGCAGATCTCGATGGGATGGATTTCCGCCTGAAACACTGTAGGATACGACCCCATTGGTACGGAAATCTTTGTCTTGGGTCCTGCTCCCACTCCGGATTCCAACTTTGATTGGTCTGTGTACCATACCAGACTTCTAGGGTCTTGTGCTGGGACACCATTGGACCATCTTGGGCGGTCCAATAGTTTAACTTCAAAAAACCTTCCAAAAAAGTGTTGCCTGACCATAATATCCGGCATTGTACAAAACATGTCTCTATTGGGGATTGAGTTGAGTATGGCGAGGTGACCTGGTTTATATATATACTCAATCTGCAGTTTGATGGCATATCTAGCAGCTATCTTCCTAATGCAGATTGGTAAGTTAGCCCAACTATAGCATCTAGTACTGGAGGCAGGTACGCAAGGCACCTGTTATTCTAAGACAAGCAATACGTTGTAGTTTCTGCAACTTATTTGCAATCCTACACTATTTGCCCGATCATTTACGAGTGTTTTTTGATCTTCTGAATTCCGAGTTGTATTTTGTGAGAGCGAGCCTATATTCGCCCTACCTCTTCGTTATCTTCGCAGAATAAAAGAGTTTTTTTAGTTTTTGTCCTGAGTGTCAACAGTTGAGCGTTCCACCAAGGCACCTTGCGTTTATTGACGCTGGCTTTGTGGACACAGCTGGCCTGATAGGGATTAAGCAATATGTTATTAAGCTGAAAAGCCGCTTGGTCTACGCCTACGATGGACTCAATATACGTGAGAAGCATTTGTTTACTGGAGAAGTTGGCCAGGTATGTCGAACATGATGTGTTGGTGGTCTGACAGGGATGGTTCATCTGAAACATCCCAATTCACAATTGAATTAGAAATAAATGGACTTGCGAATCTAAGGTCTAGTACCTCCTCGCGAATCGCATTTATGAAGGTAGGTTTTGAGCCTTTATTAAGTATATCTACTTCACTACTCGTAAGATATTCCAAAATGACACTCACCTCTTCTGTTGGTATCACTACTTCCCATACCTCATGATGCGCATTTGCATCGCAACCAATGATGTAGTGTAGGTTGCTTTTACGACGGTAGGCGATGGGGTCCTTCGTTGGAATGTCGTAGTTGTTGTCGTAGGGGAAATATGCCGAGGTATTATGTTTTTTATGTGTTATTACACAATGTATTCACCCCGATTACGAAAGTCGCTTAACGGCTTGTGTCGAAGCACCTCTGTGATGTCGGTATTACGATTGTCGATACAGTAGTCGTTTACGCTATAACTGGCCGAATACTGTATCGGTATTCCGAAAGTCGATTTACTACACCAAAACGACGTGATCGACTCTATGGAAAAACGAGTTTTCTTTGTGTTTTAACTGGAATGGTGTAAAATGGTTTTAGTGTTAATTATTTATATCTTAAGGATGAAAATTTCCAGCCCAAAACAAATAAAGCGGCTGTTTGAACTGATGGAGGAAACCAGAAATTTAGCAACAAATTTCAAAAGGTTTTTCTCAAACGGATGCAAAACTGAATGGAAAGAAATTTATCACAATTGTACAATGCATATATCTTACTTAGCATCTAGTAAAGCAAATGGATTACATTTTAATCTAATACTTCTTCTGATATTAATTAATTCCCTTTTCTGCAATTCTTGATCGCCGTTCTCTTCACTAGTCCAATAAATAAACTAGCAAATCGGGATGTTCCATCATTGAGAGGAAACTCAATGAGCTGCACGTAGTCCCTGGCGAATTCGTTAAATTGAATTCTGCCGAGAGAAGGCGTTATGAACTGGCCATTCGCAGAGGCGAATCTAGAGAAAAGCCATAACCTTTGCCAGAACCCACTCTGCAAAAGAAGTAAAAAGGGTAAGGTCAGAGGATCACCTATCCATGGCAACAGCAGTCAAGAAAGCAAGGACAGCACCCACACCGAATGCTCCCACTTTTAGCCAAGTTGCCAGCGCTGCTAGGTTGGGTGTTGTCCCGATGGACATTAGCAAAGAACCGCTGTCCACAGAGCTAGTGACTCTGTTTCAAGAGGCTGTTATAGACGTCTCCATCGACCTACTACTAGGCTACATTCTCCAGCTATTGAATAAGATATTTTCTTCGGCGAACCTATTACTAAGGGTGGAGGACGCGCCCTTAGCCTGGTGTAGGTTCGCCGAAGAAAATATAACCCTGAGTCTTATTCAATAGCTTGGGGTTAGAAGCCGACACATAAGAGGTCTCCGGAATGTGACAAGTTAATTTACAAGTGTGCCTAGAGTGGCCTGTTTCATTATGAGTACTATTAACTTTCTTCCCATCCCAGAAATCGTAACAAGAGACCTGGTCGCACTACTCCTGAAAGTCACAACAGAAAGGGGAACATAATCACCCCGATTACGAAAGTCGTGTCACTTGAACGACATAATGCGTTTTGAGAGCCGAGTCACTTTACAGGCGTTTAAGCATCGGTATTACGAACCTTAACCGACTCAAGCTTATGTTCCACACTCATTCTAAAGCTGCCATTCAAAAGCTTTCTGTCAATGTGAAAGCTCAATTTGTTAACTGGGGTAGTTTTCATAAATTCTACCGGAATAAACATTTTTAACTGTTGTTTTGAGGTGTTTGCTTAATAAAATCATTCGTGGAATTTAAAGTAAATATGGACGGCATTGGCAGTTTATTTATTGGATTAACGAAGATAACGACTATCAAGAATTGCAGAAAAGGGCATTTTATTAACATCAGAAGTATTCGATTAAAATGAAATCCATTAGTTACCAGGTGCTAAGTAAGATATATACATTGTACAATTGTGATAAATTTCTTTCCATCCCATTTTGTCAGCATCCGTTTGAGAAAAACCTCTTTTGAAATTTGTTGCTAAATTCATATTTTCCTCCACCAGTTCAACCAGTAGCTTTATTTGTTTTGGGCTGAAAATTTTGACCCATAAGATATAAATAATTAACACTAAATACATTTTACACCATTCCAGTTAAAACACAAAAAGAACTCACGTTTTTACTTGTTTTTCCATAGAGCCGTTCACAAAATTCAGACCGCCTTTTGTCGTGTTTCGGAATACCGATACACGAAAAGTGTCACACAAAAAATACGTTCCACATAAGCTTATCGCCAGAAGTCGTTTTATAGCGTAAAACTACTACTTTATCGACAATCTTAATACCGATATCAGAGTTGTTTCAACACAAGTCGTTAAACGACTTTCGTAATCGGGGTGAATAGATGCTATTACTGGCTAGTCAATCTCAACGATTTTAGACATTCTAGTTTTTAAGACAAAGCAAAAAGAAACGTACTATTATCATGTTCAATTCTAAAGAAAATGGTGGAAAATACAAAACGGAAACCTAAAAACCCTAAGAAAAAAACAAACAAAGCAAAAACAACTGCAATGTACTCAACTTTGCACTTTACAAAAACTTCAGGGATAGAACTTATTTACTACCCTTTATTACTTATTACGTCCACTTTCTACACGTTTTGGCATACTTTCCACGAATTTCTCTATAATTTCATTTGGAGTACTCTGCTATTTCCGCTGTGTTCGCTGCCAAAGTTCTTCGACGTTAGTTGGGGTTGATCTGTATTGTACCAACCGTTTTTTAAGGATTGACCACAAATCCTCATTTGGATTGAATCTCAATTTGAAATTATGTCCGTTAAACCATCCCTTCACTATTTTGGACGTGGTCCAACGTGCCACCACGTGAATCAACCCCATACCATGACACTCCCTCCACCATGCATCACTGTTTCTTTAACATGGAATTTTACCTTGATTTTTTCTATCCTTGTGCAGTATTAATTACACTTAGTACAAACATGTCCTCATTTGTGCACCAGCTGTATTTTTTTTTAAACATTCGGATGGTTTGTTTCCGAATATTGTTGATAAATGTGCAGACACAATTTTATTGAATATCTTCTGTATAAAAAGATAACGTAAATAAAATATATGTATGTTTTATATTATTAAAACTCGAATTTGAAATGTATCATTTGTGCAATATCAATATCAAACAGTGAACAAATATTTGTATAATTTCTTCCATTTTCGAAATAATAAAGTCTTGAACTGAATTTATACATGGATGATGGCTGTTATAATTCTAATATTTAAATAATTGCTCTTTTATCAAACCACATTTCAACAAATCATCAGATCTACATAATTAAATATTTGGACAATATGAGATTATTATTTGAAACAAAATTATATCAGTAGTCACAATTTTTTGATTATTGCCGACTAGAGATGTAATGACCTTTTATTTATTGCAATGACAAAATATTAAGATTTTTTATAACGTTTAAGGAAATACAATTTTAATTTGTTTTTAAGTAAAAAAGCAAATATGTGAATTTAATGTTTGATTTTCAAATCGGTTTCAATTATAATACATGTTAAGTAATATAATTGCGAAGTTTTCAATCTGTATTTTCTCTGTTATTCTCTTAACCAGCATGCACGGACTGAAATGAGCAGAAGAAAAAATGTAATTGGTATTTGTATTCACTATAATATTGACAGCAGCAATCCAAAGTTTGCTTGCAATTTTTTATTTAACGTTAACATTAACGTAACTAATTGTGTTGTTTGTTGATTTATGATAAGAAAGTGCTTAAATAAATAGAAAACTATTCTTATTTAAATGTATTTTGAATTGGCACCTACCCTAGCAATATCAACACCAGTAATATTTTTAACCAACTCCGGTACTTTATTTACTATTTGCAAAACTTCTCCAGTAAGTTTAGCCGCACCGATATCGCCACTTCCACTCGAAATCATAGTTATTTTTTTAGTTTGAGACAGAGGCGCCGCAACTTCTGCGGCAACCTATAATATTTATCATTATTAATTGAAAAAGAATACATAACTGAAGATCCATCACCTTAGGCAAAGTTTCTAATAGCATTTCAACCATTGCTGCTTCACGGTATTCTCTAAAAGCCTCGGCTTTTTGAGTCATTTGTTCAGCTTCCGCCTTTGCTTTGGCTGCTATAGCAAATGCTTCAGCTTCTCCTCTAATTTTAATCTTATAAAAACAGTATTTTTTATATTTTATGTCAACATCAATTAATGTGTCAAAAATAATACCGATTCAGCTTCTGCTTCAGCTTCCAAGACCACTCTAAATTTATTTGCCTCTGCAATTTTTTCCAAACGATATTTTTCCGCCTCTGCTGGTCGACGAACTGTTGCTTCCAACTCCCTTTCACGCCGCTGAATTTCTTGATCCTGCACGGCAATTTCCTGTGTACGTTCAATAACTTTTACTTGCATTTGTTCTTCTTTAATACGTTGCTTAGTTTTGGCAGCTTGTAATTCATAAGCCATTTCGGCTTCGGCCTTTTTTGTTTGTACTTCTACGTCATAAGCGGCTTTTTTTAATTCAAAATCACGTTGTGCTTTCGCAATTTCGGTATCATTTAGGAACCGAGATGCCATTCTCTGTTCTTCGGCAATTGCTTCCTTTATTTGAGCATCACACCGAGCTTCTGCTTCTCCAATTCGAGCATCCCGTTTCACCTCAGCCGTTCGCGCCATACCCAATGATTTTAAGTATCCCTAAAAATACAAAATCACGTAAAGCCCAAGTAAAAATTAATTTATCTTTGTCATGCATTTTCTATAGCTTTTGATGGGCAATACATAAAAAATAAGCACATTTTATTGAACACATGCATGGTACTCACTTTAATACAAATTCTTCTTGGACACATAAATATCTATAATTTGCCTATCTTTGCATTAAATTTATTTTAACAACATAAAGTAACATAATTAACATCTCTTTAAAGAAAGAAATTGTTCTGTAATAGAATAAAATCAAATTTAACGAAATGGATAATAATAGTTTTGGTACCCCATAAATCACATACATACATATTTTAAGTTATAATGAAATTTTCTTTTAAGTCCAAAAATTAAAAGAAATAGTTTTAACATTTGAGCCTATGTATATTATAAAATATTCTTTACTAAAAATATAATATAAACTAATAACAAGAGAAAATTAATAACAAAAATCGTTGCAATGACTATTGTGAAATGTGCATGGCGTGGTCTATTATATAAATAATAAGCCGTAGTTTTTATTCAAAACAGTAAAATTAAATATTTTCTGTGTGAAAAACAGTAGATTTATATATATATATTGTGATATTTTGTTTAAGATTATATTATTATGTATTATAATCCGATATTAAAAATAAAGAAGAAAGGCTAATCTTTTATCATTAGTCTAAGTTTGGGTACCAATTTCTTTTACTATTTGTCATATTTCAAATAGAAAAAGACGTCTTTTCCAGTAAGTTTTCAATATTTTTAAACAATAACAAAAGTAAATATTGCAAGAAAAATTAAAACCGCAATACACCAAAAAAAAAAAATAGCTTCCATAACACATATATCCAGAAGAAAATATATATATAATAACTTACCTTTGAATCACCCTTTTGGATATTATATATTTTCGTAGCAAAAACATATATGGAGAAAAAAAAAAGAGAATAAGTAATCTTCAATACACAATTTTGTCTACTTAATTAAAATTGTATCTTAAATTATCTAAAACAAGAGTTAACGTGTTCAATGTTCTGTATGCATATGTAAATATTTGCTGATGTTAACATGTCAATAGAGAAGAATAGTCCAGGTTTGTTAAAGTTTCCAATACTCTAATTTTCAACAATCGATAGGTAGTTTAAAATAGATACAAATTAAGAATGGGTGAAAAGTAATGACAAACAAATTATCAAACAATAATTTTATGACATAAATGTAAATAGCAGTTTTTTTTGATTATTACTTATTGCGATTGATTATATACTATTTACAATAAATAACAGAAAACACCACTAACCTCTTCATCACGAATGTCTTTCAAAGTGTATGACACTACAGTTATTCCCATATTAATCAAATCTGAAGATGCAACTTCGAAAACCTGTTTGCTGAACTTCTTTCGATCCTTGTATATTTCCTCAACTGTCATTGATCCCATTATTGCACGTTGATGGCCTTCGAGTGTTACAAGAGCTATATGCTGTATTTCTGCCTCAGATTTACCAAGAAATTGCTCACATGCTGTCAAAAGCATATCCTCATTTTGGCCTTGAATTTTGACTTGAGCTATACCAGTCACAGAAATTGGCACTCCTTGACTGGTATAAACACAAGGACTTTCAACTTGGAGAGTCATTGTGTTGAGTGATATTCTAAAAATGTAAAAAGATTTTATCGAATTCAACTGATGGAAGAATGGGTATGTAAATACCTTTGGACTTGTTGAATAGAAGGCCAAACAAATGCACGACCTCCGGGAACAAGTAAAGGCTTCATATAGCAGCATCCTTAGAATAATTTTGAGAATTATATATAAGTTTAGTATATCCATACATACACATATATGTCCATATGCATGAACTTTCTAAAATTTACCAGTTAAAAATGACTATATACATAATACAATACATAATACCATTTTTTTAGTGTTTTAATGAAAATAAGTTGAAGTTGTTGAAGTGTTTTCCCGGTTACTTTTAAATCCTTCCATAGTTTTTTTTAATTTGAAAGAAAACGCAGAGCGCGCATGTTTTTTTTTTACTGCGGGTGCAGTTTTAAGATTATACTATATGTATATGTACAGATGTATATGTTAGTCTACAGAGCTGGCCCGTTTCTCAAAAAAATTATGAGACCGCTCCTAGATTTTGTATATGTTAGTCTACAGAGCTGGCCGGTTTCTCAAAAACATTGTGAGGCCACTCCTAGATTTTGTTTAAGATTTAATGTGGAATGGATATGCATATGTAAATATAGATAGATAGCTACGTATTTTTATGTTTACTAGCAATTAAACAATGTCAAACCTTATACATACTTCACATAAATCAATGAATTACAAGCTTGAAGATTATTTATTATCATGTGACATTTTTATTAAAGGCTAGTATTATATACATGTGTATGACATCATCATCTTATTAATCATATTGATATTCTCCACACACTGAATGTAAGTTCAATAGGTACGAAGTCTACAAAAATATCACATACATACCTGAAACAACTAGTGCTTCATTTGGACCACAAGTTACAAATCCCCAAGCCATTGCCAAAATTCGTTTGATTTCTACAAAAAATTATCGATCCTAATATTTCCTTTTTAAAAAAAGAAGTTGTCGTATGATTGTAACTCCACTGAAAAATAATGCCTATTCAATTTTTCTTGCAAGCAAAATAAGAAAGATTATTGGGATATATTTTGTTCGCAAAATAATAACTAAACAGCAAGAATTTTCGGACACCGTATTATTTTAATAAACACCACCCTTAAAGAACGCACTTACACTTAAGAGGAAACTGACGCAAATAAGCTTTTGTAAATACGCATATAAAAACAACACAACAGAAATAGAGATGAAGAATTTAATGCGCAAGGTCAAAGAAATATTTCCCAATCAACTATTTGGTTTGTTCCAGAAATAGAGTAGTAAACAGACATCAACTAATTAAAAGCGTGATTTAGTCGATTAATTGAAACTATCAACTTATTTCTGCTGCTGGTAGTGAAAAGATATCGATGTAGAAATATATTTTTCGACCAGAAATAAATGAGCAAGTAGATATCCCCCATCGGCCGGAATTACGCCTAATCTAAACTAAGAAAAAAGAGAGAGAAGTGGAATTCTTTACTTTCACACATACTCTTACAAAATTCGTGAAATTACCACAAATCACAATGTGGCGGCAGATTTGTGATTACGGCGTCCTAAGGTTATTGAGGTGGATTTGATTGTGCTTCACATTTCATTATATTGTTTATTGGTCAGAAAACCACATCCAATCAATTTTGATTCGTTTCAAAGAGACAGAAAGAGATTCGTGCCACAAACTAATTTTAAAAATAAAATAAGACTCATTTTTAACTATACTTTATGCCTGAAACACAATAGGGCTTTGCTGCTGGCGTTTTTCACGTTACGAGTCTAGAGTGTCAAACTCGTTTTGAAATGACAACTTAATTTATCAGCTGTTTTCAATTCACAAATCCCATACGAAAAATATTGTGTCCTTACTACTCCACTAATTTCACCCGATAAATTAACCTCAGTCAGCTGCTGCCATTTCTCAAATGTCAGTTGACTCTCAATTTGTAAGGGAGTGTGAGTGAAAGCGCCTCTCGCACTGATTTTTTCCAACATGTCGAAAAATCCTTACGTCAATCTGCCCTCTTACGATTTATGACATTGCTCTTATTTCGTCCAGAAAGCACTAAGTCGTATTTTGTGCATAGCATATGATTTGCGTGTGTTGAATGAACAACCTCACAGCTTAAAATTTTTCGGAAATTAAACTTTCATCAGGTCAGACTTTTCGCCACCAAAACATCAACAAATTTTCAAAAACATCCGACTTATCCACTAGACCGTTTCTTGAGTTCACACGATCAAATATGAGTCTGGCAGACCAGGTCTGTTTGGCATGTTTGTTCATGTGAACGCCCGTTATCAGACTACGTTTGTCTCTATTTATTATTATTTTTGCCCGTGTCCGCCAAACCTTGTGTTTAGCGCTGTTCACACTGCACCGCATATGGTACGACCGGTCGTACTACCGCGGTAGTACAGTGTGAACACTCGTACGACCACAGTGCAAATTTTCATTTACGTTTTTGATTTCAACGCATCAGCACATAAACGAGGTAAATTATGTCAATGAATGTTAAGAAGTTTTGGTTCTATTTTTTTTTTAATGCTATCGCTTTTTTCTATCGTTCTCTTCGTTTTCTAATATTTCGTCAATAATCAACACTGATAAAATCCAGTAAAATTCTGATGCCACGAAACTAACTTCATAAATGAAGTCTCTCAACCGCGTAGCACAATGTGAACGTAAAGAATTGTTTGGATGTTCGACCTGGTCGTACCACATGTGGTACAGCTTGATCGCCCGCTTTTTTTTCACCTGGTCATCATATCATATTCACGCACAATTGTTGAATAAATTAAAACACCATGTAAATGGTATTTTCTGATTGGTCGATGAAAATTGCTGTCAAAATATTTGAATTTACAAGCAGGGAGATGTTGGATAACTCCGACATTCGACCAGAATTTTACTGACAGTTCAGTGTATCTTCGTTGTCACAAGAAGTATTTGTATAGTTTTGGCGGGACTTAGCTTTCTAGTATTGTAATACTTTAGAATTTACTTTATATAATAAAATGAAGTGTAAGATCCCTGAAATATCTTGGCATAACCGAGATCCAGTTCTTAGTGTTGATGTCCAACCAAAAACTGATAAATCAAGTATATACCGTCTAGCTTCTGGCGGAACAGACTCTCATGTTCTAATTTGGAGTTTATCTTTTACTGAAAGCAGTGAAGTATTATTAGAAGTCGCGGCAGATCTTACTCGTCACCAAAGAGCAGTAAATGTGGTAAAGTGGTCTCCTAATAGCGAGCTTTTAGCTTCTGGAGATGATGAAAGTGTTGTTTTCATATGGAAACAAAAAGAAGAAAGTGAACCAATCAGTATCTTAGAGAGCGGTAATGAGCACGACAAAGAAATATGGATTACATTGAAAGTCCTACGAGGTCATATGGAAGATATCTATGATTTGAGTTGGTCTCCTAATTCACTGTTCCTTGTAAGTGGGTCGGTGGATAACACTGCTATTATTTGGGATGTTTACAAAGGAAAGTCTTCATCGATTCTAAACGACCATAAAGGCTTTGTCCAAGGGGTAGCATGGGATCCAAAAAACCAGTATATTGCTACGCTGAGCACTGATAGGTAAAATACGTGAAGCAATTATTATGTTTTCAAATTAATTTATATATTTTTACAGATTTTTGAGAATTTTTGATATACAATCCAAGAAGGTCGTACATAGGATTAGTAAATGTTCATTACCCGTGCCCAATGAAAATGAGTTATATGGAAAAAAAATTCGCTTATATCATGATGATACATTGCAGACATTCTTCCGACGACTTTGTTTTTCTCCAGACGGAAAATTATTGTTCACCCCGGCTGGAGTTGTGGACTACGATGGTGCTACACATCTTCTCAATGCAACATATATATACAGTCGACACTCGCTTAGGCAACCATCAATTATTTTACCATCTCCAGATCAATACACCGTTGCAGTCAAATGCTGTCCAGTATTGTTTAAGTTGAGAAAGAAAGCAGATTCAGATTTCTCTGCTATACCACTCAGGTATAGAATAATTTTTGCCGTAGCCACAAAAAGTTCTGTTTATCTATATGATACTCAGCAGAAAGTACCATTCGGATTAATTTCAAATATTCACTATACTCGTCTTACGGATATAACATGGTCTAGTGATGGACGAATCATGATTGTTTCTAGCACTGATGGATTTTGCTCAATAATAACCTTTGAGGAAGGTGAACTTGGCGATGAATATAAAAGTGGAAATGAACTTCAATCAACAGTATTAAATGCAGAAAATAATGAAAAAGAAACTGTAAATTTGCCTAGGGATATGCAAGTAGACAAGGATCACGCAATAGAAAAGTTGTCACCTGATCCAACTGTAGCCCAAAGTATAATAAGCATTGATGAAAAATTTGAGTCTCCGAATAAGGAAACCAGAGCGGCAACTCCAATTGCTATACGGCGCCATCCTAGACCTACAAATGAGAAAGTATTAACTCCAGAGACTTCCATACGAAGTCTTCTAATTTCCACAGAAAAACAATGTACACTTTCAATAAAAAAGGATAATTCTCCTAGCGGCAAAGTCGCCGTACCAATAGCGATTCGTCGAAAGCCAAGACCACTCGTTTCAAGTGTAGTGGAGAAAACAGCAATTGTGGAAGAAGCAATGGATGCTTGGCCGCAAAGTTGTGATCAGATGGACAAAACAAATACAACGCCTAAGCAAAAACTAGATGTTAATCAAATGGATACCATTAGCGGATGTACGGAAGACATTCATTTAGTGTATGAGGAAACAGTTGACGAATTGGAAAGTGAAAATTTACAAAACAAAGAACTTAAACTACGGGACGCATTGCAAACCGATACGCAAGCGACGACAGAGCATAAGACCCCAAGACGAGTTGAATTAAAAACAATCTCTACGCCAAAAAGGAAAAGACAGTTATTGGATTAGTTTATTTTATTTGTTCATATTTTTATAAGAACTCTGTGTAATAGTTTGATATATTTTTGGAATATTAAATTCGATGAATATGTTATTTATATTTAATTATTTCAAGCCAAAATATAGCAAAAATAATATAAACTCCTACCGCAGAGAAAGTTCGGTCGATTTCAATGTACACAGTTCGGATTGGCTTCGACATTCTGGCCAGATAACACCCGAAGGAAGTTACGTCAAAATCTTTGCTGTGGTAAACAATCTGACCCAGTTAGTAAATGAACCCACACGAACACCTGACATTTCAGATGATTCCACGAATACCTTGGAACTGTTTGTCACCTCTCGTCCTGAGAAATATTCTGTTGACATATTGTCACCTCTAGGCTTGTATGACCGTCGTGTCGTATCAACTAATTTCTCGTTATCACCACATACAAATTCCTAAAATATTGCTGTACGAAAAAACCAATTGGAGCGGAGCCAATTCCTATTCTTTTGGAATTTTAACTGGTCACTATGCTTTCTCGATAGTGACGTGGATGTCGCTGCTAATACTCTTAATGTGAAATTCTCTTATGAAAAAATGTTGAGGCAAAAAATGCTACAATGTCCCAAGGGTATACTTAAAAAAAGGAAACCCTTTGAACTGCGCCAACTACAGAGGCATCAGTCTCCTAAGTATCGCATACAAAATCTTATCTGCCGTACTGTGTGAACGCCTAAAGCCATTCGTCAACAACCTGGTCGGTCCCTACCAGTGTGGCTTTAGGCCAAGAAAATCCACCATCGAGCAAATATTCACACTGCGGCAGATTTTGGAGAAAACCCAGGAGCAACAAATCGATACCCACCACCGATTTTAAGGCCGACGAGCTATACAGAGCCGCGTATGATAGCACCTATAGAGACGAGCTATACAGAGCAATGCCTAGTTTTGGCATCCCTACCAAACTCGTCCGTTTGTGTAGGATGACGATGGAGAATGCACGCTGCTCCATCAAGGTTGGTAAAGACCTAACCGAGACCTTTGATGTCAAAAAAGGATTCTGACAAGGCGACGCGCTGTCATGCGACTTTTTCAACATCGTTCTTGAAAGAATTGTTCAAACCCCGAACGCCAAAACCAGAGGAACAATCTTTCAGAAGTCCGTCCAATTACGCGTATATGCCGACGATATTGACATTAACGGAAGAACGCAGCGTGATGTCAATGGTGCTTTTGTGGGTATTGCAACGGAGACCGCGAAGATGGGTTTAGCGGTAAACGAGGGTAAGACCAAGTATATGCTGTCAACGAGAAAGGACACCCAACACCAACGTCTCGGTCAGAACGTCACAGCAGACAGATATAACTTTGAGGTATTCAAAAACTTTGTCTACCTAGGCATCCAATTCAGACAATGACACCAGCGCTGAAATCAAACGAAGAATAACTCTTGCCAATCACTGCTTCTTTGCGCTAAGAAAGCAATTGGTAAACAAAGCCCTTTCTCGAACAACCAAGGAAACGCTTTACAAGACCTTAATCGTCCCAGTCCTGCTATATGGCGCGGAGGCATGGACTTTGTCAAAAGCGGATGAAGCTGCTCTTGGTTGCCTCGAGAGGAAAATTCTTCGTGGGATTTTCGGTCCCGTCTGCATAGATGGTGAGTGGAGGAGGAGATATAATGACGAACTATACTGTTTAGCGACATCGACTTAGCCAGAAGAGTGAAGATCCAACGATTGAGATGGCTAGGTCATGTAGAGCGGATGGAAACCAATGCTCCGGCCCGAAAAGTCTTCGAATCCACCCCGAGGGACGGCGCAGTAGAGGAAGACCGCCACTCAGGGGGCGCACGCAAGTGGAAAGGGACCTCAACCAACTATGCGTGCGAAACTGGAGACAGCTAGCTAAAGATCGAGCTGGCTGGAGACGCTTGTTGGTTGAGGCCCAGGTCCACCTCGGACTGTAGCGCCACCTTAAGTAAGTAAGTAACTCCCAAGGGTAGCAAAAACTTTTGGTCATTTGTAAATAAACAAAGAATTCCGCCTCGTCTTCAATTCCTACGCTCATTTGCAATGACAGCTCTTTATACAGTCAGTCTGCGGAGCATTTTGCAGCCAGCTCAGCACTGCAAGATTTTAATTTGTCTTTAAATGTAGCGTTGATTTCACCATGGGACAAATCCACTTACTCACTCGTACAGTTGGAGTCATTTGACAGAGTTTGGTATTGTTCAATCTCTTCTCCTATCGATTAAAAACTACATTTCTAACCGTAAAATTCAAGTTGTGTTGGATGGGTTCAAGTCTGATATCCACAAAAAATAAATATCTCCAACACTCTTTCTCATTTTTATAAATGATCTCCTGTCTGCTACATCTAATCCTATTCACTTCTTCGCTGACAGAAACCTCAGCTTTTCACATTCACCACATGGAGGTGCCATGAAAGGCAGTAACATTTAGGTCAGAGTAGGCCCGTCATGTTACCACAAGGATCTAGTTGATCCTAATCCGAAAATCATTTAGAGATTTTAATGAAGCGATGTAGATGACTTTTATTACTTAGATCTGTCATGTCGTTGAAATAATGGCGCCTAAGCACATCTATGCAGTGCCCAATTGCATAGATGTGCAATGGTGTCCTCCTCTTCATCTCGCCAACTTCTGCTGAAGTCGTTGTAGGAGAAACCTAGTCTGGAGGCGTGAATACCGATGGTGCAATGCCCGATTATAACACCAATAAGGGTTCTGAGATGGGGGTAGGGTCTGTTCAAACAGGGCAAAGTTGCTGATAGCTCCCAACTTGGCGAGATGCCAGCAACGATCGTTGTCGATGCATAGATCAAGTTGACATACGGCTTCCTAGCGGCGCTCCCTGGATAGCCTTCACGACACCCGATGTGAGGTGAACTAATGTGTGCAATGACTCCCTTGTGGTTGTGGGGAGGGCTAACAACCCGAATCACAACAACGACGAAACTTCGCGAAAAAGGACGCGAGTGTGCTCCTGGAACGTAAGAACACTCTACACTCCAGGGGCCGGTCATAAACTCGAAAAGATCCTCACGCAGTACAAGACGGATATTACTGCGATCGAGGAAATACACTGGATAGGACAAGGAGAAATGAAGAAGAAAGAGTGCGACATATAGGGCCGATGTTGATTTTGAATAAAACACAAATTTTTTAGGAAATTATTGTCATTTCTTTTTATTATGATAATATTGGTACGGTTCAATTATGTATGGAATAAAATATCGGCCAAATGGCCGCCGCGAACTCGGCGGCACACCTCCATCCGATGGTCCAAATTTTCGATGACGCTAAAGCATAATTGAGTTTCTATGCCGTTAATGTGCCGAATTATCTCATCCTTTACCTCTTGAATTGTTGCTGGCTTATCGACGTACACCTTTTTTTTCAAATAACCCCAAAGAAAAAAATCCAACGGTGTCAAATCACATGATCTTGGCGGCCAATTGACATCGCCACCACGTGAGATAACACGGCCATTAAATTTGTCGCGCAAAGGAGCCATTGTTTCGTTAGCTGTGTGGCAAGTGGCACCGTCCTGTTGAAACCACATATCGTCCACATTCATATCTTCCAATTCGGGCCATAAAAAGTTCGTTATCATTTCACGATAGCGAACACCATTCACATTAACTGCCTGACCGGCCTCATTTTGGAAAAAAATACGGCCCGATGATGCAGCCAGCCCATAATCCGCACCAAACAGTCACTCTTTGTGGGTGCATTGGTTTTTCGACAATAACTCTTGGATTATCATTACAAATGTTTTCATACCCAAATGCGGCAATTCTGCTTATTGACGAATCCACTGAGGTGAAAATGTGCCTCATCACTGAAGATGATTTTCTTCGAAAACTGATCGTCCACTGTTGCCATTTCTTGCCACCATTCTGACCATTGACGACGCTTGAAATGGTCAAGAGGCTTTAGTTCTTGAGTCAATTGCACCTTGTAAGCATGTAAATGCAAGTCTTTATGCATAATGTTCATCAACGACGAGCGTGAGAGGTGCAATTGTTGGGCACGACGACGAGTTGAGGTGGACGGCTCTTCAGCCACACTATCGCGAACAGCAGCAATATTTTCATTATATATTACATATTATTTGGTGTTTTCACATCTCCTACAGACCCGGTTTGCTCAAATTTTTGCACGATTTTTCCGATTGTACGCACATTTGGACGATTAAATTGACCACGAAGTGCACGATATGCATTTTGATTTGAATACCCATTTTCATAATAAGCCTGAATAACTTTAACGCGTTTGTGATTTGATTGTGTATCTTTCCATGCTTCAAATTGAATTAGTCTGAAATTGAGAAATGTCAAATGAAATGCAAAAAAAAACTTGACGTTTAGGTGTGGTTCACATTCAACATCGGCCCTTAAAATTTAACCACCCTTTATTACAGCTGTCACAAAAGATTGCATATATTTGGATGCGGATTCGTTGTGGGAAAACGGTTAAGGTCGAAGGTCATCGACTTTAAACCGATAAGCGATTGCCTAGCTGTGATCCGTATCCAAGGCAGATTCTACAATATCAGTCTTATAAGTGCACACGCTTCTACCGATAAGGCTGAAGGCCCCTTCAAAGAGTACTATTACGACCTCTTGGACGGTGCCTACGGAGCCTGTCCGGAGTACGATGTCAAAATCATGCTCGAAGACTTCAATGCCAAAATCTGTAAGTAAAACATATTTGGCGGAGTGATCGGGAAGTACACGACAACAGATAACGGCTTTCGACTCACTGACTTTGCGACAGGACCTAATATGGTCTAAGTAGCACAAGATTCCCTCGCAAAACGATCCACACAGCAACCTAGCGATCTGCGGACGGTCGAACCGATAACCAAACTTACCATGTGCAGATTGACGCAAGACATGCGTCAAATATTCTAGATGTGCGAACATTCAGGCAGCACGATTCAGAGCCCGACTTTCAAATGTCAGAAAGCTGCACCAGCCAACAAAGAGGAGTTTTGACATTGGACGCCTGAGCACAACGGAGATTGCCAGAGCCTACGAAGAGCAATTAAGCGAGAGACTCTCCGTTATGCCTATGTCGAACACCAACGCCAATGAGATGTGGTTGCATTGCCGCTCGGCCATCAAAGAGGTAGAGGAAACCACCTCAGGCTACCTACCACCCCCGACAAGAAACCCGTGGTATGATGGCGATTGTGAGCAGAAGAAACGTGCAACCGACGAGGCATACCAAAAAGCGCTGCAAGCGAAAACTAGAGCAGCGCAAGAGGATACCCGGCTTGAAGACGGGACGAGAAGTCTCTCGTAACCTCCCAGCTCAAACATCGAAGAGTCTAGGGATAGACAAAAAATACGGGCCTTTTATAAAAAAGCCAGAAGTCTTTGAAATCGTGAGGGTAGCCTTGTTACTGACCCGCAGGGAATAGTGGATGTGTTTAAGCAATCAGCAATTCTACAAAGAAGAAGGCCATTATCTGAAACTGGATTTTTAGCACTAAAATAAATGAAAAGGTGTTATTCAACGTTACAATGTCGAATTACAGAGCACATTCTCCTGTCATAAGATATACATACATCTATAAGATCATATATAAAATCTTTTTTAACGCATTTTTAACTACTTTGGTATACAGCAAAGAATGGAAGAAGGAAGATCGTACCCACACCAAAAAAGAGTAATAGCAATTTATCTGAATACCGACTAGCAGTTACGTTCACACTCAACAATTTGTCGATACGATTTATTGACGTCAAATTGGAAAAAGTCAAAACGCTTTGTCTACCGTACTACAAGTCTGCCAACTTATCCGTTTACATTGACGATTTGGCCCATCAAGCACGGTTGTCAAGCAAATCGTATCGATAAATTGTTGAGTATGGACGCCGCTAATAGCAATTTTGCCCTCGATTTTTGAAGAAGCTCTGCTCACACAATTGCTTCACCACCTTGCGGTATATACTCTTAGCTCATGTCAATCGGGTTTCCGACGTAACCGGAGATGAAAAACGAATCTCTTATTTATTGCCATCGTGATTCGTAGTGATTTGTTATTAATTGCTACCATGGCAAATCGAAGCACCTTAGACCCATTAGTCTTTGCTACTTTCTCCTGAAAGCAATGGAGACATTGATAGATCATTGAAAAATCCCTCGAGTGTAAGGTCTAATCTTCAGGTCTATCTTCAAGAGAAATTCTCCACCAGCAATACATCTACTTAGGCGTTTACACATCGGTATTACGAACCTTAATCGACTCGAGCTTATGTTCCACACTCATTATAAAGCTACCATTCAAAAGCTTTCTGTCAATTTGAAAGCTCAATTTGTTAACTGGGGTAGTTTTCATAAACTCTACCGGAATAAACATTTTTAATTGTTGTTTTTATTTTTCATTATATTATTCGTGGAAATTGAAGTAAATATGGACGGCTAGTTTATTCGATTAAAAGAAGTATTCGATTTAAATGCAATCCATTTGATTTACCAGATGTTAAGTAAGATATATGCATTGTACAATTGTGATAAATTTCTGTCCATCCATTTTTGTTTGCATCCGTTTGAGAAAAACCTCTTGAAATTTGTTGCTAAATTCATATTTTTCTCCACCAGTGGCTTTATTTGTTTTTGGCTGGAAATTTTTGATCCTTAAGATATAAATAATTAACACTAAATACATTTTACACCATTCCAGTTAAAACACAAAGAAAACTCACGTTTTTACTTGTTTTTTCCATAGAGCCGTTCACAAAATTCAAACCGCCTTCTTTTGTCGTGATGCACATGTCAGTGGTGTTTTCAGCATGTGCATATTTTTTGTAAGGCTCTGCAAAAGCCTTTCGCGCTTTCAATGTTAAAATGTACGTATAATGTTAATAAATAATAATAGACGAAAATAAAGGAAACTACAAATTACATTTATTATAAATTTATTTTTTAATAAAATGTTATAAATTGTTGTTATAATTTTTTTTTTTAATCAAGGCATAAGTTCTTGTATAGTATATGCATTTATAAAAGTCTATTTTTTAAGGCCAAATGTTTTATTTTACTATTTATTTATCATTGAATGAGTTTTAGTTTTTTACGTTTATGTTTAAAAAATAATCGGTTACAGAGCTTAATGTTATTTACTATAACATGTAGTTGTCAGAGGCATCATTACTCGATTTTAATGACATTTTTGTATATTTGTATATAGGTATATATAAAGGATATATTACATGTATTTGTATGATTGTTTCAACTCCTTACATATACAATTATTATACATATTACAAATTTGGAATTATTATTGATATTTTTTGTGATGCGATGAGGTAAAACCTTATGATTTTCATTCAGCTTATGACAATTATATTGTTAAAAAAATATGCATATATGGAATTTAATAGAAAAAGACAAAATAGATATATTGGACATGTAAAATTGTTCCTATGTAATAACGTTATTTTACACGAAAGACGTACAAATATTACTCGTTAAAAAAAATTAATTTCGAATCAGTCCAACTGTTGGTTGTTCAATAACTAGACACTAATGGACGGGGTTACTTGAAATAAGATAATACTAATTATTAGCTGCTGTAAAAGGATCATAAATACGTAATCCTTTTCAACACATCTGTAACGCTTGAACTGATGCTTAAAATAATAATCAAAATAACAAACAAAATACATACATATTTTCATATATATATATATATATATATATATATATACATATATATATATATATCAAATTATATATACTAGCCAAGTGCATAATTTGAAAACTTATCTGGCAAATAATACCGTCAACAAAATGCCTAAAGTAATATACGTTGTTTCGAATAAGAATTGTGCTCCACCGTAGTATGCTTGGCCGCATGCAGGTGGACATACCGGAATGACTGTTTCAAATAAATTGACTTTTGCTTCAGCTTGGCCATGTTTATTGACAGCTTTGCAAATATAATCACCGTATTGTCGTTTTTCAATCGTAATTACTCGTAAGGTGGAGTCCGTAAATTCATCAGCAGTAGCAAAATCGGATATGCTATAATGTTGATTATTTGATAATTGTATGTCATCTTTCAACCATACAATCGCAGGCGGTGGATAGGCTTCAATGTGGCATTCTAAATCCATATCATATTGGAGGGCCTGTCCAAGACGTGGTCGTGGAACTGTAATAACTGGAGCAAATTCCACTTCCAAGTTTATGTTTCTTCGGTCACCTTTGCTCACTCCATTATCAGCAACACAGTAATATGTTCCTCTGTCTTCCTTTTTAACAGAATTAATTTTTAGAACATTTCCGAAGTAAGTTGCACCATCTACCAAACAAAATATAAATGTAAACAATGGAATTTAGAAATGTTAATATCTAAATTTAATAAATAATAAATAGTGACTATAATACTTAAGAGGTCTGGTAAAACGGAATTAGTTCAATTAACTATATGTACAATTTTCCAAACTCAACATTTTGATTACAATTTTTACCAAAATGAAGTTATGAAATGTATATTAAAATGTATTATTTTTATAAAATGCAATACATACCGATAAATAATACAATATTTTACAAACAATACTTTCAATGCGGTATCTTATGTATATGTAATTGCATGATACATTTATTTTCAGTTTTTTACTTTATTTCGCGATTTAAAAACAAAAATGAGCAATTTTTATTTTTGTATTTAATAGAACTAAAAAGAGTGATTACTTCAGTGCGTTTTGGTATTACAGGTAGATTTATTTTTAATTCGCATCTGGCTCGAAATTACATCAGGTAAAGAGCGCATAACGTGTTGAGCAAATGTTAATGAAATCATGCAAGCACTATGTACCTGTTGCAATATAAAAGGTACTGCAGGTATATCTATTTTACAACTAACAGATATTTAAATACACCTGCTCATTACCATCATCTGTCCAGGTATAATATATGAATTCCGAAAAGTATAAACGGCTTTGTGTTGAATTCTGTACCTGTTTAAACGACCAGGTTTGAGCGCAATTTTAAACACTGCTTTGGAAACACAAACATGAAGCAAATTTATATAATTAATTTAAAAATATGCTAATCAAACGTTATTTAATAATAATGAACTGACCGACGCGCCTGAACAGCATAATAATTTATCAATTGACAAACTAATAATATATAACTTATCAACTGTTCGCAAGAATTGATAATACGGATCCCTAGTACCTAGAAGGGTACCACATAACGTCATATGCTTGATTATATGTTATGTAATACTTATATATATATATATGGATGTGTATGTTAAAAATACTTAAGTTTAGCTAAACTAAACCAAGCATTTTTCTTGGAGTTGTTGATTTTCGTACAAACCAAAAAAAAAAGTGAATCAATGAAATAGAAGTTAATACAAAGCAACTCTACGCCCTAAAATCCAACACACACAAGACGGTCGTAAGCTTAATTAAATATGATTCATTAACATTTTGTATACGTATATACCTACCTAGTGATTACTTCATTTGATTTTTTAATGGACAAATATATATTATTTGGATTTATAGATATTTTCTAATATAATATTTACCAGTCGGTAAGATGGCGTTGTTTTCTCGACGCCAGGTAATTGTAGGCGTAGGATATCCCCCAGCATAACACTCCATTTGAACTTCGTCTCGCTCAGAAGCCACAATTGACTGCGTAGAATTATCAGATATAACAGGTGGTCTTCTCACAGACAACTCAACATTAGCGGTCACTCGATGCACAAGTGAAATAACTACTTGACATTGGTAAGTTCCAGCATCAGTTTCTTGAATATCTTTTATTTGTAATTTGTACGTGGATGAATTCGGGTCATAACGAAGGGCAAAACGAGAATCTTTTATGACTAACGTACTGCCTGTAGATAAAAAAACAGGTTCACTATCCATTTTTATCCAACCGACAGGATATTCTTTAGCATATTGTACGGAGCAATCGAATTCGACCGTTCCACCAATGTCTTTTATTTGTTCTTGTGTTATGTAGGAAATGCTAGGAGTTCTTTGCGCGTCACTACTTGGATATAACAGTAAAAGGATTGAGAGAGCAATATATAGATGCGTATTCACCATCGTATTAAGAAACATTAAGATATCACTTTAAGCGAATTTAAAAAAAAAATCAATATATGCTAATAATTTCAAAAAACACCACACCCAAATAAAGAAAATGAAAATGTCAACTTTTTGCTTTCTGATACTGTACTAAACAAACCAAAAGCGCGACTTGATATGAACAACGACAGAATACAAATGACAGTCCAGCTTACCACCATCTTAAGTCACTCTTCTTAATTGGTTCAGTGATTCCACTTTCATAAATTGAATACTGAACACGACCCGTGTTTGCTAAATTAGCGTAGCTTAAGGTAAATATCTATTCAAAACTACATTGTTCGAGTGGTCATTTCAAAATAAAATGTAGTCAATTATCCTACATATGGTATACACTCCATGGAAAAAATATTGTACATTAAAATCTCCCAACAGTATCTTAACATATGAACATATATGTTAAATCAATAAACCGAAATGTATCAACAGATGTTATAATTTTTTTTACAGATTGGAGTACTCAGTACGTCAAAGCATTTTAGCGTGTATTTTGGTCATAAGCGAACAGAACTAAAATATGACAATTCCGCGCAAATGCCGAATTGTGATCGCAGGTTTAAAAATGTTGCACTAGTTTGCTGAAACTTAGGATAAGAAGTATTGAGAAAAACTTGTTTTTATGGTGATTTTAAGTAATAAGAATAATCAAAGATGAATAGAGTACAATCTTTTTTTGAAAAACAACAAGGCATCTGTTAGTTTGAAAATATATAGTGTTTATAAATTGCTCTTTCAAATTATGTACTTTGTCCCAGGGCAGGGAATTTAATGATAAAGCTAAATACTAATGTTTATTAGAAAATGTAATTAAAAATTATTTAACTATTTACAGCAAATGATCTCTCTTACGATTTTGCCCTTGGTCGACTGTGCGTTACAACAGAAGACAGTTGGCGGGGAATTACACCAAGCAATTATAGCTCTGATTATAATCCGGAACCACCAATATTTGCGGCGAAGTTCGCTAATTGTGAAAACTATAAACATATTTTGGCAATTGCTAATGAAGATGGAAAGGTAGTTTGTTGAGTTTCAATAAAAGCGTTTTTAAGCATTCCTTTATAGATTGCCCTTCAAGATACACAATTGAGAAACAAGGACCTGGAAGAGAAAGCTCTAAATGCACCACAATGTCATTATAACGCAGTATTTGATTTGGAATGGGCCCCAGGACAAATGCAATTTGTTTCAGCTTCGGGAGATCATACAGCTCGCCTTTGGGATGTAGGCGGTTCAGAAATTCGATCATGTAGAGTTTTTAATGGTCATACTCGCTCAGTAAAAACTGCAGCATTTCGTAAAAGGGATTCATCAGTGTTTGCCACAGGGGGCCGAGATGGGGCAATTTTAATTTGGGATACCAGAGCAAATTTAAACCTCGATTTGACATCAAGGGCAGATAATTGCATATATAGCGGACATTCTGGTGGACCTGGAACACCAGTTTCACAGAAGAAAAAAACTAGAACTCCAAAGTTGGGGCAGAGCACAACATCGAGTAGTATCACTGGCTTGGTATTTCAGGTAAGAGATGCTATTCATGTTATATTTACAAATTTATGTCCATACATACAAACATATATGCAATCTGCACATACGAATGTATAAAAGCGAGATACTGTTTCACACCTCATATCACCCCCCCTTTTTTTGGTTGGCAAATTCTACAATTCGGGTAATCGTTCATATATCAAACATTTTTTTGACGTTTAAGTCGAATCAAGGGATCTGACTTAGCTAACCGTAATATCCCTTCCTCACACTCACGTTTATTCGTTCGACTCGCCAGCCGTAATATGAAGGCGTATCTCAACAACATAAACAAAGAACTAACTAAAACTTTCTTTAACTGCCTAATGCAACTTTAACATCATTGTATATTCACTGTTTTTATAATATATAGAACTATTAAACAGTGCAATTGGCAGAATTGTATGAACGAAGATGAAACCACACTTCAACTCTTCTGCTCGTGTAGTGTTCTGGCTAAGCAACGCTTTCCAGTTATAGATCTGATTGGTATCTTCAGGCAGCCACATGAACCTAAACTACATGTTTCCATTTCCAATTAATGAAAGCATAAGATCGTATCATGACTTACGTCAAGAAAACGTAAGAGGGCTCCAAACAAAATATTTGCTTTCTCATTTGTTTGTTGTCGACTATGAGTTATATTATATTTATATACATATGTATTTACATTTTTCTGAATTATCAACGATTCAATACACATTTTCAATACATACATTGCGCATAGGCAAGCCAATGTTCTGACCTCAACTGTGTTTATATCAATTAATTTATTTGGAATGAAACACATAAATCACGGTTACATATATAACATAACGACATAACATTGTCGTGTGTGCATATGTATATTATAAGTACAGATACTCAATATACACTTTTTGTTTTATAGGATAGTACAACTCTAATTTCTTGTGGGGCTGGTGATGGGATTATTAAAGTTTGGGATCTTCGAAGGAATTACACGTCATATAAAAAGGAGCCACTTCCAAAATATAGCTTACCTTATGCGGGATCGTCTACATTCAAAGGCTTTACAAACCTTCTTATTGACGAAGCTGGTGCTAAACTCTATGCTAACTGCATGGACAATTCAATTTATTGCTATAATACTTTTTCATACTCAACTAATCCATTGCAGGTGTATACTGGGTTTAGAAATAGTACATTTTACATAAAATCATGTCTAAGCCCCGATGGGAAATACCTTATAAGTGGAAGCAGCGATGAAAAGGCATATATATGGAATCTTAATCAATCGAAACCCTTAGTTGCTCTCTTTGGGCACACAGTTGAAGTAACATGTGTAGCGTGGGGATCGTATCGAGATATGCCTATAGTGACATGTAGTGACGATTCACGGCATAAGATATGGCGAATTGGACCAGAAGCATTGGATGAAAATAATAAAAATTTGTATAAAGGACATGCTAAGTTCTGCAAAAAGCTGGAAGAAACAAGATCTGTTAAAGTGGCGGAGGCATTAAACTTAAAAGATTTAGAATGTACCCCCCGATCAATAAAAAGGCTTGTCCAGAACAACGAGAAAACTCCAAACACAGAAGAAAAGGCACTTACCAAGCGAACATTCGCAGAAATGATCGGAGAAGATAGTTATGAACGAGCAGGAAGTGAACAAAAACGACCAAAAGTTCTGGAATCTAGAGGACGGCGTTTGTTTAGTCCTACTGAATCGAATACTACATCCAGATTGCATACTGTAATAGAAGAGCCCTGTGATTCAGACATATTAATAGAACTAAGCAGAGACCAAATAGATGACAGCAATCCAGATAATAAATATAACTCAAAAGGCATTAATGAATCGCTTAATCTTCCCTCTACAAGTACATTTGCATTATCTTCACTAAAATTTCATTTACCCTTAAGGGAAAAAGTTGTGGGTAAGAAAACCGCCAGCTTATTAAATCCGAACATATCCCCAACAACATCCGGCACCTCTTATACCCCTATGATCTTTTCACCAACATCAAACCTTCCCAACTATGTCGTTGATGGAGATGCCCCTCATCTTGGAATTATGTCTCCTAAAAGAAAATCAAAGGAAAAAGTTGATTGGTTAACAAAAATAAGAAAGCAAAAAATGTCAAATCGATCTGTTACAGTAGTTGACAAAATTCAAGATGACAAAGCATTAAATGAAGGTGAAGATGCTTCAGAGAGAACTGAAAGTTGTATATCATCACAAAGATTGCAAAATCTTAGAACTCATGACGATAGTCCTCGACTACAAAATGTACCTCGAAGACATATATCACATTCAATTATCAGTGAAAGGTCACCTTCATCTGTGGCAAATTCAACGCAACATACACAGCGAACTCCTACATCAAGCCGTCGCAATAGTGAAACTTCCATTCTAAAATTTTTCACTACACAGCATAGAAGTTCGCCTCAGATACGACAATGTCTACAGGATAATCGGGTAACGATGCAACAATCTCCGAGCATAACGCGCGAACAGACGACTACTTCATGTACTGACTAGTTTATATATAAGTATCTGAAAAATAATATTGTTGGATTTTGATAATAAAAATTGTCTATTTGTTATAATACTTATAATTATATAAAGATTTAACTAAAAAAAGAATTTTTCTTAATTGAATATTTGTTGGAAAAACATTTTATTAACTCCATTACAATCAGTATTTAAATTTCATGCAATTTCGACATCAAAATAAAGTTGAGGATAAAACTATTTCGGTTTACGTATTTTGGTATTTACTGAACTTTTGTTGCTAGTATATGCATAAAATTAATGGTTCAAGAAACCTATTGCTTACTTAATTTTTCACTTTGATATTTTGTCAAAAACATATTCCGACCTATTCCAATTAACAAAATTAAATGACAAATATGTAACAATGCACTGGATAAATTTGTACTCGGATAAGTATTCCAACAATACTCGACTAAACCTAATATTAAATAACGCAGGCCAAGATTGTAATTAGTACACCATACCAAATATGGGAGTGAATGGAAATACCATACATAAAACTGATAATGAAGACTTCTTGCACAAATTATACCCAACAAATTACAGGTAAAAAGTGGTAACAATGCTAACTGAGTACTTTTATCGAACTGTATTGAAAATTCCTCTTCAGGGAAATTTTCTTTTTCTTTAACGTTTGTTTTAGGATTACCAGCTTTTTGAAGATTTGTTTCAAACGAATCCAAAAATCGTTGTTGATCTTCTGTCAGCTCTTCTGAAATTTGTTTTGGCACAAGTTTCTTAGATCTTAGTCTTCTCGTTTCAATGTTCTTCTTCTTTATTTGCGGTTCAAGCTGTCGCTGTAATTCACGAAGTCTACAATAATTCTTAAAATATGTAAACATTGGAATTGTAAATATGGCTAAAAGTACAAGATGAATTCCAATCAATGACGCATGAAATAATTTATTTTCGAAAATATTACGGGTTAGAAATCGGTAATTAACTGTCCACTTATGTTCGAAAATCCTTCCTAAATCAAAACTTCCTAGTATATATTCTTTTGGAAACGTTAACAAAAACGGAGCACCTAGTAACAGTTGCACAAAAGCACAAATAAATAGTTGATTAATGGCTTTAATGTAACCAAGATTTGTTATGTATAAAATAAGCACTGCTGGAGCAAACAATAAAACATTCATCTTGACCGAGACACCTAAACTAAAGCATATGCTTCCAAGAGACCATTTTTGTTCAAAAAATAGTGTAATAGCAAGATAGACGAATAGTATTGCTATAGGATCATTGAACAGTCGCAACACATATATTGAATGAATACGGTAAGATGTAAAAATGCTCAAAATAAGAACATATGGAGGTAGTTTACGAGTTTTAGCGTACAAGCGTATTACAAGGTATATCTGTATAAGGTATACTATAGCAAAAATGTATTGCGCCAATAGAATATTTTGTCCACGTGATGTTACATAGTAAAGCGCTGAATAGATGTATACAAATCCGGCAGGATACACCAATGGACCGGTATCACCTATAATGGAAATAAAAATCTGTGAATATGTATGTAACTCAATAATGTTTTGTATTCTTATTCTATTTACATACGTAAGAAAGACCATATGTAACATAATAGCAAAGTATTAACGTTTGGTAAAAACAATACATACCACTAATAACGTGTAACTATAACGCAGTTAACCACAATTTTAAAAAAAAATAATACATTTCGGCATAATCAAGTATGGTTAAATGCTTATTTCCTTACATCTTTGCTGGTGGAATTCATTTTACTTATAATTAAAACTAAAAATAAATTCATAATTCCTGTCTTCTCATCACACATCATATTATATGTATGTACATACATATGTATGCATACTTAACCCAACATCTATTTAGAAAAGAATATGTAATCTCAAACAATAAGTTAAATATACATTATACCTAGACTAAGTGTAATAAGTCTAAGAATACAAAATACGATTACCTCTCAATAACGCATAGTTTGTAGTACCATTTAGGAATCCCTCACATTCTTGCATATACGCTACCCAGTCGATTTCTGTGTATGGAACTTTATGTATTACTACAATATTTAAGAACAATTCTCCTAATAAAATTAAAGCCCCGACTATTGGTAATGCTTCTTGATTAAATAGTAAATATTTGGCATAATTTGTATTCACATATTTTAGAAATAAATATTGGACAAACGATTGTTGACTTCGTTTTTTCCTTTCTACTCTCGCAGGTCTTGATGTCAACGCCATACCGGCCAACAGGTTCTATAATACCTAGCTATACAAATTGGACTACGGACACAACAAGAACAATATTTGACACCCAACCAGCAGCCACATGATAAATGGGAGAGTTCACTGCAAACAGGTATATACATCTATGGATGAGAAAAGGAAGAGTTCAAAACAAAAAGTTAAGTAAGCATTGAGCGATCAGAAATACCTAAATCCAGTAATGTCGGGTAATAAGTGGTTTCTATTATCCCCAATAATCCGGATTAGATCTTGGGTTTCATGTATTACAACAACATAATCTTGCACTCGATTAGGATTATACTTCTCTATTCCTCACAAGATGGCAAGTTCATTCTTGACTTTTGGTATACTGCAAAAGTGCAAATCAATCTTATGTACAGTATTGCCAGATAAATAAATGGAATATAATTTTGTGAGGTGAATTCGGTTAAATGATGTTAGAGTTCGCATTGGCGAATCGACCTCTGATCCTGGCGGAAAATGTTGGTACTAAGAATATGATACGGAATTCTGACAGTTTGTTATGGGATAGGAATTTGAATTGAAATTTCGAAATGTGGTGGTGATTTAAAAACGTGAACGTAATTAGAAAATTAATATTTTTAATTCCAAATAATGCAAGAATGTCGAGTGCATGTGTTCAAAGTTTGGTAGTAAATGATTGTTAAGCGTTTACTTATGACAGTTTTTGTAGGACACTGTTTTAAGAAATGCAATAAAGCACTAGTTTTACATGAAATTATTGTTGTTTTGTCATTCTTCAAAAAAAATTTATGAATGGTTAAGTGTTATATTGATAGTTTGTTAACAAATTAATTAAAATAAATTCAGTGAAGTGAAATGCAGTTGAAAATTCGTATATGCATACATATATATATATACATGAATGTGCCACCAGGGTGTGCTGACGGTCGACATGGATTCCCCAATAAAGTAATATTTCACTCATTATGATATACAATTTGTGAACTAACTGAAATTTGTAATATCCTTTTTCGGATTGTAGATGTATTACTTTGATTTGATGTGCGTATAATATTCAACATTTTTTATTCGTTTGAAGGGCATATCGATGTCACTATGTGTGGAATATAACATCGTTCAAATGTCCGCCGCGACTTCTTTGGGTCGAAATATTCCATGACTGCCTTGGTGACTTGGCAAAACAGACTGAATAAATGAAAGTCAGAGAATGACAGAGGTTATGGTAATTTCCAGAACTTCTGTTCAATGCACTTTCCATGTAAGTGGAGTCCCATGAAGCAGGTGGGGAAGTTCTATTAATCCTGGGGTATTTTTCACGAGTGATGGGAGTAGTAATGCTGAGCTTTCCTGTAGGATTGACCAAGCTGGCTTAATTTTGAAACAGCTTGGAACATCTGTAATCAGGAAGGCCGAGGTTGCTGTCAAAGCCAAGTTAGCGGTTTTCAATTGAATGACCAAAAGAATGAAATCACGAATACAAGCTGCTGATCACGTGGCACGAATGTCCTCATCACTACGACTTCCGAAGTGTGCCCTTAATACGATTCCATCAGGTATGCAACCGCTTGGAGGACCCAGGACAAGATCGTTGGGCCAAGTGCAAAAACTCGCATAGTTGCCCTTGTGCATAACTCCTTATGCGTTAGAGTCAATTCTTTGGTCACATGGGGTGGCCACAGATCGGGTCATCTGTAAAATTGGAATATCATCGGTACAATCAGAAATAAGGGAGCAGTCATGTTTTCGGATGATCGGGTAGATGCGATGAAATCCAATGGTCGTTTTCAGAGTCAGCATCGAGTGGTTGTTGATTTTTAGTTTCTTGGTGAAGTTGACGCCGATATACTTCACCTTCTTTATTGGTGTTATTGGCGCACCATTGGAAAGGACTATCATGATGTTTTGTCATTCAATTACTGATCTGCATCTACCTCTGGATGATATTTTTAATTATAATTATATCCATCACAGAGCACACAGAACACTACCTTCTCTAAGTGTTAACTCTCAGTATCGCTTTACACAGCAGATGTTTGCTGCGTGACTAAGGATCATCTACCGACTTTTCATCTCACAGATTACCTCAAATAAACAATATTAATTACCAAACAATGTAAACTATCCTTTTAAACTCTAATCGTGACAAGCTAAAATCAATTTCGTTGCAAAGATCATTGAATGTGTTTAGGCCACTGGTAAAGGGTTCATTGCAACCATAGTTGGTTTTATGTCTTTTAACAAAGAGTACATCAATAACCATTTTTGCGCGTTCACGTTTTATATGTTAGCAACTGAAAAAATCCAAACTCTTTTCTGAACTGTGTCATTAGAGCTTTTAAAATACAAGTACCAATTCGTATTTAAAAAACTATTAAAATAATAAATTGAACAAAATTTACATTACTACAACTTAACGAAAAATTGTTTTCATTACCAACACTTTTAAAAGAATTTTCTCTAAAAATACTTGTAAGCAGCATTAAAAACAAAACACACTAACATGTTATTTTGATTAAACCACACTCTTGGTTTATTCGCAGTGCGTGCAGGTTCGCTTTCAATTCGTAGATTATGGGGAGCAACCACAAGCTTGTCACTATGGTATAAACAACTTTCCTGTATGGACTTAACTCAGTTCAAGGAAGTATAAAGACAACGTTTTATTTGTTTTATACTATTTTTTCTCTAATGTACATATATATATATATGTATGCCCATACGTGTACATACAATATTCATTTCCATTTGCTTTCCACTGTCGTGATTGTAAGTAAATGCCTGTCACTTCGTGTTCTTCCAATAATAGTTGCAGGTATTAATATGTTAGATCTATGTTCATGCATTTTCATTTTATTCTGTGCTACAAATCTAAAACAATTGTGTACTAATTTATTATTGCAGTAATAAGAATATATAAAAAACATGTATCATATAAACTGTATAAATAGTGTGTTGCCTTTTAATTCCGTAAATTATTTAAAATAAAATATTTATTGAGATTCATTGTTCACCCTGCTCTCAAAAGGTGAGCTTCGGCATACATTTTAAAATGGTATACCTAATCATTTACATAAAATACAACATACTTAAATATGTATATATAAATATCATTGCTTTAACCAAGATTCAATAAGGAAATATTTAATGTGCAAAGAAAATAACTTAGCAAATTTTAAAATGTTACATTTACATAAATACGTGTACGTACTTTGGACAGTGAATACGAATTCCTGAGTGTTTGAGTACAACGAAATGTGAGAATGAAATAATAGGTACATATGAACTTACATAGGTGAACGAACATTTAATACAAAAGCAAAATCTGGAACATTAATTTGAAGAACTTAGGTATATATGTACATATTATATATCCCCTGTCATATTTTTGTGCATACATTAGTTATTCTTACATTTGTATAATTTGGCTACAAGATAGTATATTACAAATTAAAAATATGTATGTAACTTAACCTGATTCTGAATCTAAACCATTACACTAATATATTTTATTCAATTTGTTTCGTTAAACATAGGGTGAACAGAAAGAAGTGTACCTCATACAACTGATACATATTTAAAAAGAATTGGTGAAAAAGCCAAAATACTATTAGTATCCACGCAGACATATCTTACTATGAGACATTTAAAATAGTTAAAATCAAACCTAGGTAGGTACTTTATTGTGTATTGAAATGTCTATATACTTGCTTGATCAGTTATAAGCTCAAGATTCAATCTCACGCTCGGGAAATGTTTAATTTAACATCGTACCTATACAAGATGCGTGCACATTTTCATACTATGTAGTTGAGAGAATAAGTATGAATAAATGTGTATGGGTTTCAAGGGTCATTGATCTAGAGTAAACTAGCAAATTCAATAAATATGCAACTTGTATATAAATTTGTAGTGAATATATCATAGTTTATTTGATTAATTAAAAGGTGCAAATTGTATTTTTTGTTGCATTGTTCGATTAAAGTAATTAGTGCCCAATTTTACATACCTTTATTTCGACTCAACTTTTTTTTAATGTGTTTTTGCTTGTAGTTTAGTGTTTAATAACTAATAAGTCAATTAAAACAATGCATGAATTATCTTTAGTTAGAGTACATTGTCTGTATTGATAAAGATTTCATTGAAATTAGCGTTCGAATTGAAGGACATACATAGGTACGAGGCCAGGCCAGTATTCACTGATAATTGCGCACCTATTCGGTACAATATCAGACTAGTTACCTACTTTGAGTAGAAACTCTTCTTATGACTTCTAATAATGAAGAATTTTAAAATTATAATAAAATACACATTAGTGCCAGTAGATCGAAAATGTTTCAGACGATAAGTACACGAAAAAACGAAAATGGTATTCAATAACAATTCGTTCGTTTCTATCTCATACAAAATTGTAGATTATAGCCACTTCTCTTATCGTAAACTTATACCATTGCATGTTCTTTAATGATAATGTAATCGTGTAGACTTGAATTCTGTAAATAATATTTTTTTTATCTTAAAAGGTTCAGTTTTATTATTTATACATAAGCACGTCAGCTGTATCTCGTTATTTTTACATACGAAAGTGATTACCTTATCGCAAACATACCATAGTATATGTAAATGTTGTCAGCTTTCTTTCTTGTCTTCAATGCGTTACTAATTGAGAGGATAAGAGCTTTCTTGATATGTATTCCTACGTATACATATACATTCAGGTCATGTACATATGTATGAAATGTATGTACATGTTAAGTAAAAAAAACTCACCGAATAATATTCAAGGTAGCGCTTCTAGAAAAGCATTTTTTAATCAGCAGTAGCATCAGCGAATTTTTATTTCTTATTGATACATTTATTTTACAGTTTTCTGCTTATGGTAAGTGACACAAACTAATATTTTGCTATTGGACGTACTCCATATGGAAAAATAAGAAATTAAATCAACTTACATACGAAATTAGCTTATCTTTGTATATATCTTTGCTCCTAGAATAGTTTCTAATAATAATCTAAGAATATGCACTGATGTGTGCACATTATTGCGTGGACAGATGTTTCAATTTAATGGACATATTAAGCGGCACATGTACCGTCATTACAAAGTGCATTTCATATACATACAATACAAACATATGAAGTACTACAATAGAGTGATCGTGTATTTATTTATTCTTTTTGTTTTCTATTCTATTGTTATAGACGAATAAGAATGCTCTGCTTGCTTCAAGCAATAGTATCATCAATTACAGTCATCAGCTAAATGGATCTCTTTGGTAGCATTTCATTTTGGCGGTAATTACGATTTTGTAAAATTACCAATCACACGACTTACTTTACCATATACATATGTAATACATATGTACGCATTATATATGATAAAACCAAAATACCGGCAACGTTTTTAAAACCTAGTGGGCGAAAGGTTCGTTCACTTAAAAACAAAAACACATGTACATTTATGTAATCGCACAGTAAGTTTGATCCATTGTCAATTTGTTTATTTGCATTACTGTATTCTATTGATTATTTTAGTTTGATGATTCTTTAATTTTGAATGTAGGTATTTAAAGGTTGCACCTCGCATCTATTTTGGCTAGAAGCATCGGATAGTTTGTAAAGTATTTGTTGCTCTCTTCTGTGAATGAGTTCCAATTAAAGTAAATTAGGTAACAGACCTAATATGTTTCATGTCATCTAAAATTACAGTTTGACTTTGTTTTTGAAAAATTAATATAAGACTTCTGTAGGTGACTGCTTATATTAGCAAACACTTCGACGGATTTTAGAAATTATTTCATAAAGTGAAGAGAAAGTGTAATGTTTTTGATATTAAATAATGTGAGATATTTCACAACACATCATTACTCTTTATTCTTTTATAAATTTAAAATATACTAAAATGGAATGTATTGTGCACATATAGGCACATTTCCTTGAAATCCGACAATTTTTTTTCTTCAAACTTGCAATTTTTATGTTATTTTTAATTAAAGCGATTTAAAAATTTACTGTGAACAAAAAAATTATTTTTTACAGTTTGCAACTATGTTTAATACTAAGGGTCTGGGTGTTGGCTCAACAATAGGGGCCCAACTGATGCACATTGTTTAACTCAATATTTAGTATTACAATATTGGCTTAGTGTCATATCGGGTTGTTCAAATCCGTGTGTCCATGTTGGTCCATTTTGGATGGGGTGGTAGTTCGGTAGCCGATTTAGCCTCGATGATGACTACTATCGCTGCTCTGGTAGAAGCCATTCAGCTCGTTGTTAGATGTCATTGGCAAGTTCTGCTCGCTTAGCAGACTTAGCGGGTTGAGGTAGTGTTGTCCGGGGATGGTGTTTCTCAGGGTCCTGATTGCCTCGTTATTTTTTATGTATATCATACATGTGTAAGTTCTATATTAGTTCTTCGGGCAACATCATTTCTCTCATAATATTAGAACAACCAACATTTTTGTGGCGGCCAGAGAGGTGAAATTGGAAAAGAAATTATTTTCTTGCAATCAATTCTGGTTGTATATACAAACTCTATTTTAAATTACGGTAGACGTCACAAAAAATAGTTATTACTCTTAAAAACTAACCTAGCTAATCTTATCGCTGTTATATACAATTTCTGACGATATACAATTTTGAAACAATAATTGGCTCCAACCTTCTGCAAATGTGCAATGGTTCTAAAAACGAACAAAATACATATTTCTACAGGCAAATAATGCTTGTTCTCGTGCCCGGTATAATAATGCGCCTTCACTTACCCACCACGGTCAGTCTGTGTCTAGGATATCCTAGTGGAGCGGCGAACGAATTGAAATAGTAGTCAATAAATAAGTATCACAGAAAAGTACTAATACTATTAGATCATTGTTTCTTTAATTTGAACAATGCGCTATCCATCAGTAACATACATACCCCACATACATACCTATGCAAATAATATTCTTTGATAGCTATTCGTTAATGCAATTTATTACATTTTACTGATATCAGTCACAATCTGCTTTGTAGGCAATGATAACAAGTTCTGTTTAGTTAACGCACATACTTATGTATTTACGTTTGATTCAATGTAATCAATTGTAACTGTCGTTTGTCACTGAAATGTAAACAAACACAGAATTCCATTTCCATTTTTAACGACAAATTACTTCCATGTCGAACGAACTAAAAATAAAATTTTTGGTATAGCTTTTTCGTTCTTATACTTACAAGTTCTGCTTACAAATATACTACATTCGCAAACAAATACTTCTTAAAGTGAGTTAATGTGACATGTTCCTATTTTCTTCTGTCTTATTTTTATTAACATGTCAACTAATAACTACATAATTGTCCATGTATTCTCTTGTTTGGATTACACCGTCAGAATTCAGCACAATGAGTTGTCGCCTTGAAATAAACTCGAGAAATATTTAGCAAAAAAAGAACAATCAACTTTATCATCTCTGTCTCTATCGTCGCTGTCGGTCTAATCTGAAAACTCATTGAAACGAATACGAATTGTCTCACTCCAAGCATTGCTAGTATTGTGACAATAGCGCTCTTCCACGCATCTAGCGCGATTATCGGGTTCTGTTGCTAACAAAGAGTGACATTTTTATTTTCATATATTTGACTTTAGTAACTGAATGGATGTTTTCATAACAAATTTATTAGAAATAATTTTAAATTAAAACATTGTTTAAAAAATACATATTTACCAATTTGTTTTTAATTAAATAAAGAGTGAAATTTGATTTTACCATGAATTTATTATAATATGTACACTGAATTACCACAAATTCCTAATTAAAAAAAAAACAAAACAAAGCAGAAGCAGTTGAGAGCAGAGTGTAAAGATAACACATGCCTGCATGAATGTGTGTTCGTGTGATCATAAATTTAAATAACATTTAATCGTTTTGAGCCGTGAATAAACATTCTGTATTTACTTATGTATGTGTTATAAGTCGTTTTCTTATTATAAACCACTGTTGGGAAATGGGACAGATCGGCCAAGAGGTGAGTGTATTATTCGTTTAGACAAATCATTCCAATAAGCATTTTATAAATTTTGGCATAGTGCTTTATTGCGGAAAAAATAGTAAACTATCCTCTTGATTGATATTTATTAATTGCGTTGTACTAACAAAATATAATATGTATATAAATTATGGCTGCATGTGCGGATATTTTGAATGTAGCCAAACATATGTTTAAATCTCTATATATGTATAAGATAAAAGCTTATCTCGCCAGCGGTTTTGCTTTATTAAATATTGACCTGTAAAAATGGATTACAAGAAAGAAACAAGTTAATACAAATTGAAAATTTAAACATGACTTACATTTTTTTTAATATTTTCAATGCAAATTATATCTTCAATTGCAATAACAGTTTTTAAATCAGTCTTTCTGTAAAAGGCTCCGAAACTATGGAAACAGTGAAGACATTGGGTCTTATTGATCAAGTCTCACCAATCCACAAAAATGTGCATTCCAGTATTAAATAATACACAATTAAATAAATAGTGCAGGAACAAAAACAAACATATTATAATCTAACGTAAAGTAAACAGAAAAGTTTATATCCGAGTATATGTACAATATATGTATGTAGAATAAATATTAAAATCCATTTAAGACAAAAACCCACTCTCCGAATTGTTAATCGCAGATAGACAACCCGGTAAATCTTCATAATAAGCAAGTAAAACAAATGTTGTTACTATTGATTTTACACATGGAAAGGCTCTTAGTTCACTTCTTATTGCCATGATGTGATATGACAAGTGGTTGACACGAAATATTTAGTTATGTATATATACATATGTTCCACAATTGCCGATTAATTACTTGTATTGTTTTCGATTATCGAACAAAATACAGGTAATATTCGATTTCGGCATTCGGTATCTTATCTGGACTATGCTCATTATGATAACAACTGCAGCCATTCTTAGCGTCGTCTTATTCGATTAATATCATAACGAGTAAATGCAATAGATTCTAGTCTTCAGTTTTATACATTTTCCATAAGTCCGATTATTCATTGATATCTTTATTTTTAAATACATAGCTACCTCTGTGATTGGTATTTTAGTTTTAAGACCTTATCATTACGAGGCAAATTGGTTAATGTTATCTTAAATCCAAATGCAAATAAAAATTGATATAAAAACAAAAGACTCTTGAAGACTTTATTTTACACATGTAATATGTGCATGCATACATGCTTTGATTAGTTCAACACTAGAAAAAATCAGATGAGATCTTTGTGTGTTCTTTTATTACAATATAACATTGGTAAAACTGCATTCAAGTCTTGAGACTCATTAGAGGTTATTCTGTAGATTCAAATTATTATTATTATATAATAACACATTAGTATTTTTTGGTTTGAATGTATGATTTATATCCATTCATATATATCGAAGGATTGATTTTCTCTCATATGCAGGAGCTTACATATAAGGTTGTTTTTGCATCAACTGCCTCATTTTTAAATTTCACGTGGCTATCAACCCCGTAACTGAATAAACTGTTAATTTGTAGAGATTGACAAATTAAAACAAAAAAGTTTAGAAAGGTAGAATAAAAGCCAAGATCAATCCTTTGTATTACAACAGTTCATATTCAGTTTTAGAGCCAATGGCTTGTGCTAGGCGACACCCAAATATTGTATCTTTTCTTCCGATGGATATGCTGTGTACTGCAATTAAGTGGTCAGGTCGCCTTCGGCGTTGCTAGAAAACAGATTGAAGACATAACGATTAATTTGCCTTATAATTTGTAGCCATTAGTGAACTAATAAAACGAAAACAAATTGCTTTGAAAAATATTCAATCTTATTAATTCTATTGTGGAAAAACCGTATACGAAAACATTTGCTAGTACTACGTTACTAGTACATTAATCAATATACATATATGTATGTAGGTTTTTTTATTTTATGTTATTAATTGATTCATCAATTTGTTGAGCAGTTAATAATTATTATTTTTATTTAATTTGAAATCGCATCGTTATAAAACTTTACATGTACATATGTATTTACAACTCCGTTCTTTATCAGCTTCTTGGAGAGTTTAGCTTTTCTTTCTTCTAATTTTTTCTTATTGTCTTGTTTTTTTGTTCACACGTTCGTCGGTCTATGCCTCTCATGTCACATTTCGGCCCTCTTGAGCGCTAATCTATCCAATAAAAATACTTTCACTTGAGTATAAATCCTGATCCTTCTTTGATGCGATATCGAGTTACGGGATATTCTCTTGGCCTTTCTCTTGGTGTCATTTGTTACATTACGATTTTCTTCTTGAATGCGTATCATATTTTCCGAAAGCTTCTTCCTATAATTCCGAAACTCCACTCCGCTCGATCTCCTACTTTTCTGTTATTGGATAATCTCCGCAGCTGAAACATTTATAATAATTTTTCATTTATCAATATTTTTTTTTCAGTTTGGGGATGGTGTATTGCTTGATTTCGAGTAGAATATTGACAAACAATTTAAAATTTATATCAATTACAAATAAATAATTCGATATACAAATAAATAAATATATGAACAAAAAAAATAAATACATAGATATATGTCAGATATGACGAGTACATATGTATATGCATGTCACGTGTTATTCGTTTAGTAAACTTAAAATCAGAGATCAGGTAGGTACTAGAGAGATAACCGATTTCATAGCTGATTGAGCCCTTGTCAATTGTTATTCAAGAATTTTTGCCGATTATTCCCGAAATAATCTAAATGGCATTCTCTAATTGGGGTGCGGTCGTGGCGTTGTGGGTCTGTGCGTGTACTCCTACGCACTTAAACCTCGGTGTCCAGGTTCGAATCCCAGTAGATACGGCAAAAATAATTTTCAGGGCCCAACTCTTTCGAGTCACTGACAATGCTCAAAGAGTATTCCTCAAGAAAAAGCTTCTCAAATGTGGACGTTCTTAGTCGGCATAAATCTGTGCGTCCCTTCCACTCGTGATAGCACGTACAACACGTGTGGTTGCTGAGAAGCTAGGTCCTGGCCCTTTACGGGATGTAGCGTCACCCATATTATTATTATATTCTCTGATTGGTCCGTTCGCTTTGCGAAAACGATATAAAAAAACTTAAAGGGGCGAAGATGTAGAAATCGGCTAGCTTTATACTATTTTAGTTCTAATTTTAATTTATTCAATCTAATGTACATATGTATGTATGGAATGTATGTGTATGAAAGAAAACGTATGCATTTATGTAGAAATATTCAAGGATAAAACAATTTTGGTTTTTCTTTGTCCTTTGGATTTCTATTGTCTCATCCTTTTGTTCGTGCGTTTTTCGGTTTATAATTAATGGCATACGTCATAACGTTCTGTGGTACGTCCAACGGTATGTATATATATATGTATATATATGTATATATATATATATATATATATATATATGTAGAAATATTCAAGGATAAAACAATTTTAGTTTTTCTTTGTCCTTTGGATTTCTATTGTCTCATCCTTTTGTTCGTGCGTTTTTCGGTTTATAATTAATGGCATACGGCATAACGTTCTGTGGTACGTCCAACGGCATGTATATATATATATATATATATACAGCAACATGTGGACATGTAAATATATGTGTATATGCATATACAGTGAATTTTCCTCAATTTTTCATACATTTTGTAAGTATCATGCTCTAACTCGAAATAATTTTGATATCCTGTGAGAATTCGACATACAGGGAGTCCACTGTATAAATATTTGTATCATTGCGGTAAGAATATTTGTGTGATGTGACCCGCTTAAAGTTTCTGTTTACAAAATTTTAAAAGTATACCTACATGAATTTATATAGTAAACAAACTAAACATCTTTTCTTTTAGTGCAGCGTGGAGAAATATAATATGGAAGAATTAGATCATGTGTCCAGAGTGATTGGCTATCATCCCCGATATTTGGAACACTTCATACGAACACAGAACTTTATTATGCGGGGGGATGGTCCACTGCCTTTTGACTACAGATATTACTTGGCGATAATTGTAAGTATACATACCTACTCCCCCTAAGTCGAATTCTCACGGTATTGACTGTATTAAATATTGGAAATTTCAGACTGTTTTTAAAATTTAAGTGTTATTCGGTTCGAATATCTACTCATGACTGAGAAACTACAAATCATTGCAATGAACTTCTTCATAACGAATTTTCCAAAGCTATTATACATTTTTTGACAATAAATAATTAGGATTAAGAACATGCTGTCCCGCTAAATTGTATTTCATTATTATAAAAAAAACAAAAAATGAGATATGTAGGTATTAATTTGAGTCTATAATTTGTTCAGTCTGAGCTTATATTTTACTACAGCATTAGTACATATATGCGTTTCATGCAATAATTTACATTGTATTTTGAAATATATATTACTATACTATATTACTATAGCTCTCTCAAAACTCATGGGATAAATTATATTATTATTTCAGTTATATAAATAAAATTTCGTTTTTCAGGCAGCTGCCAGACACCAGTGCACATATTTAGTTAAAATGTACGAAAACGAATTTATAAATCAGGGAGGAGATGTTACATGGTTGAAAGGATTGGATTTAATTCCACCAAAATTACGTGCTATTTATGACATGAATAAATTACTAGCTCACAGGCCATGGCTTCTACGGCAAGAACATATAGAGGCTAGTACATATTTTTAACGTAACCAAATATCTTTACAAAACGTATTATGTTGCAGTGCTTAACCAAAGGAGCAAGTAGCTGGTCCGTTTCGGAGGTGGTGCATGCTATGGTTTTGTTATCTCATTTTCACTCGTTGTCCTCATTTGTGTTTTCATGTGGTCTAACGCAACAACTAGATGGCCCATCTAGTCCGAAATCTAATTCGCCAATAGAAAAAACTGCCGCAAGTAGCGTATTAACAAATAGTAAATCAGAAAAACCATTTATATTAGAAACGAGCAATGCTGTAGAAAATGGATTAATTTCGAACAGTAAGTATAAGAATAAATATATTAAATAATCCTAAAAATTAATATTCCCAAAGCCAAAATTCAATGCCAAACAGGAGTAAGCGTTGAGGCATTGATGAAACGAATGAAATCGTTATCAGAAAAACCCGACGAATTTAGTGAAGCAGAATTAAGTAGCCGTTTCAAAAACGTGGAACTTCAAACCGCGGAGTTGCCTTCTGCACCAATCGAAAAGTTAATTGAGGTTCCTCCAACAATAAGTCAATATGTTAATGATGCTTCTTTTGTGTATCAAGACTTTGCAAGACGTGGAGCAGAAAATATACCAAATACCTTTAGGATTCAAGACTACTCTTGGGATGATCATGGCTATTCATTAGTAAATGGGTACATTGGCAATAATGTAGATTTACGATTTCGATTTTACTGTGTTTTCTTTTTCAGATTATATAATGATGTAGGAAATCTGTTAGATGATAAATTTCGTGCTGCATATAATTTAACATATTTCACAATGGGTGGAATTAAAAATGTGGATACATCCAAATTTCGACGAGCTATTTGGAACTATATTCAATGTATATATGGCATAAGACACGATGATTATGACTATGGAGAAGTGAATCAAGTAAGAAAAAATAATACATTTTTCAATTTTAATCCATACATATGCATTTCCATTTTAATTACATTTTTAACAAGACATAACTTTTCTCTGATAAACATACCAAAATTTCTATAATACTTGATGTCCTTTTGTCTTTAAGTACGAATAATCAAGACACACTATGATAAATGAAAAAACGTGTTCGCATGTGTAAAACACAATCATAAAATAATTTCATTACAAAATAACATACGGACATACATATATTATTCCTTTCAATAGCTACTTGACAGATCTTTAAAAATGTTCATCAAAACCGCTTGCTGCTTTCCAGAAAGGATCACTAAAAAAGACTATGACAACATACTCATGGAGTTATTAGATAGCGAAAAAGTAAGGATAGTTGAATTTAAATTATGAACAGTAAGAAATGAAATTATTCACAATCAATATTGCAAATCTAACAAAATTGAATTATGTGAAATGAAATAAATGTGAGCAGCAAATATATTTATCTATTTAATTACTATACATATGTTCATTTCTTACCACCTTGCTAAAAGCGATTTCAAGTATACATATATCTCTATTTTAATTGTGTTTTTCTTTTATCTAAGGTTCATGTGAATCTGATGATTATGGAAGCAAGAAATCAGGCTGAACTACTTTATTCTCTACGCGAAATAATGCGTTACATGACGTGATCTCATTTATTAATTGAAAAATATTGTTAATTGTTATATCAAATATTTAAACTAAACAGAATGATCTGTCTAAAAGATCTTATAAAAATATTTAAATCATACAAATATATATATATTTACCAAGCTTATTGAACAACTTAGTTCACAGCTGAACTGTGCCTTATTAACATTTACAACGAATTTTCATATAGGTTAGTGCATTCAAAGTAAACGGAATGAATTTCACTGAATAACATGATACATACAAATCTATCTCTAGTTGCATAAAAGCCCCATAATTCTTAATTGATGATATATGACGATTATAAGTTTCAATTATATATTAAAACTTTCAGCTTTAATTTCTCAATAAAATCACATATGTACATAGAGATACTATGTGCATAAATGCGAATGCACATTTTGATAATATCAAAATAAATATAGTGACTCCATAGATAGATGATAATACAAACAATACACAAAATATCGGAGTGTCAAATGTTCTTATTGTTGTTTTTGTTATGTATAAGATTACTTTATATTAAATATTGCGAACATTATTTTTCTTAGATAAAAACAAGTGTTGACTGATTTTTTTATTTAGGTTCATAAGAACTTATTTTTTATATTATTATTATAACTAATACGTGAAAATTTGAAAACCAATAAAAATATATTTAATGGAGTGAAACCACAATTACATAGAAACTGTTTTTTGTTATTGTTTTTGATTTGTTTAACGTCATCGGTTTTTTGAGCCCGCAAAAAAATGCTGTACGAATGAATTAACCAGGTATGCCTTTAGATATCGAGAAAAATCTACACAAAAGTCAGCTTAAAGATCTTTATTAACGATTTAAAATTGTTTCTATATGGATATTATACTTTCAAAAACAGCCATTTTTCAACAAAAATAAAGAATCACTTTTTGGTATGCCAAAAGTTGTGTATTATCGTATTGTGTATATGTTGTGTATATTTTTATAAAGAAATATCTTAACAAAAGTTGTCTTAATTAATATCCTAATGAACGATTTTAAACTGTTTCGCTGCGAATAAATTATTCCATTTACGAATTGTCAAACTGATAACGCAATACTGACAGAGGCAGACGCGATTCACATATTGACGAACTCACATCTACATACCGACGTTAGAACCGTCTGGAAAGCTGCTATAACACTCGTTTTGAGGTGAGTTCTATGTAAAAGCTAATAAATCGACCCAAAAAAAAGTGTTATGAGAAAGCATTGTCTTGCAGCAATGGACGGATATACAGCGAAGACACGGCACGTAAAACTCTTGTAAGACTATTCCAGACTAATCCGCACGTACCATTGCGGCTTCCGGCCCGGCAAACCCGGCAAATCGACTATAAACCAAATATTCACACTAAGGCAAACAACTGGAATATTTACAAAGCACCATCTTAGTGGAGATCGAGGGGGATGTAGAAGACATACCCGTGAACTCTACGAGCTGTACCAAGATGCATCATCACCTTCTGGTTCTGGATCATGCGGGTCCATAAGGGTCGCGGGGAAAATGCACGCATGAGAGATCTCCAAGCCACTCGCTCCTCCGCCATCGACTCTATCTCATCAGGCGTTATGCCCAGGCGACTTTTAGGACTTGGTCCAACCATCTCGCCCTGCGTGTGCCAAGCGGTCGCCTACCTGATGGAATCGCATTCAAGGCACGCATATGAAGTCGTGATAATGAAGACATTCGTTCCATGCGACCAAGCCATCGAAGCATAGCCCTTTCCGTTCGAAGCAGCTTGCCTACGTTGAGTACTACGCATACTGCGTGTTTCTCACCATATCCCGCCTAGTATCTCCCACAACAGCACGAATAAATCACATTCCGCAGCTTGTATTCAGGATCTTATTCTTTTCGTCATTACCCAAATTTCATGACGATAGGTCAGAGTTGGAACAAATACTGATTTGAAAACCTTTACATGGCTTTGACACCAAGCTCGGCCGGAAAGTTCAACATTGCTCCTCCCGTCACTCGTGAAAAAAGGCCCCGAGATACTTGAACCTCTCCACCTACTTCCATGGGACTCCATTAACATGTAGAGTGCATTGAACAGGTGTTGTGGAAATGACCATAACCTCTGATTTGTCAAAGTTAACCTTCATTCCAGCATCTGCACCCACGGCAACCAACCTATCGATTGCGCGATGCAGTTTCGTCTGGGAGGATAACCGCGGCTGAGTGTAAACGCAGTATTAGCGCAGTACTGCAATGTCAAGCTTTCTTAATTGCCAAATTTTGGCAAGGATGCAATGCATCGCATTCTAAAACGTTATATAAAAACAGACGCTGCGCAAACAAAAGCAACCAGCGCATCACAGATTATAGCGATGCATTGCAACATCAAAAAATCAATGCATAACATCACAAAAGCAGTGACGCATACGCGATGTGCATTTTTGTGACGTTTACGAAGTCATCTGCAAAAAGATGACGATGTGAAACATTCATCGCCTGGACACGAGTTAAGAGAGTTTACGAATCCGAACTGCCTAGTTCAAGGATAGAAAGACCGAACGTCCAGTATAAGACCAAGTTATCACGGACGCAAAACAGCTTCGTCCCGATGACTGGAAACAGCGTGCCAAGAAAAGAAGAACAGACCCAGTATTGAAACGAGGCTTTCGGTTTCGTGGTCAGTCAGAAAATGCATTAATATTAACACCACAATTTATCCTGCACTTGATTTTTTTAAAAATAATGAACAAATCAGTTTTTAGTAAGATTTATTCATGTAAAAAATTTAGTAACCGATAGTTGCGTTTGATGGCTAATTGTTAGGAGTTTTGTTAACATTTATTTGCAATTTTTTAACAATTATATAATATTGAAAATAACCTGGTAACAATATTTGGTCCAAATAATTATTTTGTATTATTTGTATTATAATTAAAAAAGTGAAGATCAATGTTGGATTGTTTTTGAAAAAAGAAATGGTATTTACATTTAAAATTCGACTTTTATAAATTTCATAATAATGATGGACCTCGGCTATATTTGTGTTTATAATTTCCTGGTACCATTATTTTTTTAGTTCATATGTTACCTAGAAATTTAAAACCTACATTGTTTGTTTATTATAATTTTTAAGTCCAAACATCATTATTCGCTGTTTTAAATTTTGCTAAAAAAAATAAGCTTTCATCCCAATTATTAAAAAAATGAGTAATATTAATATCTTGAAGAAATTCTGATTACTTTTAATAATTTGTGACTTTTCTTCGAGGACACATTACAAAAAATGTTAATAGAAAATATACTGCGCAATATTAATATCTATCTACGCTAAACGACGTATATTTCTATGTCAAATATATAAATAAATATCACTAATTTTTTGCGAATAAAATAACAATATGATTGTATTTGAATTTAATTTTTTTATATAGGAAAAAACCGTTACTTGTCGGTAAATAAATGATAATGCAACTATTATTCATATAAGCGATGATATATCAAATACAATAGATAAAGATTTTTAACAACCAACTAATTTACTTCGGAATACAGTTCTATGTAACCAATCGCCTTGGTGAAGAGGTCAGAACTTTATCTTTGGATTTATCTTGATCCTCCTGGAAGAATATTTTCGTAATGACGATGTCCCCAGTACTAAGTGTTTGCGATGCGGCATCAGCACATTGAATAGCTTTTTGATCAAAGACACGGTTCAATGGTGAAATACTACGTTCATTATTACAAGAACAGTTTTTCAAGCTGTAAATATTTGTTGCAAAATTAATTTTAATATCTTAGTTAAATTTTTAGCCAAAACAACCAATATTGTAATGGATCCACTTCCATATTACCTTTTGGATTTCTCTCTAATAATCTGTAGATTTTCAGTAGTTGCCACATTAGATCCTAATTGTTCGGCCATATGATTAGATGTTATTATCTAAGAAAAATAAAGCATACAAAAATATTAAATGGAATTATTTATATTTTATTTATATATATATGTATATCCATGCATGTAGTAGATATGTCACACCTGATCACTTGGTAAAAGAGTTGCCGCAGAGAGGATGGCCTCCAGCTTATCAATTTTTGCTACACGGTCCATAGAAGTATCCGAAAGTATTTCATCCATCATTTGCATCGATTCAGTTAGGCTTGGTGGTTCAGAATTTAAACGTGGTGAAAAAGTACCAGTCAATGAGTTGTCTGATGGCACACTATCTAAGCTAGGGAAATTATCGTTTTCAACATTTTCCTGATCGTCATCTGAATCACTGTGGTCTCTATAAACTCATCTTCATTAGAATCTTAAATATTTGTATGACCTTGAATGACCCACCTGTTTTGATTATTTATATTTTCCATTTTTTCTAGCTTTTTTGCAACTTTATAGAAACCCTTTAGACGTTCTTTTTCTTCTTCAGTGAGATCCATGTAACTGATACAAATGTAGTTAAGATCACCGTTGATTTTTTAAACAAATTACAAATCCATTTAAACTTACCGAAGAAGGCGAATTTCTCTATTACTAAGCACAATACTTTTATTTGTTTGACCCAATTTTTGCTTGAGGTCCGTGACTTCACTACTTATTTTCCTTTGCTTTTTACGAATTTTTACTTCTGTAGGTTTAATTTGCATCAGGATTTGTTCAGTACATAATTCCGAGAACAATTGCTGATTTTCTGGTTTAATTTGCCTGTTTAAAAAAAAAACAGAAAACTGAGTTATTTTTCATGCCTTAATTTCAAAACATATGTTGTAAATATAATATCGAAGGCAACTAACCTAGCCAAATTTCCGTATAATTGGTCATTTATTAGTACTAATACGTCTCCGGCAGCATACAAAAGCATATCACGTGAGAGTGGCCTATTTGCCCAATATTTTTGATCCCGACGATATACATTCTTTAACTGATCTTTAATTGGATTTGATGGAGCGTTATACAATTCGCACAAAGAATTCAATGATATGTATTTAGCCTTATAAACTTGTTTACCACTTTCTTGCAACTGTACCACTGCGTGAGCAGCTTGTGTATCGAAGACATTTCTTAATAGAACACCAAATTGTGTATACATATTAACTGAATCGTTACGACAATCGTGGATAACTTTAATGACACAATCGTGCTCCAAAAGATTTTTTAAACCTCCATCAGAAACAAGTTCTGGGCATGTAAGTACATCGAAGATAAATGCTTCACCTCTGGTCGTTCCAATCTCAATCAACGTAATTTCCCCTTTTACTCCTAAGTTTATACCTTCGCAATCTACAGATATAACCACACTTTGACTTTTTTGTGCAAATTTTAAAATAGTGTCAGTCACAAAAAGACTTTCCTTTATAGTTGATATCACTCGTGTGTTTTGTAAAACTTTAATTTTCCAAGTGTCCCCAATAAAATAATTGTGACTAGGTGAATGAGAAGGGCTATACTGTTGCGGTTGCTGTTGTGGCACATATCCGATGCCTGATTTCGAATGGTCATTGTGAGCAGCCATTGACTGCTTATCTTTTTCGAAGTTCTCAGCTAAAGTCTTTATAACTAAATTATTTATACGCTGTTTAAGGGTTTGATTTTGACTATTAACCCTCTCGGGCAGTGATGGCTGCTGAGGTTGTACTCCACTTACTACTTGATTAGTTGGATTTTGAACAGCTGTACTTCCATAATAAGAACTAGTTGTTGGACTCGGGCAATTTCTCTCACAGAGATTTTCAATATGCATTTCCGAACCCATCACATAGCTCTCAAAACCACTATTCGTTTCACCTTTATTTGTTGATGCATTGCCTGTGGCTAAATTCGTTACTAGTTCATTTAATTTAAAATTTGGCGATATGCTATTGTTATTGCAATTGTTACTATAATTGACGTTATTGCTTATGTTACGACATACAGGGGAGTGGATTCGTTGTTGAACAGGAGACGCTGAGTTGAATTGAGAATTCATTTGATTATTATTTACTATATTATTAATTGCATTGTATTGCTCTCTGGACTTTGCTTGAGCCTGTTGTATATGAGAATCTGAAAGTTTTGGCTTTTGCAATAGAGTGACTAGATTTGCTTGGATACTGAAACAATCAGAAAAAAGCCGAAGAAAGGCTGTTAGATTTCCAGGTGTCTTAAACATCTTTAACCATTGTTCTTGGGGAAATTTAGATGTGACAAGATGAAAAAGTTGGTCGACAAGAATAGGTCCTTTTACTTCTATACATTGCGCAAAGAAGTCTAGCATTTGCTGAGTCCCCTTTGTATCTATATTGATTTGTGGAAGATGTAAGCGCTCTGATGCTGGCAGATCAGATGTACTTTCAGAACCGACTAGTGTCACGTGATCGTTTACAACTTTAAAGGTATCTGTGTGCTTGAGAAGAAAGTCAGTAAATTCCTTAATATGTTGTCCTGTAATATAAAATTAAGCCAGTTGAGATTACTTGCTAATTTCGTGAAAGACAAACTTATATAACCTGATATATGCCTAACTTGAGGTGAAGCTTGACTCCGATGACCAAGAAGACTTTTTACTGGAACTTCAACACCTGAACCATATTGAAGCATTTTATTTTTGAAATAGTCCTTTGCCTCCTGAATATAATTTCTCCCACCGCTGTGACCTCCATTTGGATCGTCGGGGGTGGTTTGATATGAGTTAACCTGAACATAATCCCCATCAACCAAAAAAATAGATGGATATTGTGCCAAAAATTTCTTCAAGCCTAAAAAGACAATAATTCGGATAGATTTAATTGATAAGGCTCAACAATGACAGATAACCAATTAGATATATTGGTGTAATCTTGTTTTGGTGTAAGCCTTCGTATACCTTCAATTCTAATTCACCAAATATTTTTAATGGATATTGGAACCTAATCAAGAAATATAAACCTCAACCAGCATATATAATGTCAAAATTAAGTAAGAAATGAAGAAAAAATAATTTTTATATACATATAACGTCATACTATGCATGCTATCATACCCGACTGACTGCCACCTGCTATTTGACGCATCTCCTTGGTGAACTCTTTGGCCCCAAACTGACAACTTAAATCGTGTACTGTACGTGGTTCACCTTTATCCAAAAGTCTTTCAAGGAAGAACAGCAGTGTCATATTTCGTGCCATTTCATATTCCATGGACTCCATTTTTCAACTTGTTAACTCTTCTGAAAAATAAATTATGATTACTTATATGCACAACCACCCCTATTATAATAATTTGCTGACATAATGTTTGCACATACCTGCTGATATTTTAAGGTATACAATTTGATGAGTAATTTCCTTCAAAAGAAGAAAGTTTAATGAAGAAAAATGATGTTACACTTTTTCATATACATAGAAGATTTTATATAAAATTGTCTGCTTCCTTTCGACCGTAATAACTCCGTCTTCAAGGCAATAACTTTTAAATGAACAACAAATTATGTGAGACAGTAAAACATACGTTTCCAAAGGAAAATTATATATTTAGTTAATTTTGTTAAACTGTGATCGATGAGTGAATGACAGTGAAGACGTCAAAAAGTTGCTTAATTTTATGAAAACCTAATAAAGATGGAAGTGTTATAATTTTTCTTCGTCGCTTTTGCAATATCTACGTGAACTAGAAAAAAAATATTAAAGGTACCTATTTCACCTTTGCCCTCAAAGGCACTGTTTTTCCTTTCGTTTCTACCAATAATATAATATGAAAGAAAATCCGACAAATGTGCTTATTCGCACAAAAAGACAAGTCTAATAACTCGCATAACAAACAAAAAACTTTTATTCTTTAAAGAAAACAAGATTCTACTGTTAAATGAAAATAATTATGCGATATTGAACTACGACTTGGTCAAACGTCACAAAATTTAGTAACAACACACTCAGGAATGCGACAAGTTCTAAAAAAAATGCTTTTTGAATCATAAGAGGTAATAAAGTGCACAGACAGCCACCATGTTGAATTCCATTAGACAAATAAGTAGGTTTCCACTTGTGTGTTTGTATGATCACAAGTTGAGCGCATACAAAGAAGTGTATTCAGGGTTAAGCATTACAAAACTCGGCTAAGAGGAAATAATTTAATGATGAAGCCATTTTGTCCACATGATATATATTCTATTTTAAATAAATTGTATAAAAGAATACGTTTTATAGCGCTCTAGAGCAGGTTTCATGTTTAACATCTATGCACCTCTTGTAATATAGTATATATACATATAGCATATAGTATTTAATATAGCAGTAGTTTTTATTATTTAATATCGACTTTTTGTGTGAAACATTTAAATTTAAGTATGTATGTTTTTTCCCATCACATAAAATCGTATTGTTAATAAATTCAAGATATTAAAAACTGCAACCTATTCGGTTGGAGTGGTGAAATCCGTAAGAATAACTCCCCACAGTTTCAAACATTCTCATTTCGAATGTATGGGTAGGCATTATTTGCTAATTGTTTCCAAGCAAATGCTGACAACCCGATAAGAGTACTCACTCCTTACAACAGTTATTGATTCATCTCTGGCCAACTTGACGTATGCCCTTGGTATGTAATCGCCGTTTGTTGTGTTTTCTAATATATCTAATACACAAATTCTTTAACACAGTTAAAGTCTTAAACAAAATAAATGAGATTAATTGTTTTTGTTACATCATATTCAAATAAATATTTTGTGAAGAGTTGTGAGTTTCTATTGGACCTGGAACAAAAATATGGATAAGGTATATATGTACTCATGTTTTGTTATTGATGCATTTAATTGTTTATCATTTTACAATGATTTAATATAAATCGACATCGTCTTCAAAGCCTATTATTAAATAAGTTTTGTTTTAATCAATTGCTTATTTTTAGCGTACTTTCAATTTTATTAATGGTTGATTATTTTCTTCTTACATATTATTTGTTTAAAATATCAAAAGTTCATATACCATATATACAATTATAAATGCAAAACCAAACTTCATGAATATGTATATTTCTTGATTAGTTTATCAATAATTTGATTCATGTCCCGATATTTGTGAAAAGTTAAGCACCTATTCCTACAGAATTTTCTTTAAAAACTCTTGCATCTGAAGAGAACACACAGGTATTAATGCCTATATTAATTATTTTTCAGTAAAAAAGGGAAGGGTTTATTTTTAATTCACTTTCGCCAATATAAAACAATACAATTTAAAATATCCACACAACTTAGCTGAAAATAGTTATTATTCCCTAAGCATATGTATGACATCTTGGTCAGTAATTATGCGCATGCGTGCTAAAGGATTTAATACATTTTTTCTCTGCAGGATGTAGTCATTTTATTTAAGAGTTTTTGAAGGGCGGTTAACTTTTTGGAACAGTATCAATCGAACATTTGTTTGGTCACGACGAGGGTATTCTAGATCAATCAAAATTACCGAGGAAGTTTCGTTCTAACACGCATTACTATAATTTCGAATTGGAAAAGGCTGGAGCCATGGATTTTACAAAGTTTATGAACAAGTTTAATGAAATCGAACGTCAATTATCGCCAACGTCAGCATTACGGCTTAGTTTTGATAACATTTCACCAGAAACGGATGAACCGGACGTAAATAAACGTTTATGGGGTGTCCCCGTACCACCTTTTGTTTCTGATAAAGTTGTATCCTGGATTGAAGAAGAATTTAAGGAAGTTCCTACATATTATAATGGATATAGTGTATTACGAAAGGTCGATATGTAACATTTGTTGATTTAACCAGTACATCTCTGCTTTTTGTGCTTAATTTAATGTTGAAAATGCTTTAGTTTTTCTTTGTAATGCTTTGTAAGGTATACACATAAATGTTTTTTAATATATATGTACATATGTATATATTACTAGTTATATTACTCACGTTATTGATTTCTTAGCCAAGTAGATTACATTGTATTGTAATAATATTAACATCCAATGGAATAAATGCATGAGTAATACCTATTACATACATTTATTAATGTGCGTGGAAGCTAATGTTTCAATTGTTTTAAAATATTATGTTCTGTACTAATATAGATATGAATATTAAATAACCTTTATATATTTTTTTTCCGTATTTCATTATTATTTACAGAAATTAATATCTTTTTATTTAATTTCAAAGGATACAATATTATGTACATTGCATATTGTAGTAGTACTGCTTCAGACAATGTAAAAAAAAAGATTTACGAAATGACTCCGATGTACAAATAAAGATATCAAAAATAATTTTGCAATTATTAATTAATTAGTACTTTTTTACAACGAAGAGCAGTTACACATTTGATAATTGGTTATTGGTTTTGTTTGACAATATCAATTTCGTAATATATATTAATTTAGAAATTTTCTTCCATATCTTATAGGTAGAAAATGTCCGTATGATTGATCGGTACAATCCTAAGAATCCTATTATAGGAACATTATTTCTGACACCGACACATTTAATATTCGTTGAACCGGAAATGAATATGGAAACATGGGTAAGCGTACTCAACAAGTTGGATAATCAATTTTTAAATATTCATGAATGACAAATCTCGAAATTAAACTTTTCAAAATATAAATATACCAACATATTAGTATACATATGTATGTGTTGACTGAGAAAAGAACATATAGCTTATATAAAACAATACATTGCGTTGCTTATAATTTATAAAATTATAATCATTCCAACTCATTTTTTTCAGATTTTACATACACATATAACAAGTGTCGAAAAACTTCCCCTGAGGACATCTGGCTCTCCAATTTTAATACGCTGTAAAACCTTTCTTTCAGTTACATTTGTGATTATGAGAGACTCAGATTGTCATGATGTTTATGTGGCTCTGATGAGCCTTTGTCACCCAGGTACGTCTGTGTGTTACTTTCATTTTGTTCATCGGTTTTTTATTTAATTTTGATTTTTAATAAATTAACCATTTTTATGTCTTTTAAAGTTTCGATAGATAGATTGTATTGTTTTAATTATTCGCCTGAAAAAGATGTTATTTGCAAAACTGCTGGCTGGGACTTCTTTAAGCTTGAAAATGAATTCAAGAGAATGCGAATTCCTAATGATAAATGGACTCTCAGTTCATTAAACGAAAACTATGATCTATGTGATACTTACCCGAGACAAATTTATGTTCCAGTAGAAGCCACTACAGCTATGTTAATGGGCAGTTCACGGTTCAGATCGAAAGGTCGATTACCAGCCTTAACATATTTACATTCAAACAAGGTACGTTGCTTATTTTCAGTTATATTTTTATTTTACTTGGAATACATGCTTATTATGAATTCCGGCCGAATTTATTGCTCCCCCGAACTTCCCGAGAAAAAAATGTTTTTTAGCCATATCTGACGACTTTTGAATCCAGCTAATTAATGCTTTATTCTGTGTTTTATTTGTTGCTGTAGAAACTGTAAACACAAACACGCTCATACGTATTTTTACCATAATTCAAACAAAAATACTTACATACATTTCTATGATTCTCAGACACTTTCCCATCTTTTCTCTAACAAAATGGGAAAATTTCGGGGGAAATTCAGTAAAATTTTCCATCGGAAAGTTCTTCATAATAAGGAGGAATTTCTCCCTTTCGTACATAATACCGGGTTTCCCCATTATTTAAAAAATTCGGGGAGAATTTGGTTTATAATAAGCATGATAGTTTTTATAGACAAATTAATTTTTAGCATATATGTATTTGATGACATGGAGCTTAGTTTAGTCGAGTGCTATACTAATGCTACATGTAGCATGTTCGATTCCTGACGTTGCAAAAAATAAGAATCAGCTCTCTTGAATCATTCACAAATACTCAAAAGGTTTTCAGGTTGGTTTTTACGTTTGAGCGAATGTGCATCGCGCGATAACGCTGCTGGCGAATTCGCGACTGGATCTCATGGTATAATGTATGAAATGTATGCTATTGTTATGTATATGTGTGTTTGCATATCCAGGCTAACAGTTAAATATTTTAAAATATTATTTCATTATTTAATATTACACTTTAGGTAGATATGCATAATTATTGTATTTATGAAATGAACAAAATTGGAACTCTGCAACAGCTTATAATTCTATATATACATACTTATATAAGTATCTATACTAATTACTTATATAGCACGTTTCTGGTGCGTTGCTCTAAAATGTGGGAAGTTTATGTTAATGAAAGTTTGTTTTATTAATTTCACTGTTAGGCATCAATCTGTCGCTGTAGTCAACCACTTTCAGGCTTTAGCGCTCGATGCCTAGAAGATGAACAGATGCTCGAAGCTATAAGGAAAACAAATGCTAACGCTGATTACATGTATGTTGTTGATACAAGACCTAGGGTAAAAATAGTTTATAAATTCGATGAGAAAACGTGTAAACATGTTAATATTTGCAGATAAATGCAATGGCTAATAGAGCTGCTGGTAAGGGGTATGAAAATGAAGCTTTCTATGAAAACATTAAATTTCATTTTCTTGGTATCGAGAATATTCATGTTCAAAGAACAAGCTTGCAAAAGCTTATAACTGAAACATGTGAACTAAAATCACCAACTATGAGCACATTTCTCAGTTCCTTGGAATCATCTGGCTGGTTAAAGCACATACGCTCAATTCTAGATACATCCAAGTAAGTGAATAATTATATTGTAATTTAAACTATGTATGATAGTTTCTGAAGTCAATATTATTTTCAAGAAGAGTACAAAAACGCAATTCTTCAGATTCGATATTTAGAACAACGTTGCCTTTATTAAATACAAAATTGTGGTACGCTTAACTAATCTTAACTCTCTGTTAAATGTAAGGCATAACTTCGGCACGTACACCAACCATCCTCTTCTTGACACTTTCCATTTTCTATTTGTATGATCTGGTAGAAATGTGAAAACTTTGTTTATTTTTGATTTCGATTTTTGATCACTTTTGATTACTCGTGATTTAAATTTTAGTTTTATAGCCAATGCTGTTGATAAGGGTGTTTCCGTCGTTGTTCACTGTTCCGATGGATGGGATAGAACAGCACAAGTTTGTTCTCTTGCCGGTCTTATGCTGGATCCGTATTATAGAACTATCAAAGGTTTTCAGGTAAAAACAAAATATTAAATATTAACATTTAAAAGAAAAAAAAAATGTTTTAGGCTCTTATTGAAAAAGACTGGCTAGCTTTTGGCCACAAATTCAGCGAACGATGCGGGCATATTCAAACAGATCCCAAAGAAGTTTCCCCGATTTTCACTCAATTTATTGATTGTACTTGGCAGCTGATGAACCAGAGAAAGGACGCGTTTGAATTTAACGAATATTTCCTATTTATATTACACGACCACGTGCACTCATGTCAATATGGTACATTTGTTGGGAATTGCGAAAAAGATCGGTTGGACCTGAAACTTTCTGAGAGAACATTTTCACTCTGGGGATATATGGCAAATCATATGAATGAATACATTAATCCTCTCTACAAACCAGATGTGGACGACACCATAAAGCCGAATTTAGCACCGCAGTGCATTAAGTAAGTAATCACCCCTATCACAGAATCCATTCGTAGAAAATCTACAAATCGAAGTTACGATACGAACTACGAAAACAAAGCTATCGCACAATCCGAACGGAGTCACAAAAGGATAACAAATTTCCATTTCATTCGTATTTAGTGATACCAACTTTTACGAACTTGGAAATTCGTATCAAATTTTGCACAACGATTCCTCTACGAATGAATTCTGTGATCGCTTTTTCGGAGTTCGTAGCAGTTTTCGATTTCGATGGAATTCGTGATTATATTTATATTTCATATTTCATATATGTCATTTATAGTATTTAAATCAATAGGTTTTGGCGTGGGTTATACACCAGATTCGAGAATGGTGTTCATTCACGAGAACCGTTAAAAGACACTTTACTTGTCAGCAAGGATCATTGCACTTCCCTAGAGGATCATGTACAATATCTTTCAAAGGTAACAATATTATTTTATAGGAAAGATTTTACGTGCATGCTTTATTTGTATGTCTTCATTTTGTATACAAGTTCTAATTTATAAAATTTTCCAAATTGTTTAAATTGACTTAGATTTCATCTACATACTTTCAGAGAATATCGAGTTTTAAAAATTATATTTCGAAATCTGCTAAAAAATTGCAAGACGCGACTAAGTCTAAGGATGCTTCTACCACCGAAATAACAGACAATAAGTAATTCTGGATACCCAATATCCGAATAAAATTGTATATTTGTATGTTTGCAGATATAATTATGATAAAAAAATGAGTGAGCTGTCAGCAGCAGACGATGATCATCCGCTAAAGCCAGCAGAAATGTCATTTTCAAATCTCTCTGTAAGACATATACTTGCAAAAATCAATTAAAATTACAAATTTTTAATTAAAGTTAAAAGAAGATAGTGATCCGAATAAATTAGCCGAAGATATCAATTCTGTTGCGGTGGACTGGAAGTCTCTGCGAAATGTGACAGCTTGTGCGTGCTCTACGCCGTTTGGCCAATTCAGCAAAAAAGTGAAAACCGTATATATATAATTTGCATGTGTGTTTAATATATTATACTCTTTTAGAGTCATTGCTGGAAGTGTGGTGATGTTTTCTGCGCTCGTTGTATTGATAGATCCATAGCGTTGCCGGGTCAAGAAAGTGGAAAACCTGTACCCGTTTGTCGTACTTGCTTTGAATTGGTACAAAAAAATAGCCCATAATTATTAATTACTATTGAATGAATAATTTGTTGACGTGTATTACTCTAACACGTTTTGAAATCTTGACTTTGCTCCCTATCATTCTAAATTGTATTGACAGACGTGTTTTGTTGATGTAGCACAAGTTCGAAAGTATCTTCGCCACATTTATGTATGTATACCCAAAATTTATTTGCATTCCTTGTACAAATAAAATATATTTAATCCAAAAAGGAGAAAAAGCATTTTGATACGTTGCACAGTACTTTAATAGATCAAACAAAATTATAAATAGAACGTAGATTATAGAGGAATAATTGTTAGTTAACTTACATGTGTATTTATATGATATTGCTCAAGTTGATTTTATTGATTTTTCATTAATGAATTGATGTTCAGTGAAAATTATATATTTTTCGCAAGTAAAATGTTTTGAAATAATAGTTGTTTTGGACGCAGTCGTGTAAAAATAAAGATTGTATTTCCAAAAAAATACCGAGTTAGAAGTTGTATTTTATTAAAAACTTAAAGTTGAAAACAATATACAAGGCTTTCAATTAATATTGCAAAACGGAATCAACGAAAATCAAAACAACTATTATGACTGTTTAATATCCGATCTCAGTTGGTTTTATTCTTAAGATCACAGGAACACTTGTACACGGCAAGATTGCTACTTCTGTGACAACAGCAGTTACCAGTTCTGGCGGAGTTATGTCATAATTTAAATTTAAAAGTGATAATTTATTTTGTGACTTCCAATTCACCAAACAACATTTATCGTTAATAACCAGATCATTCGGATTACCCAATTCATTATAGACGATTGCATCGGTCTGGAATCGCTCACTGAACTTGTGAGTTTCACAGCAGACTAACACGGGAACATTAAACGAACGAGCAACTAATGCTACTTGTGCTGTTCCAGTTCGTGCCATTACATATCCATTCGATAAAAGTGCGTGAGCACCAAGTAAAATTTTTGTAACCTCAGGCATTACAAATCCCACTGCATTAATTAGAACATATGTACATGGTATTTCTTTTACGGTAAGGCGTCTTAAGAGCTCTTGTCCTTCAGAAAAAGGTCGTGAATCAACAACTATAACGCGAAAGTCCACATGGCGACGGTGGGCTTCCTCAAAAATATAATTGATTAGTGAAGAGCTGTAATATGTCGAAATTTAGTTTTAAGTAATATAACAAAAATATACTACGCACCATCCAAAAGTAAGGATTACATCACCATTAGAGATTTTATCTTGTACAGAGCTACTTATAGCTTGAGCTGCCTTTTCAATCTGATTTTCGATGTAAGTGTCGATAAAGTGACAGAGGCGTTCTTTTAACTAATTTACAACAAATAAACAATAATTTCGATTACATTATAAGAGTACTGAAACTCATATTCATTGAGAATATAACAAGAAAATGCATATAAATGGATATATTATTTTTTAGTGTACTTATGTAATACACTAAAAATGTATATATGCATATAATATTAATGCACCATTTAATCTGCTACTCACACATGTCCATACGGGAATGTACTTACTTCAGATTCTGGCTGGTCAACTGGCAGTTGAGTGAGAACATGTTTTATATGTTTGTAGGCATTACACACTGCTACAGCTAATGGACGGCACTGATGTAAGTGATCGACTGAGTTTTTTATTATAGTCTCCAGACTTCTTGCAAATTCTTTTTTTGCAGGAGTTTCATAATCTTTAATTACCTTTGAATAAAAATAACACACGCTTGAATGATTAACAGATTAAAATCACTCATTTCATACCGTTTTCAAAGCATTTAAGAAGGATATACATCGTGCGTTTGAACCAACAATGGTTCTTTTAGAGTATTGTTCACCCAATCTCACAATAATTGGATGTATGTGCAAATTGTTTACGAACCGATTAGAATCTTCACCACAATTTTCTAAATGGTTAAAAAGCTTAACTTTGCAATCTTTTATAGACTTCGTTACTGCTAGTTTTTCAGTACGTCCATGAGTAACTTCTTTAAGCAACGTAGCTTTATTTCCTTCTATTGGTTTTTTATGCGTTGTTTCTGCTTTGGCTGTACGTTGGGCTTCTTGGATAGCTCTACGTTCGGCCTTAGTCAAATCATTTTTTTTCTAGAAAGTAAATTGAGTTTATTAATTAATTGTAAAAAGTGATGCTATATATATTTTTACATTTTTTTTCTCTAAACCACTATCGCCAGAAGTAGAAGGGTTTAGTAAACCATCTTTTGGTGACATTTTCACATTTATTGCTTGTTTTCGATGCTTTTTGGCATCCGTTTCTACATTCTGATCCTCAGATTTATCATGTTTTACAATAGTTGTTTTACAAATATTGCCATTTTTGGTGCAATTTGCTGAACTATCGGTTGAAGCAATTTTTGGCCCATCTGTTTGCAATACAGAAATCGTTATTTTGCTTTTGTTTTTAGCTTGTTGTTTCGCCAGTTTTTTAGCCTCTCTCTCTGCCAGGATATCTTCCCTTGATTTTTCAGGAGTATTTGCCACAGCGGGTTGAACCATTTTAAAATGTTGCGCGATAGGATTCACTGTTTTAAATACTTTATTGTGCTGAGATGTAGAATCTTTGCTTTCATCAACAGAATTTTGATTACAATCGATTTGGCCCAAACCCAAAGTTTTTGTTTCCAGATCTGGGATGTTTTTCGGATTAGCTTTATCTACGCTATGATGTGGTTTAATCTGACCTTTATTTTCTGTATGTACATAGACTTCTTTCCCTATTAAGCATCTACTTTGCAAACCATTTGTTTCCAGCTTAGCTTGGAATGTTTTCGAAACCAAATTTTCTATTTTTGCGCCGTTCTTCTTCCGATTTTTATTGCGCTTTCGTTTGGTTAGTATTTTTATATTATCATTTCCTTGTCCCAAATTGCGCTTCTGTCCATAAAGAGTTAACAAAATATAAATTAATTTACCATGTAAATAATAACTGCTAAAATATTCAACACAAATGCGAGGAAAGCAAATAAGAGAGAATTCATCTATGTATTATGAAATGCGGCAAGATTGAAAATAAAAACTGATATTTGGCAATAAAACAGCAAACTATTTATTACAATAATCATGTACCTCAGATTGCTCTCCATCTGAATTCGGCATTGCTAAGTCGAATTACTGAAGAAACGAGTAGAAATTGATATTTTACTTCAATTCTTTAAAAGAACTATTCTTAAGACACATCGACAAATTTTTAAACACTATGTATGTACATATGGATGTGTTCTGGCAATGAAAAAATGTATCTTTAAATGCGAAAAATTGGTTATACATATATACACATAAATATGAACAAAAATAAATATTTTGAACAATGCTTACCCTTTAGGCAAAAATCAAACCTGAAATAGTTGTAAAGTTTGTGAAACAAACTATGTACGTAAATCCCGATCAAAAAATTCAGTGATTGTCAATTTTTCTTTTTGTGGTTAAAAATATTGACTACTCTCTTGACACTTAAAACCAGGGAAGTAAATGAGTACTGAGTAGCACCGTTCACACTCTACCACATGTGGTTCAACCCGGTCGTACTCTGTAATCCGACCGTCGTATGGAAGTTCAACTTTTTCCCCCGGTCGTTTTTCTAATATTTCGTCAATAATCAACACTCTGACAAAATCGAGAGCTGCCATGTTGATGCCACGAAACTACCCTCATAAATTAAGTCTGTCAACCGGGTAGTGCAGCGTGAACGCAAGGCATTTTTTGGTCGTTCGACCGGGTTGAACTACACGTAGTACAGTGTGAACGCCTCTAAAACAGTGAGCTGCACATCTAAAAGCCAGGAATGAGAGATAGAAGATTACGCAATAAGGAGTTAAATTTTCGTTCGTTCAGCGCAGCCTACGTCACAGGCGACACCCGATTTGACATCTCAACGTAGTTTCCATACGAATTGCAAGAAATATAACTTATGTTTTTGCTAAGATTAATAGTGTTTTAAAATTGTGTCAAGAAGAAAAAGTTGTTTTAATATATTCTTAATTGAATTATTAAAATGTTTTAACAATTTTTCGCCTGATTGGGGTTGTTATTTAAATTATTTTGAACAAGTGGTGAGAAGCATTCATACAGATCAACACAAATGGGTTACTTTAAAGTGAAATAGTGCTTTAATATTCCATTTGTATTTTCTAAAGTATTATTAAATGTGTAATGCGTTATTTATCACAATGCATTGATTAAAAGTGATGAATAAGGGACGAGTTTTTCATTGTATTTTTTAAAAAATCGTTGGAGACGGGCACTGTCCTCATTGCCTCTTTCAAAAATATCTTCAAGGTGTTGCGCTTGATATTTTAGTACCGCTGTTGGCTTTGATAATCCTCATTAATTAATTTGATCATTTACCCAAGTAATCTTTGATTGTAAATTGCATCCGCTTGAAGCTTGAACGTACATCTCCTGTTTTAAATCTTCAATTTGATATTTCTACTGAATTCTGTCATATTTGTTAAAGAATTTTGTTTGGTAATTGAGGAATATATCGATGAAACCGTGCTTTCAACGCTCGCACAGGGATATCCGTTCATAGCTGTTTATCGCATTTCGGTGCTTTGTTGCTCAAGAATCAGAGGACACCAAAAAGAAGACCCGGCGGACTGGTTACATTAGCTCCTTGAGTAACAAATTCCCTACAACGATCCAAACTATACTCTACAACTTCGATGAGTTCTTCAACAACGCCACCACCCCTTGTAACCTTATCTGCATCAGTTACTTCACAACAATATTTTCATTGACGCACCTACACCTGATCTAAAAACAAAATTGTATTCGAATCGAGTAGAGCGACTCAGGAACTATTAGAAGAGCTGCAGTTTCTTGCAACAAACTTGCAATCATATCCTCATTTCCTGCTTTAATTTATCTTACATCCTAATGCATGTAGCATGTAGGATGAATGTACCACTATGGATTGTGGTTGGAACGGTTGGAACAGCAGTGTAATTGCATAATTTTATACTTATCCTTGATAAACCATCATACTTTAACGTAAGTATGGACTTAAATATAGTAACATAGGTACCCATTTCGAATTGTAGATTCTAGAATAGTAGAAATTATATACCAAAGTCTACTTCCTTCAGAAGGAAGTAATATGCTCTTGTCACCTGTGATGTAGGAGAATGTCAGAAAAGTAAGCAAACATGGCGGACATGCGCAATGCGTAATCTGTAATACATCATTCTTGTCTAAAAGCGGCCATTGGAATAGAATTACTAATAACGAAAAATATAAAAACCGGTGATAACTTCACATTTGTTATGACATGAGTGAGAATCTTTGGAAGATATCATTCTTGCTTTGCTTGCAAGTTCATAATACTCATTTATTCGTAAAAACAATGTTTTTCTTTAAACTGTTTTTACTTTTCTTTGTGTACTGTAAAAAAATTGTAAACATATGATCTTGATACCGTTTCTACGAATCTAAAAATGTCTTATAAACTAAATTCATTTACTGTGATTTGCATTTATTTGCTGGCATTGGGAAATACTTCATTCCAAACTGATGGTGATACCGGGAGAACGGAACTTAAAATTACTGTTACGCCTCATCTGCCTGAAATAACAAAACCTCCATTTAATAATATAACGAACGGTACGAGTTCTATACTGAACTTAAAAGCGAGATTCTTCCACAAACATGTTGATGAAATCGAAATTCCTGAATCGTTCAGAAATGGCTTCTACTTTTTCATTGGCTTAAGTGTTGTTGGCGCCTTGTTCATTGTCATTAAAATCTACAGGTATTCTTCAGTATTCTTTCAAATTTATTTTTCTTTCTCTTTTTTGTTGCTCGCAGAATGAGATTGTCGCGTGCTGAGAGAAAGTATGGTGTCCATGGGGATCGTAATACTCAGGAGTTAACACCACTTCCTATAGCTATCGAAGATGATAGTGAAAACGAAGATCATACCGTATTCGATATTAATAGACAAATAAGGGGGTCTTGATGAAACAAAGTCCTTACGAATGCTTTTGTTCATTATTTGAATAATCTATGTAATTAAAAATATGAAGTTAAATTTAACTGACTCTCACATGGATTAATACAGGAAGTGTTTGGTTGAAAGCTGATGTTTTCAGACCGATATTCTTATATTTAACATGTACATATGTTGTAAAGAGGTATGCTTTAAAAATAAATAAAGAGTATGTATGTGAAAATTTGTAGTTAAACTTCTTAAAATGAGGCTATTTCTTTAATGTGTGTATATACAAATTAGGTAATCCTTAGTCCATGACCAGAAATCAAATACCACTGTGTATAATTACATGACAGTACTACTAGCCATTATCAGAACTGAGTCTAAAAAACTACCATTTCATCGATTCTACGTAACTATATCCCTTTTTTTACTTTCGTATGGTAAAAGAGCCTGTACGAGATTTGTTCTCATACGACCAAAAACAAGCAATACTAATCACCAAACCTATTCGTATAACCAATAATGTCCTAGTCTATGATGAACGTTTTAGTGAGTGTTAGGTGGGTGGATTATTAGGTCCCTTGCAAAGCTGCCACTTTGGAATATTTTTAGTCAGGAAGATTATTATAATAAGTGCAGTCGACTATTATGCATTATATCACAGATAATTTACATTATTTAATAAAAATTACATATAAATTAATATATTAAATTAAAATTATATTCATATACTGTGGTAATTGAAATGGATTTTAACTTTTTAATAAATTCTGTAGAAGACTGGATTTTTGAGAAATTCTTTGAGAAAGAAAAAAAAATCTATGTTCCAAAGAAAACGTTGAGGAGTTGTTAGTTGTATTATTAATTGTTTGACAGATTTGACTGTATTGACAGATATCAAAACCTACTACAAAACGCTTACCTACATATATCTGCTAGCAGACAACTATAGACTAGGGACATTTTGAACTCTCTCAAGAGTACTCTTGTTTGAGAGAAACAAACATTTTTTTTTAAAGGAAAAGGATTTCTTGACTTTGTAGTAAAAATAGTACAATATTCCCTATTTTTAGTCGCAATCGAGTAGACATAACTTATATTAGCAGAAATTTGAAACAATGGAAGGGTACGGCAATATATTAATGATTATCTGAGATTGACATTTAACTCCCATACATGTGTATATATATGCATATATATCCACCTCTGAACTTTTTATAGTACGTTTGTCACGACTTCCATATATGTTTTCTTTTTTTGGAACTGGAAAATTTAGTTGTTAAATATTTTTTAAATAAAAATCGGAGTTTATTTTATTATTAAAAATATATAATTGCTGCTTGCGAAAAACTAAACGAGATAACTTTATTTTTTTTTCTCAATTATTTGTTGTCACACATATTTTCTAAAACAACATATCTTTCTCCCTTACTCGTGCATACATTTTCGTCACTTTATGACGATTACTACTGCAATCGTAGCTGCTGCTTCTGAAGTAAAGAACGGAAAATCAAATATTAATCAAGAAATTAATCGGAAAGTTACAATAAAAAATTGGAGGAGAAAACACTTTTTTCCTCAACGTGATATACGGCAGTGTGGTTTAATGAGCGTTAATGCGGAGTAAAAGCTACAGAAAAATTATACCATTGAAGGCCATTTTTGATTAAGCAAGAGAAAAATCTGAATTCACAATTTCTTTGTTTTGCTGTTGGTGTGAAATTTTGTTGAGTGGTAAATCGATCTTAAAATAAATTTAATATAGCTTGTCTCGTGGATTTCATAACCTTATATTAATGCGATTACTTCCTGGGTTAAAGTTGAGGCGTTAAGTCTAACTCGTATTTCTTTAGTTCAATTCTGTTTCTAGGGAATCGTTTGTAATAAACTAGTGTTTTTTTTTTTAGAAAAAAGTTTGTATGTTTATCTGTAAAGTACTCCATTGCATTAATTTTTTTCTTAAACGGGTTCTGCTGGTGGGTTACTTTTGTGAAATAATTGTGTATATTCTCAGAATATTGGCAATAAGCTCTGAAATCATGCATATGCGTACGTTTTCGAAATGAAATGTGTTATTCATGCACTATTCATTTAGAAGGGAACAACTGAACATAACCTAACACGAGGCAAGCTATAGTAAATATTACTTTTTTTTCAAATTCTTTTCTTCTTCAGACAAAAGATGTCACGACAATCTTCTTATGGAACTGGACTAAAGCACACAAATCTGGAAGAAATATGGACAGATCTCGAGCAGGGCATAATACACATATTCCAACCCGTTTGTGGTCTACCAGGTCGTAGATATATGCAGCTGTACACATATGTCTATGACTATTGCACAAGCGTTAATCCAACAAGTAGCCGTTCTACATCTACCTCTTCAAATGCTGGAAACAAATCTATTAAGAAAAATGCTATTACTATGCCAACAGGAGGAGCCCAGTTGGTTGGCCAAGAATTGTATAAGAGGCTCAGAAAGTTCCTGGAAAATTATTTAACCCAGTTACTCGTTGATTTCGATTTAATTGATGAAGCCGTGCTACAATTTTACACAAAACAGTGGGTCCAGTATCAATTTTCAAGTACTGTTCTTAATGGAATTTGTGCTTATCTCAATCGACATTGGGTGAAACGTGAATGTGAAGAAGGCCGAAAGGATATTTACGAAATATATACGTTAGCATTGGTTACATGGAAAAATCATCTTTTTAAAGACTTGAATAAACAAGTCACAAATGCGGTCTTAAAATTGATTGAAAAAGAAAGAAACGGAGAGACCATTAATAGAGGACTCGTTTCTGGCGTAATCAATTGCTATGTTGAGCTTGGTCTTAATGAGGATGATGATCCCGTAACAGGAAAAGGTCAAAATTTACTAGTGTATAAGACAAGTTTTGAGAACAAATTTATTGAGGATACGGAGAGATATTATACCAGAGAAAGTGTTGAATTTCTAAGGGAGAACTCAGTGACAGAATATATGAAAAGAATTGAACAGCGCCTTAATGAAGAAAAGAAAAGAGTTCAAATGTATCTACATGAAAGCACTCAGGATCGCTTGGTTAGCACATGTGAACGTGTTCTTATTCAAAAACACTTAGAAATTTTTAGAGCAGAATTTCAAAATCTCTTAAATTCAGATAAAAATACGGATCTCAAAAGAATGTATTCACATGTTGCTAGAATTCCGGAAGGTTTAGTCGAACTCAAAGCCATATTGGAAGAACACATATACAATCAAGGAATGTCGGCTATCGAGAAATGTGGCAATACTGAAGCTAGTAATGATCCTAAGACATATGTACAAACAATTTTAGAGGTTCATAAGAAGTATAACGCGTTGGTGTTGACTGCTTTTAATAATGACAACGGGTTTGTTGCAGCTCTTGATAAAGCCTGTGGTAAATTTATTAACACAAATGTTGTTACAATTGCAAATAGTGCTAGCAAAAGCCCCGAATTACTTGCGAAATACTGCGATTTACTGCTGAAGAAATCTAGCAAAAATCCTGAAGAGACTGAACTAGAAGACAACCTTAATCAGGTAATGGTGGTATTTAAATACATCGAAGATAAGGATGTCTTCCAAAAATTCTATTCAAAAATGCTTGCAAAGCGACTCGTAAATCATACTTCCGCTTCAGATGATGCAGAGGCGTCAATGATCTCTAAATTAAAACAAACTTGTGGTTATGAGTATACCATCAAATTGCAGCGAATGTTCCAAGATATAGGGGTATCGAAGGACCTAAATGATAACTTTAAAAAACATTTACAATTGACAAATACGCCGACTGAAATAGATTTTAGTATTGAAGTTCTTTCAAGCGGGTCTTGGCCATTCAACCAGAGCAGTTCTTTTCTTTTGCCATCGGAATTGGAGCGGTCTGTTCAACGATTTAATAATTTCTATGCGGCACGTCATTCTGGACGTAAATTGAATTGGCTTTATCATATGTGCAAAGGGGAATTAGTAACTAATTGTTTTAAGAATAAGTACACACTTCAGGCCAGCACTTTTCAAATGGCTGTTTTATTACAATTTAATGACCAGACTAAGTTTACAGTGCAGCAACTTGGTCAGAATACAGAAATCCAACAGGAAAACCTTATTCAGGTACTACAAATATTATTGAAAGCAAAGCTATTGACATCTCCCGATGATGAAGCTAATATAAATGCTGCAAGTGTTGTTGAACTATTTTTGGGTTACAAAAATAAAAAATATCGCATTAATATCAACCAACCTCTAAAAACCGAACTGCGAGTGGAACAGGAAGCGGTCCATAAACACATTGAAGAAGACCGAAAATTGCTTATACAAGCTGCAATCGTGCGCATTATGAAAATGCGTAAAAAACTCAATCATACTCAATTGATTGGCGAAGTTCTTAATCAGCTTTCAACGAGGTTTAAACCTAAGGTACCAGTAATTAAGAAGTGCATTGACATCTTAATAGAAAAAGAATATTTGGAGCGGATGGAGGGGCAAAAGGATACATATAGTTATTTGGCGTAATTATTGTTTAATATAATTAACCTTTTTTAATTTTAAATTGTAGCTCTTTTATTATAAAACAAAATATATTTACTCTATTAAATTTTAAATTAAATATAAATAAACGTATGTAAAAGTAAGTAAAACATGTGAAAAATGAGGAATTTATTTCAAAAGAAAAAAAAATAAAAAAAACTATCTCAAATTAAAAGAATGTAAACGATTTTATGTACATAAGGCCACAGTTGGAGTACCCTTTCAGAAATATCAATATGTATATAGATACATAGTATAAGTACTTGTAGATAAGTACAGTTCATGTTCGATTGTTTTCGTTCGATTGCATTGGAAATCCATTATGGTTTAATACCTGCTATTGCGTCTGTCGAGATTTATTATACATGGTATAAATAGATAAGTACAGTTCATGTTCGATTGCATTGGAAATCCATTATGGTTTAATACTTACTATTCCATCTGTCGGGATTTATTTTTATTAAATAAAGTCCTATATGGGACTAAAAATAGAGTATTTCAACTTATTAGAGCTTGTTATTTCACTTTCACGCACACTATCTATATGCTTGTCGGTGTAATAAAAAATGAATAATTAAATATTTCATGCTGTACCAGGCTATTCATTAAAAATTAACATATTTCTTTTTGTATTCTCATACTCGGCGACATTCAAATGTTTCGATTTCAGGTTGAATCAAAAAAGACTCATTTTTCTTTCATTCGTGGTAGTTGAATCCGTGAACGTGAAGATAGTTAAATCATTAGCACCAGCTTTTTTTAAACATACTTTTTGTAGTAACCCCATTATATTTGCATTTGATCAACTAAAATTAAATAATATAAATAAATCGTTTTTGTTTCTTCGTGATAAACTGAAATAGGTAAAATACGGCAAAAATATAATGCGTTTGAGATCTTTAATACAGCGTAAAGCTAATTTTAATTAATAGGTAGTCAATCTAAGAGGTATTAATATAAAATAATTAAAATTATTAAAAATAAAACTGTACAACGATAAAAATGTATATTCAATACAAGGAACGTCATTCTTCGTCTTCTAATTGAATGGTTTTGGTCTGGAATCGCATTCTTTTAGTATTTTTTACGACGCCGTTGCTTAGTAAATTTTTTCCTTGGCCAACACCTGGTAGTGTTGACCATAATCTTTTTAATCTGACAACAGCAATTGAATTAAAATCAAATTTATGGCCGTTGTCAAACTTTTTTAGTATTATTTTGGGAAATTTTTCAACATTTAGACTTGAACAACCACGTTTTTGGAGAGGTAGATCGGCATCATATGTACGGCAATCAGGTGATTCTGTGGACTTTCTAAAAAAAAAATACAAGATACTTTACTGATACATTGTAATGATTAACACAAGTTATGTGCATACAAAACAAAATTTCAATATATGCTATTTACCGTTTATTGTAACTATATTTATTTATTGTTGGTGGTGGCGCAGCATATATTTTTCCAGGTTCCTCGGGATGAGCGCCGAAGTCTTTCCCTTCCAACCAGTCTTCGTAGCGTTCTGGTTGAAATCGTTTAACAAAAGTTTCCATCGAAATTTTTACCATATCTTTCCGGCAGTGGCATATACTCGCTCTCTTTCCATATTCAATCCACCTCTTTGTAGCAAAATTTGTCGATTCCGCTCCATTGAAGCCATGATTGAAACCAGCATGATAACCAAATGGAAAAGTTATCATAATTTCACCAGCTTCTTGTGTTATCTTATTAAATGGTATTTTGTTTTGACGTAAAACTTGGGGGCTTATGAGTGTCATCTTATGTCTAAGGTGAGCATTGCAACTCTGATAGTTTTCATAAAATATACGGTTCACCAGTTTTTCTAACCGTTTACCGAAAGCCGGTGGTATCGCATACCATGTTTTCGGAGCACCAAAGTGTAAATAATTAATGGAATAAAGGTCCATATCTTCTGTATGCCACGCAAATGTACTTTTCCACATTCCGAAATAGAGGTATGCTGTGTTAACCCCATCAATCTCAATACCGTAATCTTTATTTACATAGTCTAATATAGTTTCTAATTTATCAATGTTCCACTCTTTTACATCAGAGTCAGTTAATGTACCCTTAACATCAGCAGCGTATAGAGGTGCAATGTAAGTAACATTCTTCCAATATTTTCTTTCTAAGTCATCGTAGTCAAAATGTTTAGGGGTTTGGTAACGTTCCGATTCAGCAAGTTCTTTAAATTGACGTAATGTCATTGTCCGTTTTTGTACATTTATCTGTTGATATTCACCTTGTTTACCTAATCAATCACATGGATAATTAATTGTATTAAAGATATATAGATTTTACCTGAGACAACTTGACAAATAGGGGCCGGTATTGTCATATTAATCTCATCAATAGAATAACCTGATTTACGGGCAATCCATTCTGCAGGTGGAATAACTTTTGCAAGTCCTGCATGATGCGCTCCTCGGGATTCCATGTAGTCGATGTATAAGGAAAAGTTTTGAAACTCTTCGTATGTGGGACGAAAAGTCATTATACGGTTAATAATCTTGCTATCGTTTTTCGACTCTGATGAATGAGTGGACATTTCGCATTTGTTATGGGTAGCACTTAAAATACAATCTACAATAAGTTGTCAATAATTTATCGTTTAATGCAAACCAATACGTCGTTTGTTTGAAAGCAATAAATATATTTAATTCATTTCGGCATTACTGTTTGACAGCTGATACTTTTTCTGTCACCGTAGTCCAGTGTTGCCGCTATACTGTTTCAGGCAGAAATACGAGAGCTCTCTTATTTCTGGTTTCAGGTGGTTCATTCAACGTTTTTTGTATTTATTTTATATGGATATGTATTAATATCGTATGATAATTACACACCGTCTCCAGTAGACATGACGACAGAAATCAACTAATATTAGTTGATTTCTGCATAACGATGTCCAAGAACAAGGCCAACCAAACACCAACCGAAAAATTAAATCTCACTAAAATATTTATTATTTAATATATTAAATATTTAAAAAGTAAGTACATAAGTATTATTATTGTTATTGTTATTGTTATTGTTATTATTATTATTATATATATATATTTATATTAATATTAACTTTTTTTAAAATTAACGAATATTAAAATTTATTTATTTTAGATTTTGATAAGAGAAAAGAGAGAGAGAGAATTGTGTAGTTTTAAATTAAATATTTTGTATACATACTGCCTGTAGAATAGTGGGTTGTAGACAGGAATGAGAGATAGTTAGTAAAACATCATCCTTGGGTTGTAGACGCTTGGTCAACGACTTTGTTTTACGTTACATTTGCACGTATCGCATGTGTGGGAAAGAGCGAGAAACAGAACAAATTGAACATGGCGCGATTACTTTCGATAAATGCCGGTATTTGATATATGTAGTCCGTTGACTATACTGGCTTGGCCACATCGAATGCATGGGCACCAAGTTCCAGCGAAGAGGGTATTCGAATCCGAGTCTCCCGGTTCGAGAAGGAGAGGAAGACTGACCCTTCGGTATAATGACCATGTTATAGCAGATGCAAGACGAAAGGCAGCTATTGGTCGGGCTCAGACCCTCCAAGGATGGTTGGCCTGAGAAATAATTAAGCGGCATATGCAACTCCTTTTTTACTGACCATTCAGTGTAATTTTTGAGGGAGTATTTAAAACGGCAGAAAGAATTCAATAGAGGGTTCAACATGCCTTTCGCAATAATTTATTTTATATTTAGAAAAAATCCTTTCGTTAGTTTTAATATTGAAAAAAAGAATATTATGTACTTACGTACGATATCAATACATTTTACTGAGTCAATGTGAAGAATGCGCAGTATATTTTTTATAAGTATACATTTTTATTAAATTATCGATTACGCTGCGAAATATACAATCCTTAAACTATTTTCTTATAATTAATAGAGAATATTCATATATAAAAAATATACATACATAATAATTGTATGAATAATAAAGGTATTTCATCTTATTACAAATCATATACAATTGTACATATTGATAAACTTTATAAATGTTAAATTTTGCTTATATTTATTTATACATAAATAAAGAAGTGTTAGGGTGAATTAAATAAAATGACTTCATCAGTTCTCAATTTGAACTGTTGTGTGTAATAAGGGCGCTCAACAGTGCGCATAAATTCATATGAAAGTTATATAACTTTGGGATATTAGGTAATAACGACGTTTCGAAAACTCTGTTATAATTGTGTATGCTTTCAATTTCAACTACTCTAGTGCAATTTGTGGTTGGGTGGTAGATCCTCAGATCGAATGCAGTGGCCTCGATAACATATTTCAGTTTCAGGTAAGTTATCTTTGCCGGAAGTTGATGTTGCATATACTACAGATTCCATAAGGTTTTCATGGAACATGTTAGCATTTTCTCCTTCGCTTATGTCTTTTGTTGTAGAATCATCTACAGTTTCCACACTTGAAGACACAGTACGGACACGTTGTATATTTGTATATTCATGTTTGTGAGGTTGGACAAATTCTATAGTTTCTTGGCCATTATCACTGCCGTTATCGGTTTCTTTGAAGAGCTCGTTAAGTTGTTTTCGGACTTCTGAGAACATACTTGGCTGACTATCAAGATCTTCTACATTCCAGAGGTCATCAATTCGGCGAGTAATGCTTTCTGGTTGGTTAGCTGTAGATAGATTATCAATGGAGTTAACCGTGGTCTGTTCAATTGTGTCTATGGTTGTAGGTGTTAATATGTTAGGTATGCTATAGAAAGATGATTCGGTTGTGGTTGTTGGGGAAGGTGTCGTTGATGTTGCAATGATTTCTTCTGTTATCGGGGTAGTAGCGTACATGTCTTCAAGTTTTAACATTGATTCGGTAGCTTTTTCTATAGTTCCTGTGTAAAGAGAGTTAAAAAATTGGGACCCAATATTTTGTGACTCAGCGGTTTCAAAAGTTTCGCCTGTATTTGAGTTCTTCCATTTTCCTTGTCGATTGGGTTGGTTTTCCATCTTTTGGGATTCAAAATAAGATGTTTCTGATGATTTCATATCCGATTCTTTACCAATGTCTGACATCACTTCTTCAAGAAGGTCAGCAAACGATTTCTCGCTTCTAATGAAAACATTTGTTACAAAAATATGTAGTAGTAAGATACGTATATGTATGTACATATATGTGCTAATTATATTACAAGTTATGTACAACTTACTTTTTCAATGGATTGAAAGTATTGTTGCTTGTTTTTTTTTGAGTAGAATGTGTGTTCGCCGTTGGCCCGAAGCCTGCAGAGACATTAAAAACATACGAATCTGATTTTTCAACATCCGCTCTAGCAGTAACGATTTCTGGTTCGTTTTCGTAACTCTTGGTAACTGTTTTATAATCCTTAACTTTCAATGGTTGAAAGCTATTAATGGACTTTCCAGAAAGAGATGGTGACCACTGCGATTCTTGTGGCTCCAGATGGAACTGTGACTTAATGCGTTGTCTTCGCTGTGTGATCTATAAAAAAAATAAATAGAGAAGGTTGCCAATACATATGTACATATTTTCCAAAAATACCTCGTCTTGGTAAAGTTCTTGATTAAATCTATTTAACTTGTTGTAATTATTTCCCTCTGGCTCTGATTCAACAATATCCTCGGAAGGAGTTGCTGTTGTTGATGCGGGATGAGGTCGTCGTGTGCGGGCTCGAACTTTCACCACTCTTCTTGGAGGCACTCTCGTTCTTGTCTGATAAAGAAAAATAAATACTTGTTTTTGAAAATTGACCTTAAAAATGTACCGAAAGTCGCTCCTCATTTGTATCTGTAGTAGGACTCGTTGATGCTTCTGTAGTCGTTTTTATTCGTGGGCCTCTACGTATAAAGGGATATCTTCTCGTGGTAGGTTGGGGTTCTTCTGTTGTTGATGAAGCATCATATACGGGACTTATTTCATTTTTGAGAACAGGTTCTGTTGGTATAATTTCTTCTTCATTTGGGAAATAGCCAGGGCCATAATTATTTTGAGGATATTCTTGATATTGCTGTGCAATTTGCATTGGCTCAATTAATCCATCAAAGTTTTGCTCGGAAGTTTGTGTTACTGTGTAGATTTGCTGTTTTTCAGATTTTTCTGTTGACTGAGAAGGCGGCTGCGCAGTTGTCGTCTTTTTAGTTGATGGTCGGAACACAGGATAATTTTGTTTCAAGACATCGCGCTGATATTCTAAATCGTCGCTATTATCGTCTTTCTTTCCACTTGATCCATGTTTCTTGGATTTGATGCGTAGAGTTTGTCGTTCTTCAGGAGTTGGATTATACCGAACGCGATTAGGATTACGGATAATTGGAGTCCTGGAAGAAGATGGACGCATTGTCGTGGATGTTGATGTTGTAAAATTTCTTCCTGTATATGGCCTACGAGTGCGGTTTATTGGCCGACGTGTGGAATAATCAGAGCTGGAGTATGACACTGATTGCGAAACTTTCGATACGATAGGCTTTTTAACTCGGTTGATTAGTCGTCGTGTTGGACGACTGTCAGGCGTAGGTGTGGTTGTCGAATCCATTTGTATTGTTGTTTCTGTTTCCCCTCCTACTAATTTATTTTCTTCAATAAGCCCATTAACCAGTCCTGGAAGGTTAGGAGTAAGAGGGGGTAGTTCCGATGGTAATTGATAAGGGTTAGGTTCATATTCGACATCTGAAACCTCCGTTGTTAAGATATCGTTTTGATTGCCTTTTAGTTTTGAGTGAATTAAGTGCTGACTCTCAGGTATTGTTGTTCTCTCTGACTGATCTATTACTGTGTCTTGGAGTGGAACATTAGTCGATTGTATGTCATTATCTCTAGAAAACTCAAAAATTTGCTCATTAGCTGGTACTGTGTTTCTATTTTCCTCATAAAATGCGGTTGTTGTCGTAGGATGATAGTAAGTAACCCTCTGTCTCAAAGTAGTGGGTCTAGGAGATGTTGTGGTATATTTCGGCGTCGAGGAAGGGATTCTTACTTCACGATCGTAGTCAACGGAAACGGGTGTGTAAGGGACATTTTCAACAGCTGGACTGGTTGTAGTTGATTGAAATGCTGGACGATTACGGAATGCATCTTGCTGTCGGAAATACTGCTTCATACGGTGTTCTTCTTCTGATGATTGTGATTGTTGCGGAATAAGAGGGTACGCTTTAAAGTTCTCTCCACCAGCGCTATTAGATTGTTGCGAAGCAGGAGAACGTGTGACTTCATCATTATTATGATAAACCTGGCCACGTGTACTTTGGAAATTGATTTGTGGGCTTGTCGGATAGCTTTGTGTAAAATATGTACGGGTAGATGTTGTTGACGTCGTCGTAGGTGGTTGGGTAGTTGTACTTGTGGTTTGAGGACTGGCTCTGATAGGTTGCACTTTGTAGAAATCTTCAGCAGGAATATTATTCGGAATAGGTCTAAATTGGGCATATTGTGATTCGGGCCTCTTCACCTGATAAGTTGGCTTTATACGATCTTGTTTATATACCATAGGAGAAGTAACTTCTTGAATGGGTTCAGGAAGAATACTTTTATTTGTAGAAATTTCCGAATATTTATTACCCCTATAAGGAGCCACAGGCTGCCTCTGCGTTGTAATCTCATAAGGAAAACGATTTCTATTTACCTTAGGTACCTCACGAACTATTTCCGGCAAGTATACTTTAGGGGTTGTAGATTTTACTCTTTGCGTTGTTTCCGGCCTCGTTGGAGGAGTTGTGCTTGGTATTTCTTGAACTTCATTTTGATTTGGTGTAATAAATATATGCTGGTTTTGTGAAGGTTGGTTAAATTCTCTGATTCTCTGACTAATAATAGAGTTCCTTTGTGAGGAAAGTGTCGGAGTTGGCCTTAAATCTCGAACACCGCTGTAATTTTCCTTTTGCGATGAAAATTGATTAGCATATTTATCTTGGTTATAGATATCGGCTTGAGGAATAGTTTCCAATAACGACTGGCTTGTGCTTTTTAAGCCGTTATGTACATCTTTTTGTTTATTTATAACGATAGATCCAACATGAGGTTCGGGTAAAAGAATCTTGTTAAAACCAGATGGGGTACGATAGCTCAGTGGAGCCACAAAAAAATGTGTATCTACGATATTATTACTTTGGGCGAGTTGTGAAAGGTATGGCAGCTCAAACTTGGCATAACCATTGGGAGTTTGCATACCGGCAGGCCCAACAAACACGGATGGTGCCTGTTGCGTTGGTGCATCTAATACGGCAATGGTTTTGGCATTTTTAAGTGCATTTACAACATCAACTTGAGTGGGATAATTCGACGATTTAAAGAGAAACATAGCGAGTGGTGGTTGATGAGCTTTGGGTTTTGGTTTAGCAGTAGTGTATTGCGGGCTAAAAAAGTTTTGATATGGCGTCGATGGTTTAAATGTTGTAGACGTTGGCCTAGCAGTTGTGCTGGTCGTAAATTTATTCGATATATGTGGCTGTGTTTCTGGCATATAAAAGTTATTAATTTGATACGGATTGACTTGCTGCTGAGGTCCTATATTATACTGAGAGTGGTCAAAAGTCGGATTTTCATTTCTTTGCTGATTGTAGAGAGTGTCATACGGAACATATAGCAGCTGCACTTCTTTATCTTGATGAATATTCGTTGATGGCGCAGGAGCGGCTACCGCTGATGGATGAAATGGTAATTGGGATTGGAATGATGCGGGTTTTTGTAATTCAAATGTTTGTGAATCGGGAAAGGTAGGAGCTGGTGACGTTGTTGATGGTAAATTACTCTGAGCAGATATGTGATTTGGCTCTTGAAAAGTTTTAACCGGTTCTTCTATAAAATTTTGTTGTACTGGTTTTGGTTGTAGATTCTGATGACTTTGTTGTGGACGCTGCAGCGGATGAAATTCTGGAGGGAAAAATTGTTTTTGAGTAAGCAACGGTGCTTGGAACAATGGCTGTTGTGCTCCAAAAGGGGAATGTTGTATTTGATAACCAGTCTGTACACCTTGTGTGTTATCCTGATTTCTGTTGTCCCGATTGAAAGGCATTTCAAACTTAAAGAATGATTGAGATGTAGGTTGTTGGGACTGGAGATTTAATTTCTGTTGTTGAATGGGTTGTTGTGGATGCAGTTGTGGTTGCGAAATAAGCTGTTGTGAGTTCAAAGGCTGTGTTTGAGGTTGGAAACGTTGGAAGTGAAATGGAAATCCAAAAGGTTGAACTTGCTGGGATGATGCCACATGATTGTGCTTCTGGAGCTCTCCAAAAGGACCATTTGGTGGAAAATTTTGTTGATAAGTTATGACACGTCCAGTACGATCTTTTGCTTCAACAGGTTGATCTACAGGGATCCAGTCATATGTTTCAGATCCCGCACCAGTGGCTTCGAGCTGTCGTGACCATTTATCCGCAGCCAATGATACATGAATTATTATAAAAATGCCAGTAGCTACGAGTTGAAATTTAATATTCATCTTGAGACCTGTAATCATACAAAATTTAAAATATATTCAGAAATCAAACTCAAGGAACAAAAATCAAGAAATAAAATCAATAATATTTATTCTTAAAGAAATGAAACATTATTAATTTGAACAAGTCCGTTCGGTAATCCGTCTTTCGTCACAGTCACATAGTTTCTAAAGTTATGAAGCTATCGGCAGTTCTAATTATCATTTTATGGTAATTTTGAAAATGGAGAAATAGTGGGAAACAATATCTCATATTATGTACCAACTGAAACACTTTAAATTCGGTGCATATTCGGAGTAAATCCTGCTTTGCTTGAAAACGTTCATGAAATAAGCTCCTCCGGTGTTTTTAGCATCCTAATGAATTGAATGAGTTAGTTAGCCCATATGCCCCATCTATATGTCTTTGCTTGACAATTTAGCTGTACTGATACAAATGTATGTCTAATTATCATTAACAAAAATGGGCGAAAGGCTAACATCCAATTCTCTTGAATCGATCAATCGTAACGTAAGCTGATTTCGATGGGAATTAATTTATTTACTGGAGAAAATGTTCCCATTTACACTACAGTTGAGTATTTTACAAATACATATGTATGCATATATAAAGCGGTGTTATAATGAAAAAAGAATAGAAGAACAGAATAGTAGTACATAGTACATAGTAGGTACTTGCTTCGCAAACATTCAGCCTCAAATATCAAATCATGTGAAACGCATGCTGAAAGCTGATTGCGATATAGAAACATAATATACAAAGATATGCGTTGCACTTAAAACAACGACAAAGACGCATTTATTGAGAATAACGAAAGACATTTTTTTGGTTTAGGAACTCTCAAGTACAGTATAAGTATCATTATGTGAAACTGTGTTTTTTTAAAACCAACAATAAATTTTCTTCAGTTAGATTTACAATATAGAAAGTGGTTTTATTTCTTTTACTGCCTATGTGGCTTTTGAATGCAATTCATATTGCCTATGCTTGCTGGCGGGGTATGTACAAGAATTCATAAGGTAGCATATTGTACATCATAGGCCTAACAAAGGCTGGTACTCTATTTAAATTTAAAGTCAATGACCCATCGGAATAATTGATGGGTATATACTTATGTATAATTTTCTTATTGAACTTAAACATTAAGTTTTAATAAGTTCTGTTGCGAAATCATTATCTTGATGCAATTTTTGATGATTCGATGATGGTTCACTTCTGTATGAATGGCAACAGTATTATTTACATGAAACTAGGGCATTTTTAGCGCCAATTAGTGAAACGTGGTTACTAAAATCTGAACACTACATTACAATATTTGGCATGCCTTGGTTTATGTTGGCATGCGATCCGTTTGGGTTATATTTGTTTTGAGGAAAATGAAAGTTATATTACCAGCACGTACGTGTGTATATACACGTAACCCCAGGAGATTCGAACTCACACATATTCAACCTTGATCTCCATATGTAAGTTCATGGGTGTTGAAAATAGAAAAATGAAAATTATCAACATACAAACATACATATTGTATTTCGAATATGAACATCAGCTTGAGCAATGAACTGCAACGGACAGTGCATGTGGAATTTATACTAGCAAGCCGTAAATTGCTTGGAGATATTTTTACTTTGCAATCATGTAAAAGTGCTACTGAAAATTACTTTCACTTTTTTGAAATGGTCGGAGACGATTTTATGGCAAACAACAATAACATGAATAATAATTGTCACAAAATTACTATTATATTAATAGTGCTCTTTTTCGTCGAGGCTCTTTATAAATATATAGACTAAAATAATCAAGCAGATTAAAAAGAATATGAATTATTGTTAATAATGACGTGTTTACGTTTAATGTGTTTATATGGATATGTTATAAGCGACGAAATATAAACAACTAACTAACAAATCAATATGTTATGGAAACAATTGATTTGTCTTTTCTTTTGCAATGGCATATTGTTAATTGAATTGTATAAATGCGTGTATGGCTATGTTATTATATATGTATGCATGTTAGATACACAAGATAAAAGCTACAAACATCATAATCACCTATGTTTATATGTACATTATTTAGAATATTATTGCCCTTCGAGATGTTCTAACTTCTAAGCACTAGATTTGCAAGGAGATTTTTTTCAGATTTGCTTCGATCGTATATACTTGTTATACATTATGTATGTGTGCATGAACATGCAATTTGAATTAACTCGAGTGGCTTGAAATTGTACATACATATTTATTGAGATTTTTCTTGTAGAAAATAATTGCAACGTGTTGACAGAAATATGTTATTCAATACAAGCGGAGACAAACATATATATTAATTTACTAATTTTTTACTAACATATGTATTTTTGCAGTTTATTTGAAGCATATGTATATATGTACATGCTTCTATCACAAGATCTTCAATGATTGTGTGACGTGTGCATTTGACCATAGTTTCGCGAACCGAATTCATAATAGAAATAAGGTACCTCAATGTTTTGTATAAATAAATCATTCGAATCCACCCGGAAGACAACGGCGCAGTGGTCATTACACAAATGTTTGTACATTTAAGGCTTAAGATGTAAATTATAAATTAAAGCAAGAATAGCGAATTGATGAGCTACATGTATTGAATAGGGTCTTGGTAGTTAGTTAGATATATTTGTGAGTCAATTTCTGGGTATGGATGGATGATAAGGAAGGTATGGGTTACGCGGAGTGGAAAAAATGTTAAACAAAATAATTAAAAATAGGTCTATATTATATTTAAGAATTTGAGTTATTATATCACACATATGGCCATTTACCATGTCGCTCATTAAAAAGAACACAGTCATATCTCAAAAATAAAACATTTTTACTTAATGATACGTTTCAAATCCATTTTCTATAAAGTCTTAAAGGCCTCAATCTAATGACGTCACATGGTAAACTCTATACTGTTTTTTATAATTTTTTGTAAGTACATATATAAAATTTAGAAAATTACATTTCCTTGCATTGCATCTAATTGCAATTAATGGCTCTATCAAACAAAAAAAGAATGAAGTGATAAAAATGTAAAGCAATCATAAAATTCAACAATGCCAATTTTAAATTTTGTTTTCTGAAGAATGAGATTTTTGGAGTAATGACGGTGTTCTTTCTTATGAGCGATGTGTAATGCTCACCATCATCAACAGTCAGTTACTTTCTTGTTTATCTGACAACCGACAACAATACTTCATGTTTACCGAGCTGTGATTACTTCAAATGAAGGTACAAGTATGTATGAATTCCGTTAAGGCAGGCCATATAGAGTCAGCTATAGGTGGATTATACCCTTTTCTAATAATTTATACATCTTGTTTTGATTCTACTTTCACTGTTACTATTGTGAAAATAGTATATAGTAATTAATGGCACTAAAAAGAGTCATTCATTTCGCTTTCTATCTTTAAATTTGTTTTTTAAATAAAATTTTTTAAATTAATATTAGTTTTGCCTTTTGTGTACTTGCTCAAACAAATAAGTGAGTAAGCCTATAATAATACCACATTTCCGTTATAAATGATGTGTAAAGTATGTAAGCGTTATAGTTACTACATATATAGTTGTTATTCAAGAATTGAAGTTTTTTATACTGTTTTTATTTTGGCCATTGCAATGTAATATAAGTTAAATAAATATTTTCTGCGATAACATTGATATTTTTGATTTAATTTACTTAATAAACATGTCTGTGTATGTTTAAGGAGTAGATCAGTTGTCTTGAATTAAAAAAAATATATATATAATAAATATATAAATTCTCGAATTTCAATAGACATGATACTTAAGATACTCCAAAGACGAAACGAACATGGTTTAGTATTAAACATTGATTTTTTTAAATGTTATGTTACAATACGCACAATAAATATATAATTCTTTACAAGTTGTAGATACACAAGTTCACACTAAAACGTATTTGTTTTGAAACCTTAGAGATTTTCAAGTTTATTTCTGTTCCTTTAAAGATTGCACCTCAATTCCCTTTCAATCATTTTCATTCTTTTGCAGCCACCATTACTCTGGAATATATGCATATATATATCTTCGTATATCCGCAATAAAAGAAAATAATTTAGAAAAAAAACTTTCACAGGAAAAGCGAAATACTAGTGTATTCCAAAAAATAACTTCAATTACAACATTATAAAGAATGGCACGTTTTTGTTATAAATTGCCATGTTCTTACGATACAGCCGGTTAACTTTCATTCGCCAAAGAAATATGTACAGACATATAGGCACAATACGCGCTTGTGCAAACGTGTATGTATATGACTTATTCTGTGCACTTTCTAATTGTCTTTGACTTGTGAAAGAGACAATTTCGAAATTAGTCATAAACTCAACAGTGATCAACTTTACCAATTAATCTTTCGCTCCATTTTTTACTATATACGTAATGTACGTTGTATTTAACATGTATTTTATCTAAACGTACAATATATATTTAGAGAAATACACACGTATTCCGTAAAATCCGTAGCTGGTCGTGGAATGTAAATGCAGATCGTGATTAACGAAAGTGAAATTCCACTTACACTTAGTGCAGAGGGAAATATGAGGTAAAACTAGCAGAAACGATATGTTATACGATATGCCACAGTTAATGATATGTTATAATTTTGCGTTTGAAATTTATCTGGTTTTAAACATTTAAAAATCGGCTAGATGATGTTGTTGCAACTCGTATAGATTATTTGTGTTAGTATTACTTAGGTACTTGGTGATACAACTAGTTGAATAAAAGTAGGGTGAACATTATGTTACGTGCATTTCATTTTTGTTGCACTAAAATTCAGAGGAAAAATTAAAATTCATAATAAATTTCATGAAAAATGTTTACTTAAATTACTTAAAGATGAAATGCATAAAGTTGGTTTTCACGCTCGAATTTAAATTGTCCATATCTAATTGCTTATTAACAAAAATATAATACATATGCGTACACAAATCTGCACTGATGGTAATGTTTTATGCTAAAAGCTTAATAATAACTTTAGAATAAAATTAGTAAAAGCATGGATATGCAATACCAATTGCAAACGATATAGGAATACATACAAACGTTTGTTGCTTACGCTGGTGGTATTTCAAGTGGAAAGATTTATTGAATGATTAAGAAATCGGTAGAGCATAACCGTATGTACGAAAACAAGATCCGACCTAGATTTATTTCACCTGTTTAATTGGAGAAATTTAAAAGAAATACAAACCTTTGAATGAGTCCTCGAATTGATATCCAATTTTTTTTAATGTAAAATGTAACTTAATATATCCACGTAATATTTTTGAATTATCCGAATATTGACATATTGAGCTAACTTACACAAAATATTCTCTTTATAACTTTCACTGTGCACAAATTCTTATTTCTAATTCAATACACAAAACATATCAATATATGAACTTCAAACACATGTTCTTCTTTTCTGCAAGTTATTATTGCAATGATTTTATTTCATTTTTCTGCACAGTAACAATTGAGGGATATGAGTGGAATGTACGCCAGTATTTAGCTTTACTAAGTACACCAATAGATGATAGTTAAACTGCGTCTGAATCGTATGCGTCTCGGTAACAAACTGAAGAAAAGAAAATTTTCTTCTGGCTAAGTAAGTGAACGAATGTATCTCACAGTGGTGGTGGCCACTCAAACTTCAGTCGACGTGAAAATCACATTACTTTCAAGGCTCAAGTTAAGTCCAAAACTGTTGTGCAGGTTAAAAACATGTGGCGAAGCCGGACATGAGACACGGGTCTATATTCGTTGTTTCTCGTGATTATTGTTAAACGAAAACTAATTGGAAATTATTTGGGAAATATATCGGGTATGCTGGTTGCATAGAAATCATACAAATATGTATACAGGTAAAAAGGTGTAAGTAATGAGATCTTAATTGCAATGAGATGATAGGCAATCGTCTGTGTGAGGTATATAAAATATATATGTTTATACACACATAATATATAGTATATTATGAGCGCATCATATGTGCAATAATGCACATAGTACCGCCATTTGTAGATGTATATGTTCTTACACATTCTTGAACGCGGTACAAAAAAGCGAGATGTGTACTGAAATAATTTAATGTATGCATTTCAAATTATAATTATTCTATACCATCATAGATTAGAATGGCGTATTTCTGAAATCAAATATTAGTCTTTATGTAATAAATAATACTGTATTTTATTACGTCTTTTTTAGAAAAAAAACAGTCTTTAAAAAAATGTATAATGTATAATAATAACAAATAATTACATAATTGATGCAATGTGTAGTGTAAAAAAGGTTCAATATTCTTGTTGCAACATATGCATTTTATCCTACATCTGAATACATTTCTGATCAATAATAATATCATAAAGAGTAATTTATGGAGAATCAACAAATACGATGCTATACTAATCATAATTGAATATAAGTAAGGTAAGGTTATATTAATGTTTCCTTCCGTCTATTTTTGGGAAGTCATAGGTGGAAATATTGTATGTTATATATCTTGGTATAATTCAAGTGACTTAACCCAAACTGGATTGAAATAAGGAAAGACGCATTTGAGAAATAAGAAATGGTTATGTAATAATACGGCTGTGAAGAAACAGTATGCTGCAGGCATGGGATTTGACTCAGAAACAACTTTGACTGCTACTCTGTACGTTTGTATCGCAATTGAATAAATGATGTGTTCAAATGTGTTTAGCAGGGTATAGCTTGTTTTATTTTCACTTCGCTACAAAATTATTTGCAAAATTGATGAAGGTCAGATAATTACATATTTACTTTCTGTTGACAAGAAATTTTAGTGGTGGCTAAATCTCACCTACTTCATTCTATTTTTTTTAAATATAAATTGTATAGGAAAATTGTGCCATAGGGTAGGTGTATAGTCATTTTTGTAGTTGAGGTAGGTATTTGCGGTCTTACATATCTGGTTTCCTGTTGTGTTTGTGAATAAGTCAGGAATACCAGATAATTGGCATGTTTATCATATTGTAGTGAGGATATATATCTGCTGTAAGCACTGTAGAAATAGATAATTTAGTTCAGTAATAGTTGGGAAAATTACAATTCAAAACTTCATAAGACAGAACCACGTTTTAACTTTTTTTTGAAATAATATACAATACAAAAAAAGAATATTTTAAATCTTATTATATTATAAAAAGATTAATATCATTTTATACATTGGTGATATTAATATATTGTTAAATAAATATGTGCTGTATATATATCTGCTGTAAGCACTGTAGAAATAGATAATTTAGTTCAGTAATAGTTGGGAAAATTACAATTCAAAACTTCATAAGGAAATACATATGTATACACATAAATGTTTCTCATACATTTGTATCAACCCTAGACAACATTTTATAATTAATATTTAGAAATTTCCAAGTTGTCTATCTGATCATTAGGATTTATAAGTTGCTGCTGAGGAAACAATTGGTGCACCTGACCTCTTAACATATTTCCGACTTGCATTCGTTAAATGTATCATACTTTAAATAAAGGTAATTAATTTCAAGTGTGAGAAAATCTGAACGAAATCTTTTCACAATCAGTACTCTAAATTGATCGCTCTTATTTTTGATTGATGTTTTGGCTAAACAACATTTTTTGTATATGTTAATATATAATTCATATTTCCGCAAGCAAATAATTAAAAATACCGTTTCAGATATATAATAATGTATATATGAGCATGGTAGTTATTTGAACACATTTCAGTAAGAAAATACATAAGACCACCGCTTTGATTTTTTAATATCATGTAATTGCAAAAAATACTTTGCAACCTATTGTCTTTTACTCTAATAGTATGACTTCATTAAACCTATTCGTTTAACAGTCGGTGGAGACGAGGAAAGTGTTGATTAGTTTCTCAAATGAGTTTCACTTTTCTTTAACATGTGGGCCTAAGGTGTGCATGAATGTGGTATTGTTTGTAAAATTGGTATTCAAACTATTTGCGATAAGAAATCGAAATTAAATTGCTGAGTTGAATTGACAATTGCAAAGTATATTCAGTTTTAAATGGGAATCAGAAATTAATGTTTGGAAATGTCCATAACTTTGCTAGAAGAAAAAGCTTTTGATTATTTGGCTTGATTTTGCCAATACAGAATTATTTCAATTTTCAGTTGCCCTTCTATATCCTACATCACGAAGAATATATAATATATATGTTATAAGATTACTTTTCACATTGTATTTACATTTGTAAACGTTTTTACATATTTTGGTAGGTATAGGCTAATCATTATATATAAACAATGTATTTTATTGAATGCTACTGGGGTCTGAGCACATTATGAATTATATATAGAAAAGCAAAACTTGACTGCATTATATTATTGCGAATATTCCGGATTATATAATTGACGTCTAACCAATGGAAATCACTTCTTCCCTTAGCTCTACAATAACTTCAAATTCATAAATTCAGATATTATATGATTTTCTCATATTAATTTAGTCTGATACTAGTTATTCATAATTTTTAGCATTTTGTTTAATGGAATTTATAAAAAATTTAATACAACAATCAGCAAAATCACACCTAACATCGATGAAGCGGATTGTATATTTCTTTACCTGCCTTTGTTATGGCATAACAATTCAGTGTTTGTTATTGCAATATACGTTGCATATTTACACTATAAGAAGGAGGAAGTTACACCACTTGTCGGGTAATTGACCACGATTGAGAGCAAGTTTGGTACTAAGCATCCGGTTGTAGTGAGAAAACGATATTATACACGTGTTTTTGTCCGACCACCGTTTGCGTATCTCTATTGCAGAAGTGATTTAATTAATTGAATACCAAATTGTTATACATATTTGTACGCATTCATACAATCCGCATATTATTTTGATATACTTGGGCTTATACAAGATGGTACTTGTATTATGTTATAGGAGATTCATGATTTGAAATGTACGTTATATAATAGATATAAATCTACGGAAATGCTTCCGGATTGAATATAATTTTGTCGCACGAAAGTAGTTGTTTCCATTTAATTTTTTTATTGAGTTGCATTTATTTGGTAACATAAATATTAAGATGTCCAAAACTGAATTCGCCTTAAAGAAATGCTATTACAGAAAATATTTAATTTGCATAGTCCTTTTTTTTTATTAAATTATCAGCCAAAGGGATTTAAAAATAACGACATTAGCTAAAGCATTCATTTCGTGCCTCCACCCAGACTGTTGATAATGTTCGTGTCTGGAATTGAACCGAGATACGCAGCGTGGGAGTCTTTTACTTACTGTTTATCTTATCTCATCTGTTTCTCATAGATATAGACAAATGCAGGTATTTCTACTATTGTATAATAAAAATGCAACCATTTATTAGAAAATTCTTATTTGTATTCTATATTATTTAAATGTTTCGATTTAAATTAACATTGTTCAAATTAATTTTAATATACAAAAATTGAAGGCAATCAGTTAAAAAGTTTTAAAGCAATAAAATATACAATCAAGTTTGTACGTAAGAAATGTAATATTAATTCGTTATAACGATTTATAAAAAAATTTACCTTACATTATAATAAAACTTGTTTGGGGTGGGTATGGAGGATTATAAAATTTGACGGGTTTTAAAATGGTATAGGTAAGGGAAATGTTTCATGGAATCTTGAAACTTTCTTTAACTATCATATATACATTTTAGTTGAATTCCACTTTAACCAAGGGAAGATAGATATTCAATGGAAGTAAAGAGTTCACTTTAAATGTAAGCTTCATAACATATTTCTTATTGTATTATAAGTAATGCATCGCTATCTAAAGATAACTAATATTTGTTTAAATTTGTCTTAGTAATAAATAAAATATCACAAAATGTTAAGAGTATATTTAGTTTACAGTTACATTTTATAGTTATAATGATAATGTTTGAATCAAGTTAAGAAATATGAAGTATATACACGTACGGTTGTAAATATAATATGTCATAAGCCATCTAATTTCTGTGTATAAGTAAATATATTTGAAGTAAGTATATATTTTTGAGAATATTTATTTTTCATTCAAAATATATAGACGTTGAAGTATATGTTAAAGTTAAGTTAGAGACTAATGTCAAACACACAATTTTTATATTGCGACTAAAAGTCATACAGGTAGTCATGTGCTATGTGTTCACAGAGAAGTATTGATTTTTATGCAAATGATACATGGAAATATAAATCTGATTGTATGTATAACATACGAAACCCAAAAAACAAATGTAATCTTGTGCTTTCTTTATATCATGTTATTATTAAAATATTCTTTAGGTTTATGCAATGCTGTATCACAACTTTTTATAATTGTATAGTCATTAACATAACAGTTCGATTTATTGAGCAGTGAAATAGTATATCATTTTGTGCAGGCTTGTGAATTTGGGAAATGGTTTTAAGTCTAAAAGGAAGAAACATGCCATAATAAATTACAATTAAGAATATTAACGCTAGCAAATGTGGACGTTTTGTGATTCATTTACCTATGTGCGTGTTATAAATAACCATAGTAAAAAAATAATTTTCTAATTTCAATTTTCGTATTCCTTCACTTTAAGAATGCCAATAAATAAAAACTTTGTAATAGAATTTCTACCATGGAACTAAAGCATACCATCATTATCTATATCAAAATATATCGAAGTACATACACAAAATAGTACGCAGCACACTCATTGATTGATTGGTATATAATATTAATCCAACAAAATTGTTTGTATCCTCTGTTCAGTTCCATTTTTCAAAATCACTTGAATTGAAAGCTTCTTTTATTCTCTGTTTTGCTGCAGCTCTTATAGTTTGTTTTCCGGTCTTAAAATACATTGTGGCGCTTTTTAATGATCGACAAGAAATATTTACAACTTGCTGCGGTACGGTCGTTTCGGTATTAATTCCTTTATATGACTGGTTCATATTTTTAGACTATGACGCTTTTATCTTTTTTTTTTGATTAGAACGATTTTGATCAGATTGAGAAGAAGGCGGCAGTTCTCTGCATTGATTCTAAAAAAAATATTTTAAGATTTTAGTTCTTTCACACACATACTTATGTTAATGCAAATTAATTACTATTTCTTCGTCATCTGGAACTCTCGATAAAAAGTCCAACAATTCGTTGTTTGGTATAGTATTAGGTCGCAAAATGCGCCTAGAGAATTTCATAATACCCCAAAAAATTAATAACATTCGTATTGGAACATAGTGCAATACAAATATAGCCCCTATGAGTAAAACAACTGCTAACCAAGTAAGTTCTGGGATGGAAAAATTAAAAGTGCTGTAAAGAACAGTTTTGAAAATGAATGCAGCTTAGCTACGAATGGTTTTTAATGATCGACTGTTTGCCACATACTTTTTTGTGCTCTCTGCAAGTGATGCTAAGTACCCAATAGTATTTTGCACGGTTTGGGATACTTCTTGGATTGCTTGCAAACGTTCTTTAATAGATTTCTTTTCCTCTTTTTCCTTATCATCGTCATCATCTTCATCATAATCATAGACGTAATTGCTGGACGCTTCATTAGCTGCTCCTGTGATCCATCGAATAAGCCAATTCCTTTACAAAAATGCTTGAAAATTGAAAAATATTTCTTTCGGAATTAGTTAATATTTACTTAAGCATAATAATAAGTAAAACTATCGGAACGGCCTCCAGGTTGCCATAGACGCATGCTAGAATCCATAACACAAATGCAATAATTGAGCGTATTGGCGATTCCCATTCAAAGCAACTTCTATATAAATATTATTAATTAAAAAAAATCATTTCCTTTTGAAAATATAGCATATTGCTTACTGAACATATCTTGCAGCATCCAGTATGTCCATAATAATCACTTTAAGTCGGTTAACATTACGTAAAAATAGTTGCCTTTTAAATTTAGCTTCTTGTTGTATCAGTTTTTCTTCTTTAGGTTGTAAAATACGGCATACTGCTCGAACAGGATTCCAAATCACCGACATTTCAAGGAGAATCTAATGTGAAATATATGTTTTACCATATTATCCATCCAAACCTTTGCTTTCAAATATGTTTAACGAATTTGTACTTACTTGTGGTGATATGCCTTTTGCACGAGTGCATAAATTCTTGTCTTTAAGAGTGTACCATCGCTTAACACCATTTTTTATTCGTAATAAGGGTATAATAAGCTTTCCTAGAAACTCCACTCTATGATCACGATCTTCGTCATAAACGGTTAGTTCTAATACTGCTGTTATATCCTTTACATTGCTTTATCGTACAATTAATATATTTAATTAACGTGTATATATACTTTTATGAATTGACTTACAATGTAAAAATTTTATTCCAAGTTGGTGTTAATGTTTTATATTCAGTTTGTGTTTGTAATCTTGCATTTCCCAGTTCAAGAACACAAAAAGGATCCGATTTTCCACCAATGTCAGCTGCTGCCAGACCAGTGGCACCAAATACTTTGACAGTTAAATGTCCCACATCTCTTAGATTTTGTAAACACCTATGCCAACTGTATCGGTCACGTAAGGATTTTATCTCTCTTGGATCTTCTTTATACACTTTCAAATCGCTAATCGTCTCAAGAGCTGTGGTTCCACTTATAGTTAACATCAAAAATACTTCACCAGGACAGTCTTCAAATGGTTTCCAGACCCCATTAGTTGTTTCACGAGGGAATGCGCTTAAGTCGATAGTAGCCCTTCCATAAAGATTGTTGCGATTCCATAATGATATTTCTAGCAATTGATCTTCGTCGAATAGGTGGAGATCAAATTGCTCTAGCCATCGTTCTGTCCACGAGGACTTGCTTTTATATTTTTCATTTCCTAATCTATTGTGACAACTATTCTTCATTATACATACATTGTTTTCAATTTTGCAATATTACTAAACCTGAATTTAATGTGAGTGTCATTTAATTTAGTACCATCCTCCGAGAGTGGAAGATCTCTGGCCTTAACTAGTAAAATGGTAACGACAGAACTCCAAATTTGTGATTTTAATTTCTTCGAGGATTCAGCCAATTTCGAATTTCTTTGAAAATGCTGGAAGAATAGACAAAAATAAATTATTTGTAACATATTTTTGACAGTTTTGTTTCATAGCATTCAGACGACTTCTCTAAAAAATGTTTGATAATTTATTATGAACTTACCACTTCTTTATCTTCTTGACTTCGCGGCCATAACGTTAAGTTGATTAGAATTTCGCCCATTTCACGTTCAGGGTGACTCGAATCTTCTAATTTAATTGTTATTTCTTCAGCTTTTCCAAGCTCTAATTGAGTTAAATCTATTTTTGCTGATCCCATGAAATCATCCTGCAAGCCCCAATCATAATCGAAAACCTTAATATAAATAAAAAATGTGGGCTTACATGATTGCTATTTAGAATATTACGTTTGTTTTAGGGAATTATAATAATATACTATGGTCTAATTATGACTTTGATTAGTTCTGTATATTTTTAAAAGTAAAATAATTAGATGCATGTCCATCTTACCTTTATTACTATAGGTTGAAATGGATCTTCTATCGGTACGACAAATACTTCATCCCAAACAGGATTAAGATCACGATGAATTGTGCGAGATTTATGCAAAAGTCGTCCAGCGACTTTGAATTTAACGTAAGGATCACTTAAGCCTGTTAAGCAAAAACTCTGATAAAATAAAGACAAGACGCGAACAATAAATATGAAAACGGTAAAATATTGAATTACCATTTTTATCCATTGCAACCAAATCGTTCCCGCTTTTTAAGTGGACTCGGAGTTGAAAAAAAACATACTGACGTAGTAAAGCCTCTTTTCTTCGTCGTTGTTCTTCCAGCTTATAAGAAAACAAAAACATATCAGCATATAAGAAGTTTTAAAAATTACAAACTTACTTGGAGCATTTCCAATTGTATTTGACTGATTTGATCGGCTACGTCAGTATTCTCATCAATTTGTCCTGTCATAGAACCAGCCAATCGGTGACGGTTATCGGCTGCTATATTTGCACTAATTTTTATCTCCTTGGCCAATGGTGAACCTTCTATAGTACGTGCTCTGTGTCTTGGGCTGTGGGTTACTGAGCTCCCTTCGGAACTGTAATCAGCTGCGTAATCAGTGCTCTCTTGCTCAAGTAAGTCATTTGGTGATCTGCGACCAACTTTTTCTTTGCTCTTTGCTCTTCCCCATCGATGCTTTAGACTATTGAAGAAGCCGTGCGTTTTTTGAAATACACCAGTCACTGATGGACTGGCTGCACTTTTGGCACGTTTTGGTGATGTATTAGGGGAGTCAGTGGAACAATTGTGACCATTCAGTTCTGAAGTTGATTTACTGAGATGACGTCCTAAACGCTGTGAAGTTGTTGCATCATGTGCGATGTCATCCTTTTCATGTGATTGAACTGAAGGTTCAAAGTGTTTTATTTGTATTTTGCGATACATAAGTACTTAAAAATTATTATTTTAATTGAATAGTGTGGTCTCTTGTATTTTCGGTTTATATAAGAAAATACACATTGACATATTGTCCCTTCTAGCCTCGTCTGTACACGGTGTATCAGCTAGCGGAATGTCAATGTCTCAAATTATACAAGAAATGTTCCCCCTTATTCTATTCGACTTCAAATTATATGGTCTGTATATTCTGCACAAATATTAAAATTTAAAAACTTTACATAGAACAATATTAACTAGACCCAATATCATCTTTTAGTGACTTAAAGGAATGGTCTCCTAGATAGTTTTATTCAAAATCTGGCCAGAACTAGCAAAAGCGTGAGAGGCGCTCCTAAGTTTCGTTACCACTAACTCATTCTATTTCCTCGCATAGCGAATACCAATATGCAAGTAGTTTCATATTATTTATATTGATGTAGAACTACGTATGACACTTGCTATGGGTCACCATTCAATTATAGTGAATTCTATTAATTTGGTGCTTTAAGTGCTTCAACCAATTCTAGAAGTTACTAATATAATTGGATATATTGAAATTAGATTATACAAAAACATTTTTCTTCTATGTACGTATGTACTTCTTTACTAACTAACTATTTACCTATTCCACTCGTTTTAATTAAATAAGCTTTGTACTGAAGTTATTTTCAATCACAACTCATTTCTGGAAGCTTAATTATTATTATATTATCTTCCATCTTTTAAAGTATTTTATCAATTGACATTAGTATAACTTTTGTTATTGCAAGGCACAAAATAATGGCAAAATAAAAAAAGACTGCGTCGACTTTAGCAGAAGTTCTATGGTTTGATTAAGATTTTAGGTTTTATGACATCATCCCTCTCGTCAAATCACTGACATACTCGAAATAAATAGCAGTCTTGTACAGAATGCGTTGAGTGTATGTTTTACATTGAAAATACAATAATATAATAAAATAATGGTATTGTTGTCTCACGAGTGGAGAGACTGTAGGTCCCAGTTTTATGCCGGTTTCGAATATTGAGAAACTTTTCTTAAACAGGACTACACAGAAGTCTTGCTTTGTATGTTAATAATCATATCATATCATACATTATGCTATAAACTTTGAATTTAATTTAAATCATGGGTATATAAGAAAGTTGTAAGCAAATAGTTTAGATACTGTACTAATGACATCATATATGTATATTTGAGATTTGAGCACTTACATTTCGATATTAAATTATCTGCCATCATGCCACGAAAAATGTGATCAATTAAAAACACATTCAAATGATATTATTTCAAGATTACTTGAAATATATTCCTTACAGATGTGTTTCCCTCTGCAAATTCTTTAGGTTGTTTTTAATAATACCTGAGAGCAAGATTTGTGTGACATATATATTTATAAACTACTAAATAAAATAAGTTGTTTGCAGGTGACATCATCAGTAGCTGAAAAGAAAGAAAGCACAAAGTACGAATATATACTAGTTGTCTTAAAATGTATATATACATATGACTAAGTGGCAAAATGCGCATGTTGTCCTACCATCTGTAATTTAAACCAATTTAGTTTTTTTAAAAGTAGATAATTACGGTACAATATGGCAGATAGGCAGAAAAACAAAAAAGTTGTGGACCCGATAGTTTTTTTTACATTTTATTTATAGTCGTTTTTGGTGATTTATCCTAACTTTTCTGCATTCTTACCAATCAGTAAGTAATTATATAATGAGTTAGATATCAGTATTTAATTATAATTATATAATTATATTTATTTAATAATTAAGCGTATGAAAATGTTGAAGTAGTATGGATTTCGTAACTATGAGTATTAACTTTTTTTTTCGCGTGATGCAGTTACCCATGGGGCTTATGAATAACTCCCAGGTGTACATATGTACATATGTAATGAGTCCAAAACAAGATCTATACGATTGCATGTTTGATGTAGTCACTCAAATATGTTCGCATGAGATATAATCGTATGAGTTTTTAAGAGTTCCGAGTTATTTGTATTTATGTACCATATATTAAAGGTATGTATGGTGTGAAATGCGGTACAAGTTGTATTTTTTTTGTAAAGAATTTAAATATTTGTGTTACTAACATGCATATTAAGTGATAGCCTCTTGCGTATATTACGTCAAAATTATTTCTTATATGTTGGTATATAGATACAAATTCATGTATATAAAAGTGTTAATCATTGATTACTCAGGCTATTAATTACACAATATTTTACTTTCCCAACGTTAAATATAATTTTAGTTCATTATGTTCACATTAGATTTAGCTTGACCTAATGACTTCTATTGTTGATGTAAGTCTGTACCTTCTTCGGGTTCTGAAATTTTTGAATTTGTCCAATGTATATATAATGTTTTTTAAATTGTTTTTCGTTTTCCCTTGCTTAGGAATTATTTTTCTTTTTCAAAGAATTTTGCATAAAAAGGCAGTGGATAGTCCATCAGAAATAGTTGATCATTGATTATTAAGAAGTGCACATCATGGTTCAGATGGTAAATTAGTATTGATAATATCGTACATTTTTATAATAATTCCCTTACTTCTTATTTGTAGGTATCAGTGTTTGCTCTTTTTGCATGCTATTTTTCCTCATGTGAAGCTCTATTTTTTGGGCTTTTTAACCCTAAACAAACATCAAAACCAGATTTGGTTATAAGTGAAACAAAAGGCGCAAACACTGATAAAGCAGCTTATGAACAATATTTGCGTGCAATAGAACAGATCAACCCGCTTCATACTGAGGTGCGTTATGTGTCGTTTATATACCCGGAATACGTTAAGCAGTATTTAATATATCATCCTTCCCAACTTAAAAATGATCAACATGAGACTGCCTCAGTTCAAGTTAAATATCCGCAAGAGCAGACCTACTCCAGTTCTTATATACAACGGCCGATAGTTGTTCTTCCATCAGAATCATTTCAACCGTCATTTGAAAGCATATCAGAAAAAACGAGGGATTTATCCAATCTCATTAACTCTAATGCAGCTGTGAAATACGTGGTGCCAGAAGCACAGCTGACAACAACTTTGTATGATTTACCTATTCCGATTATTGCTCCTGACTTTAATACAGAAGGATATGTTTGAATATGTTATGATATGTTTTAAAATCACTAGTAGGAAAACTAGTAAGAAGTAATAACGGTTCTGACTTAAGTGTATAAACCCATGAAGGAGAAGAAAATATAATCTCACCATACAAATAAATTTACGTTAGTTAAAACATTATTTTACTCTAGTAGGATTCAAGAGAATACCAAATAAAATGTTTGATTTTAATATAATAATTTATTTAGAATCTATACCCGTAAGCGTTTTAATATGATGCTAATAAAACACAAAAGAAAAGTGTTGGAGCTTACTTCAAAGCAGATTAACGGATGTATTAAAATATTATATTTATTCATATATAACATGTCAACGCGATTTATAATAATTACTTGCACATACAAAATGTAAGCTTAAGAATATTGAGAATACTACATTGTAAGCAAAGTTTGAATTTCGAATTGATTTTATACCTCATAACCGTAAGTTAATTTTTTCAAAAAAAGAAATTTATTTGGTAGCTGTTAATAATATTTTCAGAAATGTCGTAAGTTAGATATTAAGGGCACTAATAATTGAAGTCATTTAAGGACAACAAAGGGTGATTTTTAGCACTTTATTGACACTATGCCGAAATTAATAATAAATTTTAGGATTATTTAAAATATTAAAAAACACCAGTGGTTTGAGATTTACATTGATTGGGATAATATTTTTTACTTTTCCGTGTGATTTTTCTTCGGCACAAGAAAATTTAATAACTGTAAGATAATTTACTTTACCCTTAACCCAAAACGAATTTTTATTCTCCTCTTGGGAAACAATGACATTTCATTTTCACGTATTTCCACCACAATTATGAGTATATGCACATAATATTTTTAAGCGTAGGACAATTTTTTGCTCTGCAGAGGGATAGTATATATTTCCTTGAATTTAAATGAAGAACTATAAAATAAGCGTTTCTTAAAATTGGCACTGAGATTTGCAAAATAAATATGTAGGTATGTTAATAACTTGCTAGTAAGATTTCGTTTGTTTATAAATGGCGATAGTGAATGTAAATGCAAATAAAAATTCTATGAAAAGCGTCTAGATTAGAAACAAAATTTCTTAAGATAAACAAGTTTTTCGTATACAAATAATTAACTAAAAACAAAGCGCATTAGTAGATAAATATTATATGAATATATACATGTGTATACATATTCGAATGTGTTCACTCACGGGAATCAAGCAAATTACGCAACAACCGAAGAGATTTGCATGCTACCAAATACTGTTCATGTCTGGGGTTGATTCTAGTTCACAAAACTTTTGAATGATTTAAGGGTGCGATGTGGGAGCAATGGGGGTAGAATTTAACTTTTAATGTGTATACTCGTCTCTCTTTCTCTTAATGAAACGAGCTTTTTCAGTGGTAAATATAGTTGTGCGCATGTGATATAAGACTCCTGATTTCGAAGCTCATAACAACGTAAAGCATTTGACATCGGATGTTTGAAAGGGAACAGGTTGAGTCACTCAATTTTCATTATAACTTTTATTAAAAGCGTTTGATTCTGTCAAATCAAGTTAAATAGCTTTTAGAACAAGGCAATTTTAATGTATTACAAGAAAGATAATATCAGAGATTTATCATTGCATGTTACCTTTTATTATGAATAAAATATGTCGCGATTATAATTAATAGGAAATTAGGTTAATATTTTATAGTAATGAGGAATTCAATTAAAACAGAATAGCTATAATGGACGAGAAAAAACACTTCTCTTACAAGCTTAACACAGTTCCATATGTATCTATATCCGTAATTGATCCAAAATATTCCATTATTTGTTCCGCTTATATAGCTGCTAATAAAACTACATTTTGTGATGTCTAATTGTGTTTGTCTATGCAATACAGGTATGATTTAATTTATTTACGAAAATGACAAATACAAACTAAATGTCTTATATGCTATAAGTATGCTCAAATGGGAAACGAAGTTTATTCTTTATTTATTATTTCATCAATATCTTATAATATCCTTAATACAACAGCGTTTTAGATTTCATCGTCTTTTTCCTTTTAATTTATTTTTGTTGGGCTTTCCACTATGACAATGTCCGACTCTAAGGTTTTGCTGAGGTGTACTCTCTAGTTTCGAGGTCATATGATCCACATTTTCCTGTTCTGCAGATATCAAAGATGCTATAGGTCAACAAAATATAATGTATACTGCATGTACCTCGTTTTTCAATATTTTGTTCTTGGTATACTACCTCTGGTCCTCTCCTTTCAAGATAAACAGCATTAGGATTTTTCAATATCGACGTTGGCTGAAATCCAAAGTTGCTACTCAAGTTTGGAGAACCTGAAAGATAAAAAAATGTTTGTTTGTAATGTGGGTCCTAGCTTTCTTTTACAAAACACACCGACTGGACTAAAGAACAAATCTTCATTTGAGGCTGCAGGAGTAAGAAAAACTTCTTCTTTGCAACAATAGAACATGATTACAAGAGGATCAAGAGGATGGTGTGAGACATAAAATACAGAGATATTTTTGTACGTTAAGATACTGTTACAAAAATATTCCAAATACCTGACTTGTGATCAATTTGTGAGAGCCGATCTCCGTTCACATTCTCCATTTGATCTTGTTTGAGGTGATGGTCCTGTGGCGCATCGTGTGATTTTATACATTTATCGTTTGACGCTAGAAACAAAATATTCGACGCATTGAATATATCTATCAATACATATAGATACGAATAGTAGAGTTGGCCAGGCAATTTAATTGTAATACTAATAGAGCCCAATTTAATGTTACTTATACAAATGTTCCTTTTAAACAATTAATTATAATCAAGTTATATTAGTTATAACGTTTATATTTATCATGTATTTATTTTGATTTATAAATTATTAGTTATATGCAATATTTCTTTTAGAGCTAATGAGTTATTATGGATTATGGATGAATAAGAAATGTAAGTGGAAGAAGAAAAAAATACGAATAATTAAATCATATTAATATAATATTCCAATTGTAACTGCATAGCTAACTTGTGCGTACTTTTAATGTACATATGGTACAACTTAGAACTAGATATGTACATATGCATTTAAAATGACATTTTTAATTTAGTATCCATTACCGACAACGGAGTTCTGTTCAAGATCCGTTTGCTTAGTGGAACTTTTCGATTCTTCAGAAAATTGTTGTGGAGCAAGTCTTTCCTCATCGCTTTCTGTAGGCTCTTGTTTGATTTCCTGGATAGGAATAGGAACAGGTGCTTGCTTTTGTGGTTTAGGCATTGGTACTGGTTTTTGCTTATCAATACGTTGACCATTCTCCTTGATATCCATAATATTATCAAATGATTGAATTCCGGTGGCGATTGAGGATGATTGCTGTTTTTTATTACCATTGTTAAGGTTTGGCTCCGTTTTACAATTCTATTACCGAAAGATAATTGATGAGATGTACATTGGTCCTCAAACAAATACGTGAAAATTTATTTGAAAATAATTTCACTTACTGTCTCGTTTGTTTGTTGTATTTCCTCATCTTCGTCCCCGTTATTATCGTCAGATGTTGCAGACGATGTAGATTCTGATGAACAGCTATCTTTATTTGAAACATTCTGTGGTGGTTTAAAATCGGAGTCATCATCGCTGCTAGCATTACCGTACTTGTCAATAATCTGGTCTAAGGTTAGATCTTGATCAGAACTGCTTTCATCGACAGCCTTACGTTTATAAGACAGAGACTTCTCCTTGGCATCAGTCTAAACGAAAAAGCAAAAGAGATAATTTGTAGATTTGGTACAAATGCAATAATTGTTTGTTTATATAATAAATGACCTAGGAACTACAGCCCATATGAGATTTTGCATAAATTCGTCAGCAATTATTTGTATATGTGTATTTGGAAGATGATTTTGAATGCATCTATATTCAAAGCATTTTCAGCGATTTTATAAATATGGCGCATATCAATTCACTACAGAAATTTTAAAATTGTAAATGATAAGAACAATGAAAAGTTAATAGCAAATTCATTTATTTGCAAATTATAAAATATAAAGCATGAATTAATTGAATCAGTTTGTTCAACAAGAACCAAACGGTTGGCGAATAGATACTTCCATGAAATTCCACGGGCCGGCATGATAACATTATATACATACGTAAATATGTTTAGAATCTTCATTAATATTTCTAATCGACTTATCCGTTTCCTACCTCATTGATCTTGTTATTAATTGTTCCTTCATGATTGTTTCGTGTTTCCAAAGATTCAGTTGCATGCTTGCCAGGCTTACAAACAACTACAGATAATATTGATCTCAATTTCGAAACTAATCCTGCACTGTTTTGCCCCTTTGCCTGTTCTTTTGTGCGTATATCGCGCATTCCTGTAATCCTAATTGCTCGTAGTTTTCGTCTTCGCGTTTGAATGAAGTACACCACATCGGTGGGCAAAATGGGTGCATTACCAATAAGAAGGCCTGCTATCGATAGCGATAAGCGTACGGAACGCAACACCAATATCATTGCTATGAAAGGTATCCAAGGCAATGGCCTTTGTAATGGTTCTTTGGATTCATTTTTATCACTACCTATAAGGAATTCAATTAAGCATGAGTATATTATTTTTATCATTTTGTATTTAAACGGAATTAAAAGTATACCTTGTGGCAAACTCCATTTTGCTGTATCTTCAATGAGTTTTAGCAAACTGTCAACCTTTCCTGTGGCATATTGGCCAATATATGTCCCTGCAAATTTTTCACCAGCCTCGTAAATTGTATTATAGATTAATCCATTGGCCTTTCTTGATTCATCTTCAATTGCATCATATATTGAATCCTCTTCGTTTGTGTCCATCTGTTGTGCAGAAGCTACCCCACTCATATTTGGAGAAAATTATGCGTTCAGTGCAATACGTAGTCTAATGTTAACCCTAGAAATATTGAAATAATATACAATGTGAAGAATAATTTGTTGGTTCCATATGAGCTTATAATTATTACTATTATAATTAATAAGTCTATTTCAAAGTTATCATTGAAGGCATATTTATGCGTAAATTGTGCCAATAGGTGGGTGGTCATTTGTCCAAGTTTTTTTTAAAGAACCAGATGTATTTACACTGTACGAGTGGGAAATATAACTTAAAATTACTATTAGAATTTGTTCAAAACAAAAGACTGGTTGCCCTCAATATTAAATGATTTAGTATATATCATTATTATATATTTAAATTTATATACAAAATCGGCGAAATTCCACGCCAAACAAAGTGGAGTCTATATATATATATAGATACGTAGGATATTTCGTTACTGGAAAGTATTTGTTTTTGCTTAACCATGTCATGTTTTTTGACTGAATGAACACATAAATCAATAACATATATATGTATATATTATATATATATAAAATATATATATATATATATATAATATAAACAAAATAATGGTACAAAACATAATATAATTATACATACATTTTTTTATTCATTGCAGAATAAATGCAACATTACTTATCCGTATCAAAATCAAGTTGTTCGTTTTACTGATATTTTTGCCTGGTGTTATACATAGTTGTTTATAAAAACTGTATATATCTTAATTTGTATATATTCTTTATACAATCTAAGGCAATGTAATATTATCTAGGGTTTGTCTTATGACACATATAGAAATCATAACTAATCATAAGTATACTGATACATATACATAATATTATTCACAAGCGAATTAATTTGTATACTTAATGATATAAATATCAAAAATAATCAATCGCAATGTTTCTTTAGTTATCAACTATATACATTTAAATCACGTTGCTTTTGAGTGCATTCCCAAAGTTCATATGTTCAAGGCCATATAAAAGTTTTTTTTTTTGGTATAAACACTACTGACAAATTCAGGTTGAAAGTCTAGACAACAAAAATTAGCTCAGATTCTATTTTCCAATACTACTCAAAAATAGTTCGAAAGATTATCAGATAAGTCTGTCAACTCAAAAAATAAACTGGAAAAACTAACCGCGTTATGTCTAATATTGAATACATCTATATCATGACAACATTCTAAGCCGGCGCAGCTTATCTGTCACCTTTACCGGCTTTTCGACACTTCGAGTAATATTTTGATGTTCTCTTCTCTTACTCACTATGTCTTATACATTATGACCTTTAAACTCATTTAAATAACTGTGTACTCAAAATAGAAATTAATAATGTGACTAATTTCATAACAAATAGTTCCGTACTTTGACCGGAGAGCAATTACTAAGTGATTCGATTTTCGCATTAACTTCTATGAATTAAAAACGAAAATTTGATATATTTACTTCTATAAAGCTGATTACAATAAAGATAATTCAGTTTCAATATGGGCTACTACTTGTATGTACCTGATACCAAATTTAGAATTTCGGGTAAATATTCGCAAGTCACGATCGCGATCACGAAACGAATCTTCTATGACATTAATTGAAATAAATTAATATGTGTGTGTAGATATGTATATATGAGAAAATATATACCCTTTTTTAGTTAGAGTACTCTGGAATATATCCGTAATTAGATAAGCTAAAAAACAAATATTCTTCATATCATCATGGCTCTTGGTCTCACTATAAATTATTTGTTTAATATATATATATGTTTATTGAATGTTCATGATTATACCTCTACTGCTAGTTATTTGATATATGTAAATACAAATGATTATATTTACATTCTTCTGTACTATATAATTTTATTATCTTTGCGAATTACAAAACTCAAATAATAGAAAACATAATCTTGAATAAAAAATTGCGATTTACTTAATTATTCTGCCATGCACTTTGCAATTTGTTATTATCAGTGGTTCTCAGCCAAAGAGCAAAGTGTATCTTGCGAAGACCACTCTCTGAGCCACAACAACGAAAATAAGTATTTATATACCTAAAGAAATCAAGCTTTCTTCCATTAACTGCCTACGATTTTGTGCAATTTTGCTTATGAAATATTTTCGAATAGAATAATCAAAAGTCTATAGTATAAATTCCTATTCCTACCATCTGACGATTAAAGAAAAAAAAGGAAAGAAAATACAAAGTTCTATTCATCGATATCATTTATGTTCTTTATAATAATATTAGCATTGACAAGAACTGTTTTATTTCTTTGTTTTAGTGAAATCTGGTCATACAAATTGACATTGAACCCTAACTTGTCACCAGATAGAGGAATGAATTTATCACAGCCAATTAACGGTTAGAAACATTTTTTTTATTTCGTTCAATTTTCCTTCGCACTCACCGTTAAGGCTTTGAAAGTAATTCACTTTATACGGAATATTTTTACACACCTTTTTTGTGATAATGAATTTTTGTAGACTCACGGGATGTTGTACTGTATTACAGTTGTAAAATAACTCCGTCTTGCAATTAAATTCTATGGGCTGGGCTTATCTTATATATTTGTGTTTTTTTTTTTTATTATTTTAAACTATTTCTTATTAAAACAAAACCAAAACGAAAAGCGTCGATTGCACCTATCTTGCTCGTAGAACATCATTAAACTGAATAGTATTAGACTGGAATTGAGAATGAATGCGGCGAGACTTTTAAAAATGAGAAGTTACTCCTAGTCGATGAGCAAGACATATACTAACACCCGCTTTATTATACCTCATTGTATAAGATTATGCTCTCACTGTTTCTCTCTCTAAAAGAGACGTACAAGGCTTGTGATCAACTTCAAGTTAAGAGGAACTCGTAGCTGAATGCATATAATGGAGCAGGATAAAGTTAGAAAAACAACTAAGTCTATGTAAATATGTGTGAAATGAAATGAAAATGTAGGTGCCCACACATTTTAAACATATTTTCATGTATTTAACGCGATACACAGTACTTTCTGAGTAAATCGATATTGTTTAAATATGGCCTATGATCAGTATTGTACTCACAGAATAGAATAAATCGCTTTTCGAATAACTATGTACATACGCATCCAATTCATATAAAAAAACGACTTACTGTTAAATAATAAATAAATTAACAATTTCTGTCAGAAATACGAAGAGAATAAAAAAACACCTGCACTAAATGTATAGAATTTATTAAATTATTTTCTATTGTGGTAAGTTTACTTTCTAAGTAAACATATGTATATTTTTGTGTAGGAACTGATGTTCGAATCTGTACACGTGCATATGCACATTACAATTTGCCTGAAAATATGCACTATGTATCATAGAAATCAGCAGCAGTCCCTCACATTTTTATCCCTCACTATACATATATGTATGCTTTTTTTGGAAATGCACTCACTGTCAAAGCATTTACTTCATATCCTCAGGTAAATACAATGCTTCACAGTAAATGTTAATATATAATTACTACAAAACATTTGTTGTAGTATATGTTCAGGTGTTTATGTGCGGAGCAGATTTTATGAACATTCTAATTGGATGACATTTTTTTTCCACATTTAACATAAAGAACATCCACTCAGAAAACAAAATCTTTAAAACGTTTTTATAAATATGTGAATTTATTTGTTTATGTGTATTTAGTTTGCCGTAAGAAGTACAAGTTTAAAAGATAAAAAAAAATTAATAAATTTGTGTACCTAAAACACCGGCTCAAATTTGAATCGCATGTCACCACTTGGTATCAATATTATGTTACTGGTGTAGGTCATATTACTTCCGTACCAAGACACTTTATAATTTCGAATTAGTCTAGCTAGTAAGGTTTCCATTTCCATTTCGGCTATTCGCTTCCCAATACAAGTCCGCGGGCCGAAACCAAAGGGTAGGTAAACAAATGGATTATTATTCTTTGCTTGTGGACATGCTCCATCCCCTGTCTTTAACCATCGTTCAGGCATGTACTCTGAACTTTTTGGAAAGTAGAGATCGCTATTTGTTAAGGGCATGACTCCCATGCAAACTCCTGTGCCTTTTGGCACTCGATGATTACTTAGCACAATATCACAACCAGCCATTCGAAAGTTTGCAGGGGTAATTGGTGTTATCCTCAAAGCTTCCTTGATACAAGCTCGAAGATAAGGCATGTTATTTGTGTTTTCAATTGTAAGCGGAGAGTCTTTGTCGGGCAAAATGGAAATAATTTCCTTGCGTAAGATATCTTGTTTGCTTTGATGTTGTGCTATCATATAGAGAGTAGAAAGAAAGACAGAACTTGTCTAAAAATATAACAATAAATTATTTTCATGAAAGCATTAATAAATTAAATTAGTTACCGTGTCCATTCCTGCCATAAGCATGTCTATAGCCATAACTGTAGCGATTTGCTTGTCTATACGACACAGTTTTTCTAAGACACTTTGTGGTGGTTTACTCTCCTTTCCAAAGTTACTGACAGCTTTATCAATATATTTGGTTGTGATTGCTGTAATTTCTTCATATGTTTCAATAAGTTTTTTAAATTTGTGACTTTTGTAGTATTTCCAAAAAGACGGTTGAACATCAAATTCAAAACTCAGCTGGAAAAATGTTGACATACAACCAGCAAGTTTTAAAGCGTCTGGATTTTGGCTACTGGATTTATTAATCAATCCCATTCTTGTATTAAGCCCGATACTGCAAATTGATTCGAATGCCCACAACTTCATTTCTTCATGAAAATCGTTCGTCAATTCATTTGTGTCTGGATGTCTCATGGATTCTATCCTAAAATAAGTATAATAATATATTTGTTATTGACTCATTATATAATTTTAACTTTTGTATGAATTCCGAAGAAATTGCATCAACTTGAGGTAAGTTTTGGCGGACAGTTTGAATTTTCATCATTATTGGATTGACTTTATTCCTAATATCTGCCCAAGCTTTGCCCTGTCTAAAATATTATTAGTTACATTAGTAGTCGTTGTTATGAGATTATCTTACTCTGAAACAAGGCCTCCGATACCTTTAAATATATCGGGTCGAATATTTTTTCTGTAGAACGTAAAAGTCTCCAAACCGATACGAATCGGCCAAATACCTTCGGTACGGTATACTCTTTCTATATCAATAGGATTGTATGTAAATACTACATCCGGCTTATCCATCATTCCTTTAATAAGGAATATATCTCCATATTTGTCACGAAGAAGATTATGGAAATCAATTAAATTTGAGTTGTGTAGCTTGCCTTTAATTAACAATAAAAAAAAACATATAAGATAACAAATAAAACAAAATTGTACCTCCAGGAAGATAGAGTGAAATCAATTTTATTTTAGATGGGCCCGGTATGTCATTGAAATCTCTTGCATCATTCCATTCCTGATCAAGACTGGATAGTGAAGAATTTTGTTCTATTTTTGGTAACTTTAAACATAACAGAAAAAATTAATGTCTATAATGGATTTGTGTTGTATTGTATTTTCTCGATTTAATGATTTTTTTAATAAGTATATTTGCACTACACAAAATATTTTTGTTAAACTATCTTATCGCAAAAACATTATTTCATTGCGACGCACTGTACACATCAAGCTTCTTAGCTGAATGCAGATAATAATAATATTAAGAATAGATTTTTACCTTAATATATGTATGTAAATGCTGATTGTAAGATTATTGTGTCGAACATGCATGCATGCATACAAGCAAATTGTAGATTATATGCTAGTAAGTAAAATAATGGATGGAATACAAAATGGAAACGGTATTTTGATGGAGAGTAATAAGACGCTAAACGAAGCAATGTTAACATATTATAATAAATTTGCAACTTTTTAACAATTGTGAATGTATGTTTTGAGTATCAGGAAGTAAGGGAATGAAAATCGAAAGTGATTAAATTAAAAATAGCTCAACAGAAAAAATTTCATTGGACTTGCGTACAATCTTTCTAAATCTGAATTTTGTATCTGATAGAAGATCAGAACGTAAATATAAATTAAAAGGCAGAATTACATGTCATATACAATTAGATAAATATTTTTTCAATGACCTTGATTATGAACGTTCAACTATGTAGAAATACGTAAACAAGCAAAACATCAGCTGATATGAAAGTTGTACATTTGTAATCTACTTACTCTTGTGGAAACTTGGGTAGACATTAATCGATGAAAATGTTTAAATTTCATATATCTCATTTGCAGAGTCATAATTTGTGTCACTGAGTACGGTATTTTGTTTACAAACAATTTAACAATGTTAGTCGTATATTATTTCTGATGACTTTAATAAAGTAACCTTCGTATTCAAGGCAGGCGAGAAACTAATGAATATTGAAACCATTGAGACAAATTATGTGACAATTTATATGACGTCAATTTACCTAGGAAAAAAACGCTTGTGGAGTGCTTAAAGCTTTCTTTAAGTAAAGACCAACACTATCATTGTTGGTGATAATTGGTATAGGTTCAGCAGTTTTAGTCTACAAAAAAAAAAATATATGGAAAGCGTACCCATATTTTTTTGTTGTAAAAGGAATTCTATAACTTATTTCTTCCCATTGATAATATTACCAATTCATCCAGAAATTTGTTTCAATAAAGTGAAAATAGATATTGATTTTATATAGACATAAACAAATATAAATGAAGCCCAAGAACTGACTGACAACGGTTAAGTCAATCGACCTTGTTCAGGAGCTAAAACTAGGTTCGCAAAAAAAAGAACCGATTGCCCTGTGAAGTTTTAGTCTAATTTATTCTAAAGAAGTGGAACTAAGATCTCTTCAGAAGTTCACCAATTACATCAAATACCTTAGTCATTCAAATTTGTGACAACCCAAGAAACATGTCTCGACAGCAATGCACCTACTCCCAAATAGTAAGATGATATATACATACATTCACTTCAAAGGATTATTTTGTTCACTAAATAAAAATTCCACCGCATATTTCTACCAAGGAATATTGTATATAAATTGCTAAGTGTGGCTAGTACAAGACATTATGGTGATCCAATTACTGTCGATAATGTCGAGAACAGCATTTATAATCTTTACGTAGTATAAAACAATAGCCGTCTGTTCCAATGTACGCTTAGATATTCTAAACTACGCAACAGATTTTAATGCGGTTTTCATCACTAGACAGAGTGATTCAAGAGAAAGGTTTTACGTATGGTTTAAATTAGTTAAAATATGACCATAATTGTTCGCGATGTCGAAAGAAATTAAACGTACTGAGAGCTTTCGGGGGCTTCCGCGTCGCAAGGGTGCAAAAATCGTATCGGCTTTAGCTCTTTTTTGTTCTGTTATTCTCAAGGGTGGGTTTCGGAAGCATGTAATGCATGTGTACGTAAGATGGAAAGGTGCCACTAAAAGACACATTTTTTTGCGATCGCATTACTCAGAGCGGATGATAGTTGATAGTCGACTATGTCTATCAAAAGTACTACGGTCAACTATTGGCTTAGACGATTACACCCCTGCTATCGAAATTTGATAATTTGACCGTGTGAAAACATGGTACAATTAATATCGATAAATGGCTGTATTTGATGTGACGAAATCTGGTCGCGTGAAAGCGCCCTTATTCTTTTAAAATATAACAAAATAATGTATGATGAATTGTGTCTCTTTTTTTAGGACGACAACAAAAAAAGGTCAGCGATCGCATATGTTTATATTATACGGAGAGACATATTTAACCATTTTAATGTTAAAAAAGTGTACACAATATGTGTATTATGTGGAGATTGGTCTTATTTGTCCTTATCAAATTTCATGTACATAATAATTGCTTTTTACACCACACAATTAAAATTAGTAGATATTTATCAAGCAACAAAACTACGCGGTCCGTATGTCGCACTTTCAAGAGTGCAAGAAAGCTTGTTTGTACGGTCTCAAAAAAACGGCTCTAAAGATTGGATATAAGACATACTGTAGTATAGTCAAATCATAATATATTTATTAATCACTCCACACTGACATCACATTAGTGTGTCATCAATATCGGACAAATTTGGTGAATATCTAACCACCAACGCCAATTATCGAACATTGACATTGACCCACACATGCTGAAATAGAAGTCCTATATATGGACCTAAAATAGAATGTATATATATATACATAAATGTATACATAAATATATAACCAACTATTAGTTATTTATTTTATTAGTAAATAATGCAATATAATCATTCATTTTTACATTTATTAAATATGTATAATGTCTTCATAAATTGTTCACAATCATCTCATTCGGCTTTGTTTCTTATGTTTCTTTAAGTTATTATTTATATAGCAATCAAGGTACGTTAAAGTTTGATGATTTGAATTTATGTAAATATTTTATTCTACAATAATAATGAATAGTATTGTTTCAATTTGATTTGATTGTTTGTATGAAGATGTTATAAAGTCGTGATAAAATGCGATCCAGATCTTATATTTTCAAATTTTAAAAATAAGTGTTAATTAAAGTGTAGAGAGTACTTAAAAATGGGAAATATATATAAAAGTATATGTATATATATATATACTCCATATCTTTATACAAATAATTATATATATATATACATATACACTTTATAAGCATATGATATATATAATATGTCTTAAAAATAAATTCGAATGTTATTTTTTTAGTTTTGGGTATATCAAATGTTATAAGATCGATTTTTTCTGCATATTAATGCATCTAATATATATTTATATCTATGAGTTTTCCTCAGATGCTTTTTATCTATGTGTGCATATATTTAATATAAACGTTGTTTTTTTTGTAGTTTGTTATATGTTGATGTAACATTTTGGAACAAATAAATATTGTTACCGCTTATGAAAAGTTTGCAGAATGTATATATTTTAACACGATGTAAAAGTTACGACTATGTTGGTATTTTAATATAAAATATACGTACAAAATAATTTCGTTGTTTATTTCTGATTTAATAATTGCATCGGTTGATTATTTCCTACTGGTATGTATGAATGTTTATTTGTATATTTAGTATTTGATTAGTTATTAGTATATTTTTGCAAAATGTTGAAATTGTTTTATTGGTAGCAAGGTCTTTTAATATCATTATGTGAAATTGATGGTGAATTAACTGTTTACTTTGGTTACTTAAAGCGTCTTGTTTTTAGTTTATTCTATACAACAAGTCGCAATATATTTTATAAGGAATCTTGTAATTATATTTATAATTGCGTTATGAATGCAATGAATAAAAATGTTAATAAATCTGCATTAACGTGCCAAAAAGCACATTTCAATATTAACCTAATACAAATATGTAAACAGAAAGTGTACCCTATAATAAATGATTTTTTTATATTCAATATGAATATATGCCACAAATATGAATTAAATAAAAACTTTTATAACTGGCTTTAAGATTCAAAGAATACGAACTTGTGAATTTTTATATATACATAATTAAGAACCGATGAACACTTATACTCCTGCGTTTATTTATATTTAACTTGGGATTTTGTATCTAACTATATGAGTTCAATAGAAAATTGATATTTTTTGTATATTACAACTCTAAACGTGTATGGCTTACTTCCACTTAATTCGTTTACTTAAATAAAAATCAGTTTCTCGTATGTGATATGTAAATATGTATTTTTATGTATGTTTTTATGTTTTCAAAACCCTTAGTAGCACCATTAAATACCATCTTTTGAGTTTATTTTTTCGCAAAAACTTCTTAATTCTCTGATCAGTTGTGAATAAATTTAACTTCAATTATGTTGTACTGAATTTATTTAACCAAGGAGGGTGAACTAAAAATTCGCGCTTTTAAAAATTATGTGAAATTGGCAGTCACAAGCAACCAAATTTTATTTTTAAAAAAGGAAGAAGAACATTTTTTACTTATCTTGCTTTTAAAATACATGCGATGAATTTATCCTACAGTTAACAAAAATAAAAAATAATTTTAGTACAAAAGGAAACAATATAAGTACGCTCTTCGTTTACGATAAATAAGGCTATTTGAATTAAAAGTTATTTTATGTTTGTGTTGATAAATTGCAGTTACACTCATTCATTCATTTAATCTAGTTTAAAGAAAGTGTCTCATTTTATTCACATTAGTTATATGTGCTTTAAATTAATTAATTATTTCATAAAGTAAGTTTTTGCATTAAAAATGTGTGTGAAACTATGAATTTATTGTAAAACAGATAGCAGTTTCCTGTAACTGCCATGTATTCTGGAGAAATCGATCAAGTATATTTATTACTTGCTATTGACAAATACACTTTAAAATAAACATTTTGAGAAAAATTCTGTTGCATTACACTTCTGTACTACGTCAGAATTTTCTAATAAAATGTACATGTTTCATACAAATCATATAGCTTTATTTTTAGATCGTCTAAAGAGGTGTTCGTGAGCCCAAATTACAGGCTCTACGCTAAGTGGGCATACGCTAACTTTTATTTCAGATTCTGTTAATTTTTCAATTCTTGTGATGCCTATTAATTGCTACAAACCTATATTTTATATATAAAAACACTGTTCATTTGTTTATTCAACTTCTCTTTTGTGTATGTCATGGCCATAGAAATATAATTTATGCATTGTTGAAATTTGCTTAGTGATAGCATATTTATGGGTTCGTAGTTGCTTGAATTTAATATGTGGCGTATGAAATGATTTTTAACTATAGTCGCATTGGTAAATAAAATATATCTGCATATAGCCAATCCAAAGAAACTTAATTTAAATTTATTTTCTCATTCAATAGTATCATAGAAATGTTTTCTAGAAAAGCTAGTTAAATAGCCTATAACTTGCACATGTGTTCGCAAATGAATACGCGCATTAAAGTTAGGATACCATTGTTTTGAATAAAGCTTTAATAAAGTTATAATAAAGAACGCTTTATTCTACCCAACTATATACAGTATTTCATGGCAACATAAGGCAGTGCGGAAAGTAAAAGTTTCAAGTGCATAACCATTAGTAAACTCTTAATTAGCTAAATATCTATTAAATACTTTATGTGTTTAATATAAAGGAACTAAAACGGGTTTAAACAAAAATTTATAACTAATCTAAGTTGTAAATAGTTTTTTGTTTAAGATTTCCAAACATTCATTATTATATGTATGTGTATATTAATGAATACATATGTATATATTATTTTAGTCTGATATTGATATGTTTTGTTGTGTCATGATATGTTTCAATTTTAATTGTTTTTTTTTTCCTATTTTTTATTTACACTGATATGTAACGTTAACATTATTAGTCTAAGTCTTAATATATCAGTTAATATGTATATATATATTTTTCATCTTAATTACTAATAAATCACATTTAGTTTTCTTGTTTATACATACAATATATATATATAACTTCTCATTTACATTTTTGGTAAAAATCTTTCAATTGCTTTTTGTTTTTAACAATCATCCACAAATTCAATTCGTATATTTAATCATTCATAATTATTGCTTTTCTTGGTTATGAATTTCTTTTGTTTCCATTACATACAACTCTTTTAGCAAGTCAGTGATAGTCAATTATCTGCAATTACCTTCTTGTATTATTAAATTAATATTTTTGAGTTTACATGTGTTAATTATAAATTTTATTATTCAAAGAATATAATAGAATAGACTTATTTTTTTTATATTTGTGTGCCACTCTATTTACGCTGACTTTTCTACATCAGTTCCTCAAGTACCGAAAGATTATGAGCATATTATGAAAATAAACTCGCGGGAAACAGTTAAATTCTAAAACTGCCTAAATTCGTTAATATGTTAACACTCCTAATGATCTCATAAATGTATAATGATGTTTATAACATCAAATCCTTGGAAGGTTTTGAATATACATAATCACATTTAATATGGAGCGAATGATTAAACAATTGGTAAATACATTTTAGGTATGTAATCGATATTACATTATACTTTTGATCAATATATGTATATAAATGTTCGAGTTCAGGAAGGAATGATTATTCCACGACAATGACTTCATTGTCATTGTGTTGAAGATTGTAATTCCATAATTTTTTGTGAATTTTTACTTTTGCTATGCTTTTAACACTGTAAAGCTATTTATATTACTATAACTGTAAGCATTGGTGGGGTGGTTACTGGCACTGGTACTGGTGGTAAAATTTAATTTGTATACAATTTTCAAGTCAGTTATTGATATATCCAGTGGCAGGTCAAATAAAATTGATTTGTTAAAATGTTATAATTTAACTACTCATTTAAGTTATTTAATTTGTATTCCTATATTGATTACTTCATAACATCGCCATTAACTGATAATCACTCTGCTTAACGTTTTTGAAAAGTGCCGTTAGAAATTAAATTGTTGGCCATCGTTTTAGGGATTGTTTTCAAAAAGTTAATATTTGGAGTACTTTAACCCAGCTATTGATTGATTTGCTTAATAACTAACAAGAAAGTGGAAGAATAAATTTTTGTGTGAGACAATTAGCTAAAACGTATGTTAACAGATACTCGCGAAGACGATTTCCAATGAAATAATATTTTTTGTTAAGATTCTCTGTAAATGTAATATAATGGACGGATATTTCTTTCTACTACCAACAGAGCTGTGAAAAAATACGTATAATAATTCATTGACTATCACTGAGCGGAACGCAAGAATTCGGTGACTAGAACTAGAACTATGTACATAGTTCGCAATGTTAGTTATAAATAAGTAGCCGATTTAAAAATATAAATATATTTGTATGATAATTTTTCATGTGTGTACATATGCATCATGTATAAGCATATGCATCTATGCAAGAATTGTGCAATTTTTGCGCTCTTGTCTTTTGTAGAGATGTACATTAATCAGCTAAATAAATATTTTAAATATTAACCTACGACTGTTATATGTACATTATCAGTCCATCTAAAAAAAAATAAAATTATGTCATTCAATAAACTAATAAACTAAAGAAAAAGCTTCGGTCAGTTAATTTCTTAATTTTACGTGGAGTTGTTCATTTTTGTAAATTTACTCTTCCGGCCATCCCAAATCTTCGCCAACAAGCTCATAAAATTTCTGGTTGTGTTCAGAAAAAAATTTTCGCAATTTTGATACTACTAGGGGATCGACATGTGGATGTCGTCGACCCTTTGTTTCGCGTAGGCATCGATCTCCGCTATCATATCGCAGACAGTAAAATCCTTTGGTTTCATTGAAATAAAAATGATTGCTAGTGACACGGTGCTCAATGCCTGGAAAAGATAATGGATGATTGTTCTATAATGGAAATTGGAAAAACTTGCTAAATTATTAACTGTATCAGGTTTAAGAAGTTTGAAAATTTGGAAAAGTTTTTATTTGATTTACGCCTGATTTGATAAGTTATATTTATATATTATTGCAATATATAGACTGCAAATTGTTTCGCTCAAATTAATTCAGTACAAAAAATAATTCAAACATTTTTCAATAGAGCATCATCCATATGCTTGCTGGTAAATATGAGTGTACCTAGAAATGACTCAATTCGCCTTAATTGTGATACAGGATCATCTATTAACTGATCACCGTTTACTATAAGCAACTGTTCGCGTGGGAAGACTTCGAGCCATCTATGTAAATGTAAGTGGTACATTGATATAGTCAATGGGCGGTAGGATTCATTAACTGTTCCGTTTGGAAATATAGCAAGTTCTTCGAAAGATCTGTAAATAAAGATATAAAAAAACAACATATATATGTATATGAATATGAATATGCACATAATATATTATGTAATAAAGAATACCAGAATCCACTAGGGCAGTTTGGTAAGTCATATACATTTGGAATTAAATTAATTTTTCGGCAAATAAGCTTTTTATTTCTCAACATAGTCTTCTTTGAGCTCGATGCATGTAATGCAGAGTTTTTCCAGTTATAGTATTCTCTCAAAAAAATAAAAATGTTTTAAGGTCTGATTCTGGAAGCCTTGTCTGGAGAATATGCTGAATGGGGTAGCAATTCACAACCTAATTTGTAGCGTATTTTTATTTCAAATTGATGGTGGAGAGTCCCCATAGTATATTTCTTATCGATGACGATACATATCATCAATTAGTACACGAAATTTACTTTCGTTGAAATTCACGATGTTGCCTGCTTTCAATAACTGTATGCAACTTGCTGAAAACTTGCCAGTAACCTACTCATAACAGGACTTGTGTTGAACTTAAGGAAATGAATTTCAGAAAGTGATGAAATGACCTATCTGCCTTTCCACGTAACAGCAATTTGAATCAGGAGGAATAGAGGAGATAATTGGGATATTTATAATTGTTTTTAAATGGACTTACTTCGATATCGTATTGGGTGCATTATTTAATACAGATGATGGTGTCGTATTGCTACTGTCACTTCCTCCAAAATGTGTTCGCTTTCCAGTATAACTATCATATAATTGCGATGAAAATGAAGGCAATCTATTAAAGTGCATTGGAGATGATGAGGAAAAAACTGGCAACGAATTCGATTTTTGAGCTTGTATTGCTGGAGGAATGCTGCCTGCTAATGGTAAAGTTGCTGTTGCAGCATGGCTTCGCAATTGAGTATAGTCTGAAATTGCTCGAGTTACGGGCTCACGTACAATAAGAAGGAGCTTTATACTGGCGTTCATTGCCCTTACACGTTCCGGTACCTGAAAATAATTGTACGTAAAATGTACGCCATATATATTCCTTAATCATTCTCAAAAAAAATTAAAAAAAATGTAGTGAGTCTTAAGCTTTATAATATAATATTCGCATTAAAAAAAACACTTTAATGATATGAGCAATTTTTCATTTTTCACTTACATAATAAGAGTTATTTTTCACATGTTTAATAAATTGTTTTAATTCATATACTATAATTATAGGACATGCATTCGAGGAGACCACGTATATATTGAACACACAGTTCAACATATGTTGATACATCCCTTCTTTCATTTGTACTTCATGTAAATTTACATATGTATTTAAATAAAAGGCACCGAAATCTACTTGACTTCGTGTACTCTATATTGTAGAGTTTACTGAACCTATTATATTCATTGTAGTAGCTCCCAGGAAACAATGAAATATACAGAAACTGTAAGGATATACCTATTATTGTCATTCATTCATACTATTGACGGAGAAAAGTTTTTGTGATTTTAAGATATACAGAAACACAAATATCTGCACGTGAAGTACAGACCAAGTAAGTTTAACTGCTAATTGAAGTAATGGAACTTTTCTTAAAGCAAATTTAGCCTACATATACAGTGCAATTTCGATGTTTGCAACTAATGAAAACATGAACTGTTGCGAGAACCGAAAATTTGCAATAATCGAATATATATTTGAAACACTTAGAAAAGTCTTACGCAATATACAATTTAATGTATAAATAAAATATCCTGAATATGTATTTTATAAAAAAAATTCATTTACATATGTAAAACTCTAAAACATTGGTTGCAATATCAAGTGTTGCATACGGGAATACCAAAGTGAAGTTGATAAAAAGTAAGCTTAATTTATTTGTGAAATGGTCCAAAAAGTGTATTAAAAGAATTCACAAATAATAAATGAAAATTTATAACAAAATTGTACTTAATTTAAAAAATAAAAAAAATAATAGTTAAGTAGCGTGCTGCATTTGCTTAAGAATAATATAATAATAACATGGGTGTTGCTGCAATGCAACGTGGGGCTGTTCTAGTTTCTATACCAAACATTCGTATTGTGTATACTATTGAAGTGAATGATGATGAGTGTTGCATTTGTAATAATAGTAATGAATGATAAAATAAAGGATTTATAAATAAAATAAATCTTTTGTTTTTGACTGATTCCAAAATGTAACATCATATTTTATCTTTTTTAATATTCTATACACCCATTGCTTTTTTCCCATTAAGGAGTGTAATATTATCATCATACATGTATATTATCAATAATTACAAATTCCTGACAACTGTTACAAGCACAGGTAATTTTAACCAATTGTTTTATCGTAACTGCATTGGTAGATACATGTATGCTCGCCTGTACTTTAGTGTACAATTTTAACAATGGCACGCACAACATGAGTGGTTGCTGTGGAATCTATTCCCAGGTCCACCTCGGACCTTTACCCTCCCCTATTACTTTTAATACATAAATTATCTACTTACTTCTGGTGATACAAAGTAGCTTGGACTTTTCTCGATTGTGATTTGACCACGGAAAGAATGTGGCATTTTCTTTCTATACCATTCTAGACCTTTCATATAATTTTCATCACGGTCAAAAAAATGAACTTCTCCGCCTGCCTTTTGTATCCTCGGGTGAAGGTACAACATCTCTAACAGAGCACGTGTTCCACATTTTCGGATTCCGATGATAAGTGCCTAGAATATTGGTTTTAATTTACATCAGTTATGAATATAATATATTAAATATTCCTGATCATAGACAAGTGTTGACTCCTGCATGAGTTAATACCTACCTGAGGCAAGCGCCTACTGGTCTTTGGAAAGTGTACTCTATTTGGAAATACCATAGGGTGATTTATTGGAGTCAGTCCTCCAGGATTGATGACTTCCGGAACACGATGTGTTAGTAGAGTCAGTCTATGTCTTTCGGAGACTGCTTGTGCTGCTTGAATATTGTAGACTGCACTATCGTAAAGTACATGAAAAGTGAAGAACAATGAAAGTAGCATTACAGTCAGAAACACAACTGCCAGCTTAGGACGGGATACGCCAACTACAAGAATGCAGTCGGTGTGTGATGTGTCTGGCCCTATTGGCCTCATTGCCGATTTAGGTAACCATCTGAAAATATAAAAATGTCATCAATCAAAATCTTTAAGTTTATAAGACATAGTTTCGTTTGTAAACGCTTACTTATAAAATATAATTGCTTCATAATCTGTGCCACTTTTTTTGCAATATTATGACATGATCGATTTGGTCGATACATTAAATTAAACATTTACATATTTATATAATACGTAATAGTGTATATAAGACAGCAACGCCGAAATTTCACGAACGCAAAAATGTAAATACGCTATGCGAGAGAAATGATTGTTATGTATGCAATGTACCTGAATTTGAATGCTGTTAATGGTAAAAAACTCGAAATTTTTTTAATTCTACATATTTCCACAAACTTTACTCAGTACAATAAAAACTAAAGTACACTGGATGATTATTTCCCAAGAGCAATTACTGGAGTACATATATACGTTTCCCTGCATGCCTGCTTAAATCATAACGCCTATCTTTTTAGTTGTGGCTTGCTTTAGTACCTCGTGTGCTGCATGTTTTAAATTTATAAGAATACGTAAATATACCTACATAAATATATGTGGAAGTGCGTAAGAATTCAGTGAAACAAAAAAAAATTGCATTTGGATAGGTATCTTGACACCTTTCTGTTGAACTTAAGATTTACTTAAAAACCGTCATTTCATAGGTTTTCCACTTTCATTTGGTTTTTTTTACAAGTATTATTTTAATATGAACATATGGCGGAAGAACAGTAGTGTCTGGGTAGAGTGAACCCCTGATTGCGTGAACAATCCGCTGGCATGAACACCCACATGAAGCTAATACAAAGGGTTCCGACATACCAATTCAGAAAACAATTCGCGAATAAGCTGTACAGAAAGTACTGCAAAATAAAAAAAAAAACAGATATGTATTAAGGATTTTTTTTAACTAAATAAGAGAATAGAAATTCAATCTTAATAACTGTCAATAAAACTACTGTCCAAGTGTATTTTACGGATAGGAACGATTGGATAACGTGAACAATCTTATTTAGGTGACGGGCCGGGGTAACAATTAGTTCACGCTATACAGACACTACTGTATGTGCATTTTGATAGTAGTGCATATTCATCTAGGCTGTCGTATGAATTATATGTAAGATATGAATAAAACAATATGAGCATAGAATACGGTTACAAAAAAACACCATTGCCGTTTAAGAGTGAAAAGTGAACGATGATGAGAGTTGCATGTGTCATAATAGTATAATATAATAATATGGGTGGCGCTACAGCCCGTAGAGGGCCAGGGCCTAGCTTCTCAGCAACCACTCGTATTGTACGTGCTATTGTCCTATCACGAGTGGAACGGACCTACAGTTTCATTCCAAATCCGAACGGCCAAGTTTGAGAAGCTTTTTCTAGACAGTTATACTCTTTGAGCATTGTCAATGACTCGAAAGAGGTGTGGTCGTGAAAAGTATTTCTTCCCGCACCAGAGATCGAAGCTAGACAGGTAGGTCCAAATGCGTAGGAGCTGGCGCACATACTCACAACGCCACGGGCCACCATTAATATATTAATGAATGATAAAATAAAGGATTTCATATAAAATAAATCTATTGTTTTTAACTGATTCCAAAATGTAACATCTTATTTTATCTATTTTAATATTCTGTAAACCCATTACGTTTTTCTCATCAAGGAGTGTAATATTATCATTACAAGCATAGGTAATTTTAACCAATTGTTTTATCGTGTCTGCATTGGTAGATACATACATGTATGCTCGTCTGTACTTTAGTGTACGATTTTTATTTGTTGCAAAAATAGTCAACATTTTCTTTAGGGATTGTCCGGGATTGTGCCAAGAACTGGTTGACTTTCGGTTCGATAACATATGTACAATGGATAATTTTTAATAAGATGTAAAGGCATCTAATGACAAAATGTTTTATATCTGTTTCTGGAATACTTACAGAATGTCTAGAGGAAGTTTCACCGAACAGTCTCTAAAAGGCAGTTCGTCGTTCCGTCGTTTAGCTGTCATCAGTTATAAGCGATGCTCTTTCTCGGGATAAGTGATATCTGCTTTTTTCATAAGTGAATAATCCATTGGTATGAGCCCATATAACTATATGAGAACATATGTACGCGGGCAGATTTAACGTGTCTCATTAGCATTCGACGTTGTAACTTTTCCGAAGCATGAAACGACAAAAATGTATTGGTATTGATATAATTCATGAAGATTTGTACATCATAGAAACCATCAATAATTAATAAAAGAAACGTAATCATTCTGATATTTGAACCCGTCCCATTAATTTTTTAAAATCAGAAGTTAATAAAATGATTCCAAGCATATGTAAGTTGATTGCGCTCTGTAAGGTTATGATCGATGAATCATATTTTATTTAGTAGTGAATGACTGAATGGTAGTTCATACTTACACCGATGACAAATTAATCTGCGGTATCTAATGGTATTGTGGGTAGCTACGACAAAACCCAAGAAGGGGTAATTGTGGTGAATACTGATGGAATACTCATTTCAGACTGCCTTCGACTTCTCAAAAGATGCCGATTCTTTTCATTCACTCAGTTGTTGACAAAGTAAATTTGGGTTTTGTTGTATTATTTATTGTTAGTAATGACTTGCTGAGATTTCCTAATATGCCTTGTTAGTAGAATATTAATTAGGAGCTTTATATGCACTACAGAGAAATAATAAAAAGTACGATTTTACAAGATTGGTATTTTGGTTCTTAAAAAACTTGCATTTTTTATCAGTTATTATTTGAAAGTTACATGCGATGAAAAAAACTTTGAATCATAATTACTGATGTTTTCGCATCCACATATCGTAGAAAATTGTCACTTTTCCTGCTTTAGATTCAAATACCTGAAATCTTTGCAGATTTCTTATCCAGTTGTTAATTGAAAATGCTGACCAAAGTGGCAAAAGTATCATACAATATCTAACATGTCCAGTCAACATAAGAATATAAAATATCAGTTCATGTCAAATTATTTCTTTTCTTCCAACATTTGTTTTCAATCAGAGGCGAAACATTTTGTTAAGCATTAAATAAAAACTCAATCACACAAATATCAAATTTAATAGCTGGAAAAAGAGTTAACGAACCTCACAACACTGAGTTCTTTTTGACGAAACCCCTTTACTGCTACATACAAATTGTAATATAACATAATAGTAAATTTAATAGTGGTATTGTTGATGGCGTTAGAACTATACCAATTACATATATATCTCCTAATTTCCTATTTTTCATTTTGTGGATGCAGTATACAATAAAAAATAAGTATATTTAAATTTCAAATATATTTTGTCACCTCAAACGACAATCGCTCTATTTTTGTTTTACAAAACATTATAGCTTATCTCGGTTATTCTGTAAATAATATTTTTCAACTCTAGCGACAGTCACTAATCTTTGGATTGTTATTACTTTTCTCGAAGATTTTATTCGCTTTTGTTTGTTTCTTCACATTTATAAAAATATGTATAGTCTATATTGATATGGATATCGATGTATGCATGTTCATATGAATATATATCGGGAAGGTAAGCAATATATTTATAAACTTTATTTAGCTTACACACACGATATTCAAATTAATATTCCGCACGTGAGGCATGCCTTCAAGGACTCTTCCATTTATTAAATCTAATTTATACCCTATTCTGAGAGTAAGTGTTTAGGAGGACAATAACACTATATTCATAGAAATTATTGCGAACTCCGCTCCTTCCTTTCGCACGGAAAAGCTAATATGTTATTCGAACACGATGGTCTACTTATCAAAAGAAGTCTTAGAGCAATATAAAGTAAAATAGGAGTAAATGAAATTCTGATGTATGGTGGGTTTATGTAGGAATAAATAGTTCGAAGGACAAATTAAAACCTGTACAAAATAGTAAGATCGGGAGAAATTCTAAAGCGATGTGTTTACTAACGAAAATCATTTGAAAAAACAAATCCGCATGATTCCAAGTCGATCACATTCAATGCACGCCGATTCATAAATAATACATATATTTCAAAGTTACAATTATTAAATTTGTGTTACGATAATACGACCACAATTAAACATTTTAAAATAAGAACGTGAATTGTATTTTTTCTATAATTTATACATATGTCTGAATAAAGAACTAAAAATAAAAATAATTTACTAATGTATATACAAAAAGGGGTGCGATATTAATTGTTCCCAAATATATAGTTATTTGTTCGTTTTCTTTACATGTACACTTGAATTGCATCTCTTGTGTTAGATTATCTCAAAAGCCTTTTTATATGGGAAATATGAGGAAACTATCTTCATGAAACAACCGGAAGGATAGTGGATTCAGAACTGGTGAAGCGCAGTATTATAGACGCTTGGTCAGCCTCCTCTTTGATTCCCTTTTTCTTCGCTCAGTGCGTATTTACCTTTTGGTGTCTCTTCCTTCATTGAATTTTCGAATCGATTACCTTCTAAATACTACACCCTTTTTTGGAATGGTAAAATCTACATCTTCAAGAACATATCTTGCTATCACCGCGGAGTGCTCCATGTCTCTCTCGCTTAGTAAATGAAATTATACTCTTTTTTAACATCATTATCATCTTCAAAATTGTCAAGAGTCACCAACTTACTTTGACCTATACGGTAGAGACTTCTATTTACCTTTTGTAGCTCGGTCAACCTTAGTCTCATGAAACCATCGACTGACATCAGTCCCATCTACCATGTTGATCAAGTTTGTCCCTTGACTGTAATGTCTTTAAACTAGCGATGATAACTATCGAATGAATGGGCACTATCGATAGTTAGTAACAGAATGATTTCAACTATCGAATAGCTGTATTCATACATTCATTCACGTACTTGGTCTTTAAAATGTGTGACGGTGGGGCTATGATTTTTCACATCACATTCTAACATCTTTCCATCTGACTCCATACAAGTGAAAAAATCATTCATTTGGCTCGAAATCATTCGAACAATTTTCCAATTGTGTCGATATTCCAACTAAACCATACACGTGAACAATTTTCCATGCAAATATTTTGGCAATGTGTGTATGCATACACAAAATTCTCTCACAGAGCAGCAGCAAAACCCATTTGGGGTTTTACCATAATGGTTTTTTTATTCTATTGGATGGATGAATATTGGAACGATTTTGGACTATCGAATAAATGAATAGTTTGAAACTATCGAATAACATGATAGTTTTCAATCGATAGTTCCCATCAGTACTTTAAGTGGTTAGTACCACTTGCCAAAAACAACTGTAGAGGTTAGGAGAGACTCTTCCTTGTTACCCGTTATTGTGGTGTGAACGTTTCTCCTCTCTTCTTTTTGTGGCACATTTACAACTGTTCTGCACACATATTTCTCGATATTTGGTGCTACTACCTGTTTGCTGACGGATGTTAGTCCCCACTTGAGTATGTTGACTGATTGGGACAGCGAAGTTTCTCATACACCTCATACATTCATTTGATACTTCAATTCTTTGACTTGGTACTGAGTTGCCTCGAATCCGGAACTACCTGTACAAAGTATTGGACTAACCTCTCATCGTCTAACTAACCTCTCCATAATGGTTTTTTTATTCTATTGGATGGATGAATATTGGAACGATTTTGGACTATCGAATAAATGAATAGTTTGAAACTATCGAATAACATGATAGTTTTCAATCGATAGTTCCCATCAGTACTTTAAGTGGTTAGTACCACTTGCCAAAAACAACTGTAGAGGTTAGGAGAGACTCTTCCTTGTTACCCGTTATTGTGGTGTGAACGTTTCTCCTCTCTTCTTTTTGTGGCACATTTACAACTGTTCTGCACACATATTTCTCGATATTTGGTGCTACTACCTGTTTGCTGACGGATGTTAGTCCCCACTTGAGTATGTTGACTGATTGGGACAGCGAAGTTTCTCATACACCTCATACATTCATTTGATACTTCAATTCTTTGACTTGGTACTGAGTTGCCTCGAATCCGGAACTACCTGTACAAAGTATTGGACTAACCTCTCATCGTCCAGCACAATCGGCTTCACTATTTCCATTATATGGTATACATAAGTATTCTGTGTATAAATACTTTAGTGTTTCCTTAAAAAATCCAACTATACATAAACCTTAAATGTTTACTTCAAGGAATTACTAAATTAACTAAAACATACAACAAAGGAAAGAGAAGTAAGTTTCAAAGACTGCATTAACTGATTGACGTAAATATGTAGACATTTATACAGAAAACACCAAATCTTCTTTTAAGCCCGTGCCGAATACCCGTTAAACTGCAGTCATATCAATTAATAATTCAGTTTGTACTCCTGATGTTTGTATATGGTAGAGACTAAAAGTATCCTCATCTGTTGGGCCAATTCAGAAGTCGCTGTTCAAGAAATTGTATTTACTTTTGGCATATCTCCAGTTGAACCCATTATACATTGCCTCGTATCCGAGAGAAATATACATGTACGTTTGAAGACTAAGTTAATATTTTTATTGTAGAACTTTGGCATATTATATATACAAAGCATTATAATTTTCACCAATAGAATTATAAGAGGATTTGTTTAAATGTTTGGCATGATTTCCATCACGGTAATTTTCAGACTAGCTGCAAATTAACTATAATTGAGTGTTTATATTCAATTTGAACTTGGCATTTTTTCAGGTTAATTTTGTTTTCTCATTAGGCTTTTCATTGCCAAAATTGATGGCATATTTCTGTAATAACAAGCCAAATTGAGTCTTACCAGTTACATATAATATATTCTTAAAGATTAAATTAGATGTGTATTTTTCATCCAATACTAGTTTTAAAAGGTAAACTATGTATTTTTCCACAAAACAAATAAGCAAAAGGTCATATTACCAAATTTTATTTCCTTATTTTAAAAGTTAAATTATTTGTGCTGGTGGTCTAAGACATGACATTTTTTTTTCAACGAAAACAATGACATCACCTATGTAGTAGCTAGCATCATCCTCAAGAAACTTTTGCTTAGTCCAAAATGGGTCAAAACTGCCGCTATTTATGCTTTAATTATTGTAGATTGCTTCGCGTTTATTATAAATTGATTTTATAATAAATTATGGAAAGATAATAAGATAATAAGAACCTTTTGCTTAGTCCAAAATGGGTCAAAACTGCCGCTATTTATGCTTTAATTATTGTAGATTGCTTCGCGTTTATTATAAATTGATTTTATAATAAATTATGGAAAGATAATAAGATAATAAGAACCTTACTTAATACGCATTATACTAACCTGTATACGCAGCAGTACCTAGCTCATATACTAGCTTGGAGTGCACTTATACCGATATGTTTACATGTTTTTAGGTGGCATTCGTACCCAATCACTTCAGAATATCTATATTTTGAGGATGGTTAGTTTATATGAATGATATATACACCCAAAGTGAGTAGTTATTTTAATTGAAGGAATCGTAAGTTTCTGATATGTGGTATCTAATATCGTTGACACATTTTCAATACATTCTATATAATAATATTTTTTTTTATAATTTGCGCGCGCTCAAGGGATTGCTGTTTCCGGGGTCTGGGGTCCGCGGTCAAGACACAGCACGGGCCGAAGGTATAGAGGGAGAAAGGGAGAGGAGGTACCTGTGCACATTGGTCTTAAATATCTGCGGGTTGTAGTCTGTGGGACATATAGGGCTGGGAAGAGCATTCCAAATTCGCGTAGTACGGCAGAAGAAGGAGTCTCTAAATTTAACTGTGCGTCCGAAAGCAGGCTTAAGGTTAAACTGACGAGCATTCCTAGCGAGACTAGTATTGCGGGTGAATTCATGGAGAGAAGGAATGCAATTGGCTAGCTCACTTGAGCATCGTTTGTTGAAAAAGCGATAAAATACGGACAAAGAAGAAACGGTACGTCGATGTTCGAGCGAGTCTAATGACTTTGCGACATTGTTGTCTCCTATAAGTTAAGTTTTATCGCTCGCTTTTGGATTCTATCTAGTAGGTGCAGGGTGGTCTTTATGGCACCAGACCAGATATGAGCGTTGTACTCAAGCATGGGGCGGATATACGCCTTATAAATGAAAGCCAAATCAGAGGGGGTGAAATATTTCTTGCATCGATTAAGGAAACCTAAACATTTCGCAGCATTTTTGGTGACCTCAAATATGTGATCGTTCCAACTAAGTGTTGTGTTGATACACATACCAAGTTTCAGGTTTCATCGACACAAGCGCCATTCATGGATAATGGCTGATTAACAAGGGTTCGCTTGAGTGACAGCAGACAGCATTGAGTTTTTGAAGCATTGAATTCCACTCAGTTGTTGTTTCCCCAGTTAATTATGCTGTCAAGATCGGAATTCAATGTGCTTAACATACGCTGCCGTTCCAATTCTACGGCCGAAGGGCAGGGTCGTGAGTCTCGGAACGAATATGAAAAGCTGAGGGTGCTGTCATCAGCGAAGGAATGGATTGGATTAGAAGTAGGTGACAAGAGATTATTAATAAAAATGAGAAAGAGTGTCGGAGACAGAACAGAGCCTTGGGGTACACCAGCATTTATTTGGTGGATATCAGACTTGAGCCCATACAAAACAACTTGAATTGAACGGTTCGAAAGGTAATTTCTAATCCATAGAAGAAGAGATTCATCGATACCATATGCACACATTTCCGACAAAAGATATACTAGGGTTCGTCTCTCTTAAAAATCGAATACATTATTGGCTTTGGTGTAGAAATTTCGGGCGGGTCAATAAAAGGATCGTGGTCTCCCACTTGGGGGTTGTGTCTAAGGTTAACACCCTCACCACGTAAAAAACAAAGGGTTCATAAACAACCACTTACTTCGGATACGGACGCATGTAAAATGTTAGGTCGCTCAACAGGCCACGTGCAGCCAAAGAACGCGCGTACGCCCTTGGTTTCTACCATACATATAGCACCGCAACCCAGGAAGTGCGGCAGGGCAAAACAAAAAATAATGAAAAACGGCGACATGGACGAAACCGTGCACTAGATCTTCAAAAACGGTGACATCTACTACGATGATTGCAACAGAGGGAGGCGCTTATTTGAATGTGGATTTGTTGTAAGGCAGACTTTTTGTTTGTCTTAAGCTTTGTTTGTAAAAGCGACTAACACATAACAATCCTCATCAAGGCAAAATTCGGGAACGTTAGCCTGATTTGAGCCTACGCCTATGACAGAGATCAAATATGATAACAGCAACGATCACTTCTATGACTTCCTAAAAAGGACAAACGATTAATGCCTTAACTTCGACACAGAGATCTTCCTTAACCAGGAGACTTAAAGACAAAACGACATTTTCGCTAAAGTCATTTGGAAACACAGCTTCCTAGACACTACATCCGATAACGGACTCAAGCTGGTGGACCTTGTGACGGGGTGTAATCTCTTTATAGTCAGTGGTTTTTTCACGGTGCTGTTCCTACACCTCAACATCCATAAAGGGAGCTGGCGGTCCGCTGATCAATCAACGGTCGACAAGATTGATCACGTTCTGATCGACGCCAGGCACTCTACCAGCATTCTTGATGTTCGAACGTTCCGGCGAGCAAACATAGAGTCGGACCATTTTCTTGTTTGTAGACAAGGTAAGAACTCGGATATCGAGAGAAAACGGAGCCGAGAAAGCTACAATCGCAACAGACTGCTATGATCTTTGGCGACCAAGTCTCCAAAAACATCTCTCTAAGTTCGTCGCCGTCTGCAAAAACAAGCGATGAAGATCGGAGACGCTGTCAAGAAGCAATCAGGAAGCAGAATTTGAGGAAGCTTACAAATCAAAGCTACAATGAACAGTAAGAGCAATTGACTGCGCCAACTATACAAGATCTTTTCTGCTATTCTTTCCCACCTGTAGTTATTTATAAACAATCTGATAGGTCCATATTCGTGTGGATGCAGGCCAGGAAAGTCCATCATAGACCAGATCCTCACACTACGTCAGATCCTTGAAAAAACACAAGAAGGTCAATTTGACAACCACCAAATGTTCGTCGATTCCAAGGCTGCATAGAAACGGCTCTATACAACGCCATGCCATCGGTAACGAACTTACAGAGACCTTCAATGTTAGTACCAGCCACTTGCCAAGGGGCGGGATAGTAAAAATTGAACGGTTGGCAAGCCGAAACGCAAACCCGCAATTGGGGGGGCAGGAGGCGATGAGGCCCACAAAACCCCGAAGAAGATGAGGAGCGCCGAAATGGTGAGCCGACCCTTCAACGAGGTCATAAAGGATAACCTCATCTATGGGATCTCAGACCAATCAGCAATCTTCGAATTTGTCATAAAAAAACCGTCAACCTCACCGACAGTGAGGCAGGGGGGGTTCGTCAATGGGGCCAAGCTGCTGAAGTGCCACAATCAGAGCTCAGTAGAGTTCCTGAAGGAAGTGGTACCCAACCTCAAAGAACCCTGGCCCAACGCGAGACTGGTAGTGAACCACAGTTCACAAATCCCTGTCAGGCCCCGTGCCAGAGCCTGGATACGCCGAGGTCTCGACGAACCCGAGCACATCGTGGTTCTGTTAAGGGCACAAAACCCAGATGTCTCTATGGACAACTGGAAGGTCCTAGACGGGTAGACTTGTTTCATTCCTTATCAATCAGGAATCGATATCGATACTAAAAGATAAGGGATTGGAGCTGAATTTTGGGGCGGCACAGATCACCCTCAAAGTTCAGGATGCAAACGGGCTACTCGTATCGAGCATGGCAGCGTCGCAGTGCAGGATCAAGCACAAAGAAAGACATTGACATTGACTGAGTTTGTGCAGGATCTTACAGAGTCTATGAACTCAGCCTTCAACTCGATCTGCCCCTTAAGAACACAGAAAGAGAAAAAGAAGCTACCATGGTGGGATTCAGACCTAGCTGAACTACGCAAAGCCAGCAGATAATGCTTCAATAGGGCGAAATTCTCAAGAGAAACCGCTGATTGGGATCTCTATAACGATCTCTATAAAGCCTTAAAACCGACAAAAAAGGAATTAAGAAAGCGCAAAATAAGTCTTGGAAGGAAAAGTCGCCTAAGGCTACTACTATCCAAAACCCCAACAATGCCAACATATATAGAAAAGTCCCCTGCCCCCGGTGACTAGACTCTAGTGAAGAGACTCTGCAACTCCTACTGGACACGCACTTCCCGGGAAACAAAAACCCAACGTAAAATTGCGATGAAGACACAGAGAGGGAGACACCCTTTACCACCTACTCTGGTGACATCACAAAAACTAAAATGGGCAGTAAACAGCTCTGATCCCTTCAAGTCCCCAGGAACTGATGGTATCAGACCAGGAGAACTGCAGCAAGCTGTCTGAGACATAGCTATACTCCTAGACTCTGGAGATGAGCAAAAGTATATACCGAAGGATGGGAAAACGAATAACAGACCCATCACACTCTCATCGTTTATAAAAAAAATACTGGAGAGACTGGTGGACCTGCATATAAGAGAAAACACTCTATTTTAACCATTTTCTCCGAACCAGCATTATCGCAAAGTTTATTCAACGGAAAGAAGAGTCTTTAGAGGCACACCACAAGGGAGTGTCCTACTTAAAAGACTAATGCCGATCGGGTGTATGCCCATTGCGTACGCTGATGATATCGCAATATCCGTCACAGCAAAATTCCCCAACCCATCAGGGACGTTAGGGAAGCATCTCTCAAAGTCATGACGAAATGGAAAGACGAAGTCCGACTAGATGTGAATCGATCAAAGACGGAACGCGTGATGTTCACGAGAAGATTTAAAATCCCTAGCATAACTCCACCGAAGCTAAAAGAGATAAAACTGACTTTCACTGACCATGCCAAATACCTAAGTGTTGTAGTTGACAGCAAATTTGTTTGAACTGGAAAAGCAACATACTGGAACGCATCAGGAAAGCATCGATTGCACTATGCAAAAAAAACATCGGCCCCAAATGGGAAGTTAAACCTAAGATTACCCATTGGCTATATACTGCAATAGTAAGGCCAATATTGATGTATGGCGTCCTAGTCTGGTGGACGGCACTACAAGTGAAATGGGATCAGGGATATACGCCAGCTTACCAGAGATCTCGGATGGAATCCGACTACCGAACCACTGCAGTGTATTCCAAGCGGAAGTAACAGCTGTTCAAAAGGCAGCCATCCGACTATCAATGAGTCCAATAGACGGAGATCTATTGTTTTATACATAGACAGTCAGGCGGTAAGATGGTAAAACTCTGCCGTCTGTCTCTAAAGGAGATAGCGGCCAGATGCAATCTCACCCTATGCTGGGTTCCCGGGCATAAGCATATTCCGGGCATTGAAAGAGCTGATGAACTAGCAAGGTAGGGGGCGGTTATGCCAATGGCAACAGATCAGAGAACAGACCCCACCCCCCACTGAAAACAATAAAATCGCGATTGATGACGATTGCGAAAAACGATACAAGCCGCAAATGGTCTGAACTGGACACTTGCAGGATATCGAAAGTGATCTGACCTATGCTAAATCAAGGAAGGACTGATGACCTCCTAAAGGTAGACAGGAAGGTTACTAGTAGAGTGATAGGGGTGCTAACTTGCCACTGTCTTATAGGCAGCCATGCCAGAAGACTTGAGGCACACATTATTAGTAGAGTTATAGGGGTGCTAACTGGCCACTGTCTTATAAACAGCCGTGCCAGAAGACTTGTGGCACCTTATAACGACTTCTGCAGAAGCTGTATGGAGGAAGAATTAGAGGAAACAATATTACACTACCTCGGAACATGTCCTGCACTTGCGGAAACAAGAAGAAGACTACTCGGCGAGTACTACTTCCACAACCTTTTGGATCTGAGTGACATTGACCCAAAGGACTTACTACAATTTTTTAAAGCATCTAAATGGTTATAAAATATGTCAGAAGAAATCACTCATAGCCGACAAATCCCAAGAGGAATACAAAATCCCAAGAGGGAAGAACTACAAGGTCAAAGGGTAAATAGATTTGGGAATTAAAGTCGAACGTGACAGCACAATGAACCGGATGGTCTAAGTGAGCATGACTTCCATATCAGTCATGCAGTTAACCAACCTACCTACCAACCAATGTCAAAAAAGGATATAGACAAGGCGACGCGCTGTCATAAGACTTCTTCAACATAATCCTGGAGAAGATCGTTCAAGATTCACACGCCAACACTAGAGAGCCGATCTTCAAGAAGTCCGTACAACTGTTAGTATACGCGGATGAAAATGACATTGACGTGACGAAGTATATGCACATATACGTCTTGGACAGAGCGCCACAATGGGCAGCTATAACTTCGAGGTAGTTAAAGACTTCTTCTACCTCAGCTTCGCAGTAAACAGTACGAATAACATCAGCACCGATATCAAATGCAGAATAACTTTTGCCAACCGCTATTTTCATGGGCTCAATAGGCAATTGAGTAATCTCTCAAAGGACCAAGCTGACTTTATATAAGATACCGATCATCCCAGTCGGGCTATATCGCGGAAAATCCATGTACTATGCCTCCAATCAATCTCAAAAGCGGATGAAGAAGCCCTTGGACTCTTCGATTGCGTTAACGGTATTTGGAGTAGAAAATTCAACCACGAACTGTCTGAAGGTGTCTACGGATCCAATGGCCCGAAGAGTCTTCGACGCAAGTCTATGGGGCAACGCAACAGAGGACGGCCGCGTCTAAGGTAGCATCCCCAGGTGGAGACGTCAACCAACTCTACGTGCGAAACTGGAGAAAGCTAGCCAAAGATGCTTGAAGAGGGTTGTTCGTTGAGACCCAAGTCCACCTCGGACTGTAGCGTCTAATAAAGAAGAAGAAAACATACATTTGTAAATATTCTTTTCATTTAAAAGTCATAACTTTTTAAGATTAAAATGGTCTCCGTATAAGAGCCAAAGTCCACCAGTAAAAGTAAAAAAATAAGCAAACAAACTTACGGCTGCACAAAACGTGGAGTTGCATATCGCCGCTTACATATTCACACATAACGACAGATTATAAGCCTGAATTCAAACAATCAGATGGATGACACCTGTGTTCATGAGCTGCGCTCATTTCTGTTGGATTTACTTTTGACTTTTAGTACAGTCTATTATTCAAATAAATAGCTGATCAGAGTATATAGCAACTTAGCAAGCCAATTTTTTTTAAATTCTGCAATTGTAGTTTTGCAAAAAAATATCAGACCCATTCCTCAAGCTTAAATTTATAATTTACAATACTGAGCAGGAAGAAGTATAAAATTACCAAGTTCAACAAATTGGGTGTTTTGCGGAGTAAAACGTCGGATTTTATATTCCGGAATAAATGGTCAATATTTTAAAATATTTGAAGATTATAGTAACGATTTTATTCCGCTATCGGTACGTATTTTTGTTCTTTTTTGTATTTACCAGGACTTCTTCCAAATATAACACAATCGTTAGTGTGAATGAATGTCATTCGTAAACATTCTATAATGAGATTACGAAAACATTAACAAGCAACGGCCATCAAGTTATGACTAAGATTGAGATTCATTGGTATGCTGATGAAATCAATAAGCGCTGAGTGCAGTATTTACAACTCACACACCTGCACGTACATAAGTATACGCTGCATTTAGTTTAAAAATCTACTTACCTTATCGTAATCAGACAAGCATGTTTTTTTGGGTTCTGTCTGATCATTTGAATATGCGAAAGCTGCAAGTACACACTTGTATATGTACATATAATCCTTTGAGGAATCCAAAATAGGGAAAGATGCATTTGCTTCCAATAAAAAACTGAGGCTATCTTACTGCAGTAACAGATCGCGATTAAGATTTAATGAGAAGAAGGGAAACTGAGAAGCTGTAATGGTGTAACATTAATATAAACATACACTTGGCACACATACATTTACATTAATACTTAATTTACCCTCATGCCATAGCATTTGGTTGGTTTCAATAAACTTGTGCCGAAAAAAAATACGTTCGAAATATTTTGTTAGTCGAATCTTCTTACATGACTGAGGATTTTAAAAGGACTCGATTGCATCACATATCTCGGTTACACATACACAGACAACTTTTTTCAATTCAAGGGTAACAAGTGGATTAACTGTGCTAACACTGCATATGTGTACATGAATATTCACATATATGTTTATGCCACGTATGTACATTTATATATGATGAAACACAAATTAACCAAATAAGTTAATTAGTTTAACGAAATGTACAAATGATTTTAAATATGGAGAGTAACATTTTTATTCTTATTTTCAAAATTAAAACGAAACGCAGATACACGCACGCACATTATATCACAAAACTTGGCTCAGTTGAATGCGAATTATTTCAACTCAACATAAAATGAACAAAATAATGATACAGATGTATTCAATAAGCCAATGCCTAAGTCGACTATCGCTTAGCACAACACTAAATATTATTTCAACCGAAAGAATGTTAATACGCGCCTTTTTTACGTTTTGGTAGTTAATTACTTTATAAAAGTTCCACTGAACTATGATAATTATAATTGTATGACGAATACGCAACACTTTTTGCTCTGTCGAAATTCTTCACAGAAAAGGGCATTTTTGTTACTTTGGCGGTGTGCTTTTATTATTCATTCTAACCAGTATCGGTAAAGATTGAATCCTTTCGGAGAAATTTTATTTTTCACTTTGATGACTTTTAGAATAAAAAATCTTAAATTGACCTAATTATAAGTTCTTCGCAATGAAATATTTCTATACATAAAAATTGTATCTTTTGAGCCGTTTTCAATTGAATATCAAAATCTTGTAGCAATACATTTTAAAATGAAGAGCACTTAACATTGATTCACATTTGATGAATATATTTAAAAAATACGTGTATTATCCATACTCCTCTCCTGTTTGATATGCACATAAAAGTCCGGAGGCAAAGAATATACACCCGCGTATAGTACTAGTTTACATGTTTCTGAAATGAATATATTCTCCGACAAAGCTAAAAGCGTTTCTGTTCCTTATTTTCTTTGTTGTAAAATATGCTATGTATCTAGACAATCAGCATGAGATTAGTAAAAAAATATTATTAGTAAAAGTTTAGAGCGTAGAAGAGAGCATACAGCCACGAATATGGTTCCCAAAAACCCAAATATGTGGTTAGGTAGTCCGAAATGTATAAGTTATAAATGTAGTAGAATAACAGCCTTGGGCTTTATAGTATGGGAAGAAGCATGCGTTGTGCTCATCGTAGTAAAAGCTCATAGGAATAACAAGTTCTAATTGCAGATGCAGAACAATTTAGAAAACGCATTAGGCCCAAATAATACTACCGAATGTTTTTTTACGTTTGTAATAGATACCAAATTTAATCAACTTTGCCATTGCAAATATACATATATTTGAGTAATTCATAGGAATGCAGTGATGTGGACATCTCATATATGTACGTATGTATTAATTTGAATTTATTCAAAAATATGTTTGCGCATGTTCCGAAAAATACATTCTCTTTGATTTATCGAAAGCCTTTCTCTCAAAAATGTATGTTTATATGTTTATACATATGTACACAAATGTCGTATAGTACCAGTAAAAATGGCGAAGCTTGCTTTCCAGGATTTATGCTAAGTTTGAAAGCTGCGATTTGTGTATGCAAAATTCCATCCAATTCATAACTGCTTATAAATACTTGTAAGCATATGAATAACCAATTTTATTAATATCTAGAGGTGAATGTGTAATTCTTCAACTGCGAACCAAAGTGATAAGGCGCAATTGTTGTCAAGTCGCAAGCTACTTGTCTCAATTGTCAACTATCAGTCAAATCACATTTTAGTAATCACGTTGAGTTAAGAAATGAACGCTAAGTTCAGAGGTGGTAGCAATATATATCCTTAAGTTATACATATAAACATATACATATATGTTTATGCGGATATAGCTCATAGGATTCAAGTTCTCAAAAGCTTACAAAACAATAGTAAGCCAGTAAGTATCTACATACATAATATGTACATGCATGTGTTATTATTTGTGAACAGTGGCATGTGAAGTATACAGAAAATGCATATACATATGTACATATATCAAGGACCAACATTTATTACCGCAGATTCACGCAAATATGCATAAGCTAAAAAAATGTCCTTTCAGCCACCCCTGTTGTAATTGTCACATCACTAAATTCGTAAACATATCAACTATCATGAGAGGGAAATCACTAATATTTGGGAATGGACTGATTGAACTAGAATACTAGTTGAATCATCCAGATCGAATCAAAACATACCTACATATGTACGCATATTCACTGTTGTATGCGAAGGTTTGTAAGGTTTCATTTTGTTACTTGCGTAAGGTTATTTTTATTTCGGTTTGTTTGTTTTCTGGTCTGTTCGGTAAGTGGGGTTTATGTTAGTGGAGTGTGGTAATAAATCAGTGGGTTAAGATAATAAGGCTTTTTTATTGATTTTTTGGGATATTTGATATACTATACTGTTGTTGGCTATACATTTCGTTGCAATGGGTACCAATATTTTAAGTATATTTTAATTCATTAGATCAATTCCAAATCCATACGTATATACGAGCATACGAGTGATAAATACATCAAGCGGAAACAAACATATCATTTGTGTACCAACGATTTTTTGAAATTCTGTAATATGAATTCAAAACAGTTACATAAATTCATACGAGATAATATGCAGATAACTAATTACATCAAAACACGTCAATAGAATACAAATAGCAAATAATAATGCAGTATCTCAATTTAATGTTATCGAGTAAAAAGTTCAACATGCGCAAATTCGATCCACATTACACTGTACTCAACGACTGAAGTTATATAATAGTCGTTAAAGATTACATGTGAGCCTCATGCATATAATTTTAAACTTTCCTTTAATGCAAATTATTATTACGACTCGTAAAAAAAACGTATTAAGGAAAATTAGAATTTTCAAATTTCTACAAGTTCCAAGTTCCATAAATTTATTTTTTTGTTGTACATGAATATTAATTTAAGGAAGAATCAAGATTTTATCTAGGAAATACAAAGCATAGTTATGTATAATATTATATTGATGGCATATATGATACAATATTATCTAATAATGTATTAATATATGTATATTGGTCATGAGGTCAACCGAATTTATAACATGCAAATACTAATAAATACCATACTATTCTGAGCAGCGTTGCTAATGGACGATGTTGTTATCTCAATAATAAGTCTCTTGAAATCTTTATTTTTTCAGTATTTTGTACATATGCATTGTCAAGGTTATTAATAAAGGGGATTCTGATCCCAGGCTCTATGAAGTTGTGCCAGGTTCTTACAATTAGTGCACATCATTTCTCGGTCAGCTCGTGAATGTGTTCTTTCACTGCAATAATGTAGGATCATTTATTAATTATTTAATTAATTCGGTTCTCCATCTAACTCGATTTCGTAGAAAATATCTTTTTCGATGATTGATATCGAAGAGCTGTCATCAAAGGATATTTGGTTATGCCCGTATAACCGTATGGGAACAATTTAAAACTATGACTAAGACTTTATTCCTACATGCGAAGAATGAATTTGCATTGGCGCAGAGAATGCAAAGTTAAAAATGTTCTCCAAGAGGGTGCCTGTTCAACATTTTCTTGAGCGATCTTATAAGCCCTCTTCCTCAGTTATTTGCGTACGCCGACGACTTGACCGTGTACAGATCATGTAAAAAGACCGAGGACATCATTACTCTCCCGCATTATGACTTCGATTCATTCATGAGAAGTTGCGATGACTGAAAGTTGAATATCAACTTCAAGAAGTCGGAAACCATGCTGTTCAGGGCGTCGTTGTATAAGGCCTTGACGGATACAAAAAAGAATTGGCGAAATTGCTCAATTGTTTACAAACAAGTATCTATATTTTAACAAACACGTATATACTATTCTGGGAAGAGTCTGAGGCGCTTTCGGTCTTACAAAGAGCATGTTTTACAACAACCAACTCTATGGGAGGTGAAGGTACTCTGTTATACGGCCCCCATCTGGCCGCCTATTACTGTCCCGTGTGGTTCGACGTGAGTGCAAGCTTGATGGAAAAGATTCGGTTGTTTGAGAGGGCTCACCTTCGCCTTTACAGAATACCAGAGTCAGAAAAGTAAAATAAAATTCTACTCCAATGAGGTCTTATACAAAAAGGTAATGATTCGAGGTCATACTGCCAGAGCGATGAACTCCACGAGAAGGTACGTCATAACGGCATCATCCCCCCAGAAGCATTCCTCCATTTTTATAAGCATTGTCTGATACAAGACAGAGGATACAAGACCGCTATGTAGCAATGCAACATCGAACACTGTAGCACCACCCATATTATATATTATTATTTTTAAGATTAAGTTTAGCTTAGAGTGTCCGCCAAGGGCCCGTAACTTAGAAGTAGTAACACTGTTCGTCCAACTAGTTTTAAGCATTTTTGTCTAGTACATATGTAAGGAAATAAAAATGAATTGAAAAAAAAGACAGCGCCTCTTTTATTCCAATAGTTTCTGCCTCAAGGACAGGCCAATTTGAGGTCTTTGGAAGAGAACCTACACCCACCCCTTCGTCCGTCTTTGATCCATGTGTGTATATTCAGACTCCGATCTGGAAGAAATGCTGGTAGAGAATGGCTTCTCCAAGATAGCTTGTGGAAATAGGCGATCGGTGTAGTTGGGAAGTTAACTTTTTTTTCGAGCATTGTTCTCAATACCGGGTTTCCCAGGGAAAAACTTGGGGGGCAATTTTTCAAACAAATTCTCATTTTTAGTTAATTTGGGAAGACAACACCACTCGTAAACTATTCAAAAGTGCTTTTAGTATAATGAGTATGGAATTCCATGTGCTTATATATTTTATTTGTATCTGGCAGTAACAAGAGGAAATATGTAGAGAATACAGTCCCTATCTTCATTTTTAAGGACATTGCTATGTGTAGAAAAAGGATCACCATATTTATCAACATCAACCGGCAACTATGTATATCATTAACCAGTAGCGGCGAATTGCGCGCGTGAAAGAGACAACTTCTACGACAGGCACAAAATTGCAATGTCCGCCATTCACGAATTTGTTCTCATACGTTCTGTCAGTGTGTTTAGTCGGAACGGCATGTGAAAAGAGTCGTCGTTGTTTAATTATAAAGAGATTATTAATAACTGGCTCCACCGCAAATTCATAGTTAATATTTACGTTCGCGATCGCTCGTATTAAAGAGAACGTCGTTTTCGAGTGAACTTTGCTGTAGTTACACATTTACGAAAAAAGATAGCAAGCGTGTGGTGAGAATACTTGAAGGAATACATTTTCAGAATACCTGAATATATATATATACGTATATATCTTTCCTTGTCTATTAGTATGCCAGAAAAACTAAAAACAAAAAAAATTGTTGACGCCATTTGATAGTAAAGAAAAGAGAAAGGGAGTAATAGAGAGAGCGATACTGTTCGGAGCACTGTCGCCTCGAGTGGTGAACTTTTAATGAAAAAATTACGAATCCAGATAGTGGACTTAAATTAATAAAAATCAATTTGCGGCTGGTTATTTATATTTAAAAAGACGGCACAAATATGGGTGCGTACTTATCCGAACCAAAAGTAGACAAAGAATCCACGGATGAAATTACCGAGAATCTGTCCGTCGGCGCTAGTTCTATGCAAGGATGGCGGAATAGTCAAGAGGTGAGTTGAGTTTTTCTTGTAAATTTGCCGCGTATAAAGTTTAATATTTGATGTGTGGAACTCAATAAATTGTTATATTATCTATTAGGATGCACATAATTCAATTCTTAATTTTGACACGCACACTTCATTCTTTGCCGTATATGACGGCCATGGTGGCGCTGAGGTTGCAGCCTATTGTGCAGATAAACTACCGAATTTCTTGAAGCAGCTCGAATCATATCAAAGTGGTGATTTTGAGCTTGCATTAAAGAACGCATTTCTGGGTTTTGATGCAACTTTATTGGATGCCGGTGTCATTGAAATTCTGAAAGTTTTGGCTGGGGAACGTAACGTCGATGTAGAAGATAGTGAAGCGGCTGATGATGATGAGGACGCAGAAGTAGAAGATTTGGCCGAATTACGAGAAGAAGGGGCTTTGCCGCTTGATGCTGTACTTGAAAAGTATAAAGGAGGTGGTAATTGCACTGCGTCGGGAGTAGCTCCTTCAATGCCAAGTATAAATAAGATCATTGATGGACCAAGTGGTTCAAAACCACAGTCTCCGTTCCTACGGGGAAGACGTCAAAGAGTAGAAAATGGTAATAACTAATAATGAACATTATGCTTTCTATCGTGTTTCTTATTCCAAACTTTCCGTAGATGACTCTGCATCTTGTTCCTCAAAGACAAAGTTGGAATCCCCAGGAAAATCATCTGATTCGAATATGGAAATGGATGGCGATTCTACGGTCAGCAGTAGCTCAAACAAATTAAAAGAAGATTCTGAAATAAAACAGAATGTAACGTCTAATGGTTCATCAGTATCATGCAGTCCTGACAGTAGCTTAATTAAAGAAACTGTTCAAAATGGATGTATAACATCATGTAAACCGACATCAGAAAGAGTTTCATCATCAGACGCAGCATCTAGTGAGGCGACAACAACAGCCACCAATATTAAACAGCAAAATGGTGGAGTTTCATCTCCACGTGATGTTGCCGCTGCTGCAGCAACATCTTCCGGTAAATCGCAGGCACTCAGTCGCGCAGCTAAAAAAGTAGCAAAATCAGGCATCTCTTCAACGGATATGGAAGATGACAGTTCCTCTGATAGTGATGCAGATTTTCAAGGTTTGTTAATTGCAAATATACCTAAACCGCTTATTCTAACAATAAATTAATTGATTAAATAAAGCTGAGGAAAATTCAAGCACAGATGATGACGGCAGGCTAATAGATTTCGGTTCTGACTATGATGAAGACGATGAGGAGGATGAAGAAGAAGAGGAGGAGGAGGATGAAGAAGAATCTATGGAAAATGAACAATTCTGCGCGAATATGATCGAAGAACCCGGAAAGGATAGCGGATGCACAGCCGTTGTTGCGCTCTTACATGGACGTGATTTATATGTTGCCAATGCTGGCGACTCTCGCTGTGTAGTTTGCCGCAATGGTAAAGCTATAGAAATGAGCCTTGATCATAAACCAGAAGATGACGAAGAGTGTGCACGCATAATAAAGGCTGGTGGAAGGGTGACTCTTGATGGGAGGGTCAATGGTGGTCTTAATTTGTCACGAGCGATTGGTGACCATGCTTATAAAACGGTTAGTAAATAACAAATTTCAAATAAGTGAATTCTTTTTACACATCTTTTTAGAACGCCGATCTTTTACCAGAAGAGCAAATGATCTCAGCATTACCAGATGTAAAAAAACTAATAATTGATCGTGGTGATGAATTTATGATCCTTGCATGTGACGGAATCTGGAATTTTATGTCAAGCGAGGAAGTTGTTAAATTTGTTCGACAAAGACTAAAGAATCGAGATAAAAAAGTTTCACAGATTTGTGAAGAGGTACGAAATAATATATATATAAATTGATATTCATACATGCAATAATTAGCATAGGTTGATGATTAACATAAAAATGTATTTTCCAGCTATTTGATAAATGTCTTGCTCCAAACACAATGGGTGATGGCACTGGTTGCGATAATATGACAGCAGTTATCGTTTGTTTCAAGGAAAAAGTTTTCGATTTGCCTACTAAGATGAATGAAAATGATACGGAAACTAATCTATTGGCAAAGAAAATCGCCGATGCCGATGCTGCTGATGATAAATTGTTGCAAACATTGAAACGTTGTGGTTCACCTTTATCAACGGATAATACAGATCATGCTGAAAATACAACAAAACGTTTGAAGACTAATGAATCGGCAGCAGCTGCGTCTATGTCGAACGAATGCGATAGTGGAACATCATCTTCCACTTCTTCATCCACTTCGGCATCATCAGCAGCAACTTCATCAACATCAGCGTCAAATACATCGTCAACGACGTAAACCTAAGATCAAAGTTTATATAGAAACGCATTTGTAACTACGAGTGCGTCTAAATGATAAAAACTTGGTCATCTCTATATTCAGAATAGCGTAAAAAAAAAAAAGTATAAACGAAGTTGGTATCTATGTATATCTTCAATAAGTGAATATTACGAAGGATCAACGTTTTAAATTTCTCAGACCTTTAAGCAGTGAAAGTATAATTGTTTTGAAACGTTTCCAAAAATGTATTTGATTTCTTTGCTTCGGTTTCATCTTTATGTACTACGCATGTTAATAAATTAAAATCATTCCTTTCATGCAAGCGAAGGCGAGTTCAACTTTTTTACGGCAGGCTGAGAAGTAAACTAATTTAAAAACAATACAAAACTTGTAGAAGATATCAATAAAAAGGCAAATAATAAAACAAAATTTATTTAAATACAAAAATTCATAAAAATCTTTGAATTGCTCAGAGTATACATCATCAAGCTGAAATAATAGAAATTAGTAGTTGAAGATGAAGCTTTAATTCACTGACTTGTGGATGATACAGTGTGTAGGAATAAACTGTATGAACATTTTTGTTCCAGAGTACGATTTGTTATCTCTAAAGACCGTTAAAAGTCACATGTTAAACATGATAGCAAATATATTAAGTATCGCGAGCAAACTTTATTTTTATGAAGCTGTATCATATCATGAGCAAGTTTTTATTTAATCGAAAAATATCCAAAGAAATTCAGAAGTACATAATTTCGTTAACAATCTTTAATAGAAAAATAATTTAATATTTCCAATAGATATTTGCATATTCATTCAAGTTTTTCACTTAACAAACAAATTTGAATACGTAAGGTGAATCAACACAAAAAATCCTTCTTTTATACATTTCAGTCAGTTAATTTTAATTTTTTGGCAATAAGTTAGAGACATTGTATTAAATTTTCGTAATATCAGCCAATAACTGGATACAATAAATAAATTTTACTATAAATATGTTTTGCGGTTATTCAGGAATAAAACTTATCTTTTAAGATAAGTAAGAAAGTTAAGATCAGGCTTTCGTTGATTCTGTTCGTTTTATGATAACTCCTGATCAACCTAAAATAAAACTGAATGAATTAATTGTTTGTTTGCGCCCACTTTTCTTTGGCAGTTTTGCGCCACCGGCAATGAAGTTGGTGATGGTGGCAGAGCGACTATTCTATACGTCCGCCTCTACCTTGTATTGATTCGGAAGTCATATTGGATTGTTACGTTTATTTGAACGCAACCGGGCTAAGTGTGTTCGTTCATCTTCTTCATCGCTGGTATATTGTTGCATGGCGGAAGCTCCAACTCCACCCCGTACTGACGATGTTGCTTGTAATAGTTCCTGGTCAGGGGCGTTACGGTTCTCGTAAAGCAGTACCTGAAGTGTTTCCTCATATATGCGGGCTTCAGGAAATTCTACTTTCGTATGTTTACGATCAGTTGCATAAACTATAGATGTGCAACAAACCTCTGCGACTTTTTTTCCATGACCATAAAAGGACCAACAACATATTTCACTTGACCCAATCACATCTTTTATGAAAAGTATACGAACGCTAAATCTTAAAGATAACTTGTCAAAAAGTTCTATATTTTTCAGTAAATTGTCGTCAGAGGTGCTTGTGTACGAATATTTATTATTGTGCCGATTCACTAGTAGGATAACCACCGGTTTCGGTGATGAACTGATTAGAAGTTGTTCCTCTTTCTGCGATGTGATTAGTGGTATTCGACAAATAGGTTTCGGTTCATGGTTGCTTACTAAGGCTCTCTCACAAGACATGGCCAAATCTGTGATGCAATAATATTTTGCTTCTGCAAGAAGCTCTGCGATTTCTTTGTGTGACTCTGGCAATGGAACTGTTCCATCTCGTAAATAATTTAAAATTGTACCGAAATGTGCACCGCAGCGGTCTACCAGAATCCAACCTGCAAAAGGAAAAAGGCGTATACAAAGTACGATTATTTTGTACACTACCAATGCATACACATTTGATAAAATGTATCATTGACTACTCATATGTTGAGTATATACTGACTATCCTATATCTGATATCAATATAATCGTGATTAATATATATTTTTATAAAATACCTTCGGAATCCGTAAGGACCTCCATACGCCCACTAAACATTGCACTTAACATAGTATCATGCTTAGTTAAAGTACCAATTGTTGTATAGAAAAGTCGCCCACCAACATTTAATTTCACATATTGAGATGGATGACCTTTAAGTAGAGTTTTCTGGTCGCCAGACATGTTGCTAGCTATTTCATTGATGCTGCTGTTACCCTCAATTTTGTGGCCGTAATCTAAGTGTGTTCAGCCAATCTGCTGAAACACTCAACCAAGGGTGTAACACGGGATTTTGTAATTTGTTTGACCTACGTTGCTCTGTTCAATCTAACGTGCAAATAATCAATTTCCGAAGACAATTTATTGTTAGAATTTAGCTTTATAATTATGTATTTGTTTTTGTCTGTTCTTAAAGGAAATATGAAATAAGGACGTAAACGAAGAAGTGACAGGTAATTATGCATATAAAGCAGAGTCTCTCAAAATGTGCTGTCAATCTGAAATTGAATTTCACCCGGATAAGGTATACGCAGTAGATGGATGGGTTCATTTGTTATACACATACATATGGTTGTTTATTCAACACGATTTTATTAATTATTAATATTTTCAGGATTCATTACAGTACCTTAAATTAGTTAAATTATATTAAATTATTAATATTTTTAACATTCAATGCACTACCTTAAATTTATTAACTCGAGATTAGTAGAGGATATTCAAGGACATGTACTTTAATCATTTTAGTTGAAAGATCCTCACGTTTATACATACATATGTGTATGTATTTCATTTTGTTTGTTTTTCGTCGTGCATAGTAACACAAGTCCATAATAAAACCAATTTGTTTTGCAATTAACTATTCGTGTTCGTGTAATCAAATGGCAGAAGAATTGCTAAAAGCGGGCCTATATATCGACGATATATACCGCCTTCGAGTTCAAGACCCAAAAATTTCATCTGATGCAAATGAACTGCGAGAAGAATGCATAGAGTTCGCATCTAGTTGAGTAACAATTTAAAAGATATAGTGTCATGTTTCTTAATGAACTTCTAATTAATTTCAGAACTTCAAGAATTTAAGCGATTTTCTGAAGATTTTCACAAAATCATCCATGTTTTTTCAAAGGATGTGGAGCAGGAGAGGATCCGGGCAATAAGTACTCAAAATCTTTTGAAGACGATTGCCAAACAAAGGGAATCAGAACAGCAAATTTTTGAGGTATTTTTACAAACACATTTGCCTAGCAGTCGTAATAATTTTTGTCTTTAACGTTAAGAGCCAAATATTCGAAAAATCAATCGAATTAGAACGTCTAAAGAGTGAGTTTCACCATGTCCAAATGATTGAATCAGAGCAGCAGGAAATTATCAACAATTATGTCCAGAATCAATAGATAGCAATACCAACAATTTTTCTTTCGGCATGAGTTTATTAAATAAAAAATGTCGGTCATCTTAACACATTATTTCTTTAACAGCAGCAACATTCCTTCTATAACAGGCGAAACTGCAGAGAGGAATATTTGTTTTTGAGCAATTGTATGCTTTGAGATTCCCACAGCCTGGTATTCCACAGATAACTGGCTTTGGGGGATCCTTTTGAGTTTGTGCACGGAGAGGGAATACAAACTCAGGCGGTAATGATATTGTTGCTATATCGTAAGTGTTTCGATATGTTATCACAGGTTCTGCGTTTTTCACTGCTTTGTTTTTGCCCTGCGAACGTTGTTTTGTTTCTTGTTTCTTCAACAGACGTTCCATAGTTTTCTTTTTATCTTTCTCACGTTTTTCGTCAGCGAGCTGTTTTCGTTTTTGAGATTTTAATAAAGCCTTTTCCATGGCCTCGGCCGTCATTACCTTCTCTTTATAACCAGTAGGTAATGACATAAGAATTTCTCCACCAGGACTGGGTTCTTTGTCAGTGCTCCGCTCGTACATTGCACGTTGCCTAGCCGTCATCAGCTTGGGATCCTTAATTTTTTTTAATTCATCATCTACCTCTTCCAGTTTGCCGGATTCGATAGCATCTAGCCACCGCTCTTCATCACTGGACGTACCACTGTCTTTCCCTCGACCCTTACGTTTTTTTCCTGGCACAGGTTTTAAAGATGGGGGTGTTATTGATTTAGAACAATTAAGATTGTGATTAATTTTTTCAATCACACCGCGACCAACTCCTCGAATAGGCGTTGTTGGAATTTCGGAGCTCACATCGATACATTCTTCTTCACTGCCCACAGGTTGTAAAATACGATGTTTTTTCCGCCGTTTTAGTCGTTTCGGAACACCTTTATAAGATGTATGTAGTAATAATTTTGTTTCGTATTGATAATTGCTTTGACTTACTTGTAGACATCTTAAAATGGTAATAAACCCTTTATATTTATTATACAATGGCACAACACTCCTGTTGAAGATAACCGCCAGATATCTTACATTTAGCCCAGAATTTCCTGCTGCGAGTGTTTCTGTTTTTATTTTTGTTTTTGACATTGGCAGTGACACATGTTATCGAAATGATTTCTGAACTGTCGTATATAAAAAAAATATTAAGGTTGAAACAGTGTATGATATGAAAATGATATATAATGTTAAATTATAACATAATATTTTATTTGATTTTATATGAAAGTTAATTAGCTAGCACACAAAAATAATATATTCAGCGAAAGTAATACTAGCTTTCATCACTACTCTAAAGGGGTGTTCACATGGACAAACGTATCGGACAAACTTCGTCAGATTTCATTTTTCAAGTGAATTTCAATGATTGTGGATGTACTCGTAGCAGCACGCTAAATCCGTCAGCGTTATCATCAATGTTAGCAAGGGAGGTGAGACGTGCTAGGAATATTTTTAATTTTTATATTTATATTAAAAACTATAAACTATAAATTTGCCAGTTGCAAGTTAAGGAATCTGACTACATGTTTCACGAAAGTAAGATCACGAATCTGCAGCCATTTTTGTGGTTGATCCAAAAACATGTGTGAAATGCAAGAGACTTCCACAACTCTCTCACTCGGGGTAATTCTGGCCAAAGTTTTTGCTTATTTATTTCTGACCGGAACTACAATAAATCGCGGTTGATGATTGCGTTAATTGCAGTTGATTACTGCAGAACAGAGCTCTTGATACCAGGATATCCACTGCATTTTCTTGTATTGCTCGGGTATCCATATTTATTATCTACCCGTGTGTTTAGTGGCAATATGCGTATGTTTCCCTCTACGGCCAGTAATTTTCAACCAATTTAGTTTTTTTTTTGTTGGATTATTATGGTGCATAGGTGATAGACAGAACATTTGTTGTGGGCCCGATAGGCGACGCTGTTGTTGAAAATTGTATTAATATTCTATTTTCTCCCCATTTTTTGTGATTTATTTTCAATATCTCTCACCAAACAGATCTAAGTTTACTTTACGACCGATAATAAAAAAAAACAACAATGTTGTTGACCAAATATTTGCTAAGCAAATTTTTTTTTTAGCCGGCGGTTTTTAAGCTGCTTGTTCATAATTCTTGTACATTAAGACGACTAAACTATAACTTGAAGAAACCTTTTTTTTAAAAGACTTTTAACATAAAACATAAATTAACCATCAACAAACAAACTGTGATTTATTCACAAAAACAAGATTTATAATATTTGATAAGTAAAATGCACGAGTAGATAGAATCGATCTTTTATAATTGGTTGTAACAATTTTTGATTTCTCTTCAAAAAAGTCAACAAGTTTACATTCTCCGGCAAAAGACAACTAGGTAAGGCAGGGTCATATGTTAAAAATCGTTCTAAAAATACCGATGTTGCTGGTACGCACAAATATTTTTTGGCCAGTAATGCCAGGTTTTGTTGGGTCAGCAACGTTGTGATATAACTGTGGTTCATGCAGCTACATTTCGAAATCATTAAAAGGTTCTGTATCTGATTTATCTACTAATAAATAATTAATGACACTAAACATTTCACTCACAACTAGTAGCTACTCTAATCTCGATTTAGAAAGTTTTCAACCAAGTTTCGCACATATTTTCTAACAAGTTGCTTCACTTCTGCATGCTCGACCTTTAAGGTTTTATACCTTTGATCCACAAAAGAGGAAACTTGTACTGTGAGAACTTCTTCGACTTCGTGCATATGAATTTTGAATATGCACCTCAAGGCCACAGATAGCCGCTTGGCTGTCAATTAGAATGGTAATATCAGCCGGTGGTATTTCCAACATTGTTATCATTCTGGACTCTTTCTTTGACTGCCATGCCCCCAATCAAAAAACCCTGCCTTACTCAGGACTCCTGTAGAGCAGTGCATGTTTAACAATTCGGAGAAAATGGCCGCACATGTGCCTGTTTGCATCTACGACCCATTAGTATACACATGGGTGGTCGAATTATTGATGGGTTCTCTTTTGGTCCACTCCTCCCTCGTCGGAAAATAGCATCCAAAGGATACTTCAAAGTCGAGGGAAGGGAGTATATAGTCACTTTCGGGTTGTGCCTTCAATTATAGGAAGATTGCAGCGCGGAATGACCCTTTTGTTGGTGAAGAGTACCAACTCAGTTTGTTGTGGGTTGATGCCTAGACAGCAGGATTTAACCCAATTTAGAGGGGCTTCAATTGCGTTTTCAATCAGTTCGCTAAGAGTCGGGAGAAATTTCCCAAGACATATGATTACCACGGCGTCAGCGCAGGCTATTGCTAGGGCTGCCGTTAGCCTGAGCTCTTCTAAAATCTCTTTATTACAAGCATTAATAGAAGAGGGAACCCCATGGCTGCAACTTTGATAGATGAGTCACCTAGGATTGCATTTATAATTACTTTGCTGAGCAGACTTACTATGACTGTAGCGAGTGATTGCTCAACTTTGGCCTTTTCAAAGGCGGACTTAATTGCCATGGTCTTTACATTATTGAGGGGCCCCCTCTATGTCTAGAAATGCTGCGAGTGCGTATTCTTTGACACTCAGGAACTTTTCAATCACACTAACCACTTCATGTAGTGCGGTTTCTACGCCTTTGCCCTTCATATATGTATGCTGTGCACGGGAGATGGTGTTTTGCGTGAAGCTGTTGCGAATGTATATGTTAATTAGCTTTTTTAACGTCTATGAATCAAAGGAGTCGATGGTCTTACAATGTCCAGTGCTTGCATCGGGTTGTTCAAATCCGTGTGTCCATGTTGTTCCTTTTGGGATGGGGTGGCAGCCAATTTAGCCTCGATGATGACTGCTATCGCTGCTCTGGTAGTAGTTATGCAGACCGTTGTTAGATGTCCTTCGGAAGTTCTGCTCGCTTAGCACATTTAGCGCGTTAAGGTAGCGTTGGCCGGGGATTGTGTTTCTCAAGTTTCTGATTGCCTCGTTAGAATGGTTGCTGGTTTCTGAACAGTATCACCATGTACTATTGCAAGGAGATGATGCGTGCTTTGTCGTAAAGCTTCTTGTTGCTGTGGTGCTCCCTGTCAAAGGTGAGTCGCACTATTACAGATTATTATATGTTCATTAATTGACATGACACGAAATAAACATTAAAGTTACTCCATACGCAGTTGGTTGAATGCCTGGTTCGAATCCCAGTGAAAGCAAAGTTAATACGCTTAATATTCGACCATCTGGTCCAGTCATCATTTACTGTTGGGATCAAATCAACGGCCCTATCAATGGAGTTGTCGATCAGTGGTTGCTATGTGACTATGGGTATCACAATGGACCAACATGGTATAAGTGAGATGGCGATCACCTATGTACCTACCTACCTACCTACTTCTAATAAGGGATGAAGACGATGCTCACTTTTGAAAAGAAAAAAGGTTAGTTGTTTTCGTTCTGTGACAATCTTCTAGAGGTGGGCAAACAACTATGCTCGTAATGTATGTAATTAGGATAGATCATGTCAAGCAATTCGATATCAAAACGATAGGTTTCAGCATTCCTAGCTTATATTTTATTTATACATTAATATCGATCGATTCGTCTACACTAACTCAATAAAACGAACAAAAACTAATTGTAAGTAATAAATATTTTTAATCTTATAATAACAATTTCTTTACAAACATAATAATACATTTATGTATAATTATGATATTAGATATATCTTGTAGTTAATTGAGCATCGAAATGTAAGAATAAAAATATAAAATAGGTGAAATGATTTGGCATGATTTATATTGCGTTTGTGAATTCTACAACAAATTAATTGACGGCAAATGGTGCCCGCAACGGGGAAAGTTCGGAGGCAGGGGAGGTAGATCCTTCTTCGTTCCTATGTGTATGATAAGATTCATTCCGATGACTATATGAAATTGAAAATGACAGTGAAACAACCAGAAACCAGGATTATCAGCACGAAAACGTAAAACTGTGTAACCATTGTTTGGCACTGCTACCGTGTCTTTCAGTGCAGGTTTTGAGAAGTCCCTCTTTAGCATACCTCGACGATCTAGTTCCAAAGCGTGCTTAAGATTAATTTTTTTCACAGCCGTGTCGGGTGACCGACCCATGCCGATGACGTAGTAAGATGTCCCGTGCAAATGAAATGGATGACTAAGATTTGTTTGTTGCACTTCGTCTACCAGTACAACTTCTACTATAGCTCCAAGTGGAATGTCTATCATGTGTGTACACATGCAATTTCGTCCACAGTCTGGTGGTCGATTGTCTCCGTTACAAAAGTAATCAGGAGGAATGTCCTCAAATTGTGACAGCATTGGTGAAGGTGGGGATACGTATGAAATTTCATCGATCAAAGAAATCAAGTGATCAGCTCCTGGAGCAACTTCATCAAAAATATATAAAAAACAATTCGTTAATAAATAAATTTATTCATAAGGGTTAGATTCTTACCCAAATATCTGTTATATGTATTAGGAACGAATAATTCACGAGGATCATATTCATAGAATCGAAATGGGAGAAAGATTTTTACATCCGGTCTATCAATTAGAACGCCTTTGTCAACAGTTTTTGAATTCACCAATTGATTGACGCACACAGCATCAACTCGTTTACGATCACATATGGCGTCTAACGGATTCATAACCTAGGATTCAAAAGAGTAAATTTTTTAGATTAAAATTGTAAAGCTAAAGATTCAGTTTCATTCAATTATTCACTTAAAAGTGTACTCCATTCTGGTTCGTATTCAACCTTGTGCAATAGATTATAATCTGTAATAACTTGCACTTATTTATTACGTAGATTAAATTGCAACTACTTACATGTTCTGATCAAGTGTGCTTGATTTGTATGTATACATCTTTTTTGAGGATTGGGATTTGCTGTACAGGTACATAGAATTATCTTTGCAAAAAATGTATTAGATATTATAAGGAAAAGGGTAGTACCAAAATGATTAATGATAATTGGTTTTATTTATATTATTTATATAGTAACACAATATAAACTGCGCTCTGTAATATCTTTCCTACTCGCTCATCCTTCGAACTTAACTGCATTAAACTCAGGCACACTAAGAGGAGCACTCATTTGTTCTCATTTGTCAATGTTTCATTTATTTTTTTATTGAATTTGATTGCGAAGCAACTAAAAACATACATATAAAATAATTATTCTACATAAATATGCCTATAAAAAATTATATTACAATTAAAATTAGAAGTCATATATTTTTGTTCTAATTTGTCTATACATTTTTTTAAAAAGTGCTATGTAGAACCAACGTTTTTTAAATATTATTTCATATATTTTTTATTAAAATGTTAAGCTTAGATATTATAAAATGCTGTACAAAAGCTTAGGTTTAATCGTTGGACGTATTCTATGATCAAAATTAAATTTTTTCTGTGAATTTTGAAAAATATTCATAATAAATAAAAGTAAAAAATAAAATAATGTGATAACGCCCAACTTTAAAAGATTCATCTATATAATACATATACATATATTTTTATATATATATACATACTTTTATTTTTGTAATAGGAAAAGGGGAACTTGAAAAATATACAAAAATAAAGGTAACGCTAACGGGTAAAAGTTAGACGAAAAATTCGTGAGATAAGGAATTGGTGAAATGCAAGGGTATATGATTTGTTTTACAGTTTTACTTTACAAATGCACAAAAACCATTCTATTTTGTTAGAACAAAATTGTGTATAACTATTGCGTAATAAGAGGGATTTGTTGTAACTTTCAGCTTTCAAAATGAAAGTTACATAATTATTAATTCTTATTAATTCTGACGTTTTGGATTATGGAAAAATTTGAAGATGTCGAAAGGTTGGATGTGATTCTTGGTAGGCCGATTTATACATTTATATAAAAAATAATATTTAATTTATAGGTATCTGCGGCGTATGATCACCGCATGTTGGAAAACCTGGAGGAACTGGTGGCAAGTCGGCGTTCGTGCCCACTTGCAGTATTAAATTCATTCCAATGACTATATGAAATTGGAAATGACAGTGGAACAACCAAAAGCCTGGAATTATACATAAAACAATTGCTTAAATTATATGAAGTGTGCACGCATAAGGTATTTTCTTACCAGGGTTGTCAGCCCTAAACCTGAGAACAACATAGCCATTATTTGGAACTGCAATTGTATCCTTGTTTGGAGGCAGATTATATTGTCGGTGTAATAACCCGCGCCTGTCTAAATCCAAAGCGTGTTTTAAGTTGATTTTCTTCACGTTGCTATCTGGCGATCGACCAATGCCTATAACACTAAACGCATATCCGTGCAAATGGAATGGATGGCTCAAGTTCGGTTGTTGGACTGAAATTTATATACATATATAAAATGTTATTCTCACATATTCTCTATAGATTTAATTTATCACATTCACATATATTTCATAGTTCTGAATATAATTTTGGTTTCGATATTTTCAGTTGTTGTTGTGAGGCGAATCAGTATCATTTGCCCGAAAAAAAAATCATTGTATGTAAAATAAAACAAAATTTAAACGAGATCGAAGGTGTAGTCTTTTCTTTACAAATACAATCAGAAAAATATCTATGTATGGAATACAGCACTCTCGATACCGTAAACAATTAAAAACCAAGGGAGTTCATGTTTGCGAGAGAGTTTACGTTTTCATTTTATTTCGCTTACCTTCATCAACTAAAACGACTTCAACGATAGCATTCATGGGAATATCGATTTTATGTGTACACATGCAATTCTCTCCGCAGTCCGCTGGGCGATTATCACCATTACAGAACTGTTCTGGATTTATATCATCATACTGTGAAGTTAAAGGCGCTGGGGCCGATAAATATGATATTTCATCGATCAGTGAAATAACATGATCTCCAGTTGGAGCAACTGTAAGAGAACATAAATCAATATACACACGTCTTTCATGAACAAAATTTACTTCAAATTTACCCAAAAATCTGTTGTAAGTGTTCGGCTGGAATAGCTCCTCGACAGGATACAGGTAGAAACGGAATGGAAGGAAAATTTTTACATCTGGTTTTGGGTCCAAGATGGCACGGTCAATTTCTCTGGCATTTTTAAGTTGGCTCACGCAAATAGCATCATCGCGTTCTCGATTACATTGAGCATCCAATGGGTTCATTACCTTTACATTTGGTTGGGAATTTTTGGATGGGGGTGGGAGCCCAGATCACCAAATTTGTATGGTTTGGTTTAAACATACACACATTGATACGCGTTGCCCAAGTTATAATGTTTTGGTGTTGTATAAATTTACAAGGTGTTTTTGTAAAATATATTTCGTAGTGGGAAAGGGAGAAATGATAAAAATATGTTTGCATATATTAATGTACAGGGGGAACAATATTTAACAAATTTACAAATAAGAGTCCGAATATAAGTTAACGTTCGTCAATATGTATGGATGTACATGTGATTTTTTTTCTTTAATATTAATTTTATTCACTATAATATAAGAATGAATTTTTATTTTTAATTTATTGTTGGTTTGCATATACCAAATAAGGAATTACAGTCATTCAAGTAACTAAAACATTTCAGAGAAAACGATCTACTGGAAATTCGCAGCGAATTTTGAATTAGAATTGTTTTGGGGTACGTTATAATATTATATGCAAAATTATCAGTTCTTACTAAACTTTTAGCAGAATCCACATTTGAAAGAAATGCGTACATGTATTATGTGTTAAGATATGAACTGTACAATTTATGCTAACAGTTAGTTTAGTTTTCAAATTAAAGTAATACAAACATCCTCTTGTACGTTTAACATCTCTTTGCAAGCTTGTGATGTACATACATATATACTATACATAAGTTTATGAGTTTAAAGGGGAGGTGCTGTACACAATTTACAAATTCTCAAGATCTGATTGATGTTAAATAAAATTAATTGAAAGTTTATACTATACACACATGTATAATAATATGTAAATACATACATATGTACATACGCCATGAAAGGAAGGCGCACAAAACGGAGCATTCAAATCAATTTTAGCACGCTTTTGAATTATAACTAAAAGATCAGAGTTAGTCACCAAAACTTACCGCGTTTTGCAAAAAAAATCAATAAAAACAAAGCAAGATCATGTTAAATAAAGTTTTCGAAGTTAGCTCACCCACGGACTATACGTTAAGAAATAGTAAACAGTACTTACCACACCCTGTGGAATACCAACATCATAAGTTGGTGCTGGTGATGCTGGTTGATATGGTCCGCGGGCATATCTCAGAATGGCCAATTGTTGTGCACGACGAATGCCGCACTCACCTAAGCCTCTCAATTGAATCCAATAAGCACCGACGGGTTGATCAGCCGTGATAACAAAATCGTAACGTTCACCTATGTGATTGTTTAGCTGAATTTAACTTAAATGTTTATATGCAATGAATAGAAGTAAAACAAAGTTCCCGTTCTAATTTCAATTTGTTTGTGCAAACTTTCGAAAAAAAAATTGATCGTGCTCCAACAGATATACATGCTTATATATTTCTTCTCAACTAGGAGTGTCATTTAAACATGTAACTTTTAAGAAGTGCAGATATTCAAGTGAATGTTGCTCATTTAACATTAAAAAGCCATAATATGTACCTATTGTACATATGTATACTGTCAGAACACGGATCGATCAACTCTTAGCTTAACAGTTAGCCTTATTTTCGATTACAAGACTACATGTGCACATAATAGTTTTTTTATGTTGTGATTTATTGACCTGTGGAAGCGGAAACGAATTTTACGAGTTTTTTTTCTCACAGGAATAATTCTATCTGTGAACATAGTTATGCCTGTTCTCATTTTTTCATTGGAAAACAATTCTTCCGTCCAAATTTTTCTTAATTTAGATTTATTCTTGAGGATCCTTAAAGTGTTAGTTAAGGGTCAGATATATTTACATATGAGAAATTGTAGAAAATGTTATACACAGCACTAAATCAGTACTGTATAATTAAAAGCGCTCCGGAAAAAAATATTTTAAGTATTTGTATACTCACCCGAGAATGAAATAATTGTGTTGACAACGACTGGCTGTACTGGTTCTCCGTCTGTAGCTATCACTGTCATGCCGTGTCCTTCAATTGTCACTTGTGCGGGGCACACCGAGGCGAATGAATTTATCATACGGAAACGATATCGACGACCCGGAGTAATGGTGAATATTTCTAATGGCGTATTAGTCATAAACCCGGTATTTGGATCACGGAATTGCCCCTTTCCGTTTATTAACATTGACTCTGGATCTTGCCCTGTATTAACAGCCAAACGACCTGGGTATCTTTCTGCAGCATCTTCGTGTAACCAATCACTTATAAGCATAATATGAGTAGTCAGATCAAAGTCATACAAATGTGAGTTTGGATCTCGTGATGGTGGCTGACGTACAACAACACTACCATATAGACCATCGATTTTTTGTAAACCAGTATGCGAATGCCAGAAATGGGTTCCAGCGTTTCCTGTCCATTGGTATCTAACAAATGTATATGATTTTGTCAATGTAGTGTATACATATATACAATTCGTTATATAATAAATAAATATAATTTATATGTATTTTTTTTAAAGTGGAGCAGTAAAAACAATGACTTACCTGAATGTGTTTCCCTGTTGAATTGGACATTGTGTTACAAAGGGTACTCCATCGTAGTACTGCGACCCACGTTGCCAAATACCATGCCAATGTAGTGTAACCTCCATACCTTCCATGTGATTTTCTACATCGATAACGACTTTGTCATTTTCACATACTTGGATACTAGGTCCAGGAATCATACGATTCGCTGTGAGAATACCACGTTCAACGCCATCCGCTAATACACATTGACAGTGACTCCACACAGTGTTTGTTGCATTTGGTGTACAGAGCTGACAGGCACTATAGAGAATAATGTAATAGAAATTTATTAATGTGACATTTAAGGATACAAATAATTCCTATTTAGGTACTTCATAAAATGTATAGGTATGCTAACTTATATTACAAAAAGCTATTTTTTTTCAGATTATGTGCAATAAATAAATAAAGCCTTAGAAAAGTACTAACGTTTGGGATAGAGCATTCAATTCTGTTATAGTAAAAATCGCCGCAGATTGGTTCATCAAACCTAATCTGGAATATAATTCATGACTGGATATATCAGTTACAGTACTACTGTGCCAAAGCAACTAAAGGCAATATAACAATATTACAAAACATCGTACTGTGCGTGAAAATAATGCCAACCATAATGGCATTTGAATTTTAGCAATTCAAATTTTCTCCTGCATTTCATCTCGATTTCATTTATTCCCAGTTACACAGAGCTTCAACCACAAGAGTTCAAAAACCTTCAGATGTACATCCGTATAAAAAATCACAATCAATTGCGGAAAATGACACCGCATCACACCTTATTTTACTACTGACTGGCAACCACGACAGGCAAACTGCTTACAATTGGTTTATGCTCAGTTGTTTTGTTGTATTTGTTATGGCATTGCTAGTGTCCAGCTTTTGCTTTCCCAATGAAATGGAAAACTGTGAGAAAGTCAGTAGCAAGACTGTTTTTAAGGAAAAACAAGATCAAAAGAAAATGGGCGCACAGTATAGCGCTGTAGTCGATTATTATGTAATCGGAGCAGAGTAAAATAATAATTTAATAGGAAAATAAAGTTATGAGTCATGTATGCATGTGCATACCTACAAAGAAGTTCACTTATCATTTCCATAAAAACTACATGGTAAGTGTTGAGATACGCAAATTAATTTAGTGTAAAATTGTTTATATACATATCAATCTACATTATACTGTCACTATATTTTTAATTAATGAGTCGACCTTAAGATATGAAAGTAACCGAAAGTTAAGTGAGAGTGGCTGTAGAATGATTTGTATTACAATATTTACTTACTACTTAAAATAACAACAGAAATTAAAGTATTAGTACATACGCTCCCAAGACTGTGTAAAATTCCAAAGTAAAATGGTAATAACAAATCCTTGGGGGTTCGCCCTCCCGGCAAGCCCGTGCGCACTCATCTGGAGCCGATAAAGCCGGATTTCTTCTTAATTCCGCTGTTGCACTGGAAAAGTAATCCAAATGTCTAAACGGTGACTTTGGGTTTGGATTTACTGCTATCGGTGGAGTTGCTCCAAAACGAACATTATTTAAGCTTTGCCTTGAATTCAGAGCACCGCCTGTGCCTGGTGCATATGCTGTTTTACTACCGCTGCCAAGGCTGTTACTGGTTAATGGCCGTGGTATACTACTGCTTAATGAGGGATGAGTTTGCACTAGACCATGTGTCGCCGAAAAAAATGGCGAGTCTAGGATTGATGATGTAGATGATGGTGATACGACATGAGATTGCCAATATGAACCTGATGAAGACTGATCTGCAATGAACAAAAAAAAATTGATTTTTATTGGTTTCATAATAATTAAGTCTTCACATAAAATTACTGAATGCATCGGATAAAATGTTCACTACAGCAATTGAGGTATTCAAATTACGAATTAGTCTCTCTATATATTCAACTCATACATACACATATGAACATATTATTGACAACATATCTATTAATTATTTTTTTAATCTACTAATTATAATATTTTTAACTAACTTAACGAAATTATTGTTATTTTATATAGGTATGTCTATATCATATTTGTATACTCATTCAAGATATAGTTGGCTTAACTTTGCTTTCACATTTGGCACTGTATATTACTGCAAGATTGTGTTTCTGCTCCGAAAATTGTCTTCATTCCTAATTGAATATTAAATACCTCCTAGATTTCAACACTTGAACATTACCGTTGATGAATCTTAAACTATATCTAAAATATAGATATGTATGTGTTTATTATCGTAAATGGAAAACATATCGCTCAATATTGCAAAAAATAACTTATACAAAATTAAAATATGTATTTACGTCACGAAGTTTTTTCTGGACAGGAATGTCAAAAACTCGAGATTGGTGGCGGCGCAACAAACCACTACGCCGCAGCTGTAATGTAAATAGTGTCAAATAAATAAATACTGCTAATATTGTTATTTTAAAGTTAGACGTTCGTGGCTAAGGTAACATAGAGCATAGATCGCAATACATTCTCATTCTATGAATTTGTGTTACTATTAGGTTCTTACACCAAATGATATCTCAATTATTCCTTCAATTATTGTTCTAAAATGAATTCTCTATGTGATGAAAAACACTATTATAACAAATCAAGCTTTGTTGAAATATAGAATGTGGGTGCTGCCATGCGTGGGAAGACTGTTAGTTGTAAGAATACTTGTGAGAAAATAAACTTACGGAATAACACAGTGACTTCTAACCTTCTCTGTTAAACCGTTTTAATTTGGTGAGAAAATAACATCGATTATATTGTGTTTATGAAGGCAGTTACAAATTAATATATTTATGTATTGACATTTAAGTATGCGACATCACATTAAAAGTGCGTGACCAAAAATATTGTAGTTTCCGTCAGTTTAACGTAGAATTTCTACACCAAATTTTCGCATGCGTTAACAAGAAAACGCAAGACGTATAACGAGTTATACGATTGCAATATATAAGCAATTAAGTCATGACAGAAAGTGACCCCAGAAAGTATTATTTCATATTGAAAAAATAACATGCTTACAATATTTATGTATAAACTACCGTCAAATTAGCGAGTCGTTATTCTCATGCCTTAGGTTGATCCTCTTAAGGAGTAAAGGAGTAGAAAGGAGGTTTTATCGTATTATTCCTGTGAACAAAATAACAAAATCTACTCATGTGTCAACCTACGTTACGTTTATAAGATGGAAGAGAAACTACGTTCTGAATGTTGCAGGCAGTTATAAAGAAAACATATTTCCTACTTTCAAAAGACTTGTACGGAAGTTTTTTTTAGTGAACATACTTATAATCATGGTAATAACGATATTTTTGGAGAATAGTTAAAATGTTAAAGTGAACAGTTAACTTATAATGAAACCAGTAGCAACCTTTAAATGTCACTTTCAATTGACCTTAAAAAAACTAATTAACCTTAAAACAAACATATGTCTGTTTTTTTGGACCCACATTTTGGGAAAATCCGGTTCACATGTATACTCGTGTATGTACAATATTCTGAGACGTTAATGAATGAGCTGGTCATGTTTAATTGATGTAATGAAACAGCGAAATAGGTATTACCGTATTACCATCGGTTTCTGTATTACACCCTATCAGAAAAAGTATAATTTATGATCCTTGTCAGGGAAAATCATTTTAGGGAATTGTAAAAATTGTTAGAAGAATTATAATTCTTAATTGTTAAAAAAATATTTTGATAATCAGTCAGGCGGGTTAACCTTTACGCTGTGGCTATTTATTATTTGATCCGATAATTGTAATCATTCTTAAAAATGAGTTAATATATTTCGAGCTTTTTTCGCTAAGCGCTTGCATGGACTCGTTACGGTCTCATTCCGATTTTATATTATAGTTGCAGGTAGAATCAGTTTTTTAGCAACACAGTACCGGCACATTTTTTCTTAATCCAAATTGGATGTAGGTCATCATAACTTTCAACTATTGACTAATAGAGAACAGATGAATACAAATGAATAAACTGCAATTATAATGTTATACTCTTCATCTAAACTCTTAAATAAAACAATTAAAAATGCAAATAATAAAAAACAATATTTTACACTTCTACGAACATATGAATGAATGCGTCATAAATGTATTATGCATTTTAAATAAAAATGGTTCGGCCTATTGACTTTTTAATCAAAATCAAGTTCACGTTCACGCATATCGAAATCCATAACGAGAACTATACGATTTGGTGTTGTGAGTCAAGCTCAAATACTTGGGTTTTTATGAATAAACTTTAGTTTTTGGGAGCATGTGGGGTAAGTCTAAGTATTTTGTAAAAAGTAATTTTATTTTGAAAACGTAGTATTACTAGAAAATTGTTCTTTGTAATATCCTTACTTACTTACTTACTTAGCAGCATGTAGCGTCCGATCCTGAAATACTTTGCAATATCATCATCATCATCATCATCATCATCATCATCATCTTCTGACCCGCATGATCCACTAAAGGGGTTGCGGGGGTAAACCACGCACGAGAGATCTACAGGCAACTCGATCCTCCGCCATCGACTCTAACTCATCAGTAGCAATGCCCAAGCGTAACCCGGCGAGTTTTTGGGTCTGCCAAGCGGTCGCCTACCTGATGGAATCGCATTCAACGCCCGCCTCGGCAGCCGTGATGATAGGGACATTCGTGCCACGTGACTAAACCACCGAAGCATAGCCCTTTCCGTTCGAAGAAGCAGCTGCTCAATGTTGAGTTCTTCGCGCACTGCCGTGTTTCTCACCCTATCCCGGCGAGTAGTTCCCACAACAGCACGAAGAAATCTCATCTCAGCAGCTTGCACTCGCGATCGTATTCGTTCGGTCATAACCCAAATTTAATGACCATAGGTGAGAGTTGCAACAAATACTGAGTTGAAAACCGCTAACTTGGCTCTGACACCAAGCTCGGCCTTTCTGATTACCGAACCACCAAGCTGTGTCAAAACTGACCCAGCTTGACCAATCCTACAGGAAAGCTCAGCATTACTCCTTCCATCACTCGTGAAAAAGACCCCGAGATACTTAAACTTCTCCACCTGCTTCAATGGGACTCCACTAACATGCAGAGTGCATTGAATAGGCGTTCTGGAAATGACAATAACCTCCGATTTGTCCACGTTAACCCTCATTCCAGCATCAGCACATACGGCCACAAACCCACGAGTGCGCGCTGGAGTTCCGTCTGGGAGGATGTGAGGATAACCAAGTCATCTGCAAAGAGAAGATGACTTACCCTCAACTCTCCCAATGTGAAACATTCCTCACCTCGACTGCGCTGCAACATCCAGTCCATATATACAATGAAAAGGAGAGGTGACAAGACACACTCTTGGCGAAGTCCAACGCCCACGGTGAAAGATGTTGATTTAGCACCGTTTACCCGAACACAGCTGCTACAGTTTGTGTATAGAGACTGAATGGCCCTCAGAAGAGGACCATCAATCCCATACTCCTGCAGGGCACTCCACAGTTTACCTCGAGGGACTCGGCCTTTTCCAAATCTACAAAACAACTGTAGATGGGTTTGGCATACTCCCAAGTCTTCTCAAGTACCATTCTTAGAGTGAAAAGCTGGTCGGTTGTACTTCTGCCGGGACGAAAGCCGCACTGTTCATCCCCCGTTCTGGGCTCGACCATAGCTCTAGAACGCGCTTCCAACGCCTTAGCATAGACTTTCCCGGGGATACTTAAGAGTTGGAGCAATCTCTTTTGTCTCCCTTCTTGAAAAGTGGGACAATCACCCCAGTTTGCCAATCGCCAGGTGTCTCACCGCGTTCCCAGGCCACTTTAATGACACAAGAGAGCCATAAAACTCCCTCTTTACCCATTGCCTTAAGCATTTCTGGCCGGATTTCATCCACACCGGCAGATTTGCCAATTTTTAGCGATTTAATCGCCAAAATGACTTCCTCCACCGTTGGACTATTCTCCGCCCCACTCAAGACTACGGGTCTGTCATCCTCAGTGCCCTGTTCGGGATTGAGCAGCTCCGAAAAGTGCTCGCTCCATCTGCCCAAGATGTCCGCCTCTTGGAAAGCAACATCCCATCTTTGGATTTGACTCCTTCGATGATGTTGAATTTCCTTCCTCTGAGTCGGCGAATGGTTTGCCAGAACACCTTTTTCGCAGATCTATGGTCGCTTTCCAGCTTCCCGCCGAACTCCTTCCAAGACTGCTCTTTAGCTGCTCGCACAGCTAATTTGCAAGTTCTTCGTGCCTCAGTGTACCGGTCACGAAGCAGAGTCCCCCAAGAGAATCCAGTCTCTGTAGGTCTTCTTCTTCTCTCTGATGGCTTCTTGAACTCCGGGTGTTTTAAACCACGCAGTTCTTTTCTCACCACCAGCCGCCACTCCAAGCCGATTCACTCCATTGGTTATAAATAGTATATCAACGATCGTAATTCATTTTTCAAAACATTGTAAGATTTTTTTTCAAAGTAAATTTTGTAATTCAATTAAGATATAAAAAAAGAAGTTTTCTGATTGATGCATACTAAGCACATTCACAGTCACAGAATAATTACCTCAAGAAACCAACTTCAGTTAAACAGACGAAATGAAATGTCCCTTCAAATCAATACAGAAAATTGATTATATAATAGCCTTTGGTTATAGATGGACACCTATTGACACACCTGATTTTATGTGGGCAATAAGTGCAACCATGCTCCGCATGGCTCAGTAGTGCTTGCAGATATAAACATGATTATTCACTAAATTTCCACGGGTTGCTATATGATATATACTCATTTGAAAGTTTCTCTTAGTCATACCAGTTTTCGTTTTCCATCGATCACTGATTACTTTCCTATTTGACTGCAAAGACATTTGCGCAGAGTAATTATGTAAGTGACCCACTTACATGAACCACAGTTCCTGCCGTTTCCAAGTTAACCATTTTCATTTGAGTAATTAAACTTTTTCCGAATTTTGTAATCAACCCGATGCCAGTCAGGTAATAAAACCAGACCAATTTCAAAACATATCTTAAGCGAAGAATACCAACGATTAAGGTTTCATTACTTCTTAAACTTAAGGAATTGTGAGAAACAAAGGATGTTGTTGATATAACACTTTAATAACCATACACTTTGTAATAATTCTTCTTCAAAGAAACATACATAGATGGTTGTTAGTTATTGATGATTGGGTTTGCGTTTCAACTTGGATTGTCTCCGTATTAAGTTATGTATTGTATATTTGAATACAAACTACTACCTTGTACTTGTGATCAGTAGATGTGTGTAAACGTTATGTAATCGCCTCTATCTCACGCAACGAAAAAATCCTCAGATGTAGCGAAAACCATAAATAACAAGATATAATTGACACCTGGAATAAGAAAAAGTTCATCTCATAGTGTCTGCCAACTGCGATGACGGCAGACCTATGTTTATGGGGCAAAAAAAAAAAACTCGGCATTTCAAAATACAACCTGTTCCAGTTAGATTGTGGTTTTGGTTTGAGAAAAAAACATTAATGTTTGCTTCGGACGCACTGCGTTGTGCAGAGATTTGCAGTGGTTGATTCATATGGACATTTAAATTACTTTTATTATGCCGATTACTCTCATTCAAATTCACAATGATATTTGGCTCCAATGTTGCCTGTAGGAAGTTAGAAAAGTAACTGTAGCTTGTCTTAAAATTATAGTGAAGTGTATCGGTATGGGAAAGTATTTTTTGTTTTATAAAATGTATTCAGTTCAAATTGTCGAACTTACATATATCATAAAAAGAAACTTGAATGACACATTCAGGTCACATGATTTTTAATCGATAATTGCGATATGTACACAGTTCAACAATTGTGTTTTATTTGTCTTATATTCAAACTAAATAAATGGTTCGCAACGACATAATTTGGTGTGAGCTAGTTTCGTTATTCAATCAGGTCTGCTTTATTAAATGTTCTATGTATGGTTTGGGTTACTGATATATAAAAAATATACATAATCAACTCTGGCTATAGCGCTTATATTTCTACATTTGTAATTCGTCTGGATATATTGCCTTTTTATGTTTACATAACACTCGCATTGTACGAGTGGAAGGATTAATGTAAAAACGTAGATACAACATAACTTTCCAAACCGATAATAAAGTGCTTTAATAATTCTAGCAAAGCAACATAAAAATAGTAAGAAAAATGCAAATGTGTAAAATGAACTACGCGCTTGTAAACCAGTTTACTCCAAGCGTGTTTGTTACATAAACATAAATCCACTCGGAGGGTTTTTTTTGGTTATCTTATGCGGAATTTTATTGACTTATATTGACAGTACACATGCATATCGGTCGAATTGGCCCGATTACATACGCTAGATTTAACATATACTCAAATCGTCATGATAAGGATTATTTCGATAAGGATATTTTCCTCATATATATATGCCATTATAATTTTTGTGTTTCGATAATGATATTTTTCCTCTATATATATATGCTATTATAATTTATATATAATAGATATTACTATAGGTAGTTATGATTATGAAATAAACTCCTAAATGTAGAACAAATTTAATCTTCTGTTTTGTTCGTCGTCATGTAGGCCCGTGTCTTTAAACTTGTGTGATTACATTGAATAGCTTTGTACTAAAACTACTCTATTAACACAGTTATCAAAGTATGTTTGTAACTGCTTATGGTGAATATAATCATAGACTATGTCTACGAAACCGGATCAAAGTAGTGGCTAGGCAGTAGTCAAAGCAAACAAGAATATAAACTATTGAAATAGGTCACAGCACTTATGTACATATATAAATTGTTTTATTTTTTGATCGACTAACAACCAACAATGAGCCGTGATGGTTTTACGATGAGTGTCATACAAATGTATAATAATCAATAATGCAATATGTACAGTGATTTCGGAAGGATATATTCCCAATCCACATCACACTATTGTGTATATTTATATATGCCTCCAATTATAGAAGTTAATTTTGAAAAGACATGGAAAAATGATAAATGCGTTCACATATACAGCTTCCGCAAGTATTTAAATAACTACTACTATTAGTTTGCCTATGAAATGTAGTGGCTACTAGCTAGTGACTTCAAGAATTTCGCAAAATAGTTATTGTGTGCGAGAAGAAAAGCCAATAATTTGGAGCATATAGAGTAGGGATACTGACAAGAAAGCCAATTAAAATAAAAAAAATACGTTTTGCATAAATTTACTGCATGTGAATACGGAAAGTTTTGCGGTGTTTTAACGAATGCGCTAATCGTGTATCACACGCGATTCAGTAGTGTTAAGTAATTTACCAAGAAAGAATTTCGCAATAACGAAAACAGATGTTCAACAGTTGTACACAAAAAAAAAATACGAATCAATTAGGAGGACTCCGATCACATACTTTCCGGAATTGAAAAATCTAAATTGTGCCATCTTTTTTTCTATTCAGTGTTATATATTTATGTATTGCCGTATAACATGGAGGAGTTGCCAATATTAAAGTTCATATTCTACTCTTCCGTATAATTTGTGCATATAACCTTTAAAATTGATGATGGTTAAATTAATTTAAAGTATTTCACGTTCCGAATTTCATTTGTTTCTGAAGATTTCATTCACTAGACGGAGGGTGACAGCAACAACTTGATTAATGTAACTATTGGAAGACTCTTTATTATTCAAACATTATAAAGGAAGCAATCAACAAGATTTTTATTATTTTTTGCTTTGCGATTGGACACTTTTGGGAGTAGCTCTGAACCTGTCAATTGTTTGTGTTAGCTTATTTTTGGTCTGTATTCCTGTTTTACCGGTTAGTTGTACATTTCGGATTGACTGAGCTAATTTGTTACTAGGGCCCAGCTTAAGAATGCAAGGAGCTATTTATATGAATACGTATGTATCAGAAAAGACCTACGAAGAATATTTAAATTTATAATTGGATTGATGATATCTATCTTTAGATATGTATGTACATGAATATTATAGATATACTTGTTGATTGAAACTATTTTATTATTTTATGTTCATTTGTACACATACATAATTGAATCAATATCTGTATTACATATCTTCTTAGCTTGTATTGTCACATGGTTAAAGAACCTGGCTTAAACATACATATATTTGATTGATAATAGGCGCTGTAATTAAATTAAATGTGGTCAAATTTCTCTCTTTACCTATTTTTTAGGAGTATAATTTAATAGTTTGAACTATCTGTTAGTACCTAATATAATAAATTATTAGCTGTGCAGTGCAAGCGTCAAGCACTCCTTCAACACTCGGGAGTGATCTGATTAAAATGTTATATTCCTGTATTTTGCCACAATAAGTATAATTTTAACATGTATAACACATATAAATATAATTTCAGTCGTAGGTATGTATATATTCATATACAGTAGAATTCGCTCATAACGACCACTGACAAATTTGTTGTCGTTATACCGATTGTCGCTTTATCCGAACAACTTTTGTTTACTAATTTTTTATTTTAAACCAGAACAGGGTTGTCACTTCGTCGTTGTAACCGAAATTTCGTTATAACCTAGGTTCGCGAATTCTGATAGTTGACAATCAAATTAAGTTATCATGTGATCTATTTATGTTACAACAGGTTATTCATTTTTTGACTTGGAATATCGAATAGAATGTTGGTGGTCATAATATTGCCAGCAAGATACAAAAGAGTTGGATTGCGATCTGCTTTTATCGCATTATTTATATAATCCATAATTCTGAGAACAATCGTGCAATATCTTGAAAAACTTGAAAACTTACTATCCAGTAAGTAAGCATTTTAACTTCGTTTGAAAAAGATATCCTTTCTGAATAGTAAAGGATACCGAACATATTACTGCAATATGTCAGATTGGAAATAGTTATATGTACCGAGCTTAACTCTAACAGATTACAGAAATATTTATTTGAACCATAATTATGATAGTGACTTAGTTGGAATAAACATTTTCTAGTTCGAACTCATTCTGGTACATATAGCAATACTTTGTGAAGAATATCAGGATAGATGAAACGATATGAAAAAAAACATCATGTTTGAACAGGGCCCAGCTTCTACAAGATGTTGTAGTCCACTGTTTGAGCAATGTAAATGACTCAGGAGAGGCGAAGCCGAGAATTATAATTTTGTCTGTCTTATCGGCAATTGAATCTAGACACCTATCTCAGGAATCAACGCACATAACCACCATACTATGACAGGGATATTGCATAGAATGGATATATTAATCATATATATACATTATGCTATTGCATAAGACATATAGATTGTATGATACAAACTTAAGCATTTGACATCAATCAAGCCATACTAAGCGATATCCCAGATGATAGCGGCTCTCGGACAAAGTCACTGCTTAATAGGGGCTTATTATACAACTTGCATGATTTGAACAAGAGCCCGCGTTTAATGATCATGATTGTGCACGGCTGTTGTCGAAAAATGCAAAAAATAAATAAAACACGAATTGGAGCAGCCGACTTCTTAGCAATAAAATTGATTTCAATCTCAACTTGGTAATTGTTTTACTTTCAGTCCTTTTTTGAAAATATCTGTGTCGCTTTCTGTAAGGAGCTTACATAATACTCGCTAACGGTGCTGACGTGAGTAGGTTTATATTTTGTTTTTGTGTCACTGTCTATGCCATTATACTCGATACTCAATTGCGATCGTAGATTGGGTCAGATTCGGTCAGACATTAAAAGAGTAATTCAGTTCTTCTCTACCTTGCTTGCAAATGTAAGTAGTTATATAATGGTATGTGTTGCTTGGAGGTGAAAGAAAGCGCGCATCTGAATGAGTTTCGCGAATCAGTTATATACTCGACATATCTACTCTGTGTGTACTATATGTATTCGTCACTGGTTGCTGAATGGATATATTATATTAATTGGTACGACTTTTGTTTATTCGCATTTGCTCTTTTTAGCCCATAACCATAATTGTATCCGTTAATAATGTGCTTTCCCAAGATAAATGAAATATTCAATCGCCTTGTACTTGCTTTTAACCAATAAGTCTAGTCTAAGTCATTCCGAGTAAATTTGGTCCTGTGATATAATTTCCCCTCTTATTTTTTCAAAGACTCGGTGAAGTGTTTGGAAAGAGTTTTGGTATACAGTAATATTTGAATAGGGGCTAATCATCTGCCAGGAACCACACGAGTGAATAAATCGCAGAAAACGAATGTACATCGACTCTAGTCTTTTCACGGTGGCATGGAAAGCATATCGTAAGAAAAAGTTCATTCATCCATTACGAAAACGGGTATTGCTACATAAACGTTAACAGATTACACGTATGACGTGTCACTGTAGTCAATATGTCTACGCTCAAAATTAAACTTCGTATTTGATGATTGAGAGGCTTGAACAATTCTAGTTTCTGTCTAGTTTCTTTTTATATCCAATCGAACTTGTTTGTGGATAGTCCGCGAAAGATATTCCATGAGCTAGTTGCCTAGTGATTAGAAAGCCATTTCCAGCCGACAGCAAAAACCGTTGAACCTGACATAAAAGAAAGTCTAAAGCCGATGTGCGCCGTTGATACTATATAATATGTTTCGTATGAGCATATAATTTTCCTCAGCTGCTCACTACATGTCAGAGAAATGAATTAAACAATTCTTGCAAAATTATGTAGACATAACCCTTCTTTTATAGTTTATGATATCAAAAACATGGAATTACTACACAGACAGCACTGTTTCATAATTCCAATTATTGTAGTGCCATGGAAATTTACCGAAGTAGACACAATAATTCTACTGTGTGCGTGTATGTCAACATTAAAAAAAAGTAAAAAAAAGCATTTTTAAACTTTAGGCAGATTGCTCTTAAAGGCAAAAAATCGATCTACTCGCATACATTCCACATTCTACTGGTACAATTATATAAGAGAATGTCGGCTGGTTTCAAAGGGTGCACACGTCCTTCAGTGATGCAAAGTAGTATATACATACATATGTAGTTTTCTTCAAAAGTCCAGTGAAACATATCGTGATCGCAATGAACTTCTAAAAGTAACCAAACAACTTTTCCATGTGTTTTCTTTCTTTGACATTTTAGTTAAGAAAAAGCAGCAATAACGCAGAAGTTCCCAGAAGATGGTGCGGAAAGCTATTATTTTCTTTGCCATCAACCGGAAAAAAGTAGTATGCTCGTCAATCTTATGAAAGCGCCATGGTCCATGACACATACCAGTAAGTACTTTGGTTTGGCTTTTCAAGTTTTTATTATTAACACTATGGATGAAGCATTCTTGTGAAAACAGTAGCACGCACAACACGAATAATTGTCGAAGAAGATAGATAGAAAAATTGCCCATGATTATAATTGCGGTATTTAAAGAGAAAAAGAAAAATATTACGGGCATGCTTACGTACCATGGTTAAAGTTAGCATGTTGACATTAGTTAAAGGTTTGGGGAATTTTACATGGATCGCATTAAGTATGTTGAAGCATAAGAACTCTTCATTCGTCGAAAATCCGAGATAACTTCAGGGGATTTCTAATAATTAAAGAACATTTGTGTTATGTTATTAGCATGTGTGGGCCGTGGCGTTGTGGGTATGTGCGTCAACTCCTACGCAGTTGGACCTGTCTAGGTACGATTCATGGTACGACAAGAAATACTTTTCACGGCCCCACCTCTTTCGAATCACTGACAATGCTCAAAAGGTATAACTGTCTAGAAAAAGCTTCTCAAACTTGACCGTTCGGAGTCGGCATAAAACTGTAGGTCCCTTCCACTCGTGATAGAACAATAGCACGTACTTTGGGCTCTGGCACTCTACGGGCTTCAGCGCCATCCATATTATTATTATTATGTTATTAGCAGATAAGATAGAAACAAGAATATTATATACCGCGACTGAAATTCGAGATGTCACGGTGTATTTCTTCACGTTAAAATTTGTATAAAACGCATCGTGATTTTAGTTTTCTGTGCGATTCACCACTCTTTTCAAGGCTGAATAAACCACAAAAAGTTATCTAGTTCCACACAATGTATTTACAAATAATTTTTGGCTTTCATTATTGAGCATTTTTATATATCATATACACTTATAGGAATGGTTTGATTTGCGAATTTTCGTATTGGCAGTGGTTGTCACCGACGTTTGTTATCGAATTAATTTATTTTACGCATTCAATACATGATAACTGGAATGGATGACTGCTGGAAATAAAAACATCTATGGATCCGGATTTGGCCCGTGGCGTTGTGGGGACGTCGACTCCTACGCAGTTGGACCTACCTGGCTAGGGTCGATTCCTGGTACGACAAGAAATACTTTTCACGGTCGCACCTCTTTCGAGTCACTGACAATCCTCAAAGAGTATAACTGTCTAGAAAAAGCTTCTCAAAATTGGCCGTTCGGAGTCGGCATAAAAATGTAGGTCCCTTCCACTCGTGATAGAACAATAACACGCACAACACGAGTGGTTGCTGAGAAGCTAGGCACTGGCCCACTACGGGCTGTAGCGCCACCAATATTATATTATTATATTATATTATATGGATCCAGATTCACACGGAAACTCTTATCCGTGGTTTGCAGTGTATTTCGCAATGATTTGGATAAAAAACCTGATAAAAGGGTGAGTGGGCTCAGACGTTGGTGTTTTTCAAAAATATTAAAACGCCACACTGCACTGGTGATAGTGTTTCTTAAGTCTAAGAGAGGCATCCGGTTCCACCTATATCTCAAACTGGTGAATTCTAATGTATATACTTAGTTGTTTTTTGTTTTATTATATATTTTAATACTTGCCGTCTGGTTATAACACTGAAACTAACTTTTCTTTTGATTTAATCATATAATTTATGAAAAAAATGTGCCTCCGTCGCAGATGCTAATATAGATATGTCAACATAAAAATATTATAAGCTTTTTTTTGTGTATTCATGATGCTGATAAACTACGCTATTCTATGATATACATTTGAGAGGTACTTCGATTCTAAATGCATTTGTTCAGGTTAAAAAAAAACCAGTCTTTCAAATGTTATTTTATCTTTAGGTATCGGAAAAGAAAAGTGTATGTATACTTCACGCATACTAAACTAGAGCAATGCAATATGAGGCAGTTGAGTCAATAATCTCATAACGAGTTCTTGAATATTCTCTCTTAACTGTGTTCTGATTTTGTTTTCAATAAAACCATTAAAACTACTCTCTTAGGAGAATGTATTAAAGTAGGTTATTAGGATATTCGAGATACACGTGTTGCGTACCGTGTGTACAAATGCTTTTTTTGCAAGCCTTATGATTATAAGCATTAATGTACATAATTTCTTGAGACTTAAAATCTTTTCACTATTATTCAAAAAAATTGGATGATATATTAAGTTTCAAATTAAAATTACTATAAAAGTTAGTAGTTTTATGTCTGATTAAATATATATTTACAAGACGTGGATATATATTAAACAAGTCTTTCCAAAAGTGGGACAATAAAATAAATTTACTGCTTTAAGTTTCCGAACTTCTAGTCTTATAAAATAAATAACTTGCCTGTCAAGATTTTTTAAGTTAACCTGCCTAGACTTAGTCGGCTTGAATGAACGGTACCTATCGCTTCATAATAACAATAAGAAATAACATGTAATAATAAGTTAGATGTTCAAATTGTATTTATTTAATTATTTCTTATCGAACTATATTTTCTTCTTTTTTTAAAGAAATATTCTTATTAATTGAAGGATAGTATTGTTTTGTGAATCTATATATGAATAATTTCCAAACATTTCTGATTAATATCGAAACTAATTGACTCGCATAAACGTTAACATGCCTTGTCAATTCTAGATATAAATACATATATATTTGTAACTTAAAAAGACTATAAAATGTATACTTTTAAAATATCTCTAGAGACTGTAGCTCTAGCCGAAGAACGTGGTTTTAACACGTATGTACATAAGTGAACCGCAGACCATAGAAAATGTCTTTCTAAAAAATGTCCAATTCCAATTCCATCAAATTCAATTCAAGACCAGAGGTATTTGCACAGGAAATTTACCGATTTTTTTCTATATATGCTAACTATTTTACGAAGTATGAAAGTTAACGTTTAGCAGTTAAATAAGCCTTGAATTGAAATTTGGAAATAACTTAAGTCACTTTATTTTTGTTAACATATCATACATCAACGAATTCAAAATGTACATATATTTATAATATCAATCAAACAAGGAAAGTCTATATTAATTTTCTTCTAATTCACATCGAATTCCGACTTGAATTTGTATTATACGTACAAATAATATAATAGTATAAGACCAAATAAAATAAACGAATTCATTAATTTTATTAAAAAGAAGTTTGTTTCCAAAATTCAATAATTAAATTTAAAATTAAAAAAAAAAACATCAAATTAAACATGTTGACTTGCCTATTATGACAAAACCATATATGTACTATATAATTTGACTGACAATTGGTGTTATTATTTTTTATATCATATTCTCAGTAAAATTTCTTCAATATGTGATTAAAATGGTGCAAGTATAAGAGAAGAAATTAAAAAGTGTGAGTTTCTAATATAACAGACGACAAATGTACCATAAAATGTTACCTTTTGGCCTTGTTTGCGATCCAACTCGCACTGCATTAACTACATGTGGTATATCCATTAAAATTAAAAATATGGTTAGCAAAATGGGAAATATGCTCAATCCACTATACAATTTCCACTTCACAAACATGATGCGATAACTGTTGTTTTTCCGCTTTTGTAATAGATATCCTGTCTTGTCTTATTGGTTTCTTTTTTTTTAATTTTAATAGTATCACTCTACGGTTTTTGTCTTATGAAAATTCATAATCGATATTCAATTTTATTTCGTATTATTTTTAATTCATAACGCTTTAATCACAAACAATTATATACTGAATATTTTTCGTGAGATATAAGCAAAGGGTTACGTTAAAAAAGCAATATCAATTGAAAGTGCAACGAATCTTTAAATAAAGGCTTAAAGTTTCCTGACACAGAGGACACAACAAAATCAAGTAACCAATGAGCCAGTTTTAAGCGAAAAAAGAAATTCGCGATCCGCGATTCGACACCAACTGAAGTGAATTTCAATAATGAATGCTTATTTAAAACCTTCTGAGTGAAGTTAAAAAAGACAACTGCAGATACTTCAGCTTCGAACTGCAGCAGCAGCAATAGTTGTTGTAACAGCATACAAGAATTTTAAGATCACTCTTTGGCTTTTACTCTGCCATCGGCCACTAACACCATGAACTGAAGTTTGTCGTGAGTGATTCTTGTGCCATTGTTTTTTTTCTTTATGGTTCAGCTTTTTCATGGTTTTGGTTGTAAATACATATGTCTCTCTTTACGAGACCGCACTATATTGCTTGGCTATGTGTGTACAATATCTGCTACTTGGGCTGAAAGGAATGATTGGTAGTCAATCCAGTTGTTTGAAAAAGCTTTTATGTACTTTAGTTGGGTGAGTGTGAGAGGAAGAGTAGGTTCAGAGCGATGGTAACAGGCAACTAGTTCCGTTATACCGTACGGTATTAAATTTAAGAGCAATCTACAGGTGCACTGGAGACTTCGCGGGGAGTAATGCCTACAGAATGGGAGTGCTCGTATTTTTTTGGGAAAGTAAAATACTTTTATGTAACTGAAATTAGAATTTTCAATTGACTATTTCTGTTTATTATATCTTTGCATTTATATTTATGTATAGATAACATAACTGGCAATGTATTATAGTAGATACAAATTGCAGTGGAATCGTTGAAAATAGTTAATGTTTAAGAGGGAGTTATCCAGACATTAACTCTCTGTAATTCGAGATCGAAAGTAATGTCATTTTTCTGGTGGGAATTTATCTATGTTTTGTTTGCCTAGTTCTGCGAGTCGCAACGGTGATCTAGCTACCGATCGACGATTTTGCTTCATATGTTTTATTTCGGTGTGGAATAAGAACATGTGATTTATGAATGCGAAGAGGAGTAATGTGAGATTTGTACATGTAACAAGGTTTACACCAGATTAATATAACTTATGTAGTACATTTATATGTACATATATATATTAATAATATGTACCTACCAATAAATTGATTCGGTGATAGCTCGGTTGCTGAGTGTAGTTATGGAATTTAGAATATCACACATGTTATAACTATTTTCCTGTAGCTAAGTAGGTAGTTAGTTCAAGCAAAGATTTAAGCAGACACTTAGTCACTATGCAGATATGTACATGTGTATGTTCCCTGTTCATACACTAATGACTGTATACACTTATTTATAAATCATATTGATTGACAATACCCTGAATAAGAAGACATTGTGTAAAATCGTGTTTTTTGTTGCGCCCTTAAGGTTGTACGATCGCCCGCTCCATATTCAAGTCATTTTATATTTTTATATTAATTTCACATTACATTTCCATTCATAATATAATCAATCGTTTCTCGTAAACGAATATGCATTCGTCGTTTTAAGGTATTGAGATCTCGTTGACTTAACTTCTCACTGTATATTACATTGTTTCTGAAGCTTTCATCAGCCATAAATACATGTTTGAATGAGAATATATTCTTTGAATACTAAGTTTTTCTGACATTTTGGTAGAGGAAACCGGTAGTCGTTTTTTTCATAAGATGAATATATGTATATAGACGTATTGTTTATTTTTATTTTTCATCGACGATATGTATGTGTTTTATTAAAACTTCTCTTTTATTTGCAGATTGGTATAGCTTCCATAACAAATACGAAAAGAATAAATTAGGAAAGTATTTGTCTTGCTACTTAAATGTGAAAATCAAAATATGACTGGTGCTGTAATAACTTCTCTCACCTGTCAATATTTAGACCGATCTCTGTTGTCTTTTACCACAATTTAAAACGATTGCGGATGCTGCATAGATAGAGGGGTGAAAAATGTTTTGGTAACTATGATCAATAAATTATTTAATCTGTCTGTATATGACAGTAAATTTAAAGCATGGGCTACACCTGGTAATGGGATTTCGATTGTTAACAATATCTTTAAGACTTTTGTTGAACTGAGTATGTTTATATAATAGAATTGGATGATAATAGCTACTTATTTCCGAATCTTTTGAAATTCTTCACCGTTTGCTTTGAAATTTGAACTGAACTGCTCTCGAATATGTGCAGTTTTATTCATTTTAAATATTAAATACATATACAGTATACTTTCCCTAAGCCGAATTTTCACGGGATACCGTGATCTGTTCGAGTTAGAGGGAGTTTTGGAAAAATTGGAGTTAGAGAGAGAAACCATTTTTTTGTTTTTAAGTCTCAATTTTTTCAATTAAGCGAATTTTCGTGCCAATATCTAAATAAATTTATTTTTTGTCATAATTTATCTGTAAAAGATGCTCCCTCAGATATACATAGAATAGACTTACCTAACTACCAATCTGGTGATGTAATCCCTCAAACGTTTAATTTATTGTTGTTAAAATCTTCTATTCGAACTCAACTTTTTTAATTGATCTTAACACAATACACACGCTATGATGGCACACGCAGTTATTGGCAAATGCGATGTGTAGTTATGTATGTGTATATCCAAATACGAATTGTGAGAGGTTAACTAAAATCAACATAAGGAGTGAAAAAGGAGGCCAAGAATCGACAGAATTTGGGAGTTTCAGGAAGTTTCGACTTAGAGTGCGTTTGACTTATAGACAGTGTTTTCATATGGAAAATTGAGGAGAATGCTAAAATATGGTGAAAATGTTCGAGTTAGAGAGAATTTCAACTTAAACTGTACCTATATTATATATTTCAATAAGAAAAGTTTTTCGTCGAGAAATAAGGAACATTTATTTTTCAATTGGATGTAATTTTATCACACAAGGGCCATCATAGGTGTTTTCAATTACTTACTTACTTTATATAGTAAGCAGTTAATACTTTTACTTTTACTGGAATGTAAATAATGATAATAGACAACATTTTTGAGTATGCCAGTAAAAATGTCTCCATTAGTCAACGAACACTGAGTTGAGAATTTTTTAAAAGGTTGCAATTTCAATTATGTGATGTTTATGCTTCGTTAGATATGTGTTCATATTATCTATACCAGTTCTGCATAATCATGTAATCAGCCGTTCATTTACAAATCTACTTTCTAAACAATTTCTGCGGGCAGATAACTTAATTGTATTGTGTTAATGTAACAACAATATAGTCTTTTTCTTAAAATACAAAGCCATCAACTACCAATATAATTCTAAAAATAAATTAAATTAAAGTTTATATCGTGTGGGAATATATGGTATATTCCATTCTAAAAAAATAAATAACACCATTCCAATTAACTTAAAGAAAAAACAAGTAGGAGATATTTGTTAAAATGATCAAATCGTTTTTATTCTTTAATGCAATATATTTTTTCATGATGCATTTTGGATGAATACTATTACTGAAAGGATTTCGAGCCTTGATGGATGACCTTATTAATAGTAGAGACAATCGCAGTGTGTAAACACACTACGCTTACAAAAAATTTGCCTGCGCAACGCTTGCAGGAGGGAAAAGTAGGTGTTCAGAGTTGCACGCCATTCATTACAAAAGCCACAAACATATAAATTGCATCACTTATCATTGAAATCGACTAAAAGTACAATACACCACACACGAATTTTCGTTGGTTCCTCCTTGAAGGTTTGCGTAGAAATTGAAATAAGTTCACACGTTTACTATAAGATTACTACTTTGATCTTATATTGAACCGGAGTGAGAAACACAGACACATTTTGTACAAGCTAGTTAAATTATTTAATGGTCTCTGATTGGCCATTAAATTGGAGACGATCAGTGCATTGTAGATGAAAGCGTTGAATTATGTGTACTGTCGTATTATTTCGCACCGGTTTGCTCAATGAATCTATTAAAGTATTATAATTCACAGAGTCAGTAAGATGGGAATTTAATTGTCTCTAAATCTGAAAGTGATGAGCTTAACTGTTCGGAAACACACTCAGCGTACTGATTCCCTTTAGAGCGTTTTTTGAAATTTGCGATAAACGGAGCGAATTAGGTGAGGTTATGGTTGTCATTGCGCAATTTTCTCGATTTGAATCTGCGCTTTGAATTGAATCAGTAAAATGTCCTACCACTAAATTTAAAAAGAGAATGGCTTCCAGTGAATGAAAATGTTCATGGATTAAGATGTAGCAATGAACATTATAAAGGGTGCCACTGCATAAGAAAGGGGAGTTTATTCCACTTTAAAATAAGTTTTGAAATGGTCTTCTTTGAAATTAAATACACAATACAATATATTTTATCATTCAGCGAATAATAATGACTCCAGCGAGAGGAAGGGATGGAGAGATAGAGAGAGAGAGTTTTTAGTAGTATGTACCCCAAATTTTCCATTGATACCCGTCGACAAAGTTTTCATCATTGAGTAAGAACTGATGATTGTCAGTTCTGTTACTTGAGGGCTATAGATAGCGTCGTATTACTATCTGCATACATTTACACATACATTAATTACAATTTGAAAAAATATAAAAACCACTTGAAATTTAAGAAAGGAATGAATTACGAATTTCCTGAGGTTAGTTAATAAATCTACAGGTATCGTTTCACATTATGGAAGAAATGCTCGTAAGCTTACGGCACAACCTAATTATTTGTATATATGTTTGTATTCTCTTCCAGGATTCACATAGCATTTTCAACAAAAGCTATTTGCTCCTGTTGCACTGTCTTAGACTTCACCCTAGGCCATGTTTTAAATTATCCAAGTGACCAATGTCAAAGTGCATTTGACTTAAATGTTAAGTTAAGTAAAAAAAACGTTCGCTGACAGTTGAAATTTAAGTCCCAGCAAATACACATAAAATTGAGCGGCATATGCCTCTGTCCGCGAACGTGTTAATTCAAAACTGATATTCAAATTTATTAGAGTGTTAAAAAAAACTGCTGGTGAGTAACAAGGAAACATATACATAACTCATTCCTTTGAGATGGAAGTGATACAGTTTACATATAATGTAAGTCTATTTTTTGGCTTGATAACCGAAATGCAATCACAAAAAGAATGTGTTCAGCTGTAATAACCATACTTTATTACGGGGAGCTTATTATTTTAAGTGATCTCTGATCAAGGACGGAGTTCACACTCTTTTCATTTTGCTTTACCATTGCTGGTGTAACCGATACCACCTTCACACGCATATTATAAAAAATAAATACTTTGTTTAATTGATCTTTTGATTGGGGCTCAGGTGTTTCAAGGCTGTGAATTCCCTTTCTCTAGCTACACATAAAATACTCAGTGGTGCACATACCACAAGAAGAAAGTACCAATATTTGGTAACAACCAGCGAAAGCGTTTTTTTTATTTTTTGATACAGTGAAATTCGATCCAGTTTCTGGATTTTGGTGCACCAGTGTTATGCAAACACGGGTTTCTTGTGTTAAGAGTTCCATTGCTTTCCTGAAAGGACTTTGATGAAATCTGACATCTTATGTATGTATTCTCAAACTTTCTCCTCTACCATTCAATATGTAAAATAAAATATTAAAAGTATTAATTTCTTGTAATCTATTTGCTTACCTACCTACATAATACAATACATGCAGATAATACGTAAAGCTTTTATCGTCTTTTTCCAAACGATACAATTTTACTTGACTGTAACAATGCAATACCAACAAATCAAATAATTCAGTCAATGTCAGCGTAATCATCTCTCTCAAACATTGTATGTACATAATACTTAAGACTTAAGCGTGGTATATTTATTGACCTAATCAACGGTTATTGTTGATGGATCTTCACTCGTGAACATATCAAATTGAAATGAAGAAGTTCATTGTCAAGGTTTTTTATTCGCTATATTTTTAGTTCGGCAAAATACTATTTATCTTAAGATATGTACATGCATGTTAGATGAATTTGTACACGAAATTCATTTCTTTTTAACAATCTCAACTTCTATGAATGATGGGCACTGTGGCGGTAATTGGCTGCTAGAGGAAAGTAACAAGTACGGATTTCTCCTCGGCGAACGTATTTTTAAAATAGTTTTGTGAATGACATTGTTGCAAATAACGTTTATAATAGAAAATACATTTTTTTGGTTTTGGGAATGTGAAATTTTGAAGAACGATATGAAGTGAAAATATTTTATTTATACAGACAAATTAACTATTTTGGTATATTTAGATCTGATTCCCAAAGGTATTATTAAACTTCAAACGTTCGTTTAGTTAATCATAATCATAATCTTAATTTCTCGACAAGAAAAGTGTTACCGCCGTGATTCTTAATAAACTTGAATGCTCTTTATTGGAATTTGTGTTGGTTTCAATTTGGTGAAATTAGAACTCTAACAATAAGTATTTTAATAAGGTGTTCATATTTCGTCTGAGATTCCCCTTGAGAGCTCTCCAAAAATTGAATTCATCTGTCGTTACTGAAGAAGCTAAAATTGAATGTAACTGATATAATATTATTTATTTCTAAATCGAGTAGTTAATCATTCAACCAAAAAGCAAACGCGTTAACATTTGCATAACCAAATTAAAGATTATAAATCATATTATGTTCGAATTTTGTTATGACATATATTCTGATTTAATCCACTTGAAAGTTCACATTAAAATGCACGGCTTTTGCTGTACAAAAACAGTATTATGCATTTTCAATCATATTATGTCCGAATTCGAACACACCAGCAGAGATACTTTTTTGATCTAATCTCAATTTAAAGATCAACATTGAGCCAACGTAATTATGCAAGATTTAAACAAATCTTAACAATCTTTGTACTGATTTTATTTTATTTCAAAAGTTAGACTACTTAAGTCTTAGTAAGCAAGTTTTAGTAAGCAAATTACATATTTTACAAATATGATGAAAATCGAATGTCATGCATGCTCTAATAGACAAGAAAATGGAGAAAGAAACAAACGAATTTTCTGTTAATCGAAATGAAGTTTAAATTCTCACCTGTCGCTCATGACACTCACTTATTTAAGCAGTTTCTTTTGAATTAGCCAATTAATATCCAGATATGTGTACATATGTAAGGTTTATATCGGATTTCCTGCCTTACTGTTGGAATTTGGTACAGACAAGGTCAAAATCTCCAAAATTGCCTTTGGGGGCTATTTGGTATATTTCTGTACGTTTCTCAAAACCAAGATAGTTAAAAGTAAAGAAACTCAGTGTTGGAATTCTCAACGCAATTAGCTGATTGCCTTTTAAACGGCATTCCGCTTTGTTAGCTTCCAACATGCACTTCGAAGGCTAACGAGGTGACGTTGGTGCAAATGGAGGCACGATCTTACACATTATAAAACAGACAGAAAATAAATAAAAGAAATCATCCAAACAGACAGAAACGCGAAAATTCCTTCTTTTGAGAAATCTTGCGTAGTAATTACTTGAGTGTTACATTCGGATGTGAGATAAACTACTGTCAGTGTAGCAAATAAGCCAATATAAAATGGTCTCCTCACAATTTAGTATATTAAAATGATTGCGATCGACAATCAGAACGCATTTCGGTACCAACAAAGTTTCAAGAGAACTCTAAATCGTGACCATTGAGCTTGTATGTTCGTTCATACGCTTTAAGATTCAGTTAATTGGTCGCATAAGAGCATTATGTTATACTTTTCTCTTAGGTTACTGAACTTGTACATTCTGAATAATATCTACAAGTTTGCTTGATTTATTGAATGATATGAGCTAAAATTATATGTGGCATGTTCATAAATTCCTATTAGGTAAGACAATCAATAAATCTGTGCGACGTAATCGTGTTTTTTTTTTGTAAAAGTTGATTTATTGTGACAACTTTTTTTATATTATTTTTCTGAGTATGATTTAAGTAATGGACCAAAACCGCTGATATTAGTCTTTAGTATCAGCTACTATAGATCGGTCAACATGAGATAAAAGCGTTAATACTGATAGATCAACAGCTTTATCTCTTTCTGTTCAAATTAATTTATCCAATTCAACAATCACTCTTGCTTGTTTTTAAATAAATTTGCAGGCGATAGAATGCTCCCACTTTCTTCTTGCTCAATAAGTCATTTGATCATTTGTATTTTCGTCTATTCACTATTCAAAAGTGTATTTACTGCTCCACTATTTCTCATTTAAATACTTTTTCTCGTGTTATATCTCCGCGAAATTTGAACAATGCTGTCCAACTTTCATTTTTACACAAAAAATCAGAAACTTACATAATGTTTGTGAATACATTATGTATTTGTAAATTTTCGTGTTTTAATCCTTTTCCCCCTATACGACCTGTAGTCTTCTTCGCTATAAATTAATAACGATAATCATAAATCTTTCTGCTCGATTTTATGAACCATAAGGTGGCTGAGGAGATTTATATGAGTAGTCGAGGCAAATGTTACACTTTTTCTCAATAAAGCGAAAGTGCTGTATACATCTCATTCAAATTTCATTAATTTTTCTTTTTTTGTGAAGGTACAAATTCAATATAATTATTGAAAAAAAGGTGTGGGTTCAACGTATTGTAAGAAAGACAAAAAATGGTGATCGACAAGAGCTATTTTTATTTCCTTGCACGCTTTTTTTTATGAAAGTACAATCATCTATATACTATATAATAGAGATTAGGTAAGCCTTTCTAAGACGTTTAATTATTATTTTTTATTTATTGACGATTTTTTTTTTTACTATACGGCAGTGTAATGATATGAGTTTTGCTTTAACACGATATTACTTCTGTAATTTAATGTTCACAAAATGATGCATCTAAAATTAATATTTTCTCTTAAACGAATGACTTTATAATGGCCAAACATGATCGCACATAACTGTAACGATCACACTTGATTGTCAGTATACATTTTTGAACATAATTTCAAGGAACATTTGATTCTGATGAATTGCGGAGAAATCGTACATTATGATTGCAACAGATGATTACATTGTAAAGCCAGGTAAGAATATATATTTATATACTACTCAGAATTAATGACGAACATGTTATACAGTTCTTCGTTTTTAAACGATATTTTCACAAGCATATCGGAAGCAAACTTCTTACTGAACGTGAAAATTGTACTCACGGAATGTATTGTACATATGGAATATGTACGTATTTATTCACTTCTGTGACAATATTGAAGGTAAGGTAGTTAGTTTAATTTATAGCATATATTTCAAGTACAAACAAATAAAATCCAAAATACAAAAAAAATGAAAAACGTTCATTACATTCCGTGTTCTTTTAATTTAATAATAAAATAAAAATAGTGTAGCCAAATAAAAAAAAGTTTTTCTGCTAGTTTAAGTTTCAGTTGAAGAGCTTTTTCATGATTGTGAACATTTTTCATAAATAAACCATACTTCATCTGTGTTGTTTATTGTAAACTTTATATTTTCTTTATTTAAAACTGATTATGTTTTATGTTATGTTTTTTCACGATGACTGCCTCATTCCAAAAGTACCGACATGGACACACGTATTTGAACAACCCGATGTAAGTACTGTAGGATATACAAAATAAACACTACATGATATTGTAATACCAAATTTTAAATATAACAATCGGCCCTTATTATTGAACCAACACCTAACCTTTAGTTGTATGCCTAATTTCTGTTCACAATACAATTTATAAATCACTTTAAATCGATGACCGCCTCCTTCCGTTTAAAGAAAACACCTGTCCTACAGATTGCATGACTTAAAAGTATCTGACTCAGCTTTTATTTTAAAAGACAATTCTAAGCGTCATACTGTGCATTCATGTTAACAACGCCTTCTTTGACAATTCTTTTTCATGGCAGTATTCACATTCTCATACTATCCTAGTATAAGGTGTGTCCTCCCATATTTACCTTTCATTTGCATAATCTGTAGTTGTATCTCATACTCATTGATGTGATCTTGAAAATACTATAATTTCAGGGAATGATTTGTTTGGTCATGAAATTGAAATTGCGCTTCATATTTTTTTTATTTTAAAAGTTCATACATATGTAAGCATTATATTTATTATGGCAGCATCGTATTTGTACTAGAAACCTGTTGCTTATGCCAACTCATATTTTCCTAATTAAAGTTCAAGCTTTTTCAGAAAAGCCCACATGTGAGAATACCAATTAAATCTTATTTATTCCAGCCAGTTTCTTTCAAGCAATCTACACGATTGTAGTTTTTTAGAGAAGAATTTAATTAATGTGTCGAAGTCTCAGACTATGCTTACTAAATGACATAAATATACTGCTGTGACATAATTGCAGTCATGTTTGTGTTGCAATTGCTTTTTACATGTCTAGTGTTCACAGGAAATTGTGGTTACATACTGTGGTGATTAAAACTTCACAACGACAAATCTTATATGTGAAATAGTTTATTCAGATGGCACAAAATCGTGGGCTCTCCATTTTGTATCAATGTGGATAATATTATGAGATGCCTGTTATTTCAAGACAATATCCCAAACGTGTCCACAAAACAGTATAGATTGCTATTACCGTATGAAAACGCAAAATAGCTAATAACTGTAATCATTATTTAATTAATATATAATATAAAAATGTAATAAAATAATATGTTGGTTTTTACAGTCCGAAGCGCACCAGGACCTAGCTTCCACACCAGTTGTGCGTGATATTTTTTTGTATGATTTTAACCATACATTTCAAATATTCTATTTTAATCTGGAATTCAATCATCTGTTGTCTTGTCTTATTTTTATTCCGATTTTGGTAAAATCTAGGCCTAAGTTTATACATGTATTTCTTAATTAGTTTTCTTAAAGAAAATGTAATAATATTTTTGGGATAAGTAACTAATCATAACCATCTCTATTGTAATTTAACCAACTAAGTCTCGTTGACTCAGCGAATAACCTTAACATACTCCACCTTTTTCACAAGTATTTCATCAGCTTATTTAAGATTTTTTATCTTAGATTGCACCAAACTATCATGCTATAAAATCACGCCCGCATTTCATCTCCATCGTACCACAATGACTCCGGCTGTAAAACAAAATACTTTGACCCAGATCGTATTTGAATTGTTTTAGAATGGGAGAGATTTTCCACTCACATGCTGTGAGCACTTCAAAGAATCACGACTGCAATGTTCGGAGTGATAGCATGTACTATGTGCGAGTGAATGGAATTATGTACAGTATGCACAGAATATAACAAATAATTAAATCAATGGACATTTTTTACACTGTTAGAGTGATTGCCTTTAAGCTTGTATAGCAATGAACTGCTGAAAATCAAAGACAATAGATATCGAGAGCACGAGTATTGTGCAATTAATCCGGTTGGGTAAATATTGTATAAGTCAGTCAGTATGCCGCGATCGGTTTATTCAAATTGGTCTAAGTACCTGCTTTGATATAAGACTTCTGTGGGCCACAGATCCCCTCCGTGTTCCGGCTTAGCCAGGTGTTTCGTTTTTTTTCCATAACAAATCAGTAGTAATTGTATTGGTGCGGAAAAGGGATCAGTTTATGATTTGTAAATCGAGTTGAAACATAGATAATGCATTTCAAGGTCTCTAATTGTCTAGGTAATTGGACTGAATACCGCTCTTGTCATCCTGTTTATTGTGTTCACGTTATATTAAAATTTGTGAAAGGTCGTATGCGATAGGATACACGAATTTTCAAACACGACTTCACGACAACAGTCGAATGGAGCGTGAATGGATTATAAGATACGTTGCATTAAACTGAAGTCCATATGGAACTGATTTCTAGTAATTACGAAATCCGGTCTGTTCTTAAGCATAATTGGTATTTTTTTCAACTTAAGAAAAAATATGTATTGCATACTCATAACATAGTAAGCTCACAATAGATTATACCCGACCCAACAGTGTACTGCTAAAAATGTGCTGGAATTATGTATTGTATAGTCATCAATATATCCATATACTTTTACCAATTACACTTTTCAAACTGATTAATTTGAAGATTGCAATGGTTATTTCATTTAATATGGATATTTTATTGCATTCAATATGTACATATCTTAATTGAGAGAGATAATATTTCGCCATCCTTAAAACACCACAGTATATTGAATGATACACTAATAAAATAATGTTCAACTTTCTCTTTATCTAAACTCAAGATTAATTTAATCAACAACAACTTCCGTCATATCTACTATAGCTTTACTATTGAGAAACTCGGTTAGTGGCCATTTTTCGAATATGCCACTCGTTCATTGTACACTACAAATCAACAACTCAATTACCAACTAGTTCACATAACCGAAACTCAAGCGTTTGCAAGTTTTTACCTTAACCTACGCCATAGTCTATTACCTGCAAACACTATTGTATGTAGAAGTCATAGCACATTACTCCAGAGTCAAATAATTGCACCGTCAAGTACATATACTTAGTGCGGTGTTGCTGCACGTACACTGAGGGAAAACCCTAATTCCTTGGTAATAATTCACTTTGACTGTTGCAAGTAGAGTAGAAATTGCATCGTGGGCTAGTTCATAAAATTTGTGTTCCATGTCGGTTGACCGCTAAAGTGGATTGAGAGTGAAACGGGCTAAGTTGAGTTCGTAAAGATGCTGCCTTATTTCAAGCCTACGTCAATGACCCAATATTATTATTTCCAATGAACATAATGTGTTCATAAATATCTGATAAGAAAATCCCAAATTGGAGTATTTTATGATAATATTTAAACTAACATATATCCGCATGTAGTTTTCTTATATTACATTAAACACTTTCAATGCATTTTCCAATAGGTGAGTCGACTGTCGTTTGCTACCAAACTGGATGCTACAAGCTGACTTTCTACAGGCTTAATGCACATTCAGATGCAGTTTTTAAATAATTTTCTCCAAGACCATCCATCTTAGCATAAATCAAAAGGCGGTTCACCATCATGGGACCGTCATTCATTGGAAAACGTGCCAATTGTTCAACATGATTCAGCAAAAAGAGTGGCTGTGACAGACGGTGAAAATTTGCCACCAATTATTTGTACTGTATGAGAAAGAGCACTCCAACATTCATATAATACATCCATATTAAAATACCTTCCACTGTTTATAACTATTGATATTTCTTTCTTTTCTTTATTCATTTATTTTCTATTTATTACATTGTTACAATATTTTAATTTGATAACTCAGTTTATATCGCCCAGAATATTTGTGCAGCTTTATTCCCATGTAACACATTTGTATGCGTTTGTTTTTTAGCTTTCAAGGGCCTCTTTATGGCATCTCATCATTAATATGTGACTGACATTGCAACGTTATCTGCATTTGAATGCATTCACATGGGCGTAATATTTGCATTTTTCGCTTGTTGGCAGTGGCAGCAAGCGGCTTTTTAATTGTCTCTCATCATTTGCTGGCCGTATTTATTTTGTATTGTCATGTCATTTTCATTACTAATTACAATTGTATAGTAAACAGCTCTCACTCTTTGATTAGAAAAAATATTGTTATTTTGCATTCGTGGGTAAAAAAAAGAAATTCTTCTGTAGGCGATACCGAACGAGATTAATAAAAGTTGATGATACGTTGAGTTTTGGTTTAACTTTCTATTCGCCAATTAACAATAATGATTTTATTATTTTTATATTTTATAACAAACGACATATAAACAATGACATCCACAGACGTTGATCATTAATGCACCAGAATGTTGCATTATACATAGTTGTCTTAAAAGTACACTCAATATTCACCAACCACAAAAATGTATGTAAAGATAAATAATTGTACCTTATCATATGCATGAGCATATATCCGATTCTGATTATACTCGCAAAAACGTTGTTTGTATGAACCACTTATGCTGGCGAGAAACTGACTTTCCCTTCTATTAAGAATTGTTTCATTGAATAAAAACCCATTCAAGTGATGTAGTTGTGGAAGAATTTTGTGGTTACTACCTACCACAACAATTATAAACACAATATCGAATCAAACATGAGGTACGTTTCAAGACTGGTTTCTAGTGGTTCATTTGGGAACACCTATCAAATGTGATTGACTCGAAAATTCGTCGTTTCGACATCCGTGTTCGATGGGCACCTACTGAGTTGTTTATTGCAGCTGTTATTGCTCCGCACAATAGCGCAGATGCCATTAGATCAATGTATCGGAATGGTCTTTAGCTGTGCATATTGTGTTTAGACTGATAGTGGCCTCTTACTTAAAATTAGTTTACTAGGCCAACAAGTAAGTGACGAATGTCTTTATTTTTTCCTCTATCTCCACACAATCGCAAAATCCATCGTGGATAAATAACAAGTATAGCAAGTAAGTTGACTTACAACTTCAGCAACTCTTAGAGCACTGATGGACTGATTGAGGATGATTAATTACCATTATGCACCAATTAAAGTTGTTGAGTACTGTATTCATCTGGAATTCTAATGGGTACGCTATATGACGGTTCATAATCATTTATCACTCGGTTTGCGCGGTACTCAATTTAGGAGTTTTAGTTCAATTTTTTTTTTATTGTTTGAAAGGCATATTGTTAAATTTTATAATATAATATATTTTATCGTTCTGTTACCGTCTGCAAAAATTAAATTATCATTAACTGAACTTCCAATGTTGTAATGAACATATTCTGAACATTCCTTCATCTTATTTATATCGATTTACACTATTTACATACGCATATCCTTATATTTCCTATTAATTTAGCTCTACTCAAGGGATGAGTGCATATTCATACAGTTATGCAAATGTACTTATATTAAATGGTTGAATTATTTATGTATGGATTAGTTATGACAATACTTAGTTCGTCGACAGAGTGTTGAACAGCTGTACAATTTATATACAAATCATTGAAACGCGTTCTTATATTAAAGACTTACTAGCTTTAATATTTTAAGAGATATATGCATATACTTCGGAAAATTTTTATTTGACTCAATAACAGAAAACCACCTTTTTCTGATTTTGTATACATATTTGCTTGTACTACATAAAGATTATAATTTAATTATAATAAATGCTACAACAAAGAAAAAACATAAAAATGTCTCATGTGATAATAATTACAATTGTTTAATATAGTGTAATAGTGTAACAAATATAGCACATTGTTTGAATGTACGAATTTGTATACTTCGATGACCTTCTTGTGTTGTGTTACTAGAAGTACAGACACAGGTCTGAGAATATGCCGACAGGAATGAATATTCGGAGCAAATACCTTGTACACACACGCCCACGAAACAACATATTACTGCAATCATAGGAGGTGCGGTATTGTGTTTGGATATGATCGAATTTCAAAATTCTGAAGGTCAAAACCAATATATGTGTGTAAGTGAAGTTGATTCAGATGATAGCTAAAGTTGCCCCATTTCAAGCAACAATAGCAGACCAAATCACTTTAATAATAAGCTGCAATTTAAATGGCTTTCAATGGCACAACACCAAATATCTTCTCTATAAGTATATTTTTTCCAGACGTATAATGACGTTGATCGTGCAATTTGAATTATGCTGTCAGTTTTGACACACTTGAATGCTGCTAAGATTGTTACTGCAGTCCAAACTTGATTCGATACAAACTTGGAATGTGGAACATTTATACATATGAGAACTTGATATCAAATGCTATTTCTTCATTCTAATCAAATGTGCTTACCTGTCAATATATTTGTCGGTCTAACAGTCAACACCATAATTTTAAAAAAATAAACAAATCGAAACATTAACGATAATCTTCTATCAGCTACCATTATAATGAATTGTGTTCATAGCTTGAAGATTTCAAACAAACTCTAAACTCAGATACACAAATTGCTGTTATTATCAATCAATAGATCTTTCAACGACGCCCAACCGCAACTAAACAAAATCGGTTTTATTTATGGGTTTGAACATTACACTCTTCCTTGTCTCACTAAAAGTATGGCTATATAGTAGCCGCCTTAACGTCCTAGGAGCACAGAGTCGGTAAGCATCATACACCAAAATTGGCCACGATTTCTGGTTACAGTTCGGAGGTAAAGTTGTTAATGCATTTAATGTGCTAACTTGCAAATCATTGGAATTTTTGCTCTTATGCGAGAGACTTGTACTTTAACCCACACATTTGAATGGTCTGTGGCATCAGCAACCTGGTTAAAATTACTTTTTTTTTTGTTTTATCACTAAAAAAGTGAGAGTAGTTGAATCAGGAGCGGATTTCAAATAAAGATTTCCATCTTATTTTATTTGTTTATTTGCTGTATAGTAAACGCATGCGATTGCGTGTGTAAACATCGCAAATTATTTGACAAGGATCCGATCCTGACACACAGTCGATAGAGCAGATAGGCGTTGAGCAGACACTTAAGTAAATTTTGAGTATTAATAAATTATGTTCAAGTTAAGTTGTTTGAGTACTTAAATATATATTCCTATACCTAAAAATAATAGTAATAATACTATAATCTTAGTGGCTCTACAGCCCGTAGAGGGCCATGGCCTAGCTTCTCAGCAACCACTCGTGTTGTGCCTGCTATTGTTTTCTCAGGAGCGGGAGGGACCTACAGTTTAATTCCGACTCCGAACGGCCGTACAAATTATTTTTGTCGTTTACCGCCACATAGTAATTATGAAATTTATTGGTAATACATGTGACCGGAAGGCCCCGGTCATATGTCCATGTAAAAATAAGGGGGCATTCCCCCATAATGCGGTCGTTATATTATTTATTTACAATTAATTTGACGGTGTTAAAGAATAAAGACTTGCTTGAACTTTACTTGAAGTTGCATCGACGAATTTTCGCTTGAAAACATCGTCGATGCAACTAAAAAGCAACTACAGTGAGTCCGCCCCTGGATAAGTTGTTTTCATGAGACTAACGTAATTTACGTAGTCAACTACGAAACGAGGAGAGTACCAATTAATAAAAAAACGTTCGGCTGGTCTAACATATACAGACATTCAGTAATTTATACGTGTAAATGAAATGTAATGAAAAAATGTATCTTAATACAAATATCTCCCGTTTCAGGAAATATTGACTTATTTGCATAAGTAATATTTTACTAGGATGAATCAGGAGAAGTCGTAACTAGAACAAAACCTTCACAATCGTTGTACGTGGTTACCGACATTATATCCAATCTTACCCTAGTCTTGTCAAATTGTCTCTTGATTGTAACAACCAATTAAAACATGTACATATTTCGTAAGAGTGTTCAAGCGCTTCCATTACGAAACAATAAAAGTTGTGAATGGCATACCAGTTTATAGTACCAACAACTGACCCTTTTCATTTCTCTTTCCCAAGTTATTGTCGCCTGTTGAACTTGGATAATGTGGACCAGACAATCACCGTCGTACCTGGCAGTTTTGTGAATACCACATTATCAGTTTTATACTCAACTAGCTTTTCAGTCTGTTGCTAAGTGTGTGAAGATAAAATCTTGTTGTTTTTTTTCTTTTCTTTTTCATGAGTGAATGCATTTCCACTGCTAGGCCTACCCAATGTTAGATTACAAGTCGAGCTAACGGAATGCTATGTGCAACATACATACATATGTATATACTTACTCCATTGAAGTTTGTGACATTGCAAGTTTATGAAATGCTTTGGACTTGAGGGAAATAAAATGTACAGATTTTAACATTTTGAAAGGCAGATTTGCTAACATTTATGCTGGATGGGTCTGTTTTAACACTTTAATTAAAGTGAAATTACCTACACAATTTAGATAAAATAAGTTATATATCCATTGCAAAATCTTTTTGGACGTTAATTAATACGCATAAAAATGCTACATAACTGCTATCATTAATGATCGCTGATTTTTTTAACAAGCAAGTGAAGTGTGGTTGTGGTACTTTAGACTGCCTTTAACAGGGTTTCGGAAGTTTGTGATCAAATAAGGTAAAACAGGATTTCTGCATTAACAATGGCAATTCGTGTTATCCGTAGGCTGCCATGAACATAACCATTATCGTGACACCGTCACTAGATGGTTGCTAATACCGGTATGTCAGCAAAACAGAAACTATGGTAGTAGTATTTGACCGTAATACTTATCAGTTTTACTCGAATTTCTGCATACACTTCGTGATGCTGGGGGCACGTTCATTTAAACTTTACATCAGTAGGGTAAATTATCTTAGTGCCCATTTTTGACTCAGAAGCTGAAGACTTAAGTCATCACATAGCAATGATAGTATTTATATAAAAGAAAATTAACGAAAGATTTGAATTAAATAGAAAACACAGTTTTTTGTCTGTAGATAATTTTTTTTATTGAATCATAAAGTACATATAATATGGAATAATACATCAGGCAAATGGCCTGTCGTCACGATATCGTGTACCAGTAACAGCCATTGCTTGGCCAGCCTCATTTGCGTATGAGTCTATTATATTTTCATATTTCAACTATAATCTAATGATACCCAAAATCCGCACCAAAAAGTGACACGTTGTGGATGAATTTGTTGTTCGATAATTTAATATAAGAAATAATTCCGAACCCCAACCAAGGCAGTTTGTGTTATTCCATGTGATATTCCATAAACAACCATAAAGTACATAGAAAGACATAGGAACTTTAGGCCCAGGCTCTCCACGGGCTTTAGCGCCACCCATATTATTATTATCAATAAAATAATATCAGTCTAATAACTTAAAACTGTTTTCTATTCAATTCAAATCTTTGACACAATAATTTTGGGACACCCCTCACATCTTGCACGCAAGAATTAACTACGCATTTAATTACGCTTTACAATAAAGTTCCCGGATGTTTAAAACGGATGTTAAGTTTTGTCAAGGGTATGGTTATTTTCTATTACATATACATAATAATAGGCAATAGCCATGTACAAAATTTGAGATAGAAAGCCATGATCTTTGTGTATGACAGATTTCGATACACAAAGATCATGGCTATTAAATTCACATTTGAGTATTGACGCCAAACTCAGTGATTCTTCTTTCACCATTTCATTCAGTTCAGTACAGAAATTGCCATACTCATTCATATTTGGCAAATATAAATTACCTCAGATGTGCATACTCATTTTAACTTATGTAGCATTTAATAGAACAAAAATCAAGTTGTCCTAGAAAAGCAACTCACTATGCACTGTGTCCATTTAAGATGTGTTTTATTAATCATTTAAAAAATTCTAGTTTTCCATAGTTTTTTATTTCCTCAAACAATTCTTCTCACAGATTAATTGTAAAATGATTGTACCAGCCATTCACAAAATTAGTTCCGGTTCACTGAGTTATATGTGACTTTTGTCTATTTTTGAATTGAGAGCATTCGTGAAACATAGTTCATAGTACATACGAAGTTGTCGACTTTGTGGGAGGTAACCTCTAACATACATATCTACTTGGTCTACAGTTCAAGGCAATTGCTGATGGCATAATACTTGAATACGACTTTGGGAAAATATTCATATACACAGTTAAGTGGCAGGAGTACCGTTTGTTGCGGTTAAAAATGTAATAGCAAACTTTTTTGTAAAACGTAAATTTCAACTTGCGTATAATTTAACTTGCTAATTACTTCCATTTCTTGAAAGCTAAATAGTAAATGGGAATGTCTCAAATGCCAGATTAATAAAATATAATGAAAGTATACAACCTTAAGCTGCTTGCCAGTATCTCGCTAAAACTATCTGCCAACAAGAGGCAACAATGCGTCATTATTAATCAGTGCAGAGTTTCCAAGGCGACTCCACCCATTTTTATCAACAAGCTGTTTTGAAGAAAGTTTTCGCAGGCCTGTCGGCAGGTGTTGTATTGAGCCAAGAGACATTCCATGCGATCAGATAGTACATACTGTCTCTGACAGTGGCGGCTTTTCTTTTTTAATAGTAAAATGCTACGTCACGAATTGGCAGATTGTACTTTAGCCGTATATCATATGTAACGTAAAGGAATTTCTCCATGCGATACATTTTTTTGAAATGAATGTGGCTGATACTTGATTCAAATGAAAGTGATCTTCAAATACTTTCATATAGGCATAAACGCACTCCGAAAATGTTTCGAAAATGACTTGGAATGTGTCTGTGAAAATGTTTTGAACACTAATGTATTATTAGCAATATGGTTCATATCTTATGTCATTGTTAGTTACTCTAAAATCCTTATTTGGTCAAGAGTGTTACATAAATGTATACGCTCGTAACAACTGTTGCAGATAAATCGTTAATCGTTCAATCATGCTAGTAGAATTCTGTTTGATTTTGGCGGCCCGTTGTAATAATTCAATAATTTCCCACGCCAATTGCTGGAATCCTAGTTGAATGAATTTACAATTATCATGATCTGGGATAAGTTGACGGCGACCACTAGCCTCTGGCTATTGCAATGTCCAACACAATGCTGTCCGGTGCTTATTTTAAAGCCGTGACTGCGCAGGCGATTATAGTTTGATTGAGTGTCTCTGGTTCAGTTTTCCTTTGGTTTTGCAAACATTATATACTAACTGTTCTGGGGCAAACAATTTGAAGAGTTCGTCATGGCAGGAGTGTTAAATTGGAGTGAAATTTGAGTAATGATTGAAAGTTACTCTGGTGTAAGAGATGTAGGCGCGCATCGGAAAGGTATGTGATATATGTACATGAAAAACATTACGTGAAAGGTTGATTGAATAAACTGCTTTCTGATACATAAGGTAAATAACGAAGTTATATGCCATAAAACAGTGCGGCTACAAAATGTGAATGTGGGTGGACGTATAAAGGGGGATGAAGTAATTGTAAAGTACTCATAGCTCTCGAATGCTTTCAAAATGAGTATGAATAAACAGTAACGACAACAAATAAATTGGTTCTGAACGTTTAAGTATTAATTTGATTGTAGTACGCATATGGGTGAAGTGGTACGTAAAATTAATATTAGAACATAAATAGTCTCAAGCGTTTACATACCCACTAAGTAATATCCAAAATACGTCATCGTAGTAAAAGTAATTTTAGATTATTTGGTTATTTATATTATTTTAATTTACTTCATTTATTTTGTATGCACGTGTACGTCTTATCCGGTGTATGCAATATTAGCTTATACAATGAATTTTGTGTATTACGTTACTTCATCTATATCTAATTTCAAGGCACCTTATGCAGAACTCATTCAGTTGAAACCGAATAATAAAAACAATTCGAAACATAACGAAGCAAGACTTAGCCTCTCATTAAGTCAATTGTAATTAGAATTCACTTAAACAAGATGAAATGCCAAATGGGCTCACATGAATGCTCGTGAGCGTCTACCGTTAAACCATATTCCCACATTTTCCAATAATCGAATTAAAAATCCATCAAACGGATGGATTATAACACGAAAGTCGATTACGAAAAATGCACTGTGCGCGGTCAAAACGGCATAAAGCTCTGCATGCCACCATTCAATAGGATTCTGATCGATCTTATTGTTATCATCGACACACGATAACAATAAAATGGGTTTGCGGTGAAGTGAACCGAGTGATTAAATGATTCTTTATATCTACAATATATAAATATAGTACACTTCCAAGGGATATTTATCAATAGTAGACCTATGCTGAATATGCTTATATGACAGAGTTTTAATCAAGTATCAATGCAGTATACATAAATTAATATTCTCATATACACAAATTTGGAACCGAAACAAGGAAAATATATCCGCACGTCGACGTTTGAGAAGCTTTTTCTTGAAGGAAATTATTTCGATTCGGACTGTAGGAGTTCACGCACCAACGCTACAGGTCGTCGCCGAAAGACTAGGTACTAACTTGTAAACAAAATTATTATATCATGTTTACTACATCCCGCATATTCACTTCATTATGGAGATAACAATAAAATAAAACATTTGGAAGAAAAATTAGAAGAAAAACTTCTGTTAAAAATTTTAGTTTTTACATTTATATTTATAATGCTTAATACAACTGTTCAATATATTAATTAGCTAATAACATAATTTTTAACTCCGTTATATATTGCGTTATAAATATTTTCATCATCAGAGTTTTCGAAACAACACTCAAATATACATACATATACTCGTCTTATGATGGCACTCAAGCAGATTCTTTGTACTTTTTATTGAATAATTATCCTAGAATGATGGAGCAAAATGTGAAATACAATTAAGTTGTCAATTATATTACGGATAAAACAAGAATATAATATTATTATATATATTACGGATAAAACAAAATAAATTGAAAATATCACATAGATCTAGATTCAACCGGAAATAAATAATTTGAATTAGTAAATTAAAATAGCATTAAAACTATGAACTAGTATGAGTTCCACATTTTAAGATTAAATTGTTATCGCATTCAACCAATTAAACCAATAATATACATTGAAAAATATGTGTATTATAGGGAAATATGCATGCATATATGAAAACCATGGTTTAGACAATGAACATGAACTATGAAACATTAAAACCATGCATAAAACATTTTACCTTGCATGACAGTCATGAATTCTATAAAAGAAAATAGAGGATATTATATTTTAGAAATACATTCGTAGAAATAACCTATGTAGTAAAACTAACCATCGAAATCCACAGTGCCCGAACCATCAGCATCAATTTCTTCGATAATCATATCCAATTCATTGTTTGACAATTTATCGTCTAACTCGTGAAGAATGTCGCGAAGTGTCTGAACGGTTAAATATCCTTTACCCTCTTTATCGTACACTCGGAACGCTTCTTTTAGTTCTCTGGCTACAGCCTCAGCGTCTTCTTCCACTTCAACGAAGCGAGCTGCTAATGCACAAAATTGACTGAAATTCAATTTTCCCGTATTGGCCTTGTCCTGCTCCTTGATGAGGTTTTTTATTGCCTTATCGTCAAGTTTTTGCCCCAACATCTCGAGTATAGTCTGGATGTTACTTGTATCAATGAAACCTTCATTCTCCTGGTCGAATGCCTTGAAGGCATTCCTCAAAACTATTTAAGAAATTATATAAGTGATATATGTATATAATTTGAATATTTAGAATATGTACTTCTCAATTGTTCTTTGTCGTATTCCTGTTCACTCTGTGAAATAAAGTATGCAATGTATTAATGCAAATAATACGACTAATGATATTTATTCCTGTTTGATGTTCGGTTATATTTACATAATTATGGTTATAGTACATACATATACACGCACAAATCTATTTATCTTAAATTTTGTTGAGTTAAACCGCCATCTCACATATTTGTTGTGGGTGGTAAACGTGTTCTTTTAGTAATATCATAAATATAGAAAAATACACAACGTTAAACTAATTTAAAATATATGCGTTGATGTATTTTGCAGTTCAATCGTAAGGATAGTTTGAATTATGTGTGAACTCCTTTTTCTCTATAATAGCTGATTAGCAAAGCTGAATTTGAAAAGTAATATTCATTCCTTAACTTGGACGCAAATCTTGATAAAATTGTATGAATTTATTCAAATTCGTATTACTTAATTTAATAAGCATGGATGTAACTTTTGTAAAGTAATGGTATTTATTTACCCATTATAATACACTTTATCCGCCGCCTTGGCGATTTTGGCAGTTATTCAATTACTAATGCGATTTTAATATGTTAATAAATTAATGTCATTCATAACTTTGAGCGCCTACATGTATACACGTAGTGCAAGATTGAATTGCAAAACATCCATATTAAAAATATCTTTGCAAATGCAATTTTGCAACTTCGATATACACTCATAGGAGATTGAAAAGATTTGTATTACATAATTTGGGTGTTTCTTTTTTCGTGTCAATTAGTAACTGGATGTTATATTTTTATTTTTTTATTTTTGAGAAATTTACAGTAGCTTTTCTTACACTGTAAACACTCACACTCAGAATCAAACAAAATTTTAAGTCTGAAATTTGTATTGGTACTTGTTCAATTTTCAATTCATTTTACCATGTTTGATGAAATTGATGTGATTCACGAAACACTGGAGAAAAATAATCAGTTTTTTTGCAACACTCTCTTTTATTCAAACGGAGCTCAATCACCGAACGGAACGTGTTCACGGCACCGAACTTCTGTAATCACTCAAGACGTGATCTATATTGGCGATAAAAATTACCTTCTGACTATGTCTAAAATTAAATCAACAATACTCGTACCAAAACTAAATAAAAATACCAATAAAAATGTTTGGCTCTTTTTTATTTAATTTTAATTCAATTAACCGAGAATTTTTGATCAACGTTTTGGTCCCCCACTTTGTCTTTGTTGGTGTTTTATCAGAGAAAAGAATAGGATTGATCCTTTTGGTATCTCTTTTTATTAATGAAACGTACAAAAGCACAATGTAAACGCCACCAAGAGTAACGATCGTTTTCTGGCTCTTCGTTCAACCGAATCGATACCGAAATTAAATTTGGAATTTTATTCAGCACACACTCAAATGTAGCATTCACCACCAACAGTACATTGGTATATTCAATTCGTATTGCAGAATAGATGTAACATAAAAGGCATACTTCGTTCACACCCCCTCGCGGCGTGGCGAAATTTTTGTTTTATTATTTTTTTTAAATCAAAACGACTTTATGTTGCCCGCGTTCAAAACGACCAAATAGAAATATTGTTGAAACAAAATGTAGGAAGACTTAGATGAGAATGAATCAATACTCGATCAGAGGGCAACAAAACCTTGAAATCAAATGACTGCGAACCCTGATCGGTTGGTTATGCGCTGCGGCACTGGCTATTCTTTCGCAGCAATACTGATGTTTATGGATAGTCCTCACTGCTCGACTCTGTGCTGCAGTTGGCGATTATTTGACCACTTTGAACCAAAGTCTTTCATTGTGTCAATAGGTACAAGTAGTCAACGATTGGCAGTCCTCTTTATTTAGCATTTTTTTCTAAATTAAAAGGATTAGCTACAGAGGAAATGCTATTCGACGATAGGTTATTTTTGGATGAAAATAAAATAAATGTGAAGATATATGGATTTGTCCTTTTTGGATCTACTGTGCGTACTTACGTACGTGTTCGAATATATGCGTGCACCTTGCTCTCGCATGTACATAAGTACATTGTGCCCTAATTAATCTAAAATGGACAGGGCGGTTCATTTAATTTCATTTCATTTGTGAACTGATTGAATAATTTATGATTAGTATAAGAAAGTGATCAAACAAAGTGTTTATTTGGCTTAACATTATTATATTCTATATTCATATTCTATTGTATTTCCTTTTACATTTACTTAACAACTTCATTACATATTCCCGTGCTGCATATGACTGACTGACTTTTATAGTGACATATTTATTTCAATAACCACGCGAGAAGGTGCATATGACTGACTGACTCTTATAGTGAAATATTTATTTCAATAAAATGGTGAATTTTATAATAAAAATAAATGACTTAATTACAAGAATATACATAGTTATGTACGCAACCAAGGAATTCGATATCCGAAATATGATTAGAGCCGTCAAGCATATTCAGATCTACGCCACTGTATTCTTTTTAAAATGTTATACCTTTATGTTTCCCATCAATCAACACAACTTGCCGAGTACATCAAAATTTCGACCAATGAAATGGAAATTATTTAAAGATGTTTAATAATACAAAAACAAATATCTATGTTTTGAAGTTCTTCTTGCAGTCAACAAGTAGGGATGCCGTGCCAAAAATCATTGAAAATATTCAAAAAACTCTGTTGACTTTTTTTATTGGGTCAAAATCAAATATGTTAATGATGGTCGAGTATAGTTCTAAGGGGAAATGTTCGTGCACACTTATTGTTGACAATTCAAAACATGCTGTAATTAATTTGGTGCAGTCATACTTTTGTATCGTTGCAAATCTATTTTCATTTTTAATTTAGAGATGTCAAAGGTGATGTGTCGCATGTTAGTCATATTTAAGAGGCGGTGCTAGTGGAGCGTACACATGCGACATAAACTGTTCATTATTTATATTCTTTGGATTCTTCCAGGGTCTGTTGATTACAAGACCCTAGAAGTATTTATGATATGATTACCAACATTTTCAAGTAGGTAGTACAGTTGATGATATTCAGATGTGGTTATTATTTAGAGCACGTTTTTGAATTTATCCAAACGTGCTCTAAATACTGTTGGTTAATTACTGCAAGAATATTGCTATATTTTGATTTGCCTGTGATGTTGATTAACAGCATGTATGATGTGTCGCAGCAATGAAATTGATAAAATCACTGCGTTAAAATATTTGCTTACTTAATGTACTAACATCGATATTGTCACGATTACATGCGTAATGCTTTGGGTATTACTACAAATGCGTTTGCTTTGATCCCTCTGTAATATATTGCGAGCTCAATTAATGAACCTTACCTTTTGGTATAGCTATAATCCTAAGGTTTAGCCGTATTTTTCGCATATTGTACATATATACCTGTGTTTCCACCAGCATACGCTTCTCTTTTCGTTTGGCACAAATAATGTAAACTAAGTAGAATATTATCGAAATTATATTTTTATTTACGTATGCACTTTATACAAAGATTTATATATAGATTTTTGTAATACATTGTATACACTTGTAACATTAACAAATTGGACCATTTGTGTATTTATTATTAATTGTATAAGAACAAGTATCTGATTGTCTTTTGACATTTGATGTACATACATATACAACATACTCGTATGTCTTACTTTATCATATAAGCGGTGAAAATTTCATTCGGACTAGAGTTGACTCATTACACTTCATTAGAAGTAAACGTAAAACAAAATCAAATACAACTCATATGAGCTTCCTTAAACGTTTAATACTTGTTTATTAAAGCTTATGTATATATCATTTTATATTTATGTAGGTTTGTTGTCACCACAACGAATTTTATAACAGCGCACAGCTACAAATGAGGGGTGGATATGGTTTTGACAGATTGGTTGATTGATTTGTTTTTGGTGATTCATTTTGAACAGAAAATTCACTCAACTGAAATGTCTTAAATGGTTTACTGCGGAAATACGGTCGCCAATTGTAAAGTGCTGTTTTATTTGTTAATTTGTACATTCCATACCTCATATTGTTTCCAATATTTTATTTTTGGTGTTCGGTTTGGAATCCAAATATACATACACAGGTTTGTATCGATGTGCATATTGATGTACATAACTGATTTCTTTGGTAGTGGCTATTGCTTTCGTTGAATAAGGTTTGTGACATTTAGTGTTCTATGGTTAATCGTCTCCACCTGTCATAACTTCCATGAATTCTGTTATTAGGGGAAAGAATACATTTAGTTCGACTTGAGAAATGCAAAAATAATTATTTCTACTTACCATCGAAGTCTACAGTGCCGGAACCGTCTGAGTCGATTTCTTCAATCATCATATCGAGATCATCATTAGTAAGCTTATCATCAAGCTCACGTAGAATTTCTCGTAATACACCAGTGGTAATGTATCCATTGCCTTCTTTGTCATAGAGACGGAAGGCTTCCTTCAGTTCAGCTTGCATTGCCTCAGCATCCTCTTCAACTAGGAAGCGAGCTGCCAGGGTGGTGAATTCTTCGAACTCGATTTGACCTGAACCATCCTCATCGACTTCAGCTATAATTTCGGCTAATACTTGGTCATCCAGCTGGTGACCAAGCATACTTAAAATGGTTCCCACCATAGCGGTGTCAATATAACCATTCTTTTGTGGATCAAATGCATTGAAAGCATTTTTGAGTACTATCGATTCAGAAAAAGAAATAAATATTTTAAATGTATAATTAACAGAAAAACACAGTCAGAACCTCAGTCAAAACTATTTCATGCATTTAACCATTCAATTTTGAAATAACTGGAAATATGATTTCTATTAGCCGTATAACTATGTGTCAAGTGTATATAATCATATGAAAGTTGACATCAACGACGCACCGTGTAATCATATTTGTATAGCCTCGCAAATTTCACCATTCTTAATTCAAAAAATGTGTATACAAAAGTTTTATGATTTAAAAGTAAAAGTGAAATCATGGATGTGTCTCGGATGCTGGTTAACTAGATCTCCAAATAACTATTTAACTGACATTAATAAGCCGCAGGCTCAAATGCTTAAACCGATTTGTTGGTCACTTGATTGATTGACGTAGTCGGTAGACCAGAAGCAATTTTGTCATGAGTGGCCTATAGCCACTCGCACACTTATTGTACATAAGTTCGTAACTACGAACTTTCACAATATCCATATATACCTAAGTAAATAAAAAAGCGTTGCTTTTAACTTGCTTTCGACAACTAGACTGCATACCTGAAAAGCAAGCTCCTCTGGGAAAGGCTCAGTAACCCAAATGCACACAGGTTTCGCATGTTAAGCAATCACACGCAATCGGTTAACTCGGTACATAGTATGTGATACCTGTCGCATGAGTGTTATAATTTTTCTCAGCGACGCACATACCGACGAGCGTAGGTGGGCGATCTTAGTTTATTAAATCATAAGTTGTTTAAAGAAATAGTTCGTACACAAATTCGATTGAGTAGAAAAATCACTTCACACTGCTTGATAATACATATCCATACGTACGCTTATAGTATTGCATGAATTATTCCATGCAACATTTGCGGTCTGCACTTGCTCAAAACCCTTCTGCAGCACTTTGGTGTATATATGACATAATGATGAAATAAGTTAACTGCATACATACATTGATTTGACGGAAGAACTAACAAGTTCACATTAGCTTGATGGGAAAAAATCAAACCATGTCTGCTTTGAAACGTATACTATCTCAGATTTCAAGATTCATGTCATTAGCTACAAGTCGATTGAAAAACTAATGCAAATTAGCCGACCTGCCTTGAGGACTTCTCTAAAGATCTCACCTCAACACCTTCATGAGAAGTAATTGCAACTGGATAGCATACAAAAACCACACTAGAATGCAGTTTTGTATGTGTATTATTAAAACTCATTAGTATTTGGCAATTCTCATCAGTTTTACTCTGATTGTATATCAAAAGGTTGTGGTTAATAGGTATCTATTTCAAATGGAAGTTGTTGACTGAGGAGTAACCCGCATAAGACCGTGGCACCTATAATACTGCTAGTCTCCTGTTTATACTTACAAGCAATTTGCTCTTTATTTAGCTCATCCTACAAAGAAACAAAATTAAAGGTTTCATAATTATATGTATATGAACACATAGTTGAAGTTATTATATTAGTCTTAAAATTTGGTGGGAAAAATCAAATGCATATTAGTTGATGTTTTGTTCTAAAGATATTTGTACTATTCCTTGACTACATCTTAAATTTGTATTTGAAATGTTTTCTGTGATCGATGAATGATCGAAATGTCTTATGAGTTTACTCTCAGTGAATACTGCCTGTAAACGGATATGACATGGTGACCCACTATGAAGTGGTAGATTACAATAATTGACATGAATGTAAACACCTTAAATGAATTAATCAAAGTTTTTACAGTCGCAATCGAGCTAATCGATCTGTCTGTATCTTCCTACAAAACGTCAGGGAATGTGTATATTTTTAAGGAAAGCTACGCATTGTGAGATTTTTAAGATTTTACACGATACATTTTTGTTAGTACAGTAACAGAATAAATTATACAAATAAACACAAAAAATAAGAAAGTCATTGTTTAATTGTGCATTTATAACGTTTTTCATTACAACTTTTTACATTTGAAGGCAACACTACGTAATTAAAAAAATTACATAATTGAGAACTTAATACAAATAAATTAACTTTTATTAATGAACACATGAACTACATTAGGAGTTTATTAAATCGCATTAAAATTAAGATGACATAAACGGATATACTACATCAGAAGAACAAACGTGGACCTTATTGGTCTAATGTCAAAGTTATTTACCTAATGTATCATAAATATTTTTGTATTACAAATACGGCATTAAAAGCGATAGCAGCGACTACTCTTGCTTCTTTTTCATCTGAATTATAAATAAATATTTTCAAACGTATTTTCCTTGTCGTCTTGCACATAACATAAAACACAATAGCGCACTGTATAGTCACCGAAATTGTTATTAGAACTGCCTCCGCCCTTCATTCCTGGCCGCCGATGCAACCATCTATTGCATCAGTTGAGCTATGTATGTGATTGAAATGAGGAATTAGTGTACTCTTCCACTCGTATCTCGATACCATGTGCAAAAACTTCTGCCATTTTGACGATGCCATGCTAAATGTCGAATTGCATGCGATCTAAATATAATACCTATTTCTTAAAATAATTCTTTAAAGATATTCATAAAATCTTTAAGAAAAACAATCCCTTCATTTGATGCACCAAAGTATTGAAAAAAAATTTATGATGTAGCCACGCATAAAAAATATTTGTCTTGAGGTTTATTTTTTTCTTAAAAAACAAAAATTTCATAAAACACTCACCATGGTATGGTTTTAATAAAAGACACAAAACAAAACACAAATGACGTGTACACTAAAGAGGAGTAACAAAAACTATCCTTTAACAGGTAAACGTAGACAATTACTTCTGATATGACGTATTTGGAGTTCTTTTAAAATTAAAAAATGCTAAAAGAACAATTAACGAATCGAAGAGGAAATTATGGTTAGACAGTATTAAAAATTGTGAGGACCCTTTTGTTGTGTTCTAAGGAGCTGAAGACCGCGCACAACACCTCCTCATTCGATCAGATACAGAATAATAAGTCCAAAAATTTTCCTAGCAATTTCTCACTTTTCAAGTGTGAATGTTAGGTGTGTGGTTGTACAGTGTGGGCAGAGCCAGCTCTTAAAAGCAATGCACCCAGGCGAAATGCTAAATCAGCTGTTACCAACTACCACAAAGTCGACCACACTCAAATTCGACAAAATTAAGAAAAGAAAAAAACAATAAAATCCACACAAAAGACAAAAATGTTTTTGTTTTTCGTTGTGATCGTGATTATTTGAGCCTACACGAGTTAATATCTGACGGATGTGTTTTCGGTCTTGCACTAAAGATCGATGGGTGACCAAGTGAAGGAAAACCATATAGCAGAATCTAGATATTCACACACAGATTGAAAACGATTAACGAAGAAGAATCCTTCGCCTAATAGAGGCGGGGAGAAATATAACCACAGAACCCATATTTATGCACTACAAGGAAAAACGTATGCTTTCATCTTTTTAGTGTATGCATTCTTCACTTGATTACAACACAGATATGAGTACATTTTGTACTGCATAACACTGATGCTGAACTTTGCCAAATCGACGACTGGGTGGCAGAAATAGGACTAGAGCCAAGAACTAAATGCATCTGTATATTTTGCATAGTTTGGCGAATGAAAGATCATAATGTGTTGTGCAATTGTAGAGGTGTCCATTTTTTTTCTTCGGGATGGTAGAGCCCGAGGAGAAAAACAGTTTATTTGACTATTCCTATTTTTATTCAAACTATAATCGTATATGGGCATATATGTACATATGGCACTATGTTAGGCCAGTATTTCACCCACAACTGTTGATTTGACATTTAAAATTATTTGTTGTGTCAAAATTTATAATTAATGGAAATGCGAATAAAACGTGCAAAACGGAAGATGTATGTCAAAATAATAATCGGACTTGCTAAATGCTCCTTAGGTCTTACTTATATTCTAATTAGTATCATACAGCATGTATGTATTATAATATGCGCAAGGCTTTTTCCACAAACATCTTCTTAATTCCGATTGTTCATAAGCTAGTTTTAGTAACTTTCATCATTATAGTCAGTGCTAGAGTTACAATGTATAAGATATATTCAGTGCCAGTTAATATGAAATAATTAAGAATTAGTGATGCTAATACAAAGAAAGTAGTATATTATATAATACATGGTTTTGGTTGTTTGTTACTTATTTTTTGCTTTAAAATTGTTTTGTACGCGTGATTACAGATCGGGAATTCGACGTTCATGAATAGCGTTTTCATACATTTAAAAATATCGTGTTAGTTTCTCTTACCAATTAAATATTTCCGTCTTTAACAAAAAAGAAAATCTTTTTTAAATACACGGAATTTTAAATTGGTAGTGTTATTTTATTTTACCAGTTTAAGAATTCCGTCTTTAACAAAAAAGACAATATTTTTTCAAATATGTGTGAGCGTTTTTTGCTGTACTTATTTTGACTAGAAATCATAAAACTTTCTACAACTAAACTACATACAAATATGTATGTATGAAAAACTAAAATACCCCCAAACAAGGTAATATTAAATTACATTTTGGCTATCAAGTATTATTTAATTAACCATGTAATGGAAATTACCCGCCGCATTTCCACTACAGCACATTGGACACCCTAATTTACATCAAAACCAAATGAAGCTGGCAACGAGCCTAAAAAGTCAAGAGTATCTATGGAAAACGAACAAGTAATGTGCACATTAAAAAATTAAATATTTCAAAAACATTTGCTAAACGTTTTTAACAGATATATGCTAATATAATATGCATACGTTCAGATTTAAGCTTTCAGAGATTTTTCAAGAAAAATATCCTGAAATCGCTTATTTTGTACGATTTTTCAGTTTTTAAGTTAACGTATTTGATTAATATAAAAAATATCCAAATTTCATATGGCAATTCGTAAAAGCAAACTTATGTGATTTGCTAACTGAAACGCAATAGTATTTTTCTCAAATAAAGCTGTAATATGAATATAGAATATAGTTACTAGATAATTTGTTTTTTGAATTTATTCAACTACGTGGGAATGTACTAACACTAAATTCCAACAATATGAACAAATAAATGATTAATATGATTTTATTGAAAATAACTAAATCATATTTATAGTCACACCAGTAATTTTAATTGAAAATACGAGAATATACAAAACGGATAAAGCTGTTTACCATTGTTGAAGGCATTTTGTAAATTATTTGTATTTATTAATGGATTGTTCTCCTCTGAAATAATTGTTCTTTTAAAAATTCACACGGATTTTCACAGTTTATTTACAATTAAAGACTTTTAATTCCGTTACAAAATAAAAGGATACAATCACAATTTTAGCGAAAAGTCCCACGTCCGAAACGTTATTAAATGAGTGACGAAGAAAGACTGGACGTGTTTCCCACAGCTCCTGGACGAGAGAGAAAATTCAATAACACCGAAATGTACTATAATCATCGTCATATTTTCATTTTACGTAAATTCTCTTTAAAATATTCGATGAACGTGCTGAGCCACATTAGAAGCACACTTATGTCTAATATCAACGTGGTTGACAGTTCATCGAATGGCAATTCACCAAAAAATCTGAAAACTGAAAGTAACGAAAATAAAGAAAAAAATTGATTTTTAAATAAAATTATATCAGTATACGCTTTTGGAAAATTAATATTTGCAGCGCCAATTGCGTAAAAAGTTGGTTGTAAAGTGTAAACATATCGAATTGCATCTCATGAACTGTAAAACTGAGTTATCAAAGAAAGGGTGCATTTATGCTGGATCTTATATATATATATTTATATACTTGATAAAAGACAAAATCAGCGTCTTAAGTAAATGGGTGGATTGTACTGCATTCCATTGTTTCTCTCTAAGTGACGTTTTTACCTAAAAATGCTTTTCCATGCATGCAAATTCGATCCACTTAAAATCAATTTACAGTATTGGTTGGATTAATTTCTACACGAGGGGTTTACGTATTTGATAAAATAAGAAATATATCATATTTTTTGAAATAAGACAACTGAGGGGACAATTACAGCCAACAGTGTTTTAATTAATTTCAAAAATATTCCTTTGGTTCCGCTCTTCGCTTTTTAACTAATTAAATATTTGTATTTAAACATCCATATATATATATATATCTCAATTTAGTTTTTGAGTATAAATTCGGCTCTTTCCACGCTTATGAAATGCATGTTTGCAATGGAATGACATTACAAAATTGTTAACCAAATATATGCAATTAGTAGACATATATTGTTTCCATATATTTTATAGCATGTACGCAAAGCTACAGTTAAAAGAATGTTTTAAATGTACCCGTTTTTTAGGTATGCAACGCAAGTATAGGAATATTTTTAAATTCGTGGTGCCGTCTGTGTTGCAGGAAAATCTGTGAAGGAAATTTGCCAATTTTACCAGATATTCCTGTTGTTTGCTAAAATCTGCTATAATGTTATGAAAATGAAAACAACTGTAATACATGTACACCCACTTCTGGCAAACCTAATTTGTGCGACGACAGGTAGAAAAGTAAGGAAGAATACAAAAGATAATCCATAGGTAAATTAAGAAATGCAGTAATTCTAAGGACATTTTGAATAGAGAAAATATATTGAACAACAATATATGTATCTGTAATAATGTTGACCATATATTAGGATGTTGACATATTACAACACCCAAATACATGTATAAACCCTTGTACTTTTTTTTGGAAATATTTGAAAAACCACGCTAGCGTACACACTAGTTCATGTATGTACATCAATATTTCTGGCACCCGGATAAGTACATATTTTCGGTAAATTTCTGAAAGAAATTACCCCGGTTATTTAAAATTTATTTTCAGTTCAGTATTCGGTCAATTTAGCATAGAAATCAGTCTTATTCCATTTGGCAACTGATTCTATATCTTCACCTGTTATACCCCTGGCGAACACGAGATGTTCACGAGACAAGGTGGTACAATAATATAGTTGATTTCTTATTTTTTTATAAATAGAAATTCATCAACTATTTCTGCTGACTATATTCGCTATATTTAGGATTTACCACTTGATGTAATCTACGAGAATACTTATACGTGTGTATATTGCAATTGTCTGTAAATGGTTTAAAGAAAACATGATGAAAGTGATAGTGACATACAACCATTTGTTTTGTTTTGTTAAGTTAAAATATTAATTTTATTATTTTTTTTTCGAATTATTCAAATAAATTCACGTTTTCGCAAAAAACTTTGTTTAAATGTGTATTAAACATATACATATGTATTTAAATTATTGTATTAAATAGCCTTGTTTTATATATTTTTTGTTTGAAGTGAATATAATGTAAACGGAAGTACACTCGATTGTAAACTCGAATGTAAAACGACAGGAAGGAGTGGCGATATTGTTATACACATATATATGGTTTTACATTCCGCCTGGTTTCATGCAGTCCTAACCGAAAATCATGGTGCATGGTGCCACATTTTTAATGCCTCTATGTAATGTATTATTGTAGAAGGAAAGTAAGACAAATCCATTTAGATACTCATCTTCGGATGTGATCTTGCGGTTGATAGCTCTAAATTCGAACTGTGGAGAGCAACATCTGAATTCCGCTTTGGCAATGGCGGTGGTGATGCAGGACTCATTGCATATTTATTAGGAATGCATTTCAAGTCACACTGATGGATTTTATTATAGATTGCAGGCAATTCGTAATGATCTTCACTTTCATCTGTGGAATCGATTGTAGTTGATACAGGCAGTTCATAAGAAGGCAATTTGTTAATCGATGGTATTTCTGGAAGTGGATCGAATGAGACTCTCGGAAGGGGTACTCTAAAAAAACACAATTATTTTTATGTAAAGTTATCTTTGGCATTATTACAAACTTTTTTAAAGAACTCGTTTTGCTTAAACTTTTCCTCTGTGATTTTTGATTGATTATGTACTCTCCTTCAGTTATAGTTGACACATAACATGTTTGATCAGACTTTTTTACTACTAAAACGTGACGACTTCCTTCTAAGAGATCTGGGTAAGATTTGATTCCAAAATACGCGGTAGCTCCGCCCAGAAGAATGGAGCAGCTAAATACGACGCAAATCATCGCCACAGTAAACTGCTTATCATCGGTGGATATCCAAATCATATCGTCATCCTTACTGGTGATTGGTATATGAAGTGGCAAACAGTTAAATGGGGTGATGGATTGAGAACCCACAGGTACCAAACAAAATGTGTATGTTCTATTCTCAGAGAGATTATCAATTATAAGATATGGATTAATATAGCCTTCACAACTGTAGTCGAATGTGATTCCTTCAATAGTGTACACAAAGTTTTCGTCACCTTCACTAAACCAAACGATATTTAGAAGTTCTTCGGCATTCTGAACCAAAATTTGAACTGAATTGTTTGTTAGAAGGATAACATCAAACTCATGGCAAGGTGGATCAAAACGAAAATAATCTGATTGATCGCTGCTGTCGATATCATCATCGGCCAAATTTACAAGTGACAAACAGCGCATTTGAAATGATAATTCCGTGGTCACCTCATTTATTGTAGAAGGTGAAATAGTTGAGCTCAAAATACTAGGTGGAATGAGACTTGATGTTGAAATAACCTCTTCACTCGATGATGATTCATATGAAATTTCTTCACTAATTGTTGGAAAACAGTCAGCATCAAAGGTCACATTTGAAAAGAGTACTCCATAGAGATTGGGTGGTCCTATGCAGTATGGAATATCTCCAAAACGACGTTCATACTTGCCGTACAAGTTGATTAGGGGTTTAAGTTGACATTTGCAAAACCAAGCATTTCCCAAAAGATATGTGTTAACCTTGCCATATCCGAATACTCTCTCAACTGAAGCAACGTCAATAGATATCAACAGATTATTACTCAGATCCAAAATTTCTAGATTTTCAGCTATATCATCGAATGCATCTGCATTTATGACCTTAATTTTCGAATTTGAGAGCGTCACACACTTAACTCCAAGTACAGCAATGAAAAAATGTCTACTGATAGCGCCAGTTATATCATTATCACTAAGATCGAGGACAGATAGTTGAGGCAAAACACTTATGCCAAAAACGTTTTCATCTCCCGAAATTGTTAACTCAGCGCTCAACTTAAGACGAACAAGTGAAGATTGGATGGGTTGAAAAACACATCTGTGAATTCTTCCAATTGTGCCTGTTATGCGCAAGTAGCGTAGTTTCGATAGACCCAAGAGAACTCCATTTGTTAAATAAGATAACTTTACTCCCAGGAGCTTCAATGCATACGTATTCGTAAAATCTACACAATTAAATGCTTCATTCCGAATGTTTGTAAAATAGCTGTTACTTATGGAAATTTTTTGTATTGCTTTATCGGCAGGAATCCAGTTATTTGCCAGTACGTGCTTTGGAAAATGTTGGTCCTCAATATTTAGTGTTATCTTTTCCTTAATTGGGGTTGCCTGAGTAAAGAATTTATATTCAAATATTACTATAAGGAATTAAACCTCTGAGATAAAACCGTGCTTACCATAAGAGTATTGTAAACATCACTATAAATATTACTGGTATTTTGACAGTTGACAGTCATTTCCATCAACTCGCAAGCACCATTCGTAGACTCTCGCACAAATGTTGGCATCCTTCGTTCGTGGATATCTGCTATATGTCCTTTTTCCGAGAGCTTCGTAGGCCTACTAGCCATCGTAATAGTAACAGTAATCAAGCAAACACAAAGCACAACTAATACCGCCATACAAGCCTTAATGGCCTTATCGCTGTGTTGATGAAAAATTTCCCACCAACTGTAACGTCAAACGGTTTGTTAAAGAAACGGAAATTACGAATTTAGTTACCTCCAGGAAGCCTTCTTCACCCCAACTTCGGAATCCTTTAAACGTGTCATTACTTACACTTATTACCCACAAATGCGTATTTTCTCGGTTAAGACACAACTGTATATCCATTCTAGATAGAACCCAATATCGAATTTTCATGTTATCGATTATGTCTTTATCATATACTCGATATAGATGAAAATCAAAAGTCAATTATAGTCATACACATTGATGATAGTAATCCATTGATAAGATTGTGTTCAACCACATAGAAGGTATCCTTGCACCCCGCATGTATCTTTTTTCCTATTTCTAGTTTCACTCCCAAGCCATTAGTTATTTGATTTATACTGGGAAATCCGATATGATGATTCATTTGTGATATGATTTAAACTCATCCTTTCTGGTTAGTGCATAAATCAGAAATCAAATTTGTATATACGTAGTACGTACATCATTTATGATGAACACTTATCATATTTAATTTAAATTTAACCAGTATAAGGTACTGTGTGTGCCCACCGTTTCGACTCCCACCACAAACGTCCGTTGATCAAATTCCAGGACGAACTAATAACCACCTGTCTCGAGTCACTGACACTGCTCAGGGAATTAAGCAATATTTAAGTCATTACGTATTCGAAATCCATACATATGTATATTTTTTAAATATTTCTATTTTGTACAGAGTTTACATAGCACGGGCCACGAGAAAATGGACTTGTGTGTCAATAATGCAATGCAAATATTATTGAATGAATCATCTCCGTTTCATTGCGTAGTAAGTGACCATAGCATCAGGAGAAATTAAGCCGATTATATAGTAATTGTGTATGATTTTAAGGTTTCAACAATGGAAAAATACTGCGAAGATACGATTGGAATGCAGGAATGACAAATGTTAGAATTTTTTAAATGACAATATATTTTCGTAACTTATATTAAATTGTTATATATAAAACTCAGGGAATATAACCGTAATCATTCGGCTTTGTATGTATTACAGAGATATCAATCTTGTTGCAATACTCTTTGTTTAGTGTTGCAATTTCAGAAGTTCTACTTGGTAAAGGTGGTGGCGGGCTTTTTGGAATTCTATTTGCATATATCATATCATTTACAACATTCATCTTCCAACGATACTCAATATCCTCGTAATTGTTTGCTAGCATGTAGCTTAGACCGCTCTGGATGCTTGCTGCTGAGGAACGTCTTTGAGGAATAGTTGTATTAGTTTCGTAACTAAAATATTTGCATTAGATTGCAATTGATTTATATTAAAAAATTCAATTACTCACCTGTCTCTAAAAGAAGGTTCATTGAAAAGGTGTTTTTCATTCCGTTTTGGCATTATTAGTACATCACCAGTACTCCGATTAACAATTATTACTCGATTGCTGCCCTTCAACAAAACGGGGTGCGCACGAATTACAAAGAAGGTCATTAATGCTCCAACACTCAGTGAAATTAGGATTCCAAATATGATTAAGCCTATTGTAAGAGCCTTGTCTTCATTTTTTAGCCAAACATGACATGTATTCATATCGATGGCATTCTCACTGGTAAAGTATGAACGACAACTAAATGGCGAAATTACCTCCTGCCCTTCCTGGACAATACAAAACGTATATGCTCGATTTTCCGAAAGACCTTCAATTGTAAGGGAGTTTTCTACATCACTTTGGCAGCCCACCTTGAATTCCCCCACAATTCGAATATTGTTTCCAAAACCGTTTGCATGCGGTTGGTCGTAAAACCATATAAGAGCTAAATCATCTATTGTCTCCTCCATTGTCAATTTAACGCTCGTGGCACTAAGGTAGGTGATGGTAAAACTAGCGAGAGGTGCTGTTAGCTCAACGTAAATATCACCCGAGTTTGGTGTCTCGGGCTTATATCTTTGACACTCGATAAATATTGTACTAGCTGACAAAGTTGTTGTTCGATTTTGTGGCGATGGCGTTGTTTGAGGCAAAGGAATCGTTATTCCATCGTCAGTTGAAGCAGATGAAGTATCAACTGCCGACACTCCATAATCGTTTTCCCAACTATTTGTGGAAGACAGAATTATTAATGTAGGTATTTCTGACGAGGAAATCGTAGACGAAAATGAATTCCATTGAAAAGTAGTTTCAGAAGTTGACATTATAGATGTAGTTGTTGTTTTACTCATATTGGGAGAGATGTTTGACGAGTCGTCTGTTGGCCTATTACTTATGGTTATTGGAACTGTTACGGTCGATACAGTAATATCAGTTAGAGTTGTTTTATTGTTATCACAGTTCAAAGCATCTATGTCTCTAAGACTTTGGCCAGCGTAACTCCATGGTGAACTGCAGCCTACATTATCACCAAAGCCATCGGGATATCGTTGATATTCATTTATGAGCTCATTTAATTGACATGAACAATCAAAAGGATTATTTTGAATATCCACTCTCTTCAAAGATGACACTTGTTTTAAATAATTTCCACTAATGCTTTTAAGTTCATTTCTTTGTAAGTTTATGAAAACCACCATATGAGTCATCATAAAATTGAAAACTCCATCTGGAAGGGTGTTGATTTTGCAGGATACCATTGTTAAAATTGAAAGCTCGGTTAAATGTGTAAATGTATCATTTCTTATGTTGCTGCCAAAATTACTCCCATCAAAGACAATAGTTACAAGCTTCTTAAAATTTCCACGCAGCCAAGGTGCAGGATCTACAGCGTTTGTAGTTTCTTTTTTTATTTGGATCTTTTCCAATGTTTTCTCCATTGGCTTGAGAAAATCATTTCCTTCAAAAGACTCAATGTTGTTGCTTACGGTAAATTTTGTCAACGAAAACAATCCTGTGAAAGTTTTTGCGGTAAGGCGTTGAAGCTGAACGTCACTTAGTTCCAGTTCTGTCACATACTTAACCGTTTTATGATCAAAAGCGCCTTCATCAATACCTTTTAAACTACCTTTGGAAATACGTACAATGGTGAGGTTGAAAGAACCCACTAACCAATTACTCTGTATTCGATCGTCCGGCAACACGTAATTGGAAATAGCAAGTGTCATTGAATTGCAATTCGTTTGCTTATTTAGGTATCCCTTTAGATCCTTTATATATCCGGAACAAGAAACTGAACAAGCAATATTACTGCAGCTCATTTCGCTAGTAGCAATGTCATTTGAAAAGGCCATTGTTCCAAATGCAACACTGGAATGTAAAATATACAGACGTATTTTTGTTAAAACACATTTTAAGGTACGCTTCAAAAATTTACCTCGTTTGATCTTCTAATCGAGCTTTTGAAACTTGCAAGCTTTGGTAATAACTCTTACTTTTAACATTTGCTAAAATGATCAGCAAAACAAATCCAATCAAGCCTAAGATTATTAAGTACCTAATCCACCTAAAATAAAACCACAATTATGAAACTAGCTTTTGCTAAGTAATCTATGTTTATTTTTATTGATTGCTGTTTCTTTTTTATTTTAATGTATTATATTTTTACATTATTTATATAAAAATATAAAATATTGCAATATATACACACATACTATGTAAATTAATACACAATAACAGTATTTTCTGCACCATTCTACTCATATAATATAATTTTCTCACTACACGCAAGACCCTACACATACTGATAGCGATTGAAGAAAATTACTTATTGCAAATATTTATATAGATATCTATTTGTTAGACTTAAGGATTAAAAGAAGTAAGTTTAAAAAATGTATAATCCTAAAAAATTCTCGAAAGTAAGTCAATTGCACACTAATAGGACAATTAAATTAATTAAAAATGAATTTGGATTAATAGGGTCGTATAAGGATCTGTTTTTGAAGACATGATTTTGTTGAATGGCACAAGTGTTAGCACTTACTTATTCTTAGCACTGTACATTTCTTTACCACTTTTTTTTTCTACAAGCTTGAATTTTTTCTTATGAAACATTCCGTGCAAATTATAAATATAGCTTCGCCCTGAGAACTTACAATTGAACGAGTTTTCACAACGGTTAGATAGTAACTAAACGGAATAAATCTAATTAAGCTATCTGTTTCTGTTTGTTCGATTTGAATCGCCGATTTAGTAGTTTTTATCTATTCTATCAATTTTATCGTAGCAGTAGATAAAGCATTCAATATTTCAGCAATTGAGTAATGAAAATTTATCAATCGGAGCTGCTGGTTTAAGGGAGGATCAATGTCGACGATTGCAGTTATTTTTGGCTAACACAGAAAAACTGGCGTAATAAATCTAATGTCTAATTACCGTACACAAAGTTGGAAATGCAGGGCACAGAATATTTGCTGAAAATCAGCAAATAATAATTTCATGCATTCAAATCTAGATTTTCAACACCAAAAAAAAAGTACGTTTATTTTGAAATTGCACTTAATTTTTCGTTTTTTTCCATTTTATTCAATAAACATACATACCATTGTCGAAAACTGTCTTTTTATATTAAAGTGATATGAAATATACTCAGAGTAGCAATTCATAGATATTTTCTTCTGATTAAAACAAAGCTTTATTAAAAAGCATAATACATTTGTATTATATGTATATCTTTTTATATCGGAAATCAAGTGATTGTCGATCGGTTCAAAAAAATTACATTAGATATTATAACCATCAGGGGTAAACCCATATTCTGCGTAATCGTCATGACTTCTTAAGTTCAATACAGGAGTACTCAGTTTTGATGAACCTGGGACCGCTGGCAATGGATCATTAGAAGTTCTTTTCCTTTTAAGTGGTATGTCTGCATAGCTGATATCAACCAAATCGTCATTACTGTATGCTGGAAGGTACCGCTGGTAAGCTGGAATTATTTCGTAAAAATTTGAGGACATGGGATTCATGTAGCTTTGATTGCTGTCCAAACTTGTCAACGAGACTGATGATGACCGACGAAAATCCAGACTGAAATTGTTATTAATTTTATTGAATGCAATTTAAGACGGTTAAAGTTGTATCTACCCTTTAGAATTCCGTTTTGCTATCTGCTCCTCCATCATCTTAAATTTTATAAGAGTTTTGTCCTTGGGGAATACAATTATATTCATTGGATCATTCTTTGGCGTAACTACTCTTTTGCTACCTTTAACCAAGGTCGGCTTCTGTTTAAGAAGGAGAAATACACATAATATTCCTAAAAACTTACATAGCACAATGCCAAGAACGACCAAAGTTATCCCGGTAGCCCTCATGTTTGTTGTTAACCAAGCATTATAGTTTATACTCAAGTTTCCATCAAGGTAGATCGATTTACATGAAAATGGTGAAACAGTTAGTTCATCTTTCAAGACTAGACAAAATGTATATGCCATTTCCGGAAGCAGATTTTCAACTGTTGTTACATACTGCCGAATACCAAAGCATCCCAAACCAAATTCATTGTAGTTCACTTCCATTTTGTAGTACTGTGTGGTCACATTACTAAACCACAAAATTCCGTAAGTCCCATTCAATGAAACATTAATCTCAATAACTTCAATTTCAACTTTAAATCCTTCCATTTCTCTGATTTCGAACTGGGCATTGGGCCAAAGAATAGCAAATTTCTCTGTTTCATAGCTCGATCGATCCTTATGGCATTCAAGCCTAGCACGACCGTTTGTATCTGTAGTTAAACCTCTATCAAATTCTGTACTTGTTTTGAGTGAAGTTGATTCTGTTTCTTCAGGACTATCAGCTGGAACTATATGTGGTGGATTGGGGACAGGGATGAAATTTTCGGCCGAATTCCAGTAACATTGTTCGCTACTTAATTCAGAACATGACGTGTTGCAAAGCTTTTCATCAGTTACTAGAACATTTTTCGGTTGTTCGCAATAAACCAATTCGGTCTGATATGCTAATATTTTAATCATTTCAGCCCGAAGATCACATGAGCACTTCCACGAATTATCTCTAAGGTATATAACAAGACTCTTTCCCAATTCATGCCATCCAAATACATTTTGACTGATAACTTTTAGCTTGTTCTTTGAAAGATCCAGAAGCCTCAAAGTCCCGGCAATATCAGAAAAAATAAATTCCGGAAGAAAGTGTATCTCCGAATGTGACAAATTTAGCTTTTCCACCACAGACAGCTTCATGAAGCTTGATGTAGTTAAACTTTCCCCAAAGTTGTTGAAACTCAAATTGACGTCTTCTAAATTGTTTAGTAGGCAATCACTCTTTGTGAGATTTTCTACTGTAAGTAGTCCCGTTTGAATATTAATGCTTTTGATTTGATACTTTATATATTTAAGAAAACTGTCGTTTACATTTTCGATGGGATTACCTCTCTGGAGTAAAGTAAAATGTGTAAATTTCTGTGATATATTTTCGAAAATTCCTTTATGAATGTCAATTAGTTTAAGACTTTCCAAATGGATGCCAGTCAGACTGTTACTTTCAAAGGCTCCGCTTTCGATGTGAAGCACATTAGATGCATATATCGAAATGTGTTTTACGATGTTTGAAATATTACCCAAAAACTGTTTTGGGATCACCTTACTTGGGAAATCATAATTAAATAGATGAAGCTCATCAATAAATTGACAACTAAAATCCTGAAAGAAATTATTTTCAATACGTATGTACATACATAATCAGATTAAAAATTGTCTCGGTACTTACTTGAAGAGCGAGAAGATCTTCATGAAGATGATCCTGCATACCATTCACGCAAATGTACTTACATTGCAATTTCATACAATGCGAAGGCTTGTTAGGGGGCTGCATTGGAGGAACACTACAAAAAAGCCAAACATACGTAGTACTTCAAAAACTGACATAAAAAGTAAATGTTAGATCTTGCACGTTTCAACATTTCTGAGTAGGGAACAGCTAGAGACTAAAACTACAAGTGGCATTGTAAAAGTACTAAAAGATGTTCCACAAGAATCTATCTATGTACGTAATTTGTTTAATATATACATACTTTGCCTAAAAGTATTGAGTACATGCACGGTATTCATAAAAACGCCTTTGACATTACGTGCACAACAGCTTGCATTCTTTAATCGTACTCTAGCTTGGGATTCTAACACATTAATACACCTATCACTACTTACAGTTTATTGCGTAGTTTTTGGACCACGAGACGTGTCCGGTTCATTCATTTGAAACTTCTGATAGAAAAAAAACCGAAAACGTTTCCAAGGCTGAGCAAGAGTATAATATAAAAAATTGTACAAAATATCACAACGTCATCTTTAATCTTTAATTTATGAAAACAGGAAGGATCCCTCGTAAAAACAAATGTACTTACGCACACAACATAACTATAACTTTAATAAAGTCAAAGTGTAACTATTTTTTGTCTTATAAAACATAATAATCTCTAGTTCCGGTTTGTCTTTCTATTCACTTTTTTCATACCGTATATGTTATTGAACTCGTTTTTTAGTAAAGACATCTTATAAACGATTACATGGTGTAATCGTTCTTATGTGACTATGAAATATATGAAAATATAATATGCAGTGATGTCCACAAATATTCATTAAACATTAATTTAATTGCACGATGAATCAATCAATCAATTCATCGGAAAAGCTGTGTCACAAATCAAACTTATTCATAACCTAGCGAACATAAACGCTCGCATAAATACGTATGCATATACTATAAATGTTTTCGATTATTATGTTGGTGTTCTGATATACTGTAAATGCAGTGCCTATATGATATCTCAGAATATCAACAGTTTTATTTTGTTCACGGATATTATCTGTACCTTATATCTGCTATCACTCTAGAGAGTCGACCAACCGTTTTTGAGAGTAGTTCATTTGAAGCGTGTGCATGGTTTAGAAAAACAATAAATAGCAATATGCTACTGAATATATGCATTTCAATCAGTTGGAATACTTGTATTATTAAATCCTTCGGCAGAAGTATCACATTCTCACAGTAAAAGTGCAAATCGGAATAAATCGGAATCCGCAAAACGTTCAAACGAACCGCACTCCTAACCGATTATCCAAAAACTGAAATGTTAAATAATCTATACTTAGACAGAGCTATGATAATCAGATCGAATCTCTTATCTTTTCATAAACAACATAGTTAATATATGCCTTTATCGTCATGTGCTAACAAGGGCAATTTATTATAATGTTTTTTTTCTTGTTTAGTTTCGATTTTGTCACCTGCTGTATAGGGAAAATAATTTTAGATAAAAGGCAAATCTTCATTCCGAATAATTTAATAAATGATATTGTCTTCAACCTCTAAGAAAAAGGTCTGTGAATAAAAAGTAAATAATAGGCGTTTAATACAACACATTTGCAATTTGATTGATAGTGCATTAAACCATTATTCCAACAGCTGTTTCTGCATAATTTATCTAGATGAAAACAATTTTAAGAATTGGATTATATTTTCTGAATGAATTTATTCATTGGTTTCCCATCCTCATTGCAACCAAAAATTGACCATATCTTTCAACCCAATAATATTAGAATATATGATTCGCACTTCAGTTTGTTTGATGTAAGTATATTTTGCAATAAATTAGATCGGCCTCAGCATACGGTGCCTCTTAGTAATTTATTTTACTTACATACATATATGAAATACATCCTTACTCTTTCAAAAGATTACAACTAATTTGAACATCAAATATCTTAGAAGCAAATAATAAAGGAAAATTATAATAAATATTACAATTAATGGTTCTTATTAAACACTACTACCTAATGGGCAACCATAAGTATCCTTAAATTAAAAACCTAAGCATTAAAATAGCACATAGGAAGAGTTGCCTTATTTTAAAGCAATGCTCATAATTAAGTTCGTAAAAACATCTTATGGACAAAGGCAAGTATTTCTAGTTTTAATTGTTTAAATTTAAGTAGAGGTTGGCGATCACTTATAAGTAAATACAAACTAGTTAATAGACAATTACTACAATTATTGTGATTTAGTAAATTTTTCAATTTTGTTCTTAGTTTTTATTCACTGGCAATTCAAATTGTCAATGAAACATTAATTATATTTTACAGACTATAACTATCTTGAGTTGAGTTTTTTGTTGTATTTCCTATTTTTGATGGTTTAAATTATTCTTCCGACTTATTGGTATGCGATGTATTTGTGTATATTTCAATGGCTACTCAACACAGCTTTAGGTTGAATCGCTGTCATTTTCTTCTTGAATATATTTAATGCATTGTACTCCTTTCGCAGCAATGTATTGCAGCGATTATTTACTTGTTCGAAGAAAAAATAGTGTATTTCTATCTTGTAAAGAACATCTCCTGGATTGAAATATACATACATATCTCTGATGGACTTAATACTGACTTTGATGATTATAACTTCTGTCACAAGACAAGTGCGAAATAGGAAGTATAAATCAAAATTCGCTTAAGATTATGGAATTGGTAGTTTTGCTTAAATAAATTCTCTCAAATAAATTAAATTAGATGAAAAACAATTTAAATAAAAGAAAATATATAATTAAATATGTTCTACGAAGTACTGGTTCCGACATGTTCTTATTTACACGTGTGTTCCTCGAGAACTTTCACACAAATATCACATTTCACTTGGCAACACCAATGGAATTTGCAATTGCATCTTTCTCGTACCACAATATTTTTGGTATTGTAGCCTCGGCCACAGCAAAGAATACCGCATCCATCAAGACCGGACGAAGTTTTGTTGCAAATTCGGCCATGGGTTCCTGTATAGGATAAACACACGATTTTTATTTTGTTACTACGGTATATACCAGCACTAATTCCAAATAGGCCAATTAGCTAACCTGGCCATTGAAGCTGTCGGCTATTCCGACACCAGTCAGGACTCTCATCTAAATACACCAAGTCATGTGCTGTGGGCACTTTGAATTGGGGATCTTTCACTTGGAGGCGTCCACGCTTATTTAATTTCACCTCAGTTGCTTCGTCGTACCTTTCGCGCAAATAGTCACCTAAGATTTGAAGCGCTTTTTATTATAATATGTCGGTAATGTAGTGATGTATAGAAACTCACCTATTTCTCGTATTGACGATAACTGTTGCCAGCATGTTATGAGACTGCACGAACCAGATACACCATGGCATTTGCAAGTAATCCGGGCCTTCTTTATGACTGCCTAGTACATTTTAATAAAATAATTACTCATTTAGCTAATTACAATAACATGCATTTAGTTTATCATATTACAGATATTAGAAGATTCAAATGAGAGTTGTCCAAATGCATGAAAAACATACATATATATCTACATAATACATATGGAAGAACGTATTACAATGTACATACAAATATTTTTGTATTTTCTGAGTGTACGAGAAGGAATTTGTGTAACCGATTTGACACACCGACTTTATGCTGGATATGAGAACTTACAACCTAACAAAGAATCGTAACATAAAAATTAATTACTCCACTGATACTCTTTTTGTCAGAATTACCAACATTTTGTACAGCATCTTGTACTAAAAATAGTAAAAGAAAATGTTGTTCTCCTGGTATACTAGAACTATCCCATTGAGTAGACGTTAGACACCGGGCTGTAATTGATTATTAATGGATATAATTGATTTCTTACTAAGATAAAATCCAATTAAAACATTAATTTTAAATGAACACTGCATATGTTCTTAGCTTTTTGAAACCTGGATATGGGCATGCATTAAAATACATCATGAGTGATCTAAAAAATTGTTCGTCATCGGGATGCTTAAAATCATTGTCATATCAGATTGTCTATAAACCTGATATTTAACTACTCGCAGTGTGTACTCATTTCGTATGGTGATCACGTAAATAAAAGACAAGAACTAGACGCATCTACAAATCGTAGTATGCAGTTGTCTTTCAAATTCTTGCGACATTTCTTTTAAATAATTGTAAGGTCAATCATTTTATATTGCAGCTGTATATACATTTATACATAATATACAACTCGAAACGGGACGTGTTTAATATTATAGTAAATACAAATAAGAATTATTTACATTAAATGTACGTAAGTATATATTTTATTCGGATCTTCTATTGCACACACTGAACGTAAGTAGAATAAATTATAAATATAAATGCATATATATGTACAATTCGCATTTATCTGTATGTAACTGATGGTCACAAAAATTGTAAATCTCCGCTATTAGACCAAATTGAAAGTACCTAGATATATATAGTCTCCGAAATCCTATTTGAAGATATCTTAACACTATATCAATTTCGAACCATCTCCCATAGTTTTTCTGTTCTCATTTGAGTCTAACTATTCACCGATTCATTCATTCACCGAAATTCAATATTTACTTCATTTTCCAATTAATTGCATATCACTTCATAAGCCAAACGCAAAACAACTGCCCCCAGCGTCAACATCACATCCACCAAAAGCAGCAGATATTAAATAATAATCTGTTGGCAGTTAATACCCACAACACTATGCATGACCAGTATCCAGCTTATCGCTGGACCAGTAACTCAATGTATGCACATATTTCCCCCAGTGCCCTGCAAATGAATGTAATTTCGAGATATCTGCTTGTTTGCCTTTTTAACTTTTTTAATTAAAATATTTAACTAGATTTATACTTTTTTTTTGCAAACTACCGTACTGCTGGGAAATGAACCCTGATGAGAAAGGGTGGGTGATTTGCACAAAAACAAACTCATGTCTGCAATCACAGCAACAAAATCACATAAATCTTTTACTTCATCAAATTGGTGGCCAAGTGAAGGAGGAAGTGAACGAGAATCGAAGCAATTAGGAATCGAATGCTTACACATACACACCAGTGGCCTAGCAGTAATTTGCAATCACATGTGGCCATACAAACGAAAAAGCATACCATACAAACACAGTTTCAGTTAATCATTGGAACAGCGGTCAACAGGTATTTTAGTGGCTGGAAGGCATAACTAAGAACGAGCTGGAATGAATTGTCGATGTTAATGAATGTGCTGGCCATTCTATATGGCATTTTGCCTTAGAGAAAGGTCGTTTCACTTTCGAATTATTCTTTCGACATTTTATGTTGACTAGGGTGGTACAAAATTATTAATAAAGGTGTTAAAGTAATGTGCAAACCTGTAGGTATCTGGTTTCAATTTTCACCAAAGTCAGTTACAGTTTGGTAAATAAATTAAAGCACCTATATTAAGTGACAGTCCAGACATGCTATATGTATACTAGATAGTACATATCGGCATGTTATACGCATTCACCAAAACTTTTGAAACTTTTAATAATTTAAAAAACTCACTTAAAATGCATCTGCCATGGGATCGAAACTGTTTTTACCCAGATAAAAAACTATATTGATTACATTTATTCATCATCCTGACATGTCTAACCTGTCCCGTGGTTATTTTATTACATACAACCCTCTCGTTTTTATATACTTACATAGCACAGACCAGATCAGACAAATCACCATCATATGACAGCAACAAATGGAGGGGGATTGGATTCAGCGATAAATAGCAACCGATTTGTTTCACTTTATCCCTTACAATTTTAAGTCCCTGAATCTAGCTTTCAGCACATTACTCAATAATGAAAGCGTTTTAATGAAAATCGCAATAAGAACTAAACTTTCTCCTCAAATTACACATGTCGTGTCCTTGATGATGCCGAACTAAACTGTCATAAATCGTCAAGGGGTTTTTGGCATATGTTATTGCATTCTGTCATGCACTGTAGACATTTGTAGCTCTTACTGTCGTTCTTATGGGCTTCGAAAACACTAAGAGACAACCGAAAAAGAAAAAAAAAATCTCTCTCAGCTTGTTTTTACTGTTGTTTCCACGAGGCTCTCACGAATCACGTAAAATATACGAAACGAGTCGGTGAGCACAATCTGTTTCCATTCATGTAAAAAATCCCTCCATCGTAGCTATCGCCAGCAGAATATAGCGTATCTGATGCGGTTACTGGTCGTAACCTCAGTCATTTGATTTCTAATACTACCATCTACGATGGCAACCAAAGGTACCGTCTCCCTTCGTAATGCATTTCCTTTTCTTTTTGTGGCGCATTTCGAAAGATATGTCATGAACAGCAACGAGTTTTCGTCCGTTAGGTACTTTATCGGTTGTTGACGGTGACCAAAGAACTTTTAAGGAGCAATACAGACAGATGAGAAGAACTTATTCGATTGGCATAGTGCAATTGGATGAACTAAACTGATTGAGCAGGATAACAGGACTCAAAAACAAAATGTAATTTCCTGTACTTTTTCAAATCTTTGTGTATAACGAAAAATAGGAGTGCTTTGGCCAGCCATTTGACGACAACTTTTATCGGTTGTTTACTTTCCGTACATATATATGTACGAGTATTTTTTAGTGTCACGGACGTGCTTTGGCAAGGTAATATTGCATTCTGGTTGTAGATTTTTCCATATCTTAGATATTTTCTTTGACGATGCTGTTCCTGCAACAGACCAACATAAATGTTTATACATGGTATTTCCTGTGTTACAGTTACAGTTTTAATGTTTTTATTTCAATATATTGCATACATATGTCGATATGTACTTGCAACATTTTTCGCTTTTGGTAATTGAGTAAAAAAACATTTCAAAGAGTTGTTTTGCAGTATCGCTGGGCTATGTACAAAGATAACAAAGATTAAATCCTAAAACTGTCATGAATCATTTATGCAACTAATCAAAAATGACTGCAGGCCACTTAGTGTAAAATGCCTATCTTCGATCAAGACTTCTTTGCTGAGCCGTTTGAAATACATACAAAATGAACACACAATAATTGTAATGTACTCTTACTAGTAATTTCTCACAAATGGTAGATATATCCAGCACCATTCACAACACACTTACCCTTCGCCCGGCTTCATTGTTGTGCAGATTCATTAAACTTCGGGCTTTCGCTGACATGACGTTTTTCAATCGACCGGGACCAGCGCTACCCCCACTTCCCAAAATCCCCATCAAATTGCTACTGCTGCTCCCCATGCTGTTAACCGCACGTTGATTTTTTTTCTTTCTCCCGGCCATGGATGCATAGTGGTCCAGGCTGAATACCTTAGAGTTCAATATCTCCCGATTAATTTTTTCCTGTAAGAACGACACATATGCAATTAAAAATAAATAAATATATTACGTAAATTATTAAAGCGTATAAAGCACATCTTAAATGGTTTTAGAGAAAGAAATCTATTTTCTTAATTTTCATTCAGTTACCATTCAAATAAAAACGCGGACAATGTATTCACACAATGCTTTACGTTATAGATACCACGTTTTCCAAAGACATCGACTGTCAAAAGTCCAAGAAGAGATGCTAATAAAAAGTTGTCTACTTTCAAGGTGGTCTCACCTGTAATTCCAACATTTCTTTTTCTTTCAATTTTGAATTAAGGATTTCTTTTGTTATCCTTTCTTGCAATTCTAATAAATCCTCAGGTTTGAAACGGGTACCAACTTCTGTGCTGTCCTCATCCTCCTCGCTTTTGTCTTTGTTATATGCATAGCCGGATGGAACCGACGTGGGTGACGCATTGGAGTTACTACTACTGCTGCTGCTGTTTTTATTGACATCGACAGTTATATTGGCATGTCCATCCTGAATGCTACGTAATGCTGCTGTCGTTGTGCTATTTTGTTGTTCTGACGGTGGCGGCCGTGCCACCCCCGATCCCGTGTCAAGTTTGGAAGCATCAACGGCATCTGTTGCTGTGATGTTTGTATCACGATGTGATGAGGGTGCGGGTGGTGATTTCGAGGGATCTGAAGACTTTTCATCATTTTTTATTCGAGTACCTGATGCAAGACCGCGGGTGCCACGTTTACGTTCTTTCTCTCTTATGTCGATAAAGTCTTGTGAGAACCTGTAAAAGAAACAAGAAAATAATGAAAGTGTTCTTTATTAAAATACATTTTACGGTTTTATCGTGCAGCGCATCCGAAAGATTATAAAATAACAAGCATAATATTACAGGGAATTCTTTAAAAAGAATGTATCCTCCTGGATTAAAAATCCATGAGCTTTTCGCTTACAGAAGATTGATATACATAAAGGCATGCCTACTTGGTTTACATTTTCCAGTAAAGTAATCAATAAACATTCAGTTGTAGTTTTCCAATCAAGGCTACCAGCTCCATAATATTTACTAACATAAATATGTACAAAAAGTTATACTTATGGAAGTAAATCAACGATTTTAATGTAGAATATGGTAAATCGTACAACAAAACAACTGTGCATGTCTATATTTGTTAAAAAAATCCTACTTTTTGCGCCAAGAATTTTATTCTCATTTTTTTGAATTACCTACAATTCATGGAGCTAACTCACATAGGTATGTATACTGAGTACTTTTCGACTATGCTGGGATCCCAGTTTCCGTATGCTGATAACGTAATATCGACATTATGTTTATTTTTATTTCTCTTATTTTTCAAGGCAATACACAGGCACACGCATTGTACACACATAAGACTATGCTTTGTTCTGTAAAACAAAAAGAGCAAATTTAATTCAGATCTCAGTTCAACACTTTAACGCCAATGACTTCATTTTCTCTTCTATATTCTGATTTCAGTATTTTTTATCGATATAAACCTATACAGGTATGTATGTCTATAACTAAGTATGTACATATGTATGTATGTTTATTAATATGTTTCCATATCCTTCCAAAAATGAGCAGCTGCCTTTTTGCGAATGGACTCCTGTTAACAACCACTCCACAGTCCACAGCCGCTGTTATCAACACTCCAAGTTTTTGTGGTCCACCTTGTCTAGACATAGAACCAACAACAAAACAATTATTTTCTCATTAAGTTATTTGGCCCTTTTCGGCAACAAATAGAATTCAGAGAACATGTGTTGCCAGGAGTGCAGTCACGTTGGTTAAAATTTACGACCATCGGCAGTGAATAAGTAGGAAAGTTTCCTTTATACCGTACCCCTTACTCTATTATCAATGTGAGTGAAATCTGAAAGAGAAATGTTCGGATTCTTTCGCACATGTTGATTATACTTTCTCTTGTTCTCTCTTTCTACCCAAAATCTCTTCAAGGTATTGTTTTATTTGAAAAATATTTTCTAACAGGCAAGAAGGATATGACAAAAGAGCAAATTAGTTTGAAGAAGCCATCCGCACACAGGATATGTATGTACTTGTTTACTGAGGAATAAGGCTTCCATAGACAGGGCGTTTGCTTAAAGAAAATATTTTGTTCACATTTTTGAAGACAACAAACTATACCGCCGTACGTCAGTCAACTCGTAAGCCAAACGTCAATCTGACATCAAGCTTAGCAAAGCAACCATTGATTGAATAGTAAATTATTAGATTGATTGTATGCAATGAATCGATGATCGGTACGATATTTGTGTATGTCCATACATATATTACATGCATGGTATCAAGTCACAAATTTAAATCGTTCCACACAGCAGTCGTCCACTTACAACTGCTCCATGCAACAAGTAATCAGGAAATCGATATAGCGACTAATCAATTAAAGTAAAAGCATTTCATCGATAGCAAACGGACATAAATCACAGCTCATATGACATAAACATCGCATATACCTACATATGGATGTTCATATTCCTATGCAAATGCATATATGTGTGAACATTTCTTTACGTGCATGGATTTACCCTCGCTGCACACTTAATGTCACGAGTAAACCAGAGTTTGCAAAGATTCAGAATTATTATTTAAATCTATTGAATGAATGATATTTTTGAATGTGATGGATGTGTCTCTAATTTAGCCCTCTATGTCGTGTGCTGATAATTTATGCACCCTTCAAGTTACATACAAAATGGCTTTTGCCTAAAAGAAATATACAAAAACTTATCTTTGTACATATTCGGCGAGTTAAGCCGAATTATTCAAATTTCCTGACCGGGAACAATAAATTCGCATAGATTTTAACCGACCGACGAACCGCAGTACTGCTTATAAATGATTGCATATTTTCGGGCTTGAATAATTTTGCACTTGTCCGCCGTGTTGCCAGCTCTCATTGTTATTATATTCTCTCCCTTCGTTGGTCGTATCACTTTCAATTTTGAAGTACACCACCCCCAAAAACAAAGAGGCTAAAAAAGCGGAAAATCGCAACAACCACACGACCACAGAAGTGAACAATCTCATTATGTAAATACCAGTGTCCTCTCTGTCGTCATCATCGTCGCACAGGACTGTTTTTGTTTGGTGTCCTCTCCACACAGTTATCCTGTCGTTTGTTTGTTTCCGTTGTTGGAGCTCCGTCAACTTATATACAGAGAGGGAAGTATAAAAGGCCTACTGTAATTACATAACAACCCTCCATTATCCTTTGGGGTAGAATCAAATAAAGTGTATTAGAGAAGGCAAGCGAAAATTGCTTAGGTCAATGTTGTTTGCGCCCTTTTATACAAAGGGAGGGGCTGCCCTGTTGTTTTGTACAATTTACATAATGGATTAGGTTAGCCGTCTCAAACACAAATAAGCACACCCCACCCGATCAGACGTAAATAAGGTGCAAAGTTATTTTGTTGAGAGCGAGGCCACTACACACCCGGAAACTCGTAAAGCCATATGGCGGTTGACTTTTTTCAAGTAAATGCGATAAGGTTAAGTGCAACGATACATAAGTTACATGTGTTCAAAGAGCATTTTTAACCCATATACATACAGCATTCGTGTATAAAATTTATTCTATAGATTTCATTTACTCACTTGTAAGCATATTCCAAGTCGTCACCGCATCCACCCCATGCCCAGTCGTCATGCAATTGCCTTGGACGGGCACCGCGTGAGCACCCACAGGATGCTAGCTGTCCATCACGGCAAGCGCGTGCTATAAAACTAGTAACTGTTGCCGATGCTAACGCGTAAATAAAGGCCATTTCTGGAGACCCTGCAAGAAATAAACGATGTAACTTGGACAATTTATTCATAGTTTGTAGGTTAGAGTTGCCAATATATAAAAAAATGAAGTTTGTTGTAAATTTGTGTGTACAATTCTCATGGAATAAGAGTTGAAAATATAAACGTAATAAAAAAGCAACTTTTGGCAAATAAATGTCCTGTATTTCCATGTGCGTTGATATAAATCATTAATTTATTTACATTACAACACTACAATAAAATTACCAAACTCTTCAAGAAATTGTATTGAAACCATTCACTCCAAAGCCATCTGCTTCAGGGAGTACACATTTTGCGATCCCCTTTTTCTTGTCCAGCTTAAATTAACGATGAAATGGAACGTTGAGCCACCACCAATGGCATCTGACAATTAAATTGAATGTTACGGAAGGTAACCCAGGTTTCTAAAAGTGGTTGTGGCTTCGTCCCGCTAAAGACCCAACAACAATACCGTTGCTAAAAATTTAATAAGCTTCCGTCGCCTCGATGCCTTCCAGCAATGCCCATAGGAAAAGTTTTACCATCCAACCATGATGTACACCTTACAAGGGTTACATTCATTCAAATTTTGTAAGCGAACAAGTGAGAGTGGTATGTCCATTTGGGGTGTTAGACTTGGCGAAAGTATTGGAGTATAATGGTTGTTATCCTTTACTCCCATAACCATAAGAGGATTACTTACGCTTCCGTAAGCTTACCATCGCATTCGAAAGGATGCGCTCGCTTAAAGTTTCCTCTTTCCAGTTTCTTTTCACGTTTCTGGTCGCTGAAGTTATTGAATGGGGTTTCCATTTTTTCAGGATGATCAAGGATTAAAGTAGAATATAGATTTCTGTATCAACAGTTAAGGGATGAAACAAATTTGGATGCTGTTGTACTCCATGTGGTCAAGTGAATGTTGATATATTTTAATAAATATGTACCATTTTTAGTTTATAATCACGCGGTTCTCTAAATTAATTACCACTTATCTTACTCAACTTGTTATAACTCAACATTTAGTTGTGCTTTGTTTGCTTCCTCCAAAAAAACCTTTTTTCCCAATATTATTTCGTATGAAGATTAGTATTCTACAAAGGTAGTTTTTGTGACGTATTTAATCATTCTGACAATATTAGCAAAATACAGCCAATATGCAACCAAACCAGCTTGTTATCATCCCTCCACATAGGATTTACTTCATTGCGTCGCATATTTCAAAATCATGGGTTCCATCTGACAGCGAATTAAATTAAATTTCTCGAAGGGAATTCGAAGCACATTTTGTCCTTTTCAAGACCGCGCAACCCTGTCATTACCACCGTCCTGTTTCCCCCTTTTCCCAAGGAGAGTAAATGTAATAAATGTGCACTAATTTACCAATTTGTTGCGGTTTACAATTTTGATGACGATCTCTTTCTCTAGAGAGAGCCCATGTCTTTTCATTTTGAATGGGGGCTCATACAACATCAGTAGCATAACAGAGGGTAGATATGGAACAAAGGGTGGGTTGTGTCTAATCGCCCATTATGTAGTCATAAAGGAAGCGCGACGAATTTGGTAAAAATCAGTATACGCCACTAAGTCTGTTTTGCTTTCGTAGTGCGACGAAGGTCATTGTTTGTGGCAACAATGAATAGATATGTATGTGAGTAGATGTGTCTACACAAATGCTTTTTAGTTTGGGTAGGATTTGGGAAAGTGAACTCGAATAACAGTTCGAAAACATCAAGTATCTGGCTTTTTAAATCAATTTTTAAAAAATAATAACGAAAACGGTTGGACGTACTCTCGAGAATTGGATGGATAAATGTACAACGTCCACCGCCGTCAACATTTTTATTGACAGCCGTACTTACGAACAAGAATATATGTTTAGACTCATATATGTACATAAAAAATACATTAGTTTTCATGAATCTGTCTTGCATATAATCCAAAATGATCTTCGACACTATTTCAGGCCAACATTTGTTCCTTTTATTCAACCAAACCAAACAACAATTGTCACCCGCATATAATTCCGTAAATCCTTGACGGGGCAATCATTAAATCAAGATTTTCCTTCCACCACATATTCACCTAGACTCTCGTTAGGAGGACTTACGAACGAGAAAGCCAAACTTTGGTGGTTCATGTAGTATGCAGATTTGTACGTACATTGAAATACATACATACATATGTATGTGCCTCAAGTAACAGAAGTTTTGAATATTCAATAGGGACCGGTCAAAACTGAAAGGCAACTTGGGGTTGTCGTATCAAGTACACATCCTGGCGCGCGTATTTAAATATTAGTTCTGCTCAAACCGCTTCCGCAACGTACCCTATGGGAAATGACGATAATGGATTTGCCTCTGTTTCCTCCTTGTTTTCTCCCCACTCTCTTTTTTGTGTTTTGGCGGGCCCTTCGATGGATTCCAATTCTGATTTTGATTCAGAGATCGTAATCAATACTCGGACGGGCTTCAGTATTTGGATTAAAATCGACAGAGAAGAGGAAGAAAAATTCAGTCAATGGTTAAGTGAATCCTGGAGGTGCGCTTTTTCGTGGCTGTCTGCCAATGGTGCAGATGTTATTCCCAGGGGATGAATGCATGCGATGGGTACTGTGCTCGAGTGTGTAGATGTGGAAGCACATAGTATCAGGGTGTTTGGCATTTTCCGCGTATTTTCACTTTGGATTTTCTGATTTCGGAATTTTGCAGGTCGACTTTAATCCGAAGTTTGTTTAAGAATATGAACGGCTAAAGTTGATGACAGAGCTGAAGTATTTGCTTACGAACACTACGAATTTGAAGTTCTATAGGAAATTGGTAACCATCACCGCAGCAGTGCCAAATTATGATACAGCTATATATACAAATTTTGGAACAGAATGTAGATACGGACAGATAAGTAATGTAAATACAATACCTACTATTCAATATACATATGTACATATATGCAGATATGTGTATCTAACTTTCAAACATTGATGAATTGTTGCGCATAAATTAATTTCAACTGAATTGTAAGTCGCTATGAAAATGTGTAATTCAAAATTAGGATTTAATTCAACAACATTGTAATTGTCAAATGAAAATGCCCTCTATGAAAACGTACAATGTAGGTACACATCCATACCTAATATTTTATACACATAAACACAAATAAATATGTTTCAAGTATGCGCTTACATATATATGTACATGTAGACACATTGAAGATAGTAGACACATAGCTTTGAAAAAAGCTAGGTAATTTCAAAATAGGTAACTGGAGATAAAATAATATCCAAGAAATGGAGGTCGACGCCTACTCTTATTCGTTGAATTCAAAGCCGTATCTGACAGTAGCAAATTGTGTAGGATGATTATGGAGATTTATAGCTTCTCTATTAAAGTCAGTTACTAATTCACATATGTACATAGATGAGATGTATCATGCCGGAAAAGGTAGGGCCAGGAAAATTAGCTAACTGGAGATATCTTCGACATCGTATTTGTGCGAAACTCAAATGGCAACACTAGAGACAGGCTGTTCAAATGCTCCATTTCTTGTAAAATTTCAATTAACTTACCTAAACTTGACATAGGACCGAAGACAGTAGTGTCATCTGTCGTGCTGCAGTTCCATCGGCGATTCTTGAACTGGTGCTGGCACTCCTAGATAAATAGAAGCCGGATTTTAATACAATTTAAGACATGCAAAATAATAAACCATAAATCGAATAATTATCGAAAAATTACTCTTTTATATTTCTCTAGCGGGTTCATTTAAATGCACTTCGAAACCACAATTCACCACCAATCTACCTACTAACTACATAACCAGACACAAAAAAAATGTGTATGTATGCGTTGTGCCCTCTGTTCCTAATAATGAAATATTGAACTCTATCACCCCTTCCATCGGCATCGGACGAAAACAATCGAATCGAATCGAATTAATACACTTATTGCACATATCGATGTAAGGGTAAAGGTTTTCCTACTAGTGAAAAACCGTAACTTCTTCATCCCCAACCCCTTCTACAATCAAAATTGCATATCGACGACTAATTTGAATTTAAATTTAAATTTTCCAATTGAATAGGTGGCTGCAAAGGGGTCATATAGAAGTCATCCCTTGCTGAACATTGGCAATTGTAATCGCGTGCCACAGTGCATCACCTGAACAAAGTTTGCAATGAAAAAACAGTAGATTGTGGGTCCCCCACATGTTGTACACGAAAATGTACAAATTGCACATAGTGGCTTGAGTATTTATATTAGGCTTTTGCGTATACAATGCGCACCCTATACAGAAGAGCTTCAATATTTCTTTTGGTATCCTTTCCAGTGTTATTCACTGTAAAAGACTGACAGCAATCACACAGGATTGGATCGTTGTAAGTGGCATTGGCGATGTGTTGCATATGCATCAGCACGCATGTACATACGCATAAGAGGTATGATTGTGGTCAGTATAAATCGTAAATTTCTGCAAATGTCTCTCAATGTTGTACTATATAAATATGGTGAGAGGAAATCCTTTAAAAATCTCTATGTATGAGGAGAAGGTAACGGGTGTTATTATTTTTAGAATATTATCATATCAAGCTTTATACAAGATATAAATATTATAGAATAGACCTGACCTACGGCATTGCTGGAAATGATTACGTGCTTTTTTTCATATTTGGAACATGAACTCTCATTCTTTATCTCACAACAAGAGATCATAAATAATACAATGCCAGAGTCATCACCCTATTTGTGAATGTGTTTAATAAACCCTGAGAATGCCATACATTGCATTCATATATGTAAATATACATACATTACCAATGCTGCAATAGAAACTTTAGAGATATTAGCTAATTTTTATTTGATGGATCTTCTCTTTAAGCATAGCAGTCGTTAAACGAAACCCCAGCCGGATGTCGAATATAAAAAATCATTGTGGTTTACTCCTACTTAAATATTCTATGTGTGTAGATATACGACACTAAAGTTACTCTTACGTGTGCTCATCATATTAAGGGTGGTCCGTAAAGTTTTAATTTCATATCAATTTTCAATGTCAAGTCTCTTTATTTTGCTTCACATCTTTAATTTCGAGTATACCTTCTAAGGTTTCTATATATAATTCAACGTCCGGTTGTAAATCTCATATTGGATCATAAAAGTAAGAAGCTCTTTGAAACTACAATGTAATAAAAAATCGAACAAAAATCGATCGTAAAAAATTGGGTGTTTGTATTTGAATAGACATCAATAACAGATTTGTATATATTTTTATGATCGTCTGATCAAAATTTGCTACACCCCATCGTCGTGAAATGCTTCTTCGTTATTTTACATTGTCCAAACAGACAGATTATAAGACAGCTAGGAGGCATGCGTTAGTCAAATTAAAATACCAATTTGCAACAGAAATTGCTTATAAGTACATTTTTGAATATAAACACATGCAGTTAATCTTCATCAATCCTCAGTTGCACTATTGTACCCAGGAGTATCAAGCAGCTGTCAATTAACTACATTTTGTAGACAAAATCAATAAATCTTGAAGTGTACGACACCCTTGCAAAGTTTCCAACAATATTGCATGAAACAGTTCCCTTTCCATCTGTTGAACTTACGGCAGATATGTATTATATTATGCTAATCAAAGCTTTTGATACCTCAGTTCTACGTTCACTCGTATCGTGTGGTGATGTAAAATACTTGCTTACATATACATATGTACATATATTATTTGAATTGGCTTGTTTTGTGTTTACGGTACATGTTGATAGTTCAAGTTTCACAACTTAAAAATCGATCAATATAGTTTCACTCAACTTAATTTCATGGTAGTTAACTATTTAATATGATAAAAGAATGAAGGCTATTCAGTAGTAGATTGATATTACCTAATTCTATTTAGTACCGTTATTAACAAATGCTATTCCTTCATGTTTTTTATTTGTAAGTAGAAAAATGAAAATTATTGCACACAAGTCATCACATCAAAAATGGATCCCCAAGCCAACAAAGAATCATATCCCAGGCGGTGAGAAAACTCATTTTGAAACCGACTTCTTTCTTCTTTTCTTGTAAACTCTTGGAATCTATTTCTTGAGACCGCAAAACAACTCAATGCAATAATGGGGACTTAATGACTGAACGCCATGATTTATGTTGCAGACAGACCGGTATTTAGATGCACAAATGGTAATTCATGGTGACGGGAAATGAGACATTATTTTATTAATGTAAGAAACTTTTAGAATAAATGAACCCAAAAATGCAACAAATTATATTGGCTGAATGATTTGCAATTTTAGCCTAGGTTGGATAAACAGGATGCGGATAGCTAAAGAAAATAGCTCTAAAACAAACGCTATTGTATACAGCCTGACTTTGGAAAAGAAATACAGGTTCAAACCAACTCAATATTCTTCATAGAGTAATGATTCAACTACCTTACGATGATGAAGCATACTATTAACTTATTTAAGTTTTGTTATGCAGCACAAGGGCAATATGACAAATACATCATCTTCCTTAAGGCAAGCAATCTTCTTGCCTGATGTCCTCAGATAAGATGGATCGTATATTTTATATACCAGTGTAAGGACACAGCATACTATACATACGAGTATAAAGTAATTTAAATATCTCCGGGCATGGAAACGACCTCTATTCAGAAGTAGCTTTACAAAATTCATTCCTTTGATATCTACAAAATGGATTCCTCCGCTGGTTGCAAGTTGAACTCATACCTTGATTTACATTATTTAGCTTTACAACTTTAAAGTGCGTAGTGCACATGAAATCGGTGTATTATGTTGGAATCTAAGATACCAGAAAACACTCTCAATTCTCCTCTGGGTTTCACTGCCTACTATGTCCTCAAATTATTTCTTTGTATAAAACCTTATCTGGATGGAGTACACCGACCCTTTGGCAAGGAAAATCTTTATTTTACTAAAATTGCATATACAGTAAAGCTCTTTAATTCGCAAGAGATTTTTCCGAATAAATGAGAGTCGGTTTTCAATTTTTTTTTTAAAACTTAAATTAAATTAGCTAAAATTATATAACGCAGAAATTGAACACCTACACGTAGCAAATATATGTAGAAGTCGGAACAAATGACCAAAATATCTATTGGAAAATTGGAAAAAACCATGAAAAAAGTTGTAGCGGGGGAATCCCGGTGATCCACATTTAGATGTTGTTTGGGTTACTAAAATAATTTTCCGGTTTAAGTTCTTGCATTTTTGCATCAAAAGGAATGCGTTTTAGTGCATACAAATAATCTCTCATTAATTCGGAAAATTCGTTTATTCGGAATGACCTTCCTCCCGACCATTTCGAATTAACAAGCTTTTACTGTATATATATTCTTGTTAAAAATATAAAATTGTATAGAGGCTATTTCATACAAATGAAATAAAAGTGTATGTGAAGCTGTGTCAAATAATGTTCATTCATAATAAACTTACTTGTATTGCAGATCTAGCACCGCGACTTATAGCTGGCATCACATGAGTGTGCATCACACAGAGCCGTTTTTGACCATAAGTCAGACCATCTACATCGTAGCATAGATCAGGATTAATATCAATTGGTTCAGAGTATGCTTCGACTGTCGGTGGGGTGTTATTCAAGAACATTTGACCATTAGGGCCCATCTGACCTCCAGACATAATAAATTCCTTGGAAGGCCCATCAAAGTAAGTTGAGCCATAGCTGCCGGCGAATTTATTTACGCCAATATTTCGTCGCTTGTGATGACTTCTTGCAGAGCGAGAGAGCTTTTGCTCATTATCAATTTCCTTTGTCTGATTTTGCCTGATCTTGAAGGAGTCAGGGATTTCGATGGATACTGCAAATCGCTTTGTATTATTAATAATCTGAAAGAATGGTTGAAATGCTGGTTGGTGTGGTTGCTGTGGCTGCTGTTGCAACATCCGCTGCTCCTGTCTTGATCTTTGACGCTGACATTTAGGAGAATCTAGATTTTTACAAGGTTTTCTTTGATTCTTATTTCGCTTTTCTGCGTTATTTCTTTGTCTTTTGGGGTTTCTGCGCAAGGGTTTTTCTGTTGTGATGGATGAAGTTGAAGTGCTGATAGGCAAACTCGGTGGTGTGCTTGATTTGCGGAAATTCCTTCTTCGTGCGTAAACAATTCGCTGATCTTTGTGATCTCCAAATCGGCGACTGTCTTCTTCGTTATCATCAGGCGGTGTTTGATCGTTGAGTAAAAGTACCTGCGGAACAATCGTGATCTTCTCACGTTGAATTGCCGCCATAGGATCGTCATGATCAAAGTAATGGTCGAATTGCTGTGCACGAGGAGTGGATGATGAAGTGTAGGATGGAAAAGTAACTCGTCTCGTGGGCGGTGGAACGGGCGGGGTATATCGAAACAATGGCCGTACAGTAGTGGTAGTGGTCGTTAAAATTGGTGCAATTGTTGTTGAAGAAATTTTCTCCTTTTGCAGACTTGGAAAGACAACAAATTTGCTTTGAAAATTTATATTGTGTTTCGTCATGTTCTGCAGAAAAAGAATGTGATTCTTCAGATCATCAATATTTGATGCAAAATCTGGGGTGGCAGTTGTAGTCGTTGTTGTTGTGGTCGTAGTGGTTGTCGTACCAGTTGTTGGAAATAACCTTGGATCGGGGCTGATATTTTTGAGTGCCATCGGTACAATGAACTTTTTATCTTCCTCTGTTAAACTTGCTGGCAGACCGTTCTCATCCGTGTCTTCGTCCAGTAGGACAATTGGTTTTTGTTCCATCTCCTCTTGAATTGGATTCATATGGCCTCGTTTGCGGCCTGGCAATGTAGGTGGTAGTTTTTTTGTAAGATTCGCCTTAACAAACCCAGTCGATGCATCGCGCAGATCAACCGGTTTTATGTATGTACCCAACTTTTTTAGACCCTCTTGGTGCATTATAGCTTGCTCATCTTTAGTAATATTCAACGAAATACTATTATTGGCAAGAATTTCAATTTCGTTGCTGAATTCGATAAAAGGTGACTTTAAGCCTAAACACCTGGAAATAAGAACATATGTATGTAATTAGAATACAAAAATAAATCATAGGCTATAGAGGCAACAAATTAAAGTGAACGACGGCAACCAATTACTCACACAATGTTTTACATAGCAACAAACCCTAGGAATCTGTCAGTGGCGCGTCATAATGGACTGACATTCACTAACAAAAGCAAAACGACAAAAATGGGATTTGAATTCAATTTTCACCTTGTTTTAGTCAAATCAACGCGGCAAGACGAAAAACTGCAATAAATAAACACTCTAGAATTGAGCAATTGTTTCTGACAGCTATCTGGCACATGGAATTTAATGCTGATGATAAAAAATACAAGCAAAGTATTTTTATTATCAGCCAATACCCATCAAATTATCTGCTAGCCATTAACCCTGACTGTACGACTTGGTCAACCAATACCTTCTTAAGATGACTATTTTGTCGTTCATTTAAATAAAAATCGAAAAAGAACTACTAAATTAAAATGCTTTTAGGTATGTATGCAGTTGTCATGATTAATACATTTCATTTTAAGTTTCCATTTTCTGAAGAGCTGATAAGTTGAATAGATTAATGACGAACATTTGCTGACTCGCCTTTATTGAGGAAATCAAAAGGGGTCGCTGTACATCAGCTTGTAAAAGGTTTGTAACGTTTTATGATCAATAAAACGTGATTCCATTTAGAAACACTTATCTGGTTTACTGGCTACAGGTCTAGAGTTTAAAGTGATGGCGCCATTTTCCAAGGAAATTATATAGTCGTTTGGTTAATAATCGTTTAAAGGACATTATCGTATTTATGTATATGTACTTTTTCGTTTGTAGACTTTATATTTTATTTAAAGGATCTATGGACGCAGTGCCTTATATACAAATAAATGTGTACTAAGTTATATTGATAAGGTCAGGTAGCCGTGAAGGCAGCGGCACCGCGACCAGGAAAGTATCGGAGGGTTGGAGTCATCTCAGAAGACGTACTACTTCCCTCATGAAAGCTAATAAGTCTTTATTAGCGGAGTTTTTTAAAACCACTGAAGTGAGTATCTTTCTATGGAAGATACGTTACTTTAACCATATTAGTGCCGGACATTCGCACAAGATGTGCTCAGAAGTTTCATCCTCTTCGAGGCAGAGTCGAGAAACATTGTCTTGACACAGTTATTTTGCTTCATGACGTTTATATGAAAAACATTAATTCATCAATATGAAATAATTATCTTTTATTAGAGTGTACCAACTCCTTTCACCACAAAGAAGAAAATCAGTCCAATCTCGCATATTATATTATCATATCAATCAGAAGATCACGCGAAGCAATGTACGCCGCCTTGCGGAACAATCTATTGTATTGACTGAAAGTAATTTCAATGAAATTGAAATTCTCTAACAATAGTAAACCAAATAACTAACGACTGTTGATGTGACTGACGAACTGTATCCACTTGACTAAATCTTTTATCAATGTGATATATAATTATAAAAAATATGAGTCATCATATTGAATTTTCTTATCTTTTCATGCTTACGTTAAAGAAAAAATCCGAATCGCATTGGCAAAAGTTTTAATTAAAAATTAACAAACTTGGTTTCCCAGACGGTACTACCCGAAGCTGATAAGTGATTATTGACTGTCTATTTGTCGACCTGGGGGGTATGGGTACTGTGTTTTTATTTTTCAGTTCAGATTAAAATATTTTTAGCGATAAGATACAAATTTTCAATATATCTCCTTAAACAAATTATAGAAAAGCTAGATAAAGAAAAATCAGTGCTTCAGTGTCTCCTGGTCTACAATAAATTCTGGTGAGCAAGACTACCGCTCTGCAGTATTATTACGACCTGTTAACTGCAACGTAAGAAATTAACAAGCTAATTTACAAATTCAAAATTAGATTGCATTTCATTCACATTCAACTTGCAGATGAGGTACATATTTATTCTTGTGGTAGCTGTCACCTTTGTGGCTAGCACTTCAGGTGCGGATTACCTTTGGGGTGAAATTGGGGGAAATGATTTGCTCCTTGCTAAAGATAAGGTCACAAAAACCTTTGTCGTTGGTCTTGTAGTGTCACAAAAATATGTCTTCAAACAGAAGGTAAGTATTCTGTGAACTATGTAATATAGTTAACTTATACTTCCGACATTTTTATACAGGACTTAGATGCCTTGACTATTACTGCCATTCGCGTTACGGACCGTATGAGTAAGAATGGTGCAACAGCACAGCTACTTTATGGAGGGCCTGGTTCCAAAGGAGCAACTTTACTTTTCAAATCCGAAAGAGGTCACAGTATTAAAGCACTTGTTGAAATTTTCGGACGTTAAATGAATCATAAAAATGAAACACGTAATTAAAATGAGTTCAAGTTAAACAAATAACTATTTATATATATTTTTGTTCAAAAATTTGTGGAACATATGAAAGATGTAAACATTATCCTTTTATTTTTTGAAATAAATCAAATTCTGAAAATTATTGTAATAAAATAATATGGTATGTACGCATGAAAAGAAATATATTTATTGGCTCTATTGACAAAAAACAAACGTTCGGGGATATATTACGAATTACAATGAGTAACAAGTTACTAGAATAATATGAATTCAAGTTTGTTCAATTATATCTTTCAGTAAATATTTACTCAAATAAATAAATGAAAGATTAGAGTGTTTATTCATTTCATAACAGACAACCCCTTGAAGAAAGAAAATACTAACACAAAGTGATTTTTAAGTAACTCTTTGAACACTCAAGCGAAACTTTAAGCATTTATTATTTTTTCACTTACCTACTGTTAGAGATAAGAAAAAAATATTTTTTCTCAACATTTTAAATATTAATTTCATAATAAATCAAATTTGAATAGCTTCATTGAGCTTTCTATGGACACCTGGGAATCAGTTAAATTTTTGCTTCTATAATGAAAATAGTCTCCGAGTTGCTAAACAATTTATTCGTGAAACAGTTCTTATTTAAATGAGTTGTATTTGTGATACCAATAAATGTACATTAATTGATTTAAATTCATTTACTGGTATCCCTATGTGCAACACTCTTACCCATGCTCCATTAAAATAAATACATTCAGATTGTTTTGTTTTCTGCTATCGTAGATAAGATAAGATACAACTCAAGGAAAATATTAACTCAAGACCCTACATATAATAAGAGCATCAGCATTTTCAAACTTAGAGCAGCAACTAACTGTTGTGTTAAATCTTTCTCACATTATTCCAAAATATAATTGCAATGAACTGTCACGGAATTGCAACGTTAATTTGTGTGGTTGCTTTTGTAGCTACTTCTCAAGGAATTAACTCCACATATGGTACCACCTAAGGTATAATATTTGCTTCATAATTTCATAATAACAAATTATTTCAAGAGTACGGAAATAACGCTCTTCCACAGGGATACACAAATCAAAACATTATAACGGCAGTTCGAGCCATAGATAAAAGTAAAGGCCAAGACGGAGGATTCACGACACTACATCGTGGAGGGCCAAGATTTAGAAATGTAACTTTACATCTGCAATCTTTTCGTAGCCGTCCACTGAATTTCACTGTGGAAATATATGGTCATTAAAAACGACGAAGGAAGATGTTTTTAGTATTTTTGATTTGTTCATTAAAATAAAATGAAGTTGAATCATTGAAAAGTTTTCTGAAATGAAATACACAAGTTACGTGCCAGATATAAACTGTTAATATTGTAAGTAAACGATGACTGGATGCTTGAATATTTATGGAGCTCTATTTTAAGACATCTGATCTGTGTTATTGCTATATCATACAGATAGTAAATTGTTATTTATATGGAGTACGGAAACTTTATTTTACTTACAAAACCTAAATGAAATTCACCTACTACCTCCTAATACAGATACATATGACACTGACTTCATACATATTTATTTACTAGGCATTATTTTGTTTTTAAGTACCTACTACTATTATTAAATTATTGCTCAAAAACAATTTGCCTGCAGTCCTGTTTCTAGCTTCATTACACAACTTTTCTACATAGATATGTTATCCATATTTAGCCATAGCCATGTAGAATCCGTACAGTGTTCATTCGCTTCGAACCTCAAACCATAGATATGGCATATGACAACATATCTAACTCTATACATCTATTCCCGTAATGACATACCCCCTTCACAATTACCATCTGTTTTTGACACTTTTAAATCGGTCTATCACCCTGCAATGGTCTGCACTTGTTTTCCATGTAAAATACCTAATATTTGGTTACAATAAAATGAAGTAAAACGTTATTCAATTCCGACCGAAAGTGTAGCCACACAAGAGCAACCTGGCATTCTAACCACAATCCCAGCTCTGAACATTTCAAATCGTGTTTCAGTACATTTGTATTGTTAAGTCTGTGCACGTAATGGGGTGTGTATGGTAACAAACACAATCCAAACATATGGATTCGGCTGTTGCGTGCTTTGTGCGTGCCATTCCTCGAGTTTTAATTAAAATCTGTAAAAATGTTTGTTAGCAACGCAGTTTCAAAGCGATGCGTTGGATCACAAGAAAAAATAAAGAGGTAATGTTTAAGTTTTAACTTTATTTCTAACATAATAAAATAAAAACAAAAAAAAATTTAAATAAGTATTTACATTTCACTTGAGGATGAATTTCGCCTCTCATCGTATTTGATTACCTTCCATAAATCTCTACTCGAAATATCAACCCATAATTGTACTGCGATTGTAACTTTATATTTACAAAATTAAATCCCGGACCACCTGAGTATATTGTCGCATGACCACCAGTGCCATTGGTGACTTGGTCGATCGCTCGAATCCCAGTTATTATACGCCCATTTGTATTTCCCTGGTAATTGATGAATATATTACAAATAAGTACATTATATTATAATTTAAACAATAAACTGATAAGGCTTGTGGAATGAATTAACGATTTGCTAGTATTTAACTAAGTAAACTTAAATCTCAAGCGTCAAGAGGTGTAAAATGATAAAGTTTATAGGATATTGTTGTGGTTGGAAAGTTTGTGGCTGCCTCCATGTTCATGGGTATATATAGATATCGATTAATTTACTTAAGCAATATACATTTTTTGAGGGTTGTAGCACAAGCAAACAAATGACATAATGAAATATTAGCTTGTCTTTACAAGAGCTTGTATAAGCCTTTTGCGATTTCTTGTCTTGAAGAATGGATTATATTTAACATATTTGGTTTTTTGTGTTAGTATAGTAAAGCTAATGCTACTGCACTTGAAATACATAAATCAAGTACATTGGGCGCCAATCTCTATAAAACCAATTAATGAATTCCAAAGAACACTATTCACAACCAACACAATGGCTTCCAATATATGACACACATTCCATTTCTCGCCAAGCGGTCAGCTACCTGACCTTTCACCAATAAATACACAGTATCAGGGTATCTGTTTAACAGCAAATTCATTCCTCGCGCCTCTTAAATAAAAATATTCTCGGATTAAAGCACATGTCCCGCGAGACACTTCACATATCAGTACTCTTACATTTTTTGGGTATCGGACCTCCCGGTTCACATATCGCCGCGGCAATGACGAGTTGAATATATTCTCCACGTACAGTAGTTGGGATGATCGTGCAAAGTTGCCCCAAGAACTGGTTACAGCATATGCAGTCGCTGAGAATGCAACTATCAGACCGAAGGTCACAAATCTTATTGTCATCATGCTTTTGTACATTTATTTGTTTCGGTTTCTCCGAGTTGAGATGAGTTTTCTATTAAGAAAACCAAAAATTGTTCTTATCGGCGGGTGATGTATGGAATTAATTGACAAAAAATATGTATTGATAATCACTAAGCACCAAAACGGATTTAATCGGGAAATTCTGTTTGAATGACGAAACAAATTTAGACCGTTGATGTCAACTACCAAACTGAAACTAATTTTGATTATATTGAAAGATTCTATTTGGACCAATAAATCCGCCGCTTATTTGAACTGCCTTATCAGTTTATTCTTTGCTAATTATTGTACTTATTACTTATACAAAAATTACAAAAAAAGAAATATTCATTGTCAATGCATACACGCGAACATCAATTAATCATGACGTACTTTATTTTTCTACAAAATCCGAGAAAGGGCGGCTGTGATTTTAGTTATTGAGAAATGCATTCATATGCGTATGCTTTTTTTTTTTTGTTATTATTAACGCTCATCACTAGCGTAAAGAGATCTTATCAGTATCGGCAGGCTGAATAGCACTATCTGCTTCTCAGGAATAAGAGTAAGATACACATCGATTTCGGGAGAGACTATTTCAGAGAAAAGTTAATAGTATTTGTTATTTTTAAATCGCTATATACTCAACAATTTGGGATTTCCGAATTTCTGTTATAATCTTTTTGCGATTTTGAGCTTTTTATAGCTTGTGCACATTGTGGGACAATCTTTTGCTCAGCTATTAATCAGCGCTTGAATTTAAAGCGAACATCTATGACGTGCACATGATATGAATAAATACATATTTGAATTATCTTCAAACAGGAAAGCAAATTATTCGTTGATATTTTCACATTCCCATTTGTTTGTATGTTTTTCGGACATAATATATGTATATGTATGTCCATATGTATTATTGAACACATATAATCTTTGAATTTCCTTTTAATCATGTTACCGAAAAATGTGGGCATTTTTCCTTAAATTATTTTTTTACTGGTACCCATACATCTGTTCTTATCTTGGCTCTCATCTAAGTGTCATCAATTTACTTCAGAATTTCTAAGACAAACTTCTAATTAAAATTTATTTCCAGATCAGCAACTCTTCTTCTTATCAAATGAAACCGTCAGTAGACAGTGAGAGTGGGAAGATGATAAATACTGAAAATTTGCCATCCCCCTAAAGCTCATAAAAACAAAATGTTATTGTTCGTAAAACCCAACAAAATATGCCTTATCGGATCTTAAAAACCAACAAAAGAACCATCATATTCATCTTCATTTCTTTGCACAATTCATGACGAACACAATAAGAGCCTTCCAGTATAAAGACTATACAGCAGCACCAGGAGTTAATATTAATTGGACAGGGCTCCTCAAACCGGTTTTGCACACTCCAATGAGCGAGTGATGCACACTTTCGTGGTAGGTATTCTCATTAAAAATACACAACCTGGAGAAAATTTAGCAGCAACAATTTTCAACGATGATCCAAATACCCTTACCAAATTCTTTGCCCTTTAAAACAATTTACCTTAAAGTTTTGATGCCTAAATATAATCTATCTTATATACATATGTTCTCAAATAAATCCCCTTGTACCCTAGACCACATAATTTATTTGTTCCAAGCTTCCTCTTAAGCGCCTTCCTCTTCGTTGAATAGAGGAGCATTGTTCTTACGAAAATTTCATATTTCTAGATAACACAAATTACAAAATACTCATTTGCTCGATAGCTATATTGTAGGAAACAAATTAAGCAAGTATGTTCCTGCCGATAATATATAACGTGTACATATGCCAATTGTCAAAATACCCTCCATGGTATCAATCGTTATATTGAAAAAACTTAGTGAACGATTTTGGTATGCCATTATGCTGTGTACATAGGGACATACATATCTAGAGAGTGTTGCAAGCTGAAAAAGGACGAATCCAGTTTTCAATGAAAGTGATGTGAAAGTATTATAATATGATTATTCATGTACAAATTCACTCCGAAGGTTTGGAAAAACGCGATGCCTATATGTAAGTTTTACATTAAAATTATTCACCGACCATCCATTTCAATGCTTTCAAATTTATTCACAAAACTATTTTTTCATCTTATGATTACAGCTGTTATGTGCTTAGTTGCCATAGATCTCAACTGTTGAGTTAATACCCCTTCCAAGCTGCGATTTTAAGTTTAAAGTTGTGAATGTGAATCCAGGACCACCAGACCACAAAGTGGGATTGGCTCCACTAGTATTGCGGAAATTATCAACAACTTTTATTCCAGAGATAATACGAGTGTTGGTTTGTCCCTTAATATAACAAAAAATACATTCAATCATTTTAACTATATTATTTCCACTATACTTACACTTTGGGGAAATACAACATCACGAGATAAAAACTGTCCATTGACGGGATAAGTCAGAACGCTCTGCTTTGAAATAAGGATATTACTAGAATAGATGCTGCCATAGGTTGCATTCATTGAATATGCACAACCGGCAAGTGTTGCAAACAGCAAAATACAAACAAACTTCATCTTAAAATATAATGAACAGTTATTTTCTTTACAGTAAAAAATATAAAAATATATAGAACTAACTTTTATTTCGTTTCGTCTAAGTAAAAACAATTAATACTAGACAGCTTCACATTTCTCCAACCTTTATACCTAGGACAAAGTATTTTATCGACAGATAAGAGAACTCTTCAGGAATATTCTCCGAATTGATTAAACTTATCAATTGGTGAGTTCATTATCACGCGTAGACATTAATTAATTTTTCGTTATTCACAAACACTGAAGAAAGAAATTTTTTTTATGAAATTCTGAACTGAATTTGTATGAATTCATTTATTGATTGGCAGATGTTGTCTTGTAAGTGCAGTGTAATTTTGTATCCTTCTAACATTCGAAGTTTTTCGTGCGGAAAGATACTACGTATTACGTAAGATGTGGAAAAGGAAAGAATTGCATTCTTTTGTATAGAAACCTGTTCAGCAGCTGTTATTATTTCGCTGTGGCTTAACGGCCAACAAGCTTAAACGTATTTTCATTGGAGTTGAATTTCACGGTATCAAATTTTGGTTATACATGAATATCCACAACCATAACTTCTCCATAATATCACCCACTTCAACCTACATTTCCATAAATTATCAATTCAAAGTGTCAAATATACTTCTATTCAATGTACATAGAAGACTATTAGAGAGCATTTAAATAAAAACACGAAAGCCGCAATAGCCTTTGATGTCGAACTCTTTCGTGGGATTCGCAAAGATGTCAATAAAGAACACCTTTATCAACTCAGATAATCTTGATATGAAATTGTTTTAAATATGCTCTTCGTATTCGTTTTTCAATGGGAATTCAGCCTATTTATATGTAAACATCACTCTATATATGCAAACCGTCTTCAACGGATTGTTAAGAGAAGCTGCACGGGTGGAACCTGATGATCAGATCTCTTTCTTGATTTTAAACTTTGCATTAAAATCGACAGAATAGTGAATTCATATTATTGGTTATCTCATCCTCGAGATCATCGTCGGCCCTTCAACCGTACTTGTTCGGTATATTGGAAACAAAAGCATTTCTGAGCCGAGGCACCTTTCAAAAACTGTAAAAAGAAACAAAAGGCTATCAGTCGTGGAGGTTTGTGTATGGTCATAAGTGAACTTAAACATGACAAGGCTAAACCCTTATAGAGGTAACAATATCTTTTCTCGCAACTACAGATGAATCAAAGGTTACACACCACGTTCACATCCACTCATCTTCGGCACACTTGCACAATTTATCTGTCATCAGAATGGAAAACGAACTTATTTGAAGTCATAACCGAAATAATAATGATGACAGTTAGAAGAAAGGTGGCACTAATAAAATTAAGAATAAAAATATGTTCAGTAATAATGACATTTGAATTAAACGCGTGCCCCACCCGTGGTCTATCAATGGATACTCTCTCTAGTGCTTCGTAGCTGGTCAGATTATAATTTGGTGATCGATAGTATTGTGGTGTCAAAGCGATGCATATGGCTGGGTCTATGGATGGAATGATATCCTGCTGTTGGTGTTGTTTTGTATTTATGCTTACTCGAGGTATACACCTGTTGCTTGATCACGATGAGCTCAAAGTGTTAGTTTTATTGGATTATGGAATTAATTTCAAATTTCTCTTCTTGTTTGCGGGGTACCTTAGGGCTTATAGGATACCGTTCTTTAAAATTATGTTTCCAGAATTTACTGACGCTTATCTCTAAGCTGGTGATGGTTGGAAATTTTAATAAAATTGCTCGAAATGTGTTGAAAGATATCATGACTGTTTTCGCAGTAGCACCATAGAACGAGGTGAGATCAGCGGAAGTTTGATATTTATTATTAAACAAATTACTTCTAATAGTTAGTGACAGTACATTAAGTAAAATAAATATACGGTTGCGTGTGGGTTCAACAAGATAAGGTGCTGTTCGTATTGCTCACGAAAACCTGAAGACACAGGGATGGGTAGCGGTAAAGAATACATGGGGTACAAGAAAGTGAAATAAAAAAGTGTCATGATAGTTATAATATCTTTCGGCTTGACATGGCAAATGGACATATTCATGGGATGACATAGTTGCAAATTATATGCCTTTTCCATACATTTCAAAATGTACACAGTTATGTACATTTAATTACATTACATGTGTATATTACTAAAGTTGAAGATCGATCATGAGGGAATATTATAATGAGGGAATATTTACTTTGATTTTATATGTACATATAAGGTTTTAATGGAGCTATCATCAATATTAGAAAGAGAAAGAAAGATCAATGTTAGAAAAAGAATGTGCTGCAAAGCACATTGCCAGGATTTAAGTTATCATGTAATAAAAAAAATATCTGTAATGTGGAAAAGAATCTTGTGCAATACATTCTTACCAATGCACGTGCGAAAACTTAAGATAACAAGTTCTATATTTTATTAGACTAGGTTGATAAGCAAATTCATAACAAATCAGTACAGCAAAGCTGAAAATGATTACTATTTGCCTTCGCTTTAAAAATGCACATAAACAAATGCCGTTCGCGCATTAATAATTCTTATTCGCATATTACAAAATATGTAAACTTCTGTCGACTCATGCCCCTTTTGCAAACAGAAATAAAAACATAAAAAATCTGTATAATCCAAGTGAATTTGCTGCTTAACATCGCACAACGCATTCTGCGCCGGTAGCCTACATGTGTCTGAAGGATGAAGTGAATTTTATTGCATCAACCGCGCCAAATAGAACAGCATAAAATCAATTGTGATTATGATATTAACGTGAGTACTAGCAAACTCCATCTCCTGTGGTGCACCAAATAGTCTCAAAGAAATGACCAACAGTCAGGCAATTTATTATTCTTTCCTTGGTAGTGAGGACCACTGGGAACACTTAATGTGCTTCGACATGAAGAGGTATTAAACTCTCAGAAAACGTCTTAATACTCCTGCCCATCTAACTACGGTCCTTCAGGGTACGCATTTTAAGATTAATCGATTCACTATGTAATTGGATGGAAATGTGCAAAATACATCGGATCAGTGGATATGCTTGAATTCATCTGTTTGCAAGCTCTGCGCCAAGAAGTAGGCTTCCCAGACGGCATTCAACTGGATGAATGAAGAAAAAAACAATGTACATATATGCAACCCACCTCATTACAACATTTATCCAGTAGTGTGTAGTGTGTGCATGGGGTTAATATACCATTTCTATGACGTTGATGTGCGGTTCTTTTTTCACCTAATTTCATGTATGAAATGTACATATGAGCCTGACATAACCGGTACAGCTTGCGTTAAACTAATGAAGCATATAGATTTTCTCCCTATTTTTCTAAATGTGTAAAGGGTGAGTGCAGTTCATTCAAACTATAGATCTTAATATCTATGTTAATGTGTCTGACAGCAGTTACAAGTAACCTGAAGAGATTGATTCCGTGACGCTGCGATGTAGCTGTAAATGTACAATGATGGATGATGGATGAGTGTGGAAAGAGACTCATTTCATTTGACGTTTCCCGTATATACGTTGTCTGATGGATATTCCTTTGTTGTAAATAAAATAAAGGATTAATTTCTGATTGAATATGGTTTTCAATTTTTCTACTGAAATTAGATATGTTTGTAAAAAGTTCGCTCTTGACATATAACGAGAGATCCTTAGCTACATGTTTTTACATTTTTACATGTTTTATAACATTGTAATACAATAGTTCGTCTAGCTACGTTGAATGATTTTGATTTTTGAATCGACTAGACCAACTGATAAGTAATTGTTAAAATATATGTATGTACCGTACGAACTCGATTTACGCAACCCTCGATACGCGCAACTCCTCGATTTTCGCAACACTAAAGTCTTGACTCTATTAGTGCAACTTTGCAAACAAGTTACCTCGATTAGTGCAACTTCTTGTGCTTATTTTATTTGCGTGTTCTCCATTTTGTTTGTCATCCGTTTTCAAATTGCTTGATGAAATTGTTCCGAACATTTTATTGGCCCCGAACAATTCTGCGCTGTAGGAGATTACGTCCTCAGGGAAGAGTTCAGGGAACTAGAAAGAAGGAACCGGGCAGATATATGGAACAACTATCAAGGTATGAAGTAGGCCAATAAACTCTTGGCACAACCGCAATCAGAATAAGCAAAAACGAACTCCGTACACTAACAGCCTTCCTAACAGAGCACTGTAAACTCAGGGAGCACCTAAGGAACCTAGGAGTATCAGAAAAAGGCCTCTCCAGATTATTATTATTATAATTATTATTAGAACCAACTCTCATTCTCAGATTCCTAAAGGGAACTGGCTTAGAGAGAATACTCTAGGATAAAATTCTTTACCTTCGCGCAATAGGATCAAATAAACCTCAATACAACTCTGAAAAGAGCTGCATGGGTCGGGAGCTCTTAAGAAATAGGAGACACAATGATCTTAAGGTCTCGGTGCACTTTACCCTCAACAATAATAATGTACATAGGTACAAATTAAGTTCATTTAAGCTCCATTCATATGACATATGTATGGAAGTACTTTACATTTAATATGTTTAGGGTTTCCAAAGGTTTGTTCAAATTTGGAGTTTGAATTTCTAACCTGACAGTCGTTGAGTGGAGTGGCAAATATGTACATACAAAAATATGTTTCTTCTTTAAACAGAGAAGGACACACCTTTTTTTACTATAAGTAAGGACTATACATACTATATTTACATGTATAGTATTGAACATATTTTAAATTGAACAGTCAGTTACTACACGCTTTTGACATACAGATGGCATACAGATTTCAACGTCGACATTATGACTTAGAGTTGATAGGCTTTAAAAATGAAAAGATACATTAGATGTTAAAGAAAATGTCTCACTTGAAAGTGGCTCATGTTTCCACAGCAATAGTCATAAACATATCCATGGCCATACTCAAAAGTTAATAACTCAATTCATTGACACGTTTTATGGAATGGAACGTCTTATAAATGCCACATATAAAAACAGATAAAGCTTTGTCTTTTAGAACGAAAATCGACTGTGTTATATAGAAGCAGTGTAGATATCGCCATATAATTTCAATAAAACGGGAGGTTACTTTGCATAAGGGCACCTTTAAAAATATTTGACACATTCATGTCATTCTATAATTATGCCTGATTCACAGTTAATTCCTAAACTCACACTACACACGAATATTTAGTAAAAGTCACAAATCTCATAAAATCACATCATTATCTATCGGCGTACCAATCGGTCATGATTTATCATTTTTATTTTCATTCGTTTGATTACATCAATGATGCTGGAAGCAGATAAGATTCACATTTACATAACGTATTTCATGGGATCGAAGTTGAAATGTAAATTAGAAAAGGGTCTTAAAACAACTGGTCACTTTCAAACAAAAGTGACTTGCCTTACAGTCGACAGTATATTGAACTAAACTCATACGACCGTGACGCCGACCTCAACACTTATTTACGTTGCTCAGCAATAAAATAAGACTTAAACTATGAATATGTAACAATTGCATGTTTTTCCTTTTGGATTTTGTATTTTATACAAATAAGGACTGAGGTTAACTCTTATATTAATAGTGAAATAATAATATATAATACCTAACTAATCCCGATATAAAAGATTCCCTTATGGTTCCATTCAAACATATTTTTACAAACTCATCGCATGTTTTAAAACAATTCTCTATAATCATTTTTGACCCCCACAGGTATTTATTCCAATTATTTGCACTGTAAAAAAAAGTGTTGGCTTGATTAGTGAAAAGAAATGCCGTTTGCTAGTAATATGCTTATACGTAGATACATATACATGTGTACCTACATAAATTTAACCCTATTTGCGCAATTAAATAATCGATCAAATTTAATGGCAGCACAGCGATAGTTGCCTGCTAAGCAACCATGCTCAGCTGCTCTGCGAAATACTGGCTATTATCGTCTTCATCGCCATCGTGATGCTGAACAATTTTCGCGAATACTCTAACACACATGATAGTTGTACCACCCTCTGCCCTTTACTATTGGCTGCGATGAGCGCAATAATACTGAGCCAACTTACTGTCTGTTGTGCCAGATCTCTCTATACCCTAGGGTGATGGTGTTTAATGTACCACATATTACGCTCCTTTCCGCCCATTGACAAGAGCAGTATCTTGATCTCTTCGAGTGGAGCGCTCTTGTAGACATCCTCAGTCTCCGATTTTCTGGATTCATTTCATGATCTCAATTCGAAAATTGCTATTGCATGTTGATGAAGAGCAATTTAGCTTGGAGGGAGGAGGCGGGTAAATGACATGGTAGCTTGGTGTGCGTGGCTACACCATGGAATAACCATTCGATGGCGACGCATTACGATAATCATCTACAAAATTTACCTCGCTTTCGATGTACTTATTTTATTATTTTTCATTCAACAGTTACCGCTCTAGAAGGATAGGACCGATATCGGAAATGAAATCTTGACATTTAATTTAGGAGAGAAGGCAGAATGGTTTGATCCCTTCAATTCTGTCTGTGCAGTGATTGATGGAATCAAACTGAGTACTAATGGAAAGCACATCAGCACAAAACGCTCAGTATTATAATGACGTCCAAATTTTTTTAAGAGTAATTTATGATTTAAGTAGACGATACAAAAAAATGGTTGACATTTTTAAGATGTCTATGAAATAACGAGTTAACTGAACGAATAACCAGCTTTCCCAAAACATTTTATGTTGAGGCCAATTTGAAAAATATCAGCTTTTGTTGTTATTTTTATCAAACAATCATAATTTCTATTCTATTTAATTGATTTGTTCATCTCAACTCCCAACCCGCCATGACCTCGATACAAGACATAATTGATTTGAGTAAGATTCCTTAGTTTTCTTTTAACTAATGAGTGTAACCCGTTAAATATGCAGACGACAGCTATCAGACTTGATGGCACTTTCCATTTTTCGATTTCATATTTTCAAATGTCACAACATTACAAGACACCGCCATGACACAAAAATGTAATACAATATATCATTTTGTATGCCCACTCTGGCAGAACCCGATACGGATAATTTCTCACATTAACACAAGAATTTATGGAATAAAATTAAATATTATTAATTCATTTGTATGAATTCCAGAGATAAAGTGTGAAAACCACGAAATGAATGCATTCATAGATTTTTTGAGATGCAATCGGAATAGTTGATGTGGGAATGATACGATAGAAACTGTGATGATGGATTGTGTGCCAGCATCCAAGTTCACAACATGTAAATCAATCTTAAATTACTCCCTACTTTTTAACTTGCTTTGTAAGGATGTTTAGTTGAGTAGTTTTTATGTTTTTCTGTTAGTATATTATTTACAATGTAAGCATTTGGAAGGATTAAATATACATAAAAACCACCTAAGGAATAAATTAAAATTTTGTATATTTTTAATATCAATCTTACAGCCAAATAGTAGTGAAAATGTATTTCATTATTATTTATAATAAATATATTTATATTATATTTAAGAAAAAAATTACAGATTATGGTAAAATTATACTCCAGGCACGGATTCGAATTTCGATAGTGAGAGGCAAAGAACACTCCAAAAGAATTGTTTGAAATATAACTGAGGTTATACTCCTTTAGCAATGGCAGCGACTCGAAAGAGGTGGCGCCGTAAAAATTATTTGTCGTACCGGAAAACGAACCTAGACACAATAGGTCCAAGTACGAAAAAGCACACACGTGCACATACCCAGTACGCCACTCCTACTTCTTTAAGTTCCTTCAGACTAGGTATAATTATTACATAATTAACATTTCCTACTTACGAGCGATCGAATATTCAGGAATCATTTTCGGTCGAATGGTTTGAAGTTCACTTCCACGTAAATCCGCTTAATATTTACCGCTCGTCGGTCATTCGTTTTTCCTTATTGGGTCACATGCGCTGCGAGATTTCTTAAACATATAATGGCTTTCGAGATTAAATAGTTGGTTTTTTCCTTCAAGGATCCGTTTTTGTACTTGTTTTATTTCTTATAGTCTCAAACTTGTTTTGATAAATTATACTACGTGGATGGCAGAAAATAGTGTTCGATATTTTCTCATAAATATACATCATAATTGTATCTATATTGTGGATGTAAAGTAAATGAAATTGATTTCCAATGGAACCCTTCATTTTGCAACATTCTTTTGGGCATTTGGTTATCATGGCCATTTAGCCCAAATTCCCTTAATTAACACTATTGTAGTTACGAAAACAGTATAAACTCCAAAAAACTTTTTGAATAAAACATAGACTTAATATCTATTTCTTACCTAAATTGCAACTCGTGCAAGATGAGGAAAACTGGTATACCTTTCCAAAAGTTGTTTTCAAAGTTAAAGGTTGGGATGCAATTAATATAATAACATGGCTGCAGCCTTTCGGTATTATGTTACACAAGTGCAGATGAGAGTTGAAAGCAGTTTTTCACTCCATCAGCCGACCGACCTGACTATCTTCAGTCGGTTTTACTGAAAATTACAGGGTACCGGCCATACAAAACGTGTAATCAATCAGAGACTAGGAGCATATTCTACACACACTACATACACAAATCCCCTTGCCTCAGTGCAACACAAACGAACATATGTACATATGTATGAGGAATTCATTCCATAGTATACTAACATACGGGAGCAACTACAGGTCAATAAGGATTTCACTCGATGGTGACGGTGAACAGAACACTTTTAAGCAGAAGATGATGGAGGAGTTCTCGTATGTTATTCGAAACAGTCACCATTGGGGGCATGTTTCAAACTCTGCATTCACCCCTTCTTATCATCTTTCAAAAAGTTAAAGAAATGAAATTTTGTTGCCATCCTATAGATCCATCCTTTCAATTGCAGTTTGCATGAAATATTAGATACATTCGATGTCTATAACACGGATGAAGGATGACTCAATTCGGATGAGGTGTACACATTTATCTACGCGACTGCAATCACAAAAAGAGATTAATAAACCCCACTGAGGCCAGCTCGTTCTTTGATACTCCGGTTGCTATCCTCTGGACGGTTTTAACAAAACAACAAAAAAAAATAAAATCGATGACACAACACAGATGTGTGATGATAGTGGGTGCTATGACGGAATGCCAGACAAGAATCACAGTGTTGATGAAGCTCTTTAGTGTCACGTGAAAAACACTCGATTGGTGTAGCCGGGATTTCGCTTGTGATATTGGAATTTTTCTTGTAAACAGACACCAAGTTATGGTGGCAATTAATTAAAGCGGATATTTCTAGTATTGAATTGAAGGTGCATATCTTTGCGTTCGAGTTATTAATAGAAATTTATATATGTTCAGTTTTATATCTTCAAGATGAGTCATCGAAGTAAGCCATCAAATATATTTAAGTTTGAATTGGTAATAATTTGATTTATTTCATACAAGTCCATTGTTTTGTTTATGAGGGAAATGTATAACCAAATTTCCGATAGGGATTTCTTTTGGTAATCAATATCTTTTCATTATATATTCTGTATATTGAATATATATATATTGAAAGACATTGATATGTATAATTAATAAATTATATTTAAGTGAGGGTAGTAAGGGTTTAGTAAGTGGTTCAAGTGGTCAGTTTTGAGTATTATTTATACAGTAATTTGAGCATTATTTTCGGTTCAAATCCATATTTGGACCTTTTTAATAAACTTATAAAGTAGATTCACCCGATATAGGCACGTAATTCTTTGAAAAATTAAGTTTTATTTTTTATGCAGTGAAAAATGAAAAATTGTTTATTTGAGTTAGTACTAATGAGAACCACTTTGATCTGATTCTAAGAACAACATATACAGCAAAATCGTTACAACCGCACCCAAACTTTTACGATTATTGGTTCACGATCACACATACATCGAAGATAAGACAAACCCATTTAAAAAAAAAAATTAATATATATGTAGATATGTATAAATTTAGGTGATCAGATACCTACATTCAATGCAGCTCTAGTCACTTCTTTATTAACTTAAAGAGATTACATTTTTTCACCGTCGGCATTTTTGTATATATTAAAAGGATTACCTTTCTCATTCAGCGGACTCTACTTTCTCTATGTAAATTGATAGGTTGGACGCATAAGTAATATAACTGCTGCATTATGGACACTCCTATCAATGTATTTAAAAAATAGCAGCTTATTTCATGGCTAATAGTGTGATTAGATCTCATAATACCCACAAATATGTAACATAAATGTACGAAGATAGATTTATGCACTATTTTGAGTTAAGAGACAATTGACTTTAATTGAATATGAAGTCAAGGAACCCTTTATAACATTGTGATTATATATATATACATCAACATTTGTCGAAACTGATTGCGGTTACCAAGTACGTAAAATTCCATTATAAAATCTCAACAAATTAATATCATATCTCACAGCATTTGCACCGACACTGATAAAATATTCTGATTGGCTTAATTGAATAAAGTAATACAAACAAATCGAGTATCTCCAACCGATGTCTGCACCGAAAGCTCATTTTGTGTGTCTAAACATGTTTAGGCACAACGCTCTTAATTGTAGCACCAGGTTATTTTTGTGGTGGTTTCTGAAGAAATGTCGCGGTTCGAAGAATCGAACATTGAATCAGAATTAAAGCACAGAATCAAACCTAATAATATTTGTATTATAATATTATACAATATTTTCCGGCGCAGGGCTCTAAGACCTTCAGTAATTTTATAAAAAAAAAAAGAAACAATTTCAAGCACCTAGAAGAGGGAACTAATAATATGTTCGCTCCTGTACAAGAAGTTTTTCGACAAAATATTACACCATGTTTGATACAATTAACCGGGGTGCGATAAATCGGTAAATGTGCGTGATGTAGAGCGGGGAATATAATTAACTGGGAGACTATGTATAATACGATAGTATTAAATCGAATCATCAACATTAACATATAAAGAAGTTTAAACTCATTTATTCCAAAATGGTTTCTGCTGATCACGAACGGACTTAATTACAATGCCAACACAAATATTTAATGTATCGCAAAACGCAATCATGTTACAAATGCGATATTTCGATTTAATTTATCCGCCTCGATCTACGATTGTTATGTTTATGGGTGAGAACAAAATTCACTCGAAAGAACAGGCTCCCACTCACTATGGTTGTGAAAAACATAAACCATAAACTAAAAGAGTGAGAAAATAGAATTGGAAACGAAAACAAAAAACGCTGCACTAGTTTTTCATATGAATTTTATTCACGGGGTGAGGCATCCAAAGTAGAAATGCAACTGGTGCCGGTTAGAGCCTGAGACCGAAATCATATGATCTCTGTCGACAAAATGCACTGCTTGACGTCGAACCGTTAATTAAAAAGCAATTAAAGTTTGTCGAAGATATTGTTTCTACGCATTTTGTGCTTGCAGAGTTTTGAATTTTATCGCTTCCATATGGCTTCTCCGGATTAGTGTGATGCAAATATACATATTTATTGTTTCAAATTAGGTGAAGTTTGGCCTCCTGGTGTTTATTATACCACAAATTTGTCTTTTGAGGTTGGAAAATAAATTCATGATATTCACCAAAGTGTGTGATTTTGGGTCTAAGATACTTTCACAATTTTGCTCTATTAATCTAAATGAAAACATCTAGAATCATTGCATAGATTAAAATGCAAACTAAATTCGGTAATTATTACAGATCTCCCCATTATGTATGTAACATAATTTGGATTTGTTTAATTAAACTGTCATCATAAAATTAAGATGACCATTGTTTATCTCATGTTAAAGACCAATTCAGTCATTGTTTTCAGTCTCATGTTAAAGACCAATTCAGAACAAAGTTTTGTTAAATGAATGATTACGAGAAAATTTAACTTTTAAATTACAAGCACTTAATTCTAAGTGCATTAATAATAATTGTTTTTGCTTTTATCTGACAAGCAAGAACAATTATTATTATGTTCTAATTATTCAATGCTAATATGTATGTATATATATTTATGATTCAACAAAAAACGAATGACATATTAAGATCAACAATTAAGGTAAAACTTTAGCCACAAAACACATGTACAGTTCAACTGTCAATCTCAATAATTTATCTGGAGATTATATCATATTTCCGTCTCTCAGACTGCTAAGTAGAAGTATTTGTCATCTTACTTCAGATTAATGTATAAATAGTTTTGTCTGTCATTCTAATCCGGTAACGATCAAGCTTCGACAATGTCTAACTTCGAGGGGTCGCAATGAGTAGGTTAAGACGCACTTTTTGAGCTACAACCATATAATTCTTTATTCTATCCCACACACATACTGACCGCCTTTGTGGATTTAACTTCACTTGTCCGGTGACTTCATCCAAAAATATACATACCTGGTGTCTCTTGAAATCTTGTGACATCACCAAGTCATGTATGTTAAATAGTCTTATGGAGGAGAACACCAGAGCTCCTTCACATATATAAAACTACAACTCCTGAAGCAGAGTGTTTATGGTAGACATAACAGAGCGTAATTCCAAATCTTAAAATTGTTCCGAAGGCAACTTCTAACAGGAAAAACACTTATAAAATAACTAGTGCAGTAAAATGCACTTTTAAAAGTAGCAGTGTAATTATTTTTGACACGTATCCAACACTCTTAGTTGAAAATTAACCACGTTAGGGCCCATTTGATCTGATTTATTTGTAAGAGAAATACAAGTGGATAGCGACGGAGCGAAACGTGTAACTTGCTTAATTCGTTGCACAGATCACAACATCAATGGGAAGCGACTTCGTATGTGCACGCAGAGCGGACTAATGGCTTTTGTGGCTAACCAAAGCATGTCATTTATGTCAATCACCGCTGAGGGAGTGGACGGGCACTGGGCACGAAAATAAAAACGAGACCCCTCCTGGCTACGTTGAGAGTATGTTTCTTCTAGCTGTATTGGTGTGTAAAAACAGTTTGTATGGTAGTGAAGGCCCCACCTCACACTAGATTAACTACATGTATCATGGAAATATTTTCTGACAGGAGGCAAATTGTTCGTTAGTTCATGATCTTTCGCAATGAACTGTTCTTCTGCAATACGATGCTTGTTATCTTAATGTGCATACATAGACATGAAGTTCACTATTTGTTTTAATTGATTCAAATATCTGGCTCAATAGAATGCGGATGTGGTATAATTATAGATTCTTTATACTTCTGTTATGAGTACGCATTACGTGTACATTCAGAAATTTAATTTAGTGACCCAAATATACATATGGAGCTTGTACATCTGTGGGCATACACAATATTGTCTCCGGTATCATAGAAAATTCTTTATTAATCAGACACAGTTTTGAAATGCCGTAATTTCATAAAGTCTCCTAATATCTACTACCATCAAATAAGATTGTACATATTAGAACTCTGCAGATTGCTTAAGACTATTCAATTAATGTGCCAACCTTAATTAATCGGCAAACTAAAAGTAGCACAGACGTAAATTACAATACTTTATTTTATTAAGGTGAATTGCACGCAAGCGATAACTTTTTGGACTTATTTCCATTTCGGAGATCATCCCCCGCTTGGACATTAAAAAAAATTGTTGCCTAAGTATAATTTTGTGGACCTACATTTAACCCCCATATCAGACGCATTATTCACACAAAAAGAATGGACTATGAAAGTAGTTAACGATTAAGTGGACGACCTTTCAAGCTATTACTACATGGGAATCAAAATTATACCCAACAACATGCAAAACTGAGACTGATGCGAATGAAAATTTCCCTAGGACAGTATAAAAAATGCTAAATGTATGCAATTAAATTAAGTCATGACTAACTTGTCCAAGGAAAGTGAGAAAGCTCATAATTTTCAGATTGAGTGCAGTCATTGGGTGCTGTCGAAAAACCAAAAATGTTACGAGGTAGGAAAAGATAACATTTACTAGACTTACATCCATGTTGGGACGCCCTGAAGTCCATTGCTTATGTCCACATATGCAGCAAACACTAATGTAATAACCCACAATGAAAAATGTTTCCTTTTAAGGAATTCCATTTTGTCTCCGGTTGGTGTCGTGATGGACGAGCAACTTGGCGACGTCCGCCAACGACGCATATAAAAATCACGGAAACCTATACTTTATACTGGTAGCTTCTAAGTAAATGTGAATTCCGAAGGTGGAGGTGCTGGAGGTATGGAAGCGACTTTTCTCAGTTATATCTAATATTCACTTTTTTAATTTATATTTTAATTTTTCTTCATTTCACTTTACATATTTTGTATTTTTATTTTTTTCTCACATGTCATTACACTTTTAACTTATATTTGCAATATATTTTTTTTCTCACTATCGCGTTTGACTCTTGGTTTTGTTTAAATTACATTGATAAAACAGACCAGATATTGTTGAAGATATCACATTCCAGTTAAACTATAAAACTCTTTGTTGAAGATCTCGTTCAATTGTGGATTGCGATTGGAGCATGCTTTTAATTTGTGCCTTTTTGGACAAGTCACAATCAAGTCTCATGGTGGTTGCTCTGAGGTGCCTTTTGACTCACTAATGGTGACTCACTAATGCATTCGCTCAACAATTTACTAAACGAAACCGATTTCCATCTGAAAGAAAAGAGAAAAAGCCAAAATTTAAATTCAAGAAGTAATCGTAAATCTTTTTGTAAATTAAAACTTAGGGGCAACGACAAAGTGTAATGCGGTAGTAGTGGGGACTATTTTAAGATGTTAACCACTATCTGGTACATCTGGGATAGGCACAACCATGGAATGATGAATGCCTCATCAGCTATGAACAAATTTATGATACACATGGGTGGTCATGGACTTTGAAGAACAAAGTGTTTTCACTTCTGAGAACCACATCAAAACACTCAGACCACCAGAATAAAAAAACTTATTGTAAGTGTAGAAATATTTAATGAAACTATTTCAATACTTTAGGACATTTATAAATTTAAACAAAGAGGGTTTAATGCCATTTGAAAATAATTTTCAGGACATATAAAACACATATTAGGTTCTGATTGACATAATTTGCTAAATCAATCTAAATCTATCAATCCTTCCGATAATCATCAGTACACTGTTTACTCATGCTTGACTGGAATATATCGGGAGCATATTTAGTCGCTTTCCAAACTAATTTACCTCACATTTTGTTAATAATTTAAATCAACAACATCTTTCTGTCAATCGATAGTTGCTGTCTGAGTTCCTTCATCGAATCCACGTAACAATAGATTCGTTAAAGTTCGTTCTTCGCATGAAGCATTCATTCCACTTGGTTGCCAGACAAGTATGCTAGAACAAAACGACAGCGTGCTGAAACCGATGACAATGAATGAAAGACGAATTAAAGATATCATAACATTCTTCCATACAAGCCTTCTTATTTTGGTGATGAAATCTGAAATTCAAAATTCTTTCTATTACGGCAGCATGCCGCAGGTGTTGCGCCCCTGGCTATCAATAAGCCGTCCAATCATATATAATATTTATGGTTTAATATTAGTCCCTGATGTGTTTACCATAACATCATCTACTTTCCTCAGATTTTGCTTGCTTAACGTGTACTAATTTAATCTCCTACTCACAGACCTGATCAATAAATCTACCTTTTATGCTCAGACAGATGCATTCCACACGACCATGCTGATCTCATCAACAAGAACCTACGTGATCTAAGAGAGCATCTCCGAAAAGATTCAAAAACGTAAAACCAAAATGTATGAAGAGCGATACATGAATTAGGCGATGATGAATTAGTTAACGAACTGGCTAATTAAAATCATATTAAAATCAAAAAAATTTTCTTTGTTCAGTCTGACACAATATTTAATTCGAGGTTATCCATTAATATATTTTATATACAATTTATATTTCCATTCCTCTTTGAAACATTTTTTTCATTTACTTAGCACAGTATTTATTTTAATTTATTTATATAAAATATGTTTGATATATCACATATTTTATATATGTAAATAAATCTACTTCTTTGTTTAGCATAGGACATACATAAATATGTATTTAATTTTGTCAAAATCCCAGGTTATCCTTTCTATGAGTAGAATTCAGAATGCTTCTGTTACAAAGTCTTTATATCGAAGTACAGAAAGAAGGTTGTAAGAAAGAAAACAGAATTAAAAAGTAACTAGACCGGGAATCGTGGACGTGAAAATATCTGTTCACCGCTGTGGAGACGGAAGATTTGTATGGAATAAGTACTAACTGTGAACTAAAGGAACGAAATTATTGTTTTTTATTAGTCACATTTCACACATGTATTATTTTCAAGAACTTCGTGTTATTATTATTTGAGAATCCTTTAATAAAATTTTTGTATATTATATGTTTATGTACATCAATACTTCTCTTAGATGCTACGAAAGGGTCACATTAATGAGTTCCACAAAATTAGAATATGCAAATTCTATCATTTCCAAGAGAAAATCCCCGTAGCATCGCCATAAGTACCATCAATATCAAATTGCCACAACATAAGCCTTAGAAACAGGGATCCGACCTACTACCGAGGACTAAGTGCCAACACCATATTCTCTGAAAGTAATTGCAAGGACAGCAATATCCAAACAGACTCGAGGCATTCGTCATAAAATAAGATATGTACCCACATACGTGTACACATATCTGAGGTGAATCAAGAGTCCCACACTTATACAACTCTCGACCTGAATGTGAATTCCCTTTTCACATATGCATTCCCTACCGCTTACCTTTCTACTTCTGGAAAACCAGAACCAGGCTTTTAGTAAGCTCATGACTTATGCATACGGACTACACTTACTAATTCTTCATGAAAGACGGTATTTCCTTAAAAGAAGAATATTCACTTAAGTCAGATGAACCTAATATCATTCGGAAAACATAACTCTGGGCAACATCAATTGAAACACTAATGTGCACATTACATACAAGATATTTTGATATAAATTGCTAAATACATACTGGAGTGTCGGGACTATGTGCGCGAAATTCAACAGGGTGTTAATGCCGAAGCTAATGATAATGTCATTTGATTAAGAAGACTCCTACTCATTTTACATATTTAGAATATTCTGACTTTTACCTGATTATGCTTTCTGTTATCGTAAATACATAAATGAAACACGTAGGTACATTCGTAAACCTCTTCTTTGGAATGGAAGACTCCAACTAATTGTGAATGTGAAGAAAAAACATGATCCTTTCCTAAGTTATTTCGAGCAAGAGCGTCAGAGTCCGAGAGTCCGAAAGAAGACAATCCTGTAGGGCAATAAATTTCATGAGGACATTTTGCAAGTAAGATTACATGTACATGATTATGTACGGACTTTCAAGCGATTTCATGCGTTCATAATGCTCAGTTTATGCTTCATTGTGAGTAACCAGACTTCGTTTGTCAAATACTATTGCTGTGGTTGGGCACAGTAGTACAGCACATTGTTATGAGCGTAAAGCTATTATGCATGCATTCGTCTTACGATGATGAAAAAAAGGTACACACAAAGAAACACCATTAACTATCTTCATGGAGAAATTTATGATAATTTACCGTAATTTGTTTGCGATTCCTGGAAGAACGAACGTAATTGGGTATACGTCGGGTTACTAGAAAAATGCAGGCCAATTTAGGTTCAGTGCATTGGAAGCAGGATATACGCTCATACAATATCATGAGAATCTAGTCTACTACATAAATTGTAATGTGGAAGCCAAACGGGTATCAGCACTGAAGATGTGATTATCTTTCTTAAACTCGTCATCATAGAGTACAACAGCATCATACAATATTATTTCATAGACAGATTGTATACATAATACTCATAAAAATATTTATATTTTTTTAAAATTTTTAAAATTGTTGACTGCTTTCAATAGCGAAAAATATTTATAATTAGTACATCATTTTTAAAATTTGTTGACTGCTTTCAATAGTGTGGAATAAATTTAATAATAATAACAACATCAATGTATTTTCATATTCTTACAGACCCTATTAAATCTAGAAATCTGAAATCTAGAATCTCAACTGCTAAAAAACACAAATTGTTCAGTTATTTGTATTATAATCTTGTTCAAAGATTAGTAATGCCACAAAAAATTCTAGTTTTAAAATGCCATCGAAAGAAAGTCACGTGCTCTCCCATCATCTTTAACGTAATCATCGCGTTTTTCTACGCCGTGGCCCGATGGTGGAGGGCGGTGATGGTGTTCAAATAATATAGCAGGGAGTGAAATTATATACTCTCATTTGAATGGTGTTTGTAATAAGTGAGATTTAGGATGAATTATGTTTTTTGTTGACTTGGGGTTTACTATTGTGTGGAAGTAAACTTCGTTTTTTACTTTTTTTTATTCCTTGTAAAGTCGTGATGTGAAATGAGAACCCCCACTGTAAAGAAAGTCAATTTCGTTGTATCGACGAACGCAAATTACACAAATAATCCTAGGAGAGAATTAACAAACTAATGGATTTGAATTTGACACCGCAATAAGGAAACGTTCGGTGGTTGAAAGATGATGAAAATAAGAAAATAATGGATTGGGCAGACTAGGGACGTATATGCGGTGAATATGGGAGTGACTAAGTGGTATTCCATTTTCTTAGTTAAAACACTTTGTATTTTAAGTGACCAGGACAGAACTGCATTAGCAGATTGAACCAAAATGCTGTTCGATTTGAATAAATGGACACATAAAAATATGTATATAAGGGACAATATAATTTAATAATTAATAGTATGGTTTTAGTTGCGTTTTTTTTATTAAAAGTCTGTATATTTTATAAACCAATTTACATTGACTATAGGTGGTTGACAGCATAAAATACAAGCTACATAGAATACATCACCAACATTGTTATAGGTCACAACTAACGACGCCTTACCTACATCCCCACAGATCATGTCAACATCTAAAACTGTGCATACACAAAACCAGAATTGTGGAAGCAATTTTCAAATATTCATTCATAAGCTAATGAACTATGCCTGGCATAAGTTCTATTCTCACTTATTTAAATTTGAATCTATTAAAGTGAACTACCAAAGCGTTCAAAAGACAAACTAATTAAAATGTTTTCTTAAAGATATCACGAAATCCAAGCACGCCTGTCTCCCTAGAAGGATTCCATTTCTTACCATTTACTACTAATTAAAATCACTTTGTATAATATACATATAGCTACATATGTAGCTGCTTTTCAAATGTGCGCGCCTTCAACATCAATATGAACATCAACGTCGCACTTGCTCGACGTCATTTATCACAATCAATGGACAAGTTCATCCGACGAGTACTGCAAGGAGACTGGAAAGAAAAACCAAGATTCTAATTTTAGATTTTCGTGATTTTCAATTTTCAAAATTCACGCCCATCTTCCTTTTATACCCGATTTTCAGTGAAGAGATTTTGAAGTTTCCCTACAGAGGCACACAACGAAACGAGGTAATTGGGTGGAGCAATTACAAAAATCAACGTCAGAACGCGAGGTGTCATATGAATGGCAGAAGAGCAAGTAATCGGCATCATAAAAACGAGATTTTTTTTCTACTCCAGCATCGACATCAACAGACAGGATATTGAAAGATGTTTTAATTGCAGGGTAAACACATTCTATATGCCGTATACCTACAAATGAATGTGGACGTCAGCAGCGAGAGGAAGCACTGGAGGTGGTGACCGAGGGAAGGGTGGCAAAGGATGAATGTAAACGGTTCTGAAGAACAAATTGGAATTGCCTGTTGTCGGTTGGAGATCCAACAATTAGCCTTTTATCTGTTCACCTTTCGGTCCTCTCATATAGAACTTTGTGTGCATCTATATCCTCATCGTGTTTGCGTCGCGTTAAAACAATTTGGTTTCAATAAAGCTGAAGATTTGTAAATATTTACGAATGTATACACAATTTAATGCTAAGCAGTATGCAGATAATGAGAACCAACTGCTCAACTACACTTTACAGCAAGTCTGCATATTAAATGCAATTTGCTTCTGTTCGTTTATTTACACTCCAACATTAATTTATTGATTTACATATTTATAGCCAAGTTACCCGACAACAAAAACAATATGTTTGACAAAGGGAGGCAAATTCAGATGCTTACTAAAAAAAAGTATAACACCAATTAGTTTGTTTGGTTGAATTATTGTTCAAACATAGACATACAATAAATATTGTAAGTATTATTTTAGTTTCACTACGCTATTATACCTACACAAAACTTTTTAACCTGATTCGTGATTCCTATATAAAGATTCACTCATACCAAAATATGAAATTTCTATAATGCTTCCATGTTCTTGACAGCATCCAGCTAAATCTATAGCAAATCGCAGCAACGCAAATAAAGAAAAGATCAGCAAATAAATAGTAAACATTAAATTACGTGATTGGTGATTGTGATTCGCCAGCAAGTTCATCATTCTCCGATCCCAAAGCGATATGAAGCTTATAATAATATAAACTTACTTGTATGTCCATGGACATAGTATGTTTTTACAAAAGATTGTTTATATATGGACATATGAAATAAACAAATTTGTAATGTTTTTGGTACTTGTACTGTTATATGCAATAATATCACATTTATGTTCATGATATCATTACGATTCTAATATCAGCAAATATCAAGTAAAAGTATTTGTATTTCACTGCCCTTAACTACCTTACAACGCCGAAAACTGTTTAGCGGAGCGTAATATTTATCATATATTCAATTCAAACTACATTGGTTACTATAATTGTATTAACCGATATTAGTTAAACCATGCAATGAAATCATATTGCTAGTGGTATTCAAGAAATTATATACCGGCCTTAAAAAAAATCGAATTAACCTTACCACCTGATAATATTTGTATAGCTTAAAATTCTAATTCGGTATACATACAGCAGTGCTCTATGCATTTACGAAAGCTACAGCCGTCTTAATAATCTGCGTTCGAAACTTGCATAATACCTCCTTTCAACTAATACATTAATGAATAACTGCAGACGCTCCTAACTTCCCACATGTACGACTTTATATCACTTCAATGGGTCATGCTTCATGTACATACATATACTGTATCCAATTTATAGAAAATTCTTTATATGCCATTAGAAAACTATTGTATTTATTCTTTTCGCTACCGTATTCAATAAATTATTCAAATTCATTCACCTGCAAGTAAATCCAATTCGCGCATAACAAATTTCACAAGATTCACCAGCTGCTCGTTAGACGTCTTCCAAAATACTGCTGCTGTTGTTAAGACTTCCCTTTCGATCGAAAATAATTGAACCACTTAGTACGATGGATGAATTTATTCCTTCGCCTTCTTCTCACGTTTCCCACAAAACACGTTTACCTTTTTACTTATCTTTTATTCTTCTTCGCTTTTTATTTTTTTATCACCACAAGAAAAAATATGTTTCCAGCTGAGTTGATTCCCAAACACTTTCTTTGGATTTAAGACACAACTTATTTTTTACACACAAGTTGGCTTACACATTTACCGGAAGAATAGGTGCAAAAATAACTTTTGCATCTAACTTCAAACATTTTTATCCCAGGTACCTAGTGTACCTACAATGCATATCGACGGTATTAACATGCACTACAGAATACACAAAGTGTATTCTATTCCTTATAGGACAACAAAAAATGGAAAAGGATATTTAATTTGAGGAGCCACAAAAAAACATTAATCTTTTTGTTGCAAACGAACGTACACATATACTACTACCGCGAAAGGAATGTATCAAGTATAATTCATCTCGGTTCGTCTTTTTTTTCTTCAAACGCAGTAATCCGAAAGCAAAAGGGGGAACATTAATGAAAACCCGATCCTTTTCAAGATGCCAACAATGATGCACTTTTTACAGCTCGCGTCAGCGTACCACACAACTTTATATAAACGCAGCTTGTAAACAACTGAAGCGGTTGTGCCAGATGTAAATAAACCCACGTCCTCTGAATGATGCTAAAAAATACGAAAAGTGGTTGTGCAACATGTTGCTGATGGTGAATTGAGTAATGTTTATGTGGTGAATTCGAATAGCATGGAAATGTTGAATGTTGGAAAGGATTTGCTTACAGACACTGATTGTAACTACTTATATGGGCTACGCATATATATTTGCTAAATAAGATAATTTTCAGTGCATTTCACTTATGATTATCTATGTGTTCTCGACTGTTTCAATGCAATTGCGTACATTGGGGAACGGTACCATTTTAGAATATTTATTTCAGTTTATTCAGTTTATGAACTAGGAACTAAAAGGAAATAAAAATGTGATGATTTCACAAAATTGAAATATATCTACGCGGAGAAAAATCATGTGAGTAAAGGGTTAAATTTCAAATGTAGACTGATGTAAAAAATGCAGTCGGCTATGTATTTACAACTAAGAGTATGATAATAATTAACATTTAAACGCTCCAGATGCTTATATAATTACCATCTACGTGAAATCCCTTTATGAAAGCATTCTGCTGGATTATAACTCATGACCTTGTGTTCATACTATCAAAATAAACTTCAAAGTAAACAAATAATTTTGAATCTTAAGTTCGGATCAAAAGAAATAAGGCCAGAGACATGGAATACCTGGTTTCTATCGCCATCATCATCCAGATCCACACATGCATGTATATATATATATATATATATATATATATATACAATATATATATAAAAGGTACACAAGCACATTCTTCTATCTAACAAAATTTTTCAACCTAAACCATTCTCAGTACCACTACACCACTTGTGGCATAGCAGAACGATAGTACATCCTTAGAGTACCCTCACCTTTTGCTAAAGGAGAAAACATGAAATGAAACCGGTCGGCATGATACTTTGAACTTGAGGTGCCCTCGATGCAATGATGATGATGCTGTTCATGTTTTTATTATACTCTATGATTGTCGGATACTATTGAACTATTTCGTCATAGACTTTAAAGATGGTCAATCCTGGAATTTATAAAGAGGTTACGTCATGTAGTGAAAATTTGAATGTATATGTTAATATGAATGTGTGTATTATAAATAGCAGATCATTTGTTGAGAAATTTTAAGAATTTTGAAATAATTTTTTTGAGGCAATCGTAGACAATAACAGTATTTATTTAAAATTGTTTTCCCAATATTACCAGCAGTAATAATACACAATGTCAAACAATACATCAAACTATTCTTTTGGAAAAACATGCGTAAGTCACTTTGAACGTGCTATAAACTCGAAACGTATAATATAGAAATGTTGACCGTACTTACTTTGGCTACAAAATAGAATTCGATTACTATAAAAAACACAAAAAGTGATGACAAAAAGTTACACGTGAACATATTCTGGCAGAACTTCAATCGTTACTTGTTTTATGAGCAAAGGTAGAGCTTACGGTAGAGTAAATATCAACTTTTAACGGCTAAGTGAAGGAAGTAAATCAATTGTGAATACATATGTTTATACAACGTTACATTAAGGATACTTATCCAGCGAAGACAGTGTAGACAACCCTGGATGTTTTATTCTTATTTTCCTCAACTGGTTAAATTATGTTAATACCACTATTTTACCTATTTCACTACGTTTCCTCGTTGTACAAACTTTTTATGAGAATTAAAACAACATAAAATAATAATGCACTTATTGCAATGGTAGGATCCGTGGATACTTTGTAATACATATATTAATTTGTATGGAGTAGCATATTTAAATTAACAATATGTGTACATATATATACATAGGTACATACATGATTAGCTTAAAATAACTGCAGTTCAATTTAATTGTAAAATACTGTCCAATCGTATTATTAACACTTTTCATAACCACAATTTTAGAACATTGAACCAAACAAAAAGTTCAATTTAATTGTAAAATACTGTCCAATCGTATTATTAACACTTTTCATAACCACAATTTTAGAACATTGAACCAAACAAAATATCTCATTCCGCGTATCGTTGTGTTAGAGTAGTGTGAGTAAAATATTTGAGTTACAGAATCAAAGAACATACTGTCAACATTTGAACAAAATATGTTTGCAATAAATCTCAATCACTTAACCGTAACCGTTGATCGGTGTATAGCGTGTTCAGTTTTCAGATCATATGTATAAATATTTTCCGGTCCAAATATGTTGCGTGTGATGTTGACGTTGATAGAAGAAGAGTTTCGCAATAAACGACCCATAAAATTATCTTCAGAGTGTCATTACTGAGATGTGCTGAAAATACATGTTGCAGCTTATAGATGCAGGAGTTACAGAAATTAATTACTAGCAGTAGTAGCACAGGTGGCGACACATTAAATTTATGATAGCTTTTCACCGACAGAACATTTAGTTATCTCACACTGAAATTCACACTACTGTAATAATTAAAATTAGCTGTCTTCATATATATACGTACATACGTACTCTTCAATTTAGAGTTTCAATAAAATTTATCTTTGTTTTGTTTTGAATTTTCATCATTTGATCATTTGATCATTTGAACAAAACTCTTTGAGTTTGCGGCATATAAAGAATAAGAATCAGTATCTACCTACATTCAATTTCAATTCAAATCATTTTTATTTCGGCGTACAAGATCGACAAGTATATGATGCTAATTCTAGTCCATAACTAATGTTGAATTGATTATATTTTTTAGTTAGATGTGTTCAAACTTAACCTAATGCAAGCCACGCATGTGTACAATATAACAACCAATTCTACAAACGGTTCGCTCGATATAAATATAATATATATGTCTTTCCTCTCCCTCTCTCTCTCACACATACTCTTTCTCTCTCTCTCTCCTTCTCTCTAGTTCACTCTCTCGGTATATGAATACACTTCAAAGCGGCTGTATGCAAGAGTTATTCAGAAACCTACTGACTTTTTGCAGTCATCACAGCCCACGGCTTTATATAATCATGTCTGCAGGGGCAACATCATCAATGATCTGGCTAACAGAGAAAAGCGAAAAACAAGAACTACTACTATTACAGGAAACATGTGTTGCTACCCCCAATTACAAGATCTTGTAATGATAGGTATTTATCGTCGTAATTATGAAATTAATAAGACAAAAAATTGGCCAGCAAGACAGAGTGGTTTTGTCCTTAGGCGAGCGATCGAACACAGAAAATGTCATTAAGAGGTTGGTTGTCTGCCTACGCGGAGTATGCGCCACAGGCAATGGAGAAACATAAAAAAACTTGAAACCTATATCCGATGAATTGTTTATGACTAGTATGTGCACATGAAAAGGAATAAATAGTTAAGCATATACTAGCAGTCCAAGCTACAATATATTATTTTAAATGCTGGCGATTTGATTTCATTGTATTACATTTAGTTGTACTCGTACTCCAAGCTAATATTACAATCAGCTCTACGTTTTTCTGTGCCAACAGCAAGTACTTATAAATGTATAATTTTAGGGAAATGAGATATATTTTTTTATTCATAATTTATATTATATATACATACATATGTACAAAGCGATACATGATTTGCTATGCCACCTGTTACTTTTATTTTCTTTCAAAACTATGCTTTGTTGTGCCATTAAAAATCCAATCATACATATTTCTTTATTTTCAAGATCTTAAACGGAACAAAGTTTGTACATTGTTCGAATGTGGAATAGTTACTTTCATCATGCGCACAAAGTGCTTACAATTTAATCCTTAGGATATTTGTGCTGTTAATTTAAGAGCGGTCTTTTTCATCCGTAACTTACTGATGCTCAAAGGCAAATAACGAATATCAGATGAGCGAAAACGCATTTATTCCACGATTAAGAGTTTGCGGGACTCTTAAAAGGACATAAACCTAAGGATCAGGTTAAAAGGTTTTCGGTATTTATGTGTAAGGTAACACTTGAGATAGGTTGCAAGAAGGTAGATTGAAGAAACGAGATGAGTACGGACGACTTATATGAATAAAAAATAAATATTTATTGGGCAATATAATCCGTTTAAGCATCTTATCATATCATAGAGAAAAATTCAAACACATTTCCGTTGCACAACAAACTTAATCCAGACAGAGTTCCGACACTCAAAACAAACGTACATGACTAGTGGGCACACAAACGCGAGAATAATTAGCCAGTGGAACACACATGTCTTACCAATATGGCCTTCCCAATTAGCAAGTCTATCAGACCATAAATAAGAACTTTATTCCGAACACCCAAAGCGCTGGTACAAGCGAAATGGAGAGACAGCATTTCAAGTAGCAATTTGCGACAGCATTGGCCTAACATCGGCACGGACTGTCGGTTTAATCTTACTAAGAATGTCGACAAGTCATGTGCGCTCACATTGACTTAAGAGAACACCACGACTGTACAGAAGCGCAATCAGCCATTATTTTCTGACTGCAAAAATCAATTAGGATTTCTTAAGGTATCTACAGGGGACCAATATCAAAGCAATATACTGTACAAAGAGACTGGAGGTTTTTCTTCGTACCTATTTGACTCGAAGGACAATAAGCCATTAACGTTAAATTACTTAAGGAAATGCAGCACTCAGTCATCGATAACAATTCAGGTAGTGTGTGAATAACAAAGCAATATAAAATGAAAAGAAACAATCCCGGAATGCTTTTGGAAGAGTTCTTTTTGCAGAACCTGTTCACGTCCAGATTATTTTCATTCCTGCTGCCGAACCTCATGTCATGTAAAAGACGTTGAAACTTGTGATGGCCTTTGAAGTTTGAATGATTAAGAAAGGGAATCACCCATGCAGTGACAGATTTTTGGTACCCATGCTCAAAAAATCACGAAACGTTAAGATAATTGCAGTACGGCTTTTAAATATGTTTTCTTATTATTATTAATTATTCAAACATAAGATATAGTTTATATGTCATATCAATGAGTTTATGATTTATTTTTCTGGTAGGTATAAACTATAATGAATACACATAAATTATGTACTAACATACATTTATATATTGATAATACATAATAAATGTTATCCTCGCAAGGAAGCGATTTGAACTCCCTAAAATTAAAAAAAAATTGATTTTAACCAGCTAACAGGACGGTTAACGCACTCTTCGCCCACATACTAACACCCACAGATCCGAACAAAATGCACATTGACATTCCAGACTATTGTTGATGAAATGAAAGAAAGAATGCCCAAGAGTTCTCCTGACCTCAAGTGGCGGCTATAAATAGTCTGAGCAAGTAGCTCACGGCAGTCTTCATCGCCACTGATCTCAACTGGATTCTCGAGCTCATAGTGAGTGTTCTCCTTCCGTCAGAGACAAGGCAAATAAATTATTACTCTTTCTCTCCAGCAGGGAAGTAACAAAGCGCAGAGGTTCGTGCACAACGGCAACCAACAAAACCAAAACGAAAGTATAATACATGACAGAGGGTGTGGGTGGTTCACTGCTTTATTTACATAATTTGTACGCTTCATCACTTGCTCGAACTATTTGACAGTTGCTGTGACAATATAGAAGATGAAACTTAAATGAATGCTACCCATTCAGTCGGTTGCGAATACACTTAGCCGAGGAAGATATATTGCGTTTTAATAGTCAATAAATTTGTTTTGATCTGGAAGAACATGATGTTTGTGGCCAAGCTGATTTGTAACTAAGCTGCTCATTTGGATTGTTAATATCTTGTGCAGAGTTTAATTGTCATTTCCATACATATGTACATGCGTGTAAATTTTGTTGACAATTTTATCATTTTGAAAAGTATTTCTCATTTTCTGTTTATTGAAATTTAAAAAGAGTGAGAACATTACTGCATTGTCTCAAAATCGGCAGTTCAGAAGAATGGCAACCAACCATCAACGAGGTTACATAAAATTTTAAAACCATGCCTCATACATATGTATATTTATTGTCGTGATTCATCGTCTCGTTGAATCAGAGCGACCACATAACAAGGGAACTATTATAAATCTCTGTCCCTTCCAGCGATTGCAAAGCTTTGTGTTCACTAATCCAATTTTCAAGGCGGACAACCGTAAAATTCCATTTACGCCACAAATCTGATGGTCTGTCGGCTGCCCCGTCATCCCGCCACAAAGTTCAGAATAAATTACACACATTAAACAAACCCAGCTCCCGGTCAATTTCTCGTTGATCTACCTGTTCCTGTACCAATATTCAAACCGTGGTGGTCTTGTAAATCAATGCACTCACTAAAGATTGAAAGCGCACACTCGCGTCGAATGCTACTAACTGAAAGTCACATTGAGTACAAGACGCGGAATGAAAGGATTCTCCCAAGCATCAGTGGTTCCATTTTTGTTTTTCTTTACTGTCCCTGCATTGGTCGGTTCCTCTTGTGACATTGGTAACAAAGTAAGACCGGCTCCTTATGTGGCATCGATAAGTTGTTTGAATTCTTCACTGTGCTGGCCGTGTCGGCGCACTGTGATCGCGTTGCACAAGAAAAATCAATAAAATCAACAATGGAATGTTGTTTTGTGTTTCTTGTTGGCTGCTCAAAGGGTCAGCATTAATTATTGGGAGGCAATATTTACAGAATTTCGATTTCTATCCTCGCTGCCCTTTTGGTTAGCATCATTGACAATAACAACATACACACACACATGTGTTAGGTTCTAAACAGAAACTTTGATATGATTGCTACCTCATTGTGAGGTAAAAAAGAGCAAGTGCTAATTGGACACTGATGATTACGTTATTGTGCTACACAATTCTCCAAAAGCCTTCCGCGTGAAATAATGCATTTTAACAGTAGATCAAAACGAAGATGAACAGATGGTTTTGCCTTCTATGTGGTTTCAGTGTTTACGAATATTTTAACCCGACACCACTACAAATATATTATAATGCAGTAACTTATTCTTGTGATCGCACAATTAGCATATTTGATAAATATGAAGATTTCTTCATACACGAATGCATTCGATTTAGAATTTAGTGCCAAATCCCCTGGAGTGCGAACGATCACATCTACAAGAAAATCGAAAAGACAAATCTACCAGAGACTGGCAGCACTGGTTAGTAAATGTTTGGTCGGATGAATGTTTGACAGATCCACATTTTGTACGTTTATAAGGTGAAACATTTCGGCGTACTTTAATTTTAAGCGAGTTTCGAACACGATTAATTTATTATGTACATACATATACATACAGAAGCAGTTATCAAATTAAAAAACGAAATTGAATGACTTTAAGCAAAAATGACGATCTGTTCGATTTCCTGTAAATTTGTGTAATTCTGTATCTAAAGTTGAGTAATTTAAAGTCAGTAAGTATTATTGGCAGCAATTTACAATGGGCTGCTATTTGCATTCTACATGAAAAATCCAAATTCACTACGTCACATAAAAATATTTTCTTTACAATTGCCACAGTGCTATCTGCCGGATGATAGCGAAACTAATATGATTATTATGTAAAAATCATTGTTTCAAACCTAAACTTATATTTGAAGTAAACTTCGACCGCTTACTACTGGTTCCGCAAGCTTAACACAACCTATTGCGTTTACATGCCTGCATTTAAAATTTAATAGCTCAAATCGCCATTTCAATATGAAAATTCGGATTCAAAGTTCGTGAAAATTGGTATCACTAAATACGAATGAAATGGAAAATTGTTATCTTTTTCTACGACAAGTATTTACGTCGGAGATTGTGACTTCGTTCAGATTGTGTGATAGCATTTTTTTCGTAGAGTATCGTAACTTCGATTCGTAGGTTTGCTAAGAATGGATTCTGTGACAGGGCTGATGTGTGTTATTTGTACCGCCTTCATAAACAAAATTGAAAAACCTGTGATGAATTTAAGGAAGAATCGTTGGCAATAAAATCAATTTTGGAAAATTATAGGGAGTACAACATGGAGTCTGGCAATCACAGCAATAAGCAATAGTAGGCAATCATGCTTATTATGAACAAAATTCCCCCCGAGCTTTTTCCTAATTGGGAAACCCGGTGTTATGTTCGAAAGAAAAGGGAGAAATTTCTCCTTATTTTTTTATAAATATTATATATGAAGAACTTTCCTATGGAAAATGTTCACTAAATTTCCCCCTTTCATTTTGTTTCGAAAAAGAAAGGAAAATGTCTCAGAATCTTAAAAATGAAAGTATTTTTGTTTGAATTTGGGTAAAAATATTTATGAGCTTGATTGTGTTTACATTTAAAGATCTACTGCAATAAATAAAATACAGAATAAAGCATTAATTAGCTGGATGGTAAAGTCGTCAGATATTAGGTGTATTTTATTATGGCCACATGATACATATGTATATAACTAATGGCGATTTAAGGGATTGACAAATTAATTGTGAGCAAAAAAAAATATTTTTTACAATTTGAGATTACAACTGTGCCTAATACTAAGGATTAGAGTGTTGGCTCAACAATAGGGGCCCAACTGATGTACATTGTTTAATTCAACATATGGTATTACAATATCGGTTTAGTGTATATTTTTTATATCCTACTATGTCCAGTGCTTACATTGGGTTGTGCAAGTCAGTGTGTCCAGGTTGGGATGGGCTGGTGGTGTGGTAGCCGATTTAGCCTCGATGATGACTGCTATCGCTGCTCTGGTAGAAGCCATGCAGCTCGTTGTAAGACGTCGTTGGGAAGCAAACTTAGCGCGTTGAAGTAGCGTTGTCCTCAGGTTCCTGATTGACTCGTGATACATTTTGTATATCATGTTATTAGATTACAACAACACCCAATTTGATATTACTGATTTTGCTCTAAACGCACCCATTCCACTTTATTTTCACTCACACTTCGTAAGGCCTTAGAGCAGCGCCATGTTGTTCTTAGATCACTCGTATTCACAAGCTCTGTCTGTGAAAATAAAGAGCGAAATCTTAGATAATCATGATGATTTTTAGTAAAGGCCCAAACCCGGGTTGGACATCTGGAACTTGAATATTAATATACCAAATACGATACCAATATGGAAGTTCGCACACAACAATTTGTTTGAAAAACTTGATATGACAAATACGAAGTTCATTCTAAATTACGAACATAAAATATAATATTGGATATAATAAGCAGTAATACAATTCTGTGTTTCATATATGAGTTGCACTTCTAGGCTTAATCCAAAAAAAACTCAATCGTAAGGACATTATTATTATTAAAATGATTTCCATATTTAGCCGAATTTTAGCTATGTCTTATAAAAACACCGACAATAATAATTCTTTAAGAACTTGTAAACTTTCCGAATATTCTTATTGGAAAACTTCCAATCATGAGCATTTTTGACATTATCATGGGAACTCTCGCTACTTTTTGACACTATTGGTGGCAAATCTTAAAAGCAACTTGGCGCTGCTCTATAGGGTTAAGAAGTATGCGTGAAAATAAAGTAATATGCGTGCGTTTAGAGCAAAATCGTGGTGAAACGCGATGGGCAAGGGATTTTCCACTGGAAAGACGACTATCTCGGTGTACATGATTTCTGGTCCCTGGTGAGGTGAGACCCACGATCAGAGATGAAGTACATGTCAGAGATAATGGAGGTAAAAATAAAGTAGTATGAGCGACTTGAGAGCACAAACGTCAAAATCTGAGGTGAACTGCGATGGACAAGGGGATTTTCACTTGAAGGTTGAATATCTCTTTATTCCATTAACTCTGGTACATGTGTACCAGAAAATAAAGTAGTATGCATGCGTTTAGTGCAAAATTCCGGGTGAAACGCGATTGGCAAGGGGTTTTCCACTGGAAAGACGACTATCTCGGTGTACATGATTCTATGAACAAGGTTTATTCAATTTTCTGAATTTTCCATTTTTTTTTTTGCATTTCAACCAAACATTGCACATATTTCCATTTCAATAAATTAACGTTTTTAAATCACATAATATTGTCTAAACGCTTCTAAAAGACACGAAACTAAATCTGCTCATACGATTTTGAAATGTGCGTGTAATACACGTGACGTAACATAGTATCCAAGGAGTGAGAATCGGTTACCTTGTATTCTGTGTATCATGGGTGAGACCTGTACATATTTGCAGTATTTTCCTTTCGAAAATTGCGATCTTCTCCATGCTGGTCTATATGGTGTGCCATATTGGGAAGCCGTACGTTAAGATCGTTCATATTAGCTGCTTGTAGAGTTGCATCTTTCTCGTCTGGCTTAATCCAATTTGTTTACGCATCAAAGCATATATCCTTTGGGAAGCCTAGCTTGGCCTTCTTAAAGGCCAGTTTCGAGTGGCTGTTGAAATTCAGCCTTTCTGTAAAGTTAACGCGATGATACTTGACCTCTTTGTCTGTCCGTACCGTTAAGGAGTACTATCTGCTCCGACATTCAGCTGCTGATCTGCATCCACCTCGGGATGGTCTCGATTTTATTGTTGGAGGAGGTCGATCTGCCGTGTAGATGTTGAAGAGCGATGCAAGGAAAATGCAATTTGGAAGAAGATAAAACTAAATATGTATGTAGAATTGAAGCCTGTCGGCAGTGAATGATCAAATTAACCTGTACTTTCATTCTGGGATTCAGGGCACAATCCCCAATTGCAATAAGAAAGTGTTCGAACATAATTTCGAATCTACCCCGCGGAAAAAACATTACGTCGGAATTCATAATAGGACATTTTCCAGTGAAGGGAAAAGTTCGGATGAACAAAACATTCCGCCGGAATTCATAATAAGCATGAATAGGTTTAATGCATTATCAGACCAAATCGCTGCAGAAATCTGAAAAACACTTCTTGTGCACTTCCATGAATCCTACCATTGTATATGAAACCTAAGTTACAATGATCCTACATAAAATATTTACATATATGTGTATATATTTACATATGTATATATGTGTCATCGGCAGTATTTTCGTGTTTAGCAATTTTAGCTGTCACCTTCATTTTGGTGTTGTGTTTTTTTGAGATAATTTTATGCCCGTTCTTCGAAAATTTCGAAACTGCGAATTTACTTAGAAATTACCGGTTGTGTATTTCATGATACATATCGCCATCTTTGGCCTGGACAGATCTTCATTTTTACTTCGTAACATTATGGAATAAAATACTTTAGGATTTTTATTACTTCGAACTCCCGCTACAACATATCAGCAGTTTCGTTGAAGTTACATATATATAATATTTAATACAACATACATAATTCCTTCGTTACTAAGGTAGATAATACATTCAATATTTTCATGCGAATTTATTTAGGATAAGCAACAGTTTTCCTGGTCTAGAATCAATTTGATGAATGATATGGGACCAGGAATAGACACCATTATAAATCCACTCTTCAACGCTATTTATACGATTATGCGATGCACATGACTGGGATCAATTTGGCGACTGGTGTTGTTGGTGTTACTTCCACTGTTGTTGCTAATGCTGACGTCAAGCAGACTACCGTCTACCTTTGTACGACGTGTAAGCCCTCGTTTGCCCTAAATTAAAGGAAAAATTAAATTCTTTTTCTGACAATATACACCTTTCTTTTTTACACAAACCTGTCTCACCTTTGCGCATTTTGACTGAGCTATAAGGGTTTTTGGCACCTGGAAGAGTGATTCACCACGCGTTATAAGTACACTCGTTAGCCGGCAACACTGTGCTGCCATCTTCACCTGTTCTTGGATGCTATCCTTGTTTGTTGGGTGGATGTAACGTGGCGGAAAGAACGAAGGTGCAATGATAGTTGAGACATTGTGAATGGTCATTTTGTTAAATTCCTGTTGCCGAATAGTAGAATTTAAGAACTTAATCAGGGTTCGCAGAGTATTGCGATTTTCATGTGGTAGCATTTGGCATACTATCGCTAAAGCTTTGTATTGGTCTGGGGGCGGTAGTGCATGAGTCTGATAAAAGAGTTGAATCAACTCATTTGTCAAAAGGGGTTGTGGGAGTTCACGCAGCCAACGTTTGAGCAACGCACTCAAATCATGTACACTAGCAGTGCTTAGGAGTTGTGCAACTTTTTTTGGTTTCTGATAAAAAACTGCTTCCACATCGGTGTAAAGTAGTTCAGTCTAAAGAGTAAAACGTGATTACTAATCGCTTTTTTTAAATGTCATGTAAATTTACCTTTTGTTTGTGTCCTGCCACACGTAAAATACCCTCCTCACGAACGCCACGCGTCACCAACTCCTGTAAGAGATATTCCAAGAATAGTGGCACCAACGTGGAATCTTTTCCAGTGATTTGCTGATCTCGACGAATCAGAGCATTTAGAGAGACGCCAAAGAGATTTCCTTCTTCCTTGCGACGTCTCTTAAAAGGTTTTCTTTTATCTAACGTGACGTGATATCTATCGAAAAGCGTAGCTAGTTCGAGCCAAAATATTGGCTGCAATCTTTTCAAGTCGCTCTCATTGATGGTATCAATATCGGTGTGCTCGTTGCATAAGACATGACTGTCAACAGTATCCTAGTGAATTTAAATAATATCTAAATAAAACGATTACTTTTAACTATTTATTTTCAGACTCACAACACCGCCATGGCTTTGACTAGACTCGCGATACATGCTCTCAAAACTGATGCCATCTCTAGACGATGGTGAATTATGCACACTTTGTGGAGGCGTATCCAATGTTATCTTATGTATAATTTTCTGTGGTGAACTTTCATTGCTCGATGACTTCGAAGAAGAACGTGTGGTATATTCGTCACTAGAGTCGCTGGATATATTATGATCGCTCTGGGAGTTTTGTATCAGCTGGCCGCGCGCACGTCTTTTTTTACAAAGGGTAATGAAACTAGGTTTACTTATAGAGATAAATGCAATAACCTACCCAACAGAGCATGATGGATCGGATCCTGAACGAACTCGAGGTATGTGTATAGTTCCAATTCTGGAGAAGCCCAACAGTTCCACACCATCAGCCGAATAAAATGGAATATCACAACGGACATGCGATCCTCTGAAGATATCCGCCGATCCTTTTAAAGGAGCACTGGGTGTCCGTCTTAACTTTTGCTTGTGCTTACCTACTGTCTGCAGGGTAGGGTTGCTACCTCCATTGTCAAAAATGTTTACAAAATTCGGTCTATAAAAAGTAAACAAAAAATCATTTTCTATGAAATCATGTCTGTAATTACGTAACGAAACTTACATTGCTGTCGAAGTCCAAACTTCACCATCGCCGTGAATTGAGTCTAATGAATCGGGTGTTGCACTTCGAGAACGGGTCCCAGTACTGGATTCCTATATAAAACAATTAGACATATGTGCACAAGTTTTTCATATAAGACTATAGATTTTGGCTTACATCAAAATCACGGAAAACGTCTCTAATATCCGGCTTTCGTTTTTGTCGCGATTTTGTGCGTCCGCGAACTGTATGATTTAAAGCTCTAACTCTGTGTTTAATTGCTTCTGCATGGGGCTTCGACAGAGTGGCTAGAATTGGTTCCAAGTCTGAAGTTCGTACTTCCATACCCTGGAAAGGTTTACATATAATTCAATAAACAATTGGGACAAGTGTTACGATTAGTGGGGAATAAATTTGAAAAAAGTAAAATGTTTTTTTAAAAGGTGCGGCAACAGCACTTAGTTTAAAGTCATCGCCAATTTGATTGATCAACTAATTAATGTCGTGTACGTGCTTAATTTGCTAGTAATTCTTTGTATTGTTTCGTTTCCTTTTCTGAAAAAGTGACCAGACATTGGGCTTAAAGGTGGCTACTTGAAGCGCATCGTAAACGGAATTAATTTTTGATTTGCATTTGCCGTGAGTGACACATTTATAAATGTATAACCTATGGTAATCCGAAGAACAGTCGTTTGCGGCTATTTGAATTAGTAAATTAGATCTTTATTAAAATAAGGTTAGACTTTTGTTAAGAATGATCGTACTTGGATTTATTATCACTTATGTTAAATTTATTAGTTAGTCCTTAAATATGCGTAAATAATGCTTACCTGTTCAAAGGGTTTCGTTAGCTGTGGGAATCCAGCGGCATTAAGCCACTCTGCTTCCAATTCACCATCTTAAATACAAATTAAATATAGATATAAAATAATGTAAGTATTCAACGTAACTACAATAAAAATAAAAAATTAAAAACAATAAATGCAATGAAGAATTACATTATGCGAAAAGTTGGAGCGCATAGGTAATGTATGCACAAATTACAAATTTACAGAAAAAAGAAAATACAAATATTTGCATTTATTCTGTTTCCCAAATGTTAAAGTCGTTAAGGTTTTAAAATACATTATCAAATGATTAGAAGTTGTTATTTTCTGAACACAGATTTTTCTTCAGGGTACAACTTATGCATGTATAGACTTCTTCTCAATTCTTACCTTCGTAATGTTGTATAGGTTCATTTGAGGATGCCGTTTGTGTAAAGTATTCATGTAAATATTCATTGAAATCAGGATCTGAAGAGTTTTCCAATGACGTAGTACTACTCATTTTGTATGGCATTATAAGAAGAACCCCCAAAAACGTTCATAAGTTACAGTATCAGGTTTGTCACTTATCTTATTCCAGTTATGTGAAAATTATGTTAAGCTATTTGTAACGCATAGCACCATATCAGCACCATCCTCATCTGAAATGGAATCATGAGATAAAAGTATTAATTATTATATTTAGCATGTCGTATTCGTTTTTATATATAAAAATAAACAATAATAATAAAAAACGTATAGCTTAAGTTAAAACAAAACGATAAATGTGACGAAAAAATAAGGACGAATATTTAATACATATATTCCTCAGTCTTCATAAATTGCCAACATTGCCGCTGTGGCGTAGTGGTTAGTTGCGTAGACTTCATTGAACGAGCTGTGACTTCTTCTAACAGCCTGATATTTGGGGCTTACTATTCCAATATTACGTATTAGAATTTAGTTCGAAAAAAGCCACAATAAAAAATACCATCAATTCGCTGAGTGAAATTTGCTCATTTGCCATATGAATACAAACAATTCCACCAACGCACGATCATTTCTTGCACAAGCACTCAAAAATGTTTAAAGGAAAACATCTCAAAATACATCATTTGACCGAAACGTGCATAAATTAAATCTGCACATTTCACTTATAAATGTCTATAGGGGAAACTTCTCAAAATAATAAACTCAGCTCTCAATTCGTATGGAATCGTTTGAGCAAAAGAAAAAGAATTGGGCGAAAGGTGTAGAATGTATTTCTGCACATACAAGACTTGCTCATTCGACATATTTGTTTGAAAAAGCAAACAAGCTAGGGAGGAATTCCTGAAACCATTGTTGGGCCTGTAGGAAATAAAACGGTTGGTTTGATATACTAGAAAAATAAACATAACCGGTCAATAATTGCAAAGTCCGTCCTGTAATTTGTAACTTGCTGACTTAAGGTCTTAGAAAATACTAAACAGACTTTGAAATGCGTTCCGATGAAACATTTAATGATTATGTTCAATTCACTGATCATATTGCTAGTAGTCTTGAAATACCATCTAAATTTCTAGAAACAATATCCCGTTTCCTAAAACTGCCTTTGCTGTATGCTGAGGAATGCTCTGAAACTATTTTAAAATTGAAACAAGGATTTGATGTAGTTTGTAGAGTATTATTTCAAAATAATAGATCAAGCGATACAATCAATTACTGAAAGGTTTGAGCAGCTTGAAGGATATAACACAAAATTTGCTAAAACTTAGGACAGACTAGCTTCCTAAATTGAACTGCCAAGACTGAAGAATGGGGCGCTAAAAGTGAGGCTTGCATAGGGCGCTCATATGGCTCGGGCCGGCGCTGACTATACCCTGGTATACGTGTCTGAATAGCTACGGACATAATAGGACAGTTTTCAAGTGGATGCATGGTCTTTTACGCCGAGTGACTGAGTTCAATTCCGAAATATTCCCGAGGCGAACAACAATTTATAAATCGCGGCTCCACTTCCACTTTGTTAATCCTACCATTCGCCGTTCAGACTTGGCATTAAATCCTAGGTCCGTTCCATTTGTGAAGGAACAATAGCACGCACAACATGAGTACTGTAGAAGTTTGTTCTAAATTCCAACTCGGATTGTGATTCCATCCATATTATAAATTTTGTTCACACGTTAAATTTCATTTGTTGTAATTCTTAACTTTTTTTAAAGAAAATCATAGTTCAATATTCCTTTTGTTTGTTTTTTTCTTCTTAATTCCGAAGTTGAGAGTTGTTTCCCTATCTTCAAGATTTTTACTAATCATATCTTGTCAACTTTCAAAAGAATATATCCGACACTGAACCTCTTATCTTTCCAGAAATTACACTCTCACTTGCTGGAATGGGCCTACCTCAAGCAACATACAAAAATCTAATTTGACAGCCTCAATTATATGAGACATCTACTCTGCCGCGACCATAAATCCCATATAATGGTAATTAAAACACAATTAATGTGTACACCATCATGTTCTCAGAATAGCTGGTGCATGACACTCTGAAAGCAGAGCACTACTTTCTATTTTTACGTTTATTTTTTGTCTATATCATTTAAACCATTTCGCCATCAGTGGTAACAAAGTTGACGGATGTCAAAGCCCTAGCAGATAGAAAGTTTGCGAAACGAATTTTGTGAAAATCATCTTCAGAGGTAAACACCGAATCGAACTACCAGTACAAAGTTTCCCTGTTTGAATGCATTCGTTTGCAGTGCTCATCACTTTCGTTTGAAATAGTTTGTCAAAGAAGAACGCGAATAAAGGCAATTGAAGAAAAATGTGCATTTTCACCTCCTACCTTTGTGCGAGTAAGTTATATACCCATCTGGATCAGTACAGTCATCTGTTTACAATCGTGAGGCATGCTAGTTACATAACCAACTATCATAGCCTTAAGGTACAAGGTTGAGTGCACAGATAACTTTCATCGTTAACCAATCGATTGTCAGTCGTCATGGCTTCCGCTCATCTCGGTGCTTCATTTGCTGCAATTGACTGAAGTCGCGTTTGAACTCGATGCGGCAATTTTCCATACGCATGGAGAGGTTTTTTCTCTGAGTTCAGGTCACAGTCTTGACACTCGCTTTAGCTGCATTGTGATGGGAGGTGAGAAGCTTTCACTTTTACTTTAAAAAGGGGAATTCATTATGTCGCTATGTGACAATAATTACGTTAAAGAGAAGCGGACATTTTAAATGAAATCATTAAGTCATGGTTTAAGGCAGTAAACCTGCGTGTGTGTATATTATAGCTAGTCTTCAACATTGATTTTTAGTGATTACAATTTCACAAAATAGGTGGGTATTCAACTTAAATTTAAGTGAGGGAAATCGATTAAGAGGATCATAAGTGCGTTTTTGGAGTGCCTATTAATAAAATATTTTTACTTTGATATTTTGGTATATGAATCATCTGCGCCCTTTGAATCATGTATAAATTGGAGGTAATGCTCTATTGACATATGCTTGTCTCATTTTATCTATTACAAAAAGACTATTATATATAGACTATAGTTACATAAAACAATATTTAAATAGGACACGTAGTACGCATTCGATAAAAGCGTGTAGCTTTACATAAATTCAGACCCAGGCAAAAGTTTAATCAGATACAGAGAACTCGCCCTTAGTCGAACTCTTCTCTCCCTAAGCTGAATTACTCTCTAACTCGAAGATTTTGTTCGACATATTTTGGCACTTCCCTCAATTTTCCATACAAAAAAAAACATCTTCTAAGTCCAACTCCCTCTAACTCGAACTGATTTTGATATCCCGTGAGAATTCGACTTAGGGAGAGTCCACTGTATTATAATATTTAAAACAAAGTGTGTTAAACTATCCTCTGTCTTGAATTTTTTTCTGCATCCACCAATGCAGATAACTTGAATCTTTGCTTACTAAACTTACTGAGTTTAATAAAGCTATGAGAATGACATCATTATCTACAATAAAATAAGAGCTGGCGAATGAGTCAAATGTCCATTAGCATTAAATTGTCAAAAATACGTTTTAACTGCTGCCTGAATTCCGAGAGCAAAACAAGACAAAGAACCAATGATGGGTTCTAAAATTATAACCTTAAAGCATCGCAGATAATAAACAATCTAATTAAGATTATACAGACTGATTAAAAGAGATTTACATTTACAGACAATTTAGTTGATATGTTCTGTCTACATATATACAATCTGACAATTATATGTATGTAAGAAAAATTAAAAAATGGTTGAACATAGCTACTCAGGAATAGAAAATATTGTAAAATTGTGGTCGCAGGCAATAACTACATTGCGCCGACCACAAAGCGTAACAAATTTATATACAATTATTGAATATGTTAATCATCACAACATCGTTTTTTTGAAGAACTTTCCTGAACTTTGACAAATTATTTAAATTAACAGCCAACTAGCAATGTTTCTCACTTACACAAAAATGTATATTACTATCGAATAGTTGTTAAGGAGCAGATTGTGTGCGCTTACTTCATAATAACGAGGTTAGCCGAATTAAAGCAAATCTATCAACATTGAAATATCTCATTTATCAGAAATCAGATAACATTAAAACGCAAACAAAATGACTAAGGAAAGAATTCAAAGAAGTGATACCATAGCAATGAGGTAATGCAATAAGCTAGAAGAAACTTTTGTCATATTCTTTCTACATATACATATGTATGCAATTTGTCTCATCTTGAATAAATTTTTCATTTGTTAAATTATTTCTTATATCATATTGCTCAGAGTATTTGTATATCTGAGAGCTATGTAGTATAAAATGATATTCAAAGCATAGTTTAACCTTTTGGTCTAAAACAGGAATTAGTGGAATTTGTTTAAGTAAAAATGGGTACAGTTCCCCTTTGGATTCCAAGTTTTGCTTGTTCATGTGCGCACTTAATATTTTGTCATGTAATGCCACTGCTAGATGCTTATATATATGCCTGTGCGGTTGCTTTTTGTATTATAGCTTCAACATATAATCAAAATTCTTAAATGCATTATCAGAACCACGTGCATATATATGTATGTATGTCTCAAAACCATATTTTGATATTTCCTATCTCTACACAATTTTATAAAAGTTTATTGTATCCACATTTGATAATAAGCTGCACTTTTTGCATATGTATATTTGCAAATGTAGAAAACAAATAGGCAAGAAAACGTTGTTTTCGATTGAAATACAAAACACCAAATTAGTTGTGAACAGTGAAAGTAATAAAAACTTAGTACCCGTAATTTGAATTATTACGATATTTTAATTACATATATTATATTTTATCTTCTTGGATATACTGAATATTGTACAATCATTAACTTAGATAAAATGTGTGATATGACTGTCCTATAAATTTAGACACTGGAGGTATATTTACCGGAAATGCATTTTTTTGTTCTTAGATCAAATTATTAATATATACATGTGTAGGTATGTAAGTATGGGATAAGATAAAATAATCGGCTATACACATTCTACAAAACGAGGCTATATATGTAAATGAATCATCCATTAAGAATCCAGTAAATATTCGCACAAAGCGGTTTGGTGAGAATATGGAGCTGAAAATAATTTTAATTCAAAAACACTTAATTTTGCCGGATGCCTTATATAACAAACAGGCTTGCTTATATATTTCATATACTTAGGATAAATATAACTTTTGACTTGTTACAATATTGGGCTCATTTTAGAGTTAATTATGTCTGGTTGTATGTCATTACACGATTTTCAATTCTTTACTTTGTCATCTCTATAATGTGAACTTCCTAAATTTTCAACCTCTAAAATGGGAATTTTTTGTAAATATTTTTATATTTCTCTTGTTCCTCTTGCTCGTTTTGCGTGCGATATTAGGGACTAAATAAATAAAGTTATTTGTCTTTAAGTTGTAAATGCAGCTGCAAGCTATAGAGATACAACAACCACCATTTGCTTAGATATGGATATTATGTGATCAGTTCGAGGTTATATTTTTTCAGTTTATTTTCTTAATTAATAATAATTAAATTTTACGCGAACCAGATGCTGGACATCCTGTATTTGCATTAGCTGAAAAGTATGGTGTGTCATAGTCAATAATTACAGGAATACAAATAAGTGAATGAAAAAGGAAAGAGAAACCAAATTCCAGTTTCAACAATTTTTAATGGATTTGAAAATCGTCAGTTTAGTGAGTACTGAAAAAAATTCCAGTAATGTGAATCCCTCTAAAATCCGAAAACGAATTAGTTCAGATTATCGAGGAACCAATGTAGTTTGTATCCTTATCTTTTTACATAACAAGTTCTAACAAAAACGGTTATCCTTAAAAATTAAATCATAAACTAATAAATATCTGTATTCCTAGACTGGGCTTCCACATGCATTGCATTCGAATAGCACATTGTATGTATTATATTCGTGTTTGGGCCCTATGGAATACCAAGGAACCAAATATTCCATCGAAGAGCTTAACTATAATATATGCGTTGCCTAAATTCTCAGACGACATAATATGTACATAGGTTGAATTCTATCCCATTGGATTGTTTCTATTCATTGGTTATGCATGTTTGTGTTAAATGTTTGCCATTAACAGAATACGAGAACAGTCCCGACGAAGATCAATAATTTATTTCAATATATAAAGACATACCTGCACACCTATGTATGTGAGGTCACACGTGTTGTAAAAAACAAAAAACTCACTATCACCTATGAAGCTAACACGATGCCAGCTGACATAGTGACGTTTGACAACTATGCAAATCTTTCGATTATCGATTGTCAAAATAAAATGTCTTTAGATGGGATCAGGCATACATACAAACATATGTACATACTTGATATCATTAGTGAGAAATCAATTTTATGTAACCTGTTGTCTGCTCTATAGGATTCCACATCTAGCGGTTGTGATGTCATTTTAGGAAATCATCACGATCGTTAATTAGTAATAGAAACATTATTTCCGGGAAATCTGCGGATGTTATACTTATATGTATAAATCGTATATGTTAAATACGAATACGTAAGAGCTGATCAATCTTTTTCCTAATCAATGCATTGTACACGGTTATCGACGGAATGTTAAATAGTTATATTTAAATATTATAATTCAACTATTAAGTGGAAATTAATGTGAATAACCTTAAATAACAAAGTTTGCGAAAGTGACCTCTTTATGTAGCAATGGGACACGCATAATACGGTTTCTATTGAAACTCCATTTCCGCTAAGAACTTCATTCAGCACCACACGCTATCAACTTCTTTTTTAGTTTTAACATCGTCTACAGGCTGAAGTAACTCAAAAAGAGAGTGGGAAAAAAATTGAATACCGATAAATAAGGTCATCAATTGCCATCCTATACAAAAAAAAAAAAAACAAACGAAACAAAAAAGGAAGCAATACAACAAAGAACAGTTATTGCGATAAAAAGCAATGGAGCGAATTAACAGAAGCAAAACAGAAAAGAAATAGCAAACTAAACAGAACTTACTACTGTATACACTTGTGTCCGTAGATATATACATATCTTTACATACTTAGTGAATTTGCAATTATTTAGATCTAAATTATTTCCTTTAAAAATTACAAATATTTAGAATATAGTGCTTGCTGAAAATAATACGATTATGGATAATATATATATATATTAGATAGAGTATATATATATTAGATAGAGTAAATGTATCACGCACTTATCGCGCACTTAGGTACATTTTTGTCATTTCATGACCACTTAGTGAAAGCAATTTGCCATGCAATGTCAAAAATACACCAAAGTCCAAAAAAAAAGTTAAATCACCTTGGACATCAGATTCCTTTAAGAATTTGGTATTTCAAATTGCCTGCAAGCGACAAGCTAATTACGTGCTAAAAAAATGATTTGTATAATACGTTTTGTTTTAAAATACATATACGCAAATGCACACGTTTTCAACATTGAAAATAAAGGCATACAAATGGTTTTTCTTTGAGTGCATCAATATCTTAAGATCGAACTATCCTATTCGGTAGGACGTATTATGGAAAATTTCAAGCAAAAGAAGCCAGGTTCGAAAAGAAAAAAGAAATAATAGGCAAATATAAATTATAACAGGTTTCATAAAACGTAATACAAAAGATGTTTTTATTTTATTTGTATGGGGAAACAATGAGGACGAAAGTACAACCTCGACATATTTAACGTACCTTAGTATGTGCTAGACAGGAAGATTCTATTGACTAATTGTATAGTGGCTTCCTTTAATTTTCAAAATGCATATTTTAATTTAAGCATATTTTATACAGCGGATTCCCTAAGAAGAATTTCTCTCTAATTCGATTTTTTTGTTCGCCATATGTTGACATTCCCCTTAATTTTCCATACATAAAATCATCCTCTTAGTCGAACTCCCTCTAACTCGAAATAATTTTAGGGAGAGTACACCAAAAATAATTGTAGTAAAGAACTGAAACATATCTCTGTAATACTGCTAGTATTGTAAATTGTAAAATCGTCGTAAAATATTAATAGTACATACATGCACAAGAAATAAAATGGTTTGCTGTCTTACATATTTGTTCTGTTTTTGCATCGACACGTATTTCTGATACTTAGCCTACATACTAAACATACATATAAGTAAGTATGTGTTCAAACAAAATTTTATTTGCCTTTTCGGATGAACTGGATACAAAAACGGTTAGCCTATTTTGTCTTCATGCATTTTCGATCACCATAGCTTCATATACCCCATTCTGGAGGTGAATCTATTACGTGCATGGTTTAGAAATCACTTTTCTAATTTCTACCAATTCTTCTTTTGTATTCAGTTTCGGAGTGAAAAGGAAAATGTTAATGTAAATAAAAAAAAACATCAGTTGAAATTAAGTTTCACCCCACTTTGCAATCGGAATTACTTTCCTTTATTCACGGCATTATGTACACCTAAGTTGTAAATTGTCAATTACTATGTCAAAGGTATCGTAATGTACAGAATTCTACTGTATTACTCTACGACTTGATTCCGTACACGTAAACCCCAAGCGTGCCCATATTATAACAAAAATCCCAATGTCTGGGCATGACTATGAAAGAAACAATATGTCAATCTAATTGATAATAGATTGACATATTGTTTCTGTTAAAAAATTCGTATACTAAAATTAAGCTACGACAACTACATGCTAGGAGAGTATACATGTTACTTGAGCTGCACCCTTTATATTTATCACAAATTTCATTTTAATCCATTGTGATTGTTAAATTATCTGTTACTTCTCTTTATCATACATTCGCTGTATGTACATATCAATATGATTTTGTTATCTAACGTTTTGAAATAAGACATTCAAATAGGCAAGACTGAGTAAGTAATTGCTTGAAAATATGTTCAAAATAAAATTGAAAGCAGTTTTATTACTAAATGAGCATATATTGTGTTCCGCCATCCAATTACAGCTGTACGGAGCTTTGTACATATGTATATCGGTTCAATTTGAGTTGTATTCCTCCATAAACTCTAAGAAGATGGCTCATTTTTCAATTAAACTATAAAAATCGACTTATACGCAGATAGACAGAAACACAATGCTACTAGGACGCAAAGGGAAATAAATATTAATACAAATCAGGCTCAGATTACCGACAAAAGACAAACCCTTATTATTCTGATTCAAGAAAAATTGCAATTGCTCGAACGCAGAAACGAAACGCTATATTATTTCCATTTGTATGATAATGTAAACTACGTTAATAAAAATGTATTAAAATTTACTTCCATAAGCTAAATATCTGTCAAAATAAAATGTGTATTTCACGTTGATTTGTTTTTAAGATTCATATTTTCATACAGACGCATGTCCAAATGTATATCAATTAATGACCATATTATGATTATTAGACTTTTGAAAAAAAAAAACAATCTAGTTCAACTGCTTGTCGAGATTTTAGTAGATGTATGTGCATCAAATAGAAACAGCATTCTGTAAACTAGAGTACATACATATCTACAATCCATTTATGTACTCATATGCGGTACCATACTAAACAACTGGACATATACGTGACTGTGACTGCTATCGAGGCTATTAGATGTTTCCGGCATTTAAATTCTTAGGAAGCAGTACATACTCAAATAACATGCAATATTCATAAAGAAAAAAAACTTAAATAACATTCTCAGGCATTTCCGTTCAATAAAGTTCCTCGCTTTTGTTGACTAATGCACAAACAATTTATATTCTGAATTTTAGTACACAAACATACAGAGCTCTCAAGGTAAGCAATGCCTTATATGAAATAATTTCAAAAATTATGTTTGCTGTAAATTACTTCTTTATTTAGAAAATTATATTTTTGTGCTAAAACGTTTCTCCAATGAAGTATGTACATGTACATTTATGTGATCAGTCTTCAGCAAAATGTGGAAATGTGCTCATTATATGATATATTATTATACGATATGTATATATTTCTCGAAGACAACAACAATCGTTCATGCTATTTTTACTATCATTCTTGCACTAGGTATACAGCAAAAAACGAATTTTAATTACATACAAAACATGTTCAACAATCAATTATTAAGGCCTTTCACTATCTGAAAAAAATGCTCCCCTAAATGGGAGACATATTTTTGAAAATGATTTTTCAAAATGACTATATATCGCCATTACATTATCTTCTGAAAAACATGCGTACTAGTAAATACATATGTATCACACAATAAGTCCAGGTTGGGCAATACTTTATAAACCTAAACCAATCACTGTCGCATTCTGTGCTCTGTACTCTAATTGTTCCCGACACTTGATCCAAATTCTACAATCATTGGCGTTAGGAGTTTTAACACGAAAATCACACTTGATCTACCACAAGAACAGAGAACTCAATCTATAAGAATGCTCGTACCATACCAGTGATGGTAGTGACAGCAACTGTGCCCAACCGGAATGCCAATGAAATATATCTTGGAGACACTGCCTGCATATAGGGAGTCAATTTTCACTATTATTGCTGTGTGTGAAATTCGAACAAAAACATTGCAGCGGACGTATGCAGACGCCTTCGTCCAGCATTGTAAAGCAATCCAAAAGAAAAATGTTTAAGTTTTCTGAGATAAAATCAGAAGCTTCGTCTTATTTTTTTTTTGCAAATTGAGTAACTTAGCATTGAACACAACTCTGGCCATGGCTTACAAACGTTTGTGCAAACAGCCATTTAGGTCAAAACTAACATTTATCCAATTCTTGAATGAAAAATAGTACATATGTACATACATAAATAGATATTCATAAATACGTTTTAATTTATAATCTGTTCCAGTAGCACATTTAAATTTACGACAAAAAAAAATACTCCTGAACAAAAAAAATTAACAAACATTCGCAATTTTGTATCTATTATCTATCTGTCTATCAGTCTTACTATTATGAGTACAAGGTGTACATGTTTGTAAAAAAACAAATGTAGAAATATACAATTGTTCAGAGACAAAGTCCAGAAGTATGTAATTTAGTTGACACCAAACTGTGCGATACATGGTATTTTTCGGTTACTGTACTCCATTTAATTGCAGAAGTTAAAGCAAAGGGACTCAGTTGGGAAATGCAAAATGTATACAATTCGAGATTTTTATGAATCGCTATAGGCGATTCGTTTCATGAAAGTCAAATGTTTAAATGTCATTTAACAAAATTGTATAACTTAAACTCATTTATTCCCAATTGTTTCATATTACATTCATATGTTTTAATATTCCTAATATATTTGTATATTTTATTCAGAAAAAAATTGATTTGCACATTTTGTACATCTTATTGTGTATATACATACATACGTATACAGGTACTACATCTACATCTACATACAATATTGATACATTACTAACTATTTCTTATTCAATAAGTTTCAAAAATAACAGACAAAACAAAAGTCTTATATTAATCTACCATTTAAATTTCTTACTTCACATATTCGCACATGCATTTCTGTTTAGGTGAACACACATGTATGCATCCATATATGTATATGGTAAATATATATTCCTCTTAAAACCCACGCCTTTATGGTTTTCTTTTATATATCCGAAATCAAAACCGGATTTTATCCAACCTCTTAAGCATTAGCAGTCAAGTTATTCAAATACAACAGATTGAAAGACAAGTTTTCGGATTTGTATATTTTTTATATTCATGTAATTTACTTTTAAAAGTTAATAATTTGTATTCAAATTGATATAACTATTTATCATTTCAATAAATGGTATTTCATTTAGCAATAAATTGCTGATTTGGATCCAATAGAGCCGAAACAAATAAACTGGAGTAACGTAGTTCATCATTTTTTTCAATGAAAGTTTCAAGTCGATTTTAAATGAGTTCGTTATGATACACATCTTTTGTTTTAAAAGGAATGTCACAGTCGCGGTAGACATGTGCTTGTATACATATGTATGTGAAATTTTGTTGTTTTGTAAGAATTCATGGCTATTCATTTGGGTTCTCAGAAATTATTTATCTTAACTTAATTGAAATAAAGTCAAAATAGTTAACAATTTATGCAGCAATTTGAAAATCATTGACACTTTTAAATTTTGCTGTTTGGCTTTAAGATTATGGGTGTATTTCTCCCAGTATGTTAAAAATCACACAATTGTGCGAAATCGTTCTTGAGAAGGTCGTTCGTTATCTTCCATTGACATAAACAATTTCAGTATTTGCTCAAAAGATAAGAGATAAAATACGTACATATGTATATACATGGAAGCTTTTGATGTGATACTTCAAATTGTTGCCTTGTATCTTTATGAAATTTAATGGAACTGCACTTAACATTTACAGTAACTCCTTAAAAATGCAACCTCTTAAATCTTTTTTAAGCAGCCGCTTTTAAAGATTGGATTCCTAAATTAAAGGAAGTATTCTTTTCTAACACCAATTTACAAAAGAAATTTATTGATTTTAGCTTAGTATATATAATAGATACTGGCGGTTAACACCTAGAGAACGTAGTGTTCTGTGTGCAGTGACGGATAGAAAAAATAAATTAAAAAAATTCAAACCGGAATGGATGCATTTTAAGTTGGGGTGAAATATTACATTTTTACAGCATCCTTTTCCACTTCGGAGATATAATGTTCTAATGTGGATAAAAGTTGTCCTTTCCATGTTTATAAACGAAAATTGAAGTCCTATTCGCATTTGACCAGCTATTTAAATATTCACCCGAAAGCCTCAAAATTCCTTGGTTTAAAGTTCATATGCGCACAAACAAAAAAAATCAAGTTGATTATTTTTTTTTGTTTTTAAATTGAGTAGATAGATAATGTTATTATCTGGATACAGTGACTATTTTTGAAACTTTATATGTGATGTCCACACCATGCTAATCTAATTAAAAAAGTATTTGTTGATCACTCCCATCTCTTCCAATATCTACGTACGGTCAAACACGTGAAGCTAACTTCATCATCATGTTAAGTAATAACTTCGGATAGATGTAGACTGAATCTCAATTATTAAAATAAAACTAATAATCACACTGAAAAAGACAAGGTAAAGGAAACAAAATTTAGTTTTTTTTATTTTTTTTCACTCAGTTTAATGGAATTTTTGTTTGTGCACATTTTGTTACAAAAAAATGTGGTATGCCTTCAGCAGAAATTCTTTATTTGCTGTAAGTTTTAATTAACGCCTAAGGTCTTTGCCGGGAACTGGTGTGACTGCAACATTCTTTGCCAAAGCAATGATTTTGTTAATCAGTCAATGAAATACAACCTGGATAGAATAAAAAATATAATAAAAAAAGCAGTTGATAAGTTATAGCGGCTGGCTTTCCTCAGTTTGTTTTATCATTAAGTTCGATGATATTAGTATGTACGCATATATTTACGAATTACAAAAACAGCCCGTAGTCAATCTGTTCCACCTCAAACCAGAATTGAGAAAATTCGCACAAGCATTTTTATAATTTTTGGGCTGTCCCAACTGCGTAGATAGTATCGGAATAAAAGGATGATGCGTCACTGTATAGTTCAGATTTTAGTGAATGAAAATGTCCCACCAACCACTTTTTTGTAACATGAGGCAGGAAGCTGTGTGTACTTATGTAAAAGTAGTGATAAACAAAAGAAAAAAACAGTCAGCATTCTTCCTGTCTTGGCAGGACTTGGCTTAAGGTGAAGGGGACCATAGTTGAAACGCCTCTACGAAGACGACGAAGATACATTAAAAGATACATCTAAGTATAGCATCACAAAAACGATATCTATATTTAGTAAGAAAAATAAAGGAAAGCGCAAGAAACTAGATAAACCCGATGGGTATCGCCCCACCTGCATTGAAAGCTTGTTAAATGTGGCTGATTCTCTAGTCGAACGCACGCGCTTTTGCTTCTTCTTTTGTTGATTGGGGGAAGGTAATACACTGATATTGCCACTGATATCTTGGAATGCTAATAAAAACAACCGTGGAGTTTAAGCGATGAAGGACTAAATTCAAGCAGTTCACGACATATATCGAAGGAAAAACGGACATGATATTAACTTGTCAACTATTGTTTGACTTGGAGGATGAAAATTATATGTTTCTGTTTTCAATTCTTGTAGCGATTTTTATGTGTCCATTTGAGTTTACCTATGGCACATCGGGAGGCAGTTTTGTAGAAAACTGAAAACAGATCTTATGAATTTGTGTACGAATAATACGAACTCCACCACATATGTATGTATTCACATTGTAGGGTTTAATATGTACCTTGTACATTGCTTGAGTTCATGCATACTAATATTTTGAGCAAGATAATAGCATAGTTAAATATGCAGTGGATTATAGAAAGACTGTTTACTACTATCGTAGCATCCTGTTAAGATAACAATTTGTTTTTCTCTCTATTTTGAGTTTTTTTTTTTTTCTTATGATAAGAAACTGAAGATAAAATTAGCTCATGAGATAAATACTCTGCAGCCATCCTTGGTTGTTTTTCTTAAATTCAAGTCGGAATTCGACATTGAGTCAGAATAAACCAGTCATTTTTTAGGATACTTCTATATATGTATTTTCTAAATATAAAAACAAAATGATTAAGATTCTGTTCTTCTTTTACTTAATCAAGTATGTAGTGTTTCTTGTATCACTGTTTGAATACCTATATGTATTTTCTCACTTCGACATGTATATTCGACTTTGATTACAAACTGCGTGTTCTAAACACAGAACGAGCAAGAGGCATCTTCGCAAGTCGTTCACATTTCTGTACACACAAACATATGTAAATACATACATATGTATGTGTGTTTAGATATGAATGCTCATTACTAGGGCTAAGGAATAGGGAAAACAAAAAAGAATATTCCTAATTTTATGGGAAAAATACTAAAAATACCAGATTAGAAACACTCGCTGTGGGATGGAATGGAACGGATGCATCCCGTACACTCAAATTATAAGGCTTTACGTCTGAATGTAGGTACATATCTTAATATGTATCTATTTGTAAAGGCAATGTCTTTAGACACTAAAACGGAGGCTGGCTGTTGCTAGGAATAATATAACTTCTGCTTGTAGTTAATTTTATCTTCAGTACTCTATTGATGTATGGTTGTGTTTTTGTATGCATTTGGTTTAGCTGTTCTGCTTATTTGGATATGTACATATGTATTATACGTTATTCACACGAGGAAGAGGTGGACGATTATGTGCAGGCTCAAAAGAATTTTAAAACCAATAGTATTCCAAAACACAAAGTCTCACTAATATGGGCATAGTTATCAACTCTCCGACGTAGTATCATTCAGCATATTCGAAGCAGGCAGTGCGATCATAACAGCACTACCCAAGAGAGAAAGTTCATGGATCACAGTCGATGAAAATATTTAGTTTGAGAAATAAAATACTACTTACACAGTAAGTGCATTTTCTTATTTAATGAATCAAGTTCAAGATGCCGAATATTTTATATGCTTAATGTACATTATACTGAATAAGTTGTTTGTCCCTTCTTATTATTGTTCTAGTGTTGTTTGCCGCATACGACAACACAATATTTAATAACGGTCAGCATTTTAAAAACATACAGTTTACAATTTAGATTTCTCTATAAAAAAACAGGTTAAAAATTATTTCATTGTAATGTCATTCTTTTTGTCATAGCAAACAACAACTGTGCAATATTCCCAATTGGATTGTTGCGTGCAGTGTGTGCAAAACTTGTCCTACTTTCTTTACCATTCACTGTACCAAAACACAACCAAAAGAAATTCAGAAATGCCGCTGAAAAATGCGAATAAAATTAAATTATAAATTCTAACATCGAATTTACCTGCTTATTTTAATTTCTTTTGGAGCGCCACCATTCAGTCGGACTCAGGGCAACAATTTCACTTTATCGCAATCGAATGGAAATTTTAAATGTATAAACCAAAACTAACTTCACACTAGACCTTAAACTTAAATAAGACGTTTTCTCGTTTTACACTCTACCGATGATACACGCATACACACACGTCCCAACAAGAAAAATATAAAAGGAATTCTCTCTAAATCGAAATTAATTAGTATTCCGTTGGGTATTTTTCGATTTATGTATATATTTTCTTTTACTTTGTATGAAGGCCGAGCAAAAAAGAAGACTACAATACAATTATGATGGGGAATTGTATATTTTTTTTATTTCTCAATCCATCACTATATGGCCTAACTACTGGGGATAAATGAATATCAACAGTGTGCTTAAAAATAATCTACTGTTGAACGTTCTTCGAATGATAATTACACGTAACTCTGCTTCGGTAAAGGCATACATAGAATATGCTAATGACAAGTAGATTGGGAATAAGGAATTTTTCTACATAAACTCAAACTCACTGCACGCATGCACAGGGTAATCTTTAAATCGATTTTCACAAATTTTCACTGACCGTCGAAAGTTATGAATCAATTATGTGATCAAGCCAATTTCGAATGCACTTTTAAATATGATTAAGTGAGCCTTAAAATTGAATATGACGCAATGTACGATCTAACTTTGAATAATTACTGCAGTATGGATATACATATATGCATTCATATATTTTTTTCATTTCGGAAGTAAGCTGCTGTTGTGTACAAAAAGCTAGCATTCGTACATGCTTTGTTTGAATTTTATTCACAACTGAAAGCTCAATCAATTTGCAACAACTCGTTTTCACTTAATTTAGCGCCAAGATATAAGAACGAGTACACAATGTATGTACAGATATGAATCCGAAAGGCTGGTGTGGGATGAAGATTTGGATGCCGCGATTTGACGGAACAAATCACATAAAAATATAAAATAAAAATTAATTAAGAAAATAAAATTGAAAAACGCACTATTCGTAGAGTATTTCACCGCGTGACTCGAGTTTCTGGATGCACTCACTGGAGTTAGGACTCAGAATATGCCGGCGCCGACGACAACAACGCACAACCAAAATGTTCGTCTCGTACGACAAAACTAACTGAGTGTGCGCGCACAACTTTACCCAAGAGCGATCGAGTACAACTTGTGTAGAAGTAGTGGTAACCATATTCGTATCTGGTCTCATCGCTCCCCACATCAGGTGGAAGTTCGAGTTATTCCACAGGTGTGTGCAGTTATTTCACTTGTTGTGACCAAATCGTTGTTCGATGTTAGTTGGTATTGTTACTTGTTACCTCTCTTGCTATCTGAAAAGTAACTTGCTAGTAACACATTCAGGGCCTGGTATCTGGTTTCTGAAATATGGTGGTGTACTATTGAGTTGTCCCTATCGTTCGCTTATATTATTTATTTACAGTTCTGTTTTTGCTTGTATTTTTCATTCCCCGATTTACTTTTGTGAAGAATTTATTCTCTTATCACATACCTTAATTATTAGTAGTCTCTGTTTGTATCTTAAACTGTTTGTAACTTCACTTGGGCTTATCCAAGTTGAACTTTGTTTCACAGATTTCATTTAACAATTTAATTTCATTTAATTTAATTTTTATTTTATTAAGGCGATACGTTATACATACTGCACTCTACAATCTATCATTTATTGATATATATATATAAATACATATTGGTCAACATTTTGTTTAATGCATTACTTGCATTATAAAGTTCAGCTTATACGTGCAAAGTCTTCCTTTTAGTACTAGATAACTGACAGTTTCATCGATCAAACATAAATATGTACCTAAAATATGTATAAGGCATGACAATAGCTACCAACACTGCCAAACAAGAACTGCTCACGAGTTGTATTTGAAACCGACTTCAATTATAACGTAGAGTATATTGAAGACAGGGCTGCCAAAGTCAGCGTTAAGTTTTCTATTAGCTTGATCTATAAAACATTACATGCATAATTTGTTTGATATGCGGATGTTTTTACATTTGTATATGCCCCATGTATACGCATAAAAAAACGAGTGACTATAAACATCCTATTCTTTTTCCTTTTAATTGTTTTTGAAATTAATAAGGGTACCTACATACATACTTACCACAGAAGTCAGACAAGAGGTAGATTTCTAGAATCTGTCAGTCTGATTCAGACGATTTCTTAATGTCTATACAAAGGGCTAGAGAGGATATAGGGATGATTGTTTAAGGAACTCCATTTCGACATACGATATGTTCCACAGTAATTATTTTTACCTGATACACTGTGCGTGCTAGGTCTAATGGTATAGAATTTTGTTCAAGTTGAAGAAATAAACTGTATGTATGTATTATTTTCACGGGTTCAAAACAGCAGTTATACTATATCTAATTAATTTTTGAGTACCATTATAGCTTCTTGTCATAGATGTAGGTACCCATGTATGTTATGTTAATTTTCATCCAATTCATTTGAGGAAATCATAAAGATGAATTTTGAAGCAAATAAATATCCTTTCTATTCTTGTTGATGTAACATTTCAATCAAACCTTTGAAACAACAGTGTTATCATACATTTTTAGACCATTGAAACTGTTCAACGAAAATCACAACGCACTTCCAATGTGCATTAACTGAAAACTCAAGGTTAACAACACGACAATTGGCGCACCTACTTATTACACACACATTGACCACACATTATATTGTATATCACCTTACCTAACAAATTGAATATATATGTATGTATGGACGTTGAACACACGTCTCATCTACAACTGCATATACTATATTCTGTGTGAGGAAAACATCTGATGCATGAAAGAATATCGCGCTAAAGAAAATAAAACGCCTTCTAACAAAGAATCTCCACTTCGATAAACAATCCATAGTAGGCAAGTAGGTACCTACAATGGGACATTTTATCTGGTCGAAGAACTACAATTTGTTTTCAATTATTATAGTCACATTTGTTGTCTATTTGCCAGAAATATTATATAATATTAAAAATACTATAGTACAAATTATAAGAGCAAAAAGTAATTGCCAGTCTACGAATTGAGTTATGTTAATTTTATAGAAATGGTTCTTTCAATGTTGAAAGTTAGAATACATGATGGTAAAATCATTGCTTACTTGCCAAGTAGCAATAATCTGAAAGAAACACTAGTCTTCATTAAATTGCTACCTTATTTTTTCAATAAATTTATAGCAATTGATATCCATTGACTAATGTAGTAAGTCGCTTAAAAGATTGCTTCATAGAAATGTAATTTTCAAAACCTTGAAAAATTATGCTTATGTATACATGTATGTATATATACAATTATGCAACTTGAATGAAATATAACCGAATTTAGAAAGATATGTACATACTATAGTTATCAGTAACCGATGTTTCCTGAGCATATCATAATAAATAACAGAACCTATTTCCAAGGGTGCGTCATGACAAATTGCTTTCTTTTATGACGTTAACTAATCTTTTTATATTGCAAAACTTTAAAGGTAGTCATCAATAACACGCATATAGGTATATGAAAATATATTCTATTTCCAACCTTCAGTTCTATCGTTTGTCAACATAATTTCATTGAGTACAATCTAGGTACACAAATAAATAAATTTCATTTAACGTTGGGTTCTTAACCTTTTGCGGACTGTACCTTGGCGTCGTTTGCGTTGGTTAAATAATTAACCCTTTGTTCGCTTCCAGATGAGACTTTGTCACTATTTAACTTGTGTTCTGAGTAATCTTCAAGTAGAAATGACGAACTACAGTGTACGACAATGGCAATTCAACGTTAAAAAGAAATAATAATTTAACATAGTATCAGGGAGGTCTCTTTTTCAAACAACTATGAGATAATTACATTCACCAATGCCGAATTCAAAATTTACGATCACACTTTGCGGAAATTCGGCATATGCAAGAACGGATGTACTATACATGGATGTACGTTTTTAACTGTTTTATATTTATTTATTAACGTCAGCCCAAGAAAGATGATGCATTTTAAAATAAGGATGAGGGATTTTTTTTATAACAGTAGCGGATGATAGCAACCAAAATAGCGCATGAATACATTCTCGTTTTGTGACACATAGACATATGTATGTACATATATACAATTATATTCCTTTTTTCTTCAGGGAGATGTGTCACGACCGCAAACCGAGCAATCCCTTTCGCCATATACATAAGATACAGGATTGAGTTTCTGTGTAATATATACATACATATATGTAGTGCCTTAATTTGATCTAAAAATATGTCGTGGCGTGAAGCTCGTCTGAATACGTTGTCGCTGGAACGTATAAGTACATACGTATGTACCTATGTCAGCCAATCCTACTACCCATAAATATTTCATCTGGAGGCTTCAATTTCTGTTTCAACGACTTGAGTCAAGGAATGTTCTTAATTTTTTTGATTTTTGTAAGGTCATTTATTTTGTTTGAATTCGTGCTTGCTGTTAGGGATTGGCGATATCTACCATGTCTACTTACCAGTCAACAATGTATGAATTCAAGGCGGCTTGACATTATTAATTACATTAATATTAATATTTTTAATTACATATGTATATATATATGTATGTTTGGTCGTTATAACCGATGTCGTTGTAAGCGATTGACTATACTACTAGTTTATCAATGGCATAATTTTGAAACAATTAACTAATTAATTGATGGAAAGTATTAGTCCGTGAACTAGGTACTAATTTATTCACGTCGGTAATATGCAGTATGGAAGCTCTTTAACTCGTCACTGGCTTTATCCAAGCTTGCAATAAATGCTTATAGTTACTTTTGGTTCTGTCTGTCTGACCAAACAGAAGTAATGTAGGATGGGTCGTGAGAAAATGGAAATCAAATGTAGTCAAAGTCACATCTCAAATGTAAGTTTACACCACATAAATTGCTTACGTTTGCAAAGTTGATAAAAAGCGTGTATCCTTTGAGTTGAATGACATCTGTGTGGGGGGTGATATGTTTTTGCCGATTTAAAACTCCTTGGATCCGTATTTATTACTGTCTCATAATGCGGTCAGTGATCTGGTGGTGCTTTCGTCTGATTTTGAACATATAAACCTTTCTATGCTTGCAAGTGAGCTTTGCAGTTATACAAGCTGTGTTTTGAGATTCATACATCCGCCACCCCGCGTCTTCTTCTTTATGACGAGTTATATCAATTATTCCACAAATATCAGACGCATATACATACTTTGAATACTTATAGCCTTAAAAACCAAGATTTTAAGACGCCCCTTCATGGTTTTCAAAAGTGCATAATTGAGGGGTTGAATTTCTTAATGAAGTATAGGCATATGTATGTATGTATATTAGGAAAAGTTTCTAAAACGACACATTTAATACTCACATTATTTCTATTGTAAGTAAAATATATATGTAAGCATAATGCACATATCAATCGCATTCCTAAGCGCTGTTTTGTAATAACAACAGTCGGCGTCAGTTGCATTTTTCAGTGAAGAATTCAATGCAAACAAACATATAAATTAGTTTCTTATTTAAATCACATTAGATGTTAATTCCATTCTGACATCCACCCACAGTGATTATATCACTAACTACGTAAGTAACCTCACAAATAAGTAAGGAATTCTCGGATATGCCAATTTTGTATGCAAATTCACATTTGTTATTGTAAATTGCTTATTGCGGAATGATTAAGCCCAACCAGCTCAGAATTCTGCCGCACCCTAATCCAACACAGATTCAACAATTCAACTGTAGAACTCTCAATGAGACGGTGGATGAGTGATTGATTGGACTGCGCCTATTGATTTGTTATTACGCCGTAGAAAGCTCACGCGATATTTGTTAGCTGCCGCATAAATGCTTAGAAAAAAAAAAGAACATGTTTGAAGGTTTGTATGTGTGTATCTAAAAACATTTGCATGCTCATGTGCATATCTATGCAAGTACTTATTTCTAGGGAGGCCTATTTTTCGGTTCTAATTTTAATTAACTCGTTTTTCAGACACCTAGAGGTCAGACTTCATACATACATTTTGAATAGCAGTTAATCACCGCTATTCTCTTAGGTGAAGTGACAAATTGTCACGTCACAAGTTTTTGTCACCTCACATCAAAATGTGTATTCTTGAATGCAATTGAGCCATACTATTTCTCACCCCAAGAATATTCAATCAAGTAGCATCACTGTCCATTCGGTTTGTGTATTTGGTAAAACTTACAACATTTGTAAGGTTTTTCGATTTCTTCTCGCTAATAGTTGTTGCTTTAGAATGCTTTGTTGCTCGGACGCGTCTTTGGTATAATTATTTGTCTATAGTTATTTGTGGTTCATATTCGATGAAAATGTGTATATATTGATAATCGCACCACACAAACGAAAGATTTACGAAGATTTTGAAAATCAACCAACACAAATCCCTTTAGACAATTCCTTACATATATATTTCAGGTTATCGAAGGAGGCATTCTGGGAACAAGCAATTGCGAACGATTTTAATGTCAATATTTTCCAAAAATTTAATCGAAGTGTTGCAAGTTCCGCAATCGGAAAATTGTCTCAGATGGATTACATTTCAAATGACAGAAGAAAAAAGGCAATGCAAAATCTCATTTTGGAAAAAAATAAAAAAATAATGTACATATTTCCTGGTGTGATTGGATGTGTTGACGAAAAATGTTTCTAAAAATGTTCAATTTCATTTTTCTTTACATAATGAATAAAACCTTTTGCAATGGCTAAATTTATAAATTAAGGAGACCAAATACTCAAATTGCTGCCTCATTGTAGTTATAACCCTTAACGGGAGCCTAGCTGCTTTAGTAACATCATTATTCTGCGTCCTTCGGTGTCACCCACAAAAATGCAAGTGACAAAATCACTCACGTTCTATCTCACCTTTTCATAAAATGTGACTTAAGGGAATACTTTTCCTACTTTAAAGCCGGATAACTAATTCAGTTAATTATGTACGCTAATGTTATTTACTTATTACATATTTTTTAATTTCAATTTCAATAACAGGCCTATACAACAAATTTCAGTTATTTGTGGGGTAGCCAACTATATTACCTCGTTTAAGCGTAAAATAGATACAAATTCGATTTCAGGAAAATATCTAGTACCCGTCCATTTTTTTTTTAATTTTATGATCATTTATTATATTATTAATATAAAACAACGAAAAACACTGGAACTTACTTCCCTTTCTTAGCATTCGCGAACTCTAAAACGCACTTCTGCGCTCGCCCGAACTTCACAGAATGAATTTTTTTAACACGCATCGGTGACGAGCTGATCTGTCTAACTTTACCAAAATATTAAATGTTCCTGCAATTAGTCACAATTTATTTGTTAATAATATTAAATCTTATTATAATTGAGCATTTAATAGAAAATGGACGGATACTAGTGACTGGACCGCCAGAAGTTGCGATATTAATGGCATATCTTTAATATTTATATGGCAGACAGGAGTACTGCTATAAACACTCTGAGACGCTCAGTACATTAAAAATAAATAACAACAAAATCGCAAAATATTTCGAATAAAAAAGATCGTACTTGAACTCAAGCTATGCGAAAGTAATATCCACTTAGTCAAATAAGCCAATAGAAGTATAGATGATTATATTCCAATCAACATCGAATATGAGTTTCAATCGAATGCCATTCAGAATGTTTCCGTCTATACCCAAAGTGGTTTCACGGTATAGGTATCCTTTGGGAACATGTAATTGATAGTTGACTATTCTGTTAGTCTGTTTTCAATCGCTCAGAAAATATAACACTTTAATTGACAATTTTGAAATCCGCAGTAAATTTTGTCTGAAAACATACAAAAAAAAGTTAAGTGCTATGTAGTAGTTAATATTTATGTCAAAATTTATTCCTAAACCACACGCTCCATTTAATTTAACAAACAGCCTGCGTCGAAATAAAACAGCATGTCGAAATATTGCGGGTCGTATCGTGTTTTTTGAAATTATTTTAAGTTCAATTATAGAAGTGGTTCTCAATTTATGTGCTAAACTTTATCCAATGATTTACTTAAATAACTAAGTGTTTTAATGAGAACAATAATTTAAATATTTTTACTTAATGCAAGTGGATATGCTTTGTCTGAAGAAACTGCCTGCTTCCTTGATTGAATGTTGTGTTATCATCGTCTCTTATTCTACGACGCATGGATGCTAAAATACTACGGTTTGATGGTTGGGGCTTTTCTGCATTTTTATCTTTGATTCTTGTACTTTCAGTCGCATAAGGCGTCATAAAGTACGGTCGGTATACATCTTCAAATTTGTCCTGGTTTTTCACGGCATTTCGTGCTGTTCGCTGGACGGATCCACCGCCAGTTTTGTTTAAAATATCTCGTGAGCTGGGTGTATTCATATTGTATTTCGATCTCAAGTTTAGAGGAATCATTTCCGGTTTGAGTTGCACTTCCGTTGTGTTTACAACTTCACAGTCAATTTGCATTAATGTAATGTCTCCGTTCATAGAAAAATCTCCAGCTGGTAGCATCAATGACATTCTGGGTCTAGAACTTTTGTTGTATGCGGCAGCAGGCAATAAAATGTGATCAGAATTAAAGGAGAGCACATAGAAAGTATCATCGCGCCTCCGAATGCCTTCAAAAAGACGCAGATATTCGTCATCAATTTGTGTTTTAAAAAGTTGTAAAGAATTCTTCGAATTATCATGAATCCTTTTATTCCGCAACACTTGCCTGTCGAAAAGACCCTTTCGCTTAGTCCCTTGTTTCATAATATTGTCTACGGGCAATGTTAAGCTTTTCAATTCAAAGAATTCAGGAGTAAGTTTGAAACCAATTGGCCGTTCTTTAACAGCGCTCAAATTCAAAAAATCATTTACAACTATCCACCTTTTTAATTCACTCGCAAGTCTCAGATTTTCGGTTTGATTTATGCTCACGGGACATTTGTCATCACTCTCCGCAGGATTAGTTTGATTATCGAGAAGTTCTATATTATTTATAGTTTTCGTTACATTCCACTTCCCGTTCTCATCAACCCACAGGAGACCACGCCGGTTTGGAGCTCCTTGAAAGCCGGCATCGAAATCCATTGCAGAGGAATGTATTCTATCTTCCTGAGAGAAATATGTTTGGAAATTACCAAAATTTATCGAAACCATGAAAACCATCGCTAGTAGTACTGCTGTATTTTTTTTCATATTCGACGTAAGTAGACGACTTTTGAAATTTGAACCTTTTGGACAGTTCGATCCGAGTACGCTGCTGTTCAGCTTATTCGATAAGAATTCACTCAATTTATTATGATTGCACTGACAAGTTTGTGCAAATGCAATTAGCTGGGATTGCAGGGATGTATTTTCCTAGAAGAAATAAAGTTAAACGTGAATAAGACGATTTCCACTCAAATCAGATATGTAGTTATATATAAATATATATAAATATATGTAGTTAAATCGAATATGTACATATATTGTACATATATCCAAGCATAAAATTCCCATCGCTCATGAATACTGAAAAGCTTACAAACGTTTAAATGAGATTTCATCACTATCATCAATTAGCCAATTGTTTGTCGACACCACATAATGATAAGATCAAGTGCGATTGATTAAATCCGTCTTCTATATAGATAACAAGTAAAACATACATATATGTACATACTTACGCCTTTTAATGTAGTATTCTCCTTCTCCAGATCATTGATGCGTGTTTCTAACGAGACGACATATTCTTTTTTCTTTTTTCGTGACAAAGAAGCTGATTCCCGATTCTTGATCATTCTTTGTTGTTTCTTAAGATGTTTTTCGTCTAGAATTCCTTTAAAATGACCCATTTCCTTAGCCGGCCTCCTATCTAATTTATTTGAAGTGGTAGAACACATGGGTAACACTTTTGGTAATACCGATGGATTCTTATGCTGGACAGGTTGCGCTGTGGATTTCAAAATTATTTTTGGCATTGCTGTGCCATTGACCTTTCCGCTCTGTATTTTCTGCATTAACGCCTTGAAGTCCTTAGTCGAGAGTACAATTGTTTTGGGCTTCGCTGGAGTGTTGGTATCACCTGGCTTAGGACTTATTTTTAAGGGTGCTTTAAAATGTTGTAGCTGCACTGATGTCAGTGGAACTGTTTGCACAGGTATAAGTGTACCCTGAAGTAAATTTATTGGTGCAGACGAGGTTGTTAAAGGTAATATGGTGGCAGGCAATTGAAAAATATTAGCGGGTGGCGATATGGGTGGCGTATCCACTTCCATGCTATCGTTTATTTTCTCTCTATATGCAAGTGATCCTGTGCTATTTGTTGGAGAAGGACTTCCCCGATTTTCGGATTTGACAGATTTCCTATCTCCGTCTTCATCAGACGGGAAACATATAAAATCGTCGGGATTAAAATCGGTCGGCGAGTCGCACTCGCTCTTAATATTTTCACTATTTGAGTTCGACGATGTTGGAGGTGACGGAAACTTTGCAAATGCTGGCTCATCGTACGAATGAAGTTCGTAGCTTAGTCCAGATGATAAATTAGCATCCGTACTTCGTAAAATTTCGTCCAGTTCATCAATGTTGTATTCCGGTGAAACAAAAGATGGAAAGTGCTCTGCATAAATGATCGCAATTAGCTTGAATTGTATAAATAAAACTAATTTTTACCATAAAATTCAGCACACGGATCGAATTCCATATTTGTAAGATTCAGTCCGTAAACATGTCCGGAAATGTTTAAAATAACACAATATTTTGTCGTCAAAGGACGGACGATATTACTTTTATTCACAATAAAAAAAATATATCAATATTCTACGCCGCCGGTGTGAATAACAACAAAAATATGTCTACGATGGCAAACAGGGACGTTAGTTGCATTTTTAAGAGTAATATGGCGTGCTTATAATTCTTTTAGAATTGTATGACGTCATTGAGATCGGTCCTTTTAGAACACACAAAAATTTAGAATATATAATAAAGTAATCTTATTTGCCGTAAGAAATTTAATTAGCGGCAGAGAATATAACAGGACTCATAACGCTATAAATCAGACTTTATGACGACAAAGATTGTGTAAAGATTGAGCGACACGCAAAAAATCGACAGTTGCCAATCGATGTAAGTACCTACTTGTATTCTTTGCAAATTAAATTTGAACTAATATTTATTCACATGTTCAATTCTGAATTCGGAAAACAGTTTCTTTCAATGACAGATTCAATATAATTTATAACGTGCCAACCCTGTTGTGAGCATGGGTGAAAAATATCCCTTTTAGTAAATTTCCCCTATTTACAAACATCAAAGTGTCAGAATTCTTATGTCATTCGGAAAAAAATAATCGAAAATTAATTGTGCTGATCGAATAATTGTCATTTACATTCGCTGCTTAATATATACAGAAATAAAATTGCTCATTTAACAAATGGCTACTTACAATAATTCGCACTGGCTTCTATCTCACATTCGAAATTCATTTATTTCTACCGATGACACTGGCATGTGCGAAACAGTGATGCTTAGTGATGACCTCCCAAAGCATTACCTAAAAAATTTCCAAACACCACAGCAGCAGCAACGAAATACAATACGAAAAGTTGGAATCAAAAACAATCCGCGACCTCCAGAAAGCGGCCTCAGCGATGTAGATTTTGTTTGTTATCCAGGTATGGACCAAAGTGATGATGAGGACATGGACTTGGCATCGCAATCTTTTGACATCCAAATGTATCCTGAAATTACGGCACATAGGTTTAGGTCGAACACGGCGCAAAAGTTAGAGAAAATGGATATCGCTAGAAGGAAGGCAGCAAGAAAGTGCGTTAACTTCGAGGACCAATCGAATGTGGGTGGCGAAAGGCCAAACTTGTTTGTTAGAAAATCTGTTGCTAGTAGCACCGATAAAAAGAAAAGTCTTTTGTCACTGCAGTTGATCAATAGTCCAAAACAGGCGGCAAACAAGTTCATTGAGTTTGCAAGATTTGATGGAGTATCGCACCCGGGATTACAAACCAAACGTATAAATGTATTCATTAATATGCTTCCCGAAAAGGAACGAAATTACCCCATGAAAATTTGTGTTCTGGCAAGTGCTAAAATACAGGAAGTCATTGGTTTCATTTGCTACAAATGCGTTATACAGTATCCAGATATTCCATTGAAATCCATCAGGCACTACGGGTTGTACATGACTGAAGACAACGATGACATGGAAGATTTTCCACCATTAGATGTTCGGGAACCATGTTCCAAATTTGGCTTTAGTCACTTGACGTTGGCCGAGCGCCGGCCGCTTGCGCATGTAACGAGAGTTGATTATCGTTCGTTATCGATGACCTCGGAAGACGAGAAAGCTGGTGACGCAGCTGTGCGTGATGTTCATGGAAGTGGGGGAAATCTTGCATGCTACGAAGAGTTGATGATGGATCACAACGATATGATCGAAGCTCCGATGTACCGCACCTACAAACTCAATATCATAGATAAACTTTTTTTCAAATCAGAAGTGCAGTTGGGAATTTCCGGAGAACGCATAGAAATTGACCAGCAAAAAAACTCATCGAAATTCTGGACGAAGCAAAAAGCAATGACTTATCCCATCGACTGCATCGCCTTTTGTGAAATAACGGAGCGACGACAGAATAAAGCAATCATTAGAATTTGGTTTAAGCCACAACAAACGGACGGCTACCCATCATTATCATCATTGAAACATGTGACTGGAACAGCTGTGAGTGGCTCCCCATCTAGTCCGCAACATTTCATTACCACTACAGGTTCTTCAGCATCCTCATCATTGTCTAGTGTACCACCGGTGCGATTCAAACACTATGACTTCGAAACTGAGCCCACTATAGCCCAACATATTCTCAACAAAATGAATTTCATCTTGGACGTCCGATCAAGTGACACTCGAAGAGAATTCATTGCCGCACGGGAGAGAAAACATGAGAAACATGGAAAAAAGAAGAACTGATATTCCATAAACTCCGCATATTTCTTGACTGAAGAAAGCTCACGGAGGACGACCGGTGCAGTTTTTAAGGATTTCCTTCGCCAATTCTGTGATTTGTATTTTACCATTTAATAGAAGGGAGTCTTCTATTTATACACTCATAGCATTCATTTTGCAATTAAAATATTAACGAACGACAACGTGGTTTGCTCCACGGTGTGTGCAGTGGCGTGTCATCTACTTTGTATCATCATTCTCGTATTTCATATTCGAAGTTGCTTTGAAGTTACTTGGATTTTCATTAAGAAAAAATATTGATCGTTCAAGCGAGAACCGCGTGGTTGGTTTTTTGAATAAAAACGTTTGTTACTTATACAATCTAAATGTGTAGTTTATTTGTAGTATATATAGTTATTTTGTTACAGTTACACATACCAACTAATATGGTGAAGAGAAGTGCTGGGTTAGTACTAATTATATTTCTAGCCTTTGGAGTGTTAAAAGAATTAGAATTTTGTGAGATGATTTTGTATTGATTACTTTATATCGCCTCTGGTGACTATTTGTTAATTGTATTTCGATTCACTCCTCCGTGGATTTTTGCCTTGTACTGTTAGATATTCATATTCATCCAAGGAAGTACATCGCTGCCTTTCCACAGTTGAAACTGGTACGGTATCGTGATTGCAAGAGCATACTTAAAAATGTTTGTAAATGTACATCCATATATATGTGTGTATGATCAATACCATCAATTTCACTGAAATCGATTATAATTTATCACCGTCATTTGTCCATTGAGTTGCCGAAGAGCTTCCGAAACTCCCATTGGGATAGATAACTTACTAAATAAAGAGATTCAAATCTAAAAATACATCTAATGTGAGCAAGCCGTTCACTGAAAGAGAATTTTTTTACATTTCAGCTGCGAGGCTAAATATAGTACAGACAAATTTATTATGTTAGTTCTTCCTCGGTTATCAGAGCCATTCTTTGGGGAACAAATAATATTCTTGATTTTTTTCGTAATTGTTGAGTAAAAGTAGTAGAAAATGTCGTTAACAAATATATCGGGGTTCTTTCCGGAGTACTACTTGAATCTACGAAATTCTTGCAACGAAGATGAAGTAAATCAAATTGGGCAATGTAAATCTGATTTAGAACGCATGGAGTACCTAGAAAGTTTGGAGTTTGTTCGTCGCAATGACCTAAAAGTTGAGCATTCATTTGAAGGAAAGAATAGTGGTAGTGCTGCTTCATTCAAGGAGAATGGTAATCTAGCGTTTAAGGCGAAAAAGTGGCTGGAGGCTATGGTTCTTTATACAAAAAGCTACATTGCTTTGCCCAAAGAAAATGGTGGGACGTCCGTTTGAATGAAATAATGACAAATATTTTAAGGTTATATGTACATATGTAATTTTATCTATATAGTGACCGAAAAGGCAATCATTTTGGCAAATCGTTCTGCATCGCTATATCACTTATCAAAGTTTGATGAGACGTTGTTGGACATACAGAGATCATTAGACTACGGATATCCCACTGACCTAATTTATAAGTTGTATGAACGCCAGGCCAGATGCAACTTGGCAAAGAGGAACTATTCAGGCGCTCTCTTATCTTTTCAGTAAGTATTTTACAAATTACAAATTAAGCCATTATTTTTTTATATTATGTAGCTATATTACGAAAATCAGTAAGGTAACAAAATACACCTCCATAGTACGTATGTACATACATAATATACAAAATATGTATTAGAATGAATTCAATTTACATATGTTATATCCATACATATTTACAAATATACAAATAATTCGCATAGTTCTTGAAAGGTTCATATTAGACCGTTTTTAAAACTTAACAAAGCGTATTCTAACATTCACGTGTAAAATATCAAATATATGTATGCATATGTACCTTGTATGCACTAGAATATACAACAGGAAAGAGCAAAACATTCGTAGATGTAGAGGAGTTAAAAAAATGATGCGATTATTAACATACATAGTTCATTCAAAGTTAAATTCACCGCTCAAATACCAAATGTTTACCAGCGATTTTATTGACAACAAGAAACATTTTCAATTTCACACACCCATTCAACTGCAAGCGATTCAAATAGTGAATCATTCATATCACAGACCTCTGAATGAGTCAATGTCGCTAATTCAGCTGAAGGATATCTACTCACTGCTCTTGAACCAGATGATTTTTTATTATTGATTATTATTTGTTGGGCTTACTCTTTGTTTTTATTTGTATTTTTGTTAAGGAAGACGATTTCTACACTTGATGATTCGAAGTTACCCCAAGATAAGAAATCTAAAATGAAATTTGATGCAGTTGCCATGATAACTATGCTCGAGAAAGATCCTAGAACGAGTAAAAACTCTGAAAAGCAAAAGGAGACAACCGTCCAATCAAGTATTACCCAAGAGAAGGCATTTACAAGTTCCGCAATCAAGATAGATCAGAACAAGGAAGAAGGTCGTTTTGCCAAAGCTGCGCGGGATATTAAGGTCGGCGAAGAGATACTTGTTGAACATCCATTTGTTGCAGTGCTTATTGAAAAGTTTTCAAAAACACATTGCGAGAATTGTTTCATGAGGTAATTTCTCGAAAAGTAAAGCTGCACGTTGTTCACGTATTGCATTCCTTAGAACTGCAATTCCGGTGGCATGCCCAAGTTGTAGTGACGTTGTTTACTGTTCCGAAGAGTGTCAGAAAGTAGCAGATGCTTCATATCACAAATTAGAATGTGGACTCTTAAAGGCAATTTGGGAATCTGGGGCTTCGGTCAACTGTCATCTAGCTCTTAGAATTGTAACTAGTCAACCATTGGAGAGCTTCAAGAAAATAAGATGTGACTTGGACAAAGCTTTGTCGATTGACGAAATAAAAAAGTAAGATGATTTTAGTGATTGAGTTATATAAATAAAACTGATGTCAATGATATTTAGACTACCGAAGCAGGACTATCGTCGTGTTTCACATTTAGTACGGCATGAAACACTTCGCAGTGCACCTAACTTTTTCCAGCATGCTTTAATGGCTCGTTTTCTAACAAGGTGCCTTGTGATCTCCAGTTACTTTGAGAAGACATCGACACCCGATGATGTTCTATTCATTAGTTCCATTGTTTTGAGAAATCTGCAATTTATTCAATTTAACACCCACGAAATTTCTGAACTTCATAGTTCGAATGCCAGTCAGAACGAGAAAACAGTTTTTATTGGTGGTGGTCTGTATCCGACGTTGGCGCTCTTTAATCACTCCTGTGATCCCGGCATAGTAAGGTTAGTACACGATTAAGGTCGTCTGTTATCGAACTGATTTTCGTTTTGCATATTCTATAGGTTCTTTAGAGGCACAACAATTCATGTGAACACAATAAAATGTATTGAGTCTGGCCTGCAAATATCTGAAAACTATGGGCCAATGTATACTCAGGAGAAACGTGAAGATCGGCAGCATAATCTTAAAGATTTATACTGGTTTGATTGTTGTTGCGATGCTTGTTTAGAGTATTGGCCTCGTTTTGAAGACATGAAGCTGGATGTTATTCGCTTTAGATGTGATGCAGCTCAATCTTGTTCTGCTATAATTGAAGTGCCGGTGAATTGCAATGACTTTATGGTAATGTGCATACATTGCGGACAGAGTACGAATATCCTTAAGGGACTCAAAGTTATGCAGGTATGATTGTTTTAATATAAATTGAAAATTCGTTTTATTACTGACCTGACTAGGATACTGAGCTGATGAATCGAACTGCTAAGCGATTGTATGATGTTGCGGAATATTCAGCGGCACTGAAGAAATACATTGATCTCCTAATGATTATGAATGAGGTACTGGCACCACCGTTTCCAGACTATTGTCAATGTCAACAGAATATACGAGATTGTTTCCTGCACTTTGGAAATTGTTACGGCTTGGAATAATGTTATGTATGGTTGATATACGGTTAAATACATTGAATAAGTTCATTCAAAAAATATGAAAGCTTGTTAGGAAATTCATTCACCAATTTACGAAACAACTTAACACATAACATAAACATTCATGCAAACGTTTGGGATGTAATAAGAGGAATTAGGAGGAATTATAATATGACATTGGTGATATACTTAAGTCCCAGTTCCTCCTCGTCATGAAAATAAATGTTTTCAAATCGCAACTCATTCTAAGTTTTTCCAAATATATGACATGTAAAAAATAAGCTAACCACGTTTTTGCTAATGTTTTAAACGATTTTGCATACATTTGTTAAGGTTGGTCTATAACACTGGTGGTTTCATTAAAGCAATGCATTGTAGATCCATTCAATACGATCGTACAAAGCGTAACTCAATACATATGTATGTTGTGCGGCGACCTTAATTATTTAATTGTTTCCTTTCAATACATCTGCTTGTTGCACATTTACAGCTAAATGCATGACTCAAATTAGCCACACATTTGTTGATTTTCTTCACACGATAGCATTTGAAATGAGAACTTATGAAAGATTCTCAATCACCCAGGTTGCACTCGAAATCGAGTCATAACGTATGCCAATAACTAGTGGGATTATTTCCAAGAATTTTTTAATGACGTTTTTCTTAATCATGTATACATGTGTGTTATATAGTGTTGGATTGTATTTTTAAAAACACCGAATCGGATTGATTTCCCTAACCACATTTATAGATATATACATATTATTCAACAAGTTCGAGTTCTATTATTTATAATCTAAAGATTCGTCTGAGTGAATATGAATATGTGGGGGTTGGTTTGTCCGTAGACGCCAAGCGCTTATCACTAAGTAAGCTCTTGAATCATCAAATGAAGTGAGACATGAGCAAGGTTGAACGCTTGAGCACTTATTGAGGGGTGACAGTACTGAGAATTAAATATAGTAAGTTATTTTTGAAAATTTTCAACTAAAGAATATTCAGTCAACAGTAGACATTATTCCGGGCAAGACGTTTGTTGGCATTAGATCCATTAAGTAATAGTAAAATGGTGAATATATAGAAGATTATTAGAGCAGTGAATTGTGCATTAAATATTCTCTTTTCGATTTCGTTTTGTCTTCCAGTTGATTAAAATCTCTTTTGTTAGTTTTCTGTTTGCACTTGGTGCGTCTGCACAGGATATTGAACCAGAATTTCTGCCGCGACCTATTATAAAAACTACAACAGAACCAGCAACAACGACTACAGAACATACCGAAATAACAACCGAATTTGTAACAGAACCAACACCAACAACTATTGAGAATGACACAATAACCGAACTTTTACCGACAACAACAGTGATACTTTCTACGACAACAGAACTGTCAGAAACAACCAGTGAAACAGAAAATATAGTAACAGAACTAACATCAAATGCAATTGATACAACAGAACTTACTACAGCGACATCAAGTGCAGAACACACGACTGCATCAACTACTGAAATTGTAACAACAACAACTGAAGAAATACCATTAACCACTCAAACTACAAGTACTTATGTTATTCCAACCAAATCAACGAGACGACTAGGATGTCGATATACTCGTAGGATGGGAACACCTTATTATTGCTGGAGAGAAAAACGTAAGCCATACAATCTAATTGAGTTGATGCAATCGAACTAAAAGATTATGAAAAAAGCTGTTAACTGTTTTTTTGTCAGACAATACCAACAAAAATTCATATACATGAACTATTCTTGTTTCAGGATTCCGTGTCCCTGTTTATTGTTCATATTGTTGTAATTGCTTCCGGCGTGAACTATGCTACTATGTCAACCAAATCTTTTGCCACAATATTTGAACTGATCGTAAAACTGAGGTTCGTTCCTAACTTCCTTAAGTATAAAATTGTGAAAAATTTGTAATAATTACTGGTTTTACCGCTTAGGTATTATAGAATAAAATATTGTCTTATCACATATGTACATATATTGTTCTTTTTGTGTTTTTTTCTTTTTCAACTGGTTTGGAAGTGTTACCACATGCCACCAATATGTACCCAAAGTAATAAGCTTTTATATTTAGAAATTTGTGGGGGTATGTAACATAAATAATATCGTTAAATTCGATCTTCGATTGTGTGGCCTTGTCGATTGCAATTGTGATTTCTTAATAAAAAAGTTAAAATCTTAGTATTAGACTTGTTTAATGGTTGCAGAGTGGAGGAAATTGTGCAGTGAGTCATAGTAAGAAACATTTGCTAAAAAAATGTTCAGATTCTTTTTTCTTAGTTCTTGTATCCCTTTGTGGGGCATAGGGACTCAACTACGGCTACACGCCATCGCATTCTATTTCTGGCAATGTGCCTCAACTCTCACCAATGCTCTCACCCAGCTGCCGCGCTTCACTCACCATAGTTCTTCGGACCGCCAGGTCTTCTGCCATCCTGTGTTAAGGTGTTCCATTTAGTGATGGGCAATTGCGAATAAAAACAATCGAATAATTCGATTGTTCTCACAATTCCAATTATTCGATTCCTGGGATGGGCCTACAAATTAGTAGTAACTGCTAGTAGATAGTAAAGTTCTTACAAAATAAAGTTCAGTCGAATTTATTTACTTTTAGAAGATGTTATAATTAAAACTAAAAATTACTCTTGCAAACCATAAGGATTTTTTTGTAGTTATTTTTTGAGAACTAAGATTTTAATTAAGATACTTTCAACAGTTTATAGAGAATACATGTTGGTTAAAAATGTTTCTGATCTAACAAAGTTACAAAAATCATTTCTTGGAATTCATTATTTGTTTTTGAACTATTCATTTCACTATTCTATTCATTCTCCCAATCATTCCATGTCCCCATTTGGTTTCTGAAGAATGGTGCACCATTAATTATGAACTGGTTTAATTATATGAATATCTGTGTTATATTGTGAATAACGAAGTAATGAATAAAATCCGTTTATTTGATATATGCTATGCGAAATAATATAAATTCTAAATATATGCTGTAATTGTTTTACTACACTTCCTATCAAAATAGGAAGAAATAACCTACATCATTTATCATTTAACAACTCTTACTCTTACTTGCGACATTGACAATTACCGTAGGAGTCAATGCATTTACCCACTACGACACTGCGCAGATCGCATGTTTAAAGAACCATAAACTAAAGACTCATTTCCTTCTTTAGCTATTTACATCTGCAATGACTTATCCTATTTGCGTCAGATACGAAATTTCATTAATGTTGGTTCATTCATTTAGATTTTATAGACTTTTTTTCCTTTTCTTCCATATAAAAGTAGCATAGTGCGGCTACCACATATTCGTAATAACACTAAAAAAATATTAAAAGTTTACCGTTCAGTGAAATATCTGGCTACCAAAACAAAGTGTGTTGTATTTCAGATACAACATATTCGAACAAATTTTCAGATCAATTTATCAACTTCAAGTCGTTAAAGAAATATAGCTTTATTATTAAGAATGCATATACTTATACAATATTTGCATAAATTGAATGATTCTTTATTCATTGATTTTTTATAAGTAGAAAATAAGTAAGATTATCGAAAATAGCTTTACTGTGTACCATTTAATTCCTTGATTAATACATTTTTAGCATATGATTTTTATAAATAAATGGCAATGAGGAAATACGGGAACTGTACTCTTTTGCATATTGAGTAGTTAGTCTCCATTACAACTTTGATCAGCTTATTCACTCGCTCAACAGATTTGAATGTGGTAATCAGCTCCCCAACATAAATTCATTTATTTGCAGCTATAAATTCATGTAGAAAGTTCAGCAAATTTAACTAAATCGTAATCAAATGTTTCAACCTTGAGCTGGACATCACTCTCATTCTCGAATGTTCGCCATTGACATACATATGCATGTAAGTCTCATGAAGATACACTAAAAACTTGCCAACTAAGGTGAGTCAGATAATTGCAGGCAGACTTTCTAAAATGAATAACTGAAACGGCATTTTTTTTACAGAAATTAATTGTTTACTTTTCACCTATAACTAATAATACAATAATGTTTTGTAACACGTACATAAACGTCCAGAGCAATAAATTTGCAATCAAAACAAATATGCCTGCTATTCTAACAATAATTTAAATACAAAACTAATAAAATATAATTTATTATTTTACATTTCATAACAAAATCCCCCCTCCCATATATGTATGTTAATACATTCAAGCACAAGCTATTATTTAAAAGAAAATATTTTATAAATGGTTTTCGAGTTACAAGAAATGGTTCGAAAATGGGATTATCTCTATTCCCAAGCACTTGTTGCATCGTAAATTATTTGGTATCTGCATTTCTAAGTTAAATAATAATTTTAGAAAAAATGTAAAAAAACATTTCTTCGTGCATTTAGTTCTGTAATTAAACACTTAGATTACTTGTTTAGACTGAATTAGGCAAATTGTTATTATGTATTTTCCTTAAAAGTCATATGAATTTGCATCATCGTCTCCTTTTCGTGATCTGAATAGTAACTTGTAAACAATCCCAGCTAATAGACCACCAGCAAGTGGTCCAACCCAGTAGATCTTATCAATAAACAAAATTATAGTTAGGTAAAAGTGTCATTGAAAATATGAAAAAAAAATGCTTACCCAATGGTCTTGGAAGTCATTCTGAATGACTGCAGGTCCGAGAGATCTCGCCGGATTCATGCTTGATCCTGTAAGCTTAACCTAGATGGATGTAACAAAAATGAAAATGGATAAATGGATAACAATAATGATTCAATATTACCGCCATCATATGAGCAGCTGTTATGGAGAGGCCAATAGCAAGTGGTACCGAACCATTTACATCTTTACGGCGAGAATCGGAAACACCTTTCACGACGAAGACAAGAAGGAAAGTAATAAGACATTCGATAAGTATGGCCTGTCCAGAGGTAACATCTGCATTAGGTAATGTAACACCTAGATTGACACCACCTATAGCACTTGGAACGGCAACCTATTCAAAACATAAGAATTTATAAGTACGCATACATATTTTCTAAATAAAATTGCTTTGGAAATAGTACTTTTATGAGCGCTGCTCCAGCAATCGCACCAATGCATTGCATTATGATGTAGAAAATGCCTTTGAGTAAACTCATTTCACCAACAATCATAAAACCAATTGTTACAGCCGGGTTGACGTGGCATCCACTTACATGTCCGAAAGCCTAAGAAAAGGGTATTCATATGTTTATATGTATTCAAAAGATATGTATTCCAATAAAAATCGCCATAAATTTATTTTATACGTATTTTATTCAATTACTCAACTATAATTTTATTTTTGTGAATTTTATGAATTGATAAATTGAAGACATTTGAGTCATACGTACATATGTACTTATAAAGTAAACTTCATGTTTTCGTTATTATTTAATAATCTTAATAAGCCAAAACTACAATTTATATATTCATAAAACACATAGCTATTGTTGCATTATAAATATGTTATACAAATTTTCCAGAAAAACATATAAAGTGTTCAGTACGAATATGCAGTGGGAACATCTGGTTTACGGGCATCACGAATAATCCATTACTCATGAAAATCATCGATTAAGCCTCGATAGAGGTTAGATGTATAAATAAGAATCGAAGCAATTGCGATGTTCTGATACATAAAGTGCGTGCCCCATTCACGAGCGAGCGATTGCCTTTGCAGAACCAACGTTCAGTGAACTCTTGCTTACAAAAACAACGTAAATTGATATCATACGATTAAAACTTGAAGTCAAACGTAGTCGTATGAAAAGCATTTAAACTATTTCAACGCTCATTCACATTATAAGGCAGGCCAACATTCACACAGGTTCACAGGCATGTTTTTAACCCCCACTTGAAAGTGATTTTTATTAATGAATTGGAGAACTGGGCACACTAACTGCACGACTTTGAGTATCGATCTTAGACAAGTAAACAGCATTCAGTTTGTTGAAATGAAATGTTGTCTTGTACCTTGGGTGGACCTCCACTCTGTACTGCACAACACCTGCTAAATCTTGTACGCACTTCCATCGGCATTAATCAATGTTTACCTGCGTGCGCATTCGTCATTTACACATACACATGCATTCGTTCAGAGTCTCTTAAAACAAATTCGTTTCTTTTCAGTTTTTTGCCAATCATCAGCGACTGAAGTGTGCAACCTAAATTTTCCCGAATATAACCTTGATTTTCGCTTAACGCAAATTATGGATATTGCTATCAATTCAACACTGAATGTAACCAAAGGTTATGGAACTTTGAACAAGTTTATTTGGTCAGAAGATGAAAAAAATGTTGATGTTAGATTCAGACTGCTATTATTTAACCCTTGTGAGATTCTTGAACGCTCACAGCTGACAAGTTTCACCTACTTGAGCCGGATTGATATCGTACATTTTCATTTAAAACCTGCAACACGACGTTTAATATGAATAGACAGCATATTAACTGATGATGGTATTTTTAAAGCGTTAAGACCTCCGCTTAAGGTAATTTGCTTGCTTGGTGCGCTACAGCTCCACTAAATGATCGCTTTAAATCGACACTTGTAAACTTATGCATATCTCCGCTATTTATGTTAATGTATTTATTGGTATACACATCTTTGGATGTAGGTATGTATATTTTCTTGAGCTGATTATTGGTATAAAATATAAGTTGGGTTTAGCAACACATGACACAAAGTGAATGTTGTTGTCGATAGAGTGTACGCTGTATATTAATTCTTTAGTAACATGCATTTGATTAACATTATTGCAGTTTGTATATTTGCTCTACTGTGTTCGCAGCGAAGAAGAAATTGTATTTTAAGTTTAAAATAAGTTTAAAATAAGTTTTCCGAATTCTATAAATTGAAAACGAAAACAAGGTTATGCTGTCGATTCAAGCGTTAATATTTAGTGAATTCGAATTTTGAATAGCAATATCATTATGAATACATATTTTGTAAAGTTCAGGGCCACAAATTTGGTGCACAATTTATATTTTAATTACATGTTAAGGAAATGTAATGATCAACTACAGACTAAATGAGAAAACAACGAAATACAAAATACCAAACTAATTGCTCACATGGATAGGTATTATGATATTTCAAATTATGAGTTGTTTGCTTATATTATGTACATTGGAATGCAACTCAAACGTAATCATAAGTGTATATGGTTTAAATAATAAATCCTCTATAAGATGTTATTATTACTGATTTTGATTATTACTGATTTTATTATTATTTTATTCGTCGCATTTACGTTTGGTTTGCTATTGTTTCTTGAAGTTCAATATCCCATATTCTTTTATGTTCAAATTAAGTCCAATTAAGTTATTTTCTCTCTACTATTTTCCTAGAAATATTTACTACAAGTTTTTTTTAAAGTTGCTGTGATAACAGAAACAAAATTCTCAATTGTACAATTTAATTCATTATTTTCTGAAGTTCTTCACCCATTCATTTTATTTTATCTAATCTGCGTGACTACTACCAAAAACATACACGTGGTGTTTCATAAACATAACACTTTCGACCAGAAGCAATTCGTTTCTTTATACGGAGAATTGAAATCACAGAGATGGTTATCGACAGTAAGTAATAAAATAAAACTGAAAGTAATTCATTTTATTTTGTTCATAAGCATCATCTTTGTATTGTTGCTGAGGCAGCCGATCACAATTTCACATTAAGAAATATATTGATACTCATTGTCATAAACAAATCACATATCCATCTAGATTACTTTTACCTTATGAGGGTGATCTCTACTCACAAATTAACTTTTTTTTAATACATAGAGCTAACTCCCTGATGGTAAAATTAAAATTGAAATTTATTGCTGGTGCAGATTATGTCAAAATGAATAAATACTTTTAAATGTCAACACTCGAGACACCGCTTGAATGTCTAACTTCCACGAGAGTCTTATTGCTTTGTTTATTATTTATAAATGATTCTTCGGTTTTCAAATGGGGATATGATGGCTTGATAAGGAGGTAAGGCAACTCAGTTCGCTCAAGGCTCACAATGAATATTGCGCCATTGACTTTGGTAAATTCATCAAATCTTCTGTTCTGTGATGTGAGGTGTACTTTAAGATAATCTTATTGTTATTTATTAATTATCTATTTTGCCATTGGCGCGAGAATTTTGTGCGGGCAGAGCTGTTCATTTGGTATTGATCGAATTGAATAGAATGTTTGTGTACAAATATATATGTATGTAGATAATTGCGAACGGTGCTTAAACCGAACGACGCTAAGTCGATATGAGTGTTGATACGGGCACTGCAATTGAAGGTGGGCCGCTCGGTTGCTAGTAATACCCGTACGTTACATACTCACTTCTCCGAATCAACAAAAGAACAAGAAAAGAAAAATGTGTGGTAAATGCTGAAGAAGGTGGTATTGACTTCAGCATAAATGAGTGATACCAAACGAATCTGATTGTAAAGTCTCATTGTGTGATCTACTCTGTCTGACCTAATTCGCTGAAGAGACTTGAGCCTGCGAGCGTCAGTATTGATGTCAGGTTAAATATAATTTTAAATGAGTGGAAATTCTGCATATAAAGATAATTGGATATTGAAGATCTTAATCATAACGGCGATGGGTTACATATTCACTGACTTTGAATCAGCGGTTAATTGGCCAGAAAACAGCAGATGTTTTTAAATTAAGTGGGAGTTCCATTTACAAGTTTTCGTATTAAATTTCAAAGTGGGTAAGAATGTTCCAAACTAATGTGTCTAAAAAATACCAAATGATCGGTTTCGTTGATTCTATTAAATTCAAATTATTTCTATCCATCTGGCTTTCGGTTCGGTTTACACCACAAAATAGCTACATAGTAACAAAATATGAGAATCTGAATGGTTTTCGAAATCTGAAATCATTCATTTTCACATATTCATCTAACCCTCTGTGTATAGATTGAGAAACAATATATATATATATATATATATATATATATATATACACTGGGTGTCATTAATATTCGGTTTTCTACTTGAATATATTAAAAATTGTAGTTACAGGTTACAGACAAGTGGTTTTTACACCATTCCATTCCTGCTCGGTAACACTCTTAATTTTCTTTAAGATTATCGATTTTATTGAATAAAAACCACTTACCATTACCACAAGATATTTAATTTTTGCCAAAAACTACTAAAAAACTACTTTCATTAATATTCGGTTTATTATTATTCTATTTAATTAACATTACAAAAAAACACACCAAAATTGATTTAGTAGTTGGTAGCGTATCCTTTATTCTCCAAAACAAGGGATAATCGCTTTGGCATATTACTAATAATTTTGTGAATGTACACTTGGGTTATTTTCGCTCTCTCTTGCTACAGCCTTATTTTTAACCCGTTGACTTAACACTAACTCTCGTTTTTCAATCGACGTGTTCGTTCCTTTGCGGCCCATTTAATTTTGATATTACTGTAGAACAATTTTCGACGAAATTATGAAGGAATATGGCGTAGAAATAAAAATTTAAAACTATCATGCAAATTTTAGCATAGGGTTCTTTGATTTATACCGGATTAGAAATGCAGGTTAAAAATCCGAATATTAATGAAAGTTGTTTTTTGGTGTAAATTAATAATATCTTGTGGTAATGGTAAGCGATTTTTATTCGATAAAATAGATAATCTTAAAGAAAATTAACGAACGCTTGTATGTTGCTCAGTAAATTTAATTGAACTGAACATATCAATATTCAGAATTGCTTCTTTTAAAAATGTAAAACGTACGGTATGGAAGCTTCAAAATGTGACCACTACTCGCCTTAATGAACTGTCGGCCAAATAATCTTTTTCCTTTTCTATAGATGCATATATAAATATATTTTAATGACATTTGTTAACTATACGGGAATACTATTTTCCCATTACGTTAATAATTTGCTTAAATGTGCACTTAAATTATATATGTAGCTGTTGATGATCACAATAGTAAGACCACAGATAATTATATTTTCTGTAAGATTATACACTCTAGTGGAAAGTTTATACAGTAGAAAATAAATTCAAATTATGGATTTAATTGCGCTTAGTTACATCTAAACATTAAGTGGATAATTAAATAATCGGGAATAATATTTTCCCTCAGAATTTGGCTGATTCAGGGTAATATTTTCACACAACCTCATTTGTTCGACTTCGAAACAATTAAATGCGTATCAAATCTATTTATCTGAATTATTTCATATAATTACTACATATTGCAATTTGATTTCTGTTAAAAAGAAAAAAAGTAAACTTACACGATTACATCACATATATAATAGAGTATGCACCACATAACATATGCCTACTTTGGGAAGACAACAACATAGCCAACGACTGAAATATCAGGTATGTATAAACATGTGCCTCATTATTTACTATATCCTATCACATTACCTATGTATTAAGAAAATAAGCTTTGTGTAAACCCAAAGGACACTCTCCTTAATTCCGTCAAGAGAAAGATATTTAATTAGTAGCCGCCAGTTTTTTATTCATGCAATGTACCTATGGAATCGACTCTTAAAAATACTGAACACTGAAAATCGTTTTAGAAGAGAATTGTTTGAATTCTTAAGAAGCAGCAATAAAACTTGCGATGACTTGCTCACTTTTTACTTTCTTTCTGCTTTTATATACTTCTCATTTTCAATTTTATATTTTGTATAACATTTTAAACTATAAATTGTATGCATTGTTTTTATAATTATAATTGTATTCGTTATTGTGAAACCTGTGCGAATCAAAAGTTGACAACTAACATACGCTCCATATGCCCATACCCCCAAAAAAAGCAGATTAAACCTTGTATATAAGAATATCCCTGCTCAACGTCGCCTATAGGATCCTGTCTTAAGTTTAGCTTCAGCTAAGAAGGTCTTCGAGTCCAAGACCGAATCTCCGGTATAAAAATTGAGTCAACTTCGGTGTAAAATTATACATTTTTGTGTAAGAAATATAAAAAGTACTACCATAAATAGCATCATTAGGAGTTTGATGGATGATCGCTTTATAAATAAATCGCTTAACCCTGACATTTCATAATTTGGATGCAAGACGGAGTTACTTACAAGAATATTTTCTTAGACTTGATTAATAGTACATGATTGCTCATATCAAACGCATGGGAATGATTTATTAATCACTGTGCGTTATATGTAAACGACAAAAATAAAAAATCTTAACAAAATGTGTTGTTTTGTAAGTTCACTTACCTGGGCTAACGCAGCAACTGTCAAACCAAAGCAGAAGGCGATTTGTACCACTGATGGATCATTTGCACTAGCACAGCTTCCAACTCCAATGAATACAAGTAAGAATGTTCCAACTAATTCGGCCAACAGAATTTTCCATATATTTTTATTCTCCGTGATGTCACTCACTCCTACTATTGAAGACATATCTACAATTATAAGAAATGTATGTTATGTTTTATATGAAAGAATGAAAAACCATCTAGATGTCAGTAGTAAAAATGTGAATCTATCAGACCTATAACTCGCAATTTGTGTTTTCTGTTAGTACCAATGTTACTGTATTCAATAAAATGTTAGGAACTAATCATTAGTAACTAAATGTATATATATTGCCATTAACTTATAGGTAGACATATTCAGAGTTGCATAATTTATTGCATAAGTTCATATTCCCTAACATACAATTTCGAGTTCTACGTCAAGTAATACATTTTAAATTAAATTTTTAAATTAGTATTATGTATCATATTAAGAATTTCTAGTTTCTAATTGACAAGCTATAATGTATCCCAAAACGTTGGTAGTTCTCACTTATCAAACTCATCACTGACACAATGTAAGTATAAAAAAATAAAAAAATAACCTTCAACGAATGCACGTAATCTGTTTAAATGAAACATTATTTTTCGCGGTAGTTATATAATAGTTTATTGATAAGCGTTCTTTCCACAACTGAATTTAAGAGCATCGCTGTGAAGGGACTGCAAGTGGTGTTCCAAGATGAGGCTTAGAAATTTTAGTCTCTAGCTAATTAATGACATCAATTTGAACTCCCTTGAAAAATAAACAAGTAATGAACACTCAACAAGTATCATTTTGTAAGCACCTATTTATCAGTGCATTGAAACATGAAACATGTAAATAAAATGTATACATGCATATACAGCTGTTCACGCGACACTGCATTTGATAGCATTTGAAAGCCTCTTTAGCTGCACCATTATCAGGTTCTGTTACCGCATTGTGATGTAAAATAGTTGATAATGAAACGCACTATTGTGGTTGGAGGTGTAAAATGCTCGAACGTTATATGGTATTCAGTGAAGGTGAAAGTCCCCTTGAATTTAATTGATAGGGGTGGTTGTGTTTATTTGACAACACAATAATTACACAATAACAGTGACGGAAATTATATCATATCGTATGATACCATCATTTTCAAGTGATTTACAAGTATAAATGATTTCTAATACTAATACTCGATAGAAATCGGTAGTTTTAGTTTGATTCGATTTTGAGCAAATTATTTCAAAATTTAAAGGAATATTGTTTAAGGTAAGCATTTTACATAACGCTATTCATAATTAAATATTATTAATTATAAAAACAGCGGATTCAGAAAGTTACTGATTAGATACCAATGATAAAATCACTTTAAAGACTATTTTGTGAATGAGAAATATTAATTCCATTTTAATAGACGTCGGCATATTCACGTTTTAAGATAAATGATATTCCAAAGCACAATTAAATTATGTTTCTCTAAAATGCCGAAGACCCATAGTACGTTACTGTATAAAGAGTAATAATATTACGAATGTTTTAGTTTACTATATTTAGTCGTAAAACAATGCATGTGAGGTAACTTAAAATATATATTAAAAATGAATTAGCAGAGCACAATAACATAAGATAAGCCTGATAACTAGCTTAACCCTAACGCAACATAACTCCCCTCCAGCATAATTTTACGAGCAACGTTCATAAAGATCCCGATCGTCCCTGATGTTGTCGACACATGACGTCCAGTTAACTCCTCATGTCAAACGGCACACCTTTTAAATTTCCTCGCAGAGAACGGTATTCCGATTCTAAACCGAAAAGTTTGAGAGGGCCTAGCTTCTTAGCAACCACTGGTGTTTTGTGTGCTATTGTTCTATTACGAGTAGAAGGGACCTACAGTTTTATGCCGACTCCAAAGGGCCAAGTTTGAGAAGCTTCTTCTAGACGGTTATACTTTTCGAGCATTGTCAGTGACACGAAAAGGGTGGGGATATGAAAATTATTCTTGCCGTACTGCAATTTGAACCTAGACGCCGAGGTTCAAGTCGACGCACGGACCCACAACACCGCGGCTGCCAAATATATTAACTTATATTACAATTAATAACTATATTAAATAAAAATGTGAACGAGTGATTTTAACAACAAGAGGCAATTGCAATAGCAAAACTATATGAACCAACAAAAAACGTCTATAAACTATTAAATGGATAAGTACGTACGTTTTATGTTTAAAATATGTTTTTAGTTTTAATTAAACACCTTTGAATTCAGTTTACATAGTTTAGTCGGAAACTTGTGAGTTGTAATATATTTCAATTAAGTGGTTTAATGTGGCACTTAGTTGTATGCTATTTTATGAGGAGCATTAAATTTTAAATTGTTTTTGGGACGTAATTATATGCTAAATATTCAAATTCATTGACAAAATTGACGACCAGTAGCAAAATGTCAATGGCAGATATTTGACAAAATAATAAATTCTTTAAAATTAAGTTCTTATTGAAGTCAACGCGTATCTTCTATGTTGATGTGTAATAAATATATATTAACGTTTATTATTCATTTATTCCTAACTGCACTTAGTTATTGCTAGTAGTATTTGTTGATTCTTACCATTGCCTTGAGCAAGGGATTTATCTGTGTACAAAGAAATAAAAGCGGATAAGTAAATTCACATCAGATATACAAACTGCGAAGGTAAGACAACCTTTCGAATGAACCAATATGAATATGACAGATATATAATGCAAACATAATTGATCCAAACTCCTTTATCCATGGCCAACAAAATTGTTTCCAGTTTTATGTAATGAGATGCGTTTAAGAAACTATTTGGATGGGATGAATAATATTTCTGAGCATAACATACTTGGAATAGATTATAAATAAATTATATTTCAAACATTTAGTATATTAAAACAATCACATAGGCAGCATTCAATAATATGTTGAAAAATGTTCTTAAAATTCTAAAATCAGTGTCAGCTGATTTGACACATAAACTGACTCACATCTGGTTTAAGATCAATAATAATAATATACATACATATGTATGAACATAATTCCTACTCACGATTTCAGCCGGTAATTGAATCTTAGGTATGCAATACGATACATCCGCATATATCGGAAATAGAATAATAGAACGAGCAGGGCATACCCAATAAGAATACAAATTGAATGACAATATTCCTATATACAAACATATGTAAATATGAATATTAATTATACTTATTCATTGCCTTTGTGATTTAATCTGCTTTCTACACAAAACAATTTCAAATATAATTTTCCCAAAAAATTCAAAATATTTCTTCTATTGTTCACAATTTATTATCAAAAATGAGACACTGTACTGGCCACAAAACACGTTCTATTTCTCCATATTTTTGAAAATTTCTAAAACCTGATACGGTTTTTGTGTAAATATGGAAATATTTGCTTCAGAAAATATCTTAATTAGTTTACAAATAGCTTTAAAGCACGTAGTTGAGTATGTGCGTTCGCATCGACTTTGAAATAATAATTAGTTCACTTGTTTGCTTTTCTTATCAACCAAATGTTTAAATGGAATGAGAATAATTTTAAATGGGCCACTATGTACTTCACTTTGTTAGCCTGTTAACGAGAATATGTATTTGGTTGAAGATTGTGTTTCGTCTTTCTGTGATATCTATTTGAACAGTAGTATATTCGAATTCTACATCGAAACGAATCTGTTCAAAGGTCATTACTATATTTCTAGATGACAAATATTACTCAGCCTTCGTTCATTTTACTCAGTGCAGCTTATGAAACTATTGTTGATAGTTTGAAAACTGTCAATGAGAATTGATACCATTATTCCGTCCGTGTATGCATATGTAAACCTAAGTTTTATACAGAGACTTAAAAGAATCAAGTGAATGACTTAGAATATTTCTTAATTGTTAAGAATTTATTTCTATTAGTTATCAAATGTTTCCTAAACATATTCCAACATAAATTATACCACATTCGTGTTGTCCACAGTAATATCAGATAAATAATTTACAACATCGTAAACTTCAAGTTCAATGTTAGATTTCCGTTTAGTTCCATTAAGCCATTTAGAGTCTGTCGTGTTAACAGCAATCATCTTCATGCCTGAGTTATTATCAAGCAGATACTTAAACAGTGGTTCATATTTGTCACGAATATCCAATTAAAAAGTTGCTTTAGTTACTATTGATATTTTTAACATTAATCCATATTCGCCGATTGTTTAACCACTGATCGTGATTCCTAATGAAATTCAAATGATTTTAAAATCATTAATGAATGAATTTCTTGTGAAGTAGGTATATATTACGAATCTTGCCAAACCAGTAATTGAAAGTACTGTAATTCTTGGCTTTCGGTTTAACTTTTCATGGCAAGATGCTGTATTTCTCTTCTCCACTTTCGCTGGAATAGTTTCATTTTCTCTCTTTTAATTTTCTATTGTAGTTTTGTTTTTTTTTTGGATTACAATACAAGTGCGTGATTGTCAGTGGTCTTGCTTTCATAAATGTTCAATAGGCAATTTGAAGTGCAAGCGATACCCATATGTATACATACAAATGTGCATACCTTCTTATGCACATATCAACATACATACGCATATAACATGTGCGTGGATTATAAGCGAATTTTAGATTTTTTGCGGATATTTTTTCGGAATCGAACAGATTTCAGGTCAAGTTCACGTTCAAGTTTGTGTGTTTGGGCCGAAGTAGGTACTTGTATCGTCTCATAAATTAACATGGATTTAGCTACTTTGGGTGAATAAAATTGTGGGAAATTCGAAGACGATCGCTTGAAGTTAATATAAGAGTGCAAGGAGAACTAAAGTAAATGCTTTGAAGAACATTAGTTCCATATGTGCGAATGGATCGGCGAGAGCGGTAAAAAACAATTTTATTGTATAATTATTCGAAAGTGAAACTTTTCATTTAGACCTTAGGCTATGAGTGTACAGGCAAATTGATTGTATATCGTTTATATTATGTCTGGTCTAATATTTGTTTGTCAACAGAACGGGTTTACTATTAGTGATGCAACCCAGCCTTTTGCATTGGTCTCTTTAAATCACAATTTTATATATTTGATTATTTACAGTAATCTAGGGTTTTTTCTTAATTACTTTCTGTATATGCATGTACCTATATTAATCGGAAAATCACAACATATTTATTTTTTCTTGCTTGTTTGTAAATTCAAATTATCCGGAAACTCGTAAAAGTTCTTAAAATAAGTGAAAAAACTCGTATACAAAGCAGTTATTTGTCAACCAAGATTAGGCAGAAATATATTTAAAATTTTAACCAACTATAATAAGAACATTGCAGAAGTTGATGATCTATGCTCAAATTATATTAGTTTCTTCTCATAATAATCACACCGCTTTTATTTTTGTGTACGAAATTATAGTAGAGTACAATGTCGCTAACTTTTGATACAATTGTGTGCAATCTTCTTCGTGGTAATTTCCAATCATTATGTATAATCACTGGGAATGAATGCAGTGTATATTCACACATGTGTGTAGACTAAAATTGTTTTGTTGAATGTTTACCTACCGTGAGGCAATTACTATAGAAAACCACATGTAAATATACATATTTACGTACCATCATTAGTTCAATAGATTTGTCAACCAAGATTTTTTGTTTGTTGAAAATAGAATGAGGAACTATTTAATAAGATTCAAGGCGGTAATTCGATGTAGACAGATAAAAATACGAAGCGATTCGGCAATAAAATGTAGAATATTCATAAGAATGGTAAAAGATGAATGTGTCTGCAGCCGCTACATCTGTAAAATCTATTTTATATTTATAATTCCAATACATTTGTTAAACTTTAAAGCCGAATGCAATTTTACGATATGTTTTAAATATCTTTCAAAGCTATTTTTACATTCCTTTTAATGATAACTGGCTAGACCCTCAAGAATTGTTTGTAGCATTTTACCGCCAGTGTAATCGTTAAAATTAATGGGACCGAAGACAATGTTATCAAGTAAAACTAAGCAATCTACGCATGTGTATGTACAAGCGCCAAATAATGTTAGTTACTAATCTAAAGAGTGTAAGCTGACAAGGGTATGCAGACTAAATTTGAATGATAAATCGACTGTCAACTCGTGACTTATAATCTACAAAATATATACGTACATACATACTACTAAAAATAAAATGTGTTCATGTATTTATATATTACTAGCTGTAACCGGCACGCGTTGCTACGCATATTAAAAACTATAGCTTCGCATGAAACAAAAAAAAATGTGTACCAAAACCTTTTTCACGGAATTCTGAACAAAGTCGCCAAAGACATCAGTGCTTATCTGTTACCATTTAAGAATCTATAAAGGTTTGACCTTTACAGACATTGATTTTATATATATAGATTTATATATTTTTATTTGTTAATTTGAATAAAAATTAAGATGATATCTCGGTTATACATACACAATTAACAGGTAGATTGTCGATAAGCATCAATACAGTCATTGCTATATTAAAAATACGTAACACATTTTATGCTTTACTGAAATTGGTTCAACCGCTAAGCGAAGCTTTTCAACATGAAGCGAACAGAGCAAAATTCGCAGGACAATTTTAGAAATTGTGTTGAAATTTTAATGATGATTAGTAATGTAATGTGATCTACGAAACTGCCTTTATTTCTGAAGTATCTGAAGTAAGGCGTTATTTTCTTCGAAAAGGTTCAACTAGATTTATGTTGGTATAAAAACTTATGCTGGATTTTTTCCTGAAAATCAATATGTTGCCATTTCGGTTATGAGTTAGGTATATACCTACAAATATGAAAAGAGTGATAACGCTAAATTTCTTCTAGTTGCAAATCCGTGAAACCTTCTCGTAGCATAACAACGACATATTGCGTGTTTATTAAGTATTCCGAAATTAACAAAGAGCTCCCAACGCCATTTCCAATGGTAAACACAAACAACTTACGCATTGATTTTTGTCCTCTGCTCATCAAAGAAATATGACACATTTTATTAATCTTCGCGGAACTACTTTCTTGGATATTTTTTGTGTTTACTCCAATCACCTGAAACTCAAGCTGCAACTACAATCAAATGGAATTACCGCAGGCTAGTGACCTGTGGACATAATTGCTTTTCAGACAAATATCTATACATGCATACGCCCATATGCACATGCCAAAAGAAGTCTGAAAAGTTTCGCTTCGAAGAGGGAATAAAGCCATATGAAGGCCATAATTGCTGTAAAATTAGAACAAAGTGCCTGTGGAACAAGACTTTTAAAGTTCAATTCACCTCATCCGAGTTAAAGGACATGTGTAGGACAAGAAATTTGCTGCTTTATCAAGGTCGTATGGTAACTGTACCTTACATTTAGTTCATTCGTTGCTATTGCATATGCTGATTTGCATACTTGTATGCAGTTTAATTCTTTATTAGTACCCTGGAAAGAAGGGAAGGAAATGCCGGTATAATTCTTTGGAAAAGAGATATCCGGGCAGAAACCTTCGTTGAAAATTTGTAATGCCTGTACATTTTTGTATCTATATATTATGTTTCCTAGTGCAATATATAGAAGTTGGATTCTTCATAAGAATGTGGCCAAGAGAAGTGGAATCAGGTTGATTGTTTAGGTAAAGGACAATCAACAAAATGTGACCCATATGCATTAGGAATTATTACACATAAACTCGGGATTACAGACCATCGTCCAGTCATTACTTTTTATTTAAGTACGCAGAAAACGAACCTTTAAAGGTAATATTTTCACTTCTCTTCTCATATCGCATGAAACAGACAATAAAAATGCATTGGAATATATTCTATCATTGGCCTTAATTGAAGAAGAAAGTGTGATCAAATGATACGGTGTGAAAAATAAATGCTTATTCTCTCACATGCTTTGAGAGTATCTTCGTATACTGCTTCTAAAAGATTTATTGTGCGGAAGTTAGTTGTATTTGCATGTGTTTTATTGCATAATACTTCCCTTCGTAGCAATACAGTATTCTACTGCAACCATGTAAGTATAGTGAGGCCAATGTCTATATGCAAATTTCATGCATCGTTTCAAATAATTTATGCAGAATCACCCTGCACAATACGTTAATCTGCGGGATACGCAAGAACGTTTGATTTCATTTATTCCGCTAAGGCATAATGTCATTGTTTCAAATGCTAGAGTGCTTCATTATCACCTTATCACAGTCACAGTACCATAGCTGTAACTGTAGCCATCAGTTTTACTGTCAATTATTTAAAACTGGGAACTGAGATCGCCATCGCATGATATCGTGATTAAAAACATATTTTAAAATGTATTTCATTAACAATAATTATTATTAAGTTGTCGAAAACGATCAGGGAATGGATATAGACTTCTGATAAGCTATGGACTTATCGTCTTAGAAAGAATTTATGATTAAGACCGATCATTGATATCAATCAATAAAAATATTTTTTTACTGCAACACGTGTTATTTATGTGTGAACTTTCGTTCGAAAAGCTGATAATCAAAGTTTTCATGCATGGAATTTTTTGATAATAGATAACTTTATAAAATATTAAACATAGAGCCCAGGACTTGCACTTTTATATTAAAATAATAATTGATCTTTATGCTGTATGTGGTCAGTGAACACTTGGCTGAATCAAAACGAACAATCTAACTTTTTGGTAAAGCTGCTTGTCAAGGATAAAATGTCAAGGAAAACAATTTCCCTCAAATTAAAAAAAAAACAATAATTAATTTAATAGTTTTGACTATCGTTTTAAATAATTTTGACGTTTTATTTTAAGGAATTGATACAATGATATTTCTAGAATTATTTTCTTATTTCAGTGTGAGAAGTATTAGCTTTCGAATTCCTGTTGATAAATATCAAGAGAAAATAACTCTGCCGCCATCAATCCATCAAATGAAATTAATTAATATACACGAGACGCAAATATGTTCAACCTTTTTATAACCACACCTTCATAACAAGACTATTATTTTATTTTTCCATTTCCACGCCCCTTGGAAATACTATCATCATCGAAGGTTAGATACCATCCTCCTGTAAAATAATATCGAAAATGTGAACCACTCCTATATGTGATATTGGAGGAAGTCTCATGCACCATAAATGTGAACCACAGCATAGTATTTTCCAGGTATCAATTACGATATTTCTTTATATAAGAATAGAACATGTTTGAAAGCTTGAAATAAGTATATTGCAATAAATTATCAAATTTGAGGTAGTCCATATATTTATGGTAGACCACTATATTCAAAATTGTGCACAACACTTAGTCGTAGTCTATTTATTACATCAATATCCGTATCGTGTGTAAAACAGCAACTAATTTTACCTGTTTCTACTTTGAAAACTCAGAAGTAAATGATGTTTCATAAATAAACTAAACTTTTAAACTTTGTATCACAGATTCATTCAAGATATAATTGAAATTATTTGATAAAAACTAAATCATTTGGTATGATTATGCTTTTGAAATGGACAATGGTTTCTTATCGTTAATAGTCGGGCATTAATCTCAATTGATAATAAAAGTGGCTCCAATGGCTGCCCCTATTTCATAAAATGACTCCAAATAGGCGCACGATGTGCACACGGTTTCTTGCGGCCATAAAAGTGGACCTCTTTTATTATATCTTTATAAAATTCCCATTTGAAGATAAAAATAGCAATTGAGTATTTTCTCACGATAAGAACTAAAAACTGCTAAATTATTATATCATCAATTTTATATTACATAATCGTCGAGAAATACTTGTATATCACAGGAGACTTATCTTTTACGACATACTTTAAATAATATGTATAAACAATTTGACTCATGAGGCCAAAAATAGTGTTTAAATTTGTTTCAAGTTTATATAATGAAATATACTTACATACATAATATTAATGCATAAATATGTATATAAGTAAGTAAACATTATAGATACATCTAAAAATAGCGGAATTAATCTTAATCGAGAACAAAAATGGCAAAAATGTGCACACGGTTTCTTGCGGCCATAAAAGTGGACCTTTTTATTATATCCTTATAGAATCCGCATTTGAAGTCAAAAATGGCAAATAGCAAATCTCACGGCAAGAAAGTTGTCTCATGAGCTAATTATTGTGTATACCTTTTATTATCCTTACATAGATCCAAATTGTACCGTAATTATTAAATCGTATATATATATTTATAATATTAATGCATAAGTAAATAAGTATATAAATATAATACACATAATAACAGTGGAACGTATAGTTACATTGGGAATTTAATATTAAATATTAGAACTAATATTAAACTTAATTTAAAAACTGTTTTCCAAAAGTCATGTCATCTTGCTTGTTTGCAAAATAGATTTTTAGGTTGCAGTGTAACAAAATGGCTCTCGTTGCGGCTGATAAGCCAGCCTGAAGATGTTTGATTTTCATTAAATTTGTTGCAAATCAAAATTCTAACTATTTGCAGGAGTAAGTCAGTCAGAAACCGATATTTATAATTATTTGTTTTCACTCTAGACACTCGAAAGTTCAGCGTTATTTTTAAAGTTCTTAATTGCAGAGCAATTGATGTTAATTGAAGTACTAAAGTGAGTACTTCGAGAACAGTGTTAATATTTATTTTTTGAAGAGCTATGTACGTGTATATATGTATGAATAAAGTAAATTTGGTGTGAGTTGTATTTGAAAACAAAGTCGTGATATATAGAGAAGCAGTTAATTTTTGGGTACATATGTATGAAATAAAGTACAGAAATAATGAATTGAAAAGTAGATTTTATGATAAAAATAATGCCTGTAAAGCGCCGAAAAGCAACACTTGACTCAGAATGTCTGTAATCAAAAGATATGTATGCCGCATCCAACATTATTTATTCACCAGGAAATCCTTGGCCGTGCCTTCTGTTGACAAGTGAAATATGTATCTTCTCTTACTTGCGTTAAATATCGTTCGTGTTATTAACCTTTCTGTATGTGATTTTTAATTGTAATTGAATCTGGGGAACTGAAAACAAATCGTCATCCATTGCCTTGTATTGCGCGTTTCTTAAAATTTTGCAAATTGAAGTAGATTTTTTATTGGATACTTAAAGAAATAAATCTGTAAGAAAATCTCTGTGAAGTACTATACAGATTCTTTGGTAAACATGTTTATTATGCAGCTATTTGTATCGGACATCTGCAATGATGTATTTGATATTTTATTTTTACCTAATCAAATTTATGTTCTGATGCGAATTAGTGATGAGGAAATTAATGTCTATAAATATATATATGTATTACTCGACAAGAAAAATTATATCTGCATCATTAAAAAAATACTAAAAGCGAGACAATAAGTGATGATCATTGTAGCTAGCACGTATAGCCTTAATTGTTTATTATATAAATTCAGCTGATACTTGATTGGTTTTTTTTTCATATCAGAGTATTGCTGTTATGGATATATTCAAGAAAGAACTGCGAAAGTGTCTCGGCTATTATTGGAAAACGTAATATTTTTGACTTTAACCATTCGATACTGAATGTTTTTCGTTGCACGCTGTGTTACCGATTACTAAATAAAATCGAACATGATAGCAATGTTTAAAATTATTCATATTCAAAATATGTACATAATATATTAAAGCCGAATGAATTTTGTAATATTTAAAAAAACCTGAATCAAAAAGAATAAAGGTGTTGAAATAAGAATTCAATAAAATGTCATCTTTTGTCGAATTATAGATTATATTTTATTTTAACTGCTGCTTTAACTATGACTGACAAACAAAATTCCCATCCACCTCGGTGGCGCTACCAACCCGGTGGATATTTAAGCACTAATAGAACATCTTATCTGTAAACTTGCCACTAGAAAACATAACATCGTGCCCATCTTGTATTTACATATGTCATAAGAAAATATAAAGTTTATTTATTAAAGAGCAATATTAAAACAAAATGCTGAATACTCTTACATCATATCTGCGACATTGAACTAGGATTTTAATTCTTGTTACGAAGCAGTTATCTATCATATGTACTTCATTCCACTTAACTTTTGTTTACTTGCTTTCCTCATAGCAAAAAATGTAATACCCGAATACGGCGTTGAAGTATATTATTTATACGTTTGCTTAGTTTTATATAGTTATATATGTACATATGTATGTATATAATATAAACAGAAATGGTTTACAAATTAAATTTCTTCATGTGTTCAGAATGTGTTTAACATTATATACTTTCTTGTCTGGCTTTGATGTCTACTATGTATTGAAAATATAATTTTTCATATTGAATTTAATATTTCACTATATTTTAAGAATTCATATAAATCCGTTAAACGATGGAGACCAATAGAGATAAACGAATTAGTCCTAGATTAAGGAATTTACATATAAACTTTAAATGATCGTATTCTGCAAGAAAAAAGTTTATATTCTACTGACTGCATGCTATGACCTACATACATGAAGTAATAAAGTGAATGTTTTGCGTAAATATTCATTACAAACATGTGCACGTACGTACATATGTGAAGGTAAATAGTACAACGTTTTTAATATCGTAATTTATATTTTGTTGCAGTTAACTATGAAAATATCAAACTTTAAGTAGAGACGAACACAGACTGAAAATGTTCTTTAAATTTAAATATCTGTAAGCCCCGAAACACACATTGTAATATTAAAATTGATATGTTTATCGAAATTACATACAATAAACTGTGGCATCCTCTAAAATCAAACGAGAACTAAGCAGCGCATGTATGAACATTGATAAAAAAATATGAAGCACGTTATAAAGGAAAACAATCACTAACCTGCTTTCTCGACCATCGTTCTGGATGTGTAGTTTCGCACCTCCAAGAAATAATTATGGTTTATATCGGTGTAGACTTAAAGAATTCACTAAAATTATCGCTGCACCTGAAAATCAATTTTTCGCGATTCGCACTAACAAACCGTACACGTGCACGCAGAAGAAGAAAACAAGTCAAAGATTCAGTAGCCGACTTGAACGAGACACCAGATAACTATTTGAAAGTTTACTCTTATACTATACACAAATGGAAAATTATTTAAACCAAAACTATTAACCACGTTGAAAACAGAGTGTGGGTATCTGGAAAGAAAGTTTTTTTTTCACTCAAATCAACGACGTGTTTGGTACCTTGGCGTTTGGGTGTTGACTGAGGACTTTATAACATGCTGCTCGAACGTAAGTTACTATCTCAAGAAATAATCGTTTGCAGAGGTATGTATTTTTTTTATAAATTTAATTTACTGCGAGTCTGCGTGATATTAATCTCACAGGTTGCTTGCGCTGCCGCTTTCGACGTTCGAATAGAAATAAATGGAAACTCTAAGCCGCAAAACTGATATAGTCGAACGACTTCAGAAGTAAAGTTGTGCGGCAGACTGCTAGATGAATGGCAGAGCCAAATGGCAGAAGAGTTAGGAGGTTCGTTGGTCGTTTGTTGTTGGTTGGCTTGCAACCAAACAAAACAAATTCCTTGGTGGACTTTGCTTGGAAAGTGATAGCAAATATAAATTTGTAGCAGACATGAATGAGATGTTAAGTTGTATTATTTCAGGCTATTACTGTTCATATAATTGAAGTTTGTTTGATTGGCCGTTGCAGTTCGATTAGTCAGTATGATTGGTTTGACTCGTTGGATACGTTTACTTTTTATCAACTGAACCTCTGTGCAAATAGTATTAATAACTAGTTGAATGGTGACATGATTACAGAATCAGTCATGAATCGGTTAAAGTCTTGAAAGACAGGTATGCGTCGTGTTTTGACGCTTGAAAGATTTAAGGAGAATGAATTATCTAATTGACCAATAATTAATAATGAGAATTAAGTTGCATAAAAGTACATTAGTGGTTACACATTGGCGAAATGTACTGTTTTGTGTTTAAATTACCGTAAAAAACGTGTAGTTACACACAGTAGGAAATGAAAATCATCGGTGAGTCATGAGTTCAAGAGTTAGGAGTGTATAACATTACTGTTTAAAATCTGCGTACAATGACTGACACTTACAAGTCGAACTAAAACTCATTTTTCTAGAAATTGTATTATCATTCATTATCCATTTGGTTCACATTCTACGAATAGAGACATTTTTTAACACGGAACAATTTTAGCTTTAGCTTTTACGCACCAACAACACTCTTAGCCTGAAATGTATCTTTGCCCTCATATTAACTTTTTAAGTGGAGTTCCATTTATTGAGATCGAACCAACGAACTGCTAAGAGACGTGCTCAGTTAAGATTGTCCAAATTAAGATTCTGATTTGGGTACTATACACAAGCCATTTGAACACAAATACGTTTCCGTCTAGAATGAGTGGCGCTCAAGTTGATACGAACAAGTTAAAAAAATATTGACACATTTTCATTGCCAGAATTGAGGTTAGCTGCGTCTGCTCCAGAGAATAAGAATGCGCGAAGTTTATATTATTTCAGCTCTCCTTTTACTTCATATATATATATAATATGTATTTGTTATACGCAGACATATTTCGCTTTTAGTTGAAGTGTATCTTTGCAATATGGTTTCTAATAGTGAATAGTAAACAAAACATTGGTTCAAAACCTGCACTTATTTTTATTGCACATACTAGATGGTAAACATTTATTTTTTGTATTGTTTTATAGACCGCGGTCCAACCATTGAAGGTCGTGGAGATGAGCAGGTGATGTCAAAACTGTGTTGCCTGATATTCATACCATGACACAAAGATAACACTTGTAGTTGGTACTTGTTCATGGTTGCTGGCGCTTTCGGGTGAATTTGACTTTGAGAGAGGTTTGGAAGCTTAAATGAATTTTCGTTATTTTTGACAGTTCTACCGTAATCGATAGTTGCGCTTTGTTAACCACCACAGAGATTTGCTATTGGGCGAAATGTGTACTTTCTGTGCACCAATCTATCTGACCCGCTTTTAAATTGTCTCAAGCTGGCGTGAGAGTCAATCTGGAAAAATATGTTTTGCCTTAAGCGCCAACACCATTTCGACTTTACCTTGACACATATATCTTTTGTGAACTTGAAGTTCTCATGTACATATGGTAGCTAATGTGATATACACATAAGCCACAATGAGGACTAAATTAATTGTTTACACACGATATCATGTTGATTTCTATCAGTCAGGGTGTGAGAGAGGACACTTTCGTTTTTGCATACATATTATCAGGACAAAGTTTCACAGTGAGTAGACCAAGTTCTATCGCGGGGGTGGTCTTCTTGATATGTTAAACGATGGTAATTAATTGCCTCACGGTCCCGGTTGCGTGCACAACAGAGAAGATTAAATGGCAAAGCCTGGGGATAAGTGTATGAACAAGCCTACGAAATTAATTACAGAAATAAATTGAAAAAAATAACTGACTTAACTTGTTTTCTGTAGAATTATCATGTTGCCGAATCGGAAAAAAAAATTAGTTATTAGACTGCTATAAAATCTATAAATTGTGTGTTGAAAATTTGATGTAATTAGCTGATGGTAATCAAAAACCAGTCCAACCACTTAAGAAATCTCTCAGAGTATACATACGCGTTATAATTGCTGTACAATTGTAATCAAGGCAACATCACATCCCAAAGGAAAGCATAGTTCTGATTTGAACGTGTTGGATTCTTAATTATCTAAACTGATTGATAATCTGGTTGATAATTCAATGCTTGCCATTTACTTTTTAGGGATCATTTCTCGTATCTCGCTAAGAACACACTTAATGTTGTCTTTCAAGACTGCAACTGACGCTTTACGGACATAGACGAATAACTGCATATGAGTGATTTTGTTTATTAACTTGGGTATGGCTTGGGTCAACTAGAAATGAGCTTCGCAAGTGAAGGCAATTGTTCGATAAAAAAGCGGATCCTCATCCCGCTATTCAAACGCAGACGCAATTAGTCGTAGTGGCAGATCATTCTGTGTAAGTGGCCTGAGCAATACAAAAAATCACCTATTATATGTATATCCCGAATCAGATGACTGTATGATTTGTGACGTCAAACGAAGTAAGTACTTCAATACATATTGCTGTTTTTGCGCATTAAGAATGTGTAAATATTTTAAATTTGTATTCTGACAACGAAATAGCATCAAATATACTCTTAAAATTCTTAATACTATAGTCTATACGATATACTACTCTATACTCTATACTATACTCACTCACGTGGGTAAGAATACATGTTTAATGTGAATTTAAGCACTTTAATTGTTTGCCCGAGCAGATCATCACACGGCTATCATACAATCGGCTATTAAATCAATTACTTAAGCGTCGTCGCACAATGTTCAACAGAAATGAATCTCTACCATCCACATAGAAAAATCAAAATGACTGCCTGCCCACTTTTTCATTAACTAATTAGCTTCCACGTACAGATTCTTATGCAACAACCATTACATCCGCTGTTAAGATATTGCAACTCTGATGCAGATTTTAAGTTACTATTCAGAAATGTGATAATAGCAGTTCACTAGTATGCCTTCTTCCGGAGATTGATAGTGTTTATTCAAAGCAAGTATGTACATTAAGAACACGTGATGAATTTTGAAGAATTTATTTTTCTTAATAACTTTGGTCACAAACTATGGGTAAGGAGTTAATTTAATTCAGTGCGGTAAATATGCAGTAAATACTTGTATACATTTTAATTATTACTTCATTTACTTTTCTGAATCCTTATAAACGAGAATTTCAAAACCCGATTCGACTGTTCGCAGTTTTCCCAAATAGCTAATGTAAAGAACTTTGTCTGAAGCTATGATTGTTCCAGGTAACAAGAGTCTCTTATAGATAACGCGACCGAAGTACATTGACTCGCCTTCTGCGTTCCGCCCGGCTGTCACAACTTTATCTGGAATTTTACCCTTTTTCATAGCAACCCACCGATATCTACTTCCAGTTAGAACTTGAAAATTGTCTGACTCTTCAATACCACCTGGATAAGACGCAATCGCCAGATTTTCGTCTGGACGAATTTGTGCTGGAACAATTTGGTTTCCAACTCGAACTATACCAACAAAAATCTCGCGCTTAGCTCTATCATAACCTCCGACCACAGCATCTTCTGGAAAGTCATCGAATGATGCACGTACCCATTCATCTACTTCATTAAAAACAAGGACTTTATACGTGGCAAACCATTGCAATTCGGTTCCGTTAAAGGTAGCGAAAAGTGCTGCGTGTTTAGTTCCAACTGCTCCAACAATCATAGACCCGTTGTATTCAGCACGTCCAACATACAAAACCTCTCCCTTTTCAGTCTTACCACAAGGAATTGCGTTCTTTGGGAAATTTCCTATTGAAGCATATGCCCACGAGTAGTCCGTACCGCAAAGAATTGGAGTAGATACAGCAGTAAGATTACTTTTGTAAATGTCTCCATTGTAAACGGCATAGCTAGTGGCTTTTTCAGGGATCAACTGTGATGGAAGCTTCTCCCTCTGTATTCGCATCTGACCGATGTAAACAATAGCTCCGTCAACATCGTATCCGGCAACGATTGCGTTCTCAGGAATGCGTTCTGCTGCTGGATTATAGGATTGCCATTCGTAACTAGGTTGGATGCCTTTTACGATGTGAAGCTGAGCGGAGGCGATTAGAAACGCCGATAACACTCCTAAAATCACTGAATACAAGAGAACAATTAAATTAAGAGAAACAATTACGGTTGTGATGTTGTTTTACCCATTTCGAAGTTTTCCGTAAGTGATGGTGTTCGTCAAATTCAATGGTGGTATATATACTCTAAGATGGGCATGATAGCACGAGAATGTCTTTCGTTCTGCAATCTGATTGCGACTGATATCAAATCACTTTAACGACAATCGTTACTTTTTGACATATCGATGCATTGGTTTGTCCGCCAATTAATTACAATTATTATCTGTTATCAAGCAGCTAGTGATCTAGTGATGCCTGGTGCTAAGTAGATTTTACCAATTATTTGATCATAGAGAAAAAAAATAATAGTGCTTGATTAAAAAAATTAAGAGTAAAATAAAAAAGTAAAAAACAAATAAAATGCATTCGAGTCCTCGAATAGCAACGTTTTTGTGTAGGCAACTATTCGTTCCCCCAATCCATAAGAAAGGAGACCCCCCTTGACTGCGCCAATTATAGAGGCTTGTTCACTGAGGTCCAGGTCCACCGAGGACTGTGCACACAAAGACGATGGAGAAGGCATTTGTCTTCACAAGATAAAGGGTTTTGATTTATTATTCATATGTCCCCAAATAATAAATGTCATATTGTTATCCGTCGAACAAAGATGCATTATTGAAACATACTATCTCCAGTTTCTAAACTGCACCCAAATGCCATACCCTGCGAACATTCCTCAGCGAATTATGCCAAGTCTCGGGACATCTACTTGATGTGAATATTAAGGCCATTAGGCTGCACAATGATTTACACATGCAAGAAGTATTGTTATATTATTTCCGTCAACGTATTTTGTGAGTAGTTATTGTGTGTTCGATTTAATCTTGTTTTTTTTCCTTTGTGCTGATATTAGCGTGGAAAGTCCAATTGTGCAATAATTAATTTTTCACAGTTTTTTTTGCATTTGCAAAAATCAGCACGTTCTACTATGTACGTGTTTGGAATGGATTTTGCAGCCGACGCATCAGGTTTTCCACATTCTGTAACAAATATACAACATTACCCTGAATACTGATCAGAGTTATATGCATGTAATTGTGCAACGCAACTATTCGTTTTAATCCAATTGTTAATTTCGCGGTCATTTTCTTAAACTATTAATTTTGGTAAGGTGTGGAGCAATACACCTGAAGTTTTTGATGATAAAATTATTTTTTTACGGGAATCATAGTTTCCTGACTTTTTGAGCGCTTTATTACGCCGCTACCACTCCATAAAAAATTATTTTTATGGACCCAGTAAAATAGCTGCAGCCATACATTGGATATTGCCCTTGGTGGTGAATCAGTCAATAACAAAATTGCACTTGGAGATTATAATAGTATCACTTATTCAATGAACAAAATACATAGCTAGTAATCCTCTGCGGAATATGGGTTTGCAGCAGGATATGCATTAGCAGGATTTGGTAGGAGTTAATTGAGAAAGTGCCCATTTTGATTCTTTGAAGTGAGGAAAATTGATTGTTAACTTGCTCAGAGTAACTGTTTTGGTATATTCATTTATTGGCTTGTTGAGGTTTTCACATCTACAATCACTAATGTAATTGAGATGTAACGAAATAGAGTATATTGAATTGGAAAATGTTATTACGTGGGTAAGTGATACGTTTGCCTTCGTAGTTACAAACTATCTTTGAATGGCTTTTATTTCATTAACACCAGAATAATATTTTTTTGCAAGTCTTACAAGTGTTAAAAGTATCAGAAACTGAATACTTATTGGCCTAATACTGAATACACGCGGTTATTTTAAATAAAATGTTGATTTTCCTATTACGCTTTAAAAGGTTTAGTATGTACTTTAGTATGAGTTTTAGTATGTATAACTGCTCCTGGAATCCTGAGTTCATCATTACTGTTACTTTTCCATGTACTTCACTGTTTGAGAATAAAATTCAGGAGCCTACAAGTATGCTTTATTCTGCAACTTATCTTTAGTAAAATGTTCAAGAAAGACATCAAGGAAATAAATTGTATTTTCCATTACGAGTTCAACCTGGTATTTGCAATGATATCCGTCCGTATGCAACTAATGGAATTTTTTTATAGTGACAAAAGTAACCTTTTCAAGGTGTTTTTGTTTTTGCCAGTCACCGCAGATGTTGGTCGTGTTAATAATGATTAAAATGAGTCACTTGCATGTGATTAATGTAAGCGATTAACATGAATACACTCACATATGTATGTACATTGGCTATCAATTAATTCCCCAAACGGAGAATCGTCATCGCATTGGTGGTATTTAGGAATAACATTGTAGATAAATCTTATTGCTTAAAATTTCATGGTTTTTTTCCGGAAAGTAGTCTGAATTTACTATTTCATGCTTATTATCTGGTCATCATCGTATAACATTATTTTAGGGGTTATCATTGCTGATTATCTAAATGATAGAAGGCAATGACTCCACAATAAATGCTCAGTTCTTTAGGCACTCTAAAGTCCTAATAGTACTTTGATTGTGGTTTATTAAACGATATTTCAGTACGTCATCAACCTTCCAATCCTTTCAATTTACAAATATTTACAATTTGCCTTAAAGTTTGTAGATAATGCAAATGTAAGTTAAAAAAATTCTTCTGCGTTGAAATATAGAGCTTGGTTAATTTGACGAACTTTATTTTTATTGATTCACTTAATATTTCTTGTTGTTGCAGATCACATAAGATAACCGACATGAAATTGGTATCACTATTAAACGTGTAGATTCACATACACATATAAGATGTAGTATAAGTCTTAGGTTTGTCTTTGTTTACCTCCAATAGGTATAATTCTAGAGTTAGGTATATATTAGATCAATTCAATTGTCCACCAAAATGGGGATTTACAAGTTTTCAGTAAATAGACTAATGTATCTGTCATTATTTGCACTCAGATTTCAAGATTAGCGTTGTACTAAAATCTACATCAGGTATGCTAAGACTAACAACATACAACCAGACACCATCACGGTTGTAATTGTCACAAATGAATGTTTTTCTTTTTTTTGGGTGGAATGTAGATACAAGCAGTTGAAAACAAATCACTGAAATTGTTAAATCGGTACGCACAATGTTCTTGATAAGATTCAATGTCTTCGGTTGAAAAAAAAAGTAAGTATATAAACAACGTAGTCACGAAAATATTTTGTGTGAAATTCTTTCATTTACAAGAAGTTTATGATAACTTTCTTCTTCGTCTTCCAGAAACAAAGTTACATTTTTTAAACAGCCCGGATTTCCGTACACACGATTAGATGCTTCCATGGAAAAATTATTTATGCGAAATGGCGTCACATTCCTTGTGGCCCTTCAACCCGCTGAAAATACCACGTCTCAAATGTATCATAATAAAAATAAGTATGATTTAAAATATTACGAACTCAGAATGTTTGTTCACGTTTATAAGACATTGACTCACTCAGTGTACGAATATTTTGATAACATGCTCGGCAATTGTAGCGTTCATATCTGCGCTTATCCGGCATCTAGAAAACAAATTCTACCGCTGCGTTGGTTAGAGCAAAAGTAATTCCAAATTTGACCGCAAACTTAATCTAAAAATTCACGAAAGTTTCGCTTTCAATCCAATTCCACAAATCGTTCAACTACGCGACAAGTGCGAGTAGCATAGCTGCAATGTATCACTAAAGCTGGCACAGGTTTGATGCACGATCGGCACTGTTATCCGCTCAGTCTAACATTTCGCGCTCTTCAATAAGCACCAGACTGAATACCAGAATTTTATTTAAGCAGAAGAGGGAGTCAGTCGTTTGGCACAGAATAATCCAAGACCTCTACGCCGTGTGCCGTTCGTGTGCTTTTTCAGTTCAGAGTTGAGTGTTAAATTGACGCGATCGTATTCGAGACAATAACGCGCTTCCACGATATAATTGTTTGCTAAGTGTATGTCATTGCAAATTGTTCTATTTTAATTAAATTTTGCGATTATTCTATTCGAATATAGTCTTCATTTTTTTTCGAAATTAACTGCAATTGTTTCCAATTTGCTTACAGGTATGATCTTCTATAAATGTCCTTAATTTTCTGCACATTTTGTTACCTTGTTGTTAATTATATAGTACAATCATGTGAAACTTTATTGTTGTTGTAATAATAGTAAAATTGCATAGGTCACCATAATTGTTTAATTAGCGTGCGTATGGGTTTTATTCATATTTCACAGCGTTATTTAGCTTTCTTAACTGTATGTATGTACGTTTTTTGGTAATATCGTGTTTCAGAAAACTATATACATATTTCAGTATATGCATTTGTGCACTTGTGTGTGCGTGACTTATAAATCGCGTGTTTCAGTGAGAAACTGATGTTTTACAACGGTTGTTCTACTCTATTATAAATCCATTAAATGTGTCATGTCTGAGATCTGTGAAATCCTGTAATAAATTTGAAAGCAAATACATATACGAATTGAGTTTGAATTGAGCTAAACAAATATTTGATGCGCATTTTAAATGACAAACGACATCATGTCTCAGTTTAAAAAAAAAATAACCTCCTATACATTTTACAACGTACAAATGTAGGATATTACATTTTAATAATTTAAAATCAGCTCTATGAATAACGGATGATGTTTGCACCGGATATAGGAATAAGAGTCTTAATGTGCCGATTCTAAAAGTCGCAGCATTGTTAACTTTGTTTATTCCATCATATATGGACATTTACAGAAGTGAATTGATTGATTTTCTCAAAAATCATTTAAATTATATGCTATAATATATCTGTAACACGCATCCTGCCCTGATTCATTGTAAGAACATAATTCAACACCAGGCTACGACTTGGCATTATATTTTATCGAATAATTGTTTCTGCAAACAGGTAACAATTAAAGAAAAAACAGAAAATTTTGCACATATAAGGAATATATTCCGTGCATTTACCTCACAAAGAAATTAAGAAAATAAATATACCACAATAACCCCAATTAACATATCCTTCGCGCTTATTTATTCTTAATTTGGAATATACATATATATGTATGCACATACATGGAACATGTGACAACTTGTGTTATATGAAGTACCAACATTGTGTCAACCCACGGAAATGATGATGATGTTAATTTATATTAAGAACTAAAATTGCTCCCATAAGATGCATATGCATATGAATGCATATGAAAAGTTATTGTTAAGCAAACATTCCCTAAATTACAAAACAAATATTTCGGCTTTGTTTGAAACAATACCGTCATTCGATCATTAAACTACATGCATTGAATACTGACAGATATTATTACCACCTTTTTCTTTATGAGCTAATCGGAAATTCTTGCGACTGGTTATTAAATATTAGTATTATAGTTAAGTTTCCATCTACTTACGATCTCGTCTCTCTCGTATAGAAATTATCAAAGCTAGTTTTCATCAAACAGTAACTATTTAACTTTCCATTATATCCCCCTCTAGTCAGAATGCATCACGAATTAAAATTCTGATTAGCCCACTCGCAGACAGATTCGATCATCTTCTACAATGTCTAGTCCAAGCCACATCAAAGTGGTAATCCTACAAAGTTTGTACACATACACACATTCTAATCCATCCATCGCTGAGCTCATTCAGCAAATTGGTTCACACCGCGATCATTTCTCACAAAATTAATGAAATGACATCGTGAGCTAACAAGGTATGTTCCCCTAGTAAGCGCTTCTACTGAAATGGTGTTTTGGTGGGACCGCTTTCAATTCTCGATTACAACAATATTGCTGGATGATCTTGAAAACAATCTGTTCCAGCAAAAAAAAAGTACTCCATTCAAGGTGAGATTACATGGCTCATATATGCTGATCGCATAGCGAGGACTGCTCGTTGGAATATGATGTCAGTTTTGCTTTGGTGTTAATCATGACTAGCGCTACCGGACTATACATATAGTTTCTGTGGTTTTTGTTTGTGTTTGAGATTTTATAGCATTCTAAAAATACAAATATGTGAGCGTTGGGTGGACCTTCTGGCATCCTGTATTCTATTCGTATGTCAACGCGCTGTTTACGACTTCGTTTGGTAGAATTTAAGAACACACGATGTCAATAACTTGGTCACCGTGGAGAAATTGTAATCCTAAGCACGTTCTGCTCACATTTTATGATCCCATTACGTCAATGAATATATACCGTGATAATATATATGTAACAACCACATTGTTTGGTTAAATGATTAATTTTTTAAATGAAGAAGAAATTGTAACTAAAATTGTTCATTCTCCATATATTGTGAATATTTAGATATTGCAAATATTGAATAGAAATATTGTTTCCTTTCAACTGCCCTTGACTTTGATCGACTATTCAAGAGGTATTCGAAATCAGCATTTTATGGCAGTAACTCGGTGATCGACTTTCCCCAAATAAAACTTAGGCATTGGAGCTTGTACGATCATGGCCTATACCTATGTTTTAATTGCTACTTTTTTCCTGATTCAAAGACGAGCGACATTTTGTCTTAGACTTCCAGTTATCCAAATATTACTGTTTTTTGTTAATTACTTAATTTAAAAGATTCAAGGTCAGACGATTTCAACGTGTTATACTCTCTATGATTTAGCAGTGAGCGCTCCTTGCAAACTTTGTTTGTTATATTTTTGGTTGGCTTACATTCAAGAGATTTTTAAGATTTCCTAAGTTCGATTTAATATTCACGATCTACCATTCATTGGATTCTCACCCAAAACAATCCAAATAGCAAAGAATCGCATTCAATAATTTACTCACCCTTCAACTCAAACAATGATACCTTCGAAAAGTACATATGAACGATTGACTTTTGAGAATACTTCATATATTTAATTTAAGCTTAAATCAGATATGTAGTCATTAACCTTTATAATTCGAATTTATTTTTTACGACGCCTACTTCAATGCGGATTTATATCGAATTAATAGCATAATTGACATAAAATACTTTTAAGAGGCACTTCAAAGATCGTTGGTGGTTTTCTGCAACGAATAAAATATTAATTTAGTGGGTTGTTAAAAACTCAAATCAAATAATATGCTCATAACAATTATTTCCATAATCGAAATGAGCATGCAAGCGGTTTCTTTGTTGACTCAGAGTTTTTATTTTTATATCCCCTTAAATAAACTCTAAGTTTCATTACTTACTACTTCTTTTTTTAAATGCGTTGACATCATACCTGCATCTACTAGTTTGCACCTGCACTACTATATACTATAAAATCTAAATCAGACGAAAAGCTTTTCAGCAATCGCCGGTCAAAATTGGCGTAAAACTCTTGATCGGTCCGTTTGTGGAAGTCTCAGCAGATGCCATGCTGTTACCATTGCCTTGAACCTGAATTAAACAACGCATTAATAAGAAAAATACAACTTATTCGACCCACGCAAATACTCCATCGTCTTCTTGGTATAATGTATAATTATTGAGTACCAGACAGCGATACTTCTACAAACGTAAATGGCATATTTGGTGGTGCTTATGTTTGTTTGTATAGCCACGAAAGAAACATTTGAAGAATGAAATCTAAAACAAACCGTCAGATAAGATCTTCCATTTGTAGGTATATATGTCGACTCTTTCACCCGTCTTATATCATAAACTGAGCTGATGATAGGATCGTAAACTGAAAATGAATTGATTAATACTACCTTCACAGTGGATTTATTTATTAATTTACAATGCTCAACGATCGCCAATTATATTGTTCATATCACCTGAATAAAAAGTAAACAATTATCAATTTGTATGAAACTTGAATGGAGATACATACATATGTATGTATATGTGTAAAATTGATGTGAAGCTTCTGATTTCTTTAATTTTAGCAGAACAGTTTGATTGAACTTACAATATGGCTGGTAAGTTTGAATACAAACTCGGAATCAACGAACTCAAATCAAAAAACGATCGACTGTGGCAAGCGCTTATTGGAGAGTTCTTAGGTAAATTATATCTGTACAAACGATGCCATCTTTAAATGTGTATTTATACAGTAATCTAATTTATCTTAGGAAACTTTATTTTGAACTTTTTTGCGTGCGGAGCTTGTACACAACCAGAGGATGGGCTATTTAAGGCGCTCGCTTTTGGACTTGGTGTCTTCATGGCAATTACGGTAAGCTACATAATTGGCTGTTTTGGTATGCCAATGGCAAAGTAAACAGACGTTACTCACGGACGAAAACGCGTTAACCAAATTTGGTCAGCTGTAGCTACATGAACATTCTCTGTATGGGCATTTATCTTGAATGAATAATTATTGCGTGACAGATCGTGATTTTGACAGCTAAATTTTCAGGCGACAGTTGATAAGGTCATTCGATCTTCAAATTTATGCACATGTCAATTTTTTTTGGCGTCAAATATTTGATTTGACTTTGATGGTGAACTACTGTACTGCATTTTAAACGACTTCGTACTTCGACCTTAACAAACAAGAATACGACATTTTGGTTCCGACTTTGGAGTATACTAAGATATTTTAAATTTGTTTTTCCTCCGTGTAAATAAATAAGCAACTAAGATATTGTACGAAAGTATTTACATAAAGCAGTGTGCAATTTCAAAGATTTTACCAAGAAAGCAATGCAAAAAGTGATTTATAATAAAAAATTAACTAGAACATCTATATCCATAAAACCCTGTATCTTACCATAATTATTTGGTATTTCCTTTCTGACACTTACATTTTGCGGTATATTTTCATACAGCGGTATGTTGAGCCGCTGCTGATCTTCAATTGAAAATTCATTTGAAATTTAAATTAATTTATTCTCACCGCATTCATATATAGATTGTCGGGCATGTTAGCGGAGGTCATGTAAATCCAGCAGTGACATTGGGAATGCTCGCCGCCGGTCGCATAAGTGTACTTCGTAGTGTACTATACATACTGTTTCAATGTATTGGGTCTATAGCCGGTACAGCTGCGGTAAAGGTAGGAGAAAATAAAAAACAACATTCTGAATCATGTCATCCGATGATTCTTTTTTTATTAGACACTTATTGATGAGCAATACTATTCAGGATTGGGTCATACATCATTGGCTCCAAATATCACACCTCTTCAAGGCATGGGAATCGAATTCTTCCTTGGATTGGTATTGGTACTCACCGTCTTCGGAGCATGTGATGCTAACAAACCTGGTAAATTTGTGTATTATATTATAAGTAGGCAAGCAACTAAGTGGCATACATCTATGAAGATTCGCGATTTACAGCCCCATTGGCAATTGGTCTCTCAGTAACCCTCGGTCATTTGGGTACAATCCGTTACACTGGTGCTAGTATGAATCCAGCTCGGACTGTAGGTACGGCCGTCATGACTGATAACTGGAATGATCACTGGGTATATTGGGTCGGCCCAATTCTTGGTGGTATCGCTGCTGCACTAATCTATACACAAGCTCTTGAGAAACCTGCCACAGATAGCTCTGACTCCTCGGATAAGTACAGGACAAATGCAGATGAGCGTGAGGTTAGTGCTGAAATATGGAGGTCTTTCAAAGAATAAGTATTTTATCGTTTTATATTTCTTATAGATGAGGAAACTGGAAAGTGGGCGTGATTATGCTTAAAAGTTTATATTTTATATTTTGTCTCCACTTTATAAAAGCAAGGTGAATTACTTCCAAAAAGTTCACTATTTCATAAAGAACATCATATCACTCATTCCTTCCTGTAAATTTTTTTATCAAGAAAACTTTATTTTGAATGTTTTAAGTATTTAGTATTTTAATTGTATTGTTTCAAATCTCTGCACTTTTATATAAATAACATAAAGTATTCGTATGATTTCCATTAAGATCAAAAGCCGTAAGTCAATGCATAAGTTTAAGTAAACGATTTCATTATAAAGGAAATCAAAACTAATTTCTTTATAATCTAAATTTCTGTTTTGTAAATATATTGTAAAATAAAAACTATTTGTAACATAAGAACTAAACGATTTTGTTTGTTTTTTACGTTAATCATAAAAAGGGGAAAAGTTAACGTAGCATTGTTGTCTTCAATAGGGTTGATGTTTTCTTCTTTATTGTTTAAACCAAATGTACGTTGAAAGCAGTTTACAAATGACATATAATTTACTAAATATTTATTTATTTATTGTAAAATGCTAAGATATTATTTAACAAACAGAGCGGTAAAGCCTTACACTAATTATGTATGTATACTGTTTATAATTCTGCAGTAAGGGTTATATTTTTCGTTTCCCTTATTATCCTTATATTTCGTTTCATGCTGATGGCAACAGCGAACCTGATGCTTCTAAACAGGTATACCTACTATATGAGCTTCGTCAGTGACTTGAGAACCATAACTAAGCTAACATAAATCTTAAGTCTATGTCGGTAAGAATATAGATGCGTGCACCAGGGCGTACTTCTCCACCGACTTACGTGATATACGTGAATAACATTTGTATTTTATACAAGTACCTTTTTTTCTTGATTTTTTTTTTATTTCGTATTTTCGTTTTATAAATAATTTGCCTTCCAGAAAGGCCAACGGCAGCGGAGGCTTTGATGTAAAAGCGGATTCAGCTGTCTAATCATCGGTAAGAAGATAACATGACCACCTTGCGTATCGTGTATTATGCCAATAGTGTCGATGTGGACAAATGCTTCAGTAGGATTAAAGCCGTTATATTTAGGTAGTAAGCTCAAAAGATCAGACTGTTGCACGGTGACGGGTCCGAGGACCCTCGAACAATCTCATCTTTTCCATCTGAGCAGGACTCTTATTGAAAAACAATGGGCAAAAGGGCAAATATACCATAAGCATTGATGAGGGTCTGAAATATATACAGTCTATAAAGTTATCTTATGTTCTGACTTAACCTATCTTTTATTAATCAACGATTGTGAATTAATGGCGTTTGTATCGATTAAACCAATACGCGATAAGCCAATGCAAAAGATCTTTCACTTCTTATAGAATATGTGGAATAGATTTTAAATGAAAGCCTTTTCGTCAATATGTAGTCACAGTTGAAACTGTCTCGTCTGCTGTTCCGCATCGTCGTATAGTTACTATAGAATCTATCTGGCCACACATGTCCCTTTTGGAAAATTATATATATAAAAATATTCCAAGTAATTCAAAATAAGCTTCCTAATATTATCTGTCATAGTAAATGACACCACTCAAAAATAGATTGCCACAGTAATCCGAATTTTTAATATAGTATTTCTGATATAATACGGAAACTGAAATATTAATTCCAAGTGTTGCTGACATTTTTTATAAATTAAAACTTTTATATATTATATTAAATATATTTTAATAACTAAGTGACGTACCTATAATCTTTGTTATTTTTTAATTCCCCTCATCTCATGTCATTTCATCTTCAGTGGCCCTGATGATCCACTAAAGATGTGGCGGGAGCTAAGCACGCACGAGATATTTCCAGGCTACTCGAACCTCCGCCATCGACTCTAATTCATCAGGAGTTATGCCCAAGCTGTACAAGACGAGTTTATGGACTTAGTCCATTCACCTCGTCCTAAGATGATGGAATCGCATTCAAGCCACGCCTCGGAAGTCGTGATGGCGATAGTCGTGCCGCATGACCAAACCATCGAAGCATAGCCCTATCAAACTTGGCGAATCCTACAGAGATACTTAAACTTCTCCACCTGCTTCAATAGGACTCCAGTAACATCTAGAGTGCCCTGAAAAGGCGTTCTGGAATTGACCATAATCTCTGATTTGTCTACGTTAAGCATCACCCACTACCACGTGTGGACAGAATGTGTCAATTATGGACATGCCAATTGCACAGCAAAAGTCCAACAATCTCTCTCTGGCCACCAGAAACTTGCATACTGCTACCATTAAGACCTGCCTGCAAATAGGGCCCAGACACACCAGGATAGGCGATATCCAAGGATTTGTCTCCATCTTCTTCTCATTAAAGGGGGTTACGCTCAGTTTTCCAGGTTTGGGCTGTAAGAAAATAAATTCGCACACCTCCAACCAATTGCCCGCCCTCCACCACGTTCTTGTTTTTTTGTTTACATGTTAGATTCTTTTTTCCCCCCAATCTAAGAAAATAATTAGATTGATTGTAAAATGCATATTATTTATGTTATTTTTTGTACATTGTTGTATTTTGTACAAATAAAATGCAAATTTTGTAGATATTGAAAAAATGTTCATGTATTTTATTTCAAATTAATTTGTTTACCTCTAAAATAAAACACCATTTATTATGCTTCGCAATAATAAACCACCGCTATTCGATAATGGTGCGAGACCTGCTGTGAAAAAGTACTCGGATGTTGACTGCTAAATTCAAAGATAAAAACGTTATTATTCGTAGTGTTAAATATAGCATGCAAATAAATAGAAATATGCATTTTTTTTTTATCTAACTGTTTCATTTCAATTGTTAATGTTATATGCCGTGTTTAAGGTAATATTTCAGAGTTCAGACTTACATAGGACCCCATCCTTTTGATGGCGATTTAATTTGCTACAACAATAGACAAAATAAAAATGAATTCATTCACATTCACGTCATAAAACATGTCGATGGTCTGGTTGTTGGTCAAAGGCGCGACACAAGCAGGGTGTATTCCAAAGTCCATACATCACATACAAAAAGAAATGAAAAATTAACCATGTTCAGAACCATACACACAACGCCATGTAGTATACTTCAGTTCTGGAAATACAAATAGAAGCTTTAGTCTAGACAGACACCTTTGCCATTTTAATATTGCAGTCACAATCCACCTTGCAGAACATACTATTGTGACTCTTTTTTAAAATGTCACTTAAGATTTTTGACAAACAGCTGATTGTTTCGTCAGTGCAGGTTTTCTTACCATAAATTCTAAATTATCAAAAAATAAAATGCTGTTAAGTTTTCTATGTGTTCCCAATAAAACATGTCATCAAATGTAGGTGAAACGTCGCTTATTACACAATTACTGGTAAAATATGTTCGTAATCTATTTACAGAATCCGATCACACTCCAGCTATCCACAAACGCATTATGATGTCTTAAAACTAAAAAAAAATTGCACCGCCCAGGAAATTCGCGAAGCATTCATAAAATTGTCTAAAGAGGTACAAATATTGCTTCCGGTATGAGTGCAATAGATAGCACTGCGCAAAAGAACAAACTTATCTCACAACCAAATTACATACTTACATACAGTATGTACCATCGTTTCATATTGTTCGGCTTATGAAATTCGTTAGCTGTCAATGGTGATCTACCCATGTACATACATATTTAGTTTAGTCTGTCTTGTGACACACTTTGCTGTTAGGAAGCTCAAACTCTAACTTGAACTTTTTATTGTTTCATCGCGAAAGTTTTGTTAAGATAATTGCCAATTCAAATATTTGAAGATTTGCCAGAATATTGCAAAGTTATAATTTGGTATTTATATGGTTGTTTAAGATCATGATTTTTTTTATTTAAATACTGTAATATCCTAGTAAACGCACAAATAAACGAGAGTGTGTGTGTAGACCTGTGATAAAAGAGGGCTTGTTCGATAAATAACTAAGCATTCGTTTGTTGTCAGGCTTAAAATTAGTATAAACTCGTTAATGTCACAAGGTCGTAAGTAATATCATACTATCCACATACATACATATACAATAACTATAAAATCGCATGGAATTGTTTCTTATAAAGAGCGTAAATATGGACATCAAAGATCACGATACCACTTGAATAAAGTTTATTAAAATTTTCTTCATTTTCTTATAGTATCACCCGGATGCTAAAGGTGCAAAAACAAATCACAAAGATACTGTCAACTTCGTTAAAATCTCAGAAGCTTATCAAGTACTAAGCAAAACGGTTACCCGTGATGCATACGACCAAGATCTGATAGCGAAGGGCATTGCAGGCAGTACTGCTGCCACCAGTGGAGGATTCAAAAAGGCAGAAGTTCATAGGTAATCACTATGAATTATAACTACAAAAGTATATGCTTGTACATCACGAATGAATGTTAATGGTTTTTAAATAAATTATACAAAATGCATTCCGTCATGTCGCTTTAAAAAAAAAAATGAAAATGACGCGAAGATTCGGTGTCTATATTTATGTTCATAAATCGTTTAGCGATTAGGTAAGAACAGAGAATAACTAGAAAAAATTCGTCACATTTTACTACATGTTTTATTTCTGGTCATCAGATCACAGAAATTAAATTGGCACAAACAATGCAATATATATTTTTATGAAACTTGGGGGAAGTTTGTAACTGACACTTCCCACTCGTAGAGTATAATGGTATAATATTCCTATTATAGCAGAACATACATGAATTTAAATATTTTTATATTATTTTATTATGTTAACTAAAACACTATGCGATTTATTATGATATTAATAACAGGCCCTGGGAGATTAAACCTGACTATGACCCGAATCCTGGTCCTTACTATGGCATTAAGGGAATAAAAAGGGTGTCAAATGGAAAAATTGTGATGGTCTTGGTTGCTTTCGCAGTGATAAGTGTCGGAATGGGATTTCTATCCGCGAAGTAGAAAAATATATTATATTATTTTTGATTGCTACATAATATTTCGTTTAAGGCAATCATTTACATTCAACCGTTCGCAGTTAGATGTAAAATCTAAAGAGGCTGGAGAGCATCACGCTGCTGTAAGGGCCGATGCTCACAAATTTGGAAATGACGAACAGTTGAAAAGAATGGTCGATAAGTTTCTAACAAGACCCTCATGAGACTAAAACTAAATAGTCATAATTTCTCTTTTGTTTAAATAATAATGTGTCAGTGCCTAGACTTTTGGTACATATATTAATTAAGTTGATAGTAAACAAATTTGTGATGTGACATATTTTCAATTTCTTGAATGAATAAATAAAATACGTGTACATATGTATATACATATAATCGATTTTTATTGTTAAGTTATTCAAGGGCACGACCAGTTTGGGCCCGTTTGGCAATTCGTAACCTAATGTGCAGTTTGCATCGGTTTATTTATAGAACATGTAAATTATTAAAGGATTCAATATATGAACAAAAATAGCGAAGTTTAAGGCCATTCCATGACGCGTTAGTAGAAAATGGGTCCCTGTGAATGACTGAAATCATTTTGATGTCTATTTGAATATTCTTCTAAGATACAAATATAATAGTCAGCTGCGTTTATTTTATGGTTACTTTTATTTCAATATGATATTTCCAACAAAACTACATGCATATGTACATATGTCCTTTGATTTGTGCAAATTATTTTACTAATTTAACTTTCATTAGCACTGAAAGCGTTATCATATTACATCCTTTAGTTTATAAATTCAAAATTTGTACGTCACTCCGTCAAACTTGCAATTAAATGGTATTTTTTTTATTCATCTTAACGTTTTTAACATTATTAACAATAAATATAATCAGCTACACAATTGACACTTAATATATATCTAACAACACTTCTTAAATGGGTTTTGTGGTTTGCGAAAAAAAATTTGGTATACGCATAATAATTTAACATTCATCAGTACTGAAAGATTACAAAAAAAATCACAACAAATAAGCGTTTTCCAAGTGTAACACATATTTCAAGCTAATCTGTGCAAATAAAGATTTGATTTCCAAAACCCAAAACAAAATTTAGCTTGGTGATTGTGATTGTGTGATAAAATATGACAAATATTAAATCACACAATTTAATCAGTAAATGAAATTAGTTCTATCATAATAACATAATATCACTGAACACATCTTAAATTTTTGATGGTAAGCTTATTTCCTTAGCAAGGACTTTGACTGCCTCGTGTGGCTTCGCTGGCCGAAATACGACTTCATCATTGACCTTGTAGTCAGCATATTTTAATTGATATACTTCATGAAAACCAAGTTTTTCCATTACGCGAGCGGAGTAATGACTTGAGCATAATACGTGCATTACAGGTATCGATTCTTCACGCATGTAGTCTAGGACTTTTTCTGTTAGGCGGCCAGCTATTCCTAATCCACGGTAGTTGCTATTAACTGAAAGAATTTTTCCATCTAATATAACATCTGCGTTTGGGAAGACATCAAAGATATTGAAGTTGCTTTCAATACTATCCATAAGAGTGAGAATTTTCTTGAATTTCGGGTGCTCACAACAATCGGCTGGACTTTCATGTTTATCTGTCGGCTTCTGAAAATATGTGTTTCTGCGATAAAGCTTAAAAGGTATGCATATTTAAAAACATACGGGCTTCTGCATAAGACCATTGAGGAAAACTCCGATAATTTCCTTTTTCTTATTTACTGCCTTGAAGGAACACCTTTCTGGTATGCATTTTAGCGAATATTGTTCTAGTTCTCTACACTCGCCAAGGTCAAGAAATGTGTTTAGTGGTTCATCCTTAAAAAAATAATAATAATAAATGTTAGTAAACACACAATCCATACTTTAGCCTTCCAACATAACATCTGTTCAAATGTATAATTTATGCCCGGCATACAATTTAGTTGCACACACATTAATACATTTATGTATATGTAATTATTTTTCTTGAATTCAATGAAACGCAAAACATGTGGTGTGAGACAGAGCTGGTATAAACAACTTAACGTCACATATTCGGTTTGTTTTGCTATGATTTTCTTAATGCTTTCAGTTTCATTCATTTCGGAAACCAAGAGATTTCATCAGATTATCGACTAAGAGAGAAAGATCAATGACTGAGCGAGGTTGGAGATACCAACTTCCGAATGATCCGTCATTTAAGATGCAAATTAGACGTAGCGCATGCTGAACGCGCAATGTGTAACGAAGTTAATGAACTGAAGTATAACAAACTAAAGTTGGGGCTGGATACGCAAAAAAAAAGAGGATGGGCTCAATGCGGAACAAATTGTCTTTTGAATACTAATATTATAAAAATTAGTTTTTTTTTCTTCGTAGAGGAACTATTTTATTATGTTATATTCTTTTATTGCTATAATTTAATTTAAGTGCCCCCTTGACAATCCTTTTTTGCATCCAACGCCTACTCGAGACAATGAACAATTGGAATTTCTCAATATCACGCATATTTACATATCTGCTCATTTCAGTAAGACCTTTGTCTTTCAATCATGTCATAAGTTACCTAATATCAACTTTAAATGATTCTATCTACTCCATCAAGTATCTCCTTCCTAAATGTCTTTACCACAAGCGATTCAGTAGTTAAAGGTGGTATAAGCCACGAACGATAGATAGAATAAGAATGAATCGTTACTAAAACATTAAAATTGATTACACTTATACTTTGTAACTGAACAATTCCCTTCATAAATAATTATCAGAATACCTACTGTCATCGTATTTAGTTAAACACAAACTATATTCAACAGTTTTGCCAGATGTAAGATAGTTTACTGCGGGTGTACATATGGTAGACACGCCCCTTATTCATAGGTGCCACTTAAACGTGTCGATGGCACATTGATAAACATAATTATACGTTAGTTAATGATAATAGAGACAGGCTAGTACAAATGCCCCACCCTATCGTTTGAATGTTTGCATGTTATGCGGATGCATGTCAAGATGTTGGAGACAGCGTTCTAACCAACTGAACAGCAAATGGTGTCAACTTAACGATAAATGTTTATATAAATACTCTGCTGCTAAGTTGAGATGTTTAAAATGTGATTCGTATCATACAATGCAAGAGCAAATGCGGACGTGTCGGCGGTAACACACTCAGATCACAGGTGGCTGTCGGTGCTTTATCAGTGTAAATATCTGTTCGAAGGGGTTAAACAGGGTTCATTTGAAAACCTGCTAGATGCCTGTTCTAGAACTCATTGTCATGAAAATGCAAATTAAATGAAAGGTGATCGAAATCGTGAGACTGTTGAATGTCGTATATTGCAACAATAGAGAGTGAATAATTACTTAAACTCAATTCTGTCGCCGGGTATAGCAGTTTTGATTGCATTACTCTATGATAATCTATATGTACCTACTCGTACTTCCGATTCGTGTTGTCACGACAATAGCAGTTGTGAGCAGCAGCTTCCTACTGTTTGCTGTTTTGTTTCCTTTTTTTACTGCAGGCGCAGATTAATACGTCTTGTATTAAATCACTTAGATGCAGTAGGTTAACCTTGGAAGTTTCCTCGCTAGTTAATACTAGTACTTATATACTTACTTTAAAAAAGAATGTCTTTAACATGGAAAGAACACTATCAGCGTCTTTTTCTGTGATCAATTCAATTGTATAAGGAGCATCACCCACAGATGTTGTAGTGGTCTCAGATACCTTTAATGCACTGTCCATCTTCTGCGAAAGCCTGGTGATGGGGTACAAGTCGGAGAGCTAGAAGGAAACATAGACAAATCATTATACTATTAGGTACCTACTGAAATAGTTTTGGTTGTAAAAATGTTCATATAACCAGACTACCTCTGACTATATGTATACTCCGATGGAAGAATGTAAATTTAAAGCCAAATGTACTGCTGTACTTGAATACATATAGGTTTTTACGTCATATTATATCTTTCGTTAATAATTGTACTTCCTTCCGATCATAACATTGTTTTTTAGTAGTAAGTAATTGCATATTTTCAACAATTTCTCAGTTAAGAAAATCTGTGTTTATTTCTGGAGTAATATTAAAATTACTTTTAATATAAGTAGTGCCACATACATAAATATATGTACAATATACAATATATGGCATCATACTGCAGGCATTACGACATAGTTAATTGTGTGATAAACATTTTATTGTTCTTGTTCACTGGATTTCTCCCCTTCAATATTTTATCGGAAATATTCAGAGTGCAAACATGGGTGCAAGTAACATTTTTTAAACAACAGGTTTTTGGCTTTGTCCCTCAAATCTATATACATTGTATACATTGTTTCATACAAAAAATGTTAATTATTTAGAACTTGAATAACAACTTTTTTATACCTAAAAAGATCAAATTAAGTATTATAAAATGTTTAGGAAGAGTGGTAGGGGGTGGATTTATTCGCATTCGCTACTATACCTATAAAGTATTCATTATATGTTTTAAAGATCGAGGTCATTGCCACTCTCTTGCAGCGTGACTTTGCACCGATCCGGTGATATTGCGATTGTTGGAAGTTGAAGATCAACTATTAGAAGCCCGAAACCATTCTCTTCAATATGTTGGTGGATATCAAGAAGAATTGACCAAATTTTAGTGGTCTTTATGTCACTGGCGGGTCGACTTCTAAGTTGTCATGACAAATTGAGATCCGGCTAAATTAGTATCTAAACTCTAGTAAACCTGCTGGTGTTGCCTTAGTCAGTACTTGAAGCACACGAATAACAAATAGATCAAATTTAGGAATGAGCTTGAGGGAAAATTACCGAAATGACTAAACTAAAATGTAAAATTTGACACAAACAAAAATTGTTTATGCAAAGTAAAACAACACAATACGAACAGTTACAGTAAATAAATCAATATATGTCAATAAGCAAATTATATATAAGCAAATAAACGGATCTTAAAAAAGTAAATAACTAACCAATTCATTATTCCACAAATAAATGAATAGGTTCAAAAAGGGTATATTAAATAAATACAATAAATAAGTAAATCTATTTAATGTGTCGCGGTTAATGTCATGAAGTTCCAGATAATCTAGTTTGTCAATTACTAATCAAAACATTATTCGGGAATCTACAGTGATAGCCAAATCTTGTCGAAGATTGTAAATTCTAAACAGGTTCTGCAACATTTGAATGGTAGAACAATGTCAGAGTAAATTCAACATCATTAACAAGTTATTTTAAGAAAACTGTACGTTCTTTATTTTCCTTTTGGCATGCATATCCGACCAAAAAGGGCCACTATGTATTCAGCTGGAATACAGGATAAACTATTTTAAGAATGAATCCACGTTTTTTGCTGCAGTAAGTCAAGTTTTCGTATTAACGAATACTCCCTAACCTTAGTCAAATTTTAAGTTCAACTTTAAATCTAAACTATTATACGTATATACACCTACGGAAATATTCTCAGTTTAAAATATACCTTTCATTCAATCTAGCATGTTATGGATTATGGACTAAAATAGGAACAATTTATATACATACATGTATAAGTATCTACATGCGGTATGTATGGCTTCTTTTTCCTAAGATCTAGTTGATTTTAATTCACATATTTTTCGTTCTATTATAATTATATTTTACTCGTAACCTTAAAACAATGGTAAATCATTATACTGCATCGACCCTGAACAATGCTACTTGGTAAAATCAAATATTTATTGCGCCAATAAACTAGGATAGTATTCAAAAGAAATAATTACACGTATTTATATCCACATAAATTCATCTCAAGGTACGTAAAGGGTAGAGACGTGATCCCATGGAAGGCTATAAAAAGCTTCCGCTTGGTCGCTCTTGCTATTATAGCATCTGATATAGTGATTTACAAAAGTTATACTACGTCTCCGGCCTGTTGAGAATTGGGGACAATGCCAAAATTGATGCATTAACACAGGTCAGTTCTTTGTTCGGTGCAATTAAACCAATTGTAAAAATACTGAGCGGCCGTTTTTAAAGTGACTAACCACTCTCAATTTTCTCATTCGGTCGGGAATGTAATATATATAGGTGTGATGCAACCAGCCAAATATTCAATTATGCTAATAGGATACCTCTTTTGAAAATGTTTGGTTACTTCCTGTTCTGAAAGTGAAAGGACTGTTTAAAAGTAACTGAACATAATAGGTGTACATCAATGCGGTAGCAATTTTTAAAAAGGATATGATACACTGGTGCAATTACACAATATTGTATCTGAAACCTAATCTATATGTATACCTAATTTAATACATAAGTATGATTACTTATTCAATAAAGAACAAATCCAAATTCACAAAAGTAAACAGAATATATTAGGATTACTCTGTACATATATGTATACATTTTATATCTTACTTATAAACATGTATTATTACTTTTTTCCGCTTTACACAAATACATACATTGAGTATAATTAAAATTAATTGTATTCATATCATTATATTGTTTGCATTGTTTGCATATTTTTGAGCGATCGCTAGCATAATCAAATGGCAGCATATGCAAAATAAATACACACCACAGAATGAGATTTATTTAAAACTATTTTTGCATTCTAATTTGTTTTTATTTGTTAACAAACATTTTTAAATTAATCTTCATCAGTTCAATACTGCAGGTTCTTAGTTCCAAAAATAAATTGCAAATTTCATATCTAAATGAAACATGAATACCAAATGGCATCATTTAAAATCGTTTTATAAGTTTGGCCAGGCATATGTAGTGCTAAAGAGTAAAACCAAGTGAAATCATGTGTAGCACATATTATTGTACTATATGCCAAGGAAAAGTGCAAAGCTGGAAAAATTTCTTTTTTTTGTACTCACCGTGTACCGCGCCTCTTTGATAATCGAGTCATTATCGGCAAATGATTGTGTGCCTTTAACATTTCGTTGTTGGATATGTAGCTCCATTTTGATTGATATCTTGTTTTGTTTATTCCTTAGTTTAATAGAATTTTAAACAAATCAACCACAAGCTAGTGTAGACACAGAAATATGTATTGTTTATTTTGCAACTGAAGCACACGAACAACGTAAACACTGTATATAATGTATATAATGAATTTCTGGTAGTAGACACAATTGTATTTAACTTATTCACTGAAGAAAAAAATGTTCATTATAATAATATCCTTTTTAATAAATTGATGTTTGTTAAATCAAGTATCGCGGATTTTTTTTTGACAGCAAATGTGTTATCCTTTTTCAACTATAGACGATTCGCAAGCGCACATGTGAATTTGCCAGATGGTCATATAATCTTCTGATGTAGAACGACCAATTCACGGCTCTATATATAGGTGAATTCACCTCCTTCCTTGTTTCAGCGAAATGAACAGCTGACTCTTATGAGCATTTAAAGGTAATATATTCGCCAGTTTGTCGTGTGCCCTGTCTCCCAGAGTCGTTCCAGTCTGCTCCACCGCGGTGTGTATGCTTAACTCTCCGACTTAGTATTTGTTTGACTAGAAGCGATTGCCGTTTGCGTTCGTTGTCTGTTAACAGAACATCAATTGTAGACAGGTTGGAGATTTCTTATGAACACCAGCAGCAGGCAATGATCTTCGTCATTGTTTTCATTCCTTTTTTATTTATTTATTCTTGTTTTTTTATTTTGTTTTGTTGGTTTTGGATCGCGTAAGTGAATGGAAATCTCTCGCATAGCAAAATTTGCAAAAAAAGATATAATAAAATAAAAAAGGCAGCAGTTGAAGTCGTCGGCTGTGAAAAGCTATCGGTCGACCAGTGGCCGACGAGGGGGTGCTTTGTCGAATAGCACCAAATAAATTCGCAACACTTCCTGTATGCACTCAGGTTAGTGTGTGCATGAGCAAGTTTGTCAAGGCACGAAGCTTAATTGAATCTGCGGATATTTTGGAGACCGTCAAGTGATAATTGTGTTCCCATTGTTTTATTTTATCGCTTTGTATTTCTCATTCGCTTCGAATACATATTTGTGTGTCGTATTAAAAAGAGGATGTATAATTGCTAAATACTTATAAATTAGTTTAATATGATTATTATATAGGGCTTATAGATAGAGCGAAGAAGTATAACATTAACAAACTAACAGAGATGGATTATGTTGTCTGTGTTATTAATTTTTCAGAGAGTTTTTAAAAAAAAGTGCACAAAAAATATTAGACTCAATTGGCTTTAACAATAATTATTATGTCCAAATTTAGCCATTTAGCAATTTATCGTGCAATGTATGTATTATATTATGTAGATGAGTTCAATGTAATATAAACCCATCATTTATCGGCCACAGCACACACTTGTGCCTTGATGGCACTGTCAATGGACATTTAAATCACACATAATTTTATACGTGAAAGATAAAGTGCCGAGAACAAGAATCCAAAGGAAGTCATTTTTAATGCCGGTTTGAAATGTACAAATCCAGTTGATAAGTCATATTAAATTGTATGAACTGTAGGAATTAACAATGTATTTGCTTTGCCTTTAAAGTTATCACAGAACACATAAACATACATGTTTATTCGAGTGCACATTATTAAGGCATTCAGCTCTAATTACACACAAGTTTAAGTTTAAATTCATGTATATTTATATTTAAATAGTTTAATGTTCTTGTACAATGGTAATAAGCAACGCCTCTCTCTTTTCAAACAACAGGTGTTCATGTGTAAAATAAGGCAATCAATACCAGATCACCATGGGTGGTTCCACACCCAGTTATAATAACTTTATTATACACTTCAGGCCATAATAAATCTATTTCCGCCGAATAGTATTGTTCTCTTAAATCCCTTCTGTGGAATGAGAACAACCCTGTCAGAAAAAGTTAACGTTTAAGCAGACGATAACATAGTATGTCAATGCAATATATGCATTAGTGTAAAAATAATTGCATTAACCAATTCCTGATGGAAATATACTTTTTTCAAACATTTAAAGTCACCACAGTGTATATATTTGCTGCCGTAATTTTTAAATACGTCCTACTCTATAGATACGTCGCCAAGACCCAACTGACAAGTACCGTACGAAAAAAACATGTATAATTAACTTCCGCTCGTAACTGAAAATTAATTTGAATATTATGCTTTACCGTCTGATAACAAAGCGTGCGCATATAATTTTGGCAGAAACACTTCAATGTAAGGTGAATGGCTAATGAGTTCATAAATGGCGTTGTTTTCCAAGCACATGACACTTATATTGCGGATTGTATCTATTGTTTCTGTGGATGGATCAAAGCAATTTGTTAGATGTCACAGGTGTTAATTTGTTAAGAGCTGAGCGTCAGCGATCCGTAAGACTATGTGCATATTTACTTACGCATGAAGCATTCTCATAAATATTAGCTCTTGCCTGTTCTCTGAAGTAAAAAAGTGTAAATAATTAAATACTTATTATCACATTGGTAATCGTGATCCGAGCTCAGTTCTTTAAGCCTTATAGAAAAAAAATGTAGTTCAACATTTATTTGAGAAGAAGTGAAGCTCAAGAATTCGAAATATGAGCCCTAATTCGCAGTATGACTATTATATTTAGCCTAAGCCAGTATTACGAGCATTTTTAAAATACTCATACAATGTCTACGGGTGCTTAAATGGGGATGCAAGAATTCGATAAAATAAATAGAGGTTTTAATTGCCGGGGGACAAAATATTATCGGTATACTCGTCAAAACAACTTATATGACAATACAGTATTGCAACTAAATGTGGCTCCGGTTGGAAAAAACCATCTTATACGGTACTCTAGTCGAATCAGAATTTCCCATTATTCCGGGACCAGTTGATGCAAATGCCCACATTGCAACTCGCAAATGTGATATTGAATTATTTGATTGACGGAAAACATTATTCTTTATAACGCAGTTGTAATCAACGGTGATTTTATGCACTATCGTGGATAAAATCATAAATTGTGATATGTTGGTATGCTTGTATTCACAAAATGTACCTTCGAACACTGTTAAAGTTAGTAAATGAATATAAATAGAAGCTATATGATATCAAGATGAATGAATAGTCTGGCATAAGTACCGTTAGCGTGGAACATTTAGGCGACCAGAAGTAGGAACATTATTCACAGCATAGCTTTTTTGATTCTGTTTTGGTTAAATTGAATCTATAATTTCAATTGACTTACTTCAGATAGGGTCAGCGTATATGACACGATTAATGTATCTTTTGCGATTGCAAATTTGCTTCCACTTATCTTATCCGTTGTTTTAAAATATAAAGAGCCTCAAGTATGTAACATACACAAGTAAATCTCCACTGAATTATCAAGAAGATTTACTTCACAACAACATCTCCTGGCGATTGCTTCGCAAAAAGTTCTATTGAAATCAACGTAAAACAGAGATCCAAAGCAATCGGATATAATCTTTGATTATTGCTGATTACAAAACCGGTCCAATACAGAATGTGGATAAATAATAATGTCTATTTAGAGATTAGAAATCGAAATAAGCATGGCGAGACATTAATTTGGTAATGAGAGAATCAGTGATTACTACCTAATTGAATATCATGTTTTTTTCTCCAAATGAATCGACTATATGTGTACGCAGTACATGGGTACATAAAATATGAATTATTTGCATGTAGATTTAATGAAGAGTTAAATAAACAATAAATAACAAATAACATGTACCAGGGAATTGCGGGAATGATAAAACATAACCTCCATTCTAATTCAAGTCATTGTATCTACATATTATACATAGGTGCCGGAACTGCAGGCCTGTCTTTTTGCTTTACGAAGAACTGTCGCGGAACTAAAACTATTAATGGTAGAGCTGGATATTTACCAACCATTGTGGTATGGTCGAATATAAATTCAAGTGAAATCTCAATCTCATTAAATTTCATAAGATGCATTCTCAGATAGTAGATAAACATTTTTTGATTCTTTATAATTTATATTTGATTGCCTACAAATGGGGAAAACCAGTTATTCACAGCCCGGTTGAAGTTTTAACTGACCTAGTCTTTGAGCATGCACATACATATGTAAACGGATATCTGTAATACTTTTTATTTACAACTGTTGGCTAACGTGACGTAACAGTATCAGTTCCACTATATCATTACATTCCTTTTATCCGGAGAGGTGAACGCTCTCGTTGCCTAAGAAAATGCGGAAGATAAAATATGAACAACAGTAAGATCTACTACGGTGCACAAATTTTGTAAAATATATACTAGATAACAAATAACAGAAGAATATTGATTTATGAAAATATCATAATAAGTGCGACAAAGCAATTAATCCAAAAATACGCACATATTTCGTATTTTAAGTGTAGTAAGCTCTCTCAAGCATCCGAATCTTTTCCGTTTTCGTAAAACTTCCAACGTCGACCCACATGGAGCACCCATACGAAAACATAGTCCGAATAAGGGCCATGAAACAGATTACCTTAACCCTCTCATCGATTTGAGTTTTCGATACAGAATAAACTACAAGTAGAATCGCTTTTTAAGTTTGCGGTAGTAATTGGCCCATTCAAAACATATGATTGGATTGAATTTAGTACATGAATAGATATTCAATAGTATGTTCATGTTAATACAATTCGAATTGCTCTAATATCAATCGATTCTATATCTTAAGAGATTTAAGCTTTATTCAAGAAAAGAAAAAGCATTGCCTTGAATGAATTAACTATAAAATTTACTATTATGCAATTGTGCCGCTACAGTGCTATTGGAAAGTGCTATTGGAAAGTGAGTGAACGAGTGATAACATTTTATGCCGACTCCGAATGCCGGTGAAGTTTCAGAAGTTGCTCGAATGCGGTAGTATAATACAATATTCAAGTTTTTGTCGGGATCATGAATAATAATAGAAATTAATTTCCTAATTTTGAATCTTTGAACTGATTTAAGCCTATCCGCTGACATCAAACACAATGTTAAAAATAATGCATTTTTTTAGAACTCGACTTCAAAATTATTTTTTTGAAATTCAAAATAAACTTTTTGTTGTTATCTAATTTTGAAGGCATTGCTGTGTTTAATTTCTTGCTTTGAATAAACTTTGAAAGCTGTACTTCGTCTCATCGCACATCATCCAGTTTCTGAACACACATACATATGTATGGATTGATGTATGCAGATACAAATTTTATATTCTCTAAAATCGTCTTCAGCAGTATCTGTTTTTGTAACACACAAAGAGCTAGAATTAATAAATTCCTGAGAAAATTGTTGAGACACTAGAAAAAGTTTGTATATATTCTGAAGATGATGTTAAATAAAGCTAGTATGGAATTCCGACTCAGCCATAGCGGAACCAGCGATATGATCGGGCTTAACTGTTTCGCAATATTTTCTTTTCTAATTCTTGTGGTCAATAACTCGATTGGTTAGTACAGTTGTTTATTAGTTATCTTCCTATTGTTTACACCATTCAATTGTTGTATTCATATGTGTGTAATATACATATATCATATATAATAATAATAATGTATAAAAATATAATTTGAGCAACTTAAATATTTTTTCTGGTATACGTTAATAAAAGAATAATATATGCACACATATTTGCATAAGATCGCATGAATTTATGATTAAGACTGGAATTGCCAAATAAAATATTCTTTTCCTGCTTACGTTTAAGAAATAAATTGTGAATGAAGTGATTAACATATTCCCACATTAAAATAAGTCAATACGCTGTTGATGTATTTCTTTCCGTATATATATTTTAATGTAATGCCATCATTGCATGATGATTTTCTTTCCGTATATATATTTTAATGTAATGCCATCATTGCATGTCTATAATTTACTTAACATCATATGTTATGGCTTGAAAAACTGACAACTTGCGTCTAAATTATATTTGTCTTTCAAAGCATATAAATACATGAAAAACTAATACATATCAGGAACGTATGAAAAGTCAATTTGAGAGAGGAGGAAACTCTTGTAAATTGTTATTTATTAACGTTTTAATTTGTAACTGAATTACAGGTTTGAAATGGGTTACAATTACCTCTGGTGATCCCATACCCACGAATGCTATTCGAATAAGTGATCAAGATTACGTTGGCAGAGCCAGGCATTATGATGAGATTCTTGTAGCTGCCGTAAATATAACAGCCGGCGTTGTTTCCAGTTGTGGTAATCTAATTGCCAAACGTCGCTATGATGTGCTTGTAAGTAGAGATCCCTGTCGATGGGAGGTGTTTGCGCAAATCGAAAAAGTTCCACAACATATAGTGCATGGGGGAACTACATCAAATGGAGAACCAATTTATATCGGGAGATCGAAGCGTACCAGTTTGAATAACGCCTTTTTAATTGAACCAATTTTTCTGTTATCAACATTAAAAAATCGATGGCTTCCTTCCAATATAGCGGCATTAATATGTAATGATAATAGCAATTGGATTGATACAGAGGCAAGCAAAATACCAAATAACACCGTAAAAGGAGGAGTTTCAGCATCGGGAAAAAAACACTATGTGGCACGACTGAAGTCTGGTTGTTCAATTATTCCTGGACGTGTTATTCCCGATGATGGGATTGCTTCAGCTGAATACAACGGTGAAAGTATTACTTCCTTATACTGTCAAGTTTTAGTTGGAGAGAAAAACGAATACAAGTGGCAGTCGACTGTATATGGACAAATACCGGACTATGCTTTAGTAAGTAGTAGAGATAAGAACGGAGAGCTCATGTATATAGCCCGTATGAATTCCACACTTGGATATTTAACGCAGTCAATGTATAGTTATCTTAATACGTCATATGATAATTTGGTAAAAAATGAACAATTTTACGATTACTGATATAATTTTATTTTATTTATTATTAATCGTCTCATAAGATAATTCGCCTTTTTATTTGCAATCGAAAGTGTGTTAAAATAAATCACTCAATTAATCACAAACTGAAGCTGAAGTTTTTCTAGCAACTCGCAACTTAAAGCCGAATTCTAGTTATTGAACGGATAGAATTTCATCAAGTATTCTTAATTCTTAAATACTGTGCTGATTCGCTCTTTATCAGAATGTTATTAGTTCCCACTCACAAATCGGGTTCGAAGAATAGTATGGAAAATTGTAAAGAAACATTTTGTCAATTTTAAAACTTTTTGAGAATATCATCATCTTCTGACCCCATAAAGGGGCCGCAGTCCACTCGATCCTCCGCCATCGACTATAACTCATCAGATTTTATATCTGGTCGCTCTGCTACTACCAACCTTTCCATTTATTTCTTATTTACCATCAACGAGATGGAAAAGAAATATCAGGTCGATGTAATTAATTCCGTTAACCAAAGACTGTTGATCCATAAGCATAAGACTATTTGGATTTCACTCTCAGTTCCTTCCGCCTTTCTTCCAAATCGAACTCAACGAGTAAAAATTGGAAATTCGTTATCGAAGCCAAATGGATGTAGCTCAGCAGTACTGCAAGCTATTCATTTGGGCCCATTATTATTCATCAACGATATTACCATTTCCGTTTAACACAGTAAATGCTTGCTGTATGCTGATGACATGAAAATATTCAAAAGCATTAAAAACGTTAATGACTGTCATTTGCAACAGTCTCATATAAACAACATCTTCGAATGGTGCAACCAAAATGAACTAACTCTAAATAAAAAAAAATGTCATTCAATTTCATTCACGAATTAAGCTTCTCCCATCCAATTAAATTACATTTACATTTATCTAGTCACATTTTGTATTCCAATAGTGTCAAATATGTGGGTTATGCTTAACTCCATTTCATGACCAAAGCCAACTCAGCCGTCGGATTCATCACACATAACAGTAAATAGTTCACTGATTCATTCGCCTTACTATCATTATACTATCCACTTGTTAGTTCCATTCTTGAATACGCTGATATAATTTAGAATCCAAAACTTCATAACTTTTTCCAATCGCATTGAAAACGTTCAAAAGTTATAAGGCGTACCAGCTGTTTTATTTCAAATCTCTATCCTCTAGATGCTCTATACATGGTGCAATGTTTGTCATGGATATACATATTTTGTAATCATATGCAGTCTCCTTGTCTTCTATCAGCGATTCAATTTTATCTGCCTGCCGATATCTTTTATTCGAAAGTTTTTATAAAACAGACTACGGAAAAAAGTTAACTGTAAACGAGGATACGTTTTTTCAATGAGCTGTCGCAATATGTGAATTTCTCTGAATACATACCGCACTTTAAAAGTACATTATTAAGCCTTTTTACCTATTAAGATATTTGTACTTTTCCTAAATAATCTGTTTGTACGTAAGTAGCTTGTAGATTAAATAAATACATTTTAATTAAAATATAATACATTTTTAACAGCTCATTAGTATATAACTTTTCTAAGCGTACTATTTGATGCCACTTTGAGAAATTAGTAAGCTTCATTTGAGAGCAAATAAAATTAAAACATATGCTGTTCTAAGCGGACACATACTTTAATCATTATGTCAGTACCGTCCGACATGCATGACCATATTTAAATGCCAACGTCTAGGTTCCGGTTAATCGTTGAACTACTTCAACATATTGTCAGACTAAGCTCCTGCCTCTCGACCATGTGGATTGAGTAATTCTGGTCACGAATGCATACAATCACTTTATATTGATCAACTTTAAGGTCGGAGTGCGGTGTAAAGATATTATCCCCAGTATCAAACAATGTCAGTGCCTTAAGTCAGTTCACAGTCGAGGTTTAATTTATATACAGTGTAAAATAATTCTGATGCATTGTACATATGTAGGCGTCTTTTATCTTCACCACACAATTCCACAAACAATGCAAATCGTTACTATTTTAAGGATTTGGAACATTTTATTATCGTTTAAGTCAGCAGTCCACTGCTGCCATTTAATGTGGTAGTTAAAATCAATGTACAATTTTTGCTGACAGACACGACAACGTTGGTGTGCTTTTTAATTGAAAATTTATTACCCCAGTATGACTGGCGGCAGCTTGTATGAAGTACCCATGGCGTCGTCAATCTAGTCATCGAAAAACGATTTATTTGCATGCCGTAAGTATGAAAAATCCAATCGATGAGGTTATTAAATAACTCAGATTTATTATAATAAAAAGTGCAGGAGACGCCTATGTGTTAAAATATGTGTTATATAATCAAATTTGTGTTATAAAACCAAATACTAATGCTTTACTTTTATAAAGAAAAATATTTTGTTTAATTGAAACTAGTTTGTTTGTTTCATGTGCCCTTAATACTGACGTCCTACTCGGAATTTATTTGAAAGCAATTTAAGTAGTTTAACTTAAAAATCTTTTAAATTGGTCGTTAAATTTACGAACAATGATATGTTATAACAATCCTGTTCCTTGTTGCCTCAGACTTAACAGTGTGTCTATTTTACAGACCCACTAGTTTGACCGGCTTGCCACTAAATCAGTGACAATTCCCAGGATTTGCAATTGAGATCAACTACACTCCTACCGCTTCAGATTCCATTGCTTGGTTCAACTAAATGTAGCACCTGAAGCATTCGTCAACAGAATACCGAATGACAATCTCCCACTATGAACTTGAGAATGCAATTCTGCTAAGTAATGAGTCAGCAGGTAGAATAATGAACTACATTCAAGACCTGAAATTCAGGAAGCAAAAGCACTTCCGACCTGCATACTCTTTAGTAAGACAATGTCTCGAATTTTACTCGAGCAATATGCTGATATTCTGTAAGACTTTTTTGCTCAAAAATGCCTTTATACCTGTTACATGTCATGAACGTAATTATTCGTTTATGACATGTAACATTTATAGCAGTAACTGGATAGTGTTAAAGCATTCTGCTTTAATGGGCTTATCCAGCATTTAGCAACTGATCTATGACTGATAATACAAACTAATTACGTACATACATGGTGGGAAACTATTTTCACGGCATACATCAATAAGTTGTTCCCAACCATTGCGAAATCTGCCGAATGTATCAAATGTCTATGTATATTGTTCAATTAAACAGCAAATTTTAATGACAAATGTGTTTAAATAATGCCATTTTTTTTTATCTTTGTGTGTATTCATTACAATGTTTTACTACAATATAATTCCCCGACTCATTTTTTAATCAGCCACATATAGACATTACATCAGAGCATACATATATCTCATATAATATAAACATATCGTATCGTTTTGAATAATATATAGTTGTCATGAAAATGTACTCATCATCTTTGTAAAATTTCTAATACACAACTATGTCGTAATTGTTCACGGTAATTTATAAGTTACTAATCTCCAATGTTTATTTTAAAAGCCCTACCAATAAATTATAAAAAGAAGAAAATTAATCTATAGTCTTAATGCATAGCTCACGCCTTGATGAATAGTTAAATATTTTATCGTATTCTACTTTATGGAAATATTGCAATAACCTTCTGTAGATTACCTAGAGGCAAGGGAATATTTATAATTTGATTTATAAAAGGTTATTGCTTTTAAGTAATTCTGAGTAAAAACATGTCAAGTTATATAGAACACACCTACCTAAAGACAGTCTATAATTTGCCCTGAAGGAGTCTAAACTTTCTAAAATCAAGTGCTGAGACTTGCAGGCTTTGTACGACCGAATGATATTGTGTAAGCGAGCTGTCTGGAACAAACAATTTTATCTAAAATGATCTGTTTAATAAATTGCAATTATAATATAATAGTAGACAATGTGTTCTGATAATAAAATGTTTTTGCTATTAAAAAGGAATGTATCGAGTAGTACAGTATTGGCCCGTGGCGTTGCGGGTATGTGCGTCGACTTCTACGCACTTGGCCCTACGGTGTCTTGGTTCGATTCCTGGTGCGCCAGATAAATAATTTCCACGGCCCCACCTCTTTCGAGTCATTGAAAATGCTCAAAGAGTATAACTGTTCTCAAACTTGGTCGTTCGGAGTCGGCATTAAAGTGTAGGACCCTTCCACTCGTGAGAGAACAATAGCACGCACAAAACGGAAATATTTAGTTCAATAATAATCTCAAAATACCTAACCTCATACTCTCTTTAATAAAATTACTAATAAACAATGTTGAATAAATCAAATAAGCCAAGCAAAATAGGCGTTGTAATCAAAAAATGTAAAAGCTGTAAAATGATTGCCAACGCATAATTCTTATCAAATAATAATACTACAGAGCCAGAGTACCTATTCAATGATAACACGAAATATTTTTTATGTGAATTTAATAGTTTATTTTTTTTCTAATTTGGTAAACGTTGTCGTAAAAAGTTAACTGCAAACAATTATAGAAGATAGGTTTATAATTCATTTTAACTATTATTCTAATTAAAATGTCAAACACATAGCTTGGAAATAGTAAGGTCTGTGCGTGGGCAAAAAAGAAAATCATTGAATCGTACACATTCTTTTTGAAGGTTGTGTTTCCACGAACATACTTTCAAGAGAAAGTTTTTTTTTTATTTTCTTCTTACCAAAGGGACTCCATGGCGACGTCATTCTTGTAAGTATTACATTTCTTCAACCGAATGATGTGATTTTTTCTCTATACTATATATGCTATCGACAGATGTTACTGGTTCACTAGATATTTTATTGATTACAATCCCCCTCATATAAGCAATTCTCATCACTGATTTGAGTGTATTTACGTATGATTCTATGCTGGATTAGGAAGTGGTATGTTTGATTTTCCAGAACGTATGCATTCCAATACCAGTATTGTTTAAGCTAAATGTTTTTCAACTTTCAAATTTGACTTTGAATTTAATGCGGACTTATTGAAATTTAATAATTACGGGAGATTACCTAAGATCGATGCCTTAGGAAAATAGTCAAACCGAATTCCATACAAATTCTCGTTTTACGACATAATCTAGGGATTTCCAGACAAACTCCACCCAAGTACAAAGCTGTGTAGTACGCAGAGTACACAACAACCATGAGATAAAAAAAATCATCCAATCTGTTTGTAAGTAAAAAGAAATTGTTTTTTTTTTTCGTTTTACTCTTCTTTTATGGCGATGGAGAAAGTCCTTAAGTCGAATACGTAACATTTCTCAACTCCCCCATTTGAAAATCCTTTCAATATGTATAGGATGTGGACTTTTGAATTTAATCTCAGTTAAAGACGTTTTTCTGAGTTCAATTGGGACAAGTGAATTCCAATTAGTTTAATGAGAAAAAATGTTGTATGATGTACAGAAAGTTATTTAACGGAGGATGTATGTATATGATGTAGGTATGACGAAGTGTGTACAATTTTGGTTTCGGTCAGGAGTCGTATTAGAGAATTTAACAGTTAGTTTGATTTTATCAATAATAAAGCTATTATTTATTTATTAGTGCCAAACCAAGCTAACCATACTCAAAATTACACTTCGTGTGAGTAATGTACGCTTTAGCAGGATTCTTGTATACCCTCACTTGCTCGAAAAGTAAAATTACTTATATCACCTACTTATTTTAAAGTACAAGTGCTGAACTGAAGGAGAAAAAACGACGATTTTAATTTTGCTGCTGGATTTGTTTGTTTAGAAATCACTTCAAAAAATAATGTTGATTAAGTCTATAAAATTTCATTACAACAGTTATCACAGATATTGTTTTGGCTTGATGCACATCAAAGAGGTAATTTTATGTGTACAAATAATTGAATAAAATTTAAAAAAAAACATTGCAAATGTATTATATTCACAGGGAAATATGTACACATTGATATAAGAATCATTCGTGCACATCAATTCCCCTGACTGAATACCTACAAAACATTGCCTAACGCACTGCACTCACATCATTTGCCAAGAGGGTGGAAGCTGTCAGCCCACCAACTGATATATGCACACACTTTCGTACATATATTTATGTACATTCAAATACGCTTGAAAACATTTATTTTACTGCAGCAGCAGGATATGAAGACAGGACATATCATTTCAATCGTGTGCTTTTAATTATGCAAGTCCCTTCTGGTCCCTGTTGGTCGTTGAGTTTCTATCAGCGCAGCCTGGCATGGAATTAATACGAGTACAGCAACCAATACGGAATTGCCCATTTGCAATCACACTGACCAGAGTTACGATTTAATCTGATTGCCATTCAAACATGTAATGGAATTTTTATATGGATATCTTTTGTTTCATTGTTAAAAAATGCCATTACATATAAGAGTTGAAGTATCTTTAAAATTAGCCGAAAGTACAGCACGCAATCGCTCATTCAGCGACTTAAGAATCTCATGACGAAAGTCATTTGCTATTTTTGGCTTACAGATTTAAATTACGTGCTTATAAAGAGGAAGTGACAACGTCACTGGAACTTCCACTTCAGGTAACAAATTTACACCATACTACGGTAGATGATAGATTCAAGTATCCAATCCACCCCATATGTATAGGAGCAAAATTTACAGAAGTGACTGTGGATGTACGTTTGTTTTCACTTACCCTCCAACCATTACAGCTAACATTTCCTTTCGCTGCCTTACCGATGGTAATGGCATTGTCTTCTTGAAAAGGGAAACAATGTAAAGGGTCTTGTTTGCATTTCAAGTCAAAGTGCTGAGCCACTAGAGACTTGAATGATGAGAACTTTAATGGATCGTTATTGTTTGGATAGACTCTTTGAATGAAATCTGATTTGATGTAAAAACTTTTTAGATATGACAGTCGAAGGATTTGTTCCCCTCTTAAATGATTTGAATATAATTGTATTATATTCATCCCTATTGATTGAACGGATTCTAAACGTCCTCTAAATATTGTTTCTAAAGTAGATAGTAAACTGAAAGCTTTTTTGTTATGCTTTATAGTTTGATAGTAATTCAATATGTAATTTAGATTGATTTTGATCAATAAATGAATTTGCAGTGACAATCTTATGGAATCTTGTTTGTTGGAGCTACGATGAATCAATATTCACACATTTGGCAAATTCTTATATTACATGATTGCGTTTGGCATACACGAGATCTTACAGAGTCCATACTAAAGGTTAATCCCTATAAAGGATGAAATATTATGTATGGTATATGTATGCATATATGAACATATCAGTATTAAATCTTTAGGTACAATTAAAACAGTTTGGTTGTCAAAGTATTCAATCCGAGGGTGTATTTACTAATAGATTTATGAAATCGATTATAAATTTGAAAAATTATCTTCAATAAGCACCATTCATGTTTACATTAATAATTATAGATATAATTGCACTGGCATATCTAACTACACATCTATTTCGACATATTATAATGACTTATTTAAGTATAAATTACTTTCAAAATTGTTACAATAATCACACAGTCGGTTTTCATCATAGTGTTGAACTTAGAACTCACAGGTTTTGATCGTTCCAACAACATACACACTCTTTTTAAATTATTCATTTTGTTCCCATCAAAAAACTACTAGTGGATATTTATAGATATGGTTTCCAGACAAATGGACTAACAAAATGTCGTTTGTGTTTCTATAAACAATCTCGCTGCAACTGCTTCTAATTGCTCAGTGCTGTTATTGATCAAAGTTTTGATAAAACCGCTATAACTATCTTAGATACCCCAGTAAGCAAAAATAAGTAAATGTCCACATACCTTGAATGTATTTTGCGTCGCAAGTCCAACTATTTGACTTCAGAATCGATTTCAAATCTAATTGTTTTGCAAATTAAAAACTGAACCTATACGAACATAACGAAATTATGAATGCCTTACAAATTTCAGAAAACAGAATGACACTATGATACAGATGTACTTGGGAAATAATTTAAACAATAATCTCTTCGGACGACAGAAACTAATTTTATTTCTGTTTGTGTGGCACTTTCGTAGTATAGCCGTTTTTATAGAAATATTAAACTTATCTATAAATAATCTCTTCAGATAGTCAAGTATAAAAAGTATAACATTTTACAGACAAGCCTATCTTTTGATAAGAATTCAAGAACAACAAATACATATGTGATGATTATCTGTAGCGTTTGCAAAAAAATCGCTATGAAAATCATATTCGTGTTAGTTTGTAGTGTTCGTTATCATTATGTATGCCTGTGTGTAATAATAAACCTTAAACTACAAGTGCAATCATATTTGCAAACAATATTTTCCCGTAGCTTTTGAGACGTGCGACTATTCAAAATTGTGAATAAGAAATAAACAATACCATCAAAGTTCAAAACACAACAATACATGTATTTATTTTAGAATGATATCTTTGATTAAATACCTATGTGTATACTTTTTCATAAAATGAGTCTGTGGTCAGTAGTTTCATATATTTACAAACTACAATTCAAAAATAACACCAGGTCGTAGACAGATAATGTCTTTGTACTTCGATGTCATAGTTTGTGAGGATTTTTTTTTGATTTTATGGGTTTTTTGCAGAGTACATATTAAAAAAAGGTCTCATAAATAGCTATTTCGTTATTATCACAATCCATACTCGATCCTTTGAAAAAAATAAATTATCTAAAACGATAGTAAAATCTAAGTAAATAATTCGTATACGTAAAATGTAAGGCTTTTTGTCTCACTTTTCACTGTTCAGCACATCTTCACAAATCATGTGTTTTTGCAATAATTGCGAATTATCCAGGTCTTGTCATATTATTATCTCCATAATGCATTTAATCGTTACCATAAATGTTTTTAATTACTAATAGCTTTCTCACAATAAAAAGAGTAAGTTAAGAAAAGATTATTTCATGTGTCTGTACTCACTAATTGTTAAATTTACTTCTTGTTTTTGCTTATGGTCTTAAAGTTGTCATTAGCATTTCATTAATTTTTTAACATGTCTTTAAATTTAAATAAACCTGCTATGTGCATATGAATGGATGGATAATCAGTTTGCTTATCTGTTTCTAACTTTTTGCTAAGTGGTTTATTAGTGTTAATTTCCTGTTTTTCTATAATTGAAATTAGAAAGTCTTGTAATATAATTTTCCATTGAATAGAATCCTTAAACAATTAATTATTTATGTTTAGTTCGTATTACTTATTAGCGAGCATATATGTATTGTCAACGGTCACTAGTTAAAGTAAGTAAGTCATATTCATATACCGTCGGAAGAAAATCGTTGGTATTTTCATAAGTTCTTGAAAAATCAAAGTCGAAAATAGAACTCGAACAGATAATCCAAGCCAAGGAAAAGTTTATCTATATGCTAGCCAAATTGGAAATTGAAAAACCATTAGATTTCCACTTGATTGTATTTGCTTAAACATTTGTCATCAATAGGGCTAATTAATAATATTCAGTAACAAACAAACAAACCTCACGCTGTTCAATTGCCTGCAAAATTCTTTCCTTTCAACAACCGATCAGCTGAACGTGTGCTCTTGACGTATTTTTTCGAATCCGAGCCAAATTTTATATTCCGCTCATCGCACAGTATGAACAAATAAACAAACTAGCAAAAGTATCTTTTTTTTTAAAACTATGACACTAATTACTTATTTGTATTACAGAGTGGTGCCGCGTCAAATATGTACATAAATAATTAGGTATTTGCGACAAATGTTCGTATGTATTTATGTATAGAAAACTGGTGACATTATTATTTCATTAAAAAACACAATTTATCACAATTTTTTGCTTAAGCTTTATTCGCCGTTTTCGTCATCCAGCGAAGAATAAAATTAACAAACTGTCGGTAACTAGAATTTAGGAGTTTTATTGTGTCCTTGGAATAGTTCGATTTCGTTCCAAAATCATGCAACACACTAGCTGTCGTTATTGCCGACCATAAGCTCTTATCAGATACAACGCGGCCGTGGCCCACACACCGTAGTCTCACCCAAAAGCAGCTACCCCGGTAAACGCTGGGTCAGAAAATACATTTAAAACGAATTCGTGGTGTTTTCCTTAGCCAGAGAAAAACAGCAATGAACGACAACGAATCCAAATTGAAACGTTTTTCCCAGTTTTGGTCGCATAGATTAAGGTTTCCTCCAGCAGCGCTACCACCCCCCAAGGAGGGAACTTCCCATGGTTGTCGCCTTCCCGACATAACGCTTTTCCTATTCGCACAGCCCATCAGGTATGTAGGGAGACTGGTTCTCGCTCTCTCGCTCGTTGATGCTCTTCTGTGTGTGAAGTCTGAATTCAACCCTTAGCAAACTCAGTAAGGTGCATTAGGTGTGATAAACTAAACCAGCAGCCGTTAGAGGGATAGAGAGAGAGCTTCACTCAGATTACTACCAACATTTTTGGTAAATTTTGTTTATCAAACTCTCTGCTCAACGAACTGTGGGGCAACTTTACCCCAATCGTTTGCGTGTTGCAGTGATGATTACCACCCCGCGGGAAACAATGAACGTGCTACTAGCTACTTTGTAATGTGTGTGTGGTCTCGTGAATATATCAGTTTTGTTTACATTTTTCTAACGACAGAAAACAGAATCGGTCGGTATGAGGGGGTGCAGAATCACATTGGCGAGTTCCATATGGCGGCACAGGCGTGTAGAAGTTGTCGGCAAGGGTAGAAATAACAGATGAATAATGGTTTCTACATACAGCAGAGATTGTTTTGTTCGCTTTCACAACAACAGAACAGCACTGTTGAGGTTACTTTAAGTTTTTGAATGCCACCCACTATTTTCCTCTTTTTTTGTGCTCTTCATGTTATATTTTTCCCTGTCTCTCTGCTCTTTTCTCTCTTTCGTTATCGGTGTCTGTTGACTTCGTGTTATCCAAATGATAATCTATTGCAACAGTTTACGTCTGTTGCTATTACTTCCGGTTGTAGATTTTGTTTGTCACAGTAGAGGTGGAGAAAAAATCTTCTTCAACATCGAGTAATTTTTTTTGTGTGCAGTACAATTGCAAATTGGTACGACAGAAGACGATCTGTACAATACCATTTTTTTTATCCGCTGGTTCTACTTTCTTTAATTAATTTTAGGTGGTGCTTATCATTTATTCTACTCTGTGTTGTAATTTCCTTCCGGTGGGACGGCTTATTGAATAACAGGTATGATGTAAACTCTGACTATATAGTACATATTAAATCAGAATAAGAACTGTATAGATTTAATAGTTCTCCGTATTGTGTTGTTGTTGTGTTTAAGCATCCTTTACTGTATTTTCAATAACTGAAATGTATCTACCCAGTTCTAACGTTAAATTCCACCCATTCACCAGATTCCATTCAATCATCCCAACAATAACAATAAATAAATGTGATTTCCTTTTCATGCATCCTCAGGGTATTTGTAAACACCGTCTGCTGCCTCTGCCATGAAACTTGCACCCAATGGGTTGTTCTGTCGTGCTGAATATCTACCTATACTGTTGCTAAGTTTCCTTACATGCGCATTAGTGTATATTCCTCCCACCATCGAGGATTCCCTTGCCAGTGAATAATCGTTTCAATATTGGTTCCCATTTCAAAACCAACTTCCAAATGGGAAACAAATTCAGTTCCTACGGAAAAGCGAATGTGGTATCTAAGGGATGAATTAGAGTATATCTTCAATTCAATCCACTCTATCATGCCATAAAAAAAAAATTGACGCATATGAATTAAGCCCCATAAGTTATTTTTTTAATTAATTTTTTAATATGTTACAACTGGTTCACACCTGGCCATTTGGGGCTGTATGAAATTGAATATTCCAAAGGCTTCGGCAACCTGCCAGAAGAAGGAAAAACGTGTTTAAGATTCAAGTAATCGGAAGTTGTTGAACTCTGTTGGGGTCAGAAATCAGGAGACTATAAATAAATAACTTTAAAAATAATATATTGGGACATAATCGAATCAGCCCGAAGTCTTTGTGGGAAAGCGCTCTTAAACTTATACATCATTGATTATATTATGTTGCCCCTAAAGACCTTTTGCCTTAGATCTTACATATTTGAAATTGTTTTATGTATGTGCTTAGGTGCTGAGTTTTGTTTTGTTCATCAATTCAACTAATAATATCGACTTCATTCGTTTTAATTAACATTTTTTAAAATATAGATAGATATTCCCTTCCACAAACTACCTGAAATTATATGCACATCTGAAAACGAGTCGCGTTGCCAAGTTCATTGGTTTTTCGATTTTTTTCTCAAATTACAGATACATTGTCGAAACATTTCATTTTCAAAAATATTATTACCATTTATATTACTATAATATATATGTATGCATCATTAATGTGTCATTATTATTTTACAGTGTGTATTTCGATTTACCAGAATAACTTTCATAAAAATATGTCTGAGTCTTACTGTACCAACTGAACGATGAACATTTTTTTCATCTGACACTTACTTGAAGAAGAACATTTCGAAATGTCAATTTTATAAGACTTGCTAAAGAAAAAAAATTCTCGTGTATACATTTTCTGGAGTTAAATTAATTTATTTAAATTAAATGAAGCCTCTTGAGTGAGTGATTTCCTTTCTAATACTAGATTGATATATATATATATATATAAACCAAATAATCTTGTTTAAGCTCTTGCGATAATCGACTTAAAGCCGCAACAGCAACTGCAGCAGCTGCGGCTGCTGCTGCAACTGCTGCTGCAGTAGCTGCCTGCGGTGAGGGTGAAGAAAATGTATCACAATGGTCTTCATCAGAGGATTATAGATACAAACAGGATATAATGAATGACGATCTACAAATGTCCAATATGGCAATAGAAGGTGGTTCCATCTATCCGCAATACGGATGGATTGACATTACAAAAGACTTTTTTGATGCCTGTTCAGGTGACTAAAACTATTCTTTGTACAGACTCAATACTTTTTTAACTGAGGCTATTGTAATAGAATTATCGCTGGGTGAATTGGCGCAAGATGTTGTGTTCGGTCTTTTTGAAGCGATGTCTGCTATAGAGATGATGGATCCCAAAATGGATGTAGGGATGGGCTATAACAAAAACGAAGCACCGCCACATACATTTGAAACAGCGGTGGCTGTAAGTAGGACCTTCTGAAACAACAAGGATACGTTTTTTTAGATTTTTAAATCAATCTAGGCTGGAATTCTTAAATTGGAAGACCTGGAAAATTCTGAGTTAATAGGTGTATTCGATTCTCTTTTCGCTTGCATTGTATCCTGGCTGGAAGGCAACTCGATGGATCAAGTGTTATTCACCTGTTTATATCTTCACTCGCCTAGCAATATCAAAGATAAAGCACTAAGAGCATTCTGTTATGCTCTCCGTAATTTGATATCTATTGTGAGAAACATAATTGTGACAAGCAGTGTAAATGAAGAGGAAGATTTTCAATTGTACGGAAATTCGAGTTTTGTTTCAATCGAGGACTTCCCACATGCGAGTGTTACACCGTCGTTGAAGGAAGCGGAGGATGATATGGTAAAACGCAGCAAAACTGAAATCAATCCAGAGGTAAATGAAAGATTCATGAAGGAAACAATAAGCGGCTCATTGATTTTGTTTCTCTAGGATACTCTTGCTGTGGTCCATCGGCTACGTTTTATGCGCTTCTTTTTCCAATCTATCCTACAATTACAACCTGGCCTAGGACGCCCATCCGCTGGAGAGAGCGAGTTGGCTGAGATTCATAAGAATTTAAATGCGGCATTGGAACTGGTTCCATTGATCAAGAGGACTATCGAGAAGGGAACTCAGCCAGAAATGAATTGTAAGTAATATATATTAACCCAAAATGTTATTATCTCTTCATGACATTATTTCACATAAAGCTGAGGCGCCAAATCCAATGGGATTTTCTCCCCGTGTTCATGTCCGAAATCAACCGCCTACATTTCCCCGGAGTGCTAAAATCCGAGATCGTTCATCGAGCTTACAATTCCTGGAAGAATTAGTTCAGCGGTTAAAATTTGCATGCAAAATTATTAGGCAGAGAGACTACTATTCGGCCTTAGTAAGCCATTGTAACAATCGAATATATCCTTAGAACTAACGTAATTTGTTTCCAGAACTTTTTTATAGATTTCAGTCGTAAATCTGGCCAGTGCATTCTCTCTCGAAGTGTTCTTCAAGTACTCTTCCTCTACAATAGACATCCTGTGTTCGGGGTAATACCAATGAAAGATTTTTTACGGGAGTCAATACGGGCTTTTAATGCTCCCGCGGTTTTAAATCCTCGTTGTCCTTTAGCGAATGATCGAAAAGTTCAACTTTATGTTGAGTGCTTTCTAACGTATTGTATCAACATGAACACATTCACCCACTTCATTGAGATATGCGGATACAATCGAGCTAGACAGCGTGACAAGCTTGCTCGGTTGATCGAGGGTTTTGCCAGTATACAAGTGGAAGCAGCCAGAATAGACTCTCATTTGAGCATGGTGGCCGAACAGACAGGCAATGTTGGGAAACACTCATCACATCTAGCTACCTGGGTGCTCTATAACTGTTTCCGAGCAATGATGCTGTTCCTGATGTCTGGCTTTGAGCTTGAGTTGTATAGTGTACATGAATTCCTTTATATCTATTGGTATCCTTATGAGTTGCTAATTGGATTTATTGTATCAGTATTGACACGGGCCGAATCGTCTCTACTGGAGCAAGAAGCACTGTCAGAACAGATGAACAAAACGACAAACTCAAAACAGCGAAAACCGAAGCCAAAGAAGAAAAAACAATTGAAACCTTACCGCCAAGAAATCGTATATTACCACGCTATGCTGAATATGTGTGGGGGATTTCACATGGCCATGGGAGCATTTACCAAGGACGAACGGATTCGGCAGCCCATGCCCAAATTTGATAATGAGGAAATTCGTTTTAACCGTCGATTTGCGCCATTTGCAGCGCTAAGTAGTCCCCCACAAGTCACTTATCAGGAATTTAAGAAGATTAAAGCACACATGATGCTACTACCCTCATCAGAAATTTATATGTGTGCTGCAAAATATTTCGACCAAGCGAGGAATATTTTAGAATCCATACAAAATCCGGAACAAGAGGTAATTTTTTTATTTTTCAAGTAATGAATATAAAACTAATCAACGATTGCCCTTAGATACTCGACATGATTCACGTAGCTAAGGTCAACTTTGTTGTAATGAACGTGCTGGCAAAGGGTCATCAGAAGGATTCCAAAACACAACCAGATTTTGATTTCGGAAAACATAGATATTTTCCCATAATAAAACTTAATTAAAACTCTCGTATCACTATCCTGTGACCTATTTTTGTGTGATCCAATTCTTAATACCACTCATTCTGGTAATTTTGTATTTTGGTGTACTCCACCTGAAAGCCTTGTACTCGTAGACTCGTGTATGTAGAAAAAGGAAATAAATTTATTACTTGACGGGTCATTTATTATAGTCAGAAAGAATATCTTGTTTAAGTACAAATTCCTTAACGTATCCACTTGTTCCCTTACAGTTGTTCTTGCAAGTATACACTGCTAGAACACCCCAATCCACATTGTCGTCTTTCAGGAAGTTCACCATTTGAGGCATTATTTGGAACTCGAAGTGTCGTTCACCATTGCAATTCGAACATCTTGGAATAGGGATCTTTCCTATAGTAGTATCGGGATTGGAGATCCATAGTGGTTCTCCACCTAGGTCGTACCGCAATACCTGTTGAGGGTTTCCCGAAATACATTTTTTAAAGCGGCGGAAAGTTACGTCCACGTTTTCTTCCTCATCAGGAATATACTTATTGAACTCTGATTCAGGAATATCGCTCATTACTCCAGCTTTGCCTTGCTCCACCAGGATTTGATATTCCATCAACCGGTTTTTCTCATCAGTTTCATCATCCGACATTTCTGAATCCGACACTACTGAGATTTGCTCAATAGTAAGTTCAAATTCAGGATATTCCACGAGGGAAACACACTCATTTTGATTGCGATTGATATTAGCTGATCCACAAGTTAACTTGTGCTGAGGCCAATCAGCTCTTTGGTGTTTGGCGGAGCAATAATTAGTGGCCTTGCAGCGAGAGCACATCAATGATCCACGGCAACCACAAGCTTTGCACATTTTGAAGGGTGGTTGGACAGAATCCTGCAAACGAAATATACATTAAATGCTTCGATATGACAAGTAATTAATAGTAATATTACTAGTTCTTCATCGTCCCTGGGTGGAACTGCTGAGTAAAATGTGTTCTCTCTTGGAAGTTGGGATCGAAAGGCTAAGATATTTCTTAAGTTGATGATTAACAAATGTTTATTTTTTTCTTCCAATTCAACTTACTCAGACAAATTTTGTACAAAACAGTTCGGTTCCCGGCAAATGAAAAGAAATATTGATCTGTGAAAACATTCTGCATTATCTTCAATTGGAGCATAAACCTGTTGGGGCAATTTAAATTAGAAATAATTAATTTTTGTTACAATTTATATCACCTGACACAAAAACGCAGTTGGAGAACCACATTTCTTGCATTTAAGTTCGTCAGTAGAAGGAACTAGCTCTAGATCTAACCATGCTGGTTTTCCACCGATTTTACTTGGGAAATAAACATTTCGTAATAATGCTGGTTCACATTCTTCAGCAAAGCCAAGATCAATATGATTCTTTGTTTTAATTGACATTATTCCCAAAAATATACAATTCTACTATCCTTACGCTACCAGCTCATTGACAAAATTTGTATACCCCAAAATATATGCACAAATGTCAAGTTTTATCCGAAAGGCACATGCTGTAAATAGTACACTACGAACAAATATGAATGCACATCAAAACATCCAAACTTCTTATTGTTGGCGTAACTCTTGTCTACTATATATATACACTATTGAAGTGAATATAATATGTGTTTTTTTTTAATACTGAATGTTTATTTATTTTTACTCGGTGTCCAACTACTCTGTTGCTAAATCAAATACATGTGTAGGTAAATTTCAATTCACTGAAGTCTTCCAATAGCTACCAGGTTCAATGGAAAAGAACAGTCCTTTAGCAAAAATCGACAAAAATTTGACATGTCTGTCGCAAAAAAAAATAAACATGGCCTTTCCCGTTTGACAGTTTTTTCTTCAATAACAATAGTATATCGACGATGCTGTAATGATTCCCAAAAATAAATCGCGAATTCTTCCTGAATCAAATAAGTGAAAGTGAAATAAGTGAAATTTCGAGTACACATATTAAGAATTCTAAGTATTCGAAGAGTAAAAATTCTAAACAATGTAGAGCACAATCGATCTTCCTAAGTCGTAGTTTACAACTTTTTTCTTCGGATTTTCGTTGCGACTCTAAAAATATCGTAGAGCAAGTGAGTGCGAGTGCAGATATTTTTATTCCTGCATTTCCCATTTCTGTTTTTTTTTGTGTAACGAAAATTGCGATTTTATTGGACTTCGACCAAGATTTGGAAATCTAAATCTAGGTACTTTCGTTTCCGCTCATGTAAAATTTATAGCAACAGTTGCGTCGCTAGAATATATTTTTATACTTTGTATCTTCTGGTCGGATGTGGGGCATAAAAGAAAAACACAACATATTTAATATCAAGCAATATGTATGTATGGATGTATGTACATATAAATAAATTGAAATTCAGTCGCATTCGGTTTCATTGAAGAATGTTTTTTTTTCTCGGACACATTTTGACGTTTGGGTTCATTCCTGGGTCTTTCATTCATTCATACAATTTGCGCGTAGGTTTCAATACACCCACCTCCCACTACTCGTTAGCATTCCCTCACTTGAAAATATCATATATCTGAAAGATACAAAAAATATACTGTAAGGGTGAGATAAATATTTTATTGATTTTGTCTTGGTATTTGCATGTGGTTTCCTTTACATTCGCTGCGTTTGTTCAGATTCAAGAGAGTGCATTGTAGTGTTTAAAGTGAAATCCGATAGGATTTAACTTGAATTGATATGTAAAAAACCTTGCTACACAGATGGTTGAAGGTTGTTAAGAAACCCCTTTATGTATTAATGTATTTGTATGCCGGTATTAACAATCATAATGTTCAGCTTAGCGAGTTTTCAAAGGATTGTTGAGAATGTGCAAGCATGGTCGCAATGCATTAATGTCTTTTGTGTTTGCTCTTTTTATTCGTTTATTAATGCCTGGATCTTATTGAGTGCAAAGTCTTCACCACTTGCAGTACAATGCTTAATTTGCATCGAAAACTAAGAACACAGGATCTGAACTGGTAGATGTTTGTTGTAATAAGGAAAGGAGTGTCGTTCACCCTGCGCCGCATTGTTTGTCGTTCATCATTTGGCTGCATTGCTGATTGCATATTTTGTTGCTCTGACTTGTATTGAAAAAGATAAGCAAAAAAACTAACTTGAATGCACTCATTGATGGAAAAGAAATAACATTGGTTTCGTTACCCCTATATCACAATTTTAGGTACATTCGTGTATAGTAGTTTAGAACTCTTTCGAGTCGTTATTAGTACTCCATTAAATTGTATTTTATTGCAAATACGCTGAATGAAGTAACTCATCATTCAACTTAATTAAAAGGGTACATTTCTGTTCCGAAGTGTGAAACTTAAAGTGAAACAAAAACAAAACAATTTAAATGGCGACAAAAAACGACTCAGTAACGAATACTTGATTACTAATTCATCATATGAGTCATCCAAGGTTGCCTCGCAGCACATTTCGCTCGACGTATACGTGACGAGAGTGTGACACTTAATTGAAGAATGCTGTTCAGCACAGAAAATGCATGTCCTTCCAGCCTACAGAACGCTTTTTTCACATTTATGAAAACAATATTCAAATTATGTGCTTACGCATGTGTTCCAATGTACATACATATTAATTAAACTGTAATTGGTAGTCTTAACTCAGTCTGTTTATTAAGCTAGATACCAATCGAGTTGAAGCAAAGTGAATATGAACGAAGATTTGTAGTGCTGATAATTCTACATTTGCATTAGGTTTACTCAGTAGAAAGCCTTTATGTACATTTTTTGTTATGATTGTTTATAGTGTTAGATGGCGTGTCCATTAATCAAACAAAGCAGATATAATATTTTCTTATTCTTAAAGAGCCCATATCTGGAAGCCTAATAAATGCAGCAATGCATAATCATCGTCGTAGTACTCAATTTAATTTTGGCAATCAGTTCATATGACTGATTTCTAATCGATCCTACCATAGTCTTGAAATTCAATAAATATATAAGATCGTCCCAATAGATCAGAATACTAAGGTGTATTAACAATCAGACGAATATTCTATTTCATAGATACAGATTTTGCATTAGCTGCTGGTCTATGATGATTAATACACTGTTTAAATACTAGAATTTTCTGTAGGTGGGAAAATGGCGATGACAGAGTACAGTCGGACAGAAGAATACGATAATCTTCTTAATCCAGGCAACTGATTAATTGTAACTGATAGCAATGCATACATAACGACTAGTTTAGATTTAAATTTATCTTTTCTGGTTTATTCGCTTAGGATTCCATTATGAGATGTTAACAAGGTTGTTCTTTTTTTTCCCTTTAGGGTATGATTTATGGCAGTTTTCATCAGAATTTGCATCTTATAGTGACAAAAGAACACATTTTAACTTGCATGCGTATGTAAAATTTAGAAAAGTGTCCTAAGATTATTTCCTTGTAGTCTTCACTTCATTCGGATCATTCATTATAAACATTGGTCACTTCATTATAATATCTTTTCTTATTTTTAGCACTAATTCATCTTAAAGAAAATCAATAACCAAAGACAAAAGAGATAATAAAAGAGAGTAATAATGTCTGATTTTGTGCCACGTGATATTTTGCCTGATTTATGGGAGGAGATTTTACGAAGGCATTGGACATTTCTTGAGACTGAAGAAAGCATGCAAAAACTAGAGGAACGCAAAAAACTAGAAGGTAATTGATATACTATTTTTATGAAATTAGATAAAAATAATGATTGTTAATCATATTCTCATTTTAGGATGCTTTAAAGAGTTCCTTTGTGTTGTGCCACATGATAGGAAATTTTTCTTACCCGAAACAGCTCATGTGTTAAAAAAGACCGTAAAAGAATTGGCTGATTTCAATGCTTTCAAGGCAATGATTGGATTTGAATCAATTAGTCAATATGCCAACAACTTGTTCACAAAGCCTTGGAGAAAAGAGTATAGAGTGATAAAGGTAATATTAAATATATTCTACAATAATATTATTAAAAAATTAATATCAGTTTCAGTTTCAATTAGAAAAGAGCTAAATGCAAATATTATCTTCAATTAATAGTGAGACAGGAACAATGGAAATCGATAGTTTTCTCAACGTATTCTTATTGCCTTGCTATCTTGATACAGTGAAGTTCGTTGTCCTGATTGGGATATTGCGTTTTTGAGGAAATACTCAAGCTCAGAACATTATTTTCAGATGTTATTTGTTTTAAGTTTTAGAACCTCAAGTCTTGTAAAAATAATTATACTACTCTAAAAAGCTCATGTAATACGTCATACAAATTCATGACTTTATTTCTTTTTAGATGTATTCCGGTTTCTATCAACATGAAATCAAGTCAAACTTAGTGGACGCCGAAAAACTTTTCGAGGCAATGGGTTACAGGCAGCTATCAAGTCAAATTCTTGTACTTGATGGACCGATTTGCCCTGATCAAGTAACAAATGTATCACGTGATGCAATGGCAGCTTATGTTGAATGCCAAATTATGAAACAAATCAAAGCTGGGCTTACAGCTTTACCTCTTTTATGTTCATGGTTGGAAGTATTCAAATTTAGAGAGAAGCATTTAGGTAAGGATTGACAAATATTCATCCCTCTTACGTTACCTTTAAAACATTATTTTTTGTTAATAAATCAAATAAGGATAAAGACGTATTTTCTTAAAGGTGGCGCAAGTCAAGCAATAAAAGCCTTAGCCTATGCCGAACAGGAGAGGCGATTTCGCAGCAAGAAGTTAGCTTCTGGTAAACACGTACAACATACTTCACTTTATCATATATATTAATTTATTCATTGTAGACTCCCAATTTGTCCCACAAATACCAGCCCCGCCTAATGTATCAGTTGGAGCTCAGATCGGAGCATCATGTGAGAACTGTGCTGTTCACGGTAACTACCACCTGCACCCAACGTCTGGGCCGCTTATTCATCAAATGCCTAATGGATGTAACATGCGTGCGCAAACGAATTATAACTCTCAATGCAACATTCATCATAGCACGAACAATCATGTGCACTGTAAACATACTAACTATGCACAGATGTCGCATTCGAAAAGCCTGGAACACTACAACGAGCATCCTGATGGTCCCCCTTTACCTCTTCGACATTCTTTCGATCAGCCCCCTCAAAATCAACAGACGCAACACCTCTATGATAATCCTTATGACTGCGTAGAAAGCTACCAAAATGCTTACAATTTTAATGCTTATAATCACCCGTACAATGTTTCCGGTAATAGGTACCCTTTACCCTATAATATTTCCAGTCAGCTTAACAACCCAAACCAATATACCTACGATTACAATGGAACTGGTAATATGTGTCATTCGGTTGGGGGTTGCAGTCATAAAATTCCATCCCCAGCAATTGCTATGGACGTTAGTGGGTACGGAGAGTGTAATGGATATGCAAAGATAGCTCCATGCAATTATCAGCATCACCCATCAAGGAATAGTAGCGGCAGTAAGGATTTTCAAGCCTATCGACAAAGATCTTTTCCTCCTGACCATCAGTTAATAGATTTCGATGAGCGAACTGCTCCGCATGAAGTCCCCCACATTCACTCCCGGTCACAAAATAATAGCTTTGACTATAGTGACCGCACCTCACAGGTATACGATAATAGACGCAATCGAGTTAGTATGGTACCGCCAAGTATCCCTTCTCAAAAGGACGTCTACACCCGTAATCACAATCACATCGAAAGTTCTGATGATCTAGACGGAAACTATGTGTATGCTACACCAACGCCTATTCGACATAGGAAGTCAACGACAGATAAGTATCTAAAAAATTCAGAGATCCTACAGGAGTATGAAAAATCGCTAGACAATAACAAAACTGTATTGGATGTTACGACGCGAACAAATGGTGTACTGCATAATACACAACCAATCCATGCACCTCCGGAAAACTATGACAGTTACGATGATTTCATCAATATAGAAAACACGAAGAGTTTGACAGAACCAATTGCAGTAAAATCTACCAAGGCCAATAAAAATCAAGATGGAGTTGGTTCCTTCGAATCCTGGGACTACGTGTTTCAGAATCTCGAGAAGCATGGTTACTCAAAAGATTTAGGTGAACGTGGTGATTTGTTGGTGCAAAGTCTGGATTTAGATTCATTGAATATTTCACCAGGAGGTAATACTGCAACCGAAAAACGTAGAATAAATCGAGGCCCAGAGGCAAAAACCCGGCCACAGAACGGAGAGGTTTCCAAAGCAAAAACCCATGAAAAAGTTGCGACGGTTTCACGGACTAGAAGTAATGCAGATAAGTCAATTCTTAAGGCACATTCGAAACAGATAGAAAATGGACAATCAGGACACTTAAAGCCGACCCTTAAATCTAACCTCAAACAATCGATGAGCTTAAATAACAATTTCGAAGATGATAGCAACCAATATCAAAATCAAACAGTTGAAGGAAATGCGTCAAATCGACTAAGTGGAGTACCAAAAATACCTTTAAACAGTTCCATTGCAAATACTCCTACCACTATGCAAGTGATTGTTAATAGCCCAAACGAGTGGAGCTGTAGGTTTTGTACGTTTCTGAATCCGGATACGAAGCGAATATGTGACATGTGCTCTCGTAGCAAAGATTTTAATTTAGAGTCGACTAACACACCTACTTGCGTTTAATTTCTGACAACTGCATTATTTAAGTGTTGGTCATATATATGTATATCTTTATTATTGTATTATTATATTGTTTTCTCTCTCGAATTGTTATCGGGTTTTTTTTTGTTTGTTCGTTTGATATGTATAACGTTGATATTGTTTTAATAACTTGTTATGTGTTTCATGGAAGTGGATTGTAAAAGTATGCCTTATTATAAACAAATAATGCAAAACAAAAGTATATAAAGCATTTGAAATTGAAATATCTTTCTTTAGTATTTTCTCATTTCATTTTTTCAATCCAAGCTTTTACCTTAAAGTCTGAGTTTACGGTGCACGTGCATTTATTGTTTATTGTATCGCATTTCGTTTTACGTTGTTTTGTTTGAATTGTATTGAAAACGGTCTCGACTCGAATTTGTGATTCACTAAAAACCGTTTAGGCATGTAATCGTTTGTAAAAAAACGTTCTGATTTTGAAAATATATATTGCAAGTGTATTTTTTTATATCCTACTCTTGAGCAAAACGATACAATCAAGAATTTATAGAAGAAGAAAAAGCATCAACTGTGAGACTGTAACTGTGAGTGTGAACATGTATAAGCTATTTTGGACCATTTAATATAAGGATTTGTATTAGTAATTCACGTGAAAACCTCTAATAATCAAAAGAAAGTAGTAGTAAAAATATAATGGTATCACGTATGAAAGCCGTAAACTCTACTCCTTTTCTCCGACATTTGTTTTCCGCAATGAAACTTTTCTAGATTTACTCATCAAATGGAGAATAGTCATTTTCATATTTTGAGCAATAAAACAACACGTTTAGAGTAATATAAAGATAGTTATTCGTAGTATTGCAAAAAGTTGTTACTGTTACTGTTATCGCTTTCCTAATGCCGTTCTTAAAGAATCGAACAAAAAACTCCCTGAACACATAATGAGCATTCAAAAATTATTTATCATATGTTGTGGTAATAAACATTAATCCAAGTGAAATGTTTGAAAAGAAATTAATATATATTTATATTTATGTATGTATCTATATAAAGAAAAAGAAATTATATTACTCTTATGTGCCTCCTTTATATTCTTCAAATTGCGAATTCCATCAAAATTGGAACTATGTAGTTCAAAGGAAAATAAGAAAAATCCATGTTGATTATATTAATTTGTTTAGTCAAATGAACTTTTAAAATATGTTTTTCTAAAAAGAACATTTATGTACTATGTTAGGTTATTAAATAATATAATACGAAGAAGAAAGAAATAAATTTACAAAAATGAAACACCAACATGTTTACATAAAAATAAAACCTATCAATACGTCGATGCTTTAATTAAATCAATAGACATAATAATAATTATAATACGTTAATAATATAAATTATAATTAAGGGTCTAAACATAAAAAATACACAAACATACACCAAGTGAAAATTCCACTTACCTTACTGTTGTTTGAAAAAATTAAAATAAAAAATAATGTTTCATATAAAAATAACAATAAAATTACTTGGACATAAACATGAATTCTGAGAAAATAAAAATTAATAAATCTTCCTCATATAACGCAATATTATGTATATATATTTATTGCCATTTTAAATTTTAAAATACTTGTGATGAAAATATTGAAATCAAACTAAATTTGTTTTATTTCCAATCTTATGCTGGATAATAGCTTTTACTTGATTTTAGATCAAGTATAGTCTTTAAATACATTTTGATGTTTATATTTTTTCGAGGATATTTTGTAGTCCTCGCTTTAATATTTACATCTTTACAGCCCATACAGGTAATCACAAAGGATTTCTTCTGAGTACAATGTGAGTGTACCCACAACGATGTACTTAAGGCATAACTAGACAACCAATTAGATTATGCTGTGGTGTCTGAGCCTCGCATGCACCAATATTGGTTCATAGTGACGCTTAACATATATGTGCAAATAGACTAGTGCACTTATTAATGCAGAATGACCTAGATGCATGTCAATGAAGACGTGTAATTTTATGACAGCCATGTAATCAGTTAGTAATCTGAAGAAGTGGAAGAACGATAGGACGTTTTGTAACTTTGCTTTTCCAGATATTTTATTTATTGGGATTTTGGACTCACCATCGAATAATAAAATGTGAACAGTATAATGAAGAATTACAGAAATGGGAATATATTGTACATAAATCGAGAAGGTAAAAGACTGAAAATATGGATGAGATCGTCGTGATTTCCGTATATTTGAATGTTTGTAATAAATTAAACAGGGAAAGTGTTAATGAGTTTAAAATAAAGACCTTTAATATGTATACACTCAAATATTTATTTAAGGATTTGCATTTATTTTGCTTCCAAACGAATCAAAGATCGCACATTTTCAGCTCAAAATCATTTCTTTGTCTAAGTAAACGCACTTAATAATTTAGTATCGTCTATCTTGTAACTGTAAAATAGCTTAAATACTGTCAGTTAATATGATTGTAATAACTCTGCCGAGTGTATGTAACACAAAGTAGTAGTACTATTACATTGTTTTTTTTATATATTTATGCTTGTTTATGGGTTAACTTTTATTTCAGTTTATTCGTTCTTTATAACGTTGTATATTTTTTCATTAACAAAGTTTCATTCAGTTGTGTTATATATTTCGTTCATTAAACGTTTGTGTTTTTTTTACTTAATATCAATACTAAATTTGAATTGTTCTTCACTTAATGTTACCTAAATTGTCTTGTATTTTTGTATCGTCTAATGTCTATAAGAAATATATTTATTTAAAATTTACAAAAAAGGCCGTCGTAAAGTCTTTTTACGTAGTTGTTAAATTGTTTTCTATTCTCCATGATTCAATTTCGATAAATTATTTAATTATTTTGCCAATTTGTTTGATTGACAAATGAGCTCCAATATAATTATTTTTCCTTTATTAAAAAAGAAACAGTTTAGTGGTAAAATTGATTCATTCTGTCCGTTTTTTGTGTTTCTACAAAAAGGCAAATGCCTTGTATTTTAATATATAAAAATATTATTTCATACTTGTGTGTACGTACATATTAACTTCAAATATATTCATTTATTTGAAATAGCATAGGATATATGTTTATTGGTTTTGGGTTAGTATTTATATACTTTATTGAGAAAATATAATCGAATTTGGCAAAGGTTTAATTTGTTTTTTTTTTATATTGGTCTTCAATATTGAAAAAAAGGAATGTATTAAGTTAATTACTAAAAGCAATTTAAGCTCATGTCGTTACATCAAAGAATTATTCAGGCAAATCTTTTCTTAATTTACGCGAGTCATGGTCTGCATAATCATGCAATATGAAGAATCGCCGAAAAAAAATATTTAAATGGAATGGGAAGTATTTTATAAAGTTAAAAGTTCGCATTGTTGGTGTACACAGCTGTAACAATAGTTACAGACAACACTATATTTTTAAATGTATGTATGTGCTGCAGTATATGAGTGAGTAATCATACTATAGTCATTGTATGTATAATGTATTTTTGATGTATGCAAATGCATTCAGTGGTACAGCCAAATGCAATGTGCCCCACAAATAAAATTATTGAAGTGTATAAATATAAATAAATCAACAATCAAGATCTGCATAACCAACTTTCAGTGGTGGGTATAAACATTTAACAGAAAGCGTTTAACATTGATATTCTCACTTACTTTGTTTTCTTTAAATTAAATTCTTACATAGGTGGGTTTTGTTGTGCGGGCTTCTTACCAGTTGACTTTTTAATTTTGGCATTCAAATTTGTCTTATTTTTTGACGTCCTTCCTTGTGCATGTACAATAGATTGGAATACATTTATTTGAAATAAGATTCATACATTTTTTAAGTTTTATTTTTCTTTTAAATTCTGATGACCAACTTACAGTAATTGTTCAGTGCAATTTACTTAAATTTAGTTACTACATCGTACATGTATATTCATCGTGCAATAGGCAATACATTTCATTGATGCATCATATTTGAAAATAAATAATTTGTTGCCTAAGGTGTAAAATGTTTTTTTTTCTTTTTCTTTCAGTTTGTTTTGGCTGCTTGACGGACACATACATATGTATATGTTTATATTGTTTATATTACATAATATTTAAATTTCCAATGCAATTACAAAATCGTACAAGCTGATCCCTGCATTACTTCACTGATAAACATGGGTGCACCAGCGCCAAGGCCTCCATCTGTTTTTTGATGTTCATTCTAAAAAAAATTAATAAGTTTATTACTGATTACTGAAGATTTAAGAGATATCAGTCTACGTCGAAATCTCAAGAGATTCTCGGCAACTTTTATGGGGGTGTTCGAGATATGATCCCAAGAACGAGATGCCAACCTCCAGAGGAAGACCTTACATCGATGATAAACGTTTAAGAAAGACTTATGGGAGAGAATATTGTCTATGTATATAAGTACCAGCTGGCTTACAAGAGTGGGACCATTTCATCTGCAACACTGGCTGCCGGAATGTGTGTCGTGTGCTTTTACACACGAAAAACCTATGCATCTGTCTGACACGACTAATGAATCAACGACTGTCCTTAAGCACCGTTTTAAATAGGCCAAGCAAATTATCATCATCACTTCATCAAGAATTTCAAAATGACCCACTACTTGGAAGTGCAAAAGTTTACTCACATCATCATATTCACAATCGAAATAGTGGCTTTGACATTCCATGCAGCGACATTGATCAGACATTTTGCACGTTATACCCCATTGTTTGGCAACAGCTTTGTAGATCTCCTTCGATGACTTGTTACTAATTATTTCCGGTGACATGGAGCGTTCTTGCTGCTGTGAGTAATTTCCACTTATCTGACTCATTTGGTTTGAGTCCCAACCACCGTCACTTTCTGAATCACTTTGTTGTGCCTCGGGATTTTCAGAATATTCTGGTGGAGGTTGATTTTGTGATTCTTCATTATAGCTGCAATCTAAATCCTGTTGCTCACTACCATGGGTATGGTGAGAACCTGTAATAGACCAAGCTGTATTATGTTGTTCATAATTAAATAAATGGCGTACTCTCAGTGTGCATTAAAGGATCACAAAATCCCGAATTATTCGAGCTGTGACATGCACTGCCGCTACAATCCTCTAACAAGTTCTCCTCTGAGGATGGGGCCGTCATCCTAGAAATTAAATGTTCGGTAGAATCAATCGATTCCTTGCGATTGTCAGGTTCGTTTTCCTCGTCGTCTTCTTCGTCGATGTGTTGAGTTTGATTTTGTTGATTGTTGTTGTTATGAGCGTCTTCAGAGATATGTTCATTCGAGGCTATTTCGATACAATCCGGATCCATACAATGGCTTGCAATCTGCTCGCAAGATGTCCCACCAATTGTATTATTTCGGATATTTGTGGTCTGGTCAATAGTGACGCCCCCAGTGCAATTGTCTTCGGCGGATAACGTAAGCCGACTACCCAGGTCGAGGCTATTCGCAAGTCGTGTATTCTGCACAAAATAAAAGTATCAGTATTGTTGGAAATTAATGGTGATAAAATGAATATTAAAATGAAAGAAAATAGGCCTAATGATTTTATTCTAATGACTATATTCTATAACGCATTTTCTAATTTTACTCACTTCTTCGAGAACGTGTTCGTAAGATGGCGGTGGACTCTTCGGCACAGGACCCTCTGAAGAACACTGCGTTATGGTGGGGTTCAAGTATCCTGTAAGAAATTTGCGAATACATTTTAAACTTTAATCCTAATCAGTAACGATGTCGTCATCCTGAGTTCTGATGTTATCATCATCGGTTCACGATCACCATGAGTGGAGGTAGCGGATAAATGAATAATAAGAATACAGAACCTATCTACGGGTATGTGCCTGAAAAATTTACAATGTGGCTGTCCGAACAAATATTTAACACAATTCATCAAGCTATAAAAAGCATAGTTATTAATTAATTTTAATGAAAGTAAAAATGATGAAGTAAAGTACATGTCTATTATCTTACAGACAGCACTCCATGATTTGTAGGCTTCGATTGAGAACGAAAAGTTAAATATGTTTATTGTAAACCATTGGGACATACAAATACATATGCTTTGTATAAGTAGGTAAGAATAAGATGGTTTAGGCAGTTTTGCAACACATAACGGTAGTAACATCAGGCCTTACAGTTCATGTTACTTAGTTTCTACATTTTGGCCATAATGGATTTGAAATGAGACTGTGGAAACCGGACACCTCGTTATACTTTTGAAAATACTTTGTATTACCCAGAAAATGCAGTTAAACTCTAAAGGTATTGATTGAAAAGTGATCACTTTAGTAATAAAGTAAATAGTTTATTTTAAAGTATTTTAATAAGTAAATTAAGTTACTTGTTATAAGAAATGGGACTACTCTACAATGCGAGATATAAGATACAAATAAGAAAGTCCATGAAAAGCCAGACAAATAATCTTACTACTTTTTTTATTTAAACAAACGATGCAAACATCATGCCTTACAGTTTATAGAAATGCGAAATAAAAGTAATCCGTTTAAATCTGAACACAATATCTTACCCAGTCGCAAGTTGTTTGTTTTGTTTGGTAGTAAAGACTTTCGTTCATTTCCCATTGATCCCAAACTAGTGCAGTCAGCAGAGTCTATTGTCGAGCTACTAGCTCCAATCGTAGTCGAATGATTTAGAAGAGCTTCATTTACCTGCGGATCCGAATCAACTTCCTGTGACGTACTTCTTGAACCTCCCATTCGAAATTTTAACTTAAATGGGGCCATATTGAATAGTCTTCTCCTTGTCCTCCTTCCTTCCTCTCCTCCTCCGCCTCTGCCCCTTCTTGGCCTAAGTTCTTCCACTTGGGAATTTATTTTTATAATTTTTCGTATACACTCCTATGCTGATATTCACAACATTGGTTTAATATATTAAAATATTGTTTTTTTATGTGTTGCAAAAAATTCGTATGTTTGTCAACATTTAAAAAAAATGCATCACAAATAAACTTAGCTCTTATTTGTATTTTTGTGTTTTTTTTTTCAGACATAAAAGAGACACATAGAACATTGACACTTATGAGCACATGATAGGATGTAGCAGATGTAGAAAAGATTCAAATCTGAAAAAGAGTTTCGACATTTATACAACAAAATAAAATAACATGAGACACCATATGCATATGAAAACGTTAGTATGTAGCAGTATGTTTGGATAGAGATAGAGATGCTGGATGATTCTAGCATGCAACAAGTTATGCTGTTATTAGAAACAAAAAACGAGTACATGAATTAGAAACAAAAAACGAGTACATGAATTGTACAAATGTACGTACATACATACCTTAAAACCGGAACATATATCTGGAAAAGACCACAACAAAATAGATTAAATGAGGGCTAAGAGTTAGAGTTGAATTCATTTGAAGTAGTATGATGGTAATGATATGATATTATGTGCAATAATCGTTCGCCTTCGTTAGCTTTGAACACACTAAACCGTTTTTTCCTGCAGACTTCTTAGGACAAATATACATATATATGATAAACATAAACGTTGTTCTTTTCGGCCGAGTTAATGAAACCATGAAATTCTCAACCATTTAGCTATGCCTTACTTTTTGAGCAAGTACCAAAGTAATTCAGTTGCTTACACGTACTTAACCAGACTAGAATACACGCAATCGTAAAGGTATTTACTTCAGTCCGGATCCATTCTTTACTACGAATAAACATACATATGTATCAATCTGCAATCTACTAATGATGAAATGCAAGACATATTTCTATAGAAACAACTTAAATTATAACTCAAAATTATAATTCAATGGGTTGGATACTAGCACACAACAATGTTCTTGATAATATCTATACATCTGTATATATGTACATAAAAAAAAACAAAAAAATTGATATATGTATACAAGAGGATACATATATGCATTTATGTATATAGGGATATATGCGTATACATATTTGTAAATGGGCACACACATATGTATATGCATATGTATGTAGATTATTTTAAATTAGTTGTTTAAGTTTATTTTAAGGTAGACTGTAAGGTAACTTGTAGTTTTTAAATAAAGTAAAGTCAAGTCATTATGTTTTTTAAATTTTTCATAATACACATTTGGCCCTAAATATTAGTATCTATTTTATTCATGGTTAGGTAAGGTCGAAAGACATACATAGTTAAAGGTTAAGTTTAGCTTAGAGTGTTCGCCAAGAGCCAGTAAGTTAAAAATAGTAAAATTGTTAGTCCAACTAGTTTTAAGCATCTTTGTCTAGTACGTAAGTTTACATTGAAGTTAAAAATAAAAATGAATTAAAAAAAAATGCTTGTGCATACAAATAAAAGAGCTAAGATATGAGGAAACACAAGACAGTAATTGGAAATTACATCATCAGTCTATTTATTTCTCAAATGCGTAATAGAAATCGACCATACACTTGTTAAATGGCCAACACTTGCGTCTGTATATATGGTTTTTTTATATTGATGCCTACCTCTTCAAGACTAGACCATTTCGCATAGCTCGCCTCCTTCATTATAAATTGGCTTTGTTATTGCTTTATTCGGGGTTTCGCAAACAGTGGAATCTGTGATAGTGATATAATAAAAGCACGGACGTTACGGTCTAGAGCAGAAAAATTACCCAAAGACACGCGTATTCATAAAGAACGTTTTTTCTGCTTTCTGGTTATATTGACGTATCAAAGAACAACACTAAGCACGACTGGCCTATCCCCGTTTTTGTACGAAGCATTCATAGCACGACGCAATTTGTGTTATTTATGCGAACAAATATATTATGATGATATTGATATTTTATGACGACCTAGGATATGATCATTTTTATTTGTTAAGAGTCACATATATACATACGTGTCTGTTCATTTAGAATACAGTCAATATGGATGAAACATTGCAATTATTCGGACCAGTTGGAACCAATTTTAAACACTGAAGGGTGCTACATAAAATGTTAAGTTAACAGCATATGTATGCATTTATGTGGTATATGATACACATATCCATACATATGAGTGTTTGTTGCATTATATCATACGTGAGTTCAGAAATTAATATATCTGATATATAATTAACTTTCCTATATGAATGGCGACAAATTAAGCGAAGTACAAAGATGTGATGTATAGAAATTTTAAATTCCATTTATGTAGATATATCCTAGAATTTTTAGAGGGTAAATCTGTTACTTGTTGTTTGAGTAGATGACCTCTCTTACAAATCACCATTCATTGCCGAAAGACCACAAATGCACCTGAATAAACGTTATTTTGGCTCCGATAACTTGAGTTCTGTCATCACGCCAGTGAGGTGACATAACATATAAACATTGAACGACGAATGTTCAGAATTTGGATTTTCAATAAACATTTCAATGAAGGACACGACAGCAGTCATAATCCTTCCTCACAGAGCTATTGTTTTAAAGGTTTTTCTTGCTTCACAAGGATATCCCCACTGCCTCCTTGTTATAAGTAAGCAGAAAGTGAAATAAAAATTAGGACATGTCAACAACGACTGCCAGAAACATAACAACAGAGAGACAACAATGAAGTTAATTTTCCTGCAAACAATAACTGGAATCCCGTCTCCTGCGCCGCACATATTTGTCATACATTTCATTGTTCAGTTCTACGTAAGCAAAGGGGACTATGGGGCAGAGCAACAAACGAGTATGAATCCAGATCAGGGGTTTTTCTCATTTGTGAGTAGCTGTACTTAATTTAAACTACGATAGGACAATATGATGAAAAAATAGAAAAAAAATAACTTCTTGCAGCTATGTTGGGCATAAATGAAGAATTAATATCTTATTTCAAAATAGCATAACAATATATGTATAATAATCCCTTTGTTGTCAAATTTAAGATACAAAAGGATGCAAATAGCTACTTTTTAAGTTCTGTTATTCTTAATGTTAATGATATGATATTGCACGTACGGTAATGGATTATTAGAATTATTGCTCCTTTTTGCTGCATTTATTCAGAACTCACCTAAATTACATGCATCCATTCATACAAACAATGGTGAATGAGAAACCATGCGTGATACTTGAATGGCAGACAAGAATATTTATTTCCAATAGGGAGACTTAATTTTCGTGAATTATTTTCTTTAACTTGAAAGTAATACCGATTAGCTGGTGGCTATGAAAGAGTAAAATAATAATTTCTGTAACTTTGTAATGTAAGAACAAATTCAGTGAAGTATTTAGCCATAATACATAAGGTAGAAATTTCTCAACAAAAACTTGATGTATGTTAAAGTTACAAGGAATGGTGTATCTCACGTACACACAATAGATAATTACCTGTTTATTATATGCCAACATAATTGGTATATTGCATATGCTCGCACATACGAATACAGAAAATTACACAATCTACATCCTTTTAAATACTCTTTCGGTATTTCAGTTAAATTAAAATAATGCTGGATTAACATATGTAGTTCAATCTGAAGACAAACTTCACATATCTACATGTGCACATAACGATGGACAAGGTGGATGTAAAACATAAAGGATACGTAATAAATAAACTATGACTCAGAGACAATCTTCAATGGGTAGAAATGCAGACAAGTGCTATCATCATGCATGTGTATCGAGTACAATGGAGCTAATTGAAATTGATTGAGTATTTTATATTTTTTTTTCTCTGAACACAAACCTTCTTCGACATGGAATCACTCACTAACTCAAGTCACAAATACCGTAAACAGTCTTCTAAAATGTACTTCCGCACATTAAATTCACAGTGTTTTACTAATAACAAAACATTATTTATCACAAAACGAATTGAAATCGGATCTGAAACTGGAGGAAATTATAAACACCGACGAAAATGGCTGCCACCATTTTGCATGATTTTTTTTCCAAGCGAGATGTGTTTCCCTTAAATGTGGATACAAGGGAATATATTTGGGTAGGAGCAAAAAGTCACCTTAGTGGGTTTTGTTTTCCTCCATGGCCTTTCCACCTTAATTTGGAATTTTTTGTATGCATCAGACTAACTGGGCCGGTTTTCGGAGCTGTTATTTCGCTCCACGTTATGCCCAATTGTGTAAGTGAAGACTGAAAGGCCATGTTGAGAATTTCACTTGCTTTATGATGAACCTTTTATTCTGGACAGTGCGCAAGGATTGAAATTTGTGAATTGAAAGCTTTCCAATGATAAGGTTTGAGTATTGGGTGAACTGTTGTCTCCAGACTGCCAGGTTCTAATCAGGAGTTTCAAATATATTGGATGTCAGAATACATTCAATCTGTGTAAGTAAACTCGTACATATAATGACACATCGATATGTAGAGTTAATTTACATACATATATAACGACGACATTATACACTCATAACATAATGACAAATTTAACTTTTCTACTTTTTAGTATACATGAACAATTAAAAAACAATAATAAATTATTACATTTTGATAACATTTGCATTTCTTCCAGTTACTGTATTTATATTCCAAAGCTTGTACAGCTTATCTATGTTAAAAGCCTTTCGTCTGAAATTCCATACACAGATGTTGCAATGTTCCATTGCGCATGTAAAAGCATAGCTGCAGTCGTTGAAGAAATAATGTTGAGTTCAGTGTCACTACTTATGAATAACCACAACGCATTTCTTTAGATTCGTGGTAATACATGCATTCATATGTACATTCGTATTAAATAAAGTATAGTACTCGACAAAATATTTTGGATAATTTCTTAATTTATCAACCAATAATTTAATAAATGCGATTTAATCATAACGTCGATTTAATCATACAACGATTTAATCAGAAGTGATTTCACATTGGAAACTCGCATTAATTAATATACAAATACACTTCGAGAAGCTTTTTTTGTAAATTTATGTTGGGGGTGGAAAGACAAATGGATAAATATTCATTCATTTTAAGCTGGAGCATGACTTTTTTTATACTTTAATATATTTATAAGAAATGTCTATCCAATTACGTTACAGAAACGCTTGCACATAGTTAGTTAGTGAATTTGAATCCCACATACCTACATTTATTTAGCCTAATATTTAGAACAAAATTATAACAACATTGATAATTATCAGTTATTTATTGAAAAGGAATAATCTTTAAATTTTTAGAGGGATCTCAGCTAATATATGGCTATTCAAATATATGCCCTTTATTTTGTCAGATAATACATTTCAAAAGTTCCATTTGTTTTGCTTGTTTACTGGAAATCTCATTTTAAATCAATTTAGTATTTGTCGTAAGGGGGCATTACAATTTTAAGTATTTATATCGATAAATGCCTCCATGACATTATAGGAGTACATAACGTCTTTTCGTCACGCCTTTGAGAGATTAAAAAGCAATTCACACAAATATGTGTATCCTTTACATTTTACAAATCAAATAGTATCTAAAAAGATACTTTTTGTCCATGTGTGTGTATTAAAAAATATGCACACAAGTCGGAAGACGAAAGAAAACATTGAGGGAGTAAGGAACCACCCATATTTTACAACAGTCACGACTTAGGTAAAGCTACGAAGTAAACTTAATCCATTTGCCAACAACTTACCCTAATCGATATTTTTCTTCTCGTTATTACCTTAACTTTTCCCCTCATTACATCAAAGTAATTATATAGATAAGTAGTATAGGTATAAAAATTCAATTTGAACCCAGTTCAACAGTGGGAGTTGACAACGTAAATGGCAAAATGATATACGAAGCGGTAGGATTATCAAGAAACGAACAATTCTTCGGCTTCAGTTGCTGCTGTGCCTAATGTTTTGGAAGTAAGAAACATTGCAAACTTGAAGGAAAAAATGGGGACAGTGAATTGCAATTGGTGAATTTTCCCTCAGGATATTTCCTTTCCTCCCTTCCCTGTTATATCGATAATGATGACTACACACAATTTGAGATGGTGCTACGAAAATGCGTCTTTAGGGCAAAAGAATTCGCTATGATAATGTGAAGATCTGTAAGTATAATGGGAATGGCTAGTGCTGCTGATTTCAAATAATATATGATTTTTTTATTCAATGGGATATGTACAACGGTCTTAGCAAATAAACATTTCTCCTCAAAATTTGAAATGTAAGCTCTGAAAGAAATTTTGAAGAAAAATAAAAGCCATTAAAGAAGTGCATAATTTTCGATTTTGATGACAACGACGTTATTAGTGTTGACAATAGTCACAAAATATGTATTCACAATATTTTACTGAAATAAATGGGTACCTTCTAAATAACAAATTTAAAAGAACTTTTGTCGAGAGTATATATCCACTCTCCATCGTAGGGATATAATCAAAAAATAGTATTCATTAAATTTTGCTCAACATAAGGACAATCTTTGTGTAAATTAAATTTTTATTCCTTAAAATTTATTAAAAAAAAAATTTATATTTTTTGATGCTCTTTATTTGACAGTTCAACTAAGACTAAACTTAAAATCTAATTACAAATTTAAGATAACCTACGGGAGCCGCCAGCGTACGTGATGGAATTCGCCTCGCTTCGTATGTCTTTCCGTTTTCCAGACCTGTGTCAGCATTCCTGCATCCGATGTGGAGATGTTGTTCATCATTGCAGGTGTAGGGTGTCCGCGCATGTCGATGTTGTTCATCATTGCGGGTGTACGGTGTCCGCGCATGTCGAAATATAATGGGAGAGGAATGTTGTCTGCTTGCCAACTCATGCGGAGTTAACTCTTCCCCTCTTAGATCCAAACGTCCTCGTTTGTATTCTAGAAAATCGGTATCTGGCTGATTCTTTTAGGCTTGGGTGGTGGTTGTGGCCTAATGATGTTTAAAGGATTTTCATCAATCGTCACTGATACTTCTTGATCTTCTGGTGGTATTTCGGTTGATGTTGATGGACTCTCTTTGATGCTTATATTGGTTTGTTCCTTACCCTGAAGCACGAATACCTTTAGGATAATGCTTGCAGTAGCTGCTGCCACTATGACCAAGAGACTGTAGTTAATAATTTGATGTCGGCTGCTTCCTTCTTTTATCAGCTCCAGATGCTTAGTGTTCTTAAGATGCAATTCTTTCATCATTTCCAGCGTAAGGAGTTCTTCGATCATTTTTTCATGCGAATCGGGCTGCACAATTGTCGGGAGAGGTTTCGATCCTGGGACTTCGGTGGACACATAACTTTGGTTGTCTATTTTTACTGACAGGTTGTGAAACTGGACGATGAAGGATCCTGTAAGGTTGATGACTTCTTCATTAACGAATATTGATCCATTGTATTGATTCAAAAACAAGGTTCCGGGAAGAATTTCTTCTACGCTAGGTACATGTTGGTTGTTGATTTCGACACAATTCGATGGACGGCTCCTTAATAGATTGGAAATACATTTATCTTCGCTTATATCTATAATTTGATTACGCTTACAAATGGTTAGATTACTGTATGAATTACATTTTTCTCTAATGGCATACAATTTTTCCTTACATTGTAATACATGGTTATGAGATATTTTTGTAATAATATTTTTCCTCTTTATTGGTTTGATTAGTAATGTTTGACATGTTTTAGTCTCTGACAATGGTATGCTTACAATATATAAAATAGTACTTGTATTTGTAGCTATTTTTACATCTGCAAATTGAAACGCTTCTTCTAAGTTAAAATACGGTACTTCGTTTTTCTCAAAGATTTCCTTAGCTAATTCTATTTCGTGATTTGACAATATAAATGAGTTTATAATTCCAACTTTTGCCCAATGTAGAGCGTAATTAACATTGATTAATTCTTCTTTTACAATATCGAGTTTGTGTTTTATATTTATAATATAATCGGTTTTAAATTGAGAGTTAGTTTTTATTAACTTCACAATATTATTTGTTACATTGGTTATTTCTTTTATTCTTTCATCGTTAAGTTTATTTATAATCACTTGCTTATTATTGTTTGTAAGTAAATTGTTAATTTTTGATCTTATAATCTTAAAATCTTCGTGGTCGGGATTACCCGCGATCCACTTCCAAGTAGTGCCAATAAAGTCTAAAGATCTAGGTGATCTAGTTTTGGGTTTCAGGCGGGTAAGTAGGTTTTGGAGGTCGGAAATTTCGTGTGATAGGAATGGATACAGTGGTTCTTTGTTGTTTAAGTTGTCGCGTATTTTCGTCTGGATATCTTCGATGACTTGTGCGTACAATTCGAGGTCGATGACATGAATGAGGTTGAATACGCCTGTTTGTATTCTTGAAGTGCCAAGCCTCAAAGTGATCAGTTTCGCGTTGGAGTAGTCCAGCATCTGTATAGAGGCCAAGCTTGGGGCTACGATGAATAGTGGCACGAGCAACAGGAAAAGAACGGCTAACATGATGGAGCGGCTGACGTTGCGATACGCCTCCTTTTTGTCCAACGACGAGTTGTTTGCTGCGTTGGTCTACTAAGGGACCTCGTTTCTCCTTTTTCTGTTTCGCCGTTTCACCCGTTCTATTTTATTACACTTTGTTTAGTTTTAATCTTTTCTTTTCCACTTTCACTTGTACGTGCGGAGGTTGTGAGCGCGGCGGCTACTTTAGGCGACTGGCTTTTTCATGAACAGCACGGCGGCTACTTGAGGCGACTGGCGTGATCACTACACTTGTTTTTATATATTTGTTTCCCGCACTTGCACTATTGGTCACTAATCATTCTTTTTGATAATCTTCTTTCCTCTTTCGTTAGATATGCATTTTATCTTATTATCTAGTACATTTTTTTTTATTTTAAGAATAAAATATGACTATCTATTTTCTAAACTATTTTCTTTTTTTTAATTTAATTTCTCTTGAAATAATTATCTTCTTTTAATCTTAATTCATATATTATCTTTTAAACATGTAGGGAAAATAAATCACTACTATTCTTGAAGATCGTTTCAAACTATTTGATATACTTAGACTAATTTACGGCAATATCTTCCCGCGCCGGTGAAGGGGATGAATTCCTGTTTATCTGCTGGATTACTAAGGATCCCACGTTGCACACTTAATCGCGTGGCACACTAGAGGCGTTCTTAGGACCTTCTAGCGTCGTTGTCCCTTATAGGGTCAGTTTCTCAGTTCGTTTTCCACTAACAATTTTTGATTTCTGGTTGCGGTAAACAGTCGGTTTTTTTTTTTTTTTTTTGGGGTAAAATGGACCCGGCACAAATGTCACATGGAGAGAGTTGCTTAAGGTTAACTTAAGCGGTTTTTTCGCGAACCGATTTTCACGGATATTGTAACGCGGCGAACTTAGGTCGTCTTAGGCGTTTTTTTTTTTTTCGCTAGGCGTACACACGCGGCGAGCTACTTGAGGTCGTCTTATGCTTATGTAGCTTACACTCTCAACGTGCAACTTTATTTACCGGGTCCCTGCTCGGGCGCCAATTAAATTTTTATTCCTTAAAATTTATTAAAAAAAAAATTTATATTTTTTGATGCTCTTTATTTGACAGTTCAACTAAGACTAAACTTAAAATCTAATTACAAATTTAAGATAACCTACGGGAGCCGCCAGCGTACGTGATGGAATTCGCCTCGCTTCGTATGTCTTTCCGTTTTCCAGACCTGTGTCAGCATTCCTGCATCCGATGTGGAGATGTTGTTCATCATTGCAGGTGTAGGGTGTCCGCGCATGTCGATGTTGTTCATCATTGCGGGTGTACGGTGTCCGCGCATGTCGAAATATAATGGGAGAGGAATGTTGTCTGCTTGCCAACTCATGCGGAGTTAACTTGTACGCAAGGAATACAAACATACTTACAATGCGTTTTCTTAGCGTACACAGACAATGCTGAGAGGACATATCTGCTAACAAAAAGTGTGACAGAACAATAAGACGCGCAAGACTGTGTAAGATAGGATCGAATCCACTCCAGACATTAGAGCGACACATATTATTATTGCAATAAGGATTAGATCATTATATAAGGACATCGATTTGGACATTTAGCGATCAGAACAATGTCCATCCATCCTTCTTCTTCAAAGAAATAGTACATTATTTAGCGTTGATGTATATATCTAGGATACTCTTTAAATTACAATTACTTTTAATTACAATTACAATTCAACCGGAATATTGATATAACTTGCCACTTCTTCATATCCATGCTCCTATGCGTGCCCATGCCACCTAATTCCATAAGTCATTGTCGCAAAATTCAACGAAGCGATAAAATGATTCCATTTCAGTTTGAATACCAATAAAGAAAGTGACATGTAGACAGTGTTCTGCGAGCCATCCTTGATTCCGTTGCTTCATTGTTGTTGCGCTAAGGAAGAGTTGTACAATTTTTGAGCTTTAATCGAACTGCAGTGATAATTTTTCTTCTGACTTCTGGCAGTAAAATTCGATTTGCAGAGAAATTTGTTATTTTTATGTGTCGCATCGGGTATAATTGAGCCATTTATCATGGGGAGTGTTGTCACAGGTAGCACGTGACAGACGTAAGAATGATTGTTGTTTTAAGCGATTCTTACAATTGGGGCCTTTGCGGAGTGAACTTCAGCTGGGGTAATTTAAATAAGAATAAATTAACTTTTTATAATTTCTCATTAAATGCTTGTAGAAATAAACCAAATGAAATGTCTGAGAATCTGGATAAAATGAGGGGATACGCGAATTAAATTGATATACCAATTTTACACACTTGTTGGCTGCAGGAAATGAAATATGTCAGTATCCTAGTATGAATAAACATAATATTTGTATGTAAACAAATTAAATCGTATAAATGGGTGGAAAATCGTGTATTATAATATCATATACGTATTCATATACATATATAGAGGCCGTGGCGTTTTGGATCTGTGTGTCAGATCCTACGCACTTAAACCTGCGGTGTCTTGTCTTCATCTTGTCTTCATGGGCACACCTCTTTCGACTCACTGACAATGCTCAAAGAGTATTCCTGTCTGGATAAAAGCTTCTCCAACTAGGTGCCTATAATGCTGTTTTCCTACTACATTTCAGTATTATACTTAAATGAAAGTGTTTTTAGATGCAGATTCAATTTTGTAATAATAAATTTATAATAATTGTCATACAAAAATAATGAATAAAAATTAGGTTTTCGGTCTTTTAGAGTGGATCCACCTCCGTTCTAAATATTTTCCTGCCATCCCAAATCGTTACGTGTATGTATGTTTACTGTGCTACAGATTGCTATTCTACTGTAGTTCGCTTGATACTCATTTTACAACCCACACACAGTTCCCCCTTTCTCTTCAATTTCCGAGCAGCACTTGCGTGTATTCCTTCTTTTACATGAATTGAGGACTATGCCATGTAAATTAAGCACTTCTGAATTGCTGAACTAAACTTCAGAATGAGGACTTAAAATCGACGTTTAAAATTCCTCTTACTTTTCTCCCTTTACTCTAAAAAGTCTGAACATTATATGCTAATGTAATGAAGCTGTGTAGGATTCAGTATTATACGGATGTTTCCGCTTGAGCGGATCATAAACGGGGGTAAATGTCGAATAAATTTATAGGATTTTACAGTCCCTTTAAATAAATCATCTCCACAATTTAAGATGTATGAGTTCAATAAACAAAACCATCCTTAGGTTTCATTTGATTATACAGTATATATTTTTTTGTATTTTATATATTCTTTATATATTTTAAAAGAAAGTTTCATACATTATTTCGTTCATATAACTATATACAATATATATGTGTATATTTTAGAATTCAAATTTGAAAACGTTCTTATTCTAATTGTTGAGTAAAAATTATAATTCTGTAACCGCATTCGTATGTTGTAAATAACAAAATTTAAGTTATACTTGTTTTCATAACAATTTATACAATTGAATTTGTTAATATTAACTACAAGTTTTAACATTTTAAACATTTTAGTTACCTCATGCAAACTAAACTTAGTTTTTAAATAGTCCATAAATATTGTTTGGCACAGAGTAGTGATTTGAATCAATTGTTTAAACATTTTTCTTATTTTTATGTAAATAGCAGCTTTGTGATGAAGGCGGGTTACTTGAAAGAGGTAATATAACCACTTCTATCGTAAGGACAAGCCTTTTTCTTGAAATTAAATTACTGGCTTATGTCCAAAGACTGTGATTGATACTTTATCGAATACGGAAAAGAATACGAGATAAAAATAGTTAAGCTTTCTAGATTGTTTCCATTGAGAGCCCAGCTCGGGACTATGTCTTGAAGGTTGTATTTGATTGTGAACGTTACATAGCTGATCTGCTCTATGTTATCAAGAATTCTGAAACAATAAAAAAACAATTTAAAGGTATTTAGAGTCACAAAAGGATAATTTAAATATAATTTCTTGAATCGAGCCAATATTGCGAAATACGCGTTAAAAAATATCATTCTAAAATGACCATTTCCGCTTTTTTTTATTATAATCTGCGCTCTTTATGTATTTATCTGAAATAAAAAAACGACTACTGCGAGTGCATAATACAAATGAAAACGTTAAGACAATGAAGTATAATTGTATTATTCCAAGAAAATCCAGAAGCAATTTCACCGTCAACAGCTTTGCGTTATGTTATAGTCATTTATCATGTTATGGAACACACTATCAGCCTTTTTTCCACCTTCATCAAAAATATCATCTGAAAATGACTATTGTATTCAATTAATTTTAAAAGAAACTGACACTGGAATACGTATCTTCCGCATTCTTACCAGGAATTTTCCTTTCTAAATACTTTAAGAGATAAATAAGGAATTTAAGTACCTACTGTTTTCATCATTCCATCATCAAATCAATAAAATTACAATTACATACTTCTAGCACTCAACTAAACCCCGTGTTTTAACATTGTCAAGACAACGAATTTAAAGTAATTTAAGATTTACCTGTCCACTAATTCCCATTTACAATTGGCCTCTCATGTGTTGTAAAACTTAAATATGTTAATATCGTTTCCAATATAAATTAATATTATAGCATGTGCGTTCCTTATTTCAACAATGAAACTTCAAGGGTTAATTGTAAAGGGTAAGTGACAAGGCGTCTAGTAAAGTCAAAATTTAATGTAGGATTCAATTACCAACCGTTTAGCGTTGCAGTCCTCGATAAGTGAATAATGATCCAGTTATTATCTATTGTATGTGAAAATAGAACCAATGAGTCGATGATGCTTCGTTGGAGGGATGGAGAAATATTGAAAATAACATATCGAAGAATGTGCTTTAAGATTAATGTTGACCTTTTGGCTGAAATAAAATAAAAAGAGGTTTAAGTCAGATTCTTACATAAAATAAGGAAAATAATAAAGGGTTATATTTTATATCATTAGTACATTTCAATTAGCCGATAATAAGGTAATGTCATACACATAAAAGGACATACATTCTACCAGCAGAATTACCAAACTACTTTAGTGTTTTAAATGTAAGTTCTATATTTACAGCTGCTCGAGTGTCGAACCACAGGCAATGCTCAAAGAACGTTTCATGTCTAGAAAAAGCTTTTCAAACATCGCCGTTCGATTTTGTTTGCCGCGTAAAAAAGAGATTGTGAAGAATTTCTGCAAATGGAATCCCCTAGAAAGAATACCATTCACAATCTTCATCTCCCTCAATTTTTGCGGCACAGCTTTGTCATTGTGGGGGTTCACGTTCCTCGTATGAAAAAGAAAAATTAGTGTGAAATCAACAACCAAAACCCGACGACGAAACACCCTTCCAACCCTTTTACCCCAACGATGGAACACCCTTTCACTTGATTTCACGCAATACACAATAGTTTCAGCACAGTCACGCCCTGTCCTTTTCGTGTATTTAATAATTCGCATCATTTAACTCCCGAAGAAAATACTTCAGAGCGAGAACTACTACCGGAACCACACAAAAATGCAGTTTTTCTTTACAATGGTAGATATTGGGAGGATATTAATGGCATTTCTGTTCTTTCAACTAGTTGCATTAAATTAAAGCAAAAACACTTTGATTAAAGTGATTGAAGCTATGACACTTGAGTCAATTATGTAAGATTCTAAGGAAAAAGATCCCCTTCGTTCTATTGAATACATCAATATCTTAAATATCTTTGGTGTGAACAGATATGTTTCACAAAAATGAATTGTCATACACTATAAACTGCATCTACATAAATATGTATGTACATATGTACATATTTATCTGCGCTTTCAAAGTCGTCCACAGATTTTATAAGAAATATGAAATGAGAATTTCTTTGATAGAAAAATTATATCACATCGTGGTAAAATACACTCGATCCATTGCTGATACAATAATAATCAAAATGCCCTGCCTAGCAGCACCTTATAAATTTGTAGTCACGTTTACGTGCTGCAGATGTGCTTGACAAGGCTAAAATTTGATTTTTTTCACAGTGATTGATGTAGTCTGCAAATGACTTTCTTTTCGCCTTCTGTGCGCGAAGACTACATGTTTTGGAGATTACAAATAGTGAGGGGGCCAGGAAGAAGAATCGATGGAATATCAAGAACCGAAGACTTACTGAAACCAAAGTTATGTGAGGATTTCGTTGCCATGTAAATGCTAGCAAACAAGGATTTTTGAAGTATTTGTCTTTGGTTCCTAATCGTAAGACAGTGTATTTTAAATGTGTTTTCCATCGTATGACTTGGTTCTTACAACATATGTTCGGCATTTCTCTCCTTCTCCAATTGGAAGACCAAATTAGCTGGAGCATTGGTTATGCGCTGGATGAGGCCGACTAAGTAATGTCAGTCAGCCTACCTACAACCACATTATTGTACAGTTCGTAGAGTTCGCGGTTGTGTCTTCTCCTCCATTCATCTTCGCCGCTGACAGGACCATGTATGATGCCATTAAGAAAGATGGACCCATGAATTATGAACGTTATTCGTATCAGGAATTGGACTCAGCGTATTAGTTGCCGGGTGTCTGAATCAAAACATCCACGTAAACATCCACTTAAAAAAGCTATTTTTAAAAGGTTATTCCCAAGTTATTGTTCATGAATGATATATGTTCCAAGGATACGATTTAAAAATGCAATCGATTTATTTACATGCAAAAAATACAAAACTTTCTCCTATATATTGTATTTCCGGAAGAACTGAAATGAGGTCAACATTTAAATTGGAGAAAGACAATATAAAAGAATTTGGAAAAGTAGCACAACATAGAAGAATTCCTTGTACCAAAAGCCAACCAGAGTGCATTTAAGTCCCCATATTGGCACCATTCCAAGCACTTATAACTAAAACTTAAAACAAAGATGCATTGGTTTCATCATAGATGGTGATGGTGGTCGTGCATACAAAAGTGGTTGCCCATAGTACATGTGGTACAATGTGTCTAGCATCCTTGTGCAATATCAACAATCGGAAATTCACTTAGTCTTGCATGAATGGGCAATATGTGACTAAGTTTCATACGAGTACAAATCTATGTTGATCAATGCACTCACATATTGCAAACACGCTTGGAAGGAATAAGAAGCTGTATTGAAGCATTGGGAGATTATTACTGAGCGTGTGGAGGCTGGAAGTGTGTCTGCTTGAATAAAAATAATTATTCGTCAATTTAATTCAATTTGGATATTTGTATGAATTTAAATTGTTTTTTACTCGTTGACGAACACAACAATCAATTAAAAATTATATTAAACACCGATTTACATATTTATGTGATCTCATTAAATAACTAAATGGTAAGAATAAGAAATACTATTTGCTCCATCCAATATATTTCGGTGTTCTTTAAGCTAAGCCAATAGTCGAAAGCATAATGAACATACTCAAGCAGTTTGTGCTAAATCAAGATTTGTCGTTAAATGTACACAGACGTATATTTCAGACTAGGTCAGTTTTTTTCCTTTCTGCTCACCGTAAAATGCCATAAATTGTATATACTCGATAACATCTCACAATGAACGTATAAAAATATCTGACGACTTAAGGAATATAAAATGAGTATTGACTAAGTTAAAAACGTATAATGTATAACGAATAAATAAGAACGGGACGACTACGGTACTTCTACTTTAATGTGAAAAATTGTGGACGAAAAACTAGGTTTTACTTTCATTGGAATACACTATCATAATCAATTCAACCACTTTGAATTCATAGCGATTATCAATTTAATATTTATTTACAGATTGAGCATTTATTGTGTCACAGAGATTTCATTTTTGGAACAGAATAAAGTTGTGGATATTGGTATATTGTACCGAAAATATATGTAATAATAATGTGTTATCTCCTTTTTGCAGATGATTTAATTATCCTAACATCCTCCCAGACGGCACTCGATATGTTTTGTTGCCGTATGTGCAGATGCTGGGATGAAGGTTAACGTGGACAAATCAGAGGTTATGGTAATTTCCAGAACACATGTGCTTAGTGGAGTCCCATTGAAGCAGGTGGAGATGTTCAAGTATTTCGGGAATTTTCCTGTAGGATTGGTCAAGCTGGCTCAATTTTGAAACAGCTTGGAAGATCTGTAATCAAGAAGACCGAGCTTGCTGTCAAAGCCAAGTTAGCGGTTCTCAATACAGTATTTTTTTCCAACTCTCACCTATGACCGAAAAATCGCAAATACCAGCTGCCGAAATGAGATTTCTTCGTGCTGTTGTGGGAGTTACTGGGCGGGATAGGGTGAGAAACACGGCAGTACGCGAGGAACTCAATGTAGAGCAGCTGCTTCTTCGAACGGAAAGGGCTATGCTTCGATGGTTTGGTCACGTGGCACTAATGTCCTCATCTTCACGACTTCCGAGGCGCGCCAGGAATGCAATTACATTAGGTTGGCGACCGCTTGGCAGACCTAGGACAAGGTTTCTGAACCAAGTCCAAAAACTCGCTTGGTTGCGCTTGGCCATAACTCGTGGTGAGTTAGAGTTGATGGCGGAGGATCAAGTGGCCTGGAGATCTCTCGTGCGTGCATTACCCCCGCGACCCCTGTGGTGGTTCATCCGGGTCAGAGAGTGCTGATAAATAATGTGTTGTTGTGTGTGCAATTGTTCTCTCACGAGTAAAATAACACTCGTACGTGTAAAGGATTTCCTACTTTTTGTTTTGCGATCTCCATGAAAAATTATTTATTATCTTATGATATTATAGTAAACTTGGTATCATATTGAATTTAACCATTGTTTGTGTCGAGATACACATTTTCTATTTATATACGATTTTGCCACGCTATAAATTCCTGGATCGAAAACACCTCAATTGAGCCAAAGGAGTATTCGTAAGTCAAACGCATACCAACCAAAAAACACTGTCTATGCAATAACAGTGTTCGTTTGTACAACTAGTCTTCTTACTGCCAAATCTCGGAGTATATCCATTGCTCTCTCTACTCTGTTAAGAGATTCAGTATTCTTTGCATATGTGGAAGTATGTGCCAACAAAACCATATATTTACTAACGTATCACATCTCGTCGACGTAGGGATTGACACGATGTAGTTATGCACACTTGATGTATTTGAAGGAAGAATTAATCTACAAATTCAGATAAGCTTGAGAGTTTATTGTTCATATGTGTCACAGCAACAAACGAGTACAGCACTCGGAAGTGGCTGCTTCAATACTGGCAGTTTTCAGTATTTTTAGTAATTTATGCTAAATGAGTATCCTGAAAAGACTTTTGCACATAGGTGACGTGTGGAACTGAGAAGATTAAATGTTTCAAATTTACAATATCACATAATGTCACGCTTTATATTCTCTTTTACAAATGGCGAACGTTTGAATTTATTGCCACTTTGATCAGCATGGCATGGCATGGATGCGTTTGAAAGAAGAAACACTAAATAATGCATATAAATATATATCGAATTTTCCAAAATCAAGAATACTTCTTTAGAGCATGAGTGTGCCTGCAGACGTCAGAGATAATATTGACAAAAAAATATTCATATTTGTTTTCATTGAATTGGAGTGGCAAATATTTGCTATTAACTATCCAATGGTTATTCCTTTATTGACTGCTTACAGGGATTTTGTATCGATATACATTTAAATGAGTTCAATCTTGCACGATATGTGTACATGTTGAATACACATGTGGTACATGTAGAAGATACATTTTAAATAGAATCTGTGTTGGTGTGATGATGCAATGAATACTACGATAGTCGAAACATACATATGTACATATGAAAATGCATAAACAAACATAAAGTATTTGAGAAAGTTGAACTTAGTCCCGTGTGGTCTACAAGACTACAGAGTTCATAAACTGCATCATACTTTTTTATGGTATTGTATTAGTGGACACTTGCCTGCTTGTTATGTTTATTGCATTATTTTACAGCGAGGAGTAAACTTAAGCAAGATTTTATTAACATTGATGAACATTGATGTAAATGAAACTACATATAAATTGTAAATATACCTATGGATATTCAATCCAAGAACGATGATTTTAAGGTACCATAATAAATCGTTAAGTGCCAGTCAAATTTCTGCCATTTCATCTTCCAGATAGATTTAAATAAATGTGCACTTTTCATTTGATTATCATTCCGACTTGCTTTATTTTATTTTTCTATTCTACTAACGGTTTGCCAAAAGAATCTGGTAATATTCATATTCATATACACTATCGGCCTTCAACGACATTGTCGCCACACAAAATATTGCTATTCCCCAAGTGAAGGTTAAACATTAACCGAGTGAGGGAGATCTCACCCGATACAGACTAATTGGATTAAAAGAGAAATTCGTTTTTATCCCAATAAACCAGGTAACTCCTAACTTAAGCGCACGAACAGAGAAACGCAAATCAACATTTAGCATTAAATTTATTTGGTTCCCTTTACAACGATTTCATTTTATTTACTACAGAGTGCAGTAGTGACCTTTTCTTTTCAAAGTCCGCATAGAAGAATCCTGAAACTAAAGAAGGAACAAAAAATGTGAGTGGAAACCCAGAGAAACGAACAAAAGCTAAAAAAGGAGGATTAAAAACGCAAATTGCATTATGGCTAACATTCTCCGTGGGATGAATTTTTATAGTATGCCAACTTTTTGCGGCCAGTCAACACTTAAAAAGAAAAGTTGTTTGGTTTAGGGCCAAAAGTTTTAAGGGGACAAAAATAGGTATGCCATGGACTTACCGTAGTCTAGAGTTGGTTGTATAAGTTTCTATTTAGCTTCATTTTGATTTTCGGCGCTAATTAGTCCTCGCTCTCAGGAGAGTTTTCCAGGCTCAGGTCATTAAAGGATTCACAGTGGTCAAGTACATTGGTTTCGAGGTCAGTGTTCGTTTGCTGGTCATCGCTGAAGCTGATCTCATCTTCTTGGGAATGCTGCAGACTCGGGGAGGAAAAATTCCGGTGCTTTAGACTCCTATCAACATCTTGCAGTGTCTCATAGAATTCATCCATGAATGAAAATTCTGAATAGCTATCAGAGTCATCACATTCGAAGTAACGACTCTATGAGAATTTAATAACGGCAGACATATGATATGTAAAAATATGTAAATATGATGTAAATATGTTAATTAGTTTTTTCACATGCATATGAAGATTCTTGAGAATTTATATTTACTTGACAATCGAGGCATCGGCAGTTATCACAAAGGGTACAAGAAAGTCCTAGAAGCTGTGCTGCTTCCTTATACAGTTCAGCACTGGATTTCTGATGACTATTGTTATTGATACTTTTAATGGTATCGATGCTTCCGCTCCAATTACTAATTCTAAAATCATTACCACTGCAACTACTTGAATTACTTTTGCTAGAGTTGTTACTTATGGAACCTCTTTTCGTACGCATAATACGTTCAAAACCACTGCAACTGTCTACTGTAACTAGTTTATTACCCTCACCAAAAGTACTGCTCGATAACGATCTGAAATGGATACAATTTTAATCAATTTGCATTCAATTTATATATACATATATGAAATGCAACATAATGTAATATTATAACTGAAACGCTTAATTGTTGTAGAAACTTCATAATTTCATAACAGAACGAGTAACAAGCAATTTACGATATAATAAACCAGGTAAGGTTTGTTTTTAAAATGGAAAAAAGTATTTCCCTTAATTGAATAAATTGAAGAAAACTTCATCAATTTTTGATGTGACCGAACGAAGACAGAAAGGGAAAAAGAGTATTCCCCTGATACGCATAGATATAAGGCACATTTGCGGGCTGTCATGATCACCATAAGTGTGCCATTAGGTCCCAACCCAATTTGTGCAACCAAATGGAATGTGACTAGCTTTAGTACTTTATTATGCAGATTATTCGAAATGTAAAAAATAGTCACACTTACATAGAGTTCTGTGGGATAGCAAATCCCAAGTGTATTGTGATAAGAACAAAAATTCAAGTTCTCTTAGAGCATTTCGTTTTTGTCGCGCCAAAACTTTTCTCAATTTAATGAAACTGTATCTTCTACCAAGGGGCCTTCTTTACTGCCCTATCTACTCAATGTTCCTTGTTCCATTCTTCCCCCGCACTTTTCATGAATTCCTGTGTCATGTATAACACATTGTCATGCTTCCACTTTCAACCCATTTAAATTTCTTACTCTTCTCTTGCAAAGAACATGACAAAAAATGTCTTAAAGTTAGTCTTCGGCCAAAGGCAAAGGAATACCATCAAGCACTTTTTCCTTTATAAGCATGTCCACTAGTATACCAATTAACCAGACCTAGTTGGCGTTTGTAGGATTTAATAGCAGCTCTATGTTTCGTCGTTCCTAGTTTCAATATGCATTTTCAGTACTAATTTTGAAAGGAAATCTTTTCATAAAGAGGTCGTCTGTTAATAGTAACCTTGTATGGGAAAGTATCTCCATATCTTTAAGTTAATTTGAAACGAGCTTATGCACAATTTTCTCATTAATTGTAACGTTGAGGTATTTTATATACCATAACATAAGTGGTTCTTATCTTGTAAGATACCTGTGATTGTTTTATTGATTTGAATGAAACACATGTTATCGAATTTCAAAATCAATTACCTATATACACAATGGCCTACGCATACTGTGCGGACAACTTATTTAGTTAATGTATATATGCAAGAGCTGTTTGTACCCTTTGTCAGTCATTCTCCCTCCACACAACTCTATTTACATATATATTAACAAAACCATTTAGTAAAAAAGTTGGAAACCACTTCCTAATGCACCTGAAAAGGTTTCCCCATTCACTGATACTAACGCTTGAAGTACTACAGGAAACAGGGTGAAACTTAAAGTTTTGTCCTTAAGGACCTACCATACCTGCCGAAGTCCCGTTCACAGTTTGTAGTTGATAAATTCTCAGCACTGTGCTTCCGCCATTTCTCTTCCTCAACTAAGTACTTCCAAAACTTTGTCTTCTTGGCAATTAGCGTTGATTTAACCGAGACAGTTGAATTGGAATGCTTCTTTTTACCGGTGCCACCGCTGCTGTTGCTGACAACACTCGGTAATACACATCTTGTGCTTGAGATGCTGTTGCTACCACAGTTTGTATTGCTTTGTAACGATAGTGGAGTGTTGTTTTCCAAATGACGATATTCGAGTTCCGGATGCTCCCAATACTGCTGCTTCCCCGTCTCTGGGTGAGTGTGCCGTTGGTGATGCTGATTATCTTTCCTGCTTCCATGGTGATTCAAGTCATGGGCTATATGGCTATTGGAGTGGCAGTTTTTGTTTTTCAAATTAATATTCTTGCAACCGTGGGCAGTGTTACTACAATTGAATAGTTTCTGTAGGGCGCTTGCCGCAGGTGAACAATAGGTCGTCGCGTCTGATGATGAATACCGTTCTGCGGTATCTGAGCAATTTTCGGAAATCATTTCGCTGGAATGATGACGGAAACATTTCAATTTATGTAAACTCCTTGAAAACGAACTCTTAGGATAGCTGTAGATCTCATCCGAACCAGTCTTTGGATATCCGAAGCCGTTGGGACGACCAAATTCCTGAAAAGAGACTTAAGTTAGTACTTGCTTTGTGTGACAAATCGTATTTCCTATAATTAAATTAAGTATATGTATTCGTTTGCATATCCCTCATACCATTAAAAAATCTTTAAAATATTACTCTATACATAACAATAATAAGTCCTCTTAGCAATTTGAATAAATTATTAATTCTGAAGAAAAAATGGAAGGCCCTTTTGAAAGGATGATGTTATTTGCATTTTATAAAGTAAAGTCTTCAAAGGCAGGTGCAAAAGACCATCAACATTAATTAAGACTTTCCTTGCCGGAGCAAAATTAATGTTCGAAATGTAAATGAACATATACAGTTATTTTTCTTTAAAAGTAAGGTTTACATTAGAAAACTAGAAAATAATCCTTATTTAGTTGATGTTTTACCAGCAGATATATTTTTTGTTTCCTAATTTGCATAACAAATTTGCCCCAACCCTGCAGGATAGTCGGGTCTATCTACACATAACAAAATACATAGAGAAAATAATTAATGTTGCCTAACGGAGAAAGGTAACGATATGTATTCTTAATTTTTTTCTTCGCATTCTTGATTAGATTTCCATAGTAGGAATTTTTCCATTAACACAAAAACCATATTGTTAGCTTATACAAAAAATTCCACTAATTTCTTCTATGTTGTATCATCATCATTCTTGAACAGATTTGGAATAACCTTAATATATAAGTAGGTTGCATTTGTTCTGGATCGGAAAATATGCCTTACGGACAGATAATGTCCACAACTGAATTCAAAACTAAAAATTACTCTCAAATATAATAGATTATTATCCAGGAAATACATACAATTACGTTATTTGTAATTATCAGTCATATATGTCTTTAGACCTAGTTAGAAAAATCTGTATAAAGTAAAAAGTAAAGTTTATAAGGATATCAAAGGGACCATCGAATTTCATCGTTATAACCGATTGATCGATCCGATATAATAAAAAAAAGGAAACATCAATTTTATCGTAAGCGATATTATTATAACATGTCTGAAACCTGTGCATCCAACTCATGGAACAATCGAAATCTTTCAGACCCAACATTTATGGCAACGGTCATACTGCTCTGGTCCTTCAACCAATTTTCATTGACTACGAACTTGGCAACATATTTTACTAGAGCTCACATCAAATGGTCTTTTATTTTTTGATTATTTTTTAAATTTGTTGAAACAGTTGGTTAATATTCAACCATCTTCAGAATGACCTCCACCTCGACCTTGTCTCAAACAAAAATCAACACTTACAGAACTCTTTATGGCAGATATGGAAATTGATCACGGCATGCGATGAAATTAGCTATAACTCTGTAGAAATGTGATGCACATATGCATGGGTAAAATAAGAACTTACTCCATATGTATTGTAGCTAGTATTTAGAACGTAAATGGCATTTTTATTGTTATTCTGGAACACCATGTCGTCCATGTTATCTGAAAGTGGAACAATGGAAAATGATTTAATATTATTTCTGCAAGGAGAAGATTTAGGGCAATTTCTATATTCATGCATTCATTTATCCTTTTGTTAGACTAAGAAAGTTGCAATGCTACAGCCATCTTAAATAACATTATCTCCTTTATCAACAGAAGCAGCGAATTAGGTATGTATGTCATAGCCTACGACCATTGAAATGTGTAAAGGCAAAACAATAAAAACAAAATTATTTCAATTAAATCTCAAGTTATGCTTGCTCTAGGGCGTATACAATGGGCCATGTCGTGTTTACATAAAATTATTAAAATTGAAACACTGCGCGAGAGAGTTCAAATAAAGAAGCACAGCATTCTTGTTTTTGTTTTCGTTGTTTGGTTGCCTCCTGTTTTTAATTAATTAGTGGACATTGCTTGGCGCTCTCATGCCCGTCTTTTTGTACGAACAAATCTTAATACATATTATAGAACTGACTAGACGATGTCTATTGTACTCTTTATATAATTAGAGGATATTTTCAAGTTCTTGAAGAAGTTTGAAAAGTGAGAATGGAATGTTAATGGAAAAAATTAAATTTTCTCAAAATAAAGGAATTTATTCTACATAGTTTTCCTGTGAGATTGGGGATGCAATGCAAAGTGGAGTTATTTTATTTTGAGAAATAGCATGTGAATGGAGAAATAATTAGGGATATAATAGTCTAGTCTGCATATTTTGAGGAGCATTTCTATAGAAATATAAGATCTTCTTTTTCGTAACTATGTTGATTTGAATACTCTTACTGCACTAAGAATTTTAAAATGAAAGAATTGAAAACATTTGCTTTTACAAACATTTACTTTGCACTTAAGATACTTCCTTATTTCCACCGCTTTCATTGTTCATGCCACTGGAAGTACTCTAATAACCCACCCAGCACCAGCAAAAGAAACGAAACACCATCATCAAAGACAGAGCAAAGCAAAACTTAACCCCTACGTGCACGAGGTTGTCGCTCCTTTAAGCTATGAGTCATAACCCTGTCTGGTTGATGGAATACCTAAAAATATATACAATGAAGAAATTATGAGGGAGGACGGCAACAAGTGCTGGTGAAAGAGAGCAATGAGAGCGTTTCTACTTTCATTTAACTTTGGCAGCGGATTCATTCACTTGCGAGTGAAAAACCATGAGAACTCAAACACCTATACACATAACCTGTAGTATATGAGTAACTTTTCATTTAATCCTTTCGACCTTTTTTCAAGCTCAGCGAAAGCAGTGTAAAAGGTTGAAATACAAAACAACAAAAATGCAAACAATTTTACCCTGTCATAGTCGCAGAGCATCATAGCGTTACTCTTTTCACTCTTACTCGTAAGTGTAAATTATCTTAGCGGAATCTGTGGACATTTGAAAGGAAGAAATAAGAAATGGAAAGGAGTCCATCTTAAATTTGTTCTTCATTTATCTCTATTTTTCTATTACTTCTCAGCTGTTATACATTTCTTCGAAAGTGCAACATAAAATAATGTTGACTTGATCTAGGAAAACTTTTATTTTTAATAGGGTGAGATAGCTTGGTACATGAAATAATTGTTTTGGCAGATACCTACATAACCCGGCACTCGTTACACTATTCCGCACATTAAATATGCACTCAGGTCAGCAACAGAAGAATGTACAAAAGCATTAAAACAACAACTTTTACTTAAACTTACCCAGGGAGTTGTTGATGAATTTTGTTTCTAATATATTTCGATTTGCTTCACTACTAAAAAGTAATTTGTCGTGACGGTTATTCTTTGCTAAGCGCTTCCTCCTATATAGATCTGAGCTACACCAGCCCGTTATCCATAAGGATTGTAGACCTGCAAAATAGAGTACCAATCAATAACTCATCCATTTGATCGTAGATTTAGAAAAAAAAAGAACGTTGAAAAATGGAATATGTAAAAGTTTCACGCAATTATGTGATAATTTATTAAAAATTATGTTTGGTTACACGCTCAATTTTTTGTAATTATATTTTCCCCAAGAATGTTTTTTTCCTTTACCTAAACCTTCTTGGTTTCTCAAATCTCCTTCCGAATTTTATTCTGCAGAAGAAAAAAATCAAATTGAAACATCTGTAGATTTATTGAAGCTGTGTGGCTAAACTTCATCACTACGTTCCTTCATTACTTGTTTGTAATTTTAAAAACCCGCAGCATCCGCACACCCATTTTAGTCTACAAAATAACATCCATTCATCAACTCCCTTTTCAAAATGAATAATTTTTGTGTGTTCAACATCTATGTAATAGGGTAATGTGTTATTTTTATATTCTCTTATCCGTTTAATTTAGCAGCGCTTTGTATAGGGATGGGTGAGAACAGCGAATACATCAGTTTGTATGTAGCTGGGTTCATCACTGTCTACCTACACATGTAGATAAATACGTATGACGTAGAACATGAACGGAATTGTTATAATAGCTGCACTTGTATTTTTAACTAAACCTTAAATTATTATTATTTGCAAGTATTGATAATAATAAAAATGCTGTAGAAGAAAGGGGATGAGGAGAGAAATGTTTATACGAGTAGCGCACTTTCCTCTGACTGGGTTCAGGGATATGTTATACTAATATCATCGTTAAGCTATTGTCTCACTTGTTTACTACCCGATTCTATTACTTGCGTTTAAAATGCTATATGTATACATTTAAAGTCAAAATCTAACGTTTTTAGAATTTAAATTTGTTGTTATACAATCACCGTTATCTATGATTTTGAAACATCATTAAATTATAACCATACATACATACATATTCAACCTACCCTTCGCTTACAAGTGTAAAGTCGCAAAATACCAGTCATTTAATTTTTTAATTGATTGAGATTATAGCAGAACTGTGGTGGCCCGTGGCGTTGTGGGTATGTGCGTCGACTCCTACACACTTGGACCTACCTGTCTAGGTTTGATTCCTGGTACGACAAGAAATACTTTTCACGCCCCACCTCTTTCGAGTCACTGACAATGCTCAAAGAGTATAACTGTCTAGAAAAAGCCGGCATAAAAGCCGACTCCGAACGGCAAACTTGGCCGCTGTAGGTCCCTTCCACTCGTGATAGAACAATAGCACGCACAACACGAGTGGACAACGATATTTGAATATGTACGTTGAATGTAAGATCCCTTTATAGACCACCTGCAGCCAAACAATTAGCGGAAGCCCTAGGCTGCTATAAGCAGATACAACCGGCATCCATCAAGTGCGATGGGAAGGACGGGGCAAAAAGAGGATTAAAAACTGCGATGTATACTACGGTGATTGCTACAGACAACAAAAGCAGCGCTTGTTTGGATGTGGATTCGTCGTTAGAGGCAGACTCAGGCAAGAAGTCTTAAGTCAAGTTCGAACCGAAGCATGTAAGGATGATCAAGGGAACATCGTAGTAGAATCGCAGTCGATGCTGAGGATATGGAAGAACTATTCCTGCAGATTGTATAATGTCGACGAAGAACCAAATCCCCCTGTCAGGCAGAATGATCCATTCAGTCCGAATGAAAGGGGCGATGAAGATCAACAATTACGTCCACCCGACCTGGATGAAGTGAAGATAGTCATATCTAAACTGAAATCCAACTAAGCTGCTGGAGCTGATGGCCTAGCGGCCGAGGTACATGCACCAACTCATCTGTAAAATATGGTCGGAGAAAAGCATGCCCGATGAATGCAACCTCAGCATTGTTTGACCGATACACAAAAAAACAAAACAAATACCCTCTGAATTATAGAGGCATCAGTCTTCTGAACATCGCAACAGATCGATACACGTTTCCTTTTCATCGATTTTAACGCCGCGTATGACAGCATCTATAGAGACGAGCTAAACAGAGCAATGTCTACTCTTGGCATCCCTACCAAACTCTACCGTTTATGTAGGATGACGATGGAGAATGCACGCTGCTCCATCAAGGTCGGTAAGGACCTAACCAAGCTGTCATGCGACTGCTTCAAAATCATTCTTGAAAGAATTGTTCAAAACTCGCACGCAAACACCAGAGGAACAATCTTTCAGAAGTCCGTCCAGCTACTAGCATATTCCGATGATATTGATACTATCGAATGAACGCAGCGTGATGTCAATGGCGACGTAGGCCTCAAAGTTGGGTTTAACGGTAAATTAGGGCAATATCAAATATATATACAACAGGAAAGGACACTCAACACCGAAATAACGGAAAGAACGTCACAGTAGACACATATAAGTTTGAGGTAGTCAAAGACTTTTGTCTACTTAGGAACACCAGCACTGAAATGAAACGAAGAAAAACTCTTGCCAATCGCTGCTTCTTTGGGCTAGGAAAGCAATTGATGAACAACGCCGTCTCTCGAACCTTAATCGTCGCAGTCCTGCTATATGGCGCAGATGCAAGGACTTTGTCAAAAGCGGATGAAGTTCCTCTTCGTTGCTTTGAGAGGAAAATCTGCATAGATGGTGAGTGGAAGAGAAAATATAACAACGAACTGTACATGCGACATCGACTTAGCCAGAAGAATGAATATCCAACGATTGAGATGGCCAGATTGTGTAGAGCGGATGGAAATCAATACTTCGGTCCGGAAAGTCTTCGAATCCACCCCGAGGGACGGCGCAGTAAAGGAAGACCGCGACTCAGGTGGCGCACGCAACTGGAAAGGGAACCCAACCAACTATGTATGTGAAACTTATAAAAGAATATCATACACAATTGGTAAATTGCACTAGGCTTTACAATTTTTCAAGCACGGGCATCAAGAGATGTGCTCCTTCCACCTATACATGTATATACTACATATCCATTGATAGATTTCCGAACTGGATGAATAGAATAATTTTATTTTGGTACCGTAATCAAAAATAACAACAGTTGAGGCAGCTGCGTGTGACCCAGGATGAACATATTTTATTTATGTTTTCGGCAACGGATTGCTAAGAATCTTTCAGTTGGTATGTGAAGATTATTTATGCGCTTTTCAATTGTTGACCCTTGATCCGTATACAGACCACGTTTTAAGTGGTTCGAGTATTCCACCACAGAGTTACGCATGAACTTGAAGATTTTTAAGACAGGAGCGAAAGGTAGCCCTAAATAAAGTGTCCGCACACAAGTCGTTGCAGTAGTATATACAACAACGGAAAAGCCAAAATGGACCAAATAGTGCAATAAAGAGGGAACCAAACACCGGGATAAAGAAGAAATAATATTAAGTGCGTTAGATTTGGACATAAGAGAGATCAAGACAGTTATCAGTTGATTAGCCAACTCTTAAAAATATTAAAAAATGCGATGGGACACAATTGCTTTAATTATTTGTAAATGAAAACCTCGGCAGATACATATTCATTTTTAAGCAATATTTATTCTGTCACAAGAAATGAGATTAATATTCAGCTTTATTAAATATTTGCAGCTCTTTCTAGATTTGAATTCTGAAATCTAACGTTTAAGTACATATGCACGTATTTGAAAATAATGTGACTACAATATTATCTTTATTGTTAACACGTCACATGAATCATACCGAATATCAATCAATTATTAAAAAAGGTAAACAAATGTGTCATTTGTGTGTAATTGCTCAAAGTAACGTAATCTGACCAGAACACGAAAAAGCTAATTTCGAAATAAACCAAAGCTCACTATAAATGAAAAGAGAAAGACGTTCCATTATGCAGTATGCTCGCAGTGCTTAGCAAGAATCTGTTAATTTAAAGCATTCGTCTGCGTTTTATTGTTACTATGTATATTATTGAATCATTTCTGTTTGTAACAGTCATATCATATTTATTCTACAAATGGGCAACAGCAAATTTCCGGACGTTTACCGAACGCAACGTAAAACATGATAAACCAGTATTTCTAGTGGGCAACACTCTATCGTTGTTCATGGGAAAAGAGTCAATCCATAAAATGATGATAAGATATAACGATAAATTTAAGTCGGAGTAAGTATTGTTAACATGAATATGTATAATAGTATAGTATATACTACATATGTATATCGCAGCGTGGATGTATTGTGTTTTGTATATTCATAAATTGAGTTGATATAATTATTATATTTGGTATGATTAGGGTATGTTATAATAATTGAGTTTAATGTATTGACTTAAAAGCTTCGATTTTCTTGGAAGCAAAATGTTAATTGTTATCTTTGCATTTGAAATGCACCTACATTCATAAATATGTACTTTTTTTGTATGTGTTGAGACTTCAATAAAATAATGTCACACTAAATTTTGTATATTATAATATGGGTGGCGGGACAGCCCTTAGAAGACCTTGGCCTAGATTCTACAACAACTAAACTCTCACGAATGGAGGGCTTTATACGAAATCCGTTTGAGCAGCTTTTTCTAGGCAGACTCTTTGAGCATTGTCAGTGACTGGAAAGAGATGGGACATTGAAAATTGTTTGTCCCACCGGGAATCCAACATCGGCTTCATAGGAGTAAGCCTTTTTTTAAATTACGCCAAGAATCAATGCAAACAAATAACATCTATTCACAACATCCGTAGGAAGCACTTAATACATACTTGATACATATACGTTATATTTTCAGAAAACTGTACGGCTTTTACAATATTCGTGATCCGATTTTTGTAATTAGAGATCCCGAATTAATAAAGAAAATCGCTATAAAAGACTTTGATAAGTTTACCAATCATCGTTCTTCTGTTTCATCCAAACATGATGAACTAGTTGCCAACATGTTAACAATGCTACAGGATCAAAAGTGGAAAGATATGCGAACGACTCTTACACCAGTGTTCACCGGTAGTAAAATGCGTCAGATTTTTCAATTACTCCAAGAATGCGGTTCGGAGGCTGTGAAATATTTACGAAATGATGCTAGTGATGAGGGTAAAGAAATCGACCTTAAGGACTTCTTTAGTCGCTACACAGTGGATGTAATTGCTTCTGCTGCTTTTGGCTTAAAAGTGAATTCATATCGAAACAAAACGAATGAATTTTATGTTCTGGGCAGACAAATATTGAAATTTGAAGGTTTCGCTATATTTAAATTTCTAATAATGTCTATCTTTCCACAAATAAGTAAGGTAAGCGATTCAGAATCCATCAATAATTCGAATACATTAATTTATTTTCAAGGTCTTAAGGTTAAAGGTTTTTAATGAATCGTCATTAAATTATCTGAAAGGTTTGGTGGTTGAAGCAATATCATATCGTAAAAAGAACAAAATAATTCGCCAGGATATGATTCAACTCTTACTAGAAGCACAGAAACAAGAGCAAGGCGCTTTTGGAGCAGATGAAATGGAAGATGGACAGGAACTAGGACACAAGCCAAATTGGAGTGATAATGAAATCATTGCCCAGTGCTTGCTGTTTTTCTTCGCTGGATTTGAAACCGTGTCCAATATGCTATGCACAACAGCCTACGAGCTGACGAAAAATCCAGAAATCCAAGAAAGACTTTACGAAGAAATTTCTTCTATGAATAGAGAGCTAAATGGTTCCCCCATAACCTATGACGATTTGAAAAAAATGAAATACCTGGATATGGTTGTGTCGGAGTCCCTGCGAAAATGGCCACCAGCCATCGTTACAGACCGTGTGTGCTCCAAAGAATATACATTGACCGATTCAGAAGGAAATTGCGTTGTAAAGTTGAAACCTGGAGACAATATTTGGTTTTCAATCATTGGTAACCACTACGACCAGGACAGCTTCGCAGAACCCTTCTTATTCAATCCTGAAAGATTTAGTGAACAAAATAAAGAGACGATCAATCCATTGTCATATATTCCTTTCGGTGTTGGGCCGAGAAATTGTATCGGTAAGATAGTTAAATCCACATAAAAATTGCACATGTATAACAAATCATAAATTACTTTTTTTTTAAAGCAAACAGATTCGGTCTGATGAAAGGAAAGGCTATGTTGTACAACCTCATCCTAGATTTTAAAATAACATCATGTCCGAGAACAAAGGATGATTTGCTGGAAGAAATAAAGGGGTTCGCAATAAAATCAGAAAATCTTTTTTGGTTCAAATTGACTCCACGAAGACGGACGTAGAAAACCATCGCTTATATGTACATATTTTGTATCATATCATATAAACTATTATGAAATTACAAATCACCGACTTTATTAGTAAAATCCTTCACTGTAAAACTAAATATATATAGGTTCGCTACCTAATTTAATCATAAATCAATTATAACTTAGTCTTTGTTCACAGAAACTGTCTCCCTCTATTCTAATGTACCCATGAATATAAAATATCACTCTACTCTATCGAACCCTTACCCAAAATATGGTTAATGGGGGGGGGGGGGGGGGGGGGGCATGTCATCTCAAGCAAAATGTGTTATACATACATGCATACATATATCATAAGAACGAAGAGAAGGCAAACAAATCAAATCTTTGTGCATAATTGTTAATTGTAATAGAGTTCGTAGTTAATCTCGACTAATTGTGCTAAAATATATCAAATTAAAATATGTTATTATTTTATTATAACACTATTAGTGCACAGTCCTTTTGGTATTTCATGTGTACTTCATGTATGTTTATTTAGCATGAGCATGTAAAAACATATTCAGTTTCAAACTAATCACATAGCTCAAGTTTTCTGGAGATGCGAACAATGCCATCTTGTCACAAAGCGAATTATCTAAGCCCATCAGGATTCAGGGTCACTAAGTCCATGATTAAGGAAATACACAATACAATTACTTACATTTCTATGCGTACGTATGCGTACATGTATCTATGAATTCAGCCACTTACGATTCATAGAACTTTCATTAACTACATAGTTAATTTGAGAACAGGGATCATACATTTTATTCTTTTATTTATTTGAAGCGCATAAATAAAAGCTAAGCCAAAGAAATATTAACATTCTAATCCCAGATAAACTCAGATACTAATCCTTTTACTGAGTCTAACTTCCCTCGGATTAGAAAATACTCTTTGATACTAATTAAAGAGCCCGCTAGGTATATTTTCATCCTATACTTGAGACGTTCCTCCTCGAAAATTGAAATAAAACTAAATCTTTCAGAGACCACATTATTCGAATGTTTTCTTCAAAAGAATTTTTAAATTGCATTCTTATTGCAGCACAAAAATATACATTTTAAGCTTCCATCTCGTTATCTACGCCTTCTCTCCTTGGAGCATCAAGTAGGTAATTGTATGGATAATATTTGGAGATGATGGGTGTATTTGTAAGATGTCCCAGAGCCCTCATGATAACGCAAATGGATTCACATAAAAAAAGAAAGTTTTTCTTGTACGAACCCAATCCCCAGTTTGTAAGAACGTTATGAGTACAATAATCTATTCAGAGGATTGCATTTTTTTTATCCTTACCCCTATCATCTGTTGGCCCTAGATATTTTACATTATCAAAACCACTTGAAGATTACTACATATATTTGTATCAGAGAGTGTTCGCGCCGGACTTAAAATTACTATTAGTGCACTGAATTGAATTGAGGGCGTGCATATGCATAAACAATCAAAATAAAACTCATTGACCCAGATTTTGTTTGCTCCCCAAACGATTTCGTAATCGGCGGTAATAAGCAGTAGACATACATAAGCATTCCGCTTCCACTTTCCACTGTGACGTTCGAACAAGATTCATTTTGAGAATAGGGTGATATCATTAACAACAGATGGATCCCAGTGACGATAGCATTTATGCTTGTTACGGCAGCATTTCCTAGCTTCTGTGTGGTGGGTTATAAAAAAATCTATAGAGCGGCGTCGTTTTTATTTCCAGAATTGTCTTGTCTGCTTGCGGCAACTGTGCGAAAATATCAGTGGCGCCAAGGAGTCATTTAAGTAGGGGGGACACTGATAGTGATGGCTGAAGAGATAAGAGAGACAAAATAATAGTATTGCTAACGTCTGTATAAATTCACCCTACATATGTATACAGTCCGAAAACAACCCACAGGACGCAAATGATCTCACGAACTATGCTTTAAATCCATTTTAAGACAGTTCACTTCTTGTTGGATATGACAACGATAATATTAAATTATTTTGCCTTTAACTCATGCATATGTACGTTGGTAGTGATTTCATAAATATAATTTCATTAAAGTATTGTAGTACCATATTAACATAACGTTACGAACGCATTTGCAACAAATAACAGTAATGAAATCAAGTAGCTATTAGTCACATACAGACATAATTCTATGAATGCAAATGCAAGAGAAAATAAAAAACATCACTTTATGGAACATCATAATTTACGATATAATCATTAATAACAATTTAGATGATATGTGTCCTTAGTAAATAGCATTAATATACGTACTAAAACATATGTACATACATGTATCTCATCTATTTATTTTCCCGCCATAAGAACATTACAAATTGTTGTAAGATTTTATCATATAATTTAATCCACATCTTTTACTAATATACGGCTATATATTTTATTATTTCTCATGTTTCGGTATATAAATATATGTACATACATATTTGTTGCTCAAAACAATGTTAACAACTTCCATTCTCGGAAAAAAGTTGATGTGAAAAATGTCCGGTAATTCATTTGTGTGTTGAATTATCAAACCGACTCGAGGGAAATTGTTTCAATTTAATAACTTTAAAACCGAAACTACAAATCCTCTGAACTTTGGTTATTTAGTAGATCAGCGAAAAGAAAACGTAAACAACAAAATAAAAAGAAATTCCTTCACTTTTCAAAGTGTGAGAATACACTTGTCTGTGCGGAAAGCTGCTGCATGGCGGAAGTAAATTACGATATCTCTTCTACTGTGGACGTAAAGTGTATTGGAAGAGAGACTTTTCATTCTCATTTTTCAGAAGTAAATAAGAAAAAGAATAAGAAAAACATAATTTTACTACTAGTAGTTGATGAGTCCCTTATACAAAATTTCTTTAAGGATAAACTCAAACGAGTTCATAACTATGTATGTTACGAAGTGTAGTGTTAAAAGTCATAACATGATGATACCCTTGTGTCATACGTACGGTTGCTAAAATGTGAACTATTTATTTCGCTTACTGTTTCATCTGTAATCGAGAAAAATAACGTTAATCATAAGCTAATTAATGAAAAATGGTTTCGGACAAGCCATTTTTTTAGCCCAATTCAGTAATAAGAATCGATAATACGCATAGATACGCGAAATTTAATCTATTTAAAATGTATCTATTTCAACTTATGCATGCATTTAGAATTAAATAATGTTTTTTCATCATTTCGACGAATCTCAATGACGAAGATTGTACCTTAATTATGAATGCACGGTACATAGAAAAACTATTATTGCTAGCTTATATATTTTGCATATTCAATGCCATGGAAGGAGAATAATTCTCTTTCTCATTTCCGTAGCAGTAAGCAGCAACAAGAATCACCTAAGTGTCGCATACCACAGAGTGTGCAATAAAACTCACATAAAAGGAAAACAATTTAATGGAAAATTCATTTTTCGCTGTGACAGTAAAGTGTATCCTAGTACTCTGCTGAAGATGAAAGGAAAATAAATGCAGACTTAACAGATACCACCTTGAGGAGTGTGCGAGTGTAGGATATAAAAACATAGAATGTAGAACAAACACAGGTGCCGCACGTTCAGCGAATCAAATATTAAAGAGCATAAACGGCTGATGGTGTCGCAGTAGCCTCATCAGGATGGTCGTCATTGTCATTCGTTTCCCAACTTTGGAATTTAGCGCTGCCATGACAATAGTATGGAACAGCGAGAGTGTTATACACACAAACACCTACATTTGTATCTGAAGGTTTATTGTTTAAATTTTCAGGTTTGTACTCGAAATTCTTTTCCACGCTTTTTTTTCGCTTGTCAGGAAAGCAGACAATCAAAACAATAGTGGTTCTATTCCCACACCCCATATGCTGGAATAAGATGTTCTGTTACGATGGATACCAATTGATATAGATGCGACGGACTTGGCTGTGTGCCTTTCACTATTGCCACACAATCAAGGACATGACCAAGATAAATGCAGAACTCCATCACATAAAAGGTTAATTCATTTTTGGATTAAGTAGATTTGATTTAAAGTGCTTGATTCTAAGAATATTCCCATATTAAAGAGTTTTTCAAAAATTTGATGTCAGTAAGACTTCAGAGGGGTTCAAGGAATATAGTATACTGGCATGAGTTGAGTTGCTCTTGTTTTACTTCCTTTAATTAGTTCTTTGAAAATCCAACTTTGAACGCTTTTCCCTAGTCCCTGATCATAATTATTCAGTGAATAGGTATGCAATTTCAAAAAAATTGTTGATGTAATGAGTAATTAGCAAACTTTGATTAAAACTTGAAATAAAATGTGTTGGAATTTGCAAATCATCACGGCAAACAGATAATCGAAATAGTTTAAATTAAAGTTTAAACTGTTGAGTATCAACTTCTATATGCATAAATATCCATTCATGTATAATAGTAATAATAATTTAATGTCTGTATGGTTATGTATGGACATCGATTTAATTAGCAGGAGACAAATTGTTGCTCCCGATTCGTATGTAGTGATTTTCGCTTCATAGTTCATTCGTCATAAAATGCACAGAATGTAGTATTTTATTGTAAACTAGCATAATAAATGAAACGTTGAATGAGAGATAAACTGTGTTTTACGATTTTGGTTTGCTTGACGGTTTGTATGATTTGGTTTGCATGTAACTTTGCAGTGAGAATTAATTTTATTAAATGTACGGGATTATAACAATAACAAGTGAAATGATTTTATGTATATATGCATATACAGTTAATTACCCATCGAATAATATTACGTAGCTACATTATCAAATTTATCTAATTTTAAAGGGTTGTGTGGATCTCTCATGGGACGCAGTCCGTCTCTGTCTTGTAGCGGATTAGATGTAAATATATCAGATTGAGTTATTCTCTGATAAAAAAAGTCAATCTTCCGAAAGTAAATACAAAAATATTAACCTTTCAATCAATTATACTTTACCCGGTATATGGTTAAATGCTACGGAGCTATTGCAGGAACAAACTGGGGTTTATTATTAAAGAGAAAAATCGATATTATTAATGTTAAATACTTTGGAAAATACCAAACTTTTAAAAAATCCTCTCATTCCGGGTCTTGGTTTCGTACAGTGATTATGTGATCCATAAAGCATTTGTGTTTATTTCGATGTAATTATTTGAATTCATATAAACTTATCTTAATATATGCAAATCAAACAAACTGATTAAAAGAAGGTTTGTAATTTGTATTATTGATTTCCTTTGAATGGTTTTGTTCCAGAATTATTGTTAGTACGATTAAACTTACGAATTATACAGTTGTAAAATGAATAGTTATTGTATCTGAATTTCAGTTGTGATATTATGAAATATTTTTCAGAAAGAGCAATGTTAGAATCAGCGGAAACAGTTGTCAGCAGTACATACATACAAGTATACATTTTAAAGTAACTATAGTTTAGAGATTTAGAGAATAATTTGATAGATAATGATTATTTCTTTTTAAATACAGCAACTATTATCAAAGACTGATTTAGTGGTATAAAGACCAAAGAGTCACTTATCAACCTGAACCTATAACAGTGCAATAAATTTGTCGTTGTCGGTTGTAGAATCCTCTTAGCCCTGAATTTGTTGAACCACAAAATGAACGTTGTTTCACTCTTCTATGTATAATTAAGGAATCACTATAACAGTAATGAGAGTGCGCCTCTACCATTTTATTGGTTCCCAAGGATTTTCTTTCGGCGAGAGCCCACTCTTGAAACGAAACAAACGCGAAAAAAGGATATACGCTAACATTCCACTGATTACATTCTTTGCTCTGCGAAATTAAATTACCATTTTTAGGTACGAGTATTAGACTTAATTTCGCGTATGTCTCCTCAAGAACGTCCCCCACCCTTTCTTTTGCTGTGATTTCGGATTTAAGATTTCAAACAATAACAGTTAAAGCCATAGAGTGAAAGGAAGGAATGCTACATACTCTGTTCCTTACTTTTAAGTAAATCCGACAACGTTTTGAAGCCGTTATCTGACGATGTGTATGAAGAAATCTGCTTTCGTCGCTCTTATCTGACAAGAGAGCTTCCGATTTGCCCCTTTTCTCGTCCCCGAAAGATATACGCAAAGTCAAAGAAAATTATCCCTATAGGAGTTCAGTCAGCGAGCATGTGGAAGAAGTAATATTTAAATAGTAAGGCACATAGCCATTATAATGCGACAGCGGTTGACACGAGTTGAACGGGCTACAGCATTTAGTTGTTAGTTCTCGGTGCACTCACATTATTTCGAAATTAAATAAGCCCGAAAAAACGTACATAACACAAGCTGTCAGTTGCAATAGCAAATGTATTTTCGACGACTCATCAATATTTTCGGATTGTTGTGATACACACAGCAGGCGTGTCGTATTTTTCACTTTTGGGATCGTTGATATGGTTTAGTTGTGAATGGTATCCTCCTTATTTTTGATTTGGCACTTGTAATCCGTACGTTATGAGTAAATATCTTGAATAAGTTTCACGTTCGCGTTTTCGGACTGGAACCGAGGAACTATCAGATAAGTTTTTTTTCTCCACAAAACACTCCTTTCGTTTATGAGAAACCAGGGGCAATTCTTTCAAAATCTTTACCATACACGCGAAATTAATGTGTATATGAAAATTCATACATACACTTTTTTGCAACACAGCCTCAACACAATGAGAGAAAAGCCTGGGCCATTGAACGTAGTATTCAGCTCATGCAATCGGATTATTGTTAACTGAGTACCAGAATATTAATAAACCGGGCACAATGAAAATTCAAGGTTCCATCCACGCGAAACGATACCAGATGACTAAACCAAAATTAAACTACATGAAGGAGAGCACTCGAAGATGTGTATCCTTGTGAAAGACCGTCCTCGCCACAAACGTGAGTCTTATTTTTTGTGTACTCATAGAGTTTTGACAGACGGGCGAAGGAGCATAAAGTGGGGCAAAATGTGCACGATGTTGAGAAAGGTTATTTTTTCGCAGGACATGCGCATCTCCTCTAAGGGGAAATTTTCGCAGTTCGAATTCGCTCTTTCATTCGTTTAGATACTGTTTTTGGTTCTCTGGACAATGCTTTTTTTGTATTTGATTCTTTTGTTCTTTCCACACTGTCGGGCACCTAGCCATAAACAAATTCAATTTCTACCGAGGAGAATGTTTGCCATGACACCTGCTAGGTCTGCTCTCCGGTTCCCACGCTTCCGTCATTGGCTTCGTGCTTCTGGTTCACTTAAAATCCCTCCTGAAACAGTCCCCTGAGTGGGGTTACTGCCTTTTTTATGATAACAATACGGAACAACGGTACAAAATTCTCGATTTGTCTAGTGCCACCATGCGTATGCGTTACAAATTCTCTATATTGCGTATAAATTAAGGACCGGAAAGTTTTGAATATTGAAAGAGGTCTACATCGTAAAAGTGCGATACCACTTGGATGATTTTTTTTTGGTTTTTGAGAGTACGATTTATTGGAAAAGGTTGTATGTAGATTCTTTGTCTGAGCGGAAAATCTTAAGCGGAAAGCTTAAGATTAAGTGTTTTACGGGCCCTAATTAAATTAAATTAATCAACGGTGTCCCACGGGTTTTGAGAGCTGAGCAGCCAAGAAGCATTCATTTGCGTGTAGTGATCCCTAATAACAGACGTAGTATGACCTTTAAAATATTTACGATGTTCTTAAATTTCACTGTTGGCTTTGACTAAACACATAATTGATTGGGTGGCAATAAACAATGGCTATAATCTAAATGACGCCATCAAGTTATTCTTGTTCTTGACTCATATCTTATGAAAGACGTCTGGAAAATGTTGGCCAGTTTGAAAGTATCTGCACATAGTAGTCTCTTTGCTATAGTGAGACATTACATTTTTTTAGGACACAATTACTCCTAACATACGTCTAAAACTAAAGATAGCTGTAAAGCCAACCACATTATCATAGATATACATAGAATTTCTTAACTTATGTCTCTAATGAATATCAAACAAGCCTACAGTTGTATCACTTCAAGCGACAAACATCAATATCTTAACACAGCCTCAACATGAAAAAATATCTTGTCAAACCAGGCTTTGTTTTCCCCAAATAGAATGCAATTGTCAATCGTAACCACATATCGACACAATAACGGTTCAGGATTTAATATCTCACATAAATGAACCACCCAAGCTCATAAATTTACACAAATGGATACCACGAACAAGCAATACTCAAATGTCTAAATTGTTGCATTCAATCGGGGAAAATGCCCTCTTTAATTGAAAGAAGAGATATGCTAACATTTGCAAAAAAATCAATTTGTTATCAAAGATATCAAAGATACAACAGTTCCGCTTATAAACAACATTAATTGCAATGTCAGGTACGTATGGGAATCCAATTTGAAAATCAAACCAGACATATGACCGCCTATCTGTCTGCTAATTACCATTTGCAAGGAATGAGTGTGTCCTAAATTGTTTTCACCATCCCGAGAGAACTGTTATGATGGCATCGATTGTAATTTGAAACAATTTTATTCATGAGCTACGACCTTTCAAACAATACCATGGACATACTTCTGCCGGAAAAGTAATTCACGTCTCCGGCAAATAATTAAGTCACCTCTGCACATACAGAAAGAATGTGACAGTGCCATTTTCTTGAATATGCTGTCATCCGGTTACGATTACTCATTTCCTCTTGAGTAAAAATTTGTCTTCGTTTTTTCCCACCACTTAGTCCAGGGTACAGCACTTGGTACACACCTACACAAAAAAAAAAACGTTCCCGAATCGGAAGTGGAAATTCAATGACTAATTTTCACTTAATTATAGTGGAAGTGGAAATGATTGACTGCGTTTTTATTGTCAAGCATTAAAAGGTATTGCAGATGATCAAGCTCCAGAAGCCCGGCCCAGATCATTTATCAAAAGCATAACTGCAGGTGAAAGTTCGGGTTTCGAGTCCAGCAAGGCTTAAGTGGCACTCGTAGGTGTACTTGTGGCTCAGTAATTTGAACGATAAATTGCCTTGAGGTAGGTTATAACTCTTAACGATGAATGGGGGTTTCTTTGCAGGATGATTGCATTTGAAGGGTTGCCGCTGGTCAAACAATGGAGGAGATGAACTTAATAAGATCATTAAAGGCAACATAATTGTCGAGGAAGTTAATACGATTGGCAGCTTAGAGGTTTGGTGCCGTGGCGCTGATAAAGCCGAATCCCCTTTGGGCAACTGTTCTGCAATTGATGTATCACGTTTTCTTTAACTTGTCTTAAAGAGTACTTAGATGTGATAAATGCCATTAATAAATCAAGAAGTTAACGTTTCAAAAAGGTGTTGCATAGGGTTAATACAGAAAGAATATTAATAGAACTGAGAAGAGTGGAACTTGAATATGGTAGCTATATGGCAGCGGCAGTTTCAGAACGAATGTCCAAGATTTATTATACCCTTGTGCCGTGCAAATAAATCAATGTTTTTTTACTTTGATCTAGTACAACGAACTAATTTTGAGCGTCTGAGTAAACTGCTTAATATAGGAGATAAAGAGATATAGAATTTAAAGAAGTGTCTATGTACAACTCTATTGCATTCTCCACATTTTTTATTAAATTATTGCTTACGATAAAGATACCGGCAAAAGACATCGCACACCTTCAAAGCTGGATTATTATTTGTATATCCATCAGGGAAGCACGAGGGGCTTAAGAGGACGTCCTCTTCCCCCAGAGCTCATTAAAGCCATATGACCAATAATAATTACCAATAAAAAATTCATCACAAGACCGAACCGAAAAAATTGCAACGTTCCTTTACGTTGGGCAAATTTACTGATTCTGAATCTACTGGTATTTGAGAGAATTTGAGAAAAAAAAAAAGCACAAGCGCCGTCCACAAGAGGATACAACTGTTATAATTTCTCCAATTATTAACGAGGATAATATCTTGCGGCGTATCAAATTGTATTTTGTATGGCTTAATTGTAGATACTCAAACCAAAGCCATTTTCGAAACACCATCATCATCATCATCATCATCTTCTGACCCGCATGATCCACTAAAGGGGTCGCTGGGGTAAACCATTCACGAGAGATCTCCAGGCAACTCGATCCTCCCCCATCGAATCTAACTCATCAGGAGCTATGCCCAAGCGTAACCCGGCGAGTTTTTGGACTTGGTCCAACCACCTCGTCCTGGGTCTGGTCGTCTACCTTATGGAATCACATTCAACGCCCGCCTCGGAAGTCGTGATGATGGGGACATTCGTGCCACGTGACCAAACCACCGAAGCATATCCCTTTCCGTTCGAAGAAGCAGCTGATCAATGTTGAGTTCCTCGATCACTGCCGTGTTTCTCACCCTATCCCGGCGAGTAATTCCCACAACAGCACGGAGAAATTTCATCTCAGCAGCTTTCACGCGCGATCTTATTCTTTCGGTCATTACCCAAATTTCATGACCATAGGTGAGAGTTGGAACAAATACTGAGTTGAAAACCGCTAACTTGGCGTTGACACCAAGCTCGGCTTTTCTGATTACAGAACAACCAAGCTGTGTCAAAACTGACCCAGCTTGACCAATCCTACAGGAAAGCAAAGCATTACTCCTTCCACCACTCGTGAAAAAGACCCCGAGATACTTAAACTTCTCCTCCTGCTTCAATGGGACTCCACTAACATGCAGAGTGCATTGAACAGGCGTTCTGGAAATGACCATAACCTCCGATTTGTCCACGTTAACCCTCATTCCAGCATCAACACATACGGCCACAAAACTATCGAGTGCGCGTTGGAGTTCCGTCTGGGAGGCTGTGAGGATAATCAAGTCATCTGCAAAAAGAAGATGACTTACCCTCAACTCTCCCAGTGTGAAACATTCCTCACCTCGGCTGCACTGCAACATCCAGTCCACATAGAGAGGTGACAAGACACACCCTTGGCGAAGTCCAACGCCCACGGTGAAAGTTGTTGATTTAGCACCGTTTACCCGAACACAGCTGCTACAGTTTGTGTATATAGACTGAATGGCCCTCAGAAGAGGACCATCAATCCTAAACTCCTGCAGGACACTCCAGAGTTTACCTCGAGGGACTCGGTCATATGCCTTTTCCAAATCTGCCAAACAACTGTAGATGGATTTGGCATACTCCCAAGCCTTCTCAAGTACCATTCTTAGAGTGAAAAGCTGGTCGGTTGTACTTCTGCCGGGATGAAAGCCGCACTGTTCATCCCCCATCCTGGGCTCGACCATAGCTCTAGAACGCGCTTCCAACACCTTAGCATAGACTCTCCCGGAGATACTCCAAAATAGGTCACTGTTTGGTGGGGTTTATAGGCCCTTGAAATCATTGGTCCATATAATTTCAAATATGATGATGGTCAAAATATTACAGAAAATGGCGAAATACAGCAAAGAGCGGTCCCATTTGAAAGTGTGATTTTTCAATGCAGAAAATAGGGTATATTGTAATTAAGTTAGACCATGCGTATATACTACGTTCGATTTTCAACAATAATTATCTTATTTATTTTCCGCGCATATGAATATAGATAAGAGACATATCGGATAGATAGGTCCTTACCACAAATTATTTGTATAGCATTTCTATTAGTGGTTTAGAAAGAAAAACTCAGAGTAGAATGTCGACGATTTTTCAGATTACACTTTCGTGAGAAGTGGATTACTCATAAAGCTGGATGTATTTAAGCTTCACGCATCGTCTATTCCAAATAAAATTCTACCCTTGTATTTAGCGTTGTTGTGGTTATTATTTGTTATCTTATCTCGCGATAAGATTACCAATCAGACCAGTCACCACTGATTATTGGAGGCAACTTTTATTCGAGTTTTGTCTGCCTTCTGTGTTATAAATTTGCCCAACGTGAAGGAACGTTGCAATTTTTTCGGTTCGGTCTTGTGATGTATTTTTTATTGGTAATTATTATTGGTCATATGGCTTTAATGAGCTCTGGAGAAGGGGACGCCCTCATAAGCCCCTCGTGCTTCCCTGATGGATATACAAATATTAATCCTGCATTGAAGGTGTGCGATTGCGTGTCTGACAGTGTGCCCGACTTAGGGATAAAATCGTTACGCATTGATTGCAGTTTTCACGATTTAAAATCTAACTATTTTAAGGGTGATGCATTGCCGTTATACATAACTTCTCTGGATTTGTCGTGGAATAAGTTGGAGTTTATTGCTAATTTTGAAAGTGATAGTCTAAAGATACTGAACGTCATGCACAATAACGTCTCTGCGGTGTATGAGAATAACTTTCAAGAATTAACTATGCTTCGCGAGTTATACTTAGCTTGGAATGCTATTCAAATGATTTCCATAAATGCATTTTCTGGATTGCAATATTTGCAGATATTGGACTTGTCTCATAACAACCTGAAACAACTAAGTTTAAATGTGTTTAGTTCTTTAAGAACTTTGGAAACTCTGAGTCTTTCTTGGAACCGACATCTAAACAACACAGACGGCATTCAAGAATTGGACTTCTACGCACAATTTGGTGTTCAACCAAGGTTGAGTGCATTAAAACTGGAGAGCTGTGGACTATCAAATATTTATCTACCGCAATACGCTCCATTGGAGGCACTGAGCTTAAGAAATAATCAATTTCAAAGTATTCCAAATAAGTTGCCTACTCGACTCATTGAATTCGACATAAGCGGTAATCCCATTCCCAATCTCTTGGAAAATCACACCGCACCATTTTCGGAATTGAAAGTACTACTAGTTGAAGACATGCCAGTGCTCAGATCAGTTGAATACAATTCCCTAAATCACCTCTCTAAATTGAAGGCTCTAAGCTTTCAAAACAGCAGACGATTAGTCTCTTTCCACGAGTTTGCCTTCGGAACGAATAGTTCAAATATTAGCTTAGACATTTTAAGTCTTCGGGGAACCGCATTGCGCTCACTTAACCAAACCCTACTGCCAATCTTTCAACATCTAATGGAATTGGACCTCAATGGAATGCCGCTAAGATGCGATTGCGATTTGATTTGGGTGAAGGAGTTAAAAATTGAAACGAACGGACGTTGCATAAGCCCATCAAGTCTGCGAGGCATGAAACTGAAAAACGTTCGCACTAAAGATTTCTCTTGCGACCGTTGGCCTCAATGGGTATATGGAGTGTTGATTCTGTTGCTGATAATCCTTTGTGCAGCTGGTATATGCTTAATTGTGATTGGGCTGCGACCACACCGTGGCGTTGCTATGCGAAGGAAAATTGGATCGAACAGTCCATACGCGAGGGTCACGATAGAGCCTAATAATCAAGAACCTAGATATTTTTAGACCTGTCGCAAAGGGAAAGACTTTTTTGTATATTTATTTATATGTGAGTTTACGTTGAAATATAATCATTGATATTTTTATATGTGTTATAAACATATCTGTTTTTTGTATGATAAGTTGGGTATTAAGTTTAATCTGTCTTAAATCGATAAGCAAGAAAAGAAAACAGTGTTGACAATTTGAATGAAATACATTCTTACATGAGCATGCTGTCATATGAATTGATGGCCGCTTCTTTTTGATATTATTACATTTAATCTTTTTATCTCATCGCTGAAATCTTCCATTGTATGTGTTGACAGTAGGTTTCAATGAAATTTACCCAATATTAAAATAATAATAGACTTCAGCACACGCGTCAATTTACCTGCCCAACGGCGAATTTCATGTTGACGACTGTTAATAGTCAACATCATTAACAAGCCCACCAAGAAAGTTTGACAATCAATATTCCCCACGCCTTGCAACTAGATTCTGACAAGCATTCCGCACTTCATCCCATTACGTGTCGTTTTAGTGTTGTATTAATATTTTTGTACTATTTTCCAGTGTTTACGAAGAAAAAACAAAAAAAAGATGGTTCTTACGGGAAATCCATATTCCCATCCCTATCATGTTGTAACTCACATGCATATCCCTACTTATAGCCTACTTTCACGTCCCCGCAAAATGTAGCCCATCATGGTCACAATGAGCTCTTACACGTCCTATCCAACTCAAGTACAAGCGCACAGTTCAACCAAGGCGATTACGATATATATGGCAAGGACTCAGGTGGAAGTGTAGACCTTAATGGCGATAGCATTAGGTATTTATCTCGGGTTATTTAATTTCATTTCCTAATCCCAACCACAGGAAGGGAATTTCAATACAAAGATGTACATTCTCGTATGTTGAGAGAAGTATGTACGAGTATGAACATACCTACCAGCATACACCAAAAACTTTCTGCTTACCATCGGAATGTCACAGCTTAAAGAACTCCTCATACTATATCGGAGTGGAAGTATCGGGGAATGGCTAATGGCTACAGATACTTAGTAAGCTGAAGCGAAGGTATGTTAGAGAATAAGTTGTAAATGCGAATGGATTTTGCAGGGAATTATTGGTAAGGTACATACGCTATTTCTCAGATGAGAACCTTTTTGCAGAGTCTAGAGCAAATAGTAACCCTAATTGTCATACCATTCACAGGTGGATGCCCTGCCAAAAATTCTCTTACTCACATACACCTATCTATCAAGCGAATTGAACAAATACCTGATGGTATAGAGATGTTCCCCGGAATTTATTGAAATTGAAATTTGTATATAAATGCCTTCCATTCGTTAATACTCTTTAGCAGCAGTAGTTACTTCTGCCCACATCAGCATGTCATTTCAACCAATTTGCGATGATGTCCTCAAACGTCGTATTAAATTTCTAAGTAAATTTTATATTTAACAACAAAAACTCTTCCCGACCAAGTCCCGCCTAGCATGTTCCCTCATTCATTGAATTACTTGTCATTTTAGTTGCTTTTTGTTAATGATCCACGAAATCTTTAATTGACTTACTCACTCAATTCCTAGCCCTAAAGAAACAACTCCAGTATGCTATTAAGTGCCACCCTACTACGCTAATTTAAAAGCCGATGGAAAGCAACAGAAAACAGAGTTTCAGTCCCTAATACTAACAAAGAGATTTTTTCTTCTGTTCCTATCTTCTTAAAAGGAAAACTGTCAGTTAACTTTCATCCAATTGAATATAATTCAGTCTATAAGATAATAATTAAGAGAAGAATAGGTCATCACAGGGAATATTGCTAATGGACTTCCTTTATCCCAACATTGCCTACCCCATTATTAGTCCAGCTTAAACATTCTCATGATAAGTCACTATCTTATTTAAAGTTAAGACAAACAAAGCAAACAAAATCTTCGGGGAAATCATTACACTGGACATTAAAAAGGCTGAGAGTTCGTAAGTTATTGTCGTCTGAATAAGATTTAGAAGTGCTCGAATTTGTTATAACGGTTGTGGGCCAGAGTTGCACAATTCTCCTAGATTTCCTTTTCCACTGCTCATGGTTCATTGTCCCATACATATGTGCCGACATACATATGTATATTTGACTATGTATCTAGTTACCTGTGCATAATAAAAAGTTACAATCTCTGGCATACGAATTCAGTTGTTGTATAAGGATACGTCGTCATCCTTAGCGATGACAACGTGAGTGTGTATCCACTTAAGGTGGGTGAGATGGAATGCGCTATTGAAGTGCGGTACAAGGCAAGCACGACTCGGCTTGAATAGATATTGGCTTATAAGCAGAATTTTCATTGTGATCCGAACCTGAAATGATGCGTCCAATGTAACCTAAAATGGAAAGAGAAAGTCCGCCCATATTTCGGTACTTCAATTGTGTCTGGTACGTGGTAAGTATTTTTGTTGCCATCCTCCTGTTGGTGTTTTTTTTTCTGATCATAGATTTCACATTGTCGCTTTTGCTATTGGCGTTTACCCGCTTATTTCTTGGCTCTCCTTTGAAAGGAGATGACGTAAAGGATTGCAGGTTTATCGGTTAGTGTACCTTTTTATTTCCCTTGTTGTATACCTGGTGGGAATTTGAGACGATCAAATACATGAACAAGTTTTATTACAGTAATAGCTTTGCCGCAACTTCTTTCGAGTGGAAATGTGCATTTTTTATGGTGGTTTTGCACTAACTTATGACTAAAGTGTTATTTAGCTAAACTAATATATAAAATAATGGATTATGTTTAATATCCAGCCAATAAATGACTGGGTATTAAACAAAATACTGGTTTTGTTACGAAGTAGTGGGTATGGACAAATTTTCATTTATTTTCCCTACTCGAAACTTACTTGAACATTTTTTACTTGCAAATTAAATACAAAGTGTAAATAATTTCTGAGAGGGAAAACATTTTGTAGCAGTGCCGATCGTTTTTTTCAAAATTATCAAATAAATGTAAAATAAAAAAATGTACCGAAAAATTATTACAAAGTGCAGAAAACCGCTTAGAAAAAGAATCGTTTATTATTTTGTATTCAGAATGAGATCAAATTAATGTGTTATTAACAAGATCATTAGCTCATCTTAATCGACCCTACAATATGTAGCGGTTATTTTATTTTGGTATTGATAAATAATGATAGTTTATAAATATTTGTCAACATTATGTATTCTTTCAATTCTTGAAAAACCATTTCATAGATGCGTGTCTAAACACTTAATATTTATTAGCTACAATTGAAGATATACCCATATAACTTCCTTGAGGATGATTGCATTCTGGCTTTGTGAAGCATTAACGTGTGCTATGTACACACAGTTAGAACAAAATATGGAAACTATTCACCATTCATTCATGTGGAAGCAACAGAAATCCCACAAATTGTACACATTCTCTTTGGCAGCCACCACGCTAAATAGATAGAGGTATCACATGAAAAGTGAGTGCCTACACATTACTTGTATGCCTGAGTTATGTGCTCACAGATCAGAAAAAGTGTTTGCGTAATTTTGTCAACTAAGATGATGATATCTCCAGCAATGCATGCCGCCTACGTTAAACATTCGTTTGCTTGCCATCTCGTCATCATTTCCAGAAGTCCTATAGAAGTTTAGGTTAAAGTAATACCACGCGCTGTACACACATCATATACATATGTACATCTCGAATAAAAATCCATGTAGCATATCCTATGCTCACATAGATATGAATAAATTGGGAATTTACTGACACTTCAACAGAGATGGAGAGAAGTAATCAAAATAGAAATTCCCATCAACATTGTACGTGACATTGAAAATTAATCCTTACGAATCCTTGGGAAGATGTGATGCGACTCATCAATCCATCTATTCATCTACCCACTTGAGCACGTGATAACCTAAGGGCGAAATTTAATAAGAAACATGCCTGATGACACACTGATGAATATATAAAGGGTGGTACTGCTTGGAGTAAAGGTGGCTTTATCCTTCGATTCTTCCTTATCCTTTTGCGGTTTGAAATCAGACATGTTTGCATGGAAGCACCCCGCCAGAACAGTTATAAAAGATATTCGAATCCACCAAAAAATATTTCAAAATTTGAGTAAACATCGGAAGTTTATAAATATAAATACAATTAAATTAAAACAATAATTGATTGTTTAATATTTTTTTTTTGATTTCAACGAGACGGAATGAAGTGACTCGCAACAAGTACTTAGGGAAAATAGAAATACGTCAAAACAGCGTTGATTTTTTTGCCTGACATATCATAACTTGAATATATACATATATACATACATGTAAAAAGATATGGTAACGAATAATTGCTTGAAAAATTGATTGATTGTTTCCACAACATAGACAGAAACTGTTTACGCATTTAGACAAAAGCCCCTAAAACCAAAACCACCTAAAAATTCAAAATGTTGAATAATAAAATAAGAATAAAATTGATCTGTATTTATTCAACTGTATGTGAGAAAAGTGTTATGATAAATTCACCGCTTCAGATTTGTTTAAACTTGTTATACTGCTTAAAAGTTGACTGTGCATTTTGTGTTGACGGAACCTTTAAAATGCAAATTACATGTCGGGGCATTTCTGTCTACAGAACTCTCTAGTTAGACCTGATCACGTCACACGATTTTCATCTATCTCAATAAACTTGATTACAAGTGGATCATAATGAGCTAATTTTTCCAAAGTAGAGTGAAGTTTATTTTATACGAATCGTACTATGTAATACCACGTACGTTAGCTTCGACGTATTTGAGATAAATACGAAATAAAAATGTGTACATATGTACGAGTATGTACATATTTATTTTGAATTTGCTGTCTTTATCTTAATATTATTTATAGGTTAGGTCAATTGTAATTGATTACTACTCAACAACATACTCTTATTGAGCAATATTCTCTTTTTAATTCATATTATACTATCATATGTGTGTACATTAAAAAAATAATAATTCAATTGCATTAACATTGTCTACACTGTAAATTGTACTAAAATGTTTCCCGTCATGCGATGCGATATTACTGCTTCCACTGGCAATTAAAAAAAATGTACGGTATGAAATGGAACTGGTATGCTTCTCACGACCAATCTATTTCTTTTCTACTTATTTTGGATTTCTGCGTAACACACACTTCTTGCGATTTGTATTTTGTGCCATGCACACGAAAATACAAGGTATATTTAAGGAACGAATGCATTTCCCCTGACAAAGTCAAGAGCACTACGAATAAAGAGAGTGACACAAAAATCTACCTTTATACAATTTTTATGTACAAATTAATTATTAACCATCTTCAACTCCAGCCGTAGTGATTGCGTTCCTTTGAGAAATCGTTCTTTTCACCCAACAATTTCATTACAATAATAATGAGGCCTAATGATGAGCTCACTTTACCATTCTCTACAGAGCTGTGGCCTTGCTATTCATGTTAATTGAAAACCAAATCAACTACCCAAAGTACTTAAGATCTCACTAATCGGTTTAGTTTATCTCAACTTTGAGTGTGGCGCTGTTGTTTACAGCATTCAACTAACGACAGTCGCATTGTTGAAGAAATCACTTCAACATGAGATATGAATGCGAATGAATGAACCCGGGTATTCATTACTCAAGTATATGTGCTACTACTCGATGATATCGCACGAGAAGTTTTGGGTCCGTAGGTCTACCTCGCTTTGACAGTAATGCTTAACAATATTTAAAGGAATTCATTAAAGAAGTAATTAGCCCTTGAGAGTTTAAGCCTTTAGCTAAATCCTTAACATCCGCCTAAAGTTGGTATTGTGTTATAAACACGCATATATGTATATGGATGTGTGCCTATACGAAGAGACGGAGGACAGCGAGAGATAATTTGACCTCAATCTTTTATCCCGGTTACTTCAGTGTGAAAAAATAATGTAACTAGGTAATCCTATAGAAAAGGAATCAGCTTGTATAGTTGGTTATTGCTACTTTGCATTCAGATTGTTGGCTGTTTCGTAATGGGCAGCTATGGAACAAAAATAACAGATTTCCTTAAAAGATACCTTAAGCACTGCGGTTAAATTGTGTGGTTTTCTTCAGAAGAACGCTCTAGGTGACCTTATGCGCTGAACCCATTTTAATTCTTTCCTCTCCACCTTTAATCCGCACAACTTAATTAAAACCAAAGCAAACAAAATTCTCCGCATGAAACGAACCAACAGAAGGGAAAAATTGTGGGAATCTTATCTTTCGCAAATTTTATTTCTTCTCCACTACCACCAAAGAGAAGCGTGGTTGGTCGTCATAAAAGCGTATCTGACGAAGAAAAAAATAAAGTATTCATCTTACAGTTAGCCTTCGAAAACAGACACAGAAGTGAGAGTCTCTTACCGACCGCCCCCAACTCCAGACACTTATCAGTGTAATCACGACGCCAGAAAAATAAGCAAACTAGGAAGCGCACATTTAAAGAACGAACAAAGACATCTAGTTAAGATGACGATCTCTTAAAATATAATTTAATCATCTCCCTGCTATTTTTAATATTTTTTCTGTAGATGATACCGATAGACATCTTGGATGAAGATTTCAGTGAATGCTTTATGTTGTAACCTAGAAAACCACCTTACAGTGTATTCGCAGACATCTGAGAGAAACGAAAAGCGACTCTCTGTATGTAATCTCAAGTCGGAAAAAACATTTTTCTTCGTTACTATAACCAAGACGAAATGTTTGGTCTTTCAATATAAGCACTGCAAAAACGGTAAATATCAAAAGTAAATTTTTGATAACATTAACAAATCGATGGCTAAATTTAATATCTGCTGCCAACTCAAGTTGGGTTAAAATATAATACCACACCAACTCCTTTCAGATTAAAAAAAGGAAAATACAAGAGAAATTCGTCATAAACCCATTAGTACACTTAGGGCACATATGAACATGTATGTACATATATAATAACAATCGAACCCATCAGCCCAACAACTTTTAACTTCGTTTCGCTTCCATTTCATCCATCCGATTAAATATAATAAATCTCTTTCCATAGAATGTTAAGACAGCTTCACCTGTGCTTCGCTTGGATGATGTACATACATAGAGACGTATGAGTTTATATGTATATATGAATCACACATATATGTATATAGAAGCCTGCATATAAATGGCAATCCCAGAACTTCGAATGTGGTAAACCAACTACAGATTTATTTGAAAAAATACAATTTAAACAGGATTCAGCACATTGATTTAAGCTTATGACGGCTTAGAAATTATATTTTCTTCATTCTCGATATTCTTGCAGGTACACGTATTAGAATTTAAATGGATTCTCTTATATGAATAATGCCCACGAATTTAGAAAATTGTAAACACATTAATAGTTAATGGAGATATTGTATTTATAGTACACAAAAGATGCTCAAACCCTACATTAAAATCAAAAATGTTGATACATGCAAACACATATGTATATTTCATGGAATAAGCATAGTACTTTAAATATAAATATATGCATGTACTTCTTCAGATGGCATTTCTATTTCATAAGTCTTTTGGTGGCTTTAGCAATATCTAGGTATCTCATCTCAATGCAGCATCCACAATAGCTACAGCTTAAATTACCGGAACCTTCTTCGCGGGGAATTGATGCATCGTTTTTGAAAAATACCCAGTATGATTTTTCCGCCCCTAGTATTAAGACTGCTTCATCGTACAGAATATTATTCACCTTAAAGAATTCTTCTTCTCCCATTAAAACACGCCATTCTGAGAAGAGCACTTTAGATTTAGGTGGTAGCATGTATCTTTCTCTGAATACTATTCGAGAATACTAAAAATAAAAAGCTAGGACAGATCAGAAAAAAGATGCATACATATATTAATTATAAGTTTAAACTGAAGCTTACCCACTCAGTAATAATCGGGACTGTACCGGAAGTGCTAAATTTTTGATTCTTCAACCAAACTCTGTAGTCCTCAGGCAACCTATGAAATTAAAAAAAATTAAAAAATACCATTACTATATTTACTTTTTCAGCATACAATCGTGGTACAAAGGTGTATCGTATAACTACGACCTCTGAAAATTTCGGTGCACCCATCTTGCTTAATTTTTTTTTTACAAAAAAAAGCCTAAGCGACTCTCGTTTTGGAAATGATATGAATGACATTTGAAAATATGCCTTTTATTTATACGTTTACTATCCCGATCCTGTGAATCCCGAACAGTATCTAACTCAAGGGTGAATATGTACCTTTTAATCCTGTCATAAAAATATCGTTATAAGGTTCAGTACTAGCATACATCTTAGCGTGTATATTACATATGTAGCTGTTAATGACCCTGCTATAAAAAATCCCTACAGAGAAAGTACGTACCTATTTAAATGATATATGCTTAAATTCTAAGTAATTCGATCATTGAGCCATTGCACTATCCGCAATATATTCGAGAGTTCATAAAACTATTCAAGTTTTATTTTAGATGCATTAACGCACTTGCTTGCACTTTGTAATAATTAGTGCACGCACAAACAGTTTTCTATACATATAACCCATGTATATATGTATGTACATTGTTTGACATGGAATTTGAATGGATATGCACTTCATTTACTGCACTTGTTTTCCAAGCACAGTACAGAAAAAGTATATTATTTTCTTATAGAATTGTAAATTACATATGTAGTTTGTAAAAAAATATACTCTTACAAAAAGTTTTGTTTTGTTTCTTTGTCATATTGATACAATTGATACAATTGTGTACCTACTTCTCAACTTTGTGCAGGGCAAAAGTTGGTGCTTTAATTTTGAACGGGAAACATTTGAAAACCATTTTTCGATCGATTTAACATCAACTGCATACTTTAAGTTCACGAAAACTTTCTCCTGTAAGCATTCGCAATGACAAACAAATTCACATATGCGGTTTTACTGTGACGTTGCCGAATCTATATCTCCATGTGGTACAAACCTGACAACAGCGTTCACTTTATCAGTGATACTGACTTCTCCGTCACCAAGTGACTCCTTTAAATTTCAAAAGCTAGCTAAGCTGGGAGATTGGTATACATACATACGAACATACTGACATGTATTTTAACGTTTTTATCAGGATTACTTTCAAATAACTTTGTGAATTTGTATACGATTATGAAAATTTGAATTCATCAGCATTTCATAGAACATACTGTAAAGCTTTTGTGCGAATCATCGTTGAACTTAACGCCATGCGAATGTGTCGAAGAAAACTCTTTAGATATTATCACGATTTTGAAATTGAATACCATTAGATTCTAAATTGAAAGGATAAAGTTCTAAGGACATAATTGTTGAATTGCAATGGCATATTAATGTACATAATATGTATGTATGTACACTACTTAAATAGCAGTTAATGCTCGAAATAACATTAAATTCTCTTATCTCAATTACATTCTCTTCAACAGAATAGTTCTCTAGAATTTAAAGTATTTTGTGCTTATTATTTTCAAAGTAATCTGGTGATGAAAAAGGACCAAAGGGCGGAATTTAATTTATACAGGTGTGTGTGGTTATCTTTATACAGATCAAAAATGAAATCCGCAAGGGATTATTTGTATAAGAAATTTCGCTTAATTTTTTTAAATCCTAGAAAGATTACTGAGAGTATCTATAAAACAATTCATTGAATAACAAAATACTTTTCTGTGTTACAATCAGGCACAAACAAAAAAAAACAAAGCTGGGTATCATCAACAATGGCACTCATAAGGTACAGAAAATCCGGATTTGATGCTAAAGGCTTTTGGTATATTTTTCGACATAGCAACATCAACATAATGTATAATAAGTACATCACAAGCTGAGAAAATCTGATGAGGTATTGTGCGTACATGTCATGATTGGGGATTGGGGAATGTTTTTGTATTTGTATTTGCAGAATGCGGCAACTTGGCATTCAACGGGAAATCGGTGCCGCGGTATCATATTTTCATGTGATATACGTAGGTAATTGATATACAGTCTGAATTTTATTAACATTTTATTTTTTCATCCATTTTTTTCTCCAAAATGTAGCCTACGTTAGTGAAATGCATAAAGAAGGAAATATGTTCTTTTATGCGCACAATTCGTATACATAGTCCCAAATTTAGCAGACATTGCTCTCTTTATAATCAAGCAGGTATCGCTTCGTTTTGTATCTTCCTATGCGTACATTCCCTTGGTATTTATAGTCGACTATATAAACAAAAAAAAACATATATACATACATACATAAGTAAGTGCCTAAATACAAACGATTTGAGGGCTCCGGACTCCTGTATGTGCACATCTATGAATATACACCATAAACATTAATAAATAAATCACCTGACTTAACCTGTATGAATAGCTGTAGTGCGAGAAAGGGTAGATAAAAATGGGTTTTTTGCATGAATGCAATTACACATTGGCAGGTATTCTTACAAAAGAAATTTGGAATCGGGGTTGGTCATGGTCAGCAGAGATGAATGTGCACCAATTATTCATCCCTGATGATGTACTCTCTGGTGAATTCATGAAATACAATAGTAGGGCACACATTTGAAAGCGAATAAATACGTTCACATGTCCGTATGCATTTCCGTAATTCAATTGTACCGTAGATGTTGAAAGCAGTTGTATGTTGTCAGCAAGCAACCTACAATTATTCGTTGACTTTACAAAATTATTTCTTTCAACATTTTTATTATTTTTCAAACTCTGGCAATATCTCTTACAAAGAATGAAAATTTAACCATTGACGGCTAAGATCTGCTCATGACATCCACGCATTCATCAACAATTTATAGAAAAAACTATGATTGATTTATGATTTCAACGCAATACTGTATGCTGCTACTAACGATATAATAATTGGAAACATGGCAGGACTACCTACAACAATTTTAAAACTTATATTCACGAAAACAATTTGTATCGCTCGCTCCAATTCAACAATTAATACAATACGATTTATTTTTATTTACATATCTATTTATATCATATCCATCGCACGTCTGTCTGAAAAACGTTCGGCAATCAAACAACAAATAATGACCTCCTTTTTTGAATATATAAAAAATGGCGAATCCTCCTCCATTGGTTGTTTGGACAAATTAAACGTCCTGTGAAAAGTGCAAACTGTGCCACCTACGTGAGAGTGTTATACATATGTACATATCGGTACACTCACGTGTACGGAGTATGCATCAATACTGATTGGATTAGGAAATGTATTGCTTTTATACGGAGCATGTACAATCTGCGAAAACATACGTACATATGTATATCGAGGGACACAACAAATTTTGGATAGATTAAATAAAAAAGGAACAGGACATGAGAACATTTCATTATATTTTCTAAAACTATAAAAGCAACGATGCCGTGCTAACAAAAGCGATTTCGAAAACGTGTTTCTTAAAAGGTGTTTATTAAAAATGTGTACTTTGAAAAAGAATACACGTCAGGGAATGAAATGTATTCAACTATATATGTACAACATATGTATGTATGTAGAATGTATGGAAGCATTTATCGCCGTGGTGGTTCAATCTCCTACTGTGACACATACAAATTTACAAACTGTCGCTATCCCATGCGGAAGTGTTTATTTAAAATTCTTCTTAGTTAAATATTTGTGTTTGCTCCATGCAATGCAATGTTTTTTTTGTGAAAAATGGGACGCATTTGCATTCCAATGAAAAGTGATGCGTCGCCTGTTTTGATATTCGAGAGAACTTTAATAAGCTCTCTGATAAATAGCTGTTCGGATTTAGGTGAAAATTGGTAAAGAAATTGCGTATGGCTTGGAATTTGACATAAGCTACTCGACATATGATGTTTGGCTTCAACTCGGTAAAATGGGAGTAAATTGTTGTTCCTCAAATACGTAGTGATTAATCACAGCGATCTATATAATACTGCATGCAGTGTTGGTGAAACACTTTCAGAGATGAGGTGTATGTGTGTGTGGTAGTGAAACTGTCATTATAAAAAACCTTTCTTTTAACCTAAAAAGGTTATTAACCAAAATATGTAGCCTATGACAATTAGCGTAGTCATATACATGCACTATTTTTCACCTCGCTGATAACCTATGAAAATATTTCACAACAAAGTTGTGGGAAAAGGATTGCAAGTCATTCTGGGTCATGGAAGCCGCACATAAGAATCACGGTTCATACGACTTCCAACCTTTCGTGTATACAAATAGTTTAATCAAGTTTTGAATACATTCAGATGTCAACAGCAAATTCCTCAAATTCATCCTTCTTGAAATCACTTGATCAAGAAGGGCGCCTTAATTTATTCTATCTATCATACGATACATATGCACATAAGCACAACTACATGTTCATATGCAATAGTGAAATTGAGAATTTGAAATATTTTCATCAACTGGTATTTGATGCGATCGAGGTATGAAAGTTTAAATAGTTTGGGATTCAAACTTTCAAAATTGTGTCCATTCTGAACCTCTATTTTGCCTTTTCTATAGATTTGAATTTGGAACCCAAACTATACACCCTGACCTCATAACAAAGTTTTTGATTGAATGCGATTCATACCATAACTCAGTTAATAAAAATCGTCTATGAACGGGAGAATGCCGACTATTCTGCAGCATTTTCGTGTGTATTCAACAAAGGTTGGAGGCAATCGAATGGAGGATAAGAAGATAAAAGACAATTTGATTTCACTTGAAAGTTTAATTCCATTGTGTGGATACGGTGAATGGTTCTAAAGTGAAAGTGATTCCGGAAAAGCATATAGCCTATTTTAAATAAGACAGGCATGGTATATTGACTGATTTGTTTTGTAAGTGAACTTTACCTTCTCTGCTAGAAAAATTAATATTGACGATACAAATCCTCACAGTGGAAGAAGGTAGATTGATTGAGAAAATTAACTTATAATTCAAATAAATGGCATATAACGGAAAACGAACAATAGGTAAGATCTTGGAATATAATACTCAAGTTTCTGACAAACTGAAACAATTTAACAAAGTTAGTTAATAAATATAATAATATACATAAAAGTTAAGCTTGAAATAGGTCAAGCTTTTGGACATCGTGACGTAGTGGAATGGAGTGGGTCGAGTCTGTATAAATTACTTAGATTAAGTGTTGGTATAAGCAAAATTTAAAAATTTAAAAATTTAAGAGGAAAACGTCGTGCATAAGTTTACCTCGTTTTTTTATTACTCAACATAATACATTTTAGTTTTAACTTTTTTACACATATTATCCAACTTATATCTTATCTTATCTTATCAACTTAACATCCCCTGAGGAAACAGCAACAACAAAAAATAATATTGCAATTTGCAAAGTAGGCATAACAACTTCCATGGTCACTATAATGACACAGGCAGTTTTGTTAATAAATAGTTCATCAGTGTATAATTTCAATCACTCGGCGACTGTTATCTGATCATAACCAATATATGTATTTATAAGCTTGATAAAAAAGGAAACAAAACATAGGTCTTATCGGCTTTGAGTTAATACTCCTCATCGGTAGAATTGTCAGTCACAATCAAGTTTTCAATCTGCCTATGAATATGTGCAACAGGATATGTTACACAATTCGTATGGTGTGTAATTTTTCGCCCATATTCCGCATTTAACCCTAAAGCATATTTGTTCCATTTCAAATTTCCCTTTTCCTCTGAGGTTCCACATGATCTCTTATGTTGACACGTTTATTACATTCAAGGAGAACACCATTCTATCATACACACCATACCCTAGCCTCCTACTGCCACTTGCTTTATATGCAGGTCTCGTTTCGTACAGAGTATGTCACACAATTAACCCTTCGAAACCCTTCGCTATTATTACTACATGCGTTATTAGCGCGCAGATCCTTACCAAACTTCGAGACTGATTGTGCCCAAGATGGAACGATAACTGCTCCACAATTTAATTGGATTGAATGGTTCGGGAAGACTTTTTGAAAACGCGCACAAACACAAATGCGTATGCATGGAAGTAGACACGTATGTGACATCTTGTAACGAATGAGGCGTTGCTACGAGAGGTTCAACAGCACAGCGTCAAGGGTTGAATGTTGTAACGATAATTACTTCGTTATGCCATGGTTATCTGTTACAGTATCAATTCTCGAGAATTTATTTGGCTTTCTAGACTTGTTCCAAAGGAGAACACGTTTCTGGCGATGGGTGTGGGGTGACTGCCTGTAGATGTAGTTAAGGTTTAATGGGGCGTCAGTAGACAGGACTCCGTATATTTGATTTATAGCCGTCATCGTTTAATTCAATTTTCATGATTTCCGTCAACGTTTGTAAAGCTTCAACATTTGCCTCAAATCGGTGATGATTGGTTCTGTTCTAATTTAATTAAAATTGCCAAATAATTCGTTATAGAAAATGGAGTTTGAGGATTGCAGGCAAGTGTTTTCGGAGCACTACGCAGTAATTGATGTTGTATAATTTAGCTGCCAATAGAGACATTCGTATGACAAGGACTTGAAACGTTTCGATAAGTGGGAGGCACGGACTAGATGCTTTACGTTTTCGAATGTGAATCATTCTGCTGATAACAATCATTCTGATGGTCACACAGACACGAACAAAGCCGTAAAGGGTGAAATGCTTTCTAGCCTGTGGCTGATACCACGTGAAATCGGGCATATGATATTGTTTTGTATTTGCTTTGGTTGGGATATATGGGCGTAATGACACTATTGTGACATTTAGTTTATATATGTAGGCTGAGTGCGTTCTGACTTGGAATGCTAATGTGACATACATAGGTATTAATTCCTCCCGCTTCAGTGCGCAGTGGTATATGAGCTATATGTATATTATATCCCTGTGTTTAATTGATGGTAATCAAGGGAAGTCATGCATGAAGTAACATTTGGATTGACATCAAAAATTAATTATAAGATGTGTTGTTATTACGGTGCAACCTGTGTTTTGATCTCGGCGCCAGAGGGCTAAGACAGTTGGTTTGCGGAGTGACATGAACATCTTTCTTGAATTACAGTTGGTGTCGTTTCGCAGTGCGAAAAAAACATTAAAAACGAAATTTCCAAGTCGTCTCTGCGGTCGACACTGAATACCTCTCTTGAGCATAGAACACACTTACGTCTGATAATGACGTTAACGAAAGCCACTAAGTTAGTCTCAGAATAATGGAAGCCATTAATGCTAAAGCTATTCAAGCCTAACATTTTACTAATGTTTCAAACCATTAAAGTGTGTATGTAATTAATTTATTACACTCTTTTTTCACTCGAGGTCTTTATTAAGCATTTTTGAAAACTGCGTTTATTTTGTCCTGTTAAACAGATTATATACATGTACCAGATATATGCATATATGCCTGTCGTATTCGAAAAAAGGTTAATTTTAGTTAACAAATATATGTATATGCTTGCCCCCGGCATACATTTATCGCGTAGAATTTATGCGCTTCTGTGGTATACCAAAATTATGAGGTGAAAAAACAATAGCGAAACAAGGTTTCAATGTTCCTCAAACTATTGACAAAGATGCCAAAAGCCAATTGTATCCATTCTTTACTTCACTCGCATTTGTCTAAATTAGCTCTGGTAACACAATCTGTTATAAAATCTCTTCACAAAAGAAAAAATCAAACATATACAATTCATACAGCTTTATAACCTTACAACCATACAGCTAAAATGGAAATCCATTATTGCATACAACAAAATCACCCGCATCGACTATGGAATTAAACACAGAGCATGAGTTAAAATGATTACACTTGACTTCTGACAGAGTTAGTGATTATGAAATAGTGAACATATTCTCGCCAGATCCATGCCATGCGCTATAAAGGAGCAGTCCGCAGTCCGAACATCCATTTATTTTATTGCTTCCAGTGAAAAAAAGATGTTCTCGTTTTACGACTTCAATGGTGTGAATTTGCTACCGTAACCATTTCGATGGTATTTTCAATTTGACAAAAAGGTTCTGTAATATTCTTATATTTATATGACGACACACATGTACAAGGTTCAGTGTCATTAATAAAAGAATATAATGTAAGACAATACTAAGTCTAAGAGAAAAAAAGTAAAAGACCAACATGAAGCCTTAACTCCCATCCCGTTTCCACTTAGGAACAACAACAAGAGCCATCCTTGGGGAATGTACATGTATTGTGAGCACCACGTTTCTGCATTTGAGTTGAGCTCTGCAAAAGTACATTCTTTTTTGGGGGTGGTAGGGGCTCTTATTGTCATTGTCGTTGTCCTCATCGGAAACATGCCAATTTTCCCTTTATTCGAAAGCAAATATTGTTATTGCTTTAATATTACAACCAACTCAGAAAGGCTTCCTTTCAATGTCCTTCGCGTCCTTCGGCTGCCATCACTGTCACTCTGTCATTCTGTCATTCGCCAAAGAGTACTAACAGTCCCCATTCTCCTGGTACAAAATGTAGAGAACAATTATTGTACATAGTAGCATTCATATGAATGTTAACTTGATCCAATTTAACTAGAGTTGAGTGAAATAGAGGTACTGTATCTATAAATCAGCAACACGTAGGGCAAATAATGGAGAAGATAAATGTTGGTTTTGTGGATGGCTTACATAAGGATTCTCTTTTTAACATTGTCTTTACTTCGCTTCCTAGAGAAAGACATTGGACTTGAAATGCTGCTACGATATTTAAGGTCTTTACAGCATTAAAATACAACTAATAAAAGGGCAATAACTCTATTGACTGCCCACCTCTGAAGAATATACAAACACGTAGCCAATGAATGAATTATACAATTATGGTTAAAGGAGTCATCGTAAAGGATTTACGTACTCAATTAGACTGATTGGACAGTATGTAAAGGGTTTAATAATCATAGTATGCAATTACATAGACGTCGCAGATGATGGAGGAGACGATCTTACAAGTCGGGCCAACCTCGCTATCTTCTATTTCGAGTTTTTGAGTATGAGTATTGCCATGGTCTCCCACAAAATTAAATCGAAACAAAATGATCATATATAAACTACTCTCTACCCATACTTCTATGTACCTCTAACGTCCCACAGGGAACAAACTCAACATTGAAAAATTCCTACTTGGCAAATATCTTCAAGTGTACATACACATATGCGTTAAAATCTAGGTAATACGCACACCTGTAACACACATAATACTTACCTGATAGACGCATCATTTCATGTTTTTATATACACTCCTGCTGGGAACAGCTCTACCCTTCACCATAGAAGCTCTTGAATGGGCTTTATTTCGCAGTGCACTGTGCACATAAGTACATCTTTCAAAGTTCATTGATACCCTTAGACAACACAGTAGGAAGTAGTTTTACTTAGATTGCCGTCCTTTCACTAAGCAAGGTAGATAAGGCTTGACTAAGATGAAAATATGTAATGGACGAATACGAGACACTACACACAAACATGTGTATGCATTTACAAACAAACAAGCAACCAATGAAATCCAACGAAACACTAAGAGCTGATCAAATATAAACGAATTAGTTAACAAGCGACTCGTTGAATAATGTAAGCCTGAGGAAAAATGTTAATGAAAACGGAAACGAACAAGAGAACAACAACGTAATTAACCAACAAAAAACTGATAAAAGAAAAAAAGGTAATATTATGAAGGAGTGTATTTGAATAGTCGGTGGCAGCTGGAGGAGAGGCGAAAACTTATTTCGCCCAGCAAGGCGAAAGAGCGACTGCAATACCACCAAACATCTTCCTAGCTATGGCATGGATGAATGACGATATAGAGAAAACCACTTTAATTTAAAATAGCCTTTTGTTTCGTGAATGCAAGACTACTGATGATTCAAGCAACCCATTGCAGGATGTTTTAAAATAAATCAATTTACAGAGGTCGTCTTTAAGGATGAAATATCCAGCTTGAAGGCAAAATAAGTGATTTTAAAATGGGGTTACCGCCTTTTTGTCTTGTTTATTATATATTATTTATAGCCAGAGGGATTTGATTGATTTTAATATGTTTATATTTTGATTTATTTAATTTCTGTCCTCATCCTTACGACTTCCGAAGCGCGCATTGAATGCGATTCCATCAGGTAGGCGCACGCTTGGCAGACCCACGACGAGATTGTTGGACGTAGTCCAAAAAATCGCCTGGTTGCGTTTGGGCATAACTCTAGATGAGTTAGAGTTGATGGCGGAAGATCGAGTGGCCTGGAGATCTCTCGTGCGTGCATTATCCCCCCTGCAGTGGATCATGCGGGTCAAAAGAAGATGATGATGATAATTTCAGCTTGCTTGTTTAACTTTGAATGTCAACATTGTCACATACGATTTGTGACATATTTACCAACATTTTTGAGTCGGTCTGTAATCCACAGCAAGGGACATTGAACTCCACTCACATCTAAACTGTTTTTGATATCATATGACCGTTTTCTTATCCACATATGCATCGAATCTTTCAGCAACAACTAACATCTTTAACTCACATCGTAACATCTACGCAGATAGCCGGCAGCCATGTCGAATACGATTGCGATTGCAATATTCTGGGGATGAAATCATATTGAATAATTTATCATACGACCCATGCAAAAACTGGCCGTATTATTTATATTTGCCCATTTCGTGTCTTAAAAACTAAACAAAATTGTTCGTATATGTATATACATATATTAGCTGTAACGTTATGTACTGCGTGTACTTCCCACACACGTTTAAGCTCTATGCTAATTATATATAAAATCAATTCTCTCCAATGGGTGCTCGGTCATGCGTGTACACTCTGGATCCTCATTCCATATTTATGTTCGGGAACGTACACGCAAAACCACTCTATGCTATTCATACTAAATGGCTACATTACATGGTCCTTAACGAGACAACGAAGCCAAAAACCTCACTTAAACTCAATGGGCCGCAGCTAATTTGCGAAATAAAGTCTTGAGTTAGTTACACTTAGTGAATGCAGTTTCAAGCAATTTTTCAGGAGCTTCTCCGCGAAGGATTGTTTTCAGTACATGCTGATGCCTTCAAAACCTCCATATTAAACAAACATTACCTAAGTTCCAAAAGGCAACTACTTACTTCACCACTGTCAGTGATGCAACCAACGTTTTGAGCATTGCAACTTTATCAGGAAAACTGATTAAAACTAACAGCGTTTATATGTGTCATAAAAAGGCGAAGAAACTGAAGACGCGAGAAGATGCACTCAGAATAATTTTCATCATAAATCACTTTCAAAGCATCAGCTTTTTATTAGTTTGAATATATTTTCCACAGATATCCGCTTCTTAAAGAAAAAAATTAAACAGAAAATATGAAGTTGTAATGGCGTGCAAGAGATAGGTCAAGTGAAATGAAAACTTTCAATTCCCAATGCATTTTTACGACAGATAAACTTTTATTGGATCGATTTCTGATACCCGTTCCTGGAATCCTCCATATTACAATAGTCATTGCCTTAAGTCTATTGGCGATAGTTGCAGGTACTACCCAACTGAGCTCCATAGGAAGAAAGAAAAAAATAACTATCGTAAGTTTAGTGTAAATCGATAAGAGTTTATTGCTCAGTATTCTGTGGCAAGCGGGAAAAAAGTACACGAAACAAGATAATAATTATGTGGGGTAACCCAGATAGGGCATTCACTTTTAGTGCTTCTCAATTGATACACTACGCCTAGTGAAGATGGCGCGAGTTAATACAAACTATACTGAATTGAAGTAAATCATCTTAAGGACCTAGTATCAGGGACATAAAACAAACTATAAACCTGAATCAATTTGGACTAATTCTGTAGGCCGCAGCTCTGACAACAGCAGATGTTTATCTAAGCCGAATAGATAAATTGAGTGAATACGACACACTAAAAATTAGTGTCGCGTTCGTGAATCGTGTCTTATTCAAATACTTTCTGGTAGATCCGTAGACATGTTTGGTCAGACAGTCGTGTTCTCCTTTCACATGGTGGCGACAAATATTACGTACAAACATCAACATGCCTCTTTCCCTACGTGTGCATGCTTACATTTATACATACATATATGTACTTTTATGTAGGGTTTATATTAAAGCGTTTACATTATATGTACGTATATACGTATATAAAGTGTATCGATTTTATGGATGGTTCATAAAAATTGTATGAGGCAAATCCAATTGAAAATGTCAGATCATTGATGAGGCAGATTATGGAGGAGATAAACAATTTTTCACCATATTTAGGCGGTGACAGACTCGTCGCCTCAAGAGCAACACAATCACGTGCGGAGTGCAGGGATGAAATGAAAGCAGATTGGATTATCAGTTAGCAAATGTTGAAAAGCTACTACCCGCGTTAAGAACCAAAGAAATATAATCAGTTACGTCAGTCAGGGATATACAATATTACACTTAGAATACTTCGATTAATTTTAAATCAAATTATGTATGTATTTCACTTTAAACTACAATTGAGTTTAGCGGAAAGCATATTTAGTGAATGGAGTTTAAATTGAAAGCTTTTACCACATATATACATATAAATGTTCGCACAACATATGCCTTATTTATGATTTATAATCTACTTAATAGATATATAAGAATGTTGGATATCTGACTGACTATCTACATACATACATAGACTGCAACAATTTAACTAATATCGTTCTCTAACATTTACCAATCGGTTTGCTTAAATATTTTAATGAAACCGTTCATTTTGCATATACATAATATCAACAAGTCACGAATACCTTTATCAATTTGATGTCATAACTGTAATTCTCCAGCTGAATGGTCAACGGCAAGAGTAATCAAAATTTCACTAAAGGCAATATTAATAGCTTTGACAATTTCTTGCGAATGTACATATTTCAGGGTTGCCCTATGAGTATTTCAGCGCTATGGCAAGCATCCTTAATTATGTCTTTTTCATCCAATCACATAGCCCTTACTTCATTTTTAGAGGGAAAAGAGTTTCCTATCACAATAATAATTAAGACATCAACATTCGGTAGGGCCTTTTCAGACGTACAATACAATTTTATTCAATGCAAGTTGAGCAAACCTCTCCAAGAATGGTCTCATTTGGAAAATTAATTTTCATCATGCTGCCATATCAAGGCAAACTTTGGTTCGAATAAAGCAATCGAAACCTTTGACATTAACGCCAGAGGTTAGTCCCGAATAAATGTTTGCGTAAGAATATTAAATACTCGAGGTTGACGGTAAATTTGTTGATCTTTCATTGGGAGTTCATTCCTTTCCTGGCGGTACTTTAATATGATGAAGGAGTTTCAAGTCTTTTCCCAACCGGAACTCGCCTTATTCCAAGGATGTGCGACAACTCAAACTCGAACACGTGTGGTATACCTTACCTACATAATTAGTATTACACTATAGATTCGAGGTTTGCAACTTTGGTATTTAAATGATTCTCACGAAGCTCATTTGAAGTTGTTATTATTTTAATTATTCCATTATACTTGGATTCAAGATTCACCCTCCACTTTGTACACCGCGTCATGTTAATCACTGTCATCATTTCCTTATTTACGCTGCAAATGAGTAGGAGGTAGATATGCTCGCGAATATTAAACTCGAAAACTCAGAGACGACAGTCTCCTGCTTCTGCTTTTTGTCATGCTCTACATCATTATTAACGGAGCGGAATCACTGAAACAAGAGAGTGACTCTGTGAAGCGCTTGTGTACATTTCAACTGTTGGATGTTAGCTGTTGATTGCTTATGGAATTGCATGTGTTCATTTGGCGCATTCAGTGTCATTGCTTGTCCTGCTTTTGTTATCAAGTACAAACCGCGCACTCTATGCGACTTGAAGTGTTTGTACAAAGTAGACTAAAAGTACTGACATATGTTTTTTCTCTGTTTTATTTCACTGTTTTGAATATGTCGATAGAAGCCTTTAAGATGGAGTTCGACGCAGTGTCTCCATATTCATTAGCCTAAGCTCCTATATTACAAGGAGAACAAATTAGCTTTAACTTGCTGCTTGATTTATTAGAAGCCGAATAAATTTTGTTAGAATGAATATGCGTGTTAGTATGTATTGTATTTTACTCTCCAAAGTTAAGGCAATCCGAAATCCTTTTTGTAGTAGTGTACGCTTTTTTTCGTTTCGTCAATAATTTGTAAGAAATTTCGTTGAATATAAAAATCGAGTACATACTAATTGGGACTAGCCATACTCTACAATAATCTAAACAATATTTCAGTTAGAGATTTACCTATCTTACCATGAAGGAAGACATAATGGCTTAAGCTTATGTTAAATGGAATTGGCTACGACATTAATGAATACGGATAGGGCAACATACTCAGACAAAAGACAATGGCCAGAGAATCCCAGAAGTGTCACCACTTCAAGAATAACCCAAAAATAAAGCAAAACTAATGAAATAGTAAGGAAAATAACGAACATTCTCATAAGTCATGGTGTTAAAACTTTCACGTACTCAAGTATTCAGCAACTGCTACATGTTCTTATTGTCGTGCGAAGGGATGAAACAGAAGGCAAATATAGCCTCTCACTTACTTTTATTTTTTCCCTTTAATTCTTCCTATAACTTGGGAGCATGTTATTTTTTTCACTAGTCAAAGCTATTAATTTAAGTATTATGTACGTAGACACTTATGCAAAGGACACAGTACAACAGTTTTCGTTATTTTTTGTGTCCAGCTGGGACTATTTCTTTTTGTATAATACACATGCACATACTCAGCAGAATATGTGTATGCTTGGCTGGTAATGAAGGACGATAAATGGCTGTTGTATGGCAACACTTGTGTCACGATAAATGAGGTAACTTATAAATTAGGGTTCATACAGTTTAGGATGGACAGGAAGTCTTTCAATACATTATCCCTGGATTTGTGATCATACAGTGAAATATGTGGACCGCAAAGAGGAATACGTATTTCTTGTTTTTAAGGCTTAAATGCTATAGACCACAACGAATTCTTGTAAATCTATACTGCGAGTATAATAGGCTACTGTCCGACAATCAAACTTAACTAGACGGATTATAAAGGACGCAAATACACACTTATGTAGATTAAAGTTAATTAATAAAATCCTTTCCAACGAGCGAGCAATCAAAACGCTGACAATGCATCTTGTTCACCTGAATTTGAAACATTAAGAAACTAAAATACCTTTTTTTGTGATTCATAAAATTTCCATCTTTTCATTTAATTTAGAGAATAATTCAATTTTATTCATTCTTAATTGATTTCAATGATTTTAATTTAAAGTGATAAAAATAATTTACCTGACCCTCTACGCTGAGTGATGTAAATATTTGCAATGCTTATCATAAAATTGGCACTCAGGACAAGATAGTAATAAATACTACCTGCACAATTGAAGATTTATCAAATTTGATGGATTCAAAATTCAAAAAAAAAGAAGTGAAATTCGAACCTGCCCTCCAGGTTCGGGGGTTTCGGTCGGGGCTAAAGATATGAGGACAAAGATTTTCAGTTCTGCACGTGGAATGTGAGGTTCGTTAACAGACCACGTGCAGCCGAATCACTTATGGATCCCCTAGAATCCTACAAAACAGACATCACCCCCATCCAGGAAGTGCAATGGGATGAAAAATGGCGACGCCCATCGTAGGATACAGATGACGATAGTGAGGAGTACAAGAATGACTTCAATGATGAACTCATAGAAAGAACGTATGATCAATACCCCAACTATGACACCGAGATCGATCTATGGGATTTCAACGCCAACCTGAGCGAGTAGAACATCTTTGCGAGAGCCATCAGAAAGAAAATAATCTTTCCGTAGCCAGTACGCGGTTCCATCATTTGAACATTCAATCAACCGTCAACCAGATTGATAACATTGCGCTTGACGTCAAACACTCCTCCAGTATTCTCGATCTCCGAACATTCCGAGGACCCTACATTAAATTGTCACGGCAAGAATACGGATATCGATAGGCCAATGGACCTCACAATTTAACCTCGGAAAGTCTGCCGATCGAGTCTCTCGGAAGCTCTCAGAGAGTCCAACCCTGCCAAGCACACAATCCGTCAAAATGCCGTCAGAGAAGCTGACTTTGACGTGCTGGGTTTTAAAATCTCAGTATCGTTTCTCCAATCCACAAAAAAAGACCCCTTCAAGTGCCGAAATTACAGACCAAGCCTCTTAAACCCTTTCGATCCGGATGTGTATCGAGGAATAATTTACTCAGTTAAGTAGATACACTACTGGATAGGACTTCAAAGTCCCATTTACAGTGTAATTTCTTTTACTTAGGAGAGTCTATACTACGATGTATAACATCGTCTATACGACCTTCTCTGCCGTTTCGTGTGTGCGCCGGAAAGCATTCATACATAATATGATAAGTCCTTATGAGTGTGCTTTCCGACCGGAGAAGACCACTATCGAGCAAATCTTCACACTAGGGCAGATCCTAAAAAAGCCAAACAAATTCTGATCTACACTCACCACCTATTTGTTTTTTGTCATATCTACTTTTAACATTCCTGCCAAACTCGTCAGATTGTGCAAGATAACGATGGACAATTATCGCTGCTCTATCAAAGTCGGAAACGAACTCACCGAGAACAGCAATGTCAAGAAAGAATTTAGACAAGGCGACGCACTCTCATTTGATTTTGTCAATATCGTTCTTGAGATGATCGTACAGAACTCACTTCCCAAGACAAAAGGCACGATCCTCCAAAAGTCAGTACAATTGACTCGTCGGCTTAATATGAAAGCCTCGTTACTCCATTTTGAGACAAATTACGTTTTGATGCTATCTTATAGAAACTGGGTAGGCGAACCGTTATGAAAAACTTAATAACTTAATAACTTTAAATTTACATCCTATCCACACGAAATTTACTATTACATCGTGTTGGGTATACTTTGATAGTTGAATTTAACACTATAGTTTAATAGTTTTTATAATTTTCAAATTCTTATTTCCTTATTTATATTTCGGATATGATTCGTATAAGAAATTTTAATAAAAACGCATATCACCTTAAAATGCTTTCAGACTTATTACTGAATAAATTTATGCCAAAGAGCATGTACGTGTATTTAACTACATAACAAGATGATGTAGGATTAGCACATGCATTATGTAAAATTGCTAAGCATTTGAAGAAATTTGGAAACTAGCTGCACCCCATAGCCACGAAGGAATGCGGTGAGTAATATAAATAGTAGTAATATAAAATGTCTATATAATAAATAAATAAACCAAATATCGCTATAAGGATTCCAAAATCTTGACATGTCATTATTCCGCCCGTCGTTTTGAGTATAAAGTAAAATTCAATAAAAGCTTTCATTTCATCCTAACGCCATTTTTCAAGCAGCCAATCAATCGTAATTAAATTGTCAACATTTGGCCGACAACAAATGAATCACGCCTCACAATCACTACTTTCCAATTACTCAATTGATTTGATTCCTTACTCATCCTTTAAACTCTTCACTCGTCTATGTACTACTTCCAATCTGAACCAAGACGTATCTCTTAAACTCCAACAATATAATTTATCTTGCAAGGATGTTTGTGTGTAACATAAAAGCCACGACAACGCTATTAAAAAAAAATAATATAAATTGTTTATCCTTTCTTGAATATCTTCCTCAATATGAGCAGAAAAAAGAAAATAAGTTCACACATCACACACAATTGCTGAGTAGAATTAAGCTTAGCAGAGAATAGCCTGTGCAATTTCGATTACTAACCACCCAGTTCAATGGACCGAAAATGTCCTTGGACACACCAGAATTTACTCAGCAAAGATGCTTAAAGCGCTCCTATTTGGAGAAACAGACGGTAAATAGACTTTGAATTAGACGTTAATAGCGTCATAAAACTCAACCCTGGATAATTCTTTCTCTGATGTCATGGATCTTTCTGTGCAACGGCGCAATATTTCTTGTACGTATACTCTTTAATGCGAATGAGTGAAATTTCATCTCGTCTTCGTTGGTCCTGTACAGACTGAAGGTGTGGAGTAATCGTTTGACAATTTGCTTTCGAAGGCAGGAAATTTTTACATAGACAAGTAACGAGATTGATAATAATAATTAATAAACCATGAAAATAAATTTTGTACAAAACTTTTAAGGCGCATTCGGTGAAACCTGTTTAGATGAGTGCCGCGGTGGAAATGTTTTTATTTCACAAGAGTGCCCGAAGTCAGGCGAATTGTTTTTTGATTCTCCATGCAATAAACATAATAACAAGTACATATTACCACGTGGAACTTATTCGGAAAATCGATATCTATTCTACTAGTTGCATAGGGAATGAGCTGTTATGTTGATTGTAGGAGGGTCTTATTTATGATGCCGTAGTTAGAAATGAGAGATGTAGTAGTTAGAAATGATGGTTGCTCCATTTAAATAATAAATATGTACCAGAATATGAAAGACAACTACTGAACATAATATACATATTGAAAAAATTAAACAGATAATAAATTGCTTCGATGAAAGGTGAATATTAGATTGGCTGATTGACTGGGTTGGGGACTTAAGCAGTAGATGGACAGGTTTTTCAGTGCATTGTTGAGGAGTGTGTGGATTCCATCCATACCATCTGTGGCAATTGTTGCATGTATGCATGTATGCAGGTTCAAGTTTAGTCTGCACTTTGTAAACTGATTTGGTAGTAGCATCAAATTGGTACATAGGAGCTCGGTGAGCATAACCAGCTTCTAAGTTAGCTACATACATAGTTTACTCCCTTTTATACCTACGTGGCTTGGGACCCACGGTTGCGGATAGCCGAGATGATGTGTTCTGTTTGTCCGAGCAGATTGCATATTCCTCACCTTCTTTTTCAGTTATGCCTGTAGCTTTGTAGATGGCTTGGGCTTCTAGTGTGAACACAGAAGCATGTGTCGGTAGTAAACCTTTCATAATGTGTGCTGTTTTCTTGGGTGAGGACGTTTTTAGGGATGAAGAACTGCTAACAAATGATCATAAGGCGTGTTGTTTTTATCATGTCAGATTAGATGGGACGGTACCCTTCCATTACAATATCTTTCTTTGGTTTACGAAAAGGAAGGACAGTTGCTAAATTCCAATATTGTAGAATTATGCGTTTGTAAGATGTTGTTATAAAGAGAAATTAGTCTGGGTTTAGCTGAGGAACATTTTTTTCCATGGGTACGATATACGATCCCTACTCGGTGCTTTGCCTTTGAGTTTGGCTAGGCAACATTCTAGTTATATTGAGGTTATATCTAGTTAAATAGATCTGGCCAGGTCTGATATTGAGTTGGTGTTGGACACAATTGGTAAAGCTAATTGCTTGTTTGTTCTGAAGTCAGGGAAATCTATTCATCTCTAGAGTGATTTGACCATCTGTCTGCGAAATAGTTATTAATTTCCTGAGATGTACACTGAATTGTTGTTGTTGAGGTGATTGCATGTGGAACAGCGTTACCACGGCAACGAATGTGGTGCCAAATTATTTCTGGTGTGGAAGTGGGGTTAATGACAGACGTGGCTTATGTATTGGTTTGGCTGTCCTTGGGAAGACAAAATTTGGTCTGGCAGGATATATAATGATGGAACAGTAAATTTGAGTGAAAGTTCGATCTTGAAAGCAAGAGTTAATAAATTAGAGTTGAAGGGGATTTTCTTATGAGGTATATGTGCGGAAAGGGAGTAAGCGCAGTATCTCAATTCGTCGTATTTGTTAACGAAGTCTTTTATATTCATTTGATATATATAAGAAGTGTTATTGATTTGCTGTGGCTGATTTAAGGTTAGGTGAGAATTGGGTCGCAGTCCAGATCGGTCAAGATGCGGGCAAGATCACCTGAGTTCAGGCAATTATATATCTCTATGTCCATACAAATAATGACCTGGAAAGACCGAATTCTTTCGTAGAGGAATCGTGGTGAAATATCTGCTCCGAATTTCGAAGTTCGTGAAAGTTGGTTTCACTAAATACGAATGAAATGGAAATCTTTTTCTACAAGTTATTTACGTCGGCGATTCCGACTCTGTTCGGATTGATAGCATTTTTTTCGTAGTTCGTATCGTAGATTTGCTACGTTAGTCATATTAAATCAGTTATTTGCCACAATCAGTTCCGGGATCAATTCCGGAAACGAGCGACTTTCACAATTCACGACTGCCCCTTCTTCGAGTCGAGGGTGGTTGGTGTAAAAGTTAAGCACATGTTCACCTCGACACGTAGCGTATCGTTATATCCAATCCGTATTATATTTATTATTAATCATTATAAATAAAATCAAATATTTCTAGCAAAAAAAAAATAAATCATATTTATTGGGGAATTTTAAGCCTTTGTAAAGATTACTCCTTATACCACTTCGTTCTCTTCCTCGTCTTCTTTTCAGTCGCCGCTCCAGGAGCCCCCTCATTTGCTTTGCTATCGATAAGTTTCTTGTACTTATTTACTAAATGTGAGAGATCATCGCGGTTGCCCTTTTTCTTGCCCTGTTTTGTTCTATCGATTTGCTTCTTCTCTATGCGATGCAACATCTTCTGCTTTCTTGCCTTTTCCTTACGCTTTCGCTCTCCGACTTTCTTCTTATGCTCCATTGCCTGCTCAACAATTTTCTTATTTGACCGCATTCCATTTGACACTCCCGGTTTGCCAGCAAAGCCGACGAAATCTTCAGTTTCTTCATTTGCATGTTTGGCTTGTTGTGGTATCGACGACGCCGCTCGAGATGCTTCCAATTTTTGAATGTGTTTTTTAAGTTTTTCTTTACTGTCAACCTGTGGATCCTTCGCAGCTTTCTTAACACTGTTTTCTTTTGCTTCTTTGCGCTTCTCTAATTTCTGTTTATATGTTGGATTATTTAGTTTTGACTTTTGAGTTCTCTTTTCCTTGATTTTGTGCACTGCTCGATCTTCTATGCTAAACGCTACGATAGGCCGCTGCAATAATGCTTTTTTATAATTTATTACAACAAAGATATAAAGCGAACTTACATGCACATTTCCAAATATTGATGGATTGTTGTTTAGTTTTCTCAGAGCTGTGAGTGCTTCCTTGTGGGTTGTGAAAGACATGAAACCAAAACCTTTTGATTTGCCCTTTGGGTGTTCAGGTGTAATCCTGTTTTCACGCATTACTTTGCATTCGTGTGGTTTGTATCCTGTGTGAGTTATCGCCATATTTCTCAGATTCTCATTGTCATAATTAAGCGGAAGGTTGTGAATCGAGAGACGGTTGCGGGAAACGAATCTAACATAAATTACGTGAAATTTTAAGAAAAGTGCAGAACAGAGTGCAATTTGCAAATCTTACCTATTCAGATTTTTGAGCACTTGATTCTTTATCTGTTCCAATTTATGTCGCTTATTCATGTCAGACGCGGAAACATCATCAGCGGCTTTCGAACCAGACATGATAAGACCTTCTCTTGCTAGATATAGATTTCTTGAGTCTTTTTTGTCATCCTTTTTAGCCTCTTTGTCTGCCTTGTTGTGTACTTCTTCTCGACTCAGTGCCGGAAATGGATCCAAGGGCGTATCGTTTAGTGCGAATTCAGTTCCCGACGCCAAACACAAATCTGCTGATTCCTTAGTTTTAAATTTCACGAAGGCAGTGCCCTTAGAGTGCCCGGACACTGGATCACGATTAATTATGGCGTAGTAAACAGGCCCAAATTTTCTGCACACTTTACGCAGGTCGTTATCTTCAGCATCAAAAGGTACATTTTTAATAAAAACGGTGCAGCCTTCTTTGACGTCATTTGATTTAACTTTCAACTTAGGAATATCAAGTTTTGTTTTAATATCTTTTTTGTCTTCATCGTCTTCACTGCCTTCACTTTTGGGCAAATCTTCGGCATCGGAACATTCATCATCCTCGTCACTGCCCGAATCTGACTCCGACTTTAGTATTGTATCATCAACACCATTTTCATCATCGCTATCCATTGGACCCTCTTCGATTTCATCATTCACTTCTGATTTTACTTCCTCCTTGAGCTCAATTTTTGGTTTAACTTCATTCGAATCCTCCTTCTTTTTTTTATATTCATCTTTACCTACAGCCCAATCGACAAATATTGTTCGACCGAGAAAATCTTTATTTGAAGTATTAAGGATAGCTTTCGCTGCTTGGTTTATTGTCTCGTATTGAATGAATGCGCAACCAACTAACTTCCCGTCGGGCCGCTTTAACAGATTCAAATCTTGTATTGTTCCAAATTTTGCGAAAAACTCTTTGAGGGATTCATCTGTAGCCTTGTACGATATATTCCTAATAACGATTCTGGCCCTTTTTAGCCGACGCTTCTCCCTTTCCTCTTTTCGATTTGCTTTGAATGGATTTCCTCGTTTTCCTTTGCCTGGTAATTCGTCTTTGTTCCCCTCAGTTAGAAAAAATAAATGAATTTATTCTAAACCAAATAATGCAAGTAATTTCTATTACCGGAGTTCAAAGTAATCTTTTCTGTTAGCTCCATGAATGAAATATATACAGATTTTGTCAAAACACAAACTTCACAAATGCGCACATATACCGAAAAAAATTCAATTTTTATTTTGACGTTTGATTGCACGTGTAGTCTTAATAATTTCTGTTTAACGAGCGCAGTGACATCTGTCCATATCTTTTGCCAAGTGCCAAGCCAACCCTACCGATGATTCAAAATATCAGTCAGTGGATCACAGATGCCGCTGCAAACACCACAAAGAAAATTTTGATTCAGGAATGGCTATTCCGTAGTCCAGAAGGCATTGTTTTCTGCTCTGGCTCGTAGCGTAAATTAACGTATCCAACTTATTATCTTTGTTAGCACTTAAAAAAATGTTAATATAGAATAACATTATATAAAATAAATATATAACGACAAAGATTTTTGGTTTAGTTATTTATTTAGTTTTTTCACACATTTGATGGAACTCGGACGGAGTCTTGAAATAATCTAACAGTAACATAGATGATTTGTTCCTAATTTTGTAGGTTATTAACGACCAAGGATTTAGTATGTTTTTGTATTCCTTCACCTCCCCCTGATTGAAGTTGTATCGGTTTATACTAAATGGCAGCAGACCTTCGTATATAGCCAAGTATCTGAAATCAATTGGTTAGATCATAAACTCAGCCACAACATAACTTTTCACCTGTTCTCATTCTTATAAATTCTCAGTGGATATTTTGATATACAAAACATTATTGAAGCGTTTATTGCAATGAAGCCAGCAGCGAATAACCAAATGTCTGATTCGTGGGCGACTAAGCCTCCAAGTTCCAGTTCCTGGGATATTTCCAACAACTTATGATCCGTTGCGAATTTATAGAGCGCCAGGCCGCCGATTAATAATGCTGTACTCCCAGAAACATATTTCGAGAGTTTTATGTAAATCTCCATTGGAGCACGGTATATCAGTCTATATCCTTTTGGAACCTTGTCACTTGCAGCGAATTTCTCTTCTCTCATCGGGCGCTTTGAAGGGATGACGGACACATAGTAAGCGCATGGTGATCTGAACACACAATTAAATGATAATTTACCATGGATTTTACATTTGTTTACAAACCTATTGTGGGAGATAGGAGTTCTGAAGAGATTCCGGTTCAAGCTTTTGCATGACAAGCTAAATATCCTTGTCGCTAACAACATAATAATCAATGATATATCCTTCGTCGGAAAAAAAACTCGATCAGATGTTACATTGACGTTTATATATATTCCGTATTCAGCTAAATGCTTTGTCACAAGCGAACAGGGTGGTGCAAAACGATATTTCAACGGATTAAGAGACAAATTGTATAAAAAGGAACAGGCGTACCTGACAAGTATGTCCATATAGATTCCCGTGTACGTTTATGTAATTAAGTGCCTATTGTCAAGAAATGTTTTATTTATACTTTTATACTTTCAAATTGTATAATAACTCAGTAAAAGGCATTGCCAGCATATGCGCCAAACTACATCGAAAACGATTGGTTGAGCTGCATGCAGCTACGCTTCGTGGTGTAATAGGTCGTGCTCCCTTTGTCATATTCAGCGGGCTAAATAATTTTCGTTGTCAAAAGTGAAGAAAACAACATCACATAGTGTATTTATTTTTCAAGCGAAAATACAATAAACTGAAGCAAATGGTATGGTAAGACGAAAAACCAATCCCAAGGAGTTACCAATAAGTCTACGATATATTATTTAGTGTTACAAGTTATGTATTGTATGTAAGTAACTCGATCGAATTTTGTTTTGTTTTTTTTGGTAAAGCGTACAGTTGTAATGAAGCGCAGCAGCTCTTCCGATGGGGGTTCTGAAACGAATCGTCTCGAGACCAATTCTTCTTCATTAAATTCTAAGCAAAAACAAACCTTGACACCTCGACAGCAAAAGCAAATTCAGGCCCAACAGGAATTACAGCAGCAACAATACCAAGCACAGCAGCAACAGCAGTTGCAAATACAGCAACAAATCCAGGAGTTTCAGCAAAAGCAGCAGCAGCAGCAACAACAACTTCAAGAATATCAGCAACAACAATATGCTGCTAATCAGTACTATAATCAAGCGGCATATTATAACTACCAGGCATATGCCTCACCACAATCGTCATTAATGTACAACAGTGGTCCGTCATGGAACTACATTTCCGCTCCTCCACCACCACTTTTTGGATCGAGTCCATCGCCTATACCTCACCCGCCACTACCACCACCGGAGCTGAAGCTTGAAAAACCTCCATTACCAAAAGAACCAGAGCCTGGGAATGAAACCCAAAAGGGTAAAAGAAGTGGTTCAAATGGATCCAGAGCTCATGGTGGAGGTAAGGTAAAGGGTTTAAATGGAATGAATGGTGTGACAAAACCCAACGGCGGTACAGCCGGAACACCCGGGTCTAACCATCGAAGTCGTCGTAAAAATCCTCATTTCTTTTCTCAAATGCAACCTCCATCGACGGCATTAGCCCAAGACTTACTAAAAGCTGGCCAGTTTAGTGATTTATCTGAGCTCATAGACGAAGAAATCCCCGCGGGTGCCGACAAATTTACAATATTTCTTAACAACTCTGAAAATGGAAGAATTCAAGTAAACAAGAAATCCAAACGTAAACCAATGTCAACTCGGTATACTCGAACAAAACACTGGGTACGTGAAGAAGCGGAAGCGGCTATAGCATTGGAAAAAGAGTTCAATCAAATGCAGAAACGACCAATGCTTATATTGAAGTTTCCAGACCCAGATCTCAACAAATACATTGTAAAGAGATATTCACCATTCATTGATACAGTTCACTTTCAGCAGCCATCCACACCACGGTACTGCTTTGTACAATTAAAGGAAGGCGCAGATGTGGAGAAGGTAGTTAACACAATTCGGCAGATTCCATTTGGTACAGGGCATATTGCTGCTGAGGTCAAAAGTCAGCATGTGGATGATCAGCTAGTGACACCAGAAGAAATCGATCCATACACACTGTACATTGGCAATCTACCTACGCATATATCAGTGCGGGTGGTCAAACAATATTTTCCTAATGCTCAAAGAATCGATATTGGATATGCACAAAGGATGAGATACACTCGTTATGCTTTTATTCGGTACAGCACTGTGGCAGAAGCAATGGAATCTTATAGAAAGACAGTTAATGCATTGTTGGAATCTAGGAGCTTGATTGTGCGTTTTCGGCGGCAAAAGGGAAATATTGGTTTACCCGGTGAACCAAAACCAAAGCTTCAAAAACGCGATGATGATGAAAATGAAACTGCAACGAACGAGCAGAATGCAACTAAAACCCCGAATTTACCCCAAACTTCCGCTCAGTTAACTCAAGAAGATCAAAGTGTTAGAAAGGACGACGAGGTTTTAAGAAAATGTGAGAAAATAACTGAAAAAGTTCAGGAAGTCATCGAAAAAGTAGAAACTGTGTCGCAACAAAAATTGTCAACGCAAACAGTCGATGCAAAGGCAACAGCAACAATAGAAACCGCTGAAAAAACGCAAGAGCGTAAAACAACCGTCGAACTGACTGCTGACGCCGGAGCCGTTACAAATCCTCCAGTGAACAATGCGAATATTGTTCCAGCCATGGAACAAAAGGAGGTTACGAATTCGGTAACAGAAAAAACATCAACCACTTTAAATTCTCCAGAATCCCGTGAGGATGAAGTGGACAACAAACAAAAAGTCTTAGATGAGGCGAGCGTGCTTCTAAAAAGAAATAATGATAGAAGGGCCGTTTCGCCAATAAATTTTTCAGCATTCGCCGAGCCAACAGATCTAACAAAAGGCCCTGTGGAAGGGGACATTAAGTTGGAGAATTCCGATGATGAAGATAGTTCAGATGATGGTGGTATAAATTTGCTTGGAACCAGAGTAAAGGATGAACCTTTTGAAACGCCCCACAGAGCCCCAATAGACGAACTCTACTTTGATGATTACGATTACGACGATCTGTGCACTGGTATGTACATTCAATAACTGCTTTTGATTACAAGACATTCAATTGTTTTTATCTTTTAGACCTCGATGATGATGACGACAATTGGTCTAACAACTCGGATTCTCGCTCAAGACAGTTGTTAACCACTAACTGGGATATCGTTCGCCGCAGCGAATTAAATATTAGAGAGGAAAAACCAGACTTGAATGAAATAAGGAGCAAATGTGTTGATTCGTTACAAGGCTCGATCGAAGTGACTCCTATAAAAGCAGTTCTGGAGCTAAAACAGGAAGTAGATGACATACATCAACAACCAACTCAGAAAATCGACAGAGAACGATTAGCGGTAAAGCAGGAACTTGAAGATATGTTTAATCGGCTCAACTCGGACGGAGAGTGCGATGACGAGGATGCATTTTTCGGGCATACCTAAGCCCTGATAAATCGTCAATGAATTATACTTAATTCTATGTGTGTAGATTCTAATAAGTCCAGATACTAAATAATGCAAATTTAAACTACTTTCTCGTATTCGCATACTGAAATGAGCGATTATTTTATAAATGTTTGACATCTACAATACATACATGTATATGACTATTGTTTATTCCTAAAGTAAGTCTTGCACAGTTTATATATTTGCTTATTATTCGAGAACCGTAAAGAGAAACCGCTGCATCAAGCCACTCCCAAGGAAATACGCATGCGAAATGGTTCAAAGGAGGGGATTCATTTCAATGTTTCTCGTTTTACTTTAATTTGTAAGCTTAATCATACCACTGAATTTATATAAGTGTAATGTGTATTGTAATCTTTATATGGATTAAAATTTTTAGAAACAATGGAGTCTTTTACTTTACTTTACTTTACTACAGAATTAGGGTTATATGAAGTACCTATTTTATTATTTTATTAATTTTCTTACACGGCTATGATTAAAAAACAAACATTGTTTAGGAGCAGTAAAAAAGAGTGTAAACTTTCAATGTGTTAAAATATCAAAGTACACAGTTTTCTATCGGGAGAATTTGATATCATTCCTGTAAAAGGTGCAGAGCAGTGTAATTCGAGTAGATATAAACCTCGTTTGCTGTTCATGTGTTCGATTGATGCCGAGTCTATTCTCCTTAACAGAATAGCAATGACGCTGCTCTCCTAACTACAACATACGAGTCACCAATGGCAATCAAGTGTATAAAAAAAGTATAAAACGGGCAAACCTTTCCTCAATTACTTAAAAGAATTCGTTAATTTGGGTATGTGCTCTATTGAAAGAATTACAATCTGACAACAGTTAAGCCTAAATACTGTTCTTGCAATCAATTTTTACTCTAAACTTGTATAACACCACCCGTATAGATATTTTACCTTCCCCGTCATTCATACCCATCTAAAAGCTGTTTTTTTGTACAGTAGTGTCGATTATCCGAACTAATTAAGACCGAGGATGGTTCGGATAATCGAACATAGAAGTGAATCGAATACAAGTCAGGTATGTACTGTGTAGTCGGTCTATGTCAAGCTTCGACGCAAATTTCATAGCATTTTTTACTTTTAATTTCAGACGCTGTAGATTTTCCAATATCAAACATAGTCGCCAGCGAAGATGCACTTTCACCTTTTTCCAGTCTCTTAATAATTTCTATCTTTGTTCCGATTGATAAAACGTTTCGGTTCCTTTTTCTTGTTGGAAACGGTTCCTTTTTCTTGTGGTTCTTAACTGAACCACAATTCACGAATAAAATTAACAATGTTCACGTGGATACTAGGCACATACGAGTACGCACGTATTCATGTGTTAAAGAGTTAGTTTTTGTTTTCTCCTTTTAATGTTTAGTTCGGATAACTGACTTTGCGGCTGATTGGAGTTCGGATAGCTGACGTCCATTTGCTTCCGATATTCCGATTCCGAATTACTGTATTTCAGTATTCTTGGAATAATGGATTAGGTTAGGTAGGTAAGTTAGCGAAATTGCCAGCTTTGTTGGTCCATTGTGATACCCATAGTCAGACCATTACCACTGACCCACAACTCCAGTGATAGTGCCGTTAATTTAATCCCAACGGCAAATGGCGACGGGAGCAGATTCGAAAACCGGATAAAGCGTATTAACTTTGCTTTCAATGGGATTCGACCCGGGGAATAATGGATTAGACGTCAACTAAAACAACTGAACAAATTGCGTTGATGCTTAATTTTATGTTTTATGTTCATTTTAAATATTAACATTAAGTATTCCTCCATCATTATCCGTAGTCTTGAATATTTTTAACATACAAGAAATGTAGAATTGGGCAGAGATTAATTTGGAATTTGTAAGCCAGCATGGTCACAAACAAAATTATTAAATGATGTAAGAAAAAGCAAAGGGAAAAAATCTCGATTTTCTTCAAAAATTTTATTATTTATCATTATCATTAATAGAAAACATATCATTATATATATTATATTTCATTCATTCATAAAAGCTATCATTAATGATAATATTCGGAGTTAAATATTAATTCCGAAAAATATCGTATCTTTGTTTGTTTTTCCTTTTGTGTATTATTTTACAATCTATTATACAATATTTAATTCTTTGCTCAGAAACGTGTTCTTATATTGTTTATATTCTTATTAACTGGACTATTCTCACATACTGATTATGTATCCACTTTGGAATAATAATACAAAACCGAAAAATCTTTAATCAATTACATTGTTTAGAACAATTTTAAAACAGCACGATATGGTTTGATTTTCAATTAATGCGCACATACAATAGGTATACAAAAATCAAAAGCAAACTGTTCTCTAATGGTCTCTTTCAATCTTTCATATTCTTATGTACTTTACAATTAACTTTAAAACCTATCCATACAAATTAAATAAAAAAAACAATTGCCAACATAGTTTCATATAGTTTTCACGCATTTCATACCCTAATCTATTTTTACTAGTATCGTTCTCTTTCGTTCGTAAAATAAATGTATATCGCTGTTTGGAATGTGCACAATTTTGTTTGGATTTTCAAAATCGGATAATACTTCATCAAGTCCATCTCCAAAATCTAGTAAAACCAATTCCATTTGAATTTATCTAATAACTCTATTTCATGTAAAACGTCTCATAATGTATCATTTATGCATTTATGTGTGTTGAACTCCTTTAAGTATATTTACAAAAAAAGGCACCGGCTGATTCGCTTCTCTTCCCAACTTCCTGATCAACGCATATACATACAAAAACAAATTAAATAAAGAACAATAAACTGCATTATATGCTTTAGAGTTTGTGACTTTGTGCGATAACAATGAATATATATAAAATAAAATTTTAAATAATTAAATAATTCTTTTGTTTCTTTTTTTGTCAAGTAAAACATTGCCTAGATAATCCACTGCAGCTATCCGCTTTTAGCTGAGAAGCATTCGTTTAAATGCAACTATAAGGGCAGTCGATAAAATGACATAGAACGTATCGTTAGAGGATATGCTTATTCCGGAGTTCTTCTCTCCTGAAAGTTCATCATGTGCTCTGTTGTCATCTGAACCTATATGGTTAGAAAAAAATGTTTAAAATTATTTTACGTTCTGATATAATCTTTTTTTACTATAAGAATATGTTTTGGAATAATTTTAAGTGATTTTGCTATACTTGTGCATAGTTATAATTTTTTAATGTGGAATCATTTATCATCGGCTTAACTTAAGATCTTCAACAATACAAGGTTGTTTAGCATTTATATTTAGAAGAAGATATTTACAATGGAGTATGTACATATGTACTTTGAAGAATTAAAGTAAATAAAAATCATAATGAATAATGTTTGAAATTCAGAATATTGTAAATTGATTTGAAATTTTCTCGTAATATTCAACCCCTCTTTATATTTGTGTATATTTGTACTGCGTTTTTTTTATGGCTCAGGCTCTAATTTGAGTTGATATTCGTAATTTGGCTTAATGAATTGTAATAGTTTTGCAGCAACACCTCAGGAAAACGATTTGCCCAACTATGTACTTAAACAACCATTCGCCTTGTGTTATCAGTAGTATGATTTCCCTTTTCCCATAATTTCAAACATACGTTTATGTCTTCGAGTGTGGGACAAAGCCACAGAGAATGACCACGTCTAACCAACAAGACGTGTGCAATTGGAAACACCTAGCTAGGTATCACGTTAGCTGGAGGAGTTTGTTGGTCGAGAACTGGTCCACCTCGGTCTGTAGCGCCACACAACGAAGACGAAATAGTTTATGGATTTTTAAAATTTAAATCAGTGCATGTTTGTACAAGCGGTACTATATTTAATTTAAATTGAAAGTCGTATGTTCATGACATACATATTGTCATACTAGACTGTATGCAGTTTGTACATATTCTACATGTGTACATCGAAACTAAATAAGAAAATCTGAAGAAATATTATTTTAGAGCCAACTTGTAATCGTTCAAAAATATGCTGAAATTATATGCATCGTTATGAAATATATCACATTTACGACACAGTAGAACATTCATGTTTTTTTACCAGAATATTTCGGTAACCGAGTAGAACATATATAATATTTTTATATAATTTTTTCATACAATGTGTAAACAAATTAAACAATTAGTAGATGCATATGGTGTAACCACATTGGATTGTCATGCAAAACGTTGATGGTCATATGAATTATCTTTGTTAAGTCCGACGATGTTAAAAAGATGATAAAAGAATACCACATATATGTATCATACATATTTATAAAATATACAAAACAATTAGATAATTTACAAAGTAAAATAAAATGAAACTGAATACTTTAACCAAACTGAACGAAGAAATTAAAGAAAATAAATAGCAACGTACATCTTTTTAAGCGTGTATAGTTGTTGGCAGCTTCAGTGTTTCTCAATTTCTTGTACTGTTAATCACAGTGTCCCAAAAGCTTTTCACTCTTGCCTACGCACGTTCGATAAATGAAGTAGGTTTTTATGTCGTTAACATAAACTGATTTGGATGGTAAAATTTACAATGAAGTTGTTTTTTTTCTTAGTCGTTCGAGCTGGTCTATGGTTATTCTGTTCTTGCGCTGGCGTTGCTTTTAATTTATTTACATATCAATGGTATCATTGTTTTTTTTTTCTCTTCTGTCGTTACTATGATGATTATGGCGAGTTATAAGTAATATTTGTAATGTATATATTTTCTTGATTAATAGAAAGAGAAGCCTGCATTTTGGAGAATTTGTTTTGGCAATTTTTCACGTCACACACGCATGTACGGTTTTTCGAAGGAAACGAAATTATTCAAATAAACAAAAACAAAAGGAAAAAATTAATACAAGATCGAGACTAATAAACAAAATGTATATAAATAAAAAAGTATTCACTTTGAATGTATTGTGCGCACGTTTATAAGCTGGAAGCTATAGGGAAAGCTAAAACTAATAGGTTAGGAAGTGTGGGGGCATAAATTTATTCTCTCAGCCCCGAGATCTGACGCCTGCAAAACATATTGATAAAACATCATAAATTCCAAGTAAAAATGTATAATTATATCAAACACATACAACAAAACATGCTCGGGTAGGGATTGTGTGTAAATACAATTATCAAAAGATAGAATTCAAGAAGGCCAAATCGGAAAAATGTGTTCACAAGGCTAAGGGTAGATTTTTACCTAAAGGTATTTTGGGACACAAACGTGCAACATAAAGTATAGAGTGTACAGTAGATACATATAAAGGATACTTAAAGTGTTTGTTAGAACAACGTGCATGACTGAACAAAAATAGATACTTGCCAACGTTATATCGTGCATTTATTTTCTTTTGTAGGAACATAAGTGAGTATGTTAGTTTAACTTTTTTACATAAATACATAAACTACAAATAAGGTTGTTAAAATACATTATATTAGTTTAAATCACTCCAAGGCCGGAACTAGAGGCGAGAAATAAATTCGTTTTTAAATGATCAACAATTATTGTGACTTGTTAAGAATTGCATTTTTTTAACCATTGACAATGATTGAAGGATAAATGCAGAAAATTGCAATGGATAATTCATAACTTATAGCAATCTACAAATTCAGAAAACAGATCGATTCTTAGAACAGTTTCGATCCACTTATACTTGTGTAGATAATGCTACATTTATTTTGAGTCCCGTCTGCCAGATGCAAAAACAAATATTTGTTTCACGAAACACCTACATCTTTAATATCATATCTAGTTCTCTAATGCGTTATTAAGTATAATGTTACGAGCGATTTAATAATTTTAACAACCTTAATAGTTAGCAGTTGAGTAAGGAAAGCTCATAATTTAAATTCCAACTGCATGCTTACAAACTTGGGATATATTTTTGTTTTAGTACTTTTTTTCTTTCTAGTATTATTTTGAAAACTGCCAAAAAAATTCTGCCAACAAATCCATGCAGAAAAATTAAAAATTCTACGTTCAGTTGGAATAAAGTAAAGATATTTGTGTAAATCTAAAAACTGAATAGTTTAATAAAATAGAATGAAATACGTTTTGTTACATATTCGTCATTACATATTTTCTTCCATGATTCGTATGTACATATGTGTATATACTAAAACTCGTATAAAATAAGGAAATTGTGTATGAAGAAGAAAATATTAACTGTGCTTGTAAGAAATAAATATCAGTGAAATTAGTCCATGCAAGATTTAAAAAAAAAATAATTTGTATAGATATAGTATATCAGGTTAGTTACAATAGAGTGGTATTTAAGGAAAAACTACTTTTTTGTTAATGCTGTTGTATGTACATAATTGCATGTATTTTAATTATTATTATTTTCTGTTGTTGCCATCATTAATATTTTTTTTTTTGCTTGTTTCATTAACTACTTCTGGTTAGTGAAACCGACCATTTTGCATTAATTCTTATTACAAAGATTGACGGACGAAAAAGATAAGCATTTTCCAAAATGTTGATTCTTTTTTTCCGTTTCCATTTTAAAATACATAAGATAACATTATCTAATTGGTATGTTAAGGTTTAATATGTTTTAGTACAAAATGAGAATGTTTTTTTAGTATTAAAATTGTTTTACAGTTCAAATAATAATGGTTAGTTGGTGTTATTCCCATAGATTCCTACTTACCGCTTTAGGCGTATTGTACGTTGTACGATACTTTTATATTTTTAACATCTAATGATAAATAAATTACGGTGGTTTATGAGGGGACTGTCAAGAAAAATACAAATGCAAGAACTCCGCACCTATTATGATTTTGAAAATGTATCGAAATTCAGTGAAACTGCACAATGTATATGCACTTTAAATCTATATAATACCAACTCCAAGCCAAAACCTTTAAAAGTTATTCTCGCATTGAAAAAAAAATGTTTGTCTTCATTTTTTTTTGTATGAGAGAGACAGGACAGCGTAAAATAGGACGAATAGAATGGGTCGAAAAAAATAAATGCAAACAACAGATGTTATTATTGGTTAATATACATTTCTTCTTACAAATACAATTCTAAACACGGAATCAAAAATTACAAAACATACATATGAATTCAAAAATACTGTCGGACATATACACTTTCGAGTTCTTAAACGTAACATACCGTTAAATCTATTTTCTTTAGTTAAATATAACTTCAAAAACACTCTTCTTTTTATAGGTTTAAAAGAAATAACTTGTATTTTTTCTACATTTGAGGAGATCATGTGTGTAATGCAATGTTCTTATAAAGAATGTTGACTTGTTTTATTCTCTTTTCAAGTAATTAAAATATTTTTTTGTTTTAAAATAATGCATGTGGTCGGTTCCACTCACCTGAATCGAATATCAAATCATCGTTATCATAATTACTCGACTGTTCATGTTCAACAACAGACTCCTCTGAATTGGTGATAGCATTACCTATTGAGTTAAAGAATGACGGGACGTTCTTGCAGCCGAACCACCAATGGGCAGATGGTCGAGGGAATGGACGCTCCGAAGTATCAACCTACAAACAGATAGGAAATTAAGATTTCGATGATGTAAATTTCTTTTTCAGACCTAATTAACTTACCGCAAATGTTCTATCGTTGAACCGATAGTATTTATCACCTTTGAAGAAGTATGTATAACCATTTGTGTACTGCAGCGCAGCATCAATGTTATTTGGCAAGCCTTCCCAATTTGATATTGGTTTTGGATATGTCGACTTTACTGGCGGCCTCTTCAATGGGTCGAATCGCCAGAACTTACTTCCCTTATAGAAGTAAATCTTTCCGTTGCCACCCCAAACCATCGCAGCATCCAAATGATCTGGGATACCAGTGAAACCTTCACTGATCTCTTTTGGATAGTCTCCATCCATTTGTCGTCCTGAGTACCTCCAGTATTTGGTTCCCTTAAAGAAGTACGTCTTGCCGTTTTTGTATGTGAATGCAGCATCAATATTACCTGGAAATCAATCACGAATAATGACAGGTATGGATGAAATGAGAATTTTAATCTTACCTGGAAGACCTGGCCATCCTTCTGATATGTATTTTGGATACCCATCTGCGACTGAGTTTTCGGTGAGTTTATAATACGTTTGACCCTTAAATGCATAAGTTTGTCCATCCTGCGAGTTAAACAAGGCATCGATCTTGGAGTCCTTGCATAGAGTTGAGTCATCTCGAGGTTTTGTTGGAACGACAGTTGGCTTTGGTGTTGTTTTTGGTTTGCTCGGCTCGTCGCGACTGGTTCTCCTGCCATATAATGCCTGTATAGCTAGAACATCGTCAGAGTCAAGTCTGAAAGCTGGGTCGAAACCACGATAGAATGGAGCCATCAAGGCAGATCGCACATCAGAATGACTTAGACCAAGCGAATGGCCGAATTCGTGAGCTGCTACTTGGAACAGATTTGTACCACGGGCGCTACCAATTGTCCAATACTCAGCATCATCAAAGTGAGCATCACCACCATAAACTGGAAAGTATGCATGAGCCAAAGTACCGCCAACACCATCGAAAGGATCTCCATCCCCATGTTCATTCTCCTCAAATCTATTAAAACATGCTACCTTAAGTAAAAAGTTCACATTTTCGAATTATAAAAGCTTACCTGATTTCTATATGAACAGGTCCAGTTTTCTTAGCCGTGAAACTTAGATCAGTGAATTCGCTCCAAACATTGAAGGCTCTTGAAATTTCAACATCAACCTTATCTTTATTTAACCCCTTTGGGTATTTAGAAATTTTGTAGGTCAAGGCCTTAACTCGCCAACGGCTGCCTTGTAACGCATATCGCTTTGAACGATTATCGCTCCCAAAGCCCACTTTATCTTTTACACCACACCGTGGTAAAGACATCGCTTCAAGGGTTTCATCGTTTAGTTCTCCTGTCACATTGAGTCCAGCAAATACCTGGAACTCTTGCATTGCTTTGACCCATGTGCTTTCTTCCAAGAGTCCACCATTTGCCACATTTCTTGCACCTGGTGGGAGGTATCCAAATTGTGACAGATATATCTGTAAAGAAGAAGAAATATGATTATGTAATGTTCTAAAATAAGATCATATCACCCAACCATTGCCCTAGCGTCTACTCTTTGCAACATCATTAATAGCCCAACACTTAGAATCCACAATGAACACCTCATAGCAAATAAATGAAAATCCGTTAATAAAAAAAATCTATTTAACTTCGATCCGGTGAGTTACTTTGTCAATGATAGACTAAACTTGCCAACCCCCACCAACAGACTTGAAGCCGGTTAACCCATTATCACGCAGCGAGTCTAGTCTATGTTAACGGACAAGGACGAATATGAAAAGATCGCAAATCACCATAGCGTTAAAAAAAATAAAACGTCGATTAAATGTTAATTTTTGATATCGAAAATACATTTTGGCGAGCGATTTGGTGATGATCGAATAATAATGTTTGGGGCCGCATAATAATTAGTCGTGATGCGTTGAAACATGATTGATGGGGAAAGAATCATTGATCGAAAGTTTCAGTGGGTGCATTGCATAAACAATTCTAAACGCATTTCTTGTGTCGCGACATGTGCGAGGTTATGTCTTCAACTGGTTTCAGTGCCAGTGCATTGGAGGGGCAACCGACTTATCTCAGTATGAAGTATTCTTTTAATACAAGATACAGGTTAAAGTGTATTTTAAGGTAAACTATATTCGTGGGTCTTTAAAATACATCACCAGTGTCAGATAGAAAATATATTTAATCTAAACTAATCTAAAAGATGTACATTCACGTATTCAATAAACTGCAAAGAAACGTGACAAAAGAGTATTTTGAAAGGTGTGTACCGACAAATCAAATAAATAATGTCACGTCAATAAAATGTGAAAAATTAATTGTATAATTATTATGTTCTGCTGATTTTCCTTAATTCCGATATGGATTGAACACCTTATTGCTTTTGAACTACACCAAGCCTCTGATGGGAGACATAAGAAACACCTCAATAATTTCAAAGTCAGAACCTTCCAGATATGCATCATATAATTCTATCTCGATTCCGTGTAAATCAATGATTCAGATGGATTCTGTCCTCCAAAGATGGATTATGATTCTGGTATATTTTTTTTATTATTTTTGTTGCAAGATCTATGCATAATCCATATTAGTAACATATGGAGACTATATTTTTCCTCACACGCTTCTTCCTAGTTTCAATAATATTTTCAAGAGGACAAAGCTTGCATTTTAAGCGACATGGTTAGAAGATCGTTGAGTACACATCATGTTATGAATCGATGATAATTTCGTATTTTTATCGTCGTTTTTGTTTATTGAATGAATAATTTATTATCTGGCAGAACAGACAGACGTATATGAAGGTATTCATTGAAGTGTGATTTACCTTGGTGTTTGTTTTGTCATATTTTTTTTTGGTTTTGATACTTCGTATCGTAATAGGCGATCAGCTTATCCGGAATATATTCTCCCTGCTTGATTTATTAGAATGAATGTTACATTATCAATTAATGCCAGTTTAACTGAGTTCACTGACATTCTTTAGCAATGTTATTGTTTGTCTGTACATTTTATGTACATTTTATTATTATTAGAGCATATTCTTACAATTCCTTGCCTGTAAAAAAGTTAACAAAATGACTAAAGCATGAATTCAAACAAAATATTATATGCTTTCTACTTGTGTTTTATGAATAAATGATACACTCACATCCACATACTAATAATTAAGGTCATTAACTATGTCGACTGCACTATCGCCAAAGCATGCTCGTAAGTCACGGTCATATTTTTATAGTATCAAACTATAATGAATATATTCTACAATCTATAACACTAACAATTATCTTATTCATCCAGCTGTGACGGGTATCAGTGCTTTCCTTAATGAGTGTCCATTTTCATCCAGAGTTTGATGTTCGTGTGATATTCATCTAATTTACATGAATCGAATAATTGCAATTTTTTTTGTTAGCAACCTCGAGATGAATGTCAAAATAAGGTACCGATACCTTGGACTTGCACTTGTATGTCAATAAACAGTATAGGAATTGAAATGAGCTGGCAACATGTCAAACAAATCAAAGAACACATGTCGTGCAGTAGATCAACTTGACTCAGAACTTGGCTTGACAAGAAAAAGAGAAAAGTTCTTTACATAGTGTATTGAATTCTCCACATGCAACTGCCTTACGAACCTTAAGTGAGTAAAATCTGTAACTGGAACTCTCACAGGCTATTGAGACTTGTGTGCTTTTAACGTATTAACCCAGCACATAGTAATTATTTGGGATGTGTGCTATACGTACTATACACATGAGTGTTGTGAATTTATTTTGAACACACCTTAGTGACCTCATCAGTCAAAGTAAAGTAAAAAGGAAAAAACTATATAGTTCATTTCAACTATGATTATTATAAAATTGCGTGCGGCACGCTTATGAATGTCATCCTCTCTCTCTCTCTCTCTGTGTATCTTGGCAGTTAGAAACTTGGGGGTTAAATTGTGGTTTAGTAAGTAATAATTTGAATTGGTCGTGAAGTTCATCACTACTAGCTAATTCACCACATTAAATACAATAAAAGCGTGAATGGAAATCTGTACCCCTTTTATAGACTGAACAGCACACGGATAGTATATGACCTAGTTAATTGTTTATTATAAGAAAGGTTTGCGTGAAATGTATATCGATCTGTGATCTTACAACAAAAAGGTGAATTCGGATGATCTTTTAAAAAGGAACATTTTCTTTCATGTCACACAAACATTAATTCTTCTGTTAAACATAATTTGATCACTCACTGCAATATCCGCCTCTGATTCGAAACAGAAAATATGTACTACATATGTTTATAAAGCCACGTAGCAAATCCACCTTGTCTTCGTTCATTACCCTATCAGGAAAATGTAAAGGCCTGAACTTAAAAGCTAGTACCCATGAACTGTACTGTCTGCACTCAGGTGACTTCCTTGCACAGAAAAATGTTGGTTGTACGCCTGCCCAGTCGTAGTGCTATAGGCGCTTTCAACGAACCCACACAGCTGATAGCCATCGTAAGAATATGCTAATCGACGGTCGTTTGATAAAGAGAATCAAGTCGAAGACATTAGTATGGACAGTGTACGACGTGTGCTGAGCCACCTTAAAATTATCAACACCATTCGGGATGTTCACATGGGTAATTTTTTTTCGTGTCAATCAGCTCGAGGTACGCATTCAAGTTGGCATGGCTTAAGAATATTTTCAAGGCGTTACATAATATTTGAGTCAACGAGTGAGATAAGAAGTGTTGCTCGAATTAAAAGACTGTAGTTGTATTCGTCGCCATCATTTGAGCGATGATTTCCGACTACGATTTGTAACTTTTCCGTTCCTCTGAACTATTTTGTATTCGTCAGACTTCAGTAAACAAGGTCGCCAAGCATCTAAATTAAGCTGGGTTTTGCGAATCATGCCATAAAAACAATAGCACACGAGTTTGACATAAATAAATTCGTCTCTGAGCGATTTTTTAAGTATTTCCCCGCCATTACGGATAATGAGCAAAGTTGTACAGCAGGTGTTATCTCGTTTAAACTTATCGAAAGAATTCATGACTCAAGTTGCCTGTATGGTTTTAATTTTAAATGTGTTGCATTATTCCGGAATCTCTTTCTCTCGATGAAACCCAGCATGAAGTTCAACGAACGGAAGTCGGATTTTGAATTTTCTTAAGCACATCTGAATTCTCAAGTTAGACCCCCCACTTCACTTTAAGATCAAGATTACGGAACAATGATAATTTACATGATTGATGCTTATCGGCATATCTGAAATAAAAATATGGATTCGCGAGCTCTTAAACGTATTAATTTATATTCAAAGTGCACTTAAGAACAAGAGCATAATACTTAATATATCATTTATATAAATATGTTTTGGTCAGAAGGACTACCTGCCAACCTGTCAATATCTCTAGCAGGAATCGCACGTGTTTTAATGGAAACATGTGTAAGACGGTATGTTTTGAATTAACTTCAATTGTATGCAGAACTTGTAGGAAACATTAAATCCCCATGACTCGTGATACATAAAATGTTGTTTTATCTGCTGAGATGGAGTGTAGTTTGCAGTTATATGTACTTTTTAGTACAACTGGACATCATTTTATGCTGTAAACTGTGCTATTGTAGATGAAAGATTACTTTTATATATACTTGAAAAAACTGATAATCATCATGTGGCGTACTTGATGATGATGATAAATTAAGTACAATTCCTCAACACAAAAACGAACCTACATGTGCTTGATGGTAAATTTTCAATAATCATCATTTCGCATAGTTTACACAAATTTTAAATAAAAAGAATTGTTAATTCCGTACACTATGCAAAACATGAAACGTGATATGAGATCTTCATTAAGTACATGGCTCTTGTAGACACATAAGCTATTCAGCAAAAAATCATCAATCACATACTTGAACGTATTGACATAAATATAAAACTACTCTTCTAAACTTAACCTGTTTAGGTTCGTGCACCTGAGGAATGTCTAATGGTTACCAATTTACCGCGAGAATCCATCTGAATTTAATTTTCAATGCGTTTAATTCTATAAAATCCTCATAAATCAACTGGTACCGAATACCAGCTTCTGCGGCTCATGTTTTATCCAAATCACAAATCAGATGGCGTCCAGATAATCGATTACCTCGTGATAGATACAGACATTCCGCTTAAGCGTTTAAATTAATTCTTTATTCTTTTGAAGTTGCAATTATCGTTCTCCTGATAACCTGCTACTCACTAAATTTTCTTTCAAGTAGTAAATCATGAGAGCGGGGTTTGATTAATGCAAACTATATTGATTGATATAATTGTTGCAACCTCTGTTAATAAATGTACCAAATCATTTGAAGAAAAACACTACCAATCATTTATTTACTGAAAGTGAACACAACTGATACATTGTGCAAATTAAACAGTAATATTGGAACGGCGAAGTTTTCCGTTAAGCAATTATAGCCAACTCGTGTTTGTTTTTCTGTAAATCGCCAATAGATCAGGTCGACAGGATGATTACCATGTGTCATTGAAGTGCCCTGATACATCACCTGACAACACAGATATCAAGAATTAGATTGTTTATATTGGCGTAATTTAGTTCTCAGGAAAGAAATATAACAGCCACTATACATTTGTGTGTTTACCTAAGTAAGTATTTCTTGTGGTTTACCACACATGCGTCATACCGCTGAAGTAACAGACCTATTCGGAAGTAATCTAATGGTTGTGATTTCATTCAGGGCGGAAATGAATATTTGCAAAGAAATTTCTGGTTAAATCATTGACTAGTGATTTTGTCTGCTCTAGGAGACTGGGGGACTGGTTATGTTAAACTTAAAAACCATTTATTCACAATTCTATAGTCATTTAACTCTAGAAAATTCAGCGGTCATTGGATAGGAATGTATTAATTTTGTGTTTTTCCATTCAATAGATTTATCGCACGTACGATGAATGACTCCTTACTTTGCAAAACGGATCACTCATTCTTTTTAACTGTGCCCATTATACGTGTCGATAAGTACCCCACTTACTTAGCTTTAATATAAATCATTTGAAAGAACACATCTGAACATTATAACTAACTTGGATGTTCACGTTCTAATAATACAGGCATCAAACTACTGTCATTTTTTTTTTGATTCCCAATTATAAACTAAGCACCTTATTCACGCAGGTTTTTGTATGTATAGCTAAGGATATTTTCTGGAGCATTACTTTGCCGCCCAATGAACCGGGCCTTAATCGTCTACATTTCCGTTTCCCCAATAAAGGTTCCTATAAATACACGTTAAGCTAAATCAACATTCGTGTTAATTAAAATGTATCATGTTGTAATCAAATCTACAACTACTCAACGCTATTTGACCTGTGCTTACAAAAATAGATTGAGTTTTATATTCGAACGATATATACTTCGTTCCTTTGGGTATTATTTCTTGCGTTTTGTGTATTGTAACCCATTTTTGGGCACATTGACTTCACTAAATATAAATTTAAGCGAAGAAGTCATGGCCTATGCGGAACTTAGTAGGGTAGTAGTACAAGAGGTTATTCAACCGAGGCGTATGCGTAACAATTTTGAACTTGATATAGTGTGAGTTACAACGACTTACTGTTTTTGAGCACAGTGTATACAAGGAAATCTCATGAGAAAGACCTTTTTGTAGGAGTTCCTTTGAAATTTACAACCCTCTTTGGTATTTCTTACTTCGGGCTATATAGCTGAGATTCATACATAAAAATGTTTCAGAAAACAAGTTTAGCTGTTCTTACGTCACCGCAAATGAAAACAACTAACTGAAACTGGGGAAGAAAGTGACTGGCAACCCGTAAATGGCTTTCAGCGCTTTTACTATGAAGCGGTACGAAAAAGAGAATAATTGAACATCAGTGAGCCTGCATGAATCCAGTTTTGTGCATGGTCATGGAGGCTGTGCTGCTTATTACTTAACTGGATACATTTCGATGTTTCCCGTTACATAATTATTTTTCATAACTATGAAATTCGTTCATTAATAGATGTTGTAATTTAGTGCTTTCGTAATTAATACACTTTAAATATTTTCTTTAATGAATTCATAGACAATCTTTAACTGCAATAAATCACATGTTCATGGATAAAATACCATGTCAACTAGGAAGAGCCGTTGGCAAAAATTGTCTTTAGGTATTTTACGCTTCACTCGACATTAGAATCATATGCTAAATTCTTGTTAGGAAGTTGTCTACTTCTGGTGTGTCTCATACTTGTGTGCGTGTTTGACTTTTCACCTGAATCCTTAAGAGAGAAGAAAAAACAAAGTAAAACTTCGGGTAGGAAGCAACCTTCACCTCCTCAGAAACGGACTGAATTCATGGGGTTGCTGTTCTACTTTGACTGGTCGGCGCAGCTATTTTGATTCCCCCTCTCGTTTTGCCTTGATTAATTATTTCTTTCCTTGCTTGCCTATACCTATATATATTTGTTAATCTTTACTGTTTTTGTGTGTTTTTATGAGTTATGTTTCATTCCGACACTAAGGAAAGGATAATAAAATTTTGTTTGGGAAAATTGTTTATATATCGTTTTAGGCAGATTTCAATGACAGTTTTTTAATTCTTGTAATCATTACATACTGTTTAAGTTGATTTCTGGTTTCATTCCATGTATGCAATGCGTAACTTCATAACTATATGTAGTACTATTCATGGTGTTGAAGGAAGATATAATATTTTTTTGGTAACCACGGATTTTAACCAGAAATGGTATTATTTTATTGTGCGTTTCCAACCAATAACAATTCCATAGCAAAATTGTTCCATTTCTTCAACTATGTGCGTTCGAGTGTCGGAGTCTCAGAACAGAAGAAAGAAATAAAACAATATAGCGGAAATTAACCTTGATTGGTATATAATTTTGAAATTCAAGTCTTGTCTAGAATCAATAAAATAAAATTATAATTATTACATACAAACACACGGGTAGACACAACCTACATACGTAAGTGGCTTCCAAGAAGCACACATCGCACGTATAAAACCGTTCCTAGTGGAATCAACTTGGCGACGAGATGTAGTAAAGACCACGCACATGCAGCTGTTGCTGTTGGGAATTTTAAGTAGCATCGCAAAAACGTTAAACAAAAGACCAAGCAAAACACATATAAATAAATAATAGTGATAAATATCGGACTGAATAAATATAATAATAGTGAAATTATCGGACTAATTCTCTCGACGAATTCATAATTAAACAAAAACAAAAGAAATCATTTATACATACTTAACTTTCTGTCTATATAAACTAAAACTTGCGGAAGTGTACCTTGCTCTGTTAAACTGGCTCAGTTCGACGGATTCCCGGTGTAGATACGAATACGCAGTTGAGAACGCGCGTGTGCGTGTCAGAAGCGCTTCCCCTTTTTCGGGATGAGTATCTATGCGTCGAGAAGCGAACTCGTCTCAAATACTGACCGTTGGCATTGAGTGACCATACTTATAAAAACGCCACACAAAGCCGCCATCTAGAATGTCGTACTTTCAAGTTAACGTATGCTAAATTCTAAGCTGAGCGTGATTTGACATATCAATTAGCCTCTATTGTTCTCGATTGAAAGTAACATTGCTTGGTTTTTCGTTTTGTCAACCATCGGTAGGAAATAAATCTTAATCTGGCTAAATATATTTATTTTTTTGCATTGCTAGGCGTCTCATAGTTAAACCGACGACTGTGTATTGTGTAGCCGCTAAAAGGTATAAATCTTCGAGTTTTTTTTATATTTTTTTCTTTAATAAATGACCAACTATAGTGCAGGTGGCGGCAGCGGTTGCCGATGCAGATTGGGTATAATAGATAGACTAAGTTGGAGTATGCTCTGCAATATTACATGTGAATTACTTTGATTTTCTGGAAATAATTTATTTATCTACATTAGTATTGGTGAGAACAGACAAAACCAGCTTGAGATGCAATTAGGCGTGCTTTAGACATGAATCGCATGCAAGCATGCATGCATTGATGGTTCATGATTGGGTGTGGTAGTCACGTGCTGCTGCTGGTACAAGCAGCCCCTGCTGATCTTCGGCAATGATCTTTTTACAGGAATATTGTCGTGGCGATGGATTTTATTGCTGTTAGCGGTATGCTGATTGAAGTTGGTCAGTTCAAGCATACGAATGTATGTATAATTGATTTTTATGTTTTCCACTTGATCGTCATAAGTGGCTACATAGTTTGAAAGACTAATATTGTACTTATAAGTCTCGCATACTAAGCTACACAATTTTATTACTTGACTGCGATATTCCATACCGATCGTCTCTCCGAACGGATACGGATGAAGAGAAACGTAATGTTTTGTTTATGCATACACTATAACGCTGTGCAAATACAATTGTTTCACGATAGATATATCCTGCTTGTGTGTGTCTAGTCGTTGATAACATTATCTATGATTAAGAACTGCGATTAACGAAGTGCAGCAACACTTGTATGAATATAGCATCGTATCGCAAGTTGTACTGCACAACTTATAACGATACAGTATGTTTTCATAGGAGTGTTTTCTTTTATTATATCGTCGAAGTGTACGTTTTCTAATTTAATTCGTGTTTATACATGCCACCAAGCGTACAAGAACTTCAATAAAAAAAAGTCATCGCATGTTGTCGGATGAATTGCGGAGACTGGGGAACATACTCCTTCGTTGACAACATACGTTCCGGTTTCCATTTCATTCCAAGTTCTGGTTTCGACGCTATAGAAGTGGTAATTTTGGTACCGAAGACAAGGAACGACCTGGCCAAGCGAAATTCGACTGATATTCACTAGACCCCTTCCTATTTTCATTTATTTCCCTATTTCAGAAATATGGTCCACACTCCACATCAACTGAAGGCATCAAAAACTTGCTTAATGGCCTCAAAAGATTTTTTTCGCAAGTTATGCGTAAATTACAAAATAAATGGTAAAATGTGTTTTTACAAAAAAAAATCGGTCATTTACAAATACATGGATGCACGATTGTAAGCTCCATCGTGAGTAATAATCATGCAGTGTCGGCAGAAGCAATGTTAATTGAAATGGTTTTACTGGACAATTTCAGTTTCTCTAACGGTTATTTAATTAAATCCAATTGATGAATTGTACTTGAAACTAAACGGTGTTGCATTTCATTATAATTATTTACTAGAACGTTGCACACAAGCGCTGTACCATTTAGAAGTCATTCATGATGAATCACGCAATCACTTTTCGTAGGTGTACAAAACGAAAAAACCCTCAAATGACGACCAATTCTAACTGCATGTACAATTTGTTTAATGGTCGATGCCACACTTCCTAGAAAATCACTTTTAATTCTATACACATACGCCCATACTTCCGTCACGGAAAACTTTTCGCCTCTGAGTTTCGAACTTTAAGACTTCATCTAACTTAACGATGCACTGTGGCATAAAAAGAGGAAAGCACATTGCATGCCACATGACAGAATTAACTGGCATATAGGCCTGCACGAGGTAATCACATATTCAAATGAGACTGAGATTGCCACCATCAAGTCGCCACCGCAGCACAATGTCATATTGATGCAATCTTTCTGCACTCGGGGTCGAGCCGGCTTTCTGTGGTAGCTGCATATTTAATGAATGAACCTTCAACTTTATGAATTGCTTTTGCTGTTTCTCCGATGGTGTATACTGATGTTTTGATGTATGCAATTAATAAACAACACGTGAGAAGATCCCATGGCGAGCACACCCAACCTACCGGAGAACTATAATGCCGAAATGTTTCGATTTGATATCGGTATAATCTCCTATGCACAGAGATCCAGAACGGCATTTATGTATTTCCGAAAACCTGGAAAAATGGGTTTTGTGTGCAAGTGTTTGTATTCACACTGGCATGGCTGTTGGATTATGACAGAGGTTCGTGACTATTTGCCGTAAAGTCCAGACAAGCTCATCGCAATGCCGAGCCTTGATTTTGTGATTAATAAAGCTTTTGAAAGATGTCACCAGAAAGTGAATGCAACACATTATTTTGGGTTGACTCACAAGCGAAAATTATTTATTACCAGACTGTTGCACAATTCCCGATTATAACCTCGGCCTATTCTATATTTCATGCTTAACCTACGTAAGGTGATTAGGTAAGGTAAGTGAAATACGACTACAAATCAGTAAAATTGAAGTTACATTTTTAGTGCTACTACATCATAAAATGATCCAATCATTAGGAATAACAATACACCACCAACATTGTAGTGGTAGTTCAAATTAAAGTGAACATGTCACTGAAGTATACATAGATAATTTAAGGCAAGTTGCAGAAGCGCAGACAACGAGCTCGCCGCTTGATAAATTGATTTTAATTATTTTTTAGCCTTTCTCTGCATAGGTCGCTGTGCTCAAAATATGACTACAATGAGACGTGGTGACGCCCGTGGGTGGGCATGGAAAAAGCACGCACAGCTAAATTCCAAATAAAATAGTTTGTGTTCGCGATTTACCACAATGATGTGCATGTAAATATAAGCCACAGTTGTGCATAAGGCTTTGTGGAAACTAACAAACTTGATGAATGTTACACCCTGGTACCTTATCTGTGATCATTTTGCAATTAATAGATGTAATGGCGTCGTCTCACTACGACAATAGACATTACTTAATTGTTGGTCCATAGACAATGGTTGACTTTTCAAAACAAATAATTTGAATTTATTTGTTTTCTGGTGACATAAACCGGTAACAAACAGCTGAGCATCATAAATCATAATGAAGGCGGTATCTACGCCTGGCATGCGCCAAACAAGTGCAAAGAGGATTGAAAAATTCTAAATACAAACAAATACACATGTGTGCACCTATACATGTTAGACCTGTGATCATTTGGAAGGAGTAGCTGAATTGTTTGAAATATTTTTTTTTATTTCATCTGACTCATCGCCCGGCGATTAATACGAAATGATGAGTCACTAGCGCAAGCGAAAGTGACTTCAGGCATTCATGCTAGAGTGGATGACTGACGACGCCTGGCCAGATAGTGTGTGTTTGTCCGGCATGTAAATCGGAAACGTTGTTGTGATTTGTTTGAATTGGAATGCAATAGATTCGAAAATTTGATAGCTGAGAGCTTATGAACTTAAACTTACCGCTGCCTGTGATGTTGTTTGGACGGGTGAGGTATCCGCTGATGCCGAAGCTGTAAAAATAGTTGCTAATATTATGAACACACTTGGGATGGAGATGATTAATGTGGCTGGACTCCTCCGACGATGTGCTTTAAATGAGTTCTTTATGTCGTACATTCTGGTTGCTTTGTATTTCCTTGAGTAATTTTCCGGGATATCTTTTGATTTGGCTAAGTATTCAATACTTATTCGATTTATACAAGTCGTAAACTATGTCCCTTTTTGCGATAATTTATAACTGAAAGTAGAAAAGAACAGAAAATGTTTAAGTATCTCTAGTTGGTTGATGTATTTGCATGTACTTAGGTATTCTATCTTATCCTATCTACAATCTAAATATCAATCTGTCATTCCCTCAACTCACAGCCCCTCAAAGGGCAAACATTTGTCTGTTGTTAGCACATTAATTTAAATAGAAACCACCTCCTTTGGTATTTTGTGTCCTGATTACAAAAATAGAAACACCGGAGAAGCAACAAACTGCAATGCTACTGAAGTCATGAAATGTCTAGTTTCCTTGGATTGCGGTCATAGTGTAAGAAGCGTTTGAAACCCCCTCCCCCCGCGCTTCCACACACCCCAGCAAACTGCTTGCACACACAATCCATACCAGGCACAACTGTTCTAAATGCCAACAGGTTGTGGTATTTCACCTCTGCTTGGTCGGAGTTCTGGAAAGAAGGCTGAGGTGGTGCCGCTGGTTGCATTCTCCGGAACCACCTTGGAACTATAACCTCATTTTGTGTGTTTGTTGGATTTTAAAATTAGATTTTATCGTGGATAAATCGGTATATATCATGTGAGAATAGGATAATATATTAGAACCGATGTAACAGAATTTATTGTATTATGTCGCAAAGCGGGCGAACTTTTGAATCGACCTTACGTTTTTGATATGAATTTTTTTAGGAAATAATACAATAATATGAACATACATGCATTTAAGTGCATTCTATTTAAGGAAAACATCCCTACTTGGACGATATACCTTATTAAGTTCATATAAAAACGTGATTATTTCTACAGGAAAGGACACAATGACAATAAATTGGCCAGAAAATATACATGATGATTCATTTTGGAATTCTTTATAGCAATGTAAATATTATGCGTTTTGTTAAATTCTTATCTACAACGGTTTTTCGTGGGTGACTTATAAGTAACCACTTCCGTTCTTAGTTTAAATAATACATACCAAAGCTTAAAGAACGTATATTCGTAAACAATCCTTCAGATTAGGTTAAGCAGATTGTTATTACATAAGTACTCATATAATATATACTTTCTGTTTAGATTTAGAGCAAGAGGAATCGTAAATGAAATTTAATACATTGTGAAAATATATACACATTCATTTATATATCCGCTGATTTAAATATCTATTATTTGTTTTTGAGATGATTGCATTCATAAATTAAAATTAGATAATTAGTCATACCCTAGTAACACATGATGCCAAAAAAACGTTTGTTACGTCTTTTTAGTTGAATACAAAATAATGTATACGAAAGTTCAAGTGACAACATAAGCAGTGAATATTATTTTAGCCTTAGTGTCCTCACCAACAGAATTATTGATAAAACAAAAATCAGACAAAAATAAAAGAGGAGTGTTTCTTCTATTCTGAAAATCAATATTGAAACAATTGAATGTCTATCTACATAATAAAAGGGGTAGCTTTATTGTATGTCTGAACCCCTACGTATGACTGCTACTCTGTGTGTTGAAGATCGCCAGTCCAAATAGATATTAGTATGATTCTATTTCTCAAATTGCTAACACGATTAGTTTCTCAACCAAATTTCGAAGACCTTCAAATTAATATTTGCGCAATGGGAGGTTCCTAACCCAATTTATTGATAAGAAATCAATGTCCACAATTTGATAGGTTCAAAATAATTTGTCAAATGCCGACACATGAATGATTCACTTTTATGTATGTGGAGCCCTCAAATACGACAGCGATAGCATAAGTCACATTGTGAAGCAACTTAAAATGTTTAGATAAAACCAGATTTCGATAAGACGCTCAAGCACCTACCAACGGAGCTTTGTTGTGAACATGTTGTTAAGCATGAGTAAGGTGATTCGTGCGTACATCTGCGTGCTTCTTGGTCTTGCAATAATTGTACTGTTTCATTCATATCGCTGAGACTGATAACGTAGATAAATTATGTTTACTTTTTTAATTCTTTGGTTAAACTGGAGATAGTTAGCAGTAAGTAATTGTTGTAATCTGAATAATTGATATTCGACCCTTGATCTGGGGTTGGCGTTAACTACGATTTGGCGATAAAATAATATCGTGATTCGGAATCAATGCAAAATCTTGATATGCCAGCGGGTAGCCGTCCAATAGTAATGCGTTAACTTAATGCAAATTGGAAAAAGATACATTGTACAAAACATTTAATTTTATAATAAGAATAAAATTCATCCATTTATTTCAACAACTGAAAACCTTGCCTGATATTTAATATCAGGAATATCAAGGGAGTTGTAATATTATTGGAATATTTTGGAATATCTTTCTGCACACGGCAATATTGTCACTTAAAGCTATGACGTCAATTCGTAAAAGAAATTAATGCAATCCCGTTTACTTTTACGGGACTAAGATACAAACGCAATGCAATCATTTAAGGGGTAAGTTCTGAAATAGAACCGTGCTGATAATAAATATCAATTTTCTCATTCACAGTAACCTTGGAAAATGCTCAGCTTATTTTCCAGCCCAGTTTATTTAAAGTTAAAATTATCTGAATGAGCTGATAATAGCTGAATTCAGCACCTACCAACGGAGCGTTATTTTGAATGAGTAAGAAATTTGTTTATCCTCTAAAGAGCATATTTCTACGTAATTTTGTTGTCAATTTAATAAGGCATCCTGATAACATATTAACATATTATGTTTACTTTTTTGATTCCCTAGTTTCTATAGATATAGTTCTTTGACGAATACGATTAACTGCAGCGGTTCTGTGTGTTAATCATTCAGATTTTAAATTAGAGTTGACACTCACTATTATTTAAAAAATCGAACAACAATTACGGTATCGTGAAAAATGTCACTTTATATAGATATCGGAGTTCACCTTTATCTAATCGATACACACGTAATAAATATTCATATCTATGTTCTCTTAAATGAAGCGAAAAACTGAAATGAGGTTTTTGTTACATAAAAATTATGAATATTCCAATATCCTTTGTTGAAATTAAATTACATTGGAGTTTGTAACAGTAGTAGATATGTATGTGTATAACAAAACTGTAATCCACTCAATTACAAATATAATTTTAGTCCGATTGGAATCAATAACTCAATTATTCAACTCAAGTACTAAGCGTGCGATACTTTGCTCAACTTCCGGTTTTGTTAAGTTATTTTCAAAACTCACTGACTAATTGAACTTCCTGGCAACAAATTGGAAATTTCGATTGATGAAAACTTAAGGGGAGGAATAATAACAGTATATACATAGTTTTCATATAGCATCCACATTTTTCAATGAAACGCCTTAAATAAATTAATTAACAAGGATGAGTATCCATATATGAAAACAATTAACCCTATTTTTTCCATTTTTGATACACGTATAATGGAATGAGGTTTGAAAACTCATCGAGATCGAGCCAAGTGAGTCAACTGCACGCAGCAAACAAAAGGCACATCAAAACGTTTTTTTTTCAGGCACGCTAATGTTTTTTGTTCTTGTTGTCATTTTTGCTTCTTTGCACCGAAGTTAGGAGTTTATAGTTCGAACGCACTTTTAATTAATGTTAGCCTGTAGAATATTGAGCAACTCGTTACACCAATTAAAATTTTATTTAAAGGCACAATGGGTGAGTGGAAAATCAATTCCAAAGCACAAAGGAACAACCGACAAACAAACGAACAAACGTAAATAAATACGAACGGGTACCTGTCCTAGAACATTAGAAAATGCAAAAAAAAATAATAAAAATCACATAAGTAGCATCATTATTTTCAAACTATTTTGACTTAAGCTCGTTATTAGTTAATGCGATCTCCTTCCATCCCGTTTATAATTAACATCGAATAGATTGTAAACCTTACTGTCTTCGTCAGCGTTGTAAGATCATCGAACTATCTTAAGGAACAAAACACAATAACACTGCACATTTGTTTAAGAAAAAAATAATACAAAATAAAATTGCAAAGTAATACTCGTATTCCTTTATGCACTCATCTAAATTGTCCATATTGTCATATCTACTTGTTATTATTTACCATGAATTTCATGCAAACAACAAACAACATATTTAATTTTAGGTTAATTTTTGAATTAAAATTTAAAGAGAAACACTTGAAAAAAATATTGTATAATATTAGGCATACTTGGGTTTGTCTCTAATGAATTTCGCGATAACAGCTCAGATGTGAATTCGGATCCCATGCGAAGGAGAACTGAGCTACTCAAAACTGAACTGATCGGTTGGCGACTAAATTAGCAACTGATCGATCAAAGCTCACTGCGAATCGCATAAAAGCTTCGAAATGCTAGAAATATTACCGCCACGGTCACTGGCGTGGTGTACGAGTATAAACCGAAACGATCGAGTGAATGTATCTCACTGAAAGGGGCTTTTGTGTTGCAGATTATTTTTTTCTCCATTACTTTGTTTACACACATATACTGGAATTTTCATTATACGCTACTCCTCATGACCAGTCTGAGCGGTCCGGAACTGTAAGTAGCTCCACTTGGGGTCGTCTGGGGACTGGGGAGCTTACTCTTTCGCTCTCTGACTGCCGTTTCTCTTTTTTTTGCCTTTTTTTCTCTATTTGTGTTGAGCTATTGGAAATGAGGATGAATAATCGTCTTCTTGGAATTGTGGAGTTGTCACAAGAAGAGTGTTTTTTTTAAATTTATTTGTATATCTCTTCGTTCTTTGTGACACCGATTACTCGTTGGATGTAAAAACTTATGCATTGCACAGCTACATATTATGTATAATATATATTTATTTTTGATTTTATAACTTCCTCTTGATCAGGTGTAAAGTGGAGTTGAAATGAATGTGTTAAATCTTGTGATCAAATTGGTTATTATTAAATTATATATGTATTTAAATTTCAATATAAAAAATATGCGCCTTAAATGGCTTAAATGACTTAAATGGACTTGACCAAATAAATTAGTTTTTAGCATTTTACGAAACAATTTGTTTTGGATAGATACATTTAATGTATTTCTATCTACGTACATTCATACAAACAAACATAATATGTACATCTTTTTGGAGTTAATCGATTTGTGCATTGTGCGGCTTATATGCCATAATAAAAAAAAATATCCTACTATAGTCCACTTATATTTGTTTGAAAATCACATGTGTGGAGTGTACTGAACTTTGCTAAAAAATCTCAGACAGTAAATATGAATAAGACAAATAACAAATCAATTTTATTGTCTTAAAAGTCATTAAAATGATTAAACAAAAAATTGTTATTTTTTAGCTGCGCTTAAAGGAACAAAGAAATGTAAGATCAGTGTGAATGCAACTCAGATAATAGCACTAAAGATCGATTGCACGAGTATGATCTAAACTAAACAGACACATAAAAGTACAAGGGAGTTTTTTGCACCCGGCAAAGTTCATTACTATTTTGTACCGGCTAATGACGTGATGGCTCATGGCATCATGCAGATTTACTCGAAATGCTGAGATCAGTCGATAAGTCAAATCACGTGGAATCAACTACAACTTTGACGTCATTTCGCAGAAATCCACAACAAATTCCAGGAATTTGGTTGTTAAATACTTGGGATTTTTACTTCGCCAAGTGAATCACAAGTTTTTAACTGTGTAAACTTTCTTAATTGACGCACGCTTGTCAATAAAATAGGTCTAAATGAATGTTAGATAAATTTGAGTTTTGAGTATCAATAAAGCAATACAGATGGCTTACATATTCAAAGCTTATTATACTCAACGTTGTTTTATTAAACACTCCTTCAAAAAACACCGTCACTTACTTTTCAAAAGCCATTACTTCCTGTGCTTGTACAACATTCACCTACAATTTATCTAAATGCACACACACACACGAACTAAAAAAAGGTTTGGATGATTCAGCATAATGTTCTAAGAAATTGATTCGAATTCGATAAGAAAAGTGGTAATGATCTTCAAATTATCGTATACAAGCGTATGCAAATGTATCAGAGGTTTGCACTTATAGGATTACGCATTACTTTCATTCTCGAATGCGGAATGAATGGGATATTAGACAAATACACGAATCTACGAGGGCTTACTACACCATTGCTTATTTAAATTACTTCGGCAGAATTCACCAAACGAGTTATCTATTTAGGATTGGGTTGACACGTTTTATACCTACACATGTGTGTATCTACTTAACTCGTCTTCGAGGTATTTACAGGTGAATTCCTCGAAAGTTGAGTGATACATTCCATTTGCTGTTTCGCAAAACCAGTTGAGGGGAGTGAACGAATTTTGTTTTCGTATTCAAATTTAGGTTTACTATTTTGGTTATTTTTAGGTTACTAATTTAATTTTTGTTTTAATAGTAGTTTTATACATAAAGCAGTTGGGTGACGTAATAAATCAAATTGTTAAAGAGTTTTTAAAGAATGATAGGTCGTTACAAAAAAAAGACAGCAACGTAATGTTGGTATTTCGTGGGACGATTTATGCATCCGATGAGTGTTTTTGCTGCAAATTTCATTTTCTGAATGCAGTACATACAATTACAAAACACAATTCATTCTTACTTACAAGTTGAGAAAAAAATAAGATAAGAAATGTTTGGAATTTTTAAATTATTCAATCGCACAATTACACCTGACTTAATGAATTTCAAAATCGTGCCACTATAATAAGCAAAAGGTCAACTCTTCCAGAAATTAATTTATAGAGAAATTATCAAGAATTCAAAGTCAAATAATTATCGTAGATCTATTGTTAATGCATGCAAAACGGATAAAAACACGGATGGGAAAAGTACTGATACAATTTAGTCATTTGTAGTTTACTGAATACATAAACATGATTTCAATCGAAACTCAAAAGCACTTGCTCCATTTATTTAAAAAGTACAACAACAAGTATGCTGTCACCCCTATACCTGATTAATTGAGGTATTGTAAAAACTTCACGTATCTACGGTGCTCGATTAGTCTGAAACAATAATAACACTGAAACCATATTTTCCGCCGTCTTCTAAAACTGCTTTAACTTGTCTAGCATACTAAACTATGTGACACTGAGAAATCAATTTAATAGTGGCAAGTGTTCTAACTAGCAACTAGCAAAAACAAAACAACAACAAAAAAAAAAGAAAAGAAACAAAATAAGCAAGGTCCTTTTGACTTACCTGCATCTGTAAAGTTCAAATGAAAAACGCTTGTACGTGCCGTTACGCTTTTCTGTCGCAGTTGCAGTTTCTTTTCGCTTATGACCTTAGGATGGACGTCTCAACGCTTTGTTTAGATATATGGTGTTTTTGACAAAAATAAAATTCAAACACGAATTTTACAATTAGAAAGCACAGCACAATTGTCTTTTTCTTTTTTTTATTTCCTCAGAAGAGAACGAGTTCAACGTAGTACTCAACAAAACTGTACGAACAACTGGAGTATTGGGGCAAAGGCTTATCAGTTATTTTCCTTTCTGCTTTAGACTTGGTGTAAAGATAGATACGCGATTTTGATATGTGTACAAACGCAAAAGATACTTTATGTTATCGCACTTTATAGCTTTTTTGTTTTCTTTTTTTTACTTCTTCCACTGATTAGAGTTACAAAATTAAATTTTTAAATTGTTCAGATAATTGATCCAGAATATCTTTCTTGTAGATGGCAGTGAGTTTTTAGCGGAGTTCAAAATAGGACACTTACAAGATGCCAATTATCCTTGTAACAATTGATTTTATTTTGTTTTGGAGTTCGTTGAATCCTCCTTGGTGGATGAAAACTCAAAGAAATTATAAAACAAAAATCCAAAAATAATAAACATACAACCGCTGGTGTTCGCGGTTCGATTAAGACTCGCTCCCGAGTGTAGTCGGTGTCTACTATTCTCGTCGAAGTCACGCGAATAACAAAACTTCTCTCGCAACCAAGAGGGTGCTTTATTTAGCTTCTTTAGGACTACCACTACGACAATGATGACGAATGGCGTGTAGAGTGGTGTATTCTAACACGATATGTACTCTTATGTGGTGGTACTCAGCACGATTTAATATTTTATATTCTGTTCTGGTCTTTGGTTGCGTTTGTGTTTGACTGCTTTGGCTGCACCGTGCAATGTAATCTTTTCAATAAGAGCGGTGTAAGAATAAAATTACTTTTACTAGCACTGGTACTGGGTGTATTTATCTTCAAGCGATTATCCATGCATAGTCATGGAGATTATAGCAAATTCCAAAAATTGTTGATTCTGTTGGCTTGTCTCTTCTACTCTGCGAATAGCTTTCAAATTATACGGGCTAGTTCTAATTCACTCAAAAGAGCTTTTACTCTTCGTGTATGACTAAGTAGCTCTAGTACGTCCACACTTGTTTGGGGAGTTATTTTCCTGTACTGAATCGCGCACTGATCGCGATTGGTAGACTGAACATGTCTGAGAGAGTTTCAAATACTTTTATACTTAAGGATGACAATATGATTGAAGGTGAGAGATGCTGGCTGACTGTCGGGTTGGCTTGCTTAGCAATAGAAGAAGCAAGGTATAGAGCGTAATTTCATTGTGTCAGGACATGGAACGTGGATGCGGGTTATTGTTTTTGTGAGGCACATAATGAATACTAATTTTGTGATGCGGTTTTGCAAATGATCAATTTATGGCTATTGTTCATTCTTACATACATATATATGCCTTATTTCGTTCCAACTATTGGAAACATACACATCTTCTATGTATGAATATAGGTGTGTATGTAAATTTACTTTTGAAGACATACTTATATATGTGTTTTTTTTTGCCGATATCGGAAAACTTTGTATTTTTTTATTTTGCATCTCGGAAAGGACAGAGTAACTACTGTTGGAGATTCCATTGCCAAGTTGATTGGAACACATCCAATTATGCCACAGCGATGGGCATCTAACTTCGATGTTATTCAACTGTCGGATACGCATTTCTGACGGTATAGTGTTAGATTGTGAATAATTAAAAAATGACACCGATTTCATTTATCATTTATTTGGTTTATAGTGTTTTTGTTTTATATACACACTTACATAGGCATTAAGCCATACACAAATCTAAAGGGAAAAAAACACTTTTACATATATTAGACTGATATAGAAGCTGGCACCGAGAAATTAATATTAAGAGTAATCAACATCAAGGGATATGACAAGCTGGTAGAACAAACAAAATACAGGGTCCACAAAAATATGAATATGAAAAATTACGTATCTCTTTACAGATGCCAGTGCAAGGTGCTGTTATGGAGTCATATGCTCAGATGATGGTGGAATAATTCGATTGATAAATTGACACATCATGAGATTACAATTCTATTGTTACCTCTAACTGCATGGTAACATTGAATGCTACAAGGAAATTGACAACAATACTCAACCAACAATACACCCATTCTTTCTGATTCATTTATGTAAACAGAAGTCGGCATTCTATGTTTCCTGTCCACATACTGACATTATGGTCGAACACAGTTGTTGTGGTTATCTTGCCGGCATTACCAATTGCATTTTTTAGTTACTCATACCTACCACCACACCTAATTAATTCACGGTGTTTACAACCGCCTTGTGTATACAATTAATCGATGCAAATCCTTTGGTCGCAGTCATTGCCACGCAGAAAAAAAAAACTGAATGCCACACTAGATGTGCGAATTCCGTCAAGTCATCTGGGTACAGCCATTCATTAAATATCCAAGTAATGAAATATTTGCACGTGCATACAGCAGTTTTGTTAAATATCGATACATGTAAACAAAGTTCTTAACCTTTCTTAACATTCACTTTACTTTGGAAACACAATAACGGCACACAAATGACGACCCAAAACCCTTATGTCAGACAAACTAACCACATGACAAATAAAAATGTGACTGAATTATGTTCTGAAATAGCTAGTCAACTGGGTTGTTCGGGAAAATAAAACCTGATGTTTGAGGGTGGCACTTGTTTGGGCGCAGCATGAAATGCAATGAAAATCAACCCCAAACCTTAACCATTTTCAGGTGTACTACGTATCGACCCGTTTACAGAATGGGAAGCAATCGCGCTGGACTAGCTTTAGATTTCTGCTTCGTGTGTATTTTAACTGACTGTTACTTTGTTTTTTAGGCAAATGGTTAATGTTGCCACACCTTACCAAGCCAGCAAAGTGAGTCGCTTTTATTTTCAAATATCTAAGTTAAATACATTTTGTTTGCTACTACGGCATATGTTGAATACAATAAACAAAATAATCAAAACAATTCATTGTTCTTTATAAGCAGGCTTCACATATAGACTTCACATGTTCGTATTTCAAAAAAAGATATGTATGCTATCAGGGGGCATTTTTGTTTCTCCAATATCCAATAACTATTGTGCAACCTGAGACAGGTTCTATATTCTACATACTCGTTTATGCAAATTCTTGACATAGCCTGTCGGAGATTACAAATAAAATAAATTTATTATGAAAATTTCAACCGAATTAGGAAAACTTACATCTCAATTACACTTAATGCGTTTCTACCTTTTGGAATACTAATCAATGTTAAACCTTTGAAGTAAAATTACGAAGCACCTGCCAAAAGCTAGAAAATGTGTCTGAGTTACGAACGCATATTTGTGTGAGCTTTGTAGAATCAGACACATACTAGTCAGCTAGCCAACTGTCATGTCTGCCCCATGGCTGATGTCAAGTCGACATCCATACGAAACTGTCTAATTATATGCATATGGTCTGTCGGAAAATGATAATAAATTCACAAAACGGATATACCAAGTGACCATGGGATGAGTTAGAAAACTGCGTGTCTCAAAAATGGTTGCTACATTTCGTCCATGTGCCTGATGTTAGGGAAGTAAATACGTCATGTGAGTAATTAGAACTATAGGAGTATACAAGCTCAAATTGTTTGTAGGAAGAAACTTACGATGGAATTTAAATATATGATGTACATATGTATAATTTAGCACGTTGCCTGGTTCTTTCTAGCTCTTCCTGTTGGCCACCTACGTAGAATTAGTTGCCCGTTCATTACTATTCATACAAATGATATAAATTGTTCATATTTCTCGTATTTCAAGTTTGGCCGCCAGGTCTTCTATTGTCGGATACTTCGTCATGTATGGAAATCTTGCCAATTGATATTTACTACCTGCAAGTCATATTGGGGTTTAACCACTCACAGAGCAATGCATCACCATCGATTTCGTTGAAATTGGGCATTAAATAACTTTGATAGGTGAATGGGCTCGAACGACCAAAATCATGCTCTACAAAACTCTTGTTTTGCCAGTCCTGCGCTATGGAGCCGATAAGCAAAACTGCAGAGCTGATTCTTGGTACTGTAGCAGGCAATGCAAGAAATACAAACACATTTCTAAGAAATAGGAACAAATTTGTAAAGGAACCGGATAGAAATAAGAGAAGGGAGTCATTCGATTGTGAGCACTCACTGAAGCAAGTTGAATAAATAAATATTTTAAATCGTGCATTTTTGCAAAGAAAAATTCTGCGTCGGATATATGGTCCCTCTGTGAACTCTACGAGCTGTACCAGAACATGTATGTAGTCCGGAAGGCAAAAATCTGCACTAGCTCGGCCACATCGACATCGAGCCTATGCAACAACGCTCCAACAAATAAGGTCTTCGAATCTGAGCCTTCTGGTTCGAGGAGGAAAGAAAGACCGAACCTCCAGTATAAAGCCCAGGTAATCGCGGATGCGAGTCTTGATGACTGAAAACAGCGTTACTAAAATTGCGAGGGGAACCGCTGGAGCCGAATTATATTCTGGAAAAGAATGACCGAAATAATTTGTTTCAACTTTGAGGTGAGAGAGACATTAATTAGTTCTTGCCAAACTCATGTGCCATGCCATGACACAACGCTCAGAAAATTGAATCAACATTTATCGAAACAGGATGCTTGACGTATGAAGTAATATGCCATTCATACTTTCTTTTGCTCATATAAAGCGGTAACCCAAGGCATCTATTTGACTGACGTCTTTGGTTAAACCTTAAACGTATCGAATGGCTTTTGATGCGTGTGACTCGAAAACGAGACCTTGTGGGTAAAAATCAACTCGATAAAACCCTTGAAATTGTGTTTTTTTCATTAGCTTTAAAGAATAATTTGGAATAATGTATGTAAAATAATGTTTCTATGCGGTTTTAGGCCAATCCTGGCCAGAATTTATCACTTCTAGGAAACCTAATACTTATTTTCCCAGTGAAGCCTATCCAATCATCCTTGAAAGATATTATTCTGATGAAGAGAATTGCATCTTCTTTCAACCATAGTCTACATAGAATGCAATCTGTATTCTCCACAGTTCTATTCGGTATAAAATTTAGACTCAGCAGCACATACTTTCGGTTTTCGAAAGTCAATGATTTTGCATATCTTTCATTATTATCGTAAAAGCAGTCGTTCGTCCTACGACAATGGTGCAAGAATATAAAGTATCCTCGATATCACTGACACTGACTTTCTCCACCCGTGATATCACGGCGCGTATTGTGTGAAGTGAACTTGGTGACTAAAGGTTAGTTCATCAAATAAATCAATTCAAGAATCTGTAATAATAGGGCTAAAAGGGATTGTCAATCAATACATTTCTTACACATTCAAATATTTTATCCAAGTTTGACCAACTACTTAAAGAAAATATATGTATAAAGAACTGCAACGATTACTACATCACTTCATGACTAATGCTTCAAGTTCATTGTTCCAGATGAATATCTGAAGCACAAATAGTGTAATAAATGCATAAAGCTTAAATAATATGTTAGAGGTCAGTAGACTCATTCAGTTTTCTACGAAATCTCTTACAATACATTCACGTACGTACAATGTGCAGATCAGTTGCTCGATACGAACGTGCCAATTTAGCACGCATCTCTCTGGTTCTGGATCAACTTTCTTTCAAACAAAAAGTATATGCATACGTATCTACACATCCTCAATTCAACAACCGAAAAGCTGTGGTATACCACATTAATGACTCACTGTGAACGTGTGCCAGACTGTCGGTTTAGTGCGTCATAGTGGCCGTGCAAGACCATAGTGATCCAGCCCCAAAGCACCAAAAACGAGAACAGCACGAGTCAGCAACCATGTGTATGTTTTTCTGTAGATACACATTTATGGTGACTTTTGCCGGTACATAACTTCCTCGATCTTAGGTTATCACATTAATTGAATTGGACGTAAGGAATACTCGAATGATGAATTGCCAGATTATGAACAATTGTTTGCAAACATTTTAACGGGTGTATCTCAGGCATGTTGACTCAGAAATTTGTTTGAAGCTCTCAGTGACACACGCAATGTCGCGCTGTTATGCTGCTTTTTTCGATTGCAATATTCCCAGAAAGTCTCGTATTTTATACTAATTTGATAAGAGTGGAAAATGCTGACGTAAATAAAGGATCAGACGATGTAGGAAGTAATTGGAGTCTGGTACAACGTTGTTTTTTTACTAAGAAGCCTTCAGTCACGAAACGCAGTATCCACATTTTAATCAAAGGGTTCCCTACACAGGTTCCCTATCTAGGTTCGATTCCTGGTATGACAGAAATACTTTTCACGGCCCCACCTCTTTCGAGTCACTGATAATGCTCAAAGAGTATAACTGTCTAGAAAAAGCTTTGAAATAACTCGGTATAAAACTGTAGGTCCCTTCCACTCGTGATACAAGATAGACAATAGCACGCACAACACCAGTGGTTGCTGAGAAACTAAGCCCTGGCCCTCTGCGGGCTGTAGCGCCACCCATATTATTATTATTATATCATAAGTAAAGTCATATACACATATATCTACAGAAGCAAGATTGCATGAATATGAAATTGTGCAACCTCTCTTTGTTGGCAAACTTTTCGGACCAAGTTAAACAAATGGCCAACTTGTAAGGGTGTGCGCTTTTGAAGGAACAAAACCATACAGCTATAGTACATTAAGAATGTCCTAGTCTCTAGTCAATGGACTTGCTGTGCTATATATATGGATGTGTATCCAAATGTCTTAGTTTGGCGTTTCACCATTGCCTGTGGTTTTGTAGTTTTTTCCATCCGTGCGGTGACAAACAAACGAAAATGTCAGTGCGTATTCCAATATAGACAGGTTACAGGTTATAACATATACAGGCATTTTTTCAATATTTTGTTTGACTTTTTCTTGCAGAAGAAATAGAGGAGGGAGTCAAGAGCAGTTCCGTAGGGTACTCCAGCTTTAAAGGATTTGGATGACATATTCCTTGAACTGAAATATTTTAAGCATTTACCGGTCCTAACTTAATTAACTGGGAAGCAACTTTTCGTGCATTTTTTTCTCTAAACACTTCATTTGGCCCTTTAATTTTAGATTTTAATTTTAGATTGTAGCCATTGCATGTATAATCTTATTCCGTATTCGTCTTATTTTGAGTCCCATATAAAAATATTCACTCAAATGTAGGTTGTTTATCAAAAGTCCAGTTATTTCCCATAACTGCTTGTAGATTTAGCATACCCTAAAAACTACAAACAAACTTTCAGCATAGCCAAAATCGTCTTACTCTTCACATCGGCCAGCCCTGATGACGTGTAAACACAATAATAATGGTGATGTTGTTGCTGTCTTCGATTCAGCCTCATTCTAGGATCTTCACCTTACACTTGCGCAAATTTGTAAAGAGTGTTGACCTCCAATATCCCTGGCATCGGTCCCGGCCCCGACAAGGCGGTGTAAGACACACTTCATGAAAGTGAAGGCAATTGTAATTCACAGCACATCAGCGAACGCTGTTGCGAGAAATTGATTGTTCCGAATTTTGCGACGCGGGAGGTGTGGGTGCAAACGTATAAGATTCGCGTTTATTTGAGTACACGGCTGAGAATATTTTTCTCAAGTGTTCACTGGAGATCTGTTGGCGGCTTTAATATTTATTTTTTATTTTCAAGCAGTTCGTGTATGAAATTCTTTTTATGTACATGTACGGTTATTCTGTGCTTCTCTATTCCTGTGGTGTGCATGAGACTGTCTGACGAGCCACCGCGTACCGTACAGTGCAAAACGAAATGGTATTACATACTCGTACAAACGCTTGTGAGCCTCATTTGTGTATATTAGCCATATATGCAGCAGTGTTTCTTTATTTCGCTGAGACGACAGGTCGCACGCCCTTTTGAAATATTTACCTAGCAAACAGTACTTTAGTATCACAGAGAGTGAACTTGAACACAATCGATACAATCAAATGTTCTTTGTTTGCTTAACATGCCTTTTCGTATTAAGTTAAACCAAAAAGTACAGGCTGGGAAAACCAACTGGTGGTTGCATACTGGGAGCATTCATAAGAAAACATCTAAACTGATGAAATTACTTGCTTTTTGGAAACTTCAAAAGAAAGGACACAGTATGATAAACGTTAATCTGTTCAAAACTATTCGATTTTGAGATTTACATAAATTTTATTGGAAATGGGAATCATCACGTTGTTACACATATGTATGTATAAGTGCAGGTGCGGCTTGAATCGATTGCGTTTCTTGTTCTGTCGTTTAGATGAAATTTATTTTACTTATTTCGATGGTATAGAAAGTCATCATAGATTTACAATCAATTACACGCTTTAGAATTTTTTTCATGGAATTACTGATTCAGTTCAATTAAGGAAGAAATGCTTATTCATGAATTGATGCATCATCATGAAAATTATCACTTAAAGCCAAAATGATCAATACATTCTCGGGTACATGTGGATGCATGCTTCATTATATTAGAAATTTACTATTTCTTCTACCACATGTGTAATCCGTAATTTTGCTTACAGAGACTCTTTAAATAATCCGGGACAAAATGTGATTCGCAATGTAACTTTTGCTTTTGCTTTGACTTTTGCTGTGTTGTCCCACTGGAAGAGTCAGTGTATTTTTGTTTTAAATTAAATTAACCAAATGAGAATGACCATTAGTTAAATCAGTTAGATTTAAATCCAATTAAATGCATTATTATATCCTTTTCAAAATTTATTTTTTCAGGTTAAAGCAAGCTTTTGTGCATATCATTGACCAGCCTTTCACCCATATTCAGATACGAATCTCGAATGAATCAAAATTCTAAATTTGTTCTTCTCGAATATTTTTAAACTCAGTCACTTTACGCTTGGACATGAGATTTATATTAAACTCAAGAAAACCAGAAAAGAAAATGCATGCAGAAACAGAATTCAAACAGAAATCTGTTTAAGGATCAGAACACATAACTCGGATCACCGAGCAACAACCCTTCATGAAGGAATGAGGAAGTCTCATCGAAGAATTTTAATGCAAATCAAATAATAACAAACAATATCATTTATTCCAGTCACATTCGGCTGCCAAAAAAACTTCTCCAATCCCCGGCTGTAGTAAATGGGCCGTAATTTCGGCGACACGCTCTGAGTTATGCGAGTTGCTCAGAACTGCATGACAATGCAGCTGCGGTCGAACACAATAACGGGCATAACAAGACGCATTAACCACATATAAAATCATTCAGTTTTGTCTAATATCAGTGAGTCACAAGCTCATTCCTCCAGGCTGCCCATCATTTTGGGCAATCAATTCTCTCTCTCTTTTTCTGGGAGTAGAAAAAGAGTGAACTTTTTACTCATTGTCAATAATTCCGAATTCTGATCACGAAGTCCAGTGGACTGAAATATGATGTTTGAGCACGTTATGAAATTATTTCGACTGTGAATCATATTTTAATGGTTTTGTCGCAAAATCCATAGATGAAGATCTTTAACATTAATGTCTTCTGAATTTCTTTTGTTTGTTATCGAAAAACTGGCGAAAAAAGTGTCCACAAGTTGGAAAGGATCAAACAGCAAGATTTGCATATAAAGATGACATTACAATCCCATTTATATCCGATATGCTTGTGGGTACAACTTCAACCTAAAACACTTCACACGTAAGCAAACAAGTACTGATACGTGCAAATATTGACTTAAGTTGTGGTCACTGTTAAGTGAGGATTATTCCTTATGTGTCTATTCAAAACATTGATCCACACCTCTCCTTTTGCTTGTGGAAGGCAAGAACCTTTTTATGTCGCGTTAGAGATCCTATCAAAGGATTTGAGTTTGTGTCTCACAAAGAAAAGAGTGATCACTTATGAGCCATAACTATGCGGTACCTACTGTAGAGACAACCACAGATAAATTTAGCCTACCAAGAATATTGCACACATTTTTTCCCTTAGTTCTCAATTAAATAATTTGCGTATCACATCATCACTATGTAAGGCAGTGACACCTGTTGTCTGATACTTATACGAAGCCCACCAGTAATCCACATTTATCCAATATTATATGTAGCTTACCTTGCATACTCTTAGTCATCATTTCCATGCACACCTGAAATCCTTTCAGTGCAAATCATCCGTGTTTGTATTTTAAACGGGAAACAAAACCACGAACAAAGAGTCCAGTATTCACCGAAACTTATTACTCTTCCAATTAACCCATCAGACCATTAAACCCCCACAGCAGTGTTTCGTTTCCATGAAAGTGAACGCAATGAATCAATATCAGCCATAAGTAAACAAAAAGTTTAAGGATTTTGAGCACGCCGTCGTTCGCCTACCGCGAAAGTTATTGGCGTCGAAGCGTATCGGTGATTTTCTGGACGAATAAAAGATTTCATGTCTGCTACCTATGGTGTGGGTAGGAAACAAATGATGCATTTCTGAAAAGTGTTCTCTGAAGCACCTAAGCTGGGTTCTCCACTGACGGCGACGGCTGTTTTTAATGTTAACAAAGAATGAACTGTCAAAACTGCAAATCATCCCCGTTTCAGAAGTCATGAATGATTCTGGTTGCATGCATTAGGTCACTTACCTTCGGTATAATATTTGATGGATGTCCAGGTGATGCTTTCTTTGCCTGGGTGCGTCAGAGCGTATGTAGTACTATGTATATCGAAATTCTTGTTGGAACTGGTTTGCATTTTATCTATACTCTCGAATCATTACAGGGATTACATGCTATTTCTGAAATTAATAATTATATTCTATCACAAAAAAAGTGATTCTGTAGTGGGTACGTTTCGCGCATTATGAGCAGATTATTGTCGACATAATCGGTCATCTGAGCGTAGTACAGACAAAAGTACGAAGTAAGACTGTTTGAGATACATATCTTACGGCCCGCCCCATCGGTCATCGCCGAAATGCACGCTCTGTAGAAAATAAGCCTGTTGTGTATGTTAAAGTTATGAGGAAGATATAAATCGATCAATTATATCATCTCTCAATACAATTAAAAATTTAAACCTATCACTGATGTTGAAATGTCATCGAAAATCAGAATAGTGCAAAAACTCCCGTGGAGGAAATATAAATGTTATATTCCATTCATAATGGCAAGATACATGCAATATGTTGAAATAAAAATTACCACATATGTGTTCGATTGAAATTCACTTTCGGAACCAAAAATGGATGACTATGTACTTCATTTCGCACGCAGGGGACGTTAAGAAAATTTAAAATATCTCTGTTTATTGTTCGTAAGGTTTTCATATCGGTCAGAAATTTATTAGTGACTAATGTTAAACGAAAAACGCTTTTCCGTGAAGTGATAATATGTTTGTACTGTTCAATCTTCACCAGTAATTTCATTGGCATAAACAAATTCTCAGTCATGATAACATACAAAATATTCTTACTTTCCATCATGTAGCCTCCATTACTTGTCTGTGAGTGACGTTGTGACCAAGACTTTATAAAGAAAACAATTGCATATAAATTTTGGGTCATCAATTGCTCCGAAATTAGTCAGCAAAATCATAAAAAAATTTGAATTGCTTGAAAGCCATTAGTCAGAGTGCGATCTTGCTGTCCACGCGGACAATTGTTAAGATCGATCGATGTTACGGACCAATTAATGAAAGACAATGCATACTCAGTAATTATATGAATATAAATAAGCAAAATTTTGTAAATATATTCAACTCCAAACGATAAATGTGGGTGGTTCATGTTGGCATTTAGTCACAGGAGCAGCCTGGTTGGTTTGTAGGCTGCATTCATCTATGCAATTCGACTCACGCACTATTACAGAACAGCACAGCGAGTTTATTGGTAAAAGTGCTGCCATCAATTTCCTACTTATTCCCTCGTCTTCCACTGTTTTGACGTTTCCCCATTTGTGGAAAGCCATGGTGATGAATAAAATTAATGTGACACCTGACGCCGTTTGATAGTCTTCTTGTCTCCAACTAAAGTGTTGTAAATTTACTTGAAGTGCTGAAGAGTCTAGTCAGCGACGAGGATGCGACTTGAATGCGAGCAGTACTTCACATTAAGACAGGACTACTAGTTCTTAGGAAGGCCTAAGTTGTACCGCTATATATGAGTATGTGAGCGTTGGCAAAAAGGAAGACCAAACAGAAAAAAACGGAAACTTTAAGGGAGAAGTCAATTTACTGTTACTTCAATATGACTGCATTAAATGACTAATCTAGTGAAGTGTACTGAATGACAATGAAATCGACAGCTCATCAGAGTTATTGCTTTGAAGCTGCTACAAAAAATCATGTGTCAGCACGCACATTTCAATGAATTAAAAAAATCTCTCTCCTAGACATTAAGTTTTGAGGCCTTCTCATTGGAATTTAAAAGGATTTTTTGTTTTCTTGCAACCTGAAGATCGACAGAATAATAAATGTTCTGCAAAGGAATAACATATGTACATTGTATGGATACCTCTAATTTCTACGAGCTGTTAAATCAGAAGACATTGTTGGATTGCTTACCCATGTAAATACATAAGTATGGATTTTGTATTTCATAAGTGCGTTTGGAATAGTATATTATGTACATGTATGTTTTTTAGTAATGATCAAAATGTGTAATTGATTGTGTTATACAGTTAATGTTATTTGAAATACATATATGCTATGTTAAAAGCCGAGAAAGTTAAAGCCGCAGAGAAGTTTATCCGGTCGACGAATACGAAGTATGCCAAACTGAAATACAGAGAGATCATCAGCAATATTCATGTCTAGAGCCATCAGTTTTTCAGCGGCAAGAGGATGCCAGGCGCCGAATGTGCAAGCGGAATTCATCTAAAATATACGTCTTCAGAGATCGCAATATATAAATTGGGATATTTCTTGCACTTACCTCTTTACTGTAGTAATGGCAGCGTCCATTTAATCTTGTCGAAGGGATGTACTCAATAAAGTCGATATGTGGGCAGTGCGGTAGCAAGAGTGATAGGCCTAAAAAATATACATATATTGACAAAACATTTTTGAATGTGGTTACTTGCGAGGCATACGGTTTGAATTATATTTTTTAAGGAAAAACCAAATTTTAAGCAGAAATCAAATACAATATAGATAGCCGACTTCACAGCTTATTGTCCCCGTGTCCACTGACGAATTTGACGGATAATCACAAATTTAACTGTCAACAAATTTGTCCGTCAAATCACGAAACACCGAACATAATTTCATATTTACGCACATGACTTGTGTGATGACAGTGCACTATGAAAATGCTATTCTATGATTGCTTCGTTGAATTGTTATAAAAAATGATCCCATGTACAAGTAGCCTATCGCTACAGTACTTATTTGCTGGCTAGAAATATACATATATGTGTATATATACGAACACATTGAAATTGTACCTTACATTTTTATTCAATATTTGTTTTCTTTTGAGAGTGCAAGTCACACTACCACTAACCACTGAATGTAATGCGGCTAGGAATCAAAGGCTTTTGTATGTTAAATGTATAAAAGAAAAACACAAACTTCCTATTCTATGCTTATGTCAATTAAATGACGTTAGGAATGATGTCAAGAGAGGTTTTGCAACGTGTTTAAGACCGATATTTCGTCTTTAGGTTCGCGAATGAAACTGTTTCGCTGCTAAATTCTATGTTAGGGATGCTGTGGATAATACAAAAATCAGGCTCGCTACAGCAGACAGGTTATTGGAGTATCCATGTAGTTGCATCAATCGCCATTGTTGAAACTTTAGGCAAAGCCTCACAAGGCTTAATAGAATCTATTTTTCGAGGATTGGCGGTTCTCCAAAGAGATGTCTTGGTTTATTACAAATTTACATACCAATAAATCCAGAACTTGGTGGATTCTTTCGAATAGGCTTTCCTGAAAATGTTTGCAGTCCCTGCCATAAGCGCCATATAGAATGAGGATCAATCAAGTATGCCCTGGACTTTGGATATCGCCGACGGTATATTTCGTAGTTCGTAAATAAGTCATAATCAGCATTCGTAAGCCAATCACCAAGAGTTCCATTGTATTTTCCTGGATCCCATGCTGCTATCGTAACATTTTGAAAAATTCTCGCTCTGGTAAAATTAAATTCAGCTTTTGTGACAACCTTAAATAGAAATAGCAAATAAGAAGTAATCATTGGGAAAAATATGAATATTTTAAGACTCACTTGAGAGTTTACAACTCGAATTGTTGTTTTACTGCCAACATCGACTTCGTATCCTCTAGTAGGAGCGTGATTGAATCGCATTACAATATCGTGACTATCTAAAACACGGGCAAGGAAAACGAATATCTCTGACCACCGACACAAAGTACAAACAGTTGAGACTTTCAGAAAACTTACCAATAAATCTCCCCAACTTTGAGCCCGCCATCGATCCAGAGCTTGACACGATGGCACAAGTTTTAATGTTTTTCACATCACGAAATATTTTTTTCTTTGGAAAGAGTTTTCCAAATTCCAATCTATTGAATGGCGGATCTCTTCGCCGTAAGACCCTTACTCCGGCTTCAAGAACCAAGCAACTTGATGGGTAGTACTGTTCCTCAAAGCTAGTTCCAAACATAGGTTTGTACTCCACATTGTAGTAGTTTGTTTCGTTAAGCGATTCCCCCATAGATTTTTCGAGAGTGCGAATGATTCTTGTTCGAAATGCTATTGTCTTGTTGTGGCATCCTTCGGCGTACTTATCATGACACATATACAATTTGGGATCCAATGTAAGCTTAGTATTTTTTGACAGAGCAAAGCGAGGGTGTGGCGATAGTTTAGTGCGATTAACAGCAGGCTTTTCTTTACTTTCGACAATAAATTTTTCATTGGGATTCCAGCGTACATGGAAAACGCTGCGACGATTCCGTCTGGAATCTGCGAAAGAAGGTATTCAAATCGAGATATAATCAAATCATGAAGAGTGTATTTAGGTGCTATAACGAGGGTTGCTTCGTAAGTAGCAAACATTCGTTGAATTCGTTTGGATATAGCTTTTAGCTTATGAATTTTTAAGATGCAATTGTTTGTGATAGAGGAAAATGTATTTCAAACCAAAAATATATTCCAAGAAAGATTTTCAAGATTCAAGAAAATATTGTTTTTATCATGCGCCCTATAATTAATTATTCCATTGCATGCCAAAAATTGTATGTATTTTATTACTAGCTGTTTGCAACCTTGGCCAAACACTCAATTTTTGATTCCAAATTCAGGAGAATATTATTTTATTCCCCAAAGGAGTGAATTCTTTCCTAATGACCTCACCTAATGAACTAATTGCTCTATTCTAAATCACATTTAATTATGCGTTGATAAGCCATGAAATGATTATTATATGCTTGATCAGGTTTTGTGAAACATGTGATTAGACAAGACGAATTTATCTTTCTGTTGATTTTGAAAATTCAAATATTTCACATACTCACCACTCCGAAATGCATTAGATTCTCTGAAATTCCCCACACGACTAGGTTGTGATACCGAATATACGGAAATCGTATCTGTAACTGTTGCATAGCGCTCAGGCGCGTGTGGTATTAACAACTTTTTAGTTAGCTGGCCTGCAGTTGCAACCGACGAAAGGCTAGACACTATCACAACAAACAGCACCTGATACGATACGAACACAGAAATTCGCCAGACACCCCCATTGAAAGGCATTCTTAAGAACACTTCTCACTAAATACACACTTGTGAGCACACACGCGCATATTATGCGTCTCCCCTCCAGATATAATTTTAAATATATGTTATGGAACTAAGTCACTGCTCTGACGTGTACACTTTTCCTTTCGACGGTCGACTCGCTTCTGATTCTGGTTTTCGCATCACACCTGCCAAGGGATGATTTTTAGTTAGCTTAACTCAGGATGTTAATTGCCAACGAAAGCTCCACTTGCCTAAGAGCTTTCAAATGAAAGGAAAAGTTTCTCGACTCGTTGATGGGGCCGTGCCATGTCGAATATGCCTTGCAACTCCGATACCTCAGATGGGGTTGATGATGGGGATGATTACGACGGTATCATGATAATGATATAAAGTAAGCAACCATCCCTTAGTGGGGACTTGGGGATGTAAGACATGTTATTACGTTACACCTGAGGAATTTCATTCGAATTGCCAACTGTGTGCATATTAAGAGCGATTGAAATTTGGCTTGATTTAGGCATTTTCCTTCTGTTCCCCCAATACGTATATCTATAGGTACCTACGTACATACATATGTATATATGTAGAACTTCCTTTATTGGAGGTAATTGAAACTTATCTCTCTTGTCTCTGGAAACAATATAATCAAAAGCGGCAGCAGCGGTGGTAGCACACAACTTCTTTGTAGTGGTTGTTCCTCATTTTTTCAGCCCTCCCTCTCCCGCTATCCCTTGTCACTGTCATAACCCCTCCCAAACGGTTTATTTTGAGTGAATAAATTATGGCCTGAAGCACACTTTACGTGCTCCTAAGTTATTTTTGAGCTCTGTAGGTATTTTGAGGCATTGCCCCGTGCTCAGTGGGGGCATGAGAATGAGAACTCGCAGCGGATTAATTATTTGTGAATAATTACTGCGGACAATATAAGCAAACTATCCGTATCCGTACTGGTTGTATCCTGGCCCGGTTGAAATGACTTAATTATGTGTTTATCTAATTTTGTCGACTTTTATTCTGCAATATTCTCATTGTGTTGCATTCGTGTACGTTCGTTTTGCATTCACCTCATTAGGTATGCTAAATGGAGGATGGTTTTGGTTTTGGTTCCTATTTTGGTCAGGACACACATTGGAATTGGATTGATTGTAGAGGTAGGTATACAAATGCCGGTATAATGCAAATTTTTCTTGGCGCACCTACCTATTTATGTTTTATTATAAAAATTAGGTAATTTTCAATTATAAGCGTCGCTGTATGAGTATAGAGAGACATTCTGGATGCTGCGTCTTTTAGTGGTTGGATATGTGGATAAACGTACTTGTTGGCAATGGCAGATTACAGCTTAATGCATTTGGAAAGCAAGAACATAGTGGAGATTTTACAGTAATTGATGCTAATGATGCGGAAAACGAAGGGTTATTTACTTATTAGCTTACCTAATTTATTGGTATGACATTTGTATTTGCGAATAAATAAAAAAATATAGCGAATAGGTAGATGTGGGTATGTATATACAAGATTTTCGAGGATTATCGTGTTCTTACAAGTCTCAGTATCATATACATATACAGTTTCTCAGTATCATATACAGTACAAACTCGATTTACGCAACCCTCGATTTAACACTAAGGTCGGCACACTTCTTGACTCTATAAATGCAACTTTTCAAAAATGTAACCTCGATTAGTGCAACTTCTTGTATTTATTCCTGTTTTTTATTTGTCTAATCTCCCTTTAGTTCCTGTCGTAATTTTACAGTTGGACTTCTTGAATCCGGACATGTTTGTCAACACATACCCACTTGTACTTAAATATTTATCTCTCTTCAATTGATTGGGTTGACCATTGATTGCATAGGTTTTATTTTATTTCATTATATTAACTTTTGTATGTATATGTTTTCGGTTCCCGATTTTGCAAAAAAATGTGTTCAACAATAACGATTTGTTTCATTGCCATTTTGACATTCTCTCTATAGCCAACTGGCGGTTATTGCAGCTGCCTTAATTTCTGTTAGTTGCGCAAATCGAGTATGTCTATACATATAAGAGCCCCATATCGTAAGCGGTGTATTGGACATTATTAAAGTGTTTGCTATATCGTAATATAAAATAAAAATACTCGTATGTTTAAACAGCTCATAAAAGCATTTATTCCAGGTTCGTGTCATACTAAAATGTATAGTATCAAAGTACCTGCACATCAAAGCAGACATACCTACGCAGGTGCGGCTTAGTTTATAGACTCACAATTTAGACGGAGCAGGCAGATATAGACGGTTTTTCTCCCCTCAAATTATAACCGGTTATATTAAAATATAAGCCTACGAGGGAACAGCCCCTAAAAATAAACCATTTTACATCTTACTTCTTTTAAGGACAGAATAACCGGGGTGCGTTCGAATTATGGCACCGGTATTAATATCTGTTGTTACAACAATAGCCAATAGTGGAACAGTAAAATAATTTTCGATAGCTTGCATCCGCAATAACGAGAATGTTCAAATAAAAACCATTTGTTTATCTTTAATTTTTTCTAACGTTTTAATGCTCTTGAATTCAAACCAACACGTACATTATTTTTCTTATGATGTATAATTTCATTACAGTATCATTCTATACCATAATTTTCACTTTTTTCATGTTTTACTTATGTCATCTTTATATGTACCTCAATAAATGTATTCATTTTATATTTATCTTAAATGTATATCAATATATTTTCTTCATCTATTTTCTGTTTTTGTAACTAAATAATTGTTTTGTATTCATTTAATAATTTATTAATAATCCAACTCCTTGTTTTTTCTTGTTATCTAAATGAAATGACGTTTTTTCGTTAATACTAAGTGTTTCATGCTTTCAATTTTATTTAAATGATAGATGTGTGTTAATTTTTTTGTATGGGAGTTATTTTTTCTTCATTCACACCGTACACAAACATTATGGTTTATTATTTTCGCTTTGTTTTTAGTTTTTGTAGTTTTCATTTGTTTGTTTTTAAATATATGTATATATGACTTTAACGAAGTATCATCCATACAATTTCGCAGGCACACTATTATTTGTTATTAAACAATTTATATCATTTGGGCGTTTGTAAATGACGGTTTTGAATTGTTTCTCTTTTAAGAATTAATTCAGTTAGTTAATAAGTGTTCGTGATGTATATGGCTTTTGTTTCTATTTCTTCTTGAGAATTAATATTCAATGAATCCTTTCTTTAAATGTTATAAAATGTTCCTTGTCCCTTTTTCTTGATTCAATGTTTTCTTGTCTTATATATTTTTTTTTTTGGATTTTGTATAAAAGTTGTATTTATTTTTAATTTATTTTTTTAACTAAAAAATGTTTTATAATTATCTTAACATGTTGGGCAGTTTATTACTTTCTCATATTAATAATTTTGACGAATTGTTTTTTGGTTTCTTCTGGTTTGTAATAAAAATGACCTTCTTGTGTGTTTTGAGAAGTTGAGTGTACAAAATTTAACGTGTGCAGTAATATAAATAGTTGTTTCTGTTGTTAAGAGAAGGAGGGTGGGTCTTCTGTTTGTTCAGAAAAATAAGAACTCTTATGATAATAAAATGAGTACAGAAAAATAAGTATTATTTTATATCTAGTGCGAAGTTTTTTTTTCAAATTTCTTTCTTCCAAATGGTTTGTGTTTTTCATATTTGTTTATAATTTTTTCTATTTACTATTGACAGTTATTATTGATTTATTTCTTAAGGAATTTGTAATTATCTAAAGGTACAATATGTTTTGTTAAATAAATTATTACTTGTATTGTAAGTCAATAGTTCACGATATTTGAAGTTTAACCTATTCAGATGGTCTAAGACTACTCGTTTTTTTCCAATTTTATTTTCAATTTCTAGGGAAGTTACTTTTAATATACCTATATATACAATTTGGATGAAGATTTTCTTTGCATTTATATAATATTTCATTTCTAAATATGCGCAATCATGGTAGTAGCTTCGTTTGATGGTATCGTCTAGCTTATGCGAATATAACTTATCCGTGATTCTTAACATTAATAACGTTACTTTGTTGTAAAACAAAGATGTCGTATTTATAAATATACATTTAACAATTTTATTATTTATTAGATATTTCTTCTTGCTATAATGGAATATCTACATATGTGCGTTTCACGCTGACTTCTGTTTTTCGGCATATTGTTAGCTCATTATAAAAAACCTCCTTTGAATAAAATTCATGCAATGATTCTTTATTAAAACAACAGACGTTATTGAGGAGGACACATTTTATTGTTATAAATCTATATATGTATATATATATATATAACCACACGTACATATACATTTGATTTTGTTTGTTTTTTAATATTTACTTAAGGTATAAAAATTTGTGCTTGAAAATTTCGTTAGATACATTCGGTTGTTTATTTACTAAAATTCATATATTTATTTGTTTTGGTGTTTCATTTATGTTTTTAAATAACTGCATAAGATGAACTAATAAAACACATACAAAAGTGTTCAAATTAAGATTGAAAATAAACTAAATTGTCTACACCATTAACGTGGTTTCACACATCTATGTATATACAAGTAACATCAATCTAATTTCATTTTTTTCCTCCTCTTATGAGATACACATAAATACGTATAGTTCAAAATAAAATGCACAACATAAGATAAATAATAATATATTCAACATTTAAAATTTATTTTCCCCAGTCTACACATCTAATGTCCTACAAATGTATGTAAATACGTACAAAATAACATTGATTTCTTTGTTTGTTTTTTTTTAGGTTTTTGTTTTTGTTTTCTATAAAAGAAATGATAAATTTGTATATTCTCTTCATCCAATAAATCAATGTGTCAGTAAAAAATTATGAAAACACTTCTTTCTTTTGTGAATATTTTTATTTAATTTATTATCCGTTACATATACACTATACAATTAACAACAATACTATATAATAAATTTATAACTCTTATATTTGTAGTATTTTTTTTGTTTCTTTTTATTATTTGGTGGTTTCTTATAGGTTTTTCCTTTTTTATTACATATATGATATAATATACGTTTTCACCTATCAGAAAACTTACGTTCCGATTTTGTTTAAAATTAAAAAAAAATGTTTTATCCTTAAATGGTAATATTATTTGCATAAGATCAATTACTGTAGGTTCCACAATTATATCCATTTCTCATATAGATCGAACAAAGTTTTAGAAATGCTGCTTGCGATTGATGCGTGGAAAAAAGAATATAAAATGAAAAACAAATTAAAAATCGTTAGATAAAACATTAAGAAAAACTTGCTTCTTAAATGTTTCATATAGGCATCTATTCATGTTAACTATTTTAATAATTTTATCTACTACTTGTTATATATTACACTTTTTGTTTAACGTTATTGTACAAAATAACCTTCATTTCATCTATTTTTTATTATGTATTTTGTTTTCCTTTACTTTATTTTAAAAATCTTATTGCATTTAAGGCCAAGCAATAAAAGTGTTATGCAAGTAGGTAATACGGAAGGAAACAGTTTGCTAAAAAATCGAAACATAATTGTCTGTTCAAAATACGATTATGCTCTATTTTGTTTTAATTCAAAATATGTTGTAATCACGTTGAACCAAAAGTGTTGTAATAATTCTTTGAAAACGGCGGTGAATATCTGATGTAGTGTAAGAGATAGTAAAAAGAATTAAAAAAGCAAACAGAAATATACATTAATGGTAATAAATGATTCGAATGAACAAGGGAACCAATCTTGCTGCATAAAGCGAAATTTAGGTTATTACTCCTGTATAGAAAAGCCATGTTCGGCTAATATTTATCAATTAGAATAGTGAAAAAGACAAGCCAGTAAATGAACAAAACGTATTCCAGCTTTAGCTGACGGCGCTTACATCAGATTTTCGCACAATTTTTCGGACTGACTAACTAAAACATACGGTAACGTACTTGGAATAACGTCAATATATATTCCCGTACAGAATTAATAACATTTGTTTTAACGCATCTGTAGAAAAAAAACATTTTATTTATCTGATGTAGAATTAATAAGTCTGAACAAGTGAATACAAATTATCAATTCCACATTCTTCGAAAGTCAGATGCTACTTGTATAACTAAAATTAATACAAAAAATAATATTAAAAGGTGTACAAAATAATAGTGTCAGGGAAATTAAATAAGGAAGTAACTATCCAGACATACATAACACTGATAAAGTAATAATATTGTGTACTGTAAGTAATATTAATTTTGGTATAGTAACGTTATTATTCATTCATCTGTTGTTTTAATAGATAATCGTATGAATCATTATCTCTCATTCTATTCTTCAAATTCAATTGTCAGCTTTTTAATTTTTGCATAAATTCTGATATCTACATTGTTTTTTTTTGTTTCTTAAATTTAAGTATATTAAAAATACATTATTTTTCGCGATCCTAAAACTGTAGTTATTTTAGGCAAAATAAACCCTAAAAGAAATAATATTCCATAGTGAGGTGTTGTTTTGAACAACAGTACAAACTTAATCTTAGATCCGGCTATTTCCTCTTAGATTCATGTATAATCTCTATTTAATTTAATTCTCTATTCCTAGATTTACTTAAGATTTAACGCTAAAAAATATTAATATGTATCTGTTTTTCTCATCATTTAACGTAACTTTTATTTAGTTCATTATGTTATTTTATCCTTTTATTACCTTATGCACAATTAACTATTTCAATTATTTGTATTTATTTGATTTTTCTTTTCCTAAAAACATAACTGTTATTTTTTACGGGTTTCTTATTTAAATATATTAAGTGAAATTTCAATTCTCCGTTCGAACGTTTTAATTTGTGTCTCGATTTTATTCTTCAAATTTTATGGAGATAAAAACTTATGACTATAATTTATTTTTTGTTATTATTCTTCCACCATTTCTAGTTGCATATTATATTTTTATACAAAATAAAGTTAACTGTTTTATATTCTTATTTATTAGAGATATTAGTTTCAACTTTTGAATGTTATATTTGTTACGTAAAAGAAACAAATTCATTTTTGTTCTCCGTTCGTAATAACTCACTTTCCCTGTCACTCCAAATATATGTAAATACATTTTAACAGAAAGTAATCAGGACTCTAAGATCGGCATCAAATAAGTTTGTTTGTGTTCAATGCATATGTGTGTACTAGTGGCAGAAAAACAACAGTACTCTAAGTGGGCTTACATTAAAATAAATAAGTAATGTGCAGAAATAATATTGAATCAAATTTCGTCTATAAGTGTTTTCCATTGAAATGAAGTTGTGTAAATCAGAATTGAAGAGGAAAAACAAATTGGCTGCCAGCAGCTAAACAATTTGTTTTCCGGAGGAGAAATCAGTTTTCGTTTTGTGTAATAATTTCTTATTAACTTGTGCTGATATGACTATTTTATTTATATACTAAATTAAACGTTCCATAGCATAGTAAAATAGATGAGTTGAGTTCAAAAATAGGAAAAATATATTTTTCTGAATGCTGAGTGTAGATTTGATTTATTTAAATTTAAGTTTAAGAAACTGAGAGAACATGTGTATGCACATATACATACTCTTTCTTTTCCCATGTTCGTTAATATTTTTAAGAATTATTTCTTCTCCGTAATTTTAGACTTTTAATTTTGTGTAATATTTCAATATATATATCATTTATTTACTTTCTTTTAATATATAGTTGTTTTAGGTGTAATATATATATATATGTAATTTTACTTTAAAACTATCTTTTTGGCAGTATTTAGTTTATTCCACTTCGACATACATTTTATATACGCATTAATGACTGTTTGTTCTTCAAATCAGATGACGATATCAAATAAACGCATTGAATTAAACGGTTATCGAATTGCTATTAAAATTTAATTTTAAAAAAACGGATCAGGAACACAGTTCTCGTAATGAGCTGGTATTTAAGGTAATTTGGACGAGTTAATAATAAATAAATTATAATCCCTGAAATAAATTAACAAAATCTTGGCATAATTAACTTTTTTGGTTGCTTCGTATTCCACTAGTCACTAAAATTAAGACGAAGAAGGGAATAGCAAAAAATAGTCACAATTGATGATAGGATCCTTCATTGATGACGGAGAATTTGATACTGAAAGCTGGCGGGTAGAGTCATACAGAACCTTCACTCTCTGTCATGCGTAAGTGTTTTTTTAAGTTATAGCCATCCTTGAAGCACGTCTATGGTACAGTTTCAAAAACAAAATATAACCACAAAATAAATGTACAAATATAATCGATGCACTGCAATCATTATCTGAATTCTTTCTTTTTTTGTTTTCATCCTGCACATTTCCGTTTATTATTAATTATTTATTTCCTAATTTTAAACATTACAACTATAAACCGACGACTGTCGTTATTAGAACAATTAACCGTCTCCACCAATCGTTTACATTATAGCAACAGTAATAATAGAAACGATACTTACTATCATTTATATTATGCACTGTTACCAGGATATAATTGTTAACTAAATACCAGAATACTGACGTCCATATTAGTATGAAAGGCCGCGATAGTAAACTACTTGCGCTTAATTTAGTTGCCGATGATGACGGATAGTATGGCATCGTGCACCTACTGGTTGTAGATGCGACTGGTTGGCATTCAGCAACGGGTTCGCTTGGCAAATCTATGATGTCATCGTAGTAGTAAATTTGCCCTGTGTACGCATAGTATGGCAGCTTTTCAATATCAGCGACACTTTTTATTGTGGTCGTATTCGTACTGAACGTCGCATTTAAGGACTTATCCCTCGAACTAGGACCACTATGTTTTGAATTCGCCTCCCGATCGTCTAATGTGGAATTTGTTGAATTTAATGGAAGGCTATTAGCAGTGGTTGTATTCGTTTTTGTCCCTGATGCATCAAAGGCATTACAATATACACATATACCGTCTTCAGGTTGGCCACAATAGCGATAACAGCATTCTGGTGGGCCATGATTTGATTTGAGTAGTTGCTCACCCGTTTCGGGAATATTTTGATCTACATTAAACAACGAAATAGAATCAGCTCATAAAAGAGAAAGATGGGAAAAATGCATACCTAGGCAAAGAAATGTCGGCTCCCCCGCATACTGCGTTGGATAGGCAGGTGCGCGATCGCCCGGAAGTAAATATGGACATTTCTGTTCTACCGTTTGGCATACACTGCGGCATGGTCGTATTCTTCTTCGTTTCCGAAATTCAATTTTTCTTTTCGATCTATAAGTAATTAATAATTAAATAATATTTTATGATTAGAATACAAGTAGTTGATACAATTTGATTGACGAGAAAAAATAAAAAGATAAGAACTATTTGCTAAATTCGTTTTCTTTTTTGTATGGATTCAGCGAGTGGGTAATAAACAGGGCATAAATATGCACGTATGTATATACCGTCATTAAATCATTTGTCATTAAAAAATGCAATCTTTAAATTTGTGTTCCCGATTTGACGTATCTGTTTTCAATGACATACATGTATAAAATGAACTAACTAACGAACGATTATCCGAGGTTTCTTTTTCAGTTTACAATATGAATCGTTTAGTAATAGGTGAACGTATTAATAATATTGTGAACATTAGCGTGTCGATTCTCAATTTTCACACAATATTTTTCTGAAACGATTAGGCCAATAATTTACTTGGTGCATAAAACTGTTACATATTCAACAAATCTACATGTCAATATACCTCTGTACTGATGTGCAATTTGGTTTGGTGTTGTCATTTTTCCATACGTAGTCAAAAATGAGAATGTTTAGCTATCACCGTTAACTCTCATCTTTATAGCCAAATGTTTGAATAATTAGTTTGGTCTAATATCGAAGACGGTCTCAATCTCAATCAACATGACTCGCAGTAGCTATTTCGTAAGAAAAAAATCTTGACGTTTTTGTAATAGGAATTGACCACTAACATGGGATTCTTTATGTAAACCTATGCAATAAAACGACAACCGTCAAACTCTTCACGTTTTGAAAGTTAAATAAACGTTAAATTGAAACAAAAATTGAATGGATGTTTACAACATAAATGTTTTTAAATTAAATTTACTTCCGAAACCACCTGGAGAATATTTTATTCTCAAGACAAGATACCATCAAATATTCATTCAGATTTTCTAAAGCAAACAAGTTTAAAATAAACACAATTTACCTTTTTAATAGCCTTGATATCACTGGACCCTCTACGCATAGATCCTCGTTATTGGCAGTCGATATGGAATCTTCTCTTTGACGACCGGTGTTCGTTTCTGGTTCGTCAATGTTGTTTGTTTGCTTTTTACTATTTGATTTCGTTCGTTCGCAGTTGTCACCTTTTGTTCTTTTTGTTACTCGGTGCGCTGGTGTTTGTCGTGTTTGTTGTTGTGATTGTTGGCGTTGATTTTCCTGCTCCGTTATTATTGATGTTATTGACAACGCAGGCGACGTTAAAGGTGATATATTAGGAGATTCAATTGAATCTTCATCGTTATAATCACTAACAGTATTCCCACGATTTGTATCTCTTTCAAAATTCTCATCGTTATTGTTTAAATTGTATTGATTCGAATTATTCGACTCGTTATTGTTTTTATTTTTATTTGCGGAATTCGATGTTGTTGCTGTTGGTGGTGTTGTCGGTGTACGTGCCGATTCTTTGGCACTAGTAGTTGAACGGTTTTCAGCGAAAAATGGTATCAGAGTACTACATACCCATCGTCGATAGGCTTCCTGTATAATAAAAGATAATTTAGTTTAAATATTTTCGAACAAAAAACTAAACAAATTTCAGAACATTGTTGCAGTTAATAAGTAGTAATGTAAATAATGTTAACCATGTCTTCAGTAATAAACACCATTTTTATCCTAGGCAAACAATATCCTCATCTGTAGATTTAATAACTATATCCATGGTTAGGTCAAAATCATACAGCGCTTGTGAGTTTACTCATAAGATTATGAAGAGATAATGAAGGCACGACCCATTTAATAAACCTCATTCAGATTGGGACCATCTACCAATTTGCATGTTACAAATTGACGAATGATTCAAAAATAACATACCTACAAACTTTTTAATTTAGATGACAGTGATGCGTGGCAGAACATCTGCCCTGCAATATAGCAATGAACAACCTTTTTAAATAAATGTTGTGTTTTTGTGTATAGATTAAGAAAAGGCTTGTTGTGGTTTACACAACTCATCGGTTTTTGCAACAGCTGAATTTACAACATTGTTGACGCGGCAATCGCAACTTTAAAAAAAAGTTACTCGATAAGTGCGACTTTTGTTCTTTTATGCTCTGTTTTTGTCCTGTTTCTTGGCAATCTTTATTGTTTCCTTTTGCGTTACATTTTCTCTCGGCAGTTATTTTACCGCTACTTCTGAGTAATAGAACGATGAATGTATATATGTATTGAAAGCATGTTTGTTAGTTTAATGAATGATCAGTCGCTTCTGAGTTTTTAAAATGGGTGTCATTAAAAAAATTCTAAAATTATCAATTAAAAACAAAAGTGAAGTTTTAGGAAAGATTAAGAAAGGAGCTTCCATACGTTCATTAATACGAAATAAGAAAGTTTGTTTCCGATACCGAATGTGGATCCGGGCAGAGGATAACTTTAAAGGCTGGCGAATACCTGAATATGGAGAAAGCACTGTACAAGTGGTTCCTAAAACAAAGACAGCAAAATGTGCCAATTTCCAGCGAGGTCATCAGGAAAGGCCAGGATTTTTTAATGCGAGAAAGGGATGGGTGACAAATTTTAAAAAGAGACACGGAATTCGCCTGTTGTATATTTGCGGAGAAAAACTGTCAAACAAACCGCAGTTTGTGGATCAATTTTTAATTAAATTTAAAGAAAAGTCAGAGAGTCCCCATTAAATTTATAACGCTGACAAGTCCGAATTGTTCTACACTAAATTTCGAAGTTTTTCAAATAAAAATAATTTAACACATCTTTATTTCAATGAATTAATTTCCTTTTGTTTTATTTTATTATTATTTATATGTTATTCAATAAAAATTGGTTATATTTATTATACGTATTTGCAAGTGTTGGTTTTCCTTGTTGAGCTTTTCATCTTGAATTGAACTTAAAAAAATATAAACGCGATTATTGCAACAACCTCGGTCATTGCTACTACTCTTGTTGTTATTAGTTGCGTAAATCGAGAATGTACTGTAATTAAATTAGTAATATTTTCACCTCGACGTAGACGGTAAATTGAAAACTTAAGGAACTTTTATTTGATATTAAATCACCATAATATGCAAATTTCCAATAAATCTATATCTCACATCTGACCCTTAACCACTCACTCTTCTACTCAAAAGCACTCAGATATCATTGAACTGGTCGTGCTGATCCAGTTTGGAAGTATTTTTCAATTCGGGAAACAGCGTAAGGAATATGTCAGTTCCACCAGGATTGGAAATTATCTAATCCTGATGTCAATACCTTGAATGCCCCAGGGTAGTGTCTTTCCGACCACTTGTCTCCTCTCTGCCAAGGCCTGGTGGCATGCTCAGTGGGATTGATGAATACTGAAAGCGATAAAAGCGTCATTTTCATGAGCTTTGTAACAATTTAATTTTTTTTTCTCGTATTCATGTCCTTGCTGGGTCGGGAGATATTTTAAGGGCACTCAATCCCCATTGTGTTGTATTGGCACTGCAAAGTGGTGTGCGGCGATGGTGAGATGGGGCAGTGGGTGACGCTTGCCCGACTGTAAGGTCGCGCTGATGATGAAGATGATGATAGAGCGTGCATAGTCTTGTCATTTTGTTTGGCTTTCACCTCATAGAATTTCGAGATTGTTGGACAGAGTGGGACACCAGGCAGGAGAATGAAGATCATCGTTTTAATGATTTGCATAGGTACTTTGGGAGATTAAGTGTTTTATGGTGTCCTTGTTGTCATTTATTGAGCTTTGTTTTCGTTTTTCCTCTTTCTCCGCTTTTGTCCTTTTATTCCAGTGTTATAAGTGGGATACATTAGGTGGATTTTATGATTTCCCTCTGTTCGTGAATAAAGTGATGTTTTTCTTGTGTAACTTGTCGTAATGTTTGATTCGTTGAATGACATTATTTGCCTAACTATATACAGTAAAAAATTACATTTTTTGATTCAGTTGTTTGTAGAATTTTATTATTAATAGAGGTTAATTGTAAATTGAGAATAGAATATGAGATAGGTACGGAGAAAATAATATTGCAAAATATGGCATGAGCCTATAGATACACATGGTCATATACATATACTGTAGTGTAACTTTATATTTTTTCTCGAAGAAAATAAGGGTAAACATTGACTTAGTTCACATAGGAATTAATGTCATGATTTAAGTTCCCGTGGTACAGCGGTAAAGAATGCAGTAGCGTTGTGGGGAACAAAGGAAACTAATATCTTAACGCAGTTAAAATAAGCATTACCAGTTTTTGCCAGATTAAATGAATATGTGCAGCTCTAATCAAATTTACTCTTATCATTGTTAAAATGCGTTCTATTACTTCCTATACCGTCGTTCGTAGTAGGAATGTGCATTGAATACTTTCAAATCCATTTCCAACCAAATTTTGTTTTTCGCAATATTTCATCGGCATTACAGCTTTTCAAAATTCGCCTTTCAAACTCAGCAAAAATATCTTTAATTCGTGAAAAAACAATAGCACATACAACGAGAAGTGGCTGTAGATGGCTCCTATCTACCACGAATTATTGCGAAGTATAAGATTATTACATCATTTCATTCCTTCATATGTTTTATTTAAATCAAAAAGTACTGAAGTTCTTGCAAATGTATATGCATAAAATATTATTTTATGAATCCTCAATTTCCATTACCAGTTCCCATCACATCCTGTTAGCGAACCAAACTATCATCAAGGACGGTGTACCTTTCCTTGACTTTGTCTCCTCGAAAGCAAAGCCAGATAACACTTAAAACCAGCTTAATCACGTCCCTATTTATTCTATATTAACATTAAGGATGTTCTCATATGACTTTCACTAAGCTAAAACTTCTAACTACAAAACTACTAAAAAGCGCAGTCGAGCTTATTCGCCAGAAACTGGTTAACTTGTGCATGTAAAGAAAGCCTCCATCGGCAACCATTGGACTTATGATAATTTGATGAAAGCATTTTCATAAACCTCCACCTCTCTCCAGTGTTAATCAAACGTATGTCAAGCGACGGTAATACATATATATATAGCGAAGATTGAATGAAATGGAATTACATTTTTGTACAGGAGACTAAAGCGAAATTACTGAAACAATAACAAACGGCGCAATGAATAGGTCGAAGACATCAGCCCTAAGTTTATTCTCAAATTGATGATATTGGCGAATTTTCCATTAATAAATCTTGCAATCGTTTGAGTTTGAGGTTGAAGAAATATCGAAATCAATATTTTCCACAACTTTTTTGATTTCTTGGAGGCCTGTACAGTTGACTGTTGAAGGTTTCGCCCACCGTATAGCGTTGTATAGAGCTGATTTCAGGGTAGTGTTGTAATGCTTACATACTCAGCACAAAAAATAAAGACTATTGTTAACTGAATACTAATACTAATAAAATAGTATAACAAATATATAATATAATAAACGTAAATTGAAAAAACTTACAAGTTTGAGTAGAGATTTGGAAAATTGTCAGCAGTTCATCCATTTTGTGCTTCCAAAAGAAAATTTAAATAAAACGCATTTTTGGTATGGATTTTGATTTGATTCTTGCCATTATGAGTCGAAAGTAGATATTAAAATTATCTCCACGGGAGTTCTTGCCGGACTCGGTTCTTAGAAAGTAGTTTGAGAAGAATTTTCGACAACTATGAGCTACTACTCCATAATTCGACGAATACTCGTTAAATCGTCAATAATTTGCGGATTGTGTAACAACGAGTTCTCATTATCAATAAGCGAAATAACTCGTACAGGGACTTTTAAAATAAAGCCATAAGGTTGTGTAAGATGTGGCAATGTGTTGTTAAGACCTATTTTTATAAAGATCCGTTTTGAGACAAAACAAAATTCGGTTACCAATTGGCTACTGCGGGTACCCTATTTTTGAAGAAGTGTGGACCAATGACACCGATAGACCAAATTGCAAACCAAACTCATTAGAAGAGTGAACAAGAATCAGAATAAGACTCATTATTCAAGAATTGATTTCGTTATATAACTACGACCAATTCAAGTGATCATACCTCAGTGTGATAAAAAAAAACTAGTTAAGTGTCAAGACTGCCACAGTTTGTGCGAAGTAAATGAAATTACGTGCGCATTGTTATTAAGCCATTGATATATTACCACTGCACTAGGGCGTCCACATTCGGTTGTTTAAATGTGAATAAATATATATAAGTGAAACCATTTAGAATAAACTGCTCAATATTATTAGTACTACTACTCTTTAATTTGGCTTGCATGTTATAAACAGTTGCCCTCGTTCCATATTTTGATTCCAAAGACTAAAGTCCATCACCCCCAATGGCATTGAACACAAATTGCAAAAAAAAACTCTCACTGTAAAAAAGGATAGCAACAAATTTGTACATTCTCTGATGCGGTTCAATCAGAATGGTGATTCTGGGTTGAAAATTAAAATTTACGTTAAGTAATTGTGGACCCACTACTCATGTCGCCAAAGACTAAAACTTCTTCCGAATGACGCATAATATTGACACTCATTCTCCTTCTCAACATGACAGTAATTGAAAGACAAATTATCTTTTGTCGTGACATCTTGCCAGAGGGCCGAGATTAAATTAAGCACTCTCCCCCACTTTTCTCATTTGTAGAGTTAATTCAATAACGCAATCTGGTTAATAGTTATTTATTATTAATTTATATCAATTTCATGGTAACAATATATGTTTATTCGCAGAGAGTACTACTCGGTATATGCTTATAGAGAACATACATATGAGCACTCTATGTGACAACCAACCATGTACTGACTGTTGTATTTTTGTAAGGCAGATAAGGGTAAAAGATAACCCACTCATTCAGTGATTAAATATTAATTTTCCTCCCAGTTGAATCTAAATGAAATGAAAATAGAGACTATTATGGAAAGAATGTGTTAATTAAGGACCGCCTGCCTTTGGACACATCAGGGTTTATTTTTATACAGTATATAGTCATTGAACTTTAGATCTATGAGGCAGTGACAACGATCCACCGGAAACATTTCAATTCTACAAAGTGTTTTATTTGCTCATAAAACCTACTTAATGTATAAATGGGCTAAACTGTATTCATATTTACCCATTTGACTGAGCCCAATAATGAATCTATGAAAGGCTGCAACAGGTCACAGTTGCGGAATAGACATTACTAATCGAAATGAAGAGAGACCAGAGCACGCACAACACAAATTTGAAAATGAATTGCTCTGCAAAGCACATAAATAAAATATTAAGGTGCAGTCTTATTGAAACTGAAGAATTGCAAACATGATTGTGATGTATTGTGTCTCAGAGATACTTGGTCCTCCCTCATTTTTCCAAGCCAATGTGTGTAGAAAATTGAACAATAATAGATTAATTACCTAAACTATTCAGAATTGGTTCTTTAAAAAATATTTATTATACAGCAGGAATAAGTATATGAGCGCTACTTGCATCTTACCTGCTTTATTTAATTTATGTATATTTTATCATTTTATTTCAGTTTTGTATATCACGTGACCAAGTTGTTATGATGTTGAGATTTCTCTTTAGCTCTTTCTGCATGGATTATATATGGGTCAAGCATGCAGAAGATCCAAGCTGTATAGCTCAAATAAAAGTGAGGATGTGAAGTATCTTAAATAAGTTTACGTGTGTGTATTCCTCAGCAGGTGACACTCATTTTTTTAAAGTATTTATCTTCTTTCACATCGGAGACTTATGCCGGTAATGGTAGTTCGTCGGAATAATTAGTAATAAATGCGGCTCGGTGAGCCAATTCAATGTCACATGACCGTTTGTTTATTTGTTGTGTGTGTTGCGCAATGCATGTGCAGGTAAAAGAAAAGTAGCAGATGTTACACAAATAAATCCAAGCATCCATGTTCATCATATCAATACACATACTCAAAATGTTAAAACAAAAATTTGGCAACTCCTTTTGCGAAACAAACAAATTACGAAGACGTGTAAACAAATATTTATACGGAAAATCTAATTAGATAATTTTAACAACTCCGATCCGCTACTTCATCCGATATCAAAATTTGTTGGCAATAGTTAAACAATTTGATATAATAACGAAGAAATTTCCAGGAAAATCAAATGATAACATCCTAATTTTTTAAATCAATTAAATATGCTTTTCCGGGTACAGTTACAATTATGCTCTACTAATGGTAAGGGGGTACGATAGCTAGCAGCTTCTCTCACTAAACAAGAGAACTGAAAGTCAGTTTCAAATTATCAGATCTAAAAAGGTTGGTGTGGCTTCCTTCTCGTAAATAATTTGACGGGTTATATAATTTGAATTTTTATATTAGGAAATATTCCTGATTGGGAGCGTCATCGTCTTCACCTGTCGTTCATCATTAAAATTCGTTATAATATCTCCCACTCTTCCCTTTAAGAATAATATAGTTGTGGTAATCGGCTTGGAGATTATTTTGGTCACGAAATTTTGCAGAAGGGTTGATTAATTTAATTTAAATCTTATCGGAACTCGAGGGAATACCTAACTTAATTCAACCCACCCAAATGTTCCTTGCATTTTGAATATAATTTATGTTCTCTTGTGATATGCTTTTGTGTGTATAACAAGTCATTGCCGATGCTAGAGTAAAAAAATGCCTGCCTACGTAAATAAATAATTAGTTATTTAAATATTTGAAATACCTCTAATTATATTGGTGTCATTTCATATAAATATGTATTTATGTATAATTAGCTTCAAAAGTAAGACATTGAATTTAGCATTTGTAAACACAAAATTGCCAAAAAATAAACGGAAGCTATACATATTTGGATTATAAAAGCACAATTCAAAGCAAAACAAATGGGTGTGATACTCTAATTGTCTCAGTTCATTTGTGTTCATCATTAGTGTAAAACCGTATCACCCCAATAATTTTGTTTACATCATACCTATTATCTAAATGATTTTATTTCATTTTGGATTAAATACTTTGGATACATAGGCTTCAAAGTGTAAGCTCTTCTTCACTTTATTAAGAATATCTGATAAGGATTAGATGCATAAAGATATGACCAACGTCGACATTACCATACCATTTTTCATGCGCTAACGGATAAAAGTGCAAGAATTACAAATGAGGAATTCAACAACAACGGTGAACTGAGCACTGCTTCTTTTTTGTAGCCCGTTTCTTTTGAAAACACGCACCAATAATAACACCAGTTCGGAAAAGGGTATCATAAAGAGGAAGTAATGTCTTTTGATTTTTATCAAGTACTATGTAGACAAAGAGTTTATTTTCCGGACTTATCAAAGACCATTCATATCAGAAAGGAGAACATTAAAATGTTAAAAAAACTGTCTTTGTTGTTCCCAGGATATATTTTCGTAAAACCAACCAATCAGACGAATGTTCGTCCTTGTCAGTCGACAATCGATTTTATATCAATCCATAGGTCGGCAACTATCAGGAACAATCTCAGTCAATTATGTCGGCGATTATTAATTCCCTAATAAATTCAATGAAATACACACACGAGCGCATTTCTCAATTGCATCTTCTATCAATATATATGCATATTTATATATGAACGATTTTAAGTCAGTTGTTGCCTGGAAGGGACATTGCTGGGGGGAGAAAGAAATTCATACGGGCTGAGGTTGTGAAAGCACGTGTTTATCCTTGCAGTACACGATTTTCTATTTCATTGTCGTCAAGTTTGAGTTGAACATTGCTAGAGACGTCACGTGGCGATAGATTGCTAATGGAAGAGTGGCTACGAAAAACAGAAGAAAGCTTCATATCAACGAAGAATCCAGGAAAGAATGATGAAATCTGGCCCAACACGAGGATCTCACATGTAATATCCGGTTCTGGTCCTTTTGTCTGTAAACCTCAAAAATCGAATAGCAGAAGTTACCAAAACTTGAAATTTACTATGTGATGACGATTTCATTTTCCTTCTCATGTTCAATTTTAACCGATTTAACCTATGTATCCAAACCTCAGGAACTGTGTAGAACAGTGGTAAGATGTACATATATTTAACAAAATATCATTTTTGCACAATACACTTTATTATCCTTTCTGCATCAGAAATGGTTAAGAGGGAATAAGTAAGTGTACAAAATGTCTTTATTGATGTCTTCTCTTAAAGCTACGCTCTTCTGTCTGAATGAAGAAATATAAATTACTGCCTTACTCTTACCCACAGTATTTTCTAATGAAATTTTAATAAAAATCACTTGTAACCACGATCATCATAATTAGTCACCTCCATCTCCATCTTACGAGACAAAAACATGAATGCTCTCCCAAATGACATACATATAAAACAATCGAGCGAGAGATGAATTCCAACTGTCTCCCCGCAGAGAACTTAGTAGCCAAATAATCAACCCATCTACATCTACCTTAACAGAGCAGACGGATAATCATAATAATAAAAATGAAGTACAAAATTCAAGTTGACAAACAACCACCAGCCAGTAGCACCAGCCTCATCAACCTCAGCAGCGCCACCACTCCACAAATGCCTTGATAAGCATTGCTAGCTGCCGGGTGGTTTGCTACTTTGCCGTTTTTCAGCCTCCTCCCCATCAGGCTCTGCTGTTTTTCATGTATACAAGTGTTTGTTCGGATTCAGGTAAACGATGTAGCCTAGGGGCGCAGTGTTGCATATAAATATTTATGCTCGCTAAATTGTCAGTTAAACGCTCTATCGTGCTCCTTAGTCATTCGGTATTACTTTGAGAGACCGTGCACACAGTGTGGTTCACTAGCAGGGAAACATGAATACAGGTATTGGATAGCCTAGACTAAAGCGCAGTGAATATGGATTTCGAAAGCAAGGTCGTGATGCAGTATAGTGCTGTAGACCCATTCAGATGAGATGAATCTACAGATGCAAAGGTTCCATAGAATATAAGAAGTTGCCCTTGGAGACTATTTGGTAAAGCTTATCTGGGTGAATGACCGTTTTCGGTTGAATGACTTTCTGAATGGCTACCATAAGCAATTAGTTAAGTCTTGTTTGACAGAATTTATCATTGATATTGGTGCAAATAATTAACTGAAGTGCTTAATCTGGCACTGCATGACAAGTGTCATCAATCCACCACCACCCAAATGAATTTGCTAACTTATTTTTTTTACATATAATCAATGACGCGGGCGTGGCGTTGTGGGTATGTGCGTTGACTCCCACGCACTTGAACCTCGTCGTCCAGGTTCGAATCCAAGTACGACAAAAATAATAAAGAGTATACCTATCAAATTTGGCTGTTCGGAGTCGGCATAGAGCTGTAGGTCCCTTCCCTCGTGAGAGAACAATAGCACAAACAACACGAGTTGTTGCTGAGAAGCTAGGCCCGACTGTAGCGCCACCCATATTATTATTATATTTTTATAATTTATAACCAATGACTGTATTTTTTAAAATATCCGAACGTCAGTCAGGAATGGATCCAGAAGTAGGTCAAAGATATCCGATTGTATCTTACAAATAATTTCTTTCTGCTACAATACGTCTTCAACTGCGAGTATATTACAAGATGCTAGCGACTAGTCTTTTCTTAAAAGACGAATAATTACTTTTATTGATTTTTCACTCGGAGTTTGTCTTTCCATGTTTCCATTGATAGATTGGTAGCTTTTCAAACTAAATGCAGTTGGAAAAGTAGGCGCTTCGGCGGAGATTGCGAGAGCAAGTCTGCAAGTTAAAGATACATAAAAAAGGAGTTTGTCCCAAGGACTCCGTAGATGGATTTCTCTATAAATAATTATATACATACATATGTATTGTATGTACACGGTGACTGTGCTTGGGATATTGGTTGTACACCACACCACAAGCTATGCACAAGGAGATCTCTTGAAATACCAAATCGACTCTTAGTGAGTAGCGTACTGGAATCTGAGGCAGAATGTTTCGATGGGCATTCTCAGAGGATTTGAAGTACTAAGCAGCCGATATACAATGGATTATATTTTTTTGTAGTTTTGAAGTGATTTTTCTCTTTGATTGGGGAAGTGGAAGTGGAACTTCAAGATAAGGACGAAGAACTGATAGTAAAACTCGTGACCGTAATAAATATAGAGCTGACTGCAAATTCAAAAACTTCGTTAGCTTGAAGTTCCGTTTCTTAAACAAATGTTGGCTGGATGGATTTTATTACAATTTGCTGCTTATTGGCATTACGACACAGAACCAATATTAGTTAATTATGGCACGAATCTGATGACAATATCGTCTAATGTATAACGTGTTAATAATATTATAAATTTATTGGTGCTTATGACTTTTATTCTCTCTCTCTGCATCATTAATAAGTCATATGAGGTGCCACCAAGAAAAACACACTTGGGGAAAGATTCTAAACTTTGAAAGGAGAGTGACAAACGTAGATGTTATGATGCCAATTGGTGTCAAGTCCATTTGATAGATTGACTTAAGAACTTTATTAAATTAAAGTTACTGTACAGAATGCCCACCTGTAACTTTTTTGTTAATGTTATGTTAACTTGTCCTATTTTACAATCTAAATTTTGATTTGAAAAACATTTGCTCTACTCTACCCACATTATAACGAGAAGGTTTGGTTGAACGATAGATTCACTAAATACTTTTCATTTTCATGCAATATGCCTGGCATAACCTTCTCATAACTCATCAAACCTAAGTGACACACTTAGAAGCTGTACAGCCAATGGGGATAATCAACGACTTACAAGGGATTATCCCCACAATAGTGGTTAACTCATGAACTACCCGTAGTATACTCGCCTTAAAGGCGTTCAATTTACATTATTGAATTGGCATTATGAGTAGGCATGTGTGTACTAATGCATAGCTAAAATATCTTGAACACGAAGGTAATTATTCGAAAACGGAAAAACCCTTGGCATATCACGTGAATACACGTACATACTCTCAAGAGAACTCCTTTTCAATTTCAAAAAAATTAGGGATTATTATATTATTAAGCCAGCCTGTCTTTTAGAGTGACCCACACTTCTAATTTTCAACTTCGTGTTGAATACAGCCATCATTTTTAAATAGAATCAATTTCTATTCGCTGTATAGATATCTAAGATAAAGACTTACTTCCGATTCGCTACAATATTTCCATCTACTATGAAGTGAACAGGGAAAAAATGAAACAAAACGACTGCACACATATCCGTTGAGGTACAATTCCTTTTCCGATTTTCCCAATATTCTATATACAGCTCCCACCAAATTATGGATAATTGAAAAGTAATTACAGACAGAACGTTTAACAAGGTTAGGCGGATGGAGTGCATACCATATTAGGATAGGGCTACGTATTTACGAACACAAACAACACATACATATATGTGTGCTCTGAGGATGCTTGAACGGTAAGGTAGGGTATAGAAAGACGTAGCAATTAATTACGTTTTCACCAAACCGCCAACTGTCTAACTCAAAACGGAGCCGACAAGCGTTTTCCTTAATTTTTTCTGTTTTTCTTTAACTGAAACGTATGTATGTGATAAAATGTTCAGCATTTCAATCATTAAGAGTTGGCTTGAAAAAAGACAACTTCCTGACAAATAGTTGTTCATTTGGATATTCCTGTATTCATGCATCATGTAAGCAGTGTTGTTTTGTCATAGAGTTTACCGTATAGTATCACAATATCATGATCGCGTAGATTGCACGAGGATACTTCGATAAGCCCTGGACAGAGACGGAAACCTGAAATACTAGTCTCATCAAACACATGGGTTCACACGCATTTGTACATGCATTTGATATACATGGACCTACAACTGTATGCATTGCTGGAGTTCTTTTCTATCAACGTCAGCCAGAGAGAACTCTTGGGGGTTCTCTAAGAACTCAACCAATTTGTGAGGTTATAATCATTTTCGAGTGCATATACGAACTAGTAGGTGCTCCAATATCCAGCAAATAGGGAGAGTGTGACACACTCGTTTAATATGAAGTAATTATGTTTTCCATTTCTCGTTCCTGCAGCGCTGGCACACTATAGCTACGATGTTCCTTGGGGCTTCTAATGAAATTCGCCTCCACCACAACTTTGCTTCCATCTCAAGCGAGGCAAAAGGGAGAAAATGCTGTTTGTGTACACCATACACATAAACTCTATCAGGAGGCGAAACAAACGGAAATTTTCGCCGATTCGCTATATTTTATAACAGATAATGCAACATTATACGGTTAAACATCCTTGCTACACATGTTAGGAGGCAAATGAACAAAAAGGGGGGTAATAATATTACATATAAGTGTATGTATATGCTGGAGGAAATGATAATAGGAAATGGAAAATAGAAAATAAAAGAATACAACGCATTAGTTGCTGATGAGCACAGGATGTGTGAGACACTCATTCACTTTGTTTCGCTCTCTGGCGGCAAGGCGCGAGGGCGTACTGAGCAAAAACTATTAAATATTGATAGCATTGCGGATAGAAGATTGGGAAGTAATGATTATTGCTATAACGGTGTGAGTCGTCGAGTATATTGAGCTTCCGGAAAAGAATGTCATATATGTCAACATTGGAGTTGTATACTTGTCTGGTTATATTAATTAAAAATAATGAATTTATAAAAGGCAATTATTTTTCACTTTTCCTTCAAGAATTATCAAATGTGACAATTTAAATGTAGTACTCTAACAGGAAATTAAAAGCGAATTTCTAAAGGGACACATTGTATATACACATAATATATAAAACAATGAGTTTTTTGACACGATTTAGGTGAACATTGTCAAGAAAAATATCGCTATTTCGTGTTTATTTAGCCAATCTCGGATTTAGCATTTTCAAACATGATTTCCAGAAACAAGTTCATATTTTTGATAAAAAAAATACAATTAAGCTTTCTGAAATTAAACAAAAGACGTGTAATCAAAACTATACTATTTGCAAACTGACGATTTTATTTAACGCCACGTTTGCAGTGTATGCATTGCTATTTACGTATTTGATGAGAAGCCCGAGAATACGATGTTGTTTGCGTCACGGGAAATTATACATACTTCAAATTGCAGTTCTTCAGTCTCACTCAGGGAATTTGAAAAATAAATACAGTGGACTCTCCCTAAGTCGAAACTCCCTCTAACTCGTACAAATTCTCTCGATTCTTGGCCGCCTTTCACCCCTTAAGACGATTTTTTTGCATGAAACAAAATAAAAAAAATACCTTTTCACAATTCGATTTAGTTATCCATATACATAACTATACATCGCATTTTCAATGCCCCGTGTGCCACCATCGTGTGTGCGATGTGTTTCTGCCTACCCCTACCCAATACATGCCTATCTAAAAAGACAGGGCAAAAAACAATGTTATCCTTTTCCTTGTGTTGTTCGTTGGGTTCAAAGCCGTTTTCTTGCAATGAAAATCTATTAAAAAACGATCTTATTTTGTGAAATTACAGTTGGAATTCGAAATTCTAGGAAGTTCAAAAGAGCGGATGCAGCTTCATCGTTAGATTGGAAGGTATGTGATTGTTTCTAATTCTATATGTGAGGGAGCATCGATTTTTGTTTTCAAATGAATACGCATGTACATATGTACAAACTTTTACAGATAATTTATGGGAAAAAAGAAAATTGAAAACGTTAGATCTTAACACGAAAATTCGCCTTATTGACGAAATTGAGAAGTGACCTAAAAACAAAATCAAAATTGCTGAAGATTTTGATATTCCTTGTAGTACACTTTCATCGATATGAAGTGGAAGAGACAAATTAAGGTTGGTGTATGGTTGTGCTAATACGCATTAATTTCGTAGTGTATTGAACGCTTTATTATGAAAAAAAATTGTTTCTCTCTAACTCGAATTTTTCCAAAACTCACTCTAACTTGAACAAATCATGGTAAATTTTAAGTTATGTTTCCTACGAAATTATCTCAAGTATATTTGCTCCATATATATTTTAAAACTACAAATTCTACAATGTAATTAGTGTAGACATAGGATATGAACAATTGCAGAAAAGAAATGTACAATGCTGTTATGATTTTAAATATTTTCCGAAATGATTCTATGATCAGTTTAATTTGAAGAATTACCATAAAGAAATTGAGTGATACCACGAACACAATGCAGTTCTTATCATGCTAATTTTGATAACCAAATCAAATCCGTCTCAATTCAAAGCCCACATTCCATTCATAAAGCTTATAAGGGAATTCATGGATTCACTAAAACACAAGCATTTTCTCTCGAAATTTATTAATTGACAATGAAATCTATTCCACCACAGTAAATTGCTCCAACACTGTACAACATACATCTGTTTGTGGCACAATTTTTATCTACCTCCATACATATGCACATATTTGTGTGCCTAGGGACTACTTAGTACATTCCCCACACAAACATACATGTGTACTTTAAGCAAAAAAACACCCAAAAGAACCAAAATATGCAAACAAACAAAAAAAATAACGATAAGGATAACCGAAAGAAAGACATGAAATATCCTTGCGTAGAAGTATGCATGTGTGCGAAAAAGCTTCTGCTCCACGCAGATTTTAATAGTTTTTTTCCGGTATTCTGTGTTGGACTTCCGAATTATTTGTTACCATTCTGAGAACGTTTTCCCTTCTATTTATTTTTCTACTTCTTATTCTTAGTGTGTCTATTCTTAATATTTATTAACATGTGTATTATTTCCCTACGCATTTCTCTTTATCGCAACGGACCAGTATAACAGTTTTGACTTCTTATGTCCTTATCAGCAGTCGCATTTGCCAGGACTGTGGGCGTCACACTTATTCTTTCATATTATTCGTACGTACTCCCAAAACTTGATAAACTAGCGGAAACATGAAATTTGAGGGAAATTGATAATAAATAAAGAGATTAAAAAAATAATAGAAAGCCTTCAAGTCTAATTTCCGGGTGTGTGTGACTTGTACAACTTTTGGATGTCACATATACACACTGACACTGACGATATCATTCACCATGGGTGTGTGCTTCGACGTTCCGTGAATTTGAGCTTACTTTTTTCTCTTGGAACTCCCTGTGCGTGTAGTATTGTGGCACGAAGAAAGAAATGCCGATGAAATGTATTCTTCGTGAACAGAGGAACGAATCTAAGGACATGCGAACTTAAAGATAAACGTGGGTGTCGTAATATTCCACCAAATCAGGAAAAAAAGGTGTATGAGCTTGTTGTTGGCCAAGGGATAGAAGACGCAAACGGAAACAAACTGACTGATGGAGCCCATAAGACATACAAAATATGTAGTTAAATCGGTTGGCAGGCAACACAGCATAGTAAAGGAGCAGAATTTTATTTCATGAATGATTGAGTTCAGAGTTTTTGTTGTTCCTTTTTTCCCTACCGAACTTTTTTTTTATCGTTTTGGTGTGCTCCTTCTATTTACTTGTTCTTCTTTCAGTGGACCTTTTCATAAATTTAAGTACAAAATTCTGCGCTACGGACGTCATTCGACAGATCTCTTTTGGTTTTCTCTTTCTGAAACACCTACGCATTGTCGTTGATTTAGAAAATGGGTGGTTGGATGTTGTGTAGTAGTAGCGTTCGGTGTGTTGGTGAACATGCCACGGTACGGATTTCATTGATAATAACACATACAAAATATATCTGGGCAGTAATGGTAGCGAATAGAGGTTCAAATATTATATTGTAGTATATACTTTAATGCAGACACGATTCCGGCGACGATGCGTGACGTCAGCCGGGCTTACATGTGTGAAGAGACGAATTAAATAGATATATTATCTGGGTTGCCTCAAGATGTAACCACCATTAAACAAACCTAATCTTGCACAGCACTTGAGAAAAGATTCAAGGGGATAGTACAGCATGCATGTCAATACAGTATTTCTATACTAACTATAAATTATAGTATGTCCATGAATAGGTACACCGTTGGTAAATAGTTAATCTGACAGTTTGGACTGAGATTTGAAAACAATTGACATTAATTAAACCATTATGATGATAATATTGCTGCTTTGGACTTAAATTGGACCTCTATAAAATACCTCTATAATATATAAATACCTTTAAGCCAAAAGTTCAAAGGAAGTCTGTTGCTACCATAGTTTCCTGTTCGTGTCAATATCTCGTTGTGTAAAACAATTCATCATTTTCAACTCACAGCTAAGCTCAGAACGTGATACATCGTAGCTTTTCACAAACTAAACAAATAACAACATTAAAAACTTTTTCAAAAAGGAAATCAAATCCATCACTGTCCTTATCAGTTCCTGCTGAAATCACGAAATAACAAGGTAAATTCCAAACACCAGTGGAATAAGAGCTGTCTGTTGAGTGTGTGAAAACCCCAATTATTAATACCCAGTGAATAATGAAAATTGGTAAGATAAATTAATAGTGAACGAACGCGTCAATTTCTATCAAAATGAAAATGTTACGCAATGTATACGTATGTATGGATATATATGCACATATGTATATGTATGTACGTACGCACACTTAAAAATTAAGTACACTCCTAGAATCGTTAGTCTCTATCGTTTTTTCCCCATTCTGCATACTTGTCTGTTACAGCATTCTTAGAGTAGTAAATCTTTCTTCAACATTTACTTTAATCACTGAGTAAATGTTGTCAGTATATCAGCTTAAATAGTCGGCAAAAAGTGCCTAAAAAAATACGAAACACCACAATGAAGAGATAATGTGTAGCTGCTCCAAAACAAGAAAGAGAAAGAAACATTGAAGTTGTAGGCTGTACGAAAAGGACAACTGTAAGACAATCTTCAACTACTATTCCTCTGGCAACGTGAAACTTGTAACTCTGTATAAATGTTGAGTATTACTTCAAATAATGAAGGGGGCAAAAATAGCTCAAGAGCATAGAATGTTGTTTCTATTCTTTGTTGGTTTCTTATGAAAAAGAATCAAATCCATCCAGTTTGGCGAAACACAAATTAAAATATAGATTGCGTATCCCTTCCTCACAAAAATATCGTGAGTTAGAGAAATGTCTACAGCGTGTTGACTGTGAGCTGTGAAAGGTGAAATTGGAGCCATAACGAATGTCAGAAGAAAGAACTGCTAAACCTCCAACAAACCATGTGTAATGTGTGCGACTACCTCGGTCTCATCGATGTAATATGGAAATGAATTACTCTCATTTTTAAAGAAGGATGCTTTTCATGTGTTCAAATTTTAATACTTTCGCAATGAAACGATAAACTCAACATCGTGAGAGCAAGAGAGCTTTTAAGGACAGTTGTGATTCTCACCACTGCCAACCAAGTTGACAGTTGACTACCAAGTTGAGGTGAATATTTGCTACAGCTTTTGCTGACCCCTATTCACACATTAACACTGTATTCGTCTTCCAATAGTTTTCCAACCTATCGAACACATAGCCACGGATTTTCTGTCAGCATGCTCACATAACTGGTTATCCAGGACAGTTTCATTCATCTGATGACCCCTACCTTCAGGAGTGTTAAAACGCCTCCACTATTTATGTCGCTCTCTTCTCTCTTTCCTTGTTTCCATCACCTCGTTACCATCAGATAGGTTTCCCAAAGGTTCCAAACGATGAAATCCTGGAAAGTTCAACTTTAATCAACAACGACATGAAATTCATTCAGAGATGCTTGCATATACCGCATGCATTCGTGAATATCAACTTTATGCGCTCGTGAATGTGCCTGTGCAGTAAGGATACCAGACAAAGGCATAGATCAAATATAGAGCAAAGAAATTTCATACAGCAAATGAGAGGGGAAAAACGAAGAATCACTCACAATTGGAAAAGCTTTCAAGGGAAGGTATTGATTCGCCCTAATTCTCGGTAATTTGAACAGGCACCTCAACCTGCTCTTCACCCACACACACCAACTAACCACTCACACATAGAACCTTAACACATATGAAAGCCGAAATCAAATAATTGTGTGAATGTATGCGTAACTATATCTCATTTATCGCGCTCTCAGTTCGTTTTTATTCTTTCGTCCTTCTTTTGAATGAGTGGGAAATGGTTTTCCTTTTTGTTTGCAGAGAAGTACGCTTCCACGCGAAATTCCTCCAGCCTTCGAAGGTAAATGGATACTAACAACGAGAAAAAATGAATACCTACAAGCAATATGTAAAGTATTTCAATTTTTCTATCCTTCTATAACAATCCTAATTGTTTGTGCCTAATATTTGTTTTCTTTTCGTTATTCCATTATTTTTTCCTTGGTCTCTTTAAATGTTATGAAATTTGACATTTGTCAAAATAATCTGCATCACCTGGACCTGGAGGAATTCTTTTTCAGGCATGTGCATAAGCATGCTTATTTTGGACCGCAGTTATCTAACCTCTGACAATAAGTTGCAGAAGGTGACAATGATTTGTGGGGAATACTTTGTTTCCGTGTAAAATTACCTATTGGCTGTGACTTAGGTGTGTTAGTGACATAACTGTTTGAGGTGTAATTCCAGTATATTTAAAAGAAAATAAGAAGTTATGTAGAGCTACATGGTGGAAAGCATAAGGATAGAAATAATTAGGGTCGACAATTAATAAAAAATCTCAGTGCTTAAAGTTTTAGAGAAATTTACACAACTGCGGTTACATTTACATTATCATATATACATATTCCAATAGATCCTTAACAGAAACAATCTCAAGAGACATCATTAATTCATTCATCACACAGCTATGGCTGACGAATTAACATGACAAATTGGTACTTCATACATTTTTGAACACATTTAACAAGACTCACCTTGCAGTCCTTGCATTGATGTATCAGGGAGTATATTTGCCGGCAATCGTAACGAAATAAAATTTCAGCTAATTCACATGTGATACGTGTAGCCAATATGTCCAAATCCAAAATATCCGTTAAAATTTTAACACATTGCTGCCCACCACTCAGTGTCGTATTTAGGGCGAACGTGTGCAGAGCACTGAAGACGGTACGCTCACAGCAATGCTTCAATCGTAGCGTGCGTAATTTGTTAGCTAATTCACTTCGAGAATTTTTACATAATTGTGTAGGACTAGAGTCATCATTATCGCCCAAATAATCAAGGCACTGTTGTTGTTGTTGGTTTTGGTTGTATTGGTTGCTGTTATCGTTTAATTTATTATTATTAAAATTATTATTTTGATTATTATTATTATTGTTATTATTTAAATTATTTTTAACAACACTATTATAATTATTTAAATTATTATAGTTATACTGATAATCCTGCATATCGCTTTGAATATTCCGTTGCATTTGCTGGCGCTGCTGATGCTGTTTTTGTTCGAATTTATTTTTATTTTCCACAGTTTTGTCAGCTACCATTTTGTTAGCATTTATTGAGGCTGTTGACACCGTAGTAGTTGTACGCTCTACTACACCAGGCGGTTTTATCGTCGATAATTGTGGAGAATCGTAAGAGTGGCTGTTCTTGCCAGCAGCCGCATTGCTTGGTGCTGTCGTTGTGGTTGTTCTCGTAGCTGCTTCGGCCGATGCTGATGAACTAGCATGAAGTCCGGCAATTTCTCTTCGCACCTTCGACATGATATTATGAACTGGATTAAAATTATTGTTATTATTCAAATTTATTAAATTATTATTATCATAATTATGTAATTTGTTTTTATTAGAATTATAATTACTATTATATTTATTTTCTAAACGTAATTGTTCGCAAGACATCGGACACGTTGGCGGACCCGGACCTTCGTCTACCCATGCTACGGTCAGCGAGCCAGCTGTGCACTGACCCTGAAAATATAACAAACAAAAAATAACAATCATGTCAGCGTTCAAATTACTTTATTTCGATATATTTTTACTAGCAATAATGTAGTCTAAAAAGTCAGCGCACATAAGTAAATATACTCACGGCGAAATTGAATATGTACATTCATATATACATCTTATTTATATGGGCACTTCCTTGGCAAGTAACGCTCACTGTGTATATAACTTGTCAGTGGAATAAAAAAGGCAACGAAATGAAAATAATGACGCAAAACGAGTGAAGAGGTCAAGAAAAATCGAAAACCTTAATTAAAAATATATTATGTAGAGAACGAGCAAAACGGAAAATAAGAGATGAGAGGGTTTAGGAAAACACAAGCAGAATAAAATGGACTATTCGTTGTTCTTTATACATTCGCGCATGCATGGAGGCACATCGGCATACATGTACTACATCCTCTCCCGATCTGCTTAGTGCTCATCCAAACCAATGCTAATGCTAGTATTATGGTCAAGGCGGGTCAATCCGAGCGAACTATTACGCCAGCAGTCAGGCGAATATAGCGTAACACAACACACAACAAAATGCAATCGGAGATGATTTAATCTGCGAGAAGGGATACGGACACAAAAATGAAAAGGATACTAGTAATTGAAAAAAGAGCGAACTTTTGTTCTGTGTTTGCTTACTCCTACACATAAATTTCCTTAAAGGAGGCGTTAGTGGTGAGGTTGCGAAATGATTTTCGTATTGATTCCCAATGTGATGGTGTTTCGCCTGGAGGTTAAGATAATTTGCAGCTTTACAGGAATTTGTAAAATTTTGAGTTTTGACATTTATGAGAACAGTTTGATAAATAGAGATTGAATGTGTTTTGCGTGACGGCGTGATTAATGTTAAAGTTTTTTTGATCTAGATTGACTGATTATTCATAAGTTATGATTAACTTTCAAATTAAAGTTAGAATGCGTCACTTAATTTCCACAGTTTAATAAAGAATAATCAAACCTAAAGACTTTGAAATGGCCAATCTTACGGTCAAAATAGACATTTAGAAAACCTCATAATATCAACGGATCGATTCAAAATTTAACATTTACATAGGCAAGCTCAAGGACAGCTTTGGGAATAGCAGACAATGTAGACATTGTAGTCTAGGCTGTTTTGTAATTATTTAAACTTTCCTTGTGATAAGTTAATTGCCGATTTTTATGGGTTATAATAAGCACCCTGTCCTAGTAAGGTTTCTTGAATCAAAAGTAATTGGACTCCATTTCCTGTATTTGACAATTTTGATGCCCTCGGCAAGGCCCTGTCAATATTCGACGGATTGACTTCTGGACATATGTAAAGGCATCTAAACAATTATTGGAAAGTTTTCCTTTTTATAGTTTCCGTTAAAAAGCCATAACAATGCACCACCGTTCCACAAAAAAAAATATTTTCTTCAGAGGAAGGATAAGAAATGTCTGTGCAAGCTGTGATAAAATATAAAATATATATCCATGTCAGTAAAAATATACATACTTCGATGAGCCTACAGCTCAAGTGTTGTGATGTGATCGGTTGTATTCACATCGCAATCAAAACAAACTAAAATAAAAAAAATAACTTATGAAAAGTGTATTAGCTTTAGCAATTACACAAACACGTCTGTTTAACGTTTGCTTCATAACTCCTAGCCCCCTTCTGCAACGACTATGATAACTAAAAACGTCTTAGAAAACATTTAAACTACACACACTCATATAATATTGACATATCAATGACTCGTGTTGGTCTTTTTGACGTCTGAGTAGGCTTTCATATTTAATTACTTATTTATTTATCTAAGCACAATTTTGCCAGTGGGGTTCCCTTAACAACTTATCTCACCGTCATTCGTCAAGTTTTTCTCGCATATAATAGCACATATCTGTATGAGTACATGGCATCCATATGCATGTGTATTGTCGTACTTGTACCTCATAAGTCATAAAGATACTTCTCTGTTTTTTTGTTCACAACTAGCGTTCCAAGATATTCATTCCTAGAGTATAGTAGACGAACATGCGATACATGCATAGTTATACCTAAGTGCCTTTACAAATTAGTGCATATTGTTTGTGTCCTTGCACCAAAGGGAAGTTACCAGAAGGCATGTCTCTTATGTTTAAAGTGTTCTTTATGCTCAAATGCCTGACGGCCTGGAAACCGTTTAAGGAGAAACGGTTTCATTTAAATTTAAGAGCTTTTCAAATCAAATTCAGAGCCTTTCACTACTTTGATCAGTGGTAACTGCTGAATATTTAATTTTAATAATTGTGTGGTACATTTTGCAATTTTTTGAACTCTGAAACAGAATGAATGAGTTCGGGAATCGTGTTACAGGCAATTGTTTTAAGCATGACTTTTTTTTGTAAATCTTACGAGATGCATACATAATTTTATGTAGTGATTTAATTGATTTCAAAGCTAATGATTCAATCCTCAGAACATTTTAACTCTTGAACTTTCGTACTTTTACTTGAGTTTATGAATAAAGGTGGCAAATTTCCATCGCATACAAGACACCACTAAATCCAATTCCCTCGTACACATCTTCCACAAATCCACCGAATACTTTTAAGATGGTTTGCCTTGAGAATATATTTTTTTTTGTATAAATTCATTTTTAATTTAAAGCTTTTCAACCAGTAACTTGTAAAAGCACTTAAAATATGCACCGAAACCCACCAAAGAAAAGAGACCCAACAACAGTTCGGTGCATGAGAACTGTCATGCACTGAAACGAAGCATCATCCACGATAAAAGAGACGGAAAGTGTCCTCAACTCGGAATGTCACCAAGAACAGCAATGCGATACCCTTGTCAACATATGTACATACACACGTATGTATGGATGCACATGTTCATTTTAAAGTAATTCTAAATGCCGGAACACATAACAATTCACTCGCCTGGCTACACATTGTCTCACCTGCCAGTGTATAAGAAAATAAGTTTTTCCTGTCTCTCCGTCCTCATATCCTTGCTGTCGCTGTATGGATAATTCAGTATTATTTGCTGGAGAGTGGTATGGTGGTGATTGAATTCTTAGGTGGTTTCTTTAAGAACTCATCTTTGCCACGAGGCTCAAGTATTTTCGAGCATCTATTAACCTTAATGATTAGGGGTACACCGGGGTAAGGAGAACATCTAAAGAAGTGCGCTCATTAGGCCACCATTTGACTTAGTGAATTGTTGGAGGCAGGGAGGCGGGGGAGATGGTAGGTGGGCGTAAAGGAATAAACATTACCCTCTCAATGACTTCTTTTGTTTTCGTTCTTTCATAAAAGTACCTCTCTTTTATAAATACCACTCGAAGTTTGAATGGTTGCTTTGAATGTGCATAGTGCATATTTGAGGGCGCCCTAAGGGGTGGCGATTGGAGAAGCGGTTGCTGACTTACTACATCAGATTGAGATTTACACATACAAAATACCCACTCAACCTGAAAAGAAATTTCATTCATATTCAATCTTTCTTTTGGAATTCTTCATCGCTATTATGCAGTTTAACTTTCTATGTTTCACCACTAACTGACATTGAATAATTGTTTCATACATTGGTGCTCGAGTTTTGAATTCTTTTTGTGTGAATACATTGATTGAGTTGTTTATGGTACCAAATGTGTTTTTTTGGCTTTCAATATCATACGTACATACAATATCTTGCAACTAATTTTCACCGTACATAGCAAAAACTTAACAGATATGAATGATGTCAGATCTAATGTATGTTAACAAATACATGCCACTCCAATGAACACATGGTTGAACCGGCACTAAGGTGAACACATATACAATATGTGACCATGTCGCTCACGTGGGAACACTACCTGCAATTGGTCATGTGTTGTACTTTTCATGCAGCAGTGCCTGACGTTGCGTGAGTATAGTTTTAAGAATAATAGATTTGCTAATTACATTTAGTCGATTAGCCGATAGAGTCGGTCGAGTAAATCCTCCCCACATTAATGGATAAAAATATTATGACTGAGCCCCCTGGCCCAACAAAGCCATAAATGAAGTACTGAAGATACATAGTTTAATTAATTGGCGGCCAACGTAAGGCTTGGCATCCAAATACAAAACCAAAATACTCAGATGCACTGGATAGGATATATAACTGTGTCTGTTTGAAAAGTAAGAACACTGGAAAGCGAAGAAAATGAGACTTAAAAAAAATAATTCTTAAAAATATTGCCAGTGCACTGAAAAAATAACAATAAACAAATTTCAACTAGTGAAGACAAATCCCGAATTTATTTGAATTTTATTTGATTGCTAATTAATTATGTACTACTTTAATTGATTTGTATATATATTCAAGAAGACAGCATACATAGCCATAAACCTTGATACATATTCGACTAGCTCGAACTCGACTAAGGAGTATATATTGCCGGCGACTCTGTTTTCCGAACCGCTCCAAATGGATTGTCGTTGCAATTCGTACTAGACAAAACACATTTAAAATTTCTCAATATGCATCCATTTGGCACAAACCACACCCCTGGTCTTGAGGTCTAACACGACCAAGTTACGATGGGGTGGTGATTGTTTTGTACAGTAATTACCTCATAAAAGTGGGAATAGTATAAGAATCAACATCCAACTCCCACAACCACATCATATTATTTATGGGTTGGATATGACTAAGTCGGTGTCGGTGTGTATGTGCAGCAGACATGCTAGTCACACAAAAGGGGAGTTATGGCATCCTTCGGTGGGTGGTTTAACTAGGAAATCTATCCCACCCTGAGGACCTACGACCATACGCATAATGATGACCATGTTGTTGGCATTCAACACACTATATATGTATTCGCACCTATTCATGTACATATACATATATGTATGTATGCATTTACGATTGGATAGAGCTTGGTTTGCTATCAGTAAATGGATTCGAAAGTTTTGGACACACGCAAAGAAAAAAGCTGTTTAAAATGCATTCGAGTCGTGACTTCGATGTAAAGAGCTATGAAGGAAGGTTATATGGACTTCGACTTTATTGCACAATCGCTTGGTACAAAGATGATATTCCCCCAGATTTTTATTGTTTTCTGCTTTGTGCTCTGGGAGTAAATGTGAGGAAATTGCCTTCACTTTCGAGCAATTTGATTACACTTTGTAGATTGAGGCTTGCAGTTAATCCCGTCGACATGCTTTAAAGTTCTACAAGTGCTCGTTAATTCGAGGGATGAAGTGGGTCGGCTTAACTGCCGTCAAACGGATCCGCCTTAATTGTGTGATATTTGGTTGAGGTGCAAGAATCAGACATTAAATCAATTTTTGTCGTGAACAGTGATTACAAATGTCGCAGCTCACAACTTCAATGAAAATGATGAGGATGATGAGGATATGAGATGTTAGTTCGAGTCTTACAGCAGAATGAAACTTGAGGAGGAGCAATGGGTACACAGTAATATACGAGTACAATTTATATTCACCAGGGACTCATTCTGTCAAAAGGCCACAGGGACAAGGTTTATGACGAGCTCCGAGGGAAAATAAGTACAAATTACTCCTGCGTCGTTTACAAGAAGTCCTTGTGAAGAATTGAAATGGAATTTAATAATTTTCTCTTCATTGTTGGGTTGCATTTGGGAATGACTTAGTATGTCATTCTCATTGTTAGCTGGTAATCCTTGAAGGGCGTACTCCGCTGTATGTGTGTCAAATACCCTGAGGCAAGGTAAAATTTATAAATGTTTGTTCAGAGATTTGATATGATTCACAAGATGGGTGCTTAACATAAAGCTGTTACTGTAAAAAATAAATCGGAAAAGGTGTATCTCGGATGTACGGGTCCAAAACGGGTTGAGATGTAACTTATGCTCTGAATTGAACTGCTACTGAATTGAGTGTTAGCAGTCGATTTCAATCTTAAACGTCCACATAAACCTTATAAATTAGAAAAGGTACCATGTGTATTCCGAAAACGGGGATGAAAAAGCGTCCGAAGTATTATGAAATAATTGCAGAGAAAATAAATTGATACTTAGGCATTGGTGCTATCTAATAGATAGTCTCAAAATGTTCCTAGACCTATTCTAGGTGTAATTGTTCAAAGTGTAAATAATAAATATTATTAAATTATCTCCCCAGTGCCTTACGTGACCCGCCGTGAACATTCAAAACTTCATTTCCGGTTGCAATATGTGGGCTAGGAGGAGGAGACTGGTGGAACACCAAGATCCACTCTACTTGTTAAAAACAAAATATCGCAACACCATGTTGAAAAAGAAAGGGAATATCATTATAATTTATGTTTTTACCGAGGCTTCATACATTGAAGAACACCGTATAGAAGGTTGGCTGCACATTCTACCTTCCTGTCGACAGGTGTTAGTAAAACATTCTGTATTAACTGTCAAAGCGGGGAGAAAAATCTGAAAAAATCCATCAAATACCATATACCTGGCAATATTTTCAAGGCATGAGCAAGCTTAAAAGGATTTTGCTTCATCAAGTCCAACGACATACTGCTTTCATACACAGAGTATAGTAGTCTGTATAGTGGATGGTGGATCCTTATCGTTCAACTACTAAAACACAGATCTCACAAAAGCCTTCCTTGTGTTACGTGAACAACAAAGAATTGCCCAAAGTTGATTTGTTTATCTTCGAACAAAGGTGTGATGGATGGGAAGCATGAAATATTCTCAGTCTCCTTTTCTGTGCTCTCAAGGAACGTCAAAAACAAAAAATTGGTTTGCAAGTAAAAACGAAATGACAAATATGTTTTTCTTACACAAGGATAAGCACATACATCCACCGTGAACACAAAATACCTTCTATACACACAAACTCTCAATCCTGGTTTCAGTATTCGATTAGGGATTCTTTCAGTCGCAAACTGGAATAGCTACACACTAGTACTTCTCCCCATACGCATGATTCAGAAAGTGTCATTTGCACATTTATATCCATTATACTATATGACAACGAAGTATGACAGAGTAAACGCTCTTGATAATGCCGACTACAATGACTGTAATGACGCCTACGACAAGACAAAAAGCCAAGAGTGTATTGCAAAGAAGGAACGATAGTACATATAAATGCGAAACTGAAGGTAAATAAAGGGGAATGTAAGGTATATTATTTATTACGTAATGTGATGTGGTTACAAGCCTAGAGTATTATTTGGACTTAGAAAACAAAAATTCTTTCGGTTGATAAATGTCTAAATTGAAATGCAATACAACACCGTCCTATGAGAACTGGAGCTGAGTCTAAAGTGAAAGTACAACCAGCCTTGATTATGCTAACATAACGATTTAGATAGATAGATAGATATTACTTTTCTTTCATTCATAGTACATTATGTTTTTTACAATATTGACTTAAATTTGCTTAAGCTTGCACGGAGATATGGTTTTTAAAACCTAATACTGAGAATACAATTTATAGGTAATTTAATGCTAATATGTATTAGATAAAGAAAGCAAAAAATTTAGTGACTTTTTTGCTTGATGATACTGTTCAAACCCATTATGCTGTTTTTACAATTTTTTGTAAGTATACAAAATTTAGCAAATCAAATCTTATTACATCTAGCTACAATTAATGGCTCTATCAAACAAAAAGAATGAAGTGATAAAAGTGAAGACAATTATAAAATTCAACAAATGCTAATTTGAAATTTGGTTTCTGAAGATTGATGTTTTTGGAGTTATGACAGTGTTCTTTCTAATGAGCGATTTATATAGGTGATCGGTATAGTATCTGCACGTGTTTAACAGAACACCCCTCATATGTATATTTAAACTGCAAACAATATACAAACTAAAAGCACCACAATCAATGTCGAGAGGATGTCTTTTCCCAGAAGTATAATGTGCACCTGACTACAGAGAGCCCAAAAAAACCTTTTCCTTATAGAATATCCAGAGATTACAGATTTAAAGTCATAAAACCAAACAAAAGAAGTTTAGTGTTTGTGTGTTTTAATTTGGGTGTAACAATGCTGAGAACATAAAACAGGATACTGCCTGAATTTTCTTCAAATCTGTTTATTTCTGTTGTAATGAGGCAGTTTCTTAACTATACAATATTTGGTATTCGCTATTCAAATTTAAACAAAATTGTATATTAAATTCACATAAGGAAAAAAGTATGATTATAAATAAACATAAAAATACAACAAATTATTTTAAAACGGGCTTAGAAAAAGTTCAAGTGCACACTATAGTTTTTTTTCTAGTTCCGTCACAAACTGAGGGAACGGTCATCTCACTTAATAACATTTCTCCTCCAGGTGAGGTAAAACACAAGGAACATACCTATATAACCTTAACAATCTCAACAAACATTTCAAAGCTTTGTTGGTTATTCAAAAAATGATCATACTTCAAGATGAGATAGAGACGCAAAGAAAATTGAATACATATTTCACCATGATGAGCAGTAGAAAATCTTAGAAGGGGCAGCCAAATCTTTCTTCCAACTTTCAATTGCATGTCGATTGATGGATTGTGTTTCATTGTTCATATTGACAGACACATACAAACCAAAGAACGGCCAGCACTTGGACACATCCTTTGACACCGATAATAACAGATGATGAGACACAAACACCCCCACGTACTGTTACTATGTAATGGGTTCCGGCACCAATCAATTCAAGGGTCCTCATTAAGTTCGCTAAAAAAGACAGCAACAACAGCGTGCTGCAGTGACTGTGGCCACGGCAGCACGCAAGGTTATGGCGACGATGGCATTCGTAAATATTTATGTGGGTATATTGATAAATTGTTTGCACACAAAATGCTAAAACATATGAGTTGCCAACCCCTACGAGCAAAGAACAAATACAAAAAGTAGAAAGGGCGAAAAATGTTCTCCAACAGTTAGGCACCGTAGGCAGAGATACAAAGCCATATCTAACAGGGAGACTGTAATTCTACTACTTAGGATGGGACAGTGTATGCCCTATGTGGACATTACTATCTTCGCGCATAGCAACCCGTGTGACCAATAATTTGTGTCATGGAAATCAACTTATCGAATTCGAGTGGATTTTCATCCCCAACACAGTTACCCAAGTCTGTCATTCAGCAAACCCTTCACCCACAGAGCCCCTACGATTGGTGTTACTTAAAATGGTGCCTCGATGAAAAACGAGTTACTATGCAGACAAACCAAACCAAGCAGTGATATTTGTTTTGGACAAGATAATTAGGTTAGGTACTCTCCCGCTTGTCGTTATCTTAATGAATTTTTTATTGAGTGGATTCAGACACGGATATGAGCTGGAATTGTGCAAACTGTGCCATATACACACTAACGCACACACCCGTAATCATTCGCCACCCCTCAGGATGTGCCCAATATCATTTATTTCAGAACGTAACGCATAACTCATTGTCAGAGTGTGGTTATATTGTAATTTGAACCGGAATAATAGAAAGCGACATTTTTTCCTTTTATACGTTTTCTCCATTTACTCTTTTGTCTCGTTCTCTTTCGTTTTTATTTGATTTTCCATTGTGCGGTCGACGAAATGGCGACCCGAAAGATGAAGTTGTGTCCTACATTTGTAACTGTTATCACATTAGAAAGGAGTGTACTGTGTAGTGTGAAAAGGGATGTGTTCCTGGCACGTGAGTGGATGACAAATTTAAAGTACAATTGTTTTCGTTTTTGGGTGAGATGAATAAAGTATTACGTTGTTAAAAAAGTAAGCAGCGCCCAAAACCATTACTTTGACCACATGGAAGGTAGTATCTGATGTCACCTTATCTAATACTCCCCAGGCCTGCACACTTAATTGACCCGTGGATATTGGGTATTCATTCAGTTTATTGAAAGTGGTACGTCGGAAGATATGATAAATTACTAGTTTTAGTTTTTTTTTTGACGTGCCTTGGTGAAAATGTTTCCGGAAACAGCTCCTAAACTATCTTTTTGAAGAACTAAAAGAATGTCAGCATATGATATACGAAGAGTGGGTTGTAAACATATAACAAATGTTTCTCTAATTGTTCCTTACATTTTTCAATAACTGTTCGTCTTTGCTCTCATATATGTATGTATGTACATGTCCCTGTTAAGCAATCGAACAGCAACCAAGTGCCGTATGGTGACGATTCGATTTGGAATTGATAGATTCACAAAAATGTACTAAGTGTACTAAGGAAATGAGATGTGAACACCATTCTTAATCAAATCCATATGTGCAATATTGACGGAACAGCTTTCCATGAACACACCCTTTCACGCCGGCTTATACAAATACAGAAGTATCTATGCGCGATAAGCAAGCACACGATATACCGTCTGTTGCCTGAATTGTAGATAACAAGTAAAAAATATATAAGAAACTAATTTCTACATATGAACATGCATATTAAGTCACCAAAAGCTGAACTTTCGCGAGGTCCTTCTGGCGTCGGATTAATGTAAAAATTAAGTAATTAAGTAGTCCTTATAATTCGACAAATTGAAAACCAAAGTAGTCAACTATGTATGTGGATTTTACTAAATTAAACGACATAATAGAGTATTCGTGCTAGTGCGAACTACATAGTTACATATTAAATATGTAATAATTTGTAGGCATATCGGATTACAGGGGGTGCCGGTTAAGACAAGGGCCGGGTTACCGATGGTTCATTGTTAAGTGTGTGATAAGTTGGTGTACAAAGTTGACATGTAAACGGGAATTAAATCAATTTTAGAAATGCTTATTTTAGTAATACTCATATAGTCTTATTCGAGTAATCTATTGCCTTACTTACGATAGTCCTGTGGCCTGTATTACATGCGATATAAATATTAGACCTCTTCATGAGAAGTTAGCGATCATTGTGCTCAATATTTTGTCTCCTCAATATTCTGCAACAGAAATTTCATTCCACAAACTTCTGCGTTCAACAAAAGCTCGCGTACTTTAAAATTTAAATGTGACCAAAGATCATTCAAATATTTTGGAATATACTTGTAACAGTGCTATTAGTATGTCAATACAATCCAAAACTTTACGACATAATTTAGAAATAGTACTTGATGACATGATAAAAACAGACCCATTTGAAGTCTGTATTTCCTAAAAATACACATTTTGAACACAGCTGTCAAACAATTTCTGGAGCTTTTACTTCCACATTCCAAAATTCGAACATATCAGCCGTAAACATTAAACATGCTTTCGTCTGAAACTGAGAAACTATTCCCGTAACCCGGCGTAAACACGTTTTAAGCGAATGCAAGCCGAAACCAGAACTATTTGATACTTTTTTTTGTCTTTTATCTCCTACATATGTTTTCAGCAATTCAAACAAATTAAACCACAATCGCCATGTTAAAGCATTTAATAAGGCGTCAATTAACAAAGGTAATTGAAACGGGATCAATGCGTATACTACTATGATTCAATTGTATGTGTTGCCTGCTGCTGAGGACGTCTTACGTTCAGTTTCCCAATTGGAAAGAGCACTTGATAAAGCGAACTAAACTCCTATTTCGTGTCATTGGCTGGAAGCTTACGTACATATTCTCTTCTGATACTGGCTAATAGTCACATTTATCGTAAATACAATGGGTATATATGTATGTATCTACATCAAACGCAGAACAGCTAACCTTAATCATCATGGAAAATAGTGAAACAAGAATAAGTTTTATTTTTGTACATGTTTTATATACATACATATGTGTGAAAATGCTGAAAACATTCAGCAATTTACTGATGTCCGTATGAATAAGTGTGTGTTCAAGATTCAATACACGTACCCAGGTATACCTTCGAAACAACCAACAAACTCATTCTTCAGTACATGACCTAATCAATCACAGATCTTCCTTTTAGACACACTCTCTCACATATAAATACTGATATAAATAAATAAAATGAAATGAAACTTTTAAAATGCTTTCAATCGTTTCAATATCTTTATTTCAACTCTCGATGAGGCACAAACTTAAGAAGAGATTCCCATAAAAAAAATGCAAAGGTAATAATTTTGTAATTTTTCTTCTTTTTATGCTCTTGGCCTATGACTTTGTGCATGAGTATGGGTGAAACTCTGTATGTGTAGGTTTATCTTGAATTGAAAAGGGAATTCGAAATTTCTTCTCCCAAGCGATGAATGATGCTGATTTGAAAAGTGTAAAGAAGTTTGAATAAAACCGCACTCACACAAATGCCATAACCATCGTGAGCACACATTTAGTCATGTACATACACACACATACAGCTAACATTTCACTTCACTCTACAACTCGTCCCCCAGTCTTTATGTTTGCGTTGGAAAACATAACTTTCGTCGTTAAAAGTACAAAATGAGTCTTAAGTGTCTCTTTTTATTCGCTCTGCCAGGAGGACTATTATCATTTTATAGTGGCTCAAAAATGAAGTGGAGTCCTTGCATTGAATTCCCCGTTTATTTGAAAAAGGGCAGAAAGAACAAAAAATATATTGCAACATCACTTAGGCCAAGAAGCCCTAACATATTTGCTCAGATTTCAATATGGAACTTTGCCAAAAAATGTCCAGTTTTCATATTGATATTTATATTTTAATTCATCTATAGAAATGCATCAAATATCGAGCATATTTAATTTCAAAACAAAAATAAAGTTTGAGGAAAATTTCCTGTAGAGCTATCTGCTTGGCTGTGAGATAAAAGCTAAGAGTTATGAAATGGTTTAAAAAAATTGGCATTTGAACTTCCGACGAACGGTGACTTACTTTCAGTTCTGACAAGAGATTCACTCTCTTATCACCGCCAATGATTTATAGTAGAAGGTTCCGGGTTAGGTTACCGATTTTAACTTCGAACGTAAGCGTACGGATGCATTTCATGAATTTTTAAAGATCCTCCTCTTTTAATGAAAATTGAAATGATTGATTTTCTGATCTGATACACATGTATCAACAGTGTTGATTTTACCTACTTTTTGACGAAATCGGTCTAATTGAATAAATTTGCAGCTTTTTTACATGTTTATTAAAATCAAATATTATATATTATATAGGATAAATGTTATGCAGCTCTAGAGCAGATATGTTATCTATATTCACCTCATAAGTTTTAAAAATATTGTGGATAACATTTTAACGTATGCCAATGTCCATGCTATATATTCTGTATAATTTGGTGTTTTTTAAATTATTTATTTAGATTGTTTCTATATTATTATCTTATAATTTATATTTTATGACGATATAATAATATTTTATTTTGTAAATAATCCAAATGAAATCATTTATTTTTTAGATTATCGATACTACCGGACATTTATAAAGATTCCGTACAAAACGAATTTGACTCCAAGACTGTTTTCGGTCGCTTAATCCTGTGTCCTTTCAAGGATTTCAAATCTGTATGCAACATTGATCAACTCTCTTCTTCAAGGGTTTTTCAGAAATAGAAACGAATCAATAAGTCATAATAGACTGTTCACGAGCAATTTCATAAATTGGACCAAAATAGTAGTCCACAATGCAAAATACGGTGTTGGCATCTATTATCTGTATATCCTCATTATTATAGATACAGACAAAATTTTCCATACGAGAATAAGATCAATCAAGCTAATGCATCCTACTTCCAACGAAAATATGTACATATATGTACGTGGGACAGTATGCTAATGTAGCCGCTGTGATTTTAATAGAATGGTGGCTAGCATATGATAATTACTTAACGGTTAATAATCGTTGACCATAATAATAATCCTGTCATTTCATACTGCCTCTTCAGCTAATGTTACGTGATAGAAGTCGATTTAGAAAAAAGAACCCGTCGTATACGACCATAAAAGAGGAAATTCGAAACTATGGATAAACTGTGTATGTATGTATGTATTAGCAACGGCCAAAACTAGACAAATATCTCAGGAAGGGATACTTTCTAAATGATGTAATCACACTGTTGTTGGTTACAAATAATTGATTTTATAGTATCCTTGACATAAATATCCAGTGCACTGAGTCCAGGGACTACGCTTGCGGATTGTCATTCGTTCAAAGTTGCTGCTGTTGTTGTCGGCTGGTTCTGTAACGGTTGTTCGTGGATTTAACTGCGGCTGCAATGTGAAGAATTGTCTGCGTGTGCAGCTGCATATGCATGTGTTTGTTACGGGTGTGCTTTGTACTTTTTGTCCTCTGAGTGTCACGAGGCAATTTCAGGCAACTTCAACATCACTCACCAAGGTACAGAGAGTCGCATTATCACTGAGAATTAACGCAGAATATCTCCTAAATGTTGAGGAGATGTGGAAAATGTTTTCCCGTATTTCCCTGCTCATTCTGTTTGTTGTTCAGTTTGGAAGATTATGTTAAGGGGTGATAAAGGTTGCAAAAATACCAATACAGTGACTTTCAATTCACCCATGCATGCACAACAGCACTGGCACTTCTTGCGACTGCCGCAGGGATACTCCTGAGATTGCTTCTTCTTGTTAGTGGCATCATTGAGCGAACAACAGTTGTGAATGAAGGGATCTTTTTGTAAATTGCTTTTGGCTACACCATTGAATGAAGTAATTTCAATGTAGGTAGAGAAAGCGAAAGAGTCTTGAAATGAGCGGTGAGCATTCTGGTGTTTGAAATCTAATAATTTTGTTAATATGGTTTATTTCATTTTGCTCTTTTAATCTGAACATCTCATCTATGAGTCACTTGGGAATCAACACAGAGCGTTAAAGCCTACATTTGGGTATGAATGAGTACAAGCGCTCGGAAAAGGCGAAGAAAACTAGAATAAATATTTGTATACGATAAACTCAAGTTGTTATTTAAATTGTTTTTTGCGTGAGCTTTTGTCCAAGTATGGGCTTTACATTTGCATGGGATACTCGTATGACTTGTGGAATATCGTGACTGAACGCAGTCCAAACACGGGAATGATATGTTTACCTATCTCGTGACGGGAGCTTCGCAATAGGCATGCCATTAGTTCCTTATTTATTTTTGAACAAGCAGAAACAAAATTACAACGATCCTTGAAAGTATCCCCTCCAACTTAACTTAAATATTGCCTTTCAGTTAGATCTTATACAGCAGGCTTGAAATGAATATGAATGGCATTGAGGTCTTCGGAAATGAATACACTCTATTCTGCGAAATTCTTCCAGGACCAGCTAAACGAAGAACAGCCCGACGTATTTAGAGAACAATTACTTGAGTATCTGGAAAATGCCGTAGCGTAGTAGATGTACGCGATGACTTCTACATTTAGTTTCTGTATATATTCAAACCCCGACATGAAAGCAACTTATATTGCTTTACCTGTGTCGAGTTATTGACAGTGCTCAGAGAGTATAACGGTACATTATATTGAAACATTTGTCACGGAGATGCACGAAATGGTAAAAGTTAGCAAATCTTGCCCATTGACTGTTTATAGCTTTCAGGTGTCGGGGTCCAAATGCCCCTCGCCGAAGGACACAATTTGTTTTCTCGGGGAGTCCAATTAATTCCAGAACCAATCCATTGTCTTGCGATATTAGTTGCCCGATAACTAAAATAAAATATTTTACGAGCACAACATCTGATAGCGATTTCAGACACTGTCGGGTGTAGTAAAATCATAATGGCTGTCATTATTTCGAAACAATGGTCCACGTTCGTCAAGTTGAGTACCGGAGTGAATACACTCGGATGCTCACAAAAAATACAAACAAATTATGAAGCTCTTTAATAAAATACTTGTATCCACTGTTGGTTGAAGCGTCTGTTGCTTGCATATTCATATTTCCAGATCTAATCAGCGATGTTATCCAAATATGTGTACATAAAACTATATTTATTCACTCTATGTTATATAATATAATAGAAGAGAATGTTAGCCAGCAACCTCGATAAATAACTGAGGACACTTAATGGTTATGTACTAAAATATAAAATTGAGAATTTTCCATTTGAAGTGGAATCATTAATTGGCTGAGAGAAGAAGGCCAGTTTATTTGCGACTCTCGATAGCTCGAAGGCGGATAGTGCGTTAAGTGTTCTTACAATTCGTAACTGGTCTCCTGATGTTACAAAAGTGATTGAAAAAGGAAAAGACCATGCAAAAGGAAAATATACATCTTTGGACATCAAAGTGAACACCAGTGTAAAGGACATGTCAAAAACGGCGAAGTGGGCCTGACACCAAAAAGGGAATTGTAATCAGATTTACTTTTTAAGGCATAAAGGAATCGGGAATGCTTTGGGATGATACCATCAATACGCATAAGCTGATTATCATCAAATTGGTAGAATGAATTGTCGTTTGCTGGATTGTATGAAAAATATATGTAGGTATGATATACGTATGCACATATGACTCAGTATATACGCCTTGAAACGAAATTACGGTAGCCTATATCCTGCATAAGGGTAAAGAAAGAATAAAAATGAATAGCAAGGAAATGCTCTATTACTAGCAGGAGAAAATGAGTAGTATAAAATAAAATCAGGACCTGACCTGAGAAACCGTTTCTAATTTTTTTTACACGTTGAGTGTAATTCAGATAAATAATAAGTGCTTACTCATACGACTTCAATAGCACATATAATTAAAGTAACTTATTTATGGAGTATACATTTATGAATGATGACATTAATGCACTTACCTGAAGATCCGGTGCTGAGCTTGGTTGCGCCAGGTCGCAAGCTGATAACCAAGGATTAACACGTGACAACGAACTGGTGCTTTCGAAGATGTGACTATGACTATGTGCTCCTCCAAAGAAGAAATCACTATCCCGGTCTTCCTCTTCGAATGTGTCTTCGCCGCCTACACTACCACCACCTCGTCCAATAACAGTACTAACTTCTTCTATGTTTTCACCGTAATCCTCTACGTTAACGTAACTAATTTTGTCCAATTTGAAATTATCAAAATGATAATTGTGCTCGGTATCGTCGTTACTGCGATCGTGGTTATAAATCGTAAACGAGTTTCGATAATCGGACGATAACGATGACGACAATGATAAAGACGAAGGATAACGTTGCGATGCGACGAGTGATGAATCTGGTGATTTTAACGAATGATACAATGAATACGACGAAGACAAAGCAGGTGATGATGCGTCAGGTAATGAAGAAGTCGATGAAGATTTGGAGGAGGACGAGAAGGGAGAGGATGATATGGAATACGATTGATGTCGATTCGAGCGAGTTCGCTGCTCAGGCGGCAGCTGATGCTGCTGCTGTTGATAGTAATGATATTCCTTCGATGGAAACAACAACAAGGGTGACTTCGATGATGACGATGACGACGACGACGACGACGAATCCAAAGAAGATGACAAAAATGAAGATGACGACGACGATGTTAGCGATGAGATTTTCTGTTGACTGGTGCTGGTGCTGCCACGCCGAGCCCCCGAAATAAACGCAAGCGCCATCACGACCAGCCCGGGTCCTGGCCGCATATTGACCTCGGGTTCGGCGGTGCTAGCATGGTGCAGGCCCGCTTGAGACGCGCTTGCGACTCCAATTAATTAGTGGATATGATGGGCTCATGGCCCCATCATCATTTGAATTTATTTGTGGTATTTCTTAGCACTGTTTTCACCGTTTTACAATTCCTCAATTCTCTTTTTTCTTGTTTCGTTTCTATTACTCGTTTCAATTGTTGGAATTTTTGCTTTTACTTGCTTTAATCTCTCTACATTAAGTATATTTAAAACAGTTTCTTTCTTAAGACATTCGCAATCGCGACTTATTATTTATAAACAGTTTCAACCAAGTGTGATAGTTCAATTATCGGTCCCGATTGAGTTCAGTCCTCCGATTCATTGTGTTTGTTTCTAAATAATATACGCATTTCGTGATAATACATGTTGATAAGATTCGATTGAGATACAAATAATATCAGTGTGGCTTGATTATGATAGTGTTAAATTCTGGAAGAAAAAAATTTAAACATTGTTAATAAACTGTCAAGAAATAGTATGTCTGCAAATGAAACCCCCATACAGCAACGAAACGTGGTTACGCTTATATGCATACTGTAGTTTTATTGAATCTAATTTTTCCAACAGAGTTTTTGAATCGGAAATATATGCGGTGACCATACCATCCATTATTGTGGCTATAGTGCAGCCTATACAGTTATGGTTGAGATGGATACACTTGTATGTATAAATGCCGATATGACAGTGACATTTCATTCGAGAAAGACAACCACAAGTTGAGGGCGCAAAAGTTTAGTTCTAAAAAGAAAAGCTCTCTCATCCTCTGATCATCAGCAGAACGATAGGAAAAATGCAAAGTGTTTTAAGGAGTGTGGACCGAAAACTATGCGAATGGTTAGATGTATATACATATATATACTTCAAACACTGAAATTTCAATCATACATTAACTATTGTAACGGCACATTAATATTGGGGCGTTATTTTTGAAGGTTGAAAAGGCATCTCTTCAATTAATTTCAGATGGTGTTGTCAATTAACAAAGTCGTAATAGATTCGGTTAATTATGTGAACAAGACTTTCAAAGCATCTCAACAATTCCATCTATCAACAAGGCCAATATTGAATTGAGGTAAACTTTAATAATGGACAGGGATACCCTATTATTGTGTGCAATAATTCTTACGCGAATTGCCATAATTACTGAACGTCTAGCTGTCAGCATACATCTAGCTGGCGGATGAAGTAATGAAGTTGCCACTTCAACTGGAGAACTTTAACGTATCAAATGATATAGAACTAAGCGCAAAATTATACAATGGCGTAGGTGAAATAGAAAACTACCTATTTTAAAGATTAAATAACGGAGTAAGAATACAAGTAATCACTCATTAAGTTTGTTGCTTTTATTTAATCAAACAACAATTACATTTTGGAAGCAGTTATTGGAATACAAAAGAAAAGAAGGTTAAGATTAGATTAGATTTTGATTGTAATCTACAGAAAAATGCCCGGAAAAGAGCAGCAAATTAAAAATTGTTCAAAATTTAAAAACACTTCTTTAAGGAATAAGCATTTATAAAATTAAGACAACACTATTATTACAAGATGCACCGTTCGTATCCACAAGTCAGAATTTCAATGAAAAATACTAATAACAACAATGATAATGATAAACAAATCTTTATATTGGTTATACACACGTACTTAAACAAAATCACTGGTATAACTTTTAACCTTAACTTTATTTCGTGCTAAAATCCCCCAAAGGGCAATATCCTGGAAAAGTCTCAGGCATCAACGTTCGCATAAGGATTTCATTTACGTTTACATAATAACAACACAAAAACATAACTTACCTTTGAAACAGAATAAAAGTACATTTATCTATTCAATATTAAATTAGATATTATCATTTGTATACATTTGCAGATCTGGTATCCAATAAAGAATATCCAACGAATAAGTCCGGTGTATAAAAAAACTAATCCGATCCGAAATAATTATCCTTTAGATGTTCATTTTGATTCAATGTTCTTGGTGGGACAAGAGACCGAAAAATGAAAAAAGTAAAAAAATATCGAAATTCAACCTAATCCGTTTGATGGAACACCACAAAACACTTCATTACTTTATCTCGTGTTATATTTTTCACGAGCTTTACGCAAAATTCTACAAAAAAAATTAACGGCGAAAATAGAAGAAAGAATCGAAATCAAACAAAACTGTTATACAAGATAAGAAAATATTTTAAAATAACACTTTTTCCTTATCTTGTCCAAACTGAAGTACGAATACAGAAAAACACTTTCAAATTCGAACACATACAATTTTCGTTTCGTCTTTTTTATTTATTGCAATCTTTTTTATCAAGACTTTTCATTTCACACTCTCTTCGTTCCGATCTAAAATTGAGTAATTGTAATCCACTCTCCCTTCACCTTGAATCTTGCATTTTCCTTTTGTAATTTGGTTTTTATTATATTTTATTTTCTATAATGAAACAATTTTCCTTACACGAGAAGTAAAAACTATTTAATTTGTTTAATTCAATTCACTGTGCATATTTTTGCTTTCGGGTTTTCTTTTATCGTAGAGCAAATGATGTATTTATATAACGTGAACAAACGTTACATTCGGATTTTTTTTTGTTTTTGATTTATTGTGTGAGGCGTATAACACTTTCATGCGGAGGAAAACTTTCGATTTTCGCGATTTTCCATAAACCTATTAACATAATTTCTTTTTTAAATTATCCTTAGATGTACATACATATACGTTTAATGTATATACGTTTTTTGCTTCTGCGGAAACACACAAATTCGATCGTTGTATAATTAATTGCGTTTATTATATACAAATCATGATATTTATCCTTTATTTTATTTTAGGAGAAATACAAAAAGTGTGTGTATTTGTATAACAGAATTCGTCCCGTTTTCCTGTTATTTTGTTTGTGGTACTCTAAAGTAGATCCTCCCGAAAGCGAATTTTCAGTACCTAAGTGGTAAAAGTAGTGGTGATGGTATAGTACACGCAAACAGAATATAAAGAAAGGAAAATTGAAAACGTTTTTCCTCCTTCACCGTCATCGATGTTCTCTCTTTCTCTCAGCCACCATATAGATATTATTTTCTTCCAAAGAAGAAAATTTCTCTCCCTTTTTCCGTTATATTTTTTCGTATTTGGTTTTCGTTTCTCGGTTTTCTTTTCTTTTTTTTTCTTTTCGTTTCTTTTATTCTCCGCTTAACAAAAGGATTCCCGGGACGGTTTTAGTTACACGACGTCTTTCTTTGTTTCTTCCTTGAACGAAAGGAAGATGCAAAAAAAATAAACTTTCAACTTGAACTTAAGACGTATGACGGTATTGTTTCATAACACATTTTCTTTTTTTTTATGCAAGATCAAATCGTTATCACATTTTGTTTTTTTTTATTATTTCTTCGAGAAGGAGGGCGGGTTTGTTGGTCAAAATCAGAAACAAGAAAACAGTAAAACGGAACAAAGAACTTTAAATGAATTTCACTTAGCACTCAAACACAGATACACGGCGTGAATAAAGAATGGGGGGAATCTTAAAAAAACTCGGAGCCTACCATACATCACCATGCAAGCCAATGCATAAAGGACTGATTAGTTAAAACTCATTGCCACCGAATATTCAGATAAATAACAACAAGAAAAAAGGCAGGCAAGGAATAGAGAAGAACACTTTGCAATTATTTTTGACAATATTTTTTCCTTTATCGCTCGTGGTTGTGTCCTTTGCCCCGTTTTCTTTTCTTTCTGGAGTTGAATTTTCCATTTATCAGGAGTCAAACACACTGCATTGTTATCTACATCTGCTATCGTTTTACACGAATTCGAGCACAAACAACAATTTATTTAACGGGATTGTATTTTCAGCTCTTTTGGGGCATTAAGTAATTAAAAAATATATACTTTTTAACGACCAAACGTTTGCGCGTTGCAGGATATACCGTGGTACCCTGCTTCTTGTCTGATGGCCCCAAATGGCACTGAGTTTATTTGGTGTAGATGGCGCTTGTCTGGAAAAAGGGATAGTTGCCAGTAGTACAGAGTGTTGGGTGTTGGGGAAATGTTATCCACAAAAAAGTGTGAAAGGTGAGAGAATGTGGAAAAAATTGAGAGCGTGGAAATCAGAGCGAGAGTGAGAGAGTGCGCGTTTGAGCGCGAGCGCGTAGAAAACATCGTATAGCCTGTTCTGTCAATCGGGCAGCAATGGAAGTCCTCCCCTGTTTTTACATGTCAAAAAAGAGAGGCATTGGAAAGTTTTCCCTTGAAATTCGACCCCTAAAAACCTGGTATCCTGACTTTGATAGATAAGGAAGTTTTATGTAAGAGTTCAAAGCTTTCACACACGCGCTCACACAGATGGTAATAGCTCAATAGAAGTTTTCTGTTTTTTGTATAGTTTCGTTGCCAGGAATATTTCTGAGATTTGTGTGATTTTTGGAAGCATAGAGTGAGGATTATCTGCCTATGTGGTAAAATTTGGATACGAAGTGATTAAGAGCTAACTGTCACTGGTGTACAGGGTGATAAGCAGTATTATTTGAACTGAATTACTTTAAATTTGACAATCATAATGGGTCTCCGTTTTTGAATTTTAGCCATCCATCAAATATAATTTTGTGTAGGGTTACTAATCGAGCATTTTTTTAAACACAGGTTCGTTACGGATCTTTTTAAAAGATTTATCTGAGGTAGAGAACACTACCTTGCGATGGTTAATGCCATCTCTAAGTCAATGTCCGCCACTTGCGTAAATTCAAGTCGGAACTAAGTACATGTACACCAATTAATGCTCCTTTTGGTAGATGTTAATAACATAAAAACAACGGCTTGCTGTAGATAACAGCCTGCAGAAAACATGTGTTAACTGTGTACATATTTACCACTACTAGTACATCTTAAGAGTACTGTCACACAAGATTTGGTATGCATATTCTCGATATTTTTTTTGTGTGGCGCAATCAAATTGAATATTAATTATTATCAAGAGAAGATCCTAAAAACATGGATCCTGATATTCTTTCTATTGTTTAACAAATGAAGTCGACAAAAAATGTCGTAGCAAGCGACTGTACGGGAAAATAGGTTTTGGCAAACAATGATTAAACCTTATTCACGATTTTTAACATGTTTGCAGATTAGTTATATGTATATGCAACTTTTGAGTTCATTAAAACTTAGTTAAAATGTGACAATAACTAAATTACTATTTTTAAAAAAGTCCAAACAAACAAATAGAAATTGGTGAAGTCACTACTTTGGCGCCTGTCTATTGAAAAATACATTTTTTAAGGGCGCTTCTTTGAAGAACCAATTACATGTGTTAATTTTCGCTTTACACCCGAGTTGAAAGAATCCCCTTAATTCAAAATACCTCAATAGACATTTTAAGGGGATTTATCATTTTACAAAGTAAGTTTGCGCTTTTTATTCCCAATTGTGGATACCAGCCAGACAAAAGATACGGGAATATAGGGACAACAGTGATTAGAGAGCAATCACTGGAAAACTCAAAATAACATTGGAAATATTGTCCTGCTTCTTTCCGAGAAAACTCTAATACAAAACAGCCGCACCATCCAAATGAACGGTCAAAGAACACCAACAATAATATCTATGCGTATACGAAATAATCAATAATTCTGACACATGCTCCTTTCAATAGTACGTGTCATACTGACACACACCCGGTCTTCTAAAAGCGCGGAATGGAAATGTGTAAAGATGCTTTTCCAAAAGCCTATATCACAACAACAACATATATGTCCGAAACAACGACTGTCATTTACAGTTTACCAGTGTGACGATAAATGTTTTCCATACATAGATACACATCTTCCACATGACAGTTGCTTCTGTCAGGAACAGACTTTAAGCTCTGAGAACTATCATCGCCAGAATCATCTGCTTTGTATAGACATTCTTCTTAAGAAAGGGGTCGTGATGAAAAACGACTAACAAGGCTATGAAGAGCTAAACCATTGGTAGCGCCTCCACGCGGTCCATCTTAACACTAGCAAAGCGTTTGCGCATTATCACTCAACCAGTCTGTTTAAACGTCCTTTTTTGTGAATGAAAAGTCAGTTGTAACTAATGTGGAAAGGATGGGTGAGCAGAGCGGTTGGCCTCCTTTCGTGAGAAGAAATATGGGGCGCTGACCCACACGCGGAGTAGACGAGTGTAACTCTCCCACAACTGGAAAGCTTAAAAAAGAGAAAGTTCATTTTAGGCAATGTAAAATCGGTTAAAGCTTTACACGATTTTCTTTTTACTTCACTGCAGAGTTTTGTGTGCGAATTTTTCTGCAAAAAACACACTCCCACTCACAAAATTGGATATAATTCCTCCGAAACATGTGCTTTGAATTCAGGTATATAGGTTAAAGCTCAGTTCGTAGCTAGCCCAACGATGGCACATAATAATTTTGAAGATTAAAAATAACAACAGAAGCTGAACTAAATTGGCTGTATTTTGTCATGCTATTGAAACGGATTTCAACAGCTTTGGGATGGTTGACAAACTTAATTCAGTTTTACATGGATACATGTGCCTAATTATGTCTAGTTGAACATGATATTACAAACCCTTCCTTCAGCTACAGTTTAAGGATTTTCAGCTTGAACCTGAGTAGACACTGATGCTGACAACCATTCGATGACTGTCTGAAAACCATATCAACAGTTTTGAAAATTACCAATTGAGAAGGTCATTATATATCAACGCAATCGCACCCATACTCCACACGAATCATTGACCGGGAGTAAATAGATTTTCTTTGTTCTGCCAACCTTTACCGGAGGTACAATAAATACAAAATCAGGTTTAAAATCACGCAGCGAATTGAGAAATACAAATTGAATGTAATTATTTCGCATTAAAAGTGCAAGTGAAAATCAAGAGTGGGCGACTATAGATCAATTTCTGACCTTCATTATCCCAGCTTTTGCAGATTACATTGAATTTTCGTCCGAAAATGACCAGAAGCGGATGTAGATAGTTTTCCAAGCAAACAGAAGTGAGGCAAAATGTTGATTTTGTTAGGACGTATCTTCGTACATCTACACCAAGCACGTATTCGCAGAAGATCGTGCATTGAAGAAGTACAGGAAATCATGAAGAACATAAGACTATAGTTGTTTTCGGATGCTACGCGTTGAAAATTTAATCATAAATTATGGCTTCCAATCAATCAAAGATATGACGATATATATTTTCAATATATTTCCTTACGTATGCAATCACAAAATGAGTGAAGGCCTGTACCCATACCTATGTTTCTACTAACATACAAATATGAACATAGCTAATATTTCACCCCGAAAGAAAGGAGCCGCAAATTTCATTTAGGGGTTGTTTCACTAATTTTCTCTTTTCTTCTACTTCTTAACTTTCTTGTAAACCGTCTGCCATCAGCGTCTCCCTTCTGTTATTGACGATGTTATGAGGCCTCGTGCATAATCATCTATCCAATAATAAATAATATAATAAAAAATATAAATAATAATCTACCACTCAAGGTGTTCCAACATTGGAAATGCGATGACATACTTACCTCTGTAGCCCCACCCTCATCGAACCACTCACGCACAGGAATAATCAAAATAATGACAATCTCTTGTCAGGATAAATAAAAGAATATTATTCTTCGTTACTGAGCTGCTATGCCATGGATTTGTAAATGAGTATGTAAATTGTACGGGAATCTGATGTTTGATAGTCTAATCCGTTGGGAAAGAATGAGGGGGGCAGAGGGACCAGGATCTTAGCCTAATAAAGGAATTACTGGCAATCAAATTAGATGGGATGTTCTATGTTTACTTTGTAGGCGCATGTATAGGTTATTTTGCTAATCCTTTCCGGTTTCGTGAACCACAGAAGCATATATGTACATATATTTGCACTACAAACACGAATTACTGTGCTCTAAAACGAGTGTACTTAACTTTACGTACTTGAAGTATGAATTCATTTCTATGAGATACGATATGCTATTTTGGTACATCAGTGAGAAGATTTCGAACTCATATTTCGCAAAAGTGATCAATTTATTGTATTTTTTATGCAAGCAGTTTACAAAGCGTTGACTGCATTTAAAAATTATATTATTTCGGTTACGCTATTTACATACATATGTACGCGTACATTCAGTTTCATTAATGCCAATCATTATAATATCTGTGTTTCCCATCCTAAAATGTGGGAAAACCTTAATTCACTAAACTACTCTAAAGGAACAGTTAAACCGGTTTTAATTTAAAAAAAAACAATAATGAAATTAATAAATAGAAACAAACCGAGTGCAAAAAAGTCGGGCTTTGCTGCACTGCGTTTTTTGCAACGATAGTCAGAGTTTCAGAGTAGAGGTATGCGATGTTGGATGAAAAGGTTCTTGTCACCTAACTCCTACATCATCTGGTTACAGCTAATATTTCGTATTTTATTCAGAGGCTAAATCATACATTAATGTAGTCCATCTAAATCTAACACAATCAATCAACGATCCAAAATCACGAAATCGAAAAATTTTGCCATATCAGCAAAACAAAAAATAACAACACTCACGTTGGGTTTTTTCGACTAGACCAAAAAATGCAATTTTTATAATTTTCAAACTCAACAAATCTTGTTCGTTACACAAAATAACATTGTTATACGTTTACGTTTTATAGCTTTAATGCTTGATATCTATCCGAACTGCCACAGATTTATCTCCCCGTACACCCTTTTTCGATACTTTATGAGTTTTTGTCATTTGTTGTGTTCAACGTGTACGTTTACTTTTTTCATGTGACTATAAGCTGAACACACAGAATGCACTTCGACAAAACAAGGCGAATGGATAAGACTGTGTGCAGAACAATATGCCGTGATTCAATTCTTACTGCAAATAACGACTTTTGCTTTAATGTTAATGTGTGTGTTTGTTGTAAAAATAACAATTATTTAAATTCAATAAAAATAACTAATTCACCACAAAAGATTCAGAGACAATGTTATTTATCAGAGGCTTACAAACTGTTCGTCTGAGGCTCAAACCACACACGCGGCCATATTTTCGAATGGTTGTGGAAGCTGAAAGAAGTCATTTTCGCTGAAGTCGATTTCGAAATAACCCATATCTGCGAACTCACGACTTGTTGTTCGTTTGAATTGGGAAGTAAATTCAATTTTGAATACACCATTTTATCTTCCATATACACCATTCATGTTTCTCACGTTTGTTTTTGTTGAATCGTATGCCAATTGCCAGTATGCATTTCCACACTGGTATTAATTGAATGATAAAGCACGATTTATTTGATATGAGGAAATTAATGTACATATAGAAACATGAATACATTTTTGTGGTTGTATATTTTTATGTTCTATATTTTACAAAATTCCTTTTTCTGTTATACGTATGCTATGGTATGTCAAGGTTTTTCATTAAGTCGCTTCTGATACATCTCATTGTATTTTGTAAACAATGTTCCTTAGCATAAATGATTTAGTTAGTATTAGGTTAGGTTAATTGCGTACGTAGACGGGGATAAGACACGTCTGACTTAGGGCATGTTGGACCCATTGCGATCCTGATATTAGTTAACATTACTGTAATACATGGAACAGCAAATTGGGTCTTATTTCGATTGCATTCTGAAAGTCTTCGTGTAAAAATAGGAAGAATGTTTGAAACATGTTAAGCGTATCTATAATTTTGTTATGACTTTCCGCGTCTGGCTCTTACGCTGCACTAACCTTGCCAAGATGCGGATCTGTTCAATTTTTTGGAGATGGTGTCTGTCTGAATACCGAGAGAGATTTAATTTACATGTACTTTCAGAAATGTCAAACATTTTTCTTTATTCATAATAATCATTATTACGTTAATAAACATACTATATACGCATTTAACACTAATATAGAAACTGATCAATTTACTTTGGTTTTCCCACATTTATTGCAACATAATCGCCCTGGAGTATCGGTACTATTTACAATCCGCGCCATATATCGTCTGGTAAGGTCTTCAGAAGATCTCTTTGGTTTTATTTCAACCCAACTATGAATAACAACAACCAACACTTTACGATACACTATTGGCATCGATCGCCGAAAGTATGTCTAGATATTCTCGAATGCAATTCAACCCTTTATGTTTGCACAACAACAACTTACACCCGACACAGTCGGCGGCGGAGATTTGGGTATATCCCAAAAGACTATTATGATTTCCCCATCCTTTACCTGCGATTTGTGGTTTTTTTCCTAGTTGAAGTCATATGTTGAAAAAGTGTGGTATATGGCTTCGTCCAGAACAAAATCAATTTATTTATGAAGTTTTATCAGAAACTAAGCCTCCACAATAATCAAAATTCAATTTATAACATAACTAGGATCAGACGATCACAAATAAAAATTATACTAATTTTTTTTTTCAATAACTTACTCAGAACTCCGGCAATGAAAGAAATCGTTTGAATACGATGGTAACAAAAAAACTCTGAGATAAATGTCTTACATAAATTAAATCTAGATATTGTTATGAGCTCACAACTTATAATTGTTGTTAATTAATAATTAAGCATTGATTAAAAATTAAAAATCAAAAACAAATTAATAAAATACACGGATTACAGGGAAATTAATTGATTTTTTTGTTCATCAAGAAATCATGAGGTTACCACTAAGTGCCTCAGTACGAGAATTGACAGACTGCAACAACAACAACGAAAATGTCAATGCACTGACTTGCCGACACTAATGTGTTTATTACATTAACCCTAATCGGAAATCCGTTTCAATATACAATATTTCAGAAACGTGTATGATTAAAATGAACTGAACCTACAGAAGAATGTATTGCAAACAAACCTTGATGGGTATGAGTTTTAACGCATAATGCCGTAACACTTCTTAGAGTAAGTCTTTTTCCCATGCTCATGCCCGGCCATAGAGGATTTAAGAAACCAACTCCTCCAACAAGATTTAATCCTTATGATAGGAAAACAGACTTTATTGTATTTAAAGGCCACAGACACTCGAGCTTAGTATCTGTTTTTATTTTTCGCTCTATTAACGTGTATACGACCATTATATGTATTCGTTATATTGCTCACCGCAGATCTTGTTGAATAATGTGGCTATTGTTTATCACCTGTGACTGTTTAGCCAGTTAACATCATATGTACAGCGAATATATACTTTTTATTACCTATCTGATCTAATCTATTGCTTTCTGAGTTTTAAGTTTATTAAAATACGTAGTACGTATGCTATTCAATTAGTCATTAGTTCGACCATCTGATAAGCATTACGCAATCGGAAAATGCAAGTGAATTCTGGAATCCTAAAATAGGTGCATAAAAACTGAAATGACTGGCATTCTTCTAAAAGCAACCACAAGAATCCAAGCGCAATACCACATAATCACTTTTAGTTTCTATCCAAGAATAGACGGACGCCCAAGAGAATCCACCCATCGACGGCTTGTGACCAACAGCAGAAAACAGACAAAAAAAAACACCAACCACACAAGTAATCTGTCGCACATTCCTACCACAAGACGCACTTAGCCAAGTGATGCAGTGTATAGTCACCTAGATTATCGCAGAACTGGAAGAGCCGGTTCCGATCCGGCTTATTGTCAGAAGAAAAAGAGACCCAAGCTTACCGCAACAGCGCCTTATGGGTTTCGACAAATCAGACGATCCAACTGAAGCGAATTGAACTCCAAAGAGACTCACTCGCAGACTCTCTTAAGAAACACCTTTACCTTCCGTGATTTTCCAAATGCAGCCGTGCATTGTATTGAGGGTTACCTGTTGTGGAGCCGAACACACTAGGCAAAAACAACACCAAACGCATATCAGTGCCGCCTTTGTGCGGGTGTTCTCTTTACCGTTTCATTTCGCCGTATATTTCTCCTTCTGCTTCCAGTTTTTCAATTTCTTCTTTTTTGTTTTGTTCGGTGTTTCACGAATTCGTCGACGCGCTGCGACGATCGCAACCAAACTTCGGTTACCTCAATCCATTGTAAACTGTGAATGCGGATTGTTGCGCGAGCAGAGAAGTGCGCGAAAAACGATTTATTTATTTTGTTCAGACCTTAGTATACTCCGTCAAGGGCCTTTTTGCAAATTTATTTGATCAGTACACACGGAAACAGAATTGACAAAGAAATACAGAAAAGTAAGAAAAAGTTATCCCGCGCGCTGCTTCGCTTAAAATTATATGCAAATCTGAGAAGTCCGTTTAAATTTGTAGTGTTAACTGCTGTGCAAATAATTAATTAAATGATAAAGGCGTGTGATCTTCGTTTTGTTTTTGGTTGGAATGTACATCTGAATAGATAACACAGTACAGGGAGTACTCGCTACCTTGCTCATGTTTTTTTGTTGTTTTTTTTTGTAAGACTTGTTAGGTCATGGTCGTTTGTGGAATTGTACTGTAAAAAGTTCTGCAAGAAAAAATAATAATATTGCAATTGTTTTGGAGTTGAGTGAGTGTTAAAAGAATTGTGATTCTTGTTTTCGGCTGGTCGACGCCCCAAACTAATCTTTCCGGACTTGGGTTAACAATGAAATGCGGAGAATGATTTTATTTGTAGCAGATACTGACGAGCTAGACTGCACGTCAATTCCCACAAGCGTTGTGTGTATTTCGTTTATATGGCTGATTAGAATTACCTTTTGAGCTAAGAGACTAATATTCCTCCACGCCATATTCATATTCCTATCAAGTGGAAACATGTATGTACATTCTGGTTCAAGTGTTTCAGTCCAGGATTATCGGGAATAAAGTGTTAAATTAAATACGTCGGTTCAGGATCAAGTTCAAATGCATTTACATCCAACCCCACTTTAAGACAATTTGAGGGTACCTTCAGTTGCTGAAATTTTAAAGATGTTTTCACTGAACGTAATCATAATCGTACATATCAGACACTATGCCTATGCCAGACCACGTCACGAAATGCCCGCTAATTGACTGTTCGCTCTTGATCGTCATCAATGGTTCAAGCGAAAATCGAAAATTTACTTTGTTTTGTTATCTGACATACGGATTCAAGTGGGGTTGACTATGAGTCATGAATGCGAGCGTGATCGAACTCAAATTCGATACTTGATCTTTGTTTTCCAATTAACTTTCTATTAACACCAACGCTTTCATATACTTTTATGCTTAACATATAAAAAGTGACTAAGATCATTTTATAACATTCGTTTTTGTTATTTAAAACATGCATCTTGAAGCAGTCTGTTGTTGTTTGAGTTAATCCAAAGACGTTCTGCTTTGATCGGCCAAGAAACATGAGTTTTTATCTCTATCGAGAATTTTGTCTATTTATATACATCCTATATTTTTGTATACAACACTTTACACCTTGTAAAAAAGATGAAAAAGAAGCCACGAGAAATAAGCTCACGCGTTGCCCCTTTCTTGTTTACCCAGAGAAAATTAAAACAACAAAAATAATACAAAAAAAATCCAAGGGCCCAGACAGATTTCCTCACACTTGTTTACCCAATGCTTTCCTCTTTTTCTTAGCTCCTCGTTTCCCTTCGTCTCTTTCTGCCTCTCTCACTCTCTCTCTCTCTCTCTATCTCTGCCTTTCTACACATTCACAGATTCCACACGTACATAGTCCAAAATGTTTCAGCGACTGCAAACTACAGACGCCATCTATTACTCCACTTTTGTTATGACATCATATGCAAGTAGACCAAAACGTCCAACATTTATTTTGTTTTATCCGAGAGCTGATCGAATTTCCCATCATTCGAATCACACGAATAAAGGCGGGAAAAAAGTTATACTTTAAGATCTCTTTTCATCAGCTTTTATCATCCTTGCTTTCTAGCAGCTTCTCTCTCTCCACAGGAATATCGGAAACAAGCGAAAGTCTTTGCTCGGTGTGCTTCGACATCAATATCAAGACAATAATTGTTCTAGATGTGTAGTCTAGTATCTGCTCATGGTGGTGAATTCTTTCTAAATTTAGATATTTTGGCAAAAGATATAATACCTGTTTTTGAAAATCTTCTCAAGAATCCGAACATTTTGATATTAGTTTGTACACGTTAATTTTCGGGCCCCATTCTGAACAGATCCTTAATGAGTTTATTATTAAAAAGGGGAGAGAGGAGACCAACAAATTCTGTAAAATATTAAAAATAATTCTGTCCTTGTGTCTCTAAATGTATAAAAACTCAATATTTTAAATGTAATATTAATTACTTACTATGAAGAAAACAACCATGTCACTCACAAAGTCGACGACCACAATTTTTTCTGACATGTCACAAAAATTCCTTCAAAAACTGCGATGAAAGATTATTTCATTCCTTTTTTTAGTTGGCCGATGAACTCGAGATATTCGCTTGGAACTTAAAAAAGAGATAATGTTCCTTATACAAAGTCACGAGAGAATCTGTGTGGGAGGATTTCGTGTTAAATCTATGTTGTTTTCATTTATTTTTGAAAGCCAGTAAGGATAAATATTGAATTCGAAACGACTTGAACTTTTTCAGTATTTTCATAAAATTAACTGAAGTCATATAGGTGTTTGCCCCTTTGGTTTGCTGACAAGGCCAACGCATTACCGGAACTAAATAAATTTATTACCATTAAAAATGTAACAAAATCAGTAGTAATCATGTAGTAAATATCTGAATTTGAGTTACATCTATCTTCATACCAACATCATCTGAAAACATTATGTGGTCATTGAAGTACTTATACACTTTCGCTCTTATCTCGATCATCTTCATGCAGCTCTACCTATTCTAAGACAGATCATACTAATCGTACGTTTCCCTTCTTCGCTCGTTTGCTGTTGGTCAAGAAATCCTTTTCATTATTTAAAGACGTCAATCTTATCACACCATTTCTCTATAGCAAATGAAGACGAAGCGAAGGCACAGAACGAAAATGTAGGAGCACATAGAGAGGAAAAAATGCCGATTTATGTGTGCACTCGCACCATTACGAATGTTTTTTCCGTTAGAACATAATACACTTTATAGTACGAAATGAATATGTGAATGTATGTGGCGTTCATAGAAGAAAATCAGAATTTGCCCGATGGATTTTTTGAATTTTCTTTAGTTGAGAGAAAATCGTCGCTTAGTTAACGTCAAGCCTAATAACACCACAAACGTTATCATATATAATTTAGTTTTTAATTTATTTGTATTTTCTCCGAACCTTTGATTTTGCAGCTAAGGCAAGTGTGTACCGAATATCTGAATATCCCCAACTGCAAAGCAAAACGAAGACGCTTATCAAAAGCGGTTTATCAAAGCAGTGTAACTTGAAAATTGTCAAATATAAGTGTTATTGTGCTGAAACATTTAAATAATAATTTATACTTTATTTTAAATTCATTTTTACAGAAACGACACGAATTTGATTTTTAAGAGAATTTTAAAGAAAAGAAGAAGAATAGAAAAACACAAACTGTGAAAACAAATAATAAATTCAAATAGTGAAACGAAATTAAAATCGAATTTTGAAAATCAATTTTCTAAACCATCCGAAAATTTAAGCTACCGTAGCTAATTTTTGAAAAAAAGCTGAAAAAAAAATCGAAAACTTTTCAAGGTGAGTTTATTTTTAGCATTTCGAAATAGCTGATGAGTCTTTCACTTGTTTGTAAATGGGTGACAAATTATTTGCATCTCTATCGCTCGCAATTGCCTGTGGACCGAAACTGCAAATCTAGACACGGTGATGCTTATTTTCTTCTAGCGTTTGGATTTTAGAATCTAATTGGCATACATTAAGTGGTTATGTATATCTGTGACTTGATCTAAATGCGAACAATTTTTTGTATTCATTTGTACACCAAATTTTTAATTTGAAAAAAAAAATGTAATAATGAGAGAAGCGCTTATTTTGAAACTCATTCATAAGAAATGTCGGTCGGGTAGAACGATTTTTTAAAGGTCAGCATTATAAATCAATTGTCACTCTTGTGATGTTTTTTTTTGTTTTAATGGGGAGAAATTTAAAGATTGATTTATTTAGTTTCAGCTTACTCCTTTACAGAGGAATGGATTCGAATCGATGCCGTGGAGCACAGATAAAATGAACATACGTATGTGTTTCAGATATGCTTGATCTATTTTCAGACAAATAGAGACATAAAAGAAAGAAATATAGAAAAAAAGAGGAGCAAACAAATTTTCTGTAGTCGTCTGTTGATCGCGAATCTTGTCTTCTCCTCGTTCTCGTAAAGTAATTTAATGAAATCAAGATCCGTAGCCAAATATAAGACGAACAAAACAACACGACGGACAGTTACGATTCACAGCAATGTATTGCACAGATTCATAGCAGACTATGCGAATGTAGATACTCATGTGAAACCTGAGGATTTGTATGTTTCGTGATTTAATTTTCGAAAAAAAAAATGTTTCTGTGGCCGTCGTCGCACAAGGAATGTTCGTATTTTAATTTATTCTCAACAAACTGATATACACTCAAAATTATGGCAAGCATTTCGTACTCATTTTCTGCTCTTATTATATTTCTTTAATTTTCTTCAGAAGCGCAATGACGCATTTTGTGCCCTGGTCTGACGTCATTTAATATTTGCGTTAAAAATTAGATAATATTGAAATTGTCGATGGATATTGGCACTAGCAGAAGGTTACATATGTATATTTGTATACAGATTGGCATTCATGTAATATAGTTTGTGTATTTATTACAATGTCATCTTTATTTGTGAAGATATACGAGTTTATATTTAGAAAAGCTAAAAATATGTTCTTCAAGGTGTAATAGTCTAACGAGATTAATTTTATTTTACTGGAATGTATAATACTTGTTGGCTTGTTAAACTGACGAGTTAAACTATGCGTCTGTTACACAAGCTCATGATATCTCGCATCTTATACAACTCAATGTATGTATTTATATGTATGAATGATACTGTGCAAAGCATAAATATTTATTTTGAAGTGTTAATTCCCCTCCTTAGGAAACTGTATTAGCTCTTCTCTCGACAGTTTCAATAAACAACGTATGCCTTAAGTCGTTCGCTGCTGGACTTCAACACGCAACCATCTAGACCCCTTATATATGTTCTCTCTAGAATTGCATGGAATAAATTATGCATATTAATTACCCATGACCGATTAACATATTACTTGAAGAGGAAACAAAACAAATACTTAAAAAACTACAACACTCCTTGTTGTCTGCGCACTTGTTCGTGCACAATTCAATGACTTTCCTCTCTACAACCCTCGAAGCCAAAGAGGCCATCATCGGGATTCTCTTGACTGACTGACGTTCGTCTGATGAGGCTTGGTCTGCTGCGTTCTTTGCCCCATTCCCTTCAAGAACTCACGCATTGATTTGCCTCACCCCTCTTGGTCTATCTTAAGGCCGACCCATGATCAACATGATCACATTCACAGTCGACTGCCGTCTTATAAAGTGAAGCACATGAATATGGCGCCGATAATAGTTGCAAATAGTTAAGTTTATGAGTTGCAATCTGAAGCCGTCTGGAAACGAGTTGATCTTATGCATAACGATTAAATGCAAATATTCTTGCTGTAAATTATGTTGATGTGCTCCACACAAAGATGAAGTGAACTAGAAGATCAATGCTTCATAAATCGTGCCTGATAAAAGACGCTTTCGAAAATTAATTTTGCACATATTGTGCTGTTCTATTGGATAGTTCACCGTTCGCTAGCCAGAAGAGCCAGTCGATATATTTTTTTATTAATTTTCCCAGTATCTGGTCAGTCTATTTAAATTGTTTACATAAAACTCAAAATGTATGTGGTATTTCTCTGAATCGTGAGAATTCGGTATAGAAATTCCATTCCAGCAAGCTCAGCCGGCATTGAAGACACAAGCCTATATTCCCAATTTGAAATACCTACTTATATGTTGGCACGGATCGTAGATAACATCGTGACTTACCTCATCACCGACTCATAATAATTTAATCGGCAGTCTTCTCACTCTCACTCTTACTCTGTGTTGGAGTATGTGTGTTTCTGTTGGTAAACAAATGTTATGAATAAATTGATAAGCCGGTTTGTCTATAGTATCTGACTCATATGCGGCGTGGTGTAGATACACTCAATCATCGACTGTTTACCGATACCAATCAAATGATTTATTTTTTAAGAACGTACATACGTTCATACTAGTACCCTACGTCCGTCTTAGGAGAGTAACCAAAAAAGACGATAAAAACTCATCGGTGCTTACATCATTTCCCAAGAAATCCACAATCAATTTCCTCTTTTCGTTAACAACCGCATTTTTCTTATCTGACTAATATAAATAAAAAATTCTCACAGAAGCTTTTATAACTTGGGAATGCATGTATGTATTCTGGTAGGTGTGAAGCTGGTTGGATTCTTGGATTTGATATCACCGAAAATATTGACTTTGTTTCTTTGTTTGATTCTTGCCCAGTATTCTGTTCTCTGGAGGATTTCTCTGTTGTGCCACGCCGCATACGCAAGCGCATATACAATTTTATGAGTTTAGCGAATAAATGTTAAGTAAATATATATGAGATAAGGTAATGGGTCAGGGTTGATTTCCTTCCCATCTCCATAATATTAGATGGAAAGTTTGTAAGATAGATCACTTGATATTAAAAGTGCAAGTAATCTACAGGGATGGCTACGATTTAACTGGAAACAGACGCATACATTTATGTTAGATACAAACACATCACATTCATCTGGATAGCTTAGCTTCATCATTACATTTAGTGGATGGATGTTTTGACGTATTCTCATATACACGTTTCTCACTGTCTCAAAACGTACGAAAATTTACGTTTAGTGATTTAAGCTAAGCATGCTTCATGAGATATCTGCAAACATATTCTCTATATTTGCACTTCTGATTAATTCTTCATCATTAATCCCCGACATTTCAATTAGATTTATTACTACAATATACACCTATTGAAATATAGAACCGATTCTATGCTGCAGTGATGATCTCTCTTACGCAACGTTGGAGATATCTCAATGTCAGCCAAGAATTTTGTTTTTCATTTTGTTAGCAATACACATGAGGTATTTTTGTGAGAAGAATTTATATTAAAAAATATTCAGCGGTTGCGAATTCAGTATGTGTGTACAGTCCCTCGCAGATAATGTCCAGCTGTGTCTCATATTTTTGATAGCAATTTTTGGTGGGTGTTCAATTTGAATATGAATAGATTTATTATGTTCTCCTCATGTGCCACAAACTTATATAGTTGATCTCATTTTATTTCCTCACACAAAAAAAAGAGAATTTTTTTGTGAACATCTAAAATTTGTTTGAAATTGTCGGAATCAACTGCCAATTTATGTTGTCAAATATAATTATCCGCAATCAAGTTCGAAGCGCTGTCTCTCAAAAAATCACGAGTCTTAACTCCTTGTGTTTAAATGGAATCAGGTCAAATCGGTAAGTCAAACAAATTGTGTTCGCTTCGATTGGCGCCCAAAGTCAGAGCATCGGCACACGCTTGACGAAAAAAGAGTTCACAAAAAAAATGTCAAAGCTAATAATATTAATAAACCTGTGTCAATTTTGATCTCCGATCAAATTCATCTTTGGGAAGCGGTCGAGACAGAGAGCACCAACACTGTTACCCTTATCCGCTGTGCGATATCGCCAGCGTCATCGGTGCTTGCTGAACTGGAAGGCAGTGATCGTTAAATGGCCTAAATATAGAACTTGTCTTTTTTTTTTCTTCCTTCATAGTGTTTTCGGTATTGGTTGAACGAACGTTTTCAGGTGGAGGGACGGGATCAGGGAAGAGGTAGAAAACCCAGACAATAAAAAAAAACTCTTAACAAGTATTTTTGACATGAAAACAAATTGAAATGTGTCTCAAGATATAAATATGGTATTAAATTGCATTAAATCACTCGTCGGTCGATAGTCATTTGTGTGCTGATGCATACCCTCCTGCTAAGTATGCATATTTTTATTTATAAGAGAGCGTACTACACATTCTTCTATCTCCCGAGAGCAATGAACATCGTGTGACAATTGAATTGAAGCTCGTTCTGTGAAAAATTGTTGGTAACAATGATGATAGATGGAAAAGTCAGAATTAGATCTGTTTTGGCTGTTTTTGATGGGATCATGTTTTTGTGTGCACGTAGTTCGGAATGGGTTAGATTCATACCACGGTGTCGAATTTAAAACTATTAGAATACGCTGAAGATGTCAGCAAAAAATAAATTCCATTAAAGACTTAGTGCATGGCAGAGTTGTATAGTATGCAATTCTCGGTTGGTTGTTGATATCGCCCATTTTTAGGAACTCATCAACTACAAGTTTTAGGGGACTGTTCTGATCAGAGAAGATATACAGAGAGAAGTAAACGTAAGAGGAATGACAACAAATATTGTGTGCATTGGTACAGGGGTTGACCAACAACTGTCCCTCAAGAAACCAACTAAAACAAGTAGTTGATGCTACTTTTAGTTGTCATTGGTGCAATCGAATATAGCATATTTGCGACTTTTTCAATGAAAGGTTACAAAATATTTAGTACGATGGCAAGAAACTTATAATGTTAATGAAAGTAAAAATGTTCTAAATATTGCACTTCCGCAACAAGCCGAAACCAGTGCAGCTAGGGACAGCGCGTGACGGAAGATCAAAACCGGAACAACACAAAAAAATCGTCACACTGACATAAAACAATTCCTCTTTGGTTTGCTTCACTTTTCGCATATAACAACAAAAATATAAAAGCTACTACATTGGTAGGCTTGTACCTACCTACCTACAACCCACTATGTCTTTCTAGAACGTGTTTCGCAAACATTTTAACTACACTCAACGCAGGTTTTTTTAATTGGCGACCGACAGTGAAATTGCTTTTATTTGATTCATGGAAATCATAGCTTTGTCTGGAATACACTTTATATATTCACACTACGTTTGCATCGCAGAAAGCACTCAGTGGAAAAATATCCAAACGCCGTCTAAGAATTCGCAAATAAGACAACGAAATTCGAAACCTCAATTTTATAGCATGTAGCTTCTGTGAGTAAGCATGTTGATTATGTACATATCTGATACATCTCCTCAGACTAGCGATCGCTGCGCAAAAAGCAGAAATGACACACTAAGCCGAACCAAAAATTACGTATGAAAAGAAATCGAAAGTAGACCCCTTGGAAAAGACATTAGAGATGTGTCATCTACCTGTGGATATGCTTTTTTTCGTCGCCTATTATTCAGCAAAAGTAAAGCCTACACACCTTGAGCTGACATGCAAAAAAAGAGCGAAAAACGCTCTCGACACTGTCGATCGATGGAGGATTAGGTGCTCGAATATTTTAAGATACCGTCATCTCCTTACGTATATATGTGAATATTCCAGCGTTTCCAATTTGTCTTGTCTCTGACTGGATATCTCTCAATCGTCATCTACTTTTTGGAGGACTGATTTGATCAGACTGGCAGTAAAAGTAATTGTTTCTGTTTTGCGATAACTCCCATTTCACTATGCTCAATTTGAAATGAATGCAGTGAGCGTTAGATTGGCTTCGTACATAATTTTTATGTGTGAAATCTCCTTTGGTTACCTACAAGTGATTATTACTTGCGTTGCTAAAGCAATTGCCTTTGAAATGACGACGCAAAGACGTGACATGATTAATTGGAAGGCACTTGCAAAACAAAAAAGTAAAAAAAAAGTTTTCAGTCCTCTTGGCCAAAAGTTTTTGTATGAGATGCTGTCGCCAGCCAACTAGGAATGGAGAAATTTTTGGAGGAACAACAAATTTACATACAATTTTAAGTTGGAGATTGCTTTGGTATTCGAGTAGAAATTTTCAATTGCACTTGGTTTTTGGTGAACATCAAAGGCGAAGGAGGATGTTTCGCATGATAATGTAGCAGATAACTGTTGTTATGCGTCTGTTGAGCGTTTTTTGTGTTATGGGTGCGAATACATTAAAAATTGGTATCCGAAGCGGATGAGCGTTGTGATTAAGTATGCGTGGAAGGAATGGAAATAAGTACATTTTTAGTCAAATCAAGTTTTGTTCTTAGAAAACTGATATCTCTTATGAGCTAAGATTTTCTTTAATATAATATAGAAAACTGTAGTCACTTCAAGAACCTGATTTATTTGGTGAGACACTAAATTTGTTGGACGTTGATTGCTTTAAACTGTTAATCGAATCATATTTCAAATTTAACAGCCGTTTTTTCTGTCATTTATCTCACGTATGGCATTCATGAATAATCTAATTTGCTTACTGAGGTTACACGTAAGTACACCTTTCACATGGTTAAACAGGATTCGTGTGTTTGCTCTTCCATATTTACTGCTGAATTTTCAACGCAATACAGTAAATGTTTGCCCAAAAAAACAAGCAATCAATCCCAAAAAAACATAAAATGAATCATGGATTCCAGAGCTAACATAGTATTGCCGCTCTGTCTACAGGTGTATGAACAATTTGCCTAAAACCACTCATGGTTCACCTTTTTTTTGTATCTGTGTAGAAAGTGCTACATCAGTACGCGTGGAATAGTATTACTCATTCAGTTTGGCTTTGCAAGTATGCAAGGAAAATAAAATATGGAAAATCCAGCTTAAGTAAGCGATTTGCACACTCGCTATTTATCACAAACACAATGGCAGCGCGCCCTTCATTGTAGCTAGTCTGTCACCGGCTGTTGTTGCAATGCAATACGGAAAACCCAAACTATGAAGTGGGTATGTACTGCCGAATGTGATGCGGAATGCAAAATTCTTTACACGAAAAGAAAAAAACAGCAATGTACGAGAAACTGCAATTTTGTTGTTTTTGGTGTGTGTTGAGTTTTCGGTGAAACGACAAAGTTTACTTAAACGGTTTCGCAAGTAAAGTGTGAGGTTATTGCGAAAAAGCGAGGTTTTGTAGGTGCAGTGTATCTGAACGTGTTGGCAGAGACGATACTTTAAGTATTTATTATTTAAACAAGTCGAAGCCGTATTTACACATTCGGGTTTTGAGGGTGAATTGAACACAAGAATTGAATTATTGGTACTTCATGAATTTTCTGTGTGTCAGAACAATTAACTTGTGTCCCAACTGCTCAATGGATCAATAATCAGTAATCTCGCAGAAACTCCTTCTAGGCCAAAATCGTTTGGCGCCAATACATCATGGCATCAATGATTTACAATTCATCATCACTTATTGCAACTTTTTTCCTCGAGCATGGTTGAAATAAAGCTTATTATGAAATACCAACGGGCTATGAAATTTGACTTTCCAGAGAAAGAGAAGAGACCGATTGGCTCATGGTGGTTGCTTGCCGGAAATACTCGTATGTTGAGATATTTTTGGAAATGTGTGGCTCCCAAAATTTGGTAATCGAATCTTGTCTACAAGAATGATAAATGTAAGTGTCAGCATGAAGTCTGTATGATGATTTCTCTTACTTGCGTGATGACTTTGACTGACATTGGTCTTAATTGGATTTTAATCGAGATCAGTGTATAAAATGAATGGCAGGTAATTAATTAAGTGCCTTAATGTCTTCTTTTTTTTTAAATAAATTGATGATCTAAAATGAGAAATTGTGTTGCTGAACAAGAAAGTTCTTGATATGAAGAGAGGTATATCTACAAGTCAGATTTTACGAGGTACTTATGCATTTTAAAAGCACAAAAACGTCTGATCTTGTGGGGTATGGTGGCATGGAAAAGTTGGCGGGATGGAGTCTTCTCATGTATGAAAGAACCTATGGTAATATGTAGAATGTAATTTTTCTATTTTCTATTCTGTATGAATGTATACGTTTAATTTTATTTTATTCTTTTTATTTAAATTTTGCTAATGAGTTGCTTCGAAAAACTTCATTTGACTGTATAAACAAATTATCATTGAAGAAATGATATATGCATACAATTAGATTGCGCAACTATGAAAAATATGCCGGGTATAAATAAAATTCGGGACTACTTACAATGTTCTGTATCCACAATAGTCACGTATTGCGCCATCAATTAAATCATATAACTTTCTTCCCCTTCGTTTTTCTTTCTGTCTTTGATATACAATAGATCGATATTAAGTACCAAATATTGCAAGACCCTGGGTAAGATTACGTATGTGCACACTCACGCATCCATCCAAGTGTATCCCTTCAAATATTGTCGACAACACACAATTCCAAAATCTTTGAGTAGGCTTTAAAATTTTGCTCGTAGATTATACGTTTCTTTCTAAACATTTGAAGGCAAAAATAACCAAATATTTCAATATGTAGATTCTTACTTATTTGTTTGTCTTCATCTATTTTTGTGCACTAAATTCAGATATCTACCGGAATTATACAACATAAACAATGTGGAAAAAATAACTTCATAAATACATTTTCAGATTTGGGGGGTGGTTGAACAGCGAGGAGGAGATAAACGTAATTCAGATAAGATAATGACTGGAAATGTAGAATTTGTAATTAGTTAAGCTACATAAAGTGATTTGTCTGCTTTAGGTTGATGTACGACCAAATCACACCCAAAGATGATTACAGTTCTGTTCTGTAAATTAGTGTACTCAAAACATTGAACGAAGATCAGATATCTGGAATGGGGGGAATGTTGCAGGTATCGTGTAGGAATTCTGATGAAGTTGGCTTATAGACGCTAAATTATATTTATTCGATGATTAAATAGAAAGTGGGTTTTTCGAATTTGAGTTAGAACAGAAAAACTTTCTGTAATTACAAAAAACAGTGTTAAATACACTGTTCTTTAAATCAAAGGGATATCGTTTTGATATTCTGGACTTATTATACAGAACCTCACTTTAAATGAAGCCATCGCAGACATACTCAATAGATATTTCGTCACTCAGTTAATACAATGACAGTACTTTTGTAGGTTATCTTATCTTCTGCCATATATCGATTTAATTACTTGTGCGCTGTTGTACCCACGATTGTCATCCTGAAATGAATATTCGAAAATATTATTTTTTTAAGTAACAAAAATCTTGGCCGATCTATAGTATTACTGTCCTCATCTATCGCCCTTAGCACGTCTGTCGGATTGTATATACAAACATATGAATGTATGCAAAACAACGGGTGCTATATCAAGGAATTTTAAGTAATAAATCTTTCTTGTGAAGAATGATCAGTTTACAATGAGGTCCATTAGTTGCAAATGATAAACTGTTCGCATTTACACGCATTTTCCCTTCCTTTCGGACGGTAATCCAAGGTATCACGCGAAGTTGGCGAAAATAAAACCGTCAAACAAAGCATAACGCAAACCTCTTTGGCGCGTATTCACCGCAGTGATGAATCAGTAAAGATCATTAATCATGCAGAAAAAGCTGATTGTCGCTTCGTTTCTTTCATAACAAAGGAAACAAGTAATATCATTGAAATATCAATTAATGGCTTTTAGCAAGACGATATGACAACGAGCACAACAAAGACCATTTCCACAAGGCGGCTTTAGTACGATAGCTCATGAAATTACACATATCATTTTGAAATCGATTTATGTGGCAAGCCGTACGTGTTTCGAATCAGCACCGCCTAGGTAAGAAGATGAAACTTTTCTAAGGGTGACTTATTTTGACACCCATGATCTGACATAATTTGCCGATAAGATTACTTATTCCTTTAAGAGGCAGAATATCATTTTGTCTAATACGATTTGTTAAGTGAATATAAACAACTAAAATATAACAACGGTACATGACGCTGGGGTATTGTGTTGGGGTTTGAGAAGTAGTTTCGGTTCTATGCGTGGTTCGATGAATTGTAAATTTATTACGTTTTTAATGGGGTGTGCAAAATGGGATGGGCGCAGTCAGTTTTATACATTCTGGATCATCGACGGAAATAAGTGCTGACAATCGACATACGATCGATGATTTTAATGGGCCTTAAAGAAACTGAAATCCCACAAGGCATTGAAGACAGTTGATCGGAGATGTGCATTGAAATATATTGATGGCTATGTCTTTCTGTGAGTAAAAAAACTTCATTAGGTAGATAGGTAATTTAATTAACTTATATTCGTAATGTTATGTATATGAGGCATTGTAATAGATGTGTAGCTACAAATTTAGGATAATTAAAAGACCTCTGCAAATTGTAAAATACTCATACAATAGTGGGTATTTGGATATTCAAATGCACCGGTGAAATGTCAATTGTATAAACAAAATAGGTACAAGGTACAAGGTATCAAGAAATACTTTTATTTTGCTTTTAATTTAAATTGGGAACCTTGCCAATTCGTAAAAACTCTTAGATCTTGTGTTCACGCTCTTAAATGCACTTTGGTCCGGATGTTTCACAAAAGATGATAATATTTAAATTTTTTTCACAATATAATGGCAAATATTTCAATTCTCACTTAGTCACCCAATTTTTGAATGAAATGTCGCAATCGTAAGACTACTGTTTGCTTGATTGAGCTCTCATCGAGCGAATGGCATTTTTCTCCGAGGGTATATTTTAACGAACCTCATTTGTAGTGATTAATACACAATTTGTTTCTATTAAAAGGACTTGTGATGTGATGGCAAGTTGTTGTACCACATTAACCTCTTTTGATGATTTCGAATGATTTGTCTAACATCTCTTACTCACTTGTTAAAGCAAACCAGCTGCACCTTCTCCTCTCATACTCTTTTTTCAAAACCTTTCATTTCGGATCGAGAAATTAATTGAAACATTTCGCTAAGGAAATTACAGTAGGTGAAAGCCTATTAATGTTTAATCATAAATTATTTCATAAATTTCATAAATAGAAAAAGGAATGCGTTTTGTATATATGTTCTAGCACACGATATTGATGATGGGAGGGTGATGCTGGTTGTCATGAATATTTGCGTAATGAATGTGCGAATCAGTTATTAACTCGGCTATTTTCGGTCTGCAGTTTGAAGCTATTGGCTGTCATCTATTTAATTTAATATCTCGGATTTATTTGACAGAGATGTAGTGGAGGATCATTATTTATCAGATACTGTCAGCGTGCTTGTTAAATCGTTTCATTTTTGAATGCTTGCTAAGAGTTGATTATTTTTTTGCAATCCTGCATTCTGCTTAAACGCAGTATTTTTTTTCTCTCACTCTTTTTTGTTGTTTATGAATTATTTTAAGTAATGTTTATTATTCTATGAGCCATGGACATTTTGAAATTTATGAGCCAAAATTCGTAGCCAAGTTTTTAATGTTGTAATTCTATGAATAACCACTGTGGATGTAATTCATTTGAGATAATGTTCCGTGCCATGCCCAACATAAATGAAACGTAACCGGTAGAATATTACATGAATATACATGTCCCTCAATTAAAAGCAATATTTTGTTTTTGAAACCATCATTTATTAAATATACCTTTACATTACGAATACATTTGTGAATAACCTCTTTATAACGAGCTTTCAATCATTGTAGAATATAAATAGAAAGTATTATTAACCTCTATTTAACTAATTGTCAACTTATAAACGTTACATTACATATCCCATAAATTATTCTCTCTCAATTCCACACGCCTCGACAAATTCAGACACGTTAATTTTTTCTAAGACAACCATTGTTGTTTCATACTAAGTAATCTAAACACTGCAGTGGCTCAGAGCCTTAGCCTTAGCCGTCGGAGAGAAACAAAAAATCATTAAGTATAAATAGACGAGACCTTGCTAAAACAAATATTAGTCCAACATAACCTCTATATAACAAAACTCATTGCAACAAATTACTTCGTATAACGAATATTTTCGAATTCCCTTCAGTTTTGTAATATCAAGGCTGCATTATATAGTATACAAATATGTAAATATAAAATAATATACAAATAAATTCTCCTGTCAACTTGCATCAACAGACCGATTTAATTAAGAAAACTCACCGAAATAAGAAAAATATAATAAACAATCGATAATTCGATACACAACCATTTTACGAATTTATTTTTACCGTCTGCTCTCCTTCTCATATGAGCCGCAGGCATCTTCTCATTCAAATCGCACAGGTCAAAATCCGCTTGAGTTGATTTCTAGAAAAGAAACCCGTTCCTCGCAAATTTCTCCACAACACCACGGGTAGTCCAATAGGGAACAATCGGTCCAAATGAAAGTACATACCTTCAAAATGTGTTGCTTAACCAATTTCTTTCCATGAAAACCACTCAAAACCAAAAACAAAATACGTTGATGAAACCCATCGCAAAAAAAAAACAAAACAAAATATGAGTTCATGCGGTACTACTCCATTAATTTATCAGTTCTACTCCAAGGTGACATCATCAAAATGCGCATCATGTGCTCAACCGCCTTTGGGATCCGTCCAGTCAGCAAGGGTGCGTTGAAACACTGAAATAATAATAAGGAACGCATTTCGGTCACATCACTACTACGCCCTGAGTGGTAATGTACTATTCGTGTAGTATAAAATACTCCATTTCTCAGGCATTTATCAGATAACTATGGCGGACATCGGCGCTGAGGAGAAGAAGTGCAGTTTTTCCTGCCAACATTACTCTCCAAAATACTTTTGTGTACTTCTACTTCTACCCCTGACATTTTTTTTTGTAGGTATGCGCGGCTCGTCTCATTATCGATCGCGGTAATGAACTTACAACGCGACTCGTTGCTCATTGTTGCGCCGGGTGTAATTTTTAGTATTCTTTCCATAGCCTTTCTTAAGGTGAGGCCATTGGACATTGTCACTGTATTTTTTTTAATTCTCGTTTATGTTGTTGAAGCGAAAAGCCTCTTGTCTGGTAATGGAAATGTTATCGATTCCAGGAAATGCGAGTATGCGAGTGGGCGTGAGAGGTGGAAATACAGGCATGATTTGTTCACTCGATTGTGACAACAGTGTGCAGTTGCTGCTGCACTCCACTGGGGAGTGGTGCCAGTGGTTGCTTTTCATTTCCGTTTTGCAATAAATCAGATTTGCAACCAGTTTATGACTGCGGTTGCACAGTTGGTAGCAAGTACTATTCATCGTTTGGTATGAGAACAATTTACGCACGCAGTTGTAATTAACAGCATTTACTAGAGGCTAAAAAAAAGTGGTTTTGTTTTATTGGTCGTGGTCATGGTGCAGAGATGTCTAATCCATGCTGGGCTGACGATTAGAACCGTCGGCGTTTAGTGCTGAGTGCCCTCTACTTGAGCTTCATTTTGGTTAGTAAACTTGACCTGACTTGTTTGAATAGTAAGACAATAATATTATACTTATGTGAAGTCAAGAAAGGACTGCATGTGTATCTATCGTTGACTTACAGGTGTAATTCAACAAAGTGATGCATATTTTCGATTAAATATCGCCAAGCTAATAACTATTAAAAAGTCAGAATCAATTTATGTAGTAATATATGATGGCGCGCTGTCTTGAAAGTGTTAAAAATCTGGTTTTCATTGTCAAGGAAACAGTTTCATGATGCGCAAGATCAAACGATATCATATCCAATGGTGAAAATAATAGGAAAAAAATATAAATGGGACAACTGAAAATGTAGAACAAGTAAACATGCGTGTGCATAATTTGCTTTTACCTACATATGCCGGGATATGTTTGATGGTATCCACTTGGATATAATCCAAAGTCAACTGTATGAAATATGTACTGAAATAAAATACACCTGCGTGAGTTAGTTGGATTTTAAGTTGCGAAACACAGGACAGGTTATCGAAACAGATTTTACGTAGCAATAAACTTGTGCATTCACTTCATGTCACGCTTTGTTTGGGGGAGCCCTTTATCGAAATACATCATAGGATCGTGCCTCTCAACAGCAATAAACCACTTCAAAGATTGAAACATCATTTTGACCTACTATAACACCTGTCTCACATTCAAATCAATGTTGAATCAGGAAATCCCTAATTTCATAACTTGCCAACACCGCCTGTCCCTTTTGGAAATTGAGTATTCCCATCGTAAACGTGCCCATAAAAATTCCCAACAGCAGTCTCTTATAATGTCTCCGTCAGTTCAGAATACGCGAAAATATTTTACAACGCTGCTGTGAAAACATTTCCATGAATCTTCAAAGAATCCTCCTTACAGGCATCTCCAGCTGTCGCTTCAGAGCCACATGGAGATTTCGCTTGGAGTATGCCCAAGATGAGATGTTGATGAGGACGAAAGCGAAAGATATCACGTCAAGTGCATATGAGTCTATCACATTGTCATTATCAACCACCCAACACCAGCAGTAGCACCACCACAGCCATCGGCATCGCTAACATCACATTTTAGCCATTTGCGTATCTATCTCATTTAAATTGACATAAGTAGTCACCTAAAAGACATATTTGATCCTCGGAATGTGTACTTCTTCAGTGAAAGAAAAGGAAATAAAACGAATAAGGCAGAACGACGACGGCGATAGGTTCACGCCTCATGATGCTCATTAGCAGTTTAACACCTTATAACGACTGTGCATGAATGGGGCATGACGTTCGCGAGCTACAAATGCCTTCGGTATGTAGATTTTGACGAGGGGCGGTACCTGGGTTAAGTGGTCTCCGAGTGGGACCACACTACCGGTAGTCATTTGAATGGAGAAATTACTGCAAATGCAATCCCTCTAATGGGAGATAAAAATAACTTGGTTGTGAGGCGCACATTAGGGGGAGCGTTATTGCGTCCAGAATTTTACTCCTTCTGTGACGTGTTTTCGATTTGGAAATCTTAGTCAGTCATTGGATTGTTCGGTGTGTAAGATGATTCGATGAATTGAGTCATTTATGAGTCACTTGATAAGAGTTTGTTGGAAAAGTCATGTCGGGTCAAAAGCGCATGGAACTAATGTTGTTTTCTGAATCATCTCTCTTGCAACACATTTCAACGGAGTATGAAATCTGGCCGTTGAACAAATGCAATTTAATTTGAGACAAAATACCACGGCTTGGTCGTATCAAACAGTCGAATAAAAATATTTACTTAAATTTATTCAATAATATAAATTCGCAGCGGTTTTTTTTGAGCATGTTGCTAACGCTTTCTCTTTTTTAGTGTCAGAAAATCTTACGGTCAAAACTAATCACGTTACTTGCGAATAATGTAATCACTGTTTGGATGTCAAGACGGCCTTACTTTTCTCATTTCTACTTACAACGCGAGAGTGTCTAATCCCTCACTCTTCGCAATTATGTTGAGGAGCAGACAGTATTATGTGCCTACGCAGGCAAAGTGTGTCAGGGGGACAATTACTTATGTTTGCAAGTATACTCTTCATGGAAGACAACAAATAAGCTTGAATTTGTTCGTGATATGAAGTGAACTCTTAGACACCGTGAAGTAATTTAACGACTTCCATACAACTCATCTTTTCATAAAACAAGAAAAAACTTCAACTCTCATCTTAATCGCCTCTCGTGATTCCACGAAAATTAGTAAAGACTTACCGTCTTCCATGTATGACATTGCCGTTTTCCTTTTGCCATGAATTCTGCTCAGAAGTTTGCTGTCTTTTTAGAACCAATCCAAGTTTCGTTTCAATTAAATCTCGCCAACTAAATGAAGTCATTAGTGAGAAACTTTGCCCAGCAACCGCCAGGAACAAGCCGATTTGTTGAGGATGTTGTGGACGTAAGGATGCCTGAAATGTTCATCCACCTTATATGGCAGTTACGCGTTAAAATGCGCATAATTGAACTGCCACTCTAAGTCTGAATCCTGTGTCGTTCTTCCCTCGAAGACAAGACCTGGGAACATATTCTAATTATACTCACTACCGTGGCTTTATTGCCTGCCAGAACAACGCCTTTTCATTGGGAAGCGAGGAAATATAACCAAACTGAAACTGAAAATAACCTGCAAATGATTTCATCGTGAACAGTGTCACTGATGCTAATGTGTCCATATACTGCTGTGCGCTAGCACAGCATTGCTCGGCCATAGGCCATAGACAACCGAAAGATGTTCACTTCTTTCTCCCTGCTTTAGTCTGAGCACACACATCCAATTAACCGCATTGGTAAGGCGATCAGCAGTAATGCTAGAAAGTCTTATTTGACGTTATCTTCTCCCCCTATGAGTAGGACAAGAGATTTAAATTGACTATTTCATGGTGTTTTTGTTTTGTTTTTTTCCGTTGCAGATAAATTAAAGCCATGGCCCAACTAATGCAAGTTCGACTCCAAAGATGCGACGCCCAACCGTGGGGATTCCGTCTTCAAGGTGGAAAGGATTTTGCTGCACCACTTGTCGTACAGAAGGTATGTGTTTAGTCTACTCGTATAGTTTAGTTCATATGCACATACATGTGTGGTTGCATGCATTTTGCTCGCTGAATCTCTTTCGCTGGGGCAGTTGTTTGTGACATTTTAATTATAGAACTTCGTGGTTGAAAAGTGATTAAAAGGAAATCTGGGTCCTTGGGTCATTTAGTTCGTGTTCTTGTCGTTTCAGGGGAGTGGAATACGAACTAAAGATGGAATACGTTGCCGACGGAACAATTTCGCATGTCAAATGTGGAATTTCCGGCAAGATTGATAAGAAGCCGACTCCATATGGGCTCTCAGCTTTCCTAAATGTGTCATATTTTTTAGCGATTGAAAAATAAATTGTATGCTTGTATTTATTATCTCAAGAATTGCTAACAGCGTATTCATTACCCACTCGAAGCTCTACTATCGTTTAAAACCGCATTGTTGCAAGTTCACTGTTTATTGCGTGATTTATTCTCCTACAACATTTCAAAAATTCTATCTGAAAAAAATTGCTGCACACCATATTTGAATACAAAAATAAGTTGATAACGCTCAAGGCACCTCGTCGTTTAACGCATTGACATCATGAAATGTTGTGTAAAAAACGACAAGTCAAGTCTCATAAAAACGGTAGTAAATACAAAAAAACCTACACTTATCGTACATATGTACTCGTACTTATGAACGCACAAGAATGTTGTATATATGTACAGATAACACCCAAATGTCAATGACTTAGGCTACAAATTAACTGGTTTAAATTTCAAGTTCTGCATGTTCTTAAGCGAAAAAAAGAAAGGAAAAAAAAATTAAAAAGAGATTCTGTTTGCCAACAACCTTTATATCTGGTTTAATGCATTTTCTTTTATCTTTTTTATCTTGCATTCTGTTGGTTCATCCTTATTGTTCAGAGCGGCGTTCACATGAACGTGTGAGTGTGCATATATGTATGAATATATGGCTCTTCAAAGGCAGTTTCTTGTGAGTGCATTCGAAATGTGCAATTCGTTTATATTTGTTAAACAAATTATAGATACTCTGCACGTTCAGTTCTTTTTTTTACGACTTCCATGTGAATATCTTTCATTACATATTCGGCACGAAAAGTGAAATCCAAAGTCTTGGAAAACATCAAGGCGGAGTAAACACATAGTACGAGCAAAGGTAGAAACAGAAATCTGTGACCGTCGACAATAAGCAACAATTTTACTTTATAAAAGAATTCAATTTTATCACCGAAAGTAATTCGTTTTCTTATAACATTCTTTTTAGATTATTTAAAATCCTTTAGTTGACGACATCATATAAAAGGTGTTCTCGAAGCGTGGCCAATGAAGTGTTTTCAACCGATATTATGTAAGCCAAGCATGGATAGGGCTTAGCCATCATGTCCCGATCGCAACTTGATATAATTAGATGATTTCGAAGCATCTGAATTCACCACAAGTTTAATAAGAATAAGAAATGTACCCTGGCCTTTCGTTATACAATTTTCTAATACGTATTTACTTTTCTTATGCAATTTAGGCGACATTCATATATTTTCAGTGTCAGTATGACATAAGATCTGACATAAACACCTACCCTGTCAGATTTTAACAAGTGGAACTTGACCTTGTCTGCTCCATTCATGTGAACATACATCTGAAAATAGAATTTTCAAAAATATGTTTAAATATTACTTTGTGGTTTAGAGACAATAAACTGTGCATATATATTTTGCACACGTTCCCAGATACTTTTCCTGTCCATCGCAGAGCTGTAGTTTATGAAATCACAAAATTTTCGCTTATAGACACAATTTTAAAAACAACAACAAGAACATAACATAAAACATCACCCACGCCAGCTTCTTTAAAAAAAAAGTTTTTTTGCTAATTTTTTTCGAAGCGAAAAATAACAACTTATGATATGATACCAAGTGTGTGCTGTTTGGAACACACCCATTACTCATGGGGGCTATAGCTACTTCTTCAGCCAAAGTCGTACATCACCCATCTGTCAGCAGATGTTAAAATTTTTGCATATTTTCTTGTCTTTTTTTTTTGCTGGAATTTCACCCCAATATAATTGTGTTTTTTACTCAAACCTTTGGTTCAGTTAATGCCTTCACCTGAGTACATAACAAATATTGAGAATCTTCCCGCATATTTGGAATAGATAGCAATCTATCTTTCATTTTCTTCGACCCATCTAACTTCCAGATTGAAGTGTGCATGCACATTCATTTAGGATGATATACCCGTGTACCTTAGCATCTCTCTGCTGTCCATCATTCAGTACCTTCAGCGAAATGAAATGTCGGTGTTGGGACTTTTGGTCAACAATAGCTGTTCATATGTGTTTTTGTTTATCATTCAATCTGTCCATCATGTGTCTATTACGCTGTCGGTGTTGTTTGTCGTCATTTATGCTAATTGTTCCACCACCGTACCGTCGACAGACAGACAGATGAAAACGTTCGGATGAGAGTGGAGAGGGGATATCAATTTATGTTGTTTGTCGTCATGCATTCGATTTGTGCTGCATGCACCGTAGTGTCAATATGTATGTATGTCTATATACGAACCTATAGACATCTAGTGTATTTAGTTTGATGATTCTCATGAGAGGCACTGATAATTTTAGTCTGATTTGTGGTACAGTTGATGGAGTAACGAATGTCAGCGAAATACTGAGGTTGTATATAATTAAATACTTGGCTTGCCCCCCCCCCCCCCCCCCCCCCCCCCTCCCCCTCTTGAGTCTGGAGATCAATGCTGCGTTTATGAAGTCTGTCCACATATATACATACATACATATGTTATACCTCGATAGAACCATCGGTCTTTGACCAGACTAAATATGTGCCAATTTTTGATTAATTCTTTCCGTCCACTAATCAATTTGAACTCGAACCTCGGAGGCCTCAAAATACGAACCTTGCAAATCCATTCAAGAAAAATTCTGTCCGAAAGTGACTCAACGAACTACACATCACAAATTGATGATTAATTGAATAGCATTTCCTTTCCTGAAGCTCATTGCATTTTATCAAAGGATTAACCTGCATCGCTGCTTTGAACAGAATGACTTGCACTCTCCTCTCTACGAAAGCAAGGCCCAAATTAATTTGTTAAAAGAAAAAAAGCGACTGATGTCAAAAATGCAGACAACCGAAAAGTATCTGTAGGACAGACTGCAGCATAATGAACTTACCCAAGAGTAATTCCATCAATTACCTGCATTTTTGGATGGTTTCGACGAAAATAAGTTAAAAAAGCGGATTGCCGCTGAAATCATTGTAATCATCGGAAATGTCAGAAATGCGTCGTTTACTCATCATTTATTCCATTGCGGGTGGGAAGAGGTTTCTCTTACTTGCGTCCCTATAAAAAAAAGATTTAATGAAATTAACCTCACCCCACCGCGGAGATGTGTGCGAGCTTTATGAAGTCCGCGCCTGGCTGCAGATGAGGGAACAGTGAAGCGAAAATTCTGATTTAATTTCCTCTTACTCTGCCACCCCACAATAAGACTCATTTAGTCTGCCATTCATTCCTCTCTCGTCGCTGTCGTCATCTTTTTTGGAAATTATTTTTGTTTGCTAAAGGAGAGAAAGGAAAACAGAAATCATCCGCTGTTGGAATCGTCGACTCAAAAAGGATTCAACTACTCTGCTGAAGACAAAAATAAAATGCTAGGCAACAATCCCTTAGTGCTGGGGGGTGCTGCTACCAAAAAAAAAGAGAAAAAAAACAGTGAAAGATGTGCCCTTGCTGATACGGGATTGTACATATTAATTCATATTTAAGGCGTAAATACGAGTGCAAATGTATTTTTTAACTCCCCGCCTTGCCGCACTGTGAGTCGGATCCCATCCCCAGTATAATTAATGGTGGTTAATTCTTTGTGTACTCTGGAAAACAAATTACTTGAATGTTGGGATGTTTGGCAGGCGGTGGGGTATATATTACGAGGGTTGCGTTTACCATTTTGTTTTATTTCTCTATTGTCGACGGCATCTAACCCAACTCAGTTTCCAAACTCTTCTTCAACGGTGCCATTTGGATTCAATTATTGCGTACGTACATATTTGTCGGTTATTGGGTATCAATGAGCAACTGAGTATTGCTGTCGTTATGATCGTATGGATTGAATGCCAGGGAATGGAATCACATATTAATCCGACATCATGCGACTGACTAATTGATAGACACTGCTTCTGAATGATGTGCACTGAAGTTTAATAACGCTGAAGGAAAGGAGGGCGTTAGGTTTGTGTAGGAAAAATGAATGTCGCTGAAAAACTTGAAGTACATATTTTGAATTGATTGTAAAAATTTATGTTTGAATTCGGCTGCTGTTTACTCTAATGGAGAGTTGTTTTTAATTAAAAACATGAAAATCAGAAAGCGTTCGTAGAAGACGCTTATATCATCGAAAGACACCCATCCATTTGCTTCAGCTTTCACTTTCACGCACTAACTTTAACTACAACCAAGCCAAGATGTAATCGGTTTTTTCCGCAAAACTGCTCAATGAATCAGCATTAAACGTAAAATATTACATTTATCTGTTTACTTGTCTCTTTGCGCTGAAATGAATCAACAGATACAAAATTTATTTCGATCGAAAACTTCATGTTAATTAGTTAGAGGTCGCAGCTCTTTAAATCAGAATCATATTACACAAAATGAAACAATAAAAATATAAATTTAATTTAACTGTTTGTGATTCAATCGATTTACCGATGAGTCATGCACTGCTGTGCGTGTATCCATCAGGGAGTCGTCGGTGCATCATTAAACTTCCGGCCGAAAACCCACTTCCGCAAACCCACTACAAAGCCAGAATTCACGGAAAAAAGAAAAACGGAATTCACCAGACAGTGCTTATATGAATCTGGCTTTAATTTGCGGTTTTAAATATTTTCTGCGCAGTTATCAGCAAACCGCGGTTTGAATGCTTTACAACTGAAAACAAGCAACTTTACATGGAATGGAATTAATTCGCATCTTGTCGTCGTTTGCTGAGATGATAGATGCAGTCGAACAGAAATGCTGGTCAGTTCAGATTGCAGGGTACTAACATTTCAGTGAACGAAGGCAAATACATCTTTTTGAGGTTTTGCTTGACGCCACCCTAATAGGAGTCACTACGCAAGAACACTTGGTCGTTGTTGGCAAATATAGAGCACCAAGGACTATTCCTTATCTATAGATGTTTGATGACATAAGATGTACGACCAATAGAGTCGCTATTGACACTGATTTAGCGCACACTTCTTAAGAATGTTAGATGGCTACGAAAACCAAGTAAGAGAGATGTAGCTAAGTTAAGTTGACACAAAACGAATTGTCCATTTAATTGTGTATAGCCTCTGAAGGTGATCTGGACCAGTTGGATTTGGTTTTCCTCGGACAGTAGTGCCGTATTAGCATTCACACAGCTCAATGACAGATATAGAGCCTCCAATGTAGCTCAATTTCTAAAACCGCATTCACACGTTGTCGTCACCATTCCAAGGTCTTTGGCCATTTTATTAAAAAATAAAACAATAACGTCTCCAAAACAATATGCATAAATTTATCGTCATCCCTTAGCACTTCATAAATTCACCTTCATGGGCTAGTGTGGCACTTTGTTTTTGCTACATTTTTCTTCCTTGCCTTCGGTGCAGAAAACGACTGTGTCAATAGCTAAGCACACATGGTATGCACGACTCAGGGGAACATAGCATCGGCCCACACGGATTCTTTCACTTTCTGTGTGAAAACAAGAGCACACACGCTCGCCGTCGAATTATTTAGTGCCACTGATTGTATTGCGCGACACCTTCACGCTAATTGAAGGTGACACTCTCACACAAACCTGTGATCCTAAGTGGGTTTTTCTGTTCCACACCCCATAGGCGGCCGATGTGGGATTAGTGTCTTGATCTGTTCAGCGCCTCCTGTATGTACCATCAGCTCACGTGTTTCAGCTTTTTTGTTCAATTTATTCGTTTAATTTGCATACAAGATGTGACAGGCTCTTGTTGTTTTGTTGGATTTGGTATTTGCTTTCAAATTGGAAGTGTGCTGCATGAATGGTCACATGCCCAAAAAACAATGGAATTGGGTCTACTGCAGATCTATATATAGGATAGTGGGTCTTGCATTCGCAGCCTGAACAGGAAGTGAATCCGCTAATTTGTTATCGTGCATTCGTTTTTTCGTTGTTTAATCGATATCGTTGCAAGAAATGTAGGTCAATACAGTATGTCGGAATAAAATGAAACTCCACAGTGGAGAACTCTTGTGAGGCGGGGGTATGGAAAAACTGAAAATTGAAAACAAGGGTTTCTAATTTCAACAAAATGTTGGCCTCCCGTCAGCCACTGTGGTGTGGTGTGGTGTTGTGTGGTTTGGTTGGGTAGCCCGTTGTGTCCTGGGACAAACTAATTGCAACACATATCCGTGGTCTGTGCTCGCGTTCGAATGAACACAAGAGTGCCCAGCTCTTTCGCAGATACAAAGTGACAATGCATTCAAATCAATTTAGTGTTCGGTTCGTTACGTTATGAATGGCAATTTGCTTGTGTATATGTATGTTTCTGTGTATGAATGTGTGATTTTTGGTTTGCATTGTTTAATAAATAAAACTGCGTAATAGATGCTGCCTGCATTGCGGTACTCTAATATGATTTGAAATTGTGTAACTGGGTGCAATTCAAACTAACGATGGCTTATAACGACAGTTCTTATTACTTAACTGTCGATGTTCCTGATTCAATTAAGAAGTATTTTCATTCGTAGATAGAATCTCCTCGCTTGTAGTAGAATCTCGGTTGAATTGAGAGGTGTCGTATAACTTCAAAACACTTTGACATCGAAGTATGAAAATGTGTATATACTAAAAAGTTCAAGTAATTATTGTAACCATCATTAAGTTATTTTAAGTTCGGGTATTTTTTTCACCGGTTTCAATATCCAGCCATATTAACAAATCAATTTGAAAGGATTACAGAGGACAGAGTCTGTACATCAGTTTAACTTTACGAGCCGCTGGCATACATACACCATATATCGAATCCCTTCTGGTAATTGATTCACATAATCTCGTATCATGACAGCATACCATCAAAACAACAACACACCATTAACTCCCAAGCACTTCACATATAAATAAATCCATCGAACAGAACAATAAAACCATCTGCGATATTTCCCACACCCGTTCACGGTTCATTTCGCCACCACCCATCCACCCACTGCCACCGAAAATACAAATTACCAATAATACAATTTGTCGTTGAGCACCCTGTCATTTCAAGGAAAGACAATCGGAAGCAGTTGGGTTATGATTATCCGAAGAAATCCGGAAAATAGAGACCACAAAACACAGCAACAATCAGCAGTCACAATGTGCACTCCTCCGCACAAAGGAAGGACATTACTATTACAAATCAACCAAGCGAAAGAAAAAACAATACCAAAAGAGTTGCTGCCGCTAGAGCAGCAACTCCTCGAGGCGGGCAGACCGTGAAAGTGTGAAAGTTTATGCTTGAACGGAAAAATTATTGAGCTTTCTTTCTCTTGTGCCGCTGGCCGAAAAGGACTACAACACACATCGACACTGATCCACACGCACATTCGCCCATAATGATATTTCGGAGAAAATTACCAAATAAATATCCGCAATTGAAACGATTCGGCACGTTCGACAGGGCTTAAATGTGGTTGCCATTGGAGTAGGGGGGGACTATGCTCAGTGCTGAGTTTGAGTGGTGATGAGGCCGATGCTGCTGCTGGTAAGCACTTTATTTTATGGTCATGTGCGTCGGATGTGTGTATTCGGAGAGAGGCTGAGCTTGCGATTGATGCTTAGATAAACTTACGTGCGGGCGTGCCAGTGAGGGTCGAGAGCGAACCCTTTTCGTTATGATTTTATATCCTGTGTGCGATAAACTTTGATGGACTTAAGCTGCTAATCACGACGATGGATGCAAACGAAGTAAATTTCCCCTTCCTCACTTCGTTCGTGTTCTCCTTTCTTTTTTTGAATTGGTAAGGGGAATGATGCCTTTTTGATTTAAGATAAACGTTGTTTATCGATTTTGAGCTGCTGCGCGTTTGCACACAGATACATCATCATTTCATAGATCATTTTACTGATCGGTGTCGCAAAACATCACGGGTTGGAATCCGGATAAAAAGAAGAACCCTCACTCGGTGGAATGAATCATCCCAATAGAATTTATAGCCACACCACTGCTTACTCTGAAGAGAGATTTCTCCTTAAAAGGCAGTTTGGAATGCGTTCCGATCCGATCCGGGCGTATTCACTTTTTGTGCACCTACCTACACAGGTAGAAAACGTCACAAACGCTGAGAGATCCTCTCAATTTGATGTCTGTTGAATTGTTAGTCATCTTTAATTTTAGAAACGCCAACCAGTGGGCGAGGATGGGGAAAAGAATGAAAGAAGAAAGGAATTCTTCGCATAACTGAGGATAACCCCAGGAAGTGAGTCATACGTTTCGTGGTAGCGCTCGTGAGGGACATCCATGTTTCTGTGTTTTTTATATGGGAGTGTATGTTTTCATTCTGATGGCTGTTATTTATGGTGACATCCGTCACGGCGATTGTAATTAAATGGGAAGGGCAAATGTAGACTCCTTAATTGGTTGGAGTGCATTTGAGTTAGACCTGCAGATGGGAATCAAAATTGGATGACTAACAATCTCTTTGTCTGCATTGGATTTGGAACTAGCTTCAACCAAATGCAAGTTGGAGCAAATCAAACTGATTCTTGAATAGTGTGCAGTTGCATTGGGCGTACATATATTTCTAAACAGAAGACTAGAAAATTATTGAATACTAGAGATAAGCTAGACTAGACTTATATGTACACGTGTTTTTGTCTCAGAAGTCTACAAGATTGATTGCAAACACTTCTGCAGTCGATGAAGAATCAACTTATTGTCAAAAATGCATACATGGCTTGAGACAATTTTTTTTTCTGTAATTTGTCAATAACCTGGAGTGGGTTAGGAGTGATAGTGCCACAGGTATATCATCTTTGATGAACTACAAATTGTGTTATCCACTTCCTTCTCTCGCTCAATGCACTCCTTCGATTATTCCACATCGTAACGTGTTTATTTGCTCATACCAGGCGCTAGTGCTTTTGCTTCCAAAACTCTGCAGCTTGATATCAGAGGTAGTTCATAGCGGTAGCAAGGGACGGTGGAGCACTTAATTCAGGACACTTGAGTGTCGGAAAATAAATAAGAACATCAAATAAACTTCCGTCCACAAGTTGGAATCTCCTTTGAACCTTTATTGTTGAGAGATATGTGCTTATGTACACATATACATCAGTACGCTTTCGGATATGTGTGGCAGCGCAAAGCGATAACAAGGAAGTGAAAGCATCTACATTCGTATGTCTATGCATACAAGAACAAGCTTGCCAACGCTGCTTGGATGCAATATTGATATCGGAAACAGAGGATAGTACATTTTTCAGGATAAATCGATTCAGAGTGGAGAGGACGGAGGATACAAGTATATCCTATACATATATCCGGTCTCGCATGTGTACGTTAGTTGCGGTTTACTTTTTATTATCCTGTCGGCGATTTTTTTTATAGTTCGCTCTTTTGTAGGAGGTTTTGCTTCCACCAAACTGGTTCAATTTATTATCGGAAGAGATTAGATAGAGAGAAGAACGAAAAAAGAACATTAACGACACGAAGGGTAATGTTAGTTTCCTCTCGTTCAACAATAACAGGAAGAAGAAATATAATTTTCTTTGTGCATCCATATTGTGTTCGTTTGAATGCAACCTCTTAGATTGTTATCTTTCGATGCGTGTTCGAACTGTGGACGATAGGTAAAGAATTGATATGTAATCTTCTCAGGGATTATAACCGAATTGAACATTTTCACGAGTCATCAAAGAAAGGGATGTATTTTGTTAAAGCTGCTCAAATGAGAAATCGAAGAAGATCACGAGGGAGATGTATCTTAATATTCTAGAAAACGTCTGAATGTACCATTTACTTGCTATAAAAGAAGTCTTATGCATTCGAAACCATTCCCAGATATGTATGGCATGAAACCTGTTCGGTGTGAAGTTCGTAAAAAAAATGTCCGAGTTTAAATTTTCTCCGACAATGTCTTCTTTAAACGAGCCCTGCAAGAGTAGAGGTTATAGCCGCTATTAGCGTTTGTGGAACAATTGAAGGCAATTTTCAACATTCTGCCCCACAACCGATCACCTGAAAAGATTATCTTAACCCCCCCGAATTCGATTTGCAGTGCACACGTTTTTCGGAATGGGGCGGTAATACCACTTCGACCACATCGGATTCTAAGGCAGAACAAAAAAACGAAAAAAGAGAATTCGAACAAGTTTTATCCGCCAAAAAGAATTGTACTCACATGAATCCTAAGCGATATCAGATTTAACGCTGACCGCTTTACTCCTGGCTTCCATCATTCCCCGAATCCTCAGAGCAATGCCCAAATTGATGTGGCACTTTGTCAAATCCTTAGTAAGAGCACTGAAAAAGGACCTATCTGGATTGTGTGTACAGTGCTTTTTTTCTTGTGCTCTCTACGTTCCTACATAGTTGGTGGCTTATCTCGGTGTTTTATGGTACGTTTAGTTCTATTATGCCATATGCCACCCATGCAGGATGTAGAGTTCTACCAGTCTCATACAGAACTACAACTTAGATCTGGAGCAAATGTGATGTTCTCTTTTTTCTTCCGCACTCCGCCGTCAACGATATACGAGGAGGATTCTTTTTTCCCTGCTCTTTTTTCCTTTCTGTGTGTATACATTTCAAAGTCGAAAATCGATGGCCAAAAAAAGTTCGTACCAGAATAAATGTAATTCAAACTTTGAACAAAGAGCACGTTGTTTCTTTTCGCACATACAAAGAAAAAAAGAAAAGAAGAGAAGGTTATGGCAGGTTCTTGAAAGGATTTCAAACTCTAAAAAGGAAACCAAAGCGAAGTGGAGAAAACCTAAATAATAGTTAAAATTAATGACAGGACCTCCGTTATTGTCGGGAAAGAAAACTCTTATACATCTTGTAGTTTACGTTTTTTGCCTTTATTTTCTGGACAAAGCGTGTGCCTGCACGGTCTGTTAAGCCGGCTATACACTTCTGCCGAAATAAACTTGGCATTGATAGAGAAACAGAAGTTCACCTCGACAAAACAAATAGAAAAGGAAAAAGGTACACCCAGGCGGGGAATCCGAGTAATAGTTGAAAGCACTTTAAACTGACAAAAATGACTCAACTTGAATCGGCTTGAGTCCTGCAAGCACTAAGTTGAGAGGGTAAGATAATTGTGATACCCATTTACGCAGTACATGACCGTTAAGGGGACTTGAGCGACTTCTCCTTGCCTTGTGATTTTATAAGAGGACACATCGTTCATTGTTAAAGTGTGATGACCCAAATTTTCCTGGACTACTTGTGTGAGCTGGATTTTCAAAATTGCTTTTAACAAATTTGTAAATGAATGGGAGACGAGAGGATTTAAGGGGAACTTGTGTGTGACGTTGACTGAACTCGACATGGCACGATGAAGTTTGGGTGGTTACTTTATGCAAAAGGGTTTCCTCGCTTCATCTTCATTTGATAATGGCGTTTTATATGATGGGTCTTCAAGTGTAAAATTCAGTTTCCCAATCTGAGTCGATGAGGAGGAATACAGTGTATGGCAAAATGTCTGAATTAAAAGGTTGATTAAAGAAGCAATCGTACATCTGTGCTATGCAACCGAATCGAAAGTTGTCAAATCAAACCATTAACCAGGTGACTGTCGCTCCAAAAACACATTCCATTTATTCAAAGGATCAGAATTGGACAAGAAAGTAGAGAAATCATTGAATTTTTTTTACCATTTCGTCTTTCAGAGGAATTACAAAATAAGTAAAAATCAACGTAAAAGTCAAGCCAAACTTATGACTAATATTAAGATAGCCTTGTTACAGACACCCCTCTCATACATTGACCCTGATCAATTCCTTACCTTCCTAAGCCGAGGCATTTTACTGAAATTCCGAACTGGGCAGAACTAAGCGGATTTAATCATTTTTATCACTCTAATCCAAATTGGATGCGCTCATCTGTGCGTGTGGTGTGGCAACGAGGCCATGAAGTCCATCTCTTCACGCTCCATTCACTCCAACTCGACACAAATTCACGTGAAATTATTTGTTCAGGTGAACCGTGCAAAAGTTGATAGAGAGAGCCGAGAGGGGTTCAAATCAATTACCCGAACGTAGACAATATTGACTAGATGCCTTTTTTTTTATGGCTTAGACCGTTTTTTATGGGCCGTAGTAAAAATGGCCTCTTTTTGATAGTGCATAGCAGCAGTTAGAGGGTTTTTGCAGTTTTTCTATGGATTTTTTTGGATTACGTTTTATCGGTAATCTCTCAAAATTGAGTTCAGGCACGCATATCGTGATGCAAACCCAATTTCTTTGCATAACGTTGCTCAGATTGCATTGCAGAAATAGAAAAAAAGCGAAGTGTCTATTCTTCATGATGATTCTTGTCAAGGACCTGCAGTTGGATTGCATGCGAAACGACCATTTAGTTTGACAAAGGAAACGGAACCATTGGAAAGGAGAGCACAGCTTGAGTTGTGGGTTGGTCCGAAAGTGTGTATTACAAACGCCTCTCCATCGGGGCTGGGATTAAGTGGAATAAATGATCCATTTACATACAACCTATATCTATACATACCCGTCTATGATGAAAGATGGTAGCCAAGGAGTAAGACTCACGTGTGTGTAGAGGACCTATGAATTATAGTTTGATACGTGACTGTCTACTGTGTATCAGGATAGTTTTTTTGCTGCAGATGTCACAAACGCCATCGTCTACGTAACGAAAAATGTTAAAGAAGCACACCTGCAAGAACAATGTGTATAGAAATGTTTTAATTTCGAAGCAATACCAATTGAATTCTGTTGCTTTTGGAAAATCCGATTTCCTCTTCACATTTCACAAACGATACATAATATGTGCATACATATATGGACAATTTCGGCTAAAAGCATGTCAACGAAAGCCTGTTTTTCACATTGCAAATGATTCCCTTGCCATTCGGTGATTCGTGGTGCTCCCATTTGGTTAACTTTCCCCAAAAAAAATCGTTACAAATCATTATCCGTCAAGGTACGTACACGAATATACTCATGTACTTAGGTCAACTTACACACAACTGTGTAGTCTTATGTAGGCACGTTAATCAAAGAAAGTTGAGCTCATTAAACACTTGTGTCTCTTCCTTTTTGCGCATAAAAACATTTCAGTCCCTTAAGCGTGCTACTTCACTATGTTCCTTATCCCTACATCGTGTAATTGGGGCATCTGTAGTCTGGACTGCTAAAAGGTATGTGCAACCGTCGACCCCACCCCATGTATAGCAACCCGTTGAACATCCTCATTCCAATCTTTTCTCCACTATTACATTCTGAGCCGTTTACGCCAACTGGTTGTAATTGTTAGCGTTCATGCATGTTAGTTACATACATATCGTGTACATGCATACCGTCTCCTTTATCAGGTTCAAGGAGAACGACGACGACGGCGAAGTGCAACGAAAGTAAAACAACAAAAATGAAAAGGAATAATGGCGAACAAGTACAACAATAAAAGAATCGCAAGCATTTCCTCCCGATTTTATGCCCACTGCCAGTTTTCGCCTTATTTTTCACTTTCTTTTCGACGGTTTTGTTCGTTCCCTTTCGTGTGTTCGTCTGCCGTATATTCGTTCATTCGTTCGTACTTGGTCACTTGTTCGTTTTTCGTTATTACATTTTCGGATGCTAATGCGATTTTATTTATGATGCACTTAAAAATTTCCTTGTAAGAATCCTTTACCACTACTGGCTGCGGCGAGATGTTTTCATTGTTGTTGGCTGTTGCTGGTCGCGATTCTCCCTTTTCGGTGATGGGAATGGGGAATAGTTGGCACCGATCGAGCGAGTTGTGTCGCTGTGTTCCCTTCTTGATCCTGGCTTGAAGCAATTGTGATGCAGCATTTTTCGCATTTGTTTGCCTTTCCTCAAGAAGGCGAAGGAGATTGAGAAGGGTTTATAAAACCATTCGCGTGTCTCTTTGCTATTTTCATTTCTTTTCGTTTTGTTTCTTAGCGTGTGTTTGTTGTTTTTATTTTATCTTGTGTTCTTAGTTTTTTTTTGCTTTTTTGTTTACAATTCTCTTGCAGAATTGCATGTTGTTTGTTTGGAGGTTGAAGGATGGTTGTGCCCTCAGAATGTGCTGCGGTTGAACGGAGGTGTGCTCGAGCAGAATAAAGTGAGGATGCAGAAGGAGTTCAAGCAGAACACTCTGATCATTGGGGAATACCTTTAGGTTTGGATTTATTGCACGATTTCAGAGAAGAAGAATGCGAGTAAGAAGGGGAGTGGGACGTGAAAAGGTTGTTTTTCTCTAGATTGTATCTTCACGTTGATGGTTTATTTTTGCTTCCTTCACTACTTGCCACCACCGGGACGGAGAATGTTGTTTGTGGTGGTCTTTTTGCCAGAGTTCTGCGGGGCGCATTATACATACATGTCATATTCATTTTATTCAATAAATTAAACAGTACTTGCATACTCTATGTACAAATTTAAATCAATTTACTTTAATAAGCGTATTTTTTCTCTATTTCAGGTAAGCCCTATTTCTCTGTGATACAGTGAGTTATCTATTATATTTGTATATTTGTATCTATTCCACGTCTACGTTTAAAATCATATTACTTCAGTACCAACATGAATGCTTGCCACGATAAACAATATTCGCAAGAGGATAATCAAACAACACATATAACGCTCAAACCAAAGATACATCTCAATACCTATCGCCGTCAATTAAAATTAATGATACATCTAAATACATCAATGTTCGTCATTATTCGGGCGTACCCTTAACTGGCAGCTTTTCTGGAGGATCCATCCATTCTAGAGCCTTTCCGACCCTTTCTTCGGGGCGGTAATAGAGCAAATTGAATTACATCCTTTAATTATTTCTATTGGCGTACCATCAGGGAGGAAGTGTCGGTATGTGTGTACTTGTCATACATTAGGCAAATCTCCCAAGCATTCGAGGTTTTTTTCCCTTTAGTCTACTTCTAAGGTTGCAGGTCTATGTGAAAATTATTTGATGTATGACCCCATATTTGCTTCATTTTGGCGTAAACTGCGGTTCTGTTTGTTTTTGTTTGCTGACAATGGAAACGAATGGTTTCTGGAACCATATCTCCAGGAGCGTTTCGTAAATATTGTTTGTAAGTTTCTTTGTTAACAAGTGCACAATTACGGGTGCCGGGCATAGCCAGCATTCCTACTCGTGTATTCCTTCCATTTTCAGATCGGTTCAACATAGGGTTGATGATGTGTCGTGTTTTGTTCGCACACAACCAGTTTTTGGCGATTTCAGAAAATGCATTTTCAATTTGGCAGAGCACTTCTCTTTTCTAGACTGTGAGTTTACGTTTAAAGCTTGGCGGTTTGAGAAAGTTTTTTGGCATTCATCACCGGAGCAGGAGAGAGAGTACACCAAGCAGTAAAAAAGTTTTTGTTTTGTCGAAATATCACTGCAGGATGTGCATGACACCCCTCAAGAATGTGTCTTGCTGCCAAGGTGACCAGTGCGCGACAATATATTCTCTCTTTGTCCACTCCGAAACGCAAAGTCAGATTAATCCCATGCCACGCTCATTTGTTCCCTTGTCATTATGCATTCGAGTGTGCTATGAACAAACGGTGGGAGAGAAGGGCTGTAGAAAATAAAGTATTTTCTCTTTATGATGATTAAGATTTTTTTTAAATCTGTTTACGACAGCGCTGAATTTGCACACACAGCACGGCAACGTCAGTGGCAGTGACGGTTTGTAATTTCGCGCCCCCACCTGAAACGCAGCGCTGAAGATTAATCAAAAGCCATTTAATATTGCATACTCGCTGGCGCTGTGAATAAATTGGTTCGGCCAACGAGTACAGTGGGGTGGTAGAGCACACTGCCGGGTTAGGGCCAAGTTACAATGTATTCTTCAGTTTATTGTTTTTTTTTTTGCGTAGCTTTGCAATGCATGAAATATGGATGGATGTTAAGTGATGGATACCACTGTGCTGGTATGGAATGCATAGGCAGCATAAACTCAGACGAAGAAAAAGTAGGACTGATTTGAATGGATCACTATTTTTAAGGCGTACAAACAACTCATATCCGTGGTCTTGACTTAAATTAAAATTAAAGTTCTTCATGAATTGTATGTATGACACAGTATGAGCCAAAGCTGCAAGAGCAGGAGCTATTTTTCAAGGTTGAGGATACACTAGTACCTCTCCACTTATTCAAAGTCGATGGTTGTAGAAACGTTTCCAGCATGGCCGTTGACATCTTATTAGTATCAATAGACGCTTGGTAATGTGCCCGGAGATCCAAAATATTATCCGCACTAACAAGGCCTTTTATATACCCTTGTCATGTCCTAACAGAAAACACTTACTGGTGGCAGTTCATAACAATCTTATGAGATAATTTACAATAGAATTTAGTCAAGACAAGGATCTCGAACAGCATACACCAAATGCAAGCTCACTGACCCAACACAAGACAGGTTCCTGTTTTGTTCTATGTCTGGCCGGGCTAACCCCAGGTGTGTCATAAAACAAAAGGAAATGAATTTTCGGTCTCAATATCCTTACATCCCGCAATAACTCATAGTGTGGTTGAGAGAAAAATGATTTAGTGTTCTTAAACTAGAAGAGATAGTGTATAGGAGCAGTAAGTTGGGACAGGAGCAACATCTGGACAATCAGACCGAGATCATATGATGTGCTGTGAAATTGCCCACCTGGGCCATACTCCACAAACTTTATGATTACAATCTCAAAATGTATGCTAATGTCGTAGCTCATACAAGGAATGTTTCTGCTAGTGCCAACCGTGAGCGGGTTTTGACCCATATTATGAAATGCTTTTGCGGGCAGTTTCGTTTTGGTCTGCCTTGTGGGTGTTTCTTTTGAGGAAAAACAAAGCACGTGATCGTGCTTTGCTGTGCTTGTGGTTGCACTCTGTGCGCATGCTGATTAATCGTGGTTGTAATTGAGTTGTAATAAGAACAAATTACGATTCCATAAATCACAATCAATTAATATTGCTGGCAGCGCACACGCCATGGGAGGCGAAATGTATGAACCACACGGGCGTAGGAAGTGAGACTTTGTGTGGGTGGTAGGCTTTGAACAAGTGCTTGTGGTTGGTTTCCCGAGGAGCATCGAGGGATGTCGGTTGATGAAAATATAATAGGCTAAACTAATTTTGTGTTTGTATAACTGTCAGATGAAGGTTGTTGGTACCGGACCTGTTTCTGGATATCTCATAATCATACTTCTTCTTTGAGACAGAATCAAGGGCAAATCTAAAAGAAAAAAATTGATTACACATACGACTGAAATTTAATTAATTGAAATCTGAAAGTTCGTCACATTGTAAATAAATTGCCAGGACATTGTAGACAAACCATTTATTAAAAATTAACCCTTTCAACATTAAATAAACAAAAACAAGTTACATAATTGTAAATACGCTTTCAGAAAATTACATCTGGGCAATAAAAATCCACATTAGAGCCATTTGAAACACCAACCCCTTCACAACAGACAGATACACACAAATAAAAAAAACATACTCGTACTAAAGTAAAATTCAAAAACTTCCGACGTGAAACAATTCGCAAACCTGCACAAAAACTGATTTATTCGCGTTTGTAGGAAAATGGCATAGACGAAACGGCAGATGGGTTTAGCTAAAACAATATCCAGGGATTACACAAAAGGAATGGAGTGCTTTTTTGTTGGATGCGGATGTGATCCACCCTTCTCTGGTAACAAGAGGTAGTCATTGAAACTGAGTTAGGTCTACCGCTATGGAGACATATTTTTCACAGCTTTACTTTACTTTTGTGTATGTTGTTTGCATATGTACCCACATTTGCCGATCTGCATAAATTGTATATGTCCGACTATGCTTGACGTATGACAATGCAGCTTTTCACACTAGTGGTCTAATGGAACACATGAGTGCTTGCTGTAGTCATTACAATTCATCACTCAAATTGAGTAACAATTTCCTAAAGTCGTTTCAAACTCTGTTGTTGGTTGGCTCCCAATAAAAAATTAATCGAAAATGAAATAAGGATATCGAAACAGGATAGACAGGATCGATTTATACACCAAGCTCTCCACTCAATTCAATTTGGCGGGATAATGATGGAATTGGTTGAAAGCAAAAAGTCTAGATACAACCAATTGATGTTTGTTTAATAAAAAACAAGACAATTTGTTACTCATTCGATTGGAATATTTTCTGCGAGCAAATGGATGGAAATAATCGTTTATGCCTTGTGGAATAAACTCATTGCTTGGAAAGGTTATAACAGTTATTCGTCATTGATTTCATTAGGTACCAAACTTTCTGCATTTTTTTTATTATGAAACAAACGCAATGTCAAATAAAGAAAGGAATTTCAATTAATCGAAATTTGTATATAAGAAAGAACTTGCCTTTTCATGGTAAACAGGAATCAATAGCTTCGACGAAGTGAAGTGTTACCTCATCTTGGTCCTGTTTGTCACAGAGGCCTGTAAGTGTTGTCGAATGAATATGCATTGCACATTTCTTGTAATTATTTTGTCATAAAGTAATAAAGTAACAGTGATTTTCAAGAATTATTGCTGCGTTTGATTACGACATTAATGTTGCTTGTCCTATTTACCTTCTGGCAAACATGTCGAAGTGGTGTGTCCCTTCGTGGATACTTGAACTTTCGACAGCCGCGCCTCTAGTGTTGGCCATTGATCTTAAACCAATTTTGACATTGAAGATATCAGGTACACATGGCGACATGAGTCGAACAAGACAAAAAAATCATTATCCCTATTGACTAAAAACAAACTCCTCTAACTTTAACGTTCACATATTGGAAATTCATTGGAATTAGGAAGACATTCCACAACATAAAGGTTAACAAAATGTGAATAATCCCGATTTCAGACAGTGATTTCAGACGGTGAGGTCATTGGTTGCCAGTTTACTACACTTTATATAACTCAACTACAGCAATGCGCGATTTAATCATAATTTCTCTTCTAGAAACTCGTTCAAAACGTTCAAAACAAAATATCATTCCTCCATCAGTGAACTAATCAGAGACTGTCCAGCTACTGCAAAGCAAAACTTTCTCACTCAATCATTGTGCACTGGGTTCCACTTTAAATATTTATATTTATTATCCTTCACCGCAACCCCGTTGAGTATAACTCTTAATCTAATATTTATTACAATTTTGGGTCAGGAAAACTTTATCAGCTTAGGCTGTGTATGGCTCGTTTTGTGTCTTTGTGTCCGCCCTCGCGTCAGGGCGGGTAATCACATATTCAACCCCATCAAATGATACCAGATGTGACACGCTCCCTTTTATTAATTGCCCCTTGTTTTGGAACTATTAGAGAAGAGTCATATTCATTATCTCTACATGTGTCAGCTCGGGATTCTTTTTTTTATATTGTTCGAGACAATCCTACACTCTTGCTGGTGTGTGCTGTTACGATGACATCCTTCCTGATTCTCGCACATATGCCGCACTTGCTTGAAATTTCAATGCTATTCATTAAGCTTGTAAACAATAACTTCCATCTGCAGAGAGGCGCTCGCATTCGCCTTAAGTAATCCCCTTTCGTCTTGCCGCTGACAACGTCGGATCTGCGAATGAATCCTGTCTCAATTAAATGGTCTATTATTCCAGCAATGGTATGGTAATAATATTTAAATTGGATAAAGTTGCCCCATTAAGCTGGGATACACAAATTTTGGGCTACGGAATTATTCCAAGAGATGATGGTAAACTGGGAAGGAAGCGCGAGTGAGGTAGTCTGTACGCATTTGGCAGCACGGGGGAGTGTTGGTGGGGGTCCTTAAATAAATACACGCTTTACCCCAATTACAGAGAACGTACGTACCTTTGCAGCGTACTAGCCTACTTAGAGAATATTAGTGCGATGGTGTATACTAATTGGATCCAATTTTAAAAAGGCCACATGGTGAACGGAAAGGGTTTACTTGCGAATGGAAGGAGTCGAGGGAAATTCTTTTCAAATTTTAATGAACATCCCTTATTATCATCGGTTGGTATCATCTCGCTGCTTCTTGGTTGTTCCTTAGCAAACACTATCGAAGTAGTACATACGGAAATTTAAGTATCACTTGCATCCTTAATTGGAGTTTTAATTGCAGTAACTTTGTGCTCTGTTATGACGGGAAGCGTAGCCTTTCACTTTCTTTTGTTTTGCCATGTACAAATTAATTACTCACTGCAATAGAGGAACGAAATAATGACCAGGGAATAGGGGAACAACAAATTGATGTCCTTCTTCTCTTTGTTTCAGATAAATGGTGGTAGTTTAGCTGAGCAAGCCGGTTTATTGCCAGGCGATGCTGTCATTAAAATTAACGACATCGACGTCTACAATCTACGACACAAAGAAGCTCAGGATCTTGTCGTCAGGTCTGGCAACAATTTCGTTGTCACCGTTCAGAGGTATGTACACTTCACATATATCTACGATGCTACATGGTTTTGAATAAATGATGTGTATATTCTCTTGCAGGGGAGGTCTAACATGGCGTCCAAATGTCACCCCCACTGGTCAAGTGCCATCCCCCAATCCCTATTCAAATCAAATTCCAACAGTGACGAAAACTTCTCTAGCTCACAAACCCCAAGAGGTTCATCATATTGGCAGTGGATACAATAACTCAGCTCGTCCATTCAACGCGGTAAGTGGAACAGTATGATGGTGTATCTTTTTCTTGTTTTACAAATGGACCGCAATCATCGAGATTGAGAGGGAGCGAATGATATGAAGAAGTTTTCCTTGATTGTGCGATGATGATGGTGGCGAGGTTGGAATGATGGAATCGCAATTGCAATCGCTATCATCATCATCATCATCATTACTATTATAATTCTTTCATTGCTCCCCAACGTGTCCTTTTGAAAAATGATAAAGAAAACATCAACGTTCATTCTTGAATCCTCATAAAGTTTCACAATTTTCTTTGGTCTTTCCTCATTGGTACCGTCTGGGCGCGTGGTGCATTTAGGTTAATGGAAATGATGGTCAAGTGAAGAGCATTGTCAATAAACAGTACAATACCCCAGTTGGCATTTACAGTGATGAAACTATTGCGGAAACCCTTTCGGCCCAGGCTGAGGTTCTTGCTGGTGGTGTTCTTGGGTACGTATACAATTATTTATACCTAAAGTTATAGTAAGTCTCTTATCCATTAAATGTATGTATGTATATATGAAAGATATGATAGATGGTGTGCGAGAAGGAGATCCAGGGTGATGGGGTAATGGGAAGGATATTATTTTTTTATTGCGGTAATTCTATTTCCAGAATGATATTCAGGGAGGAAGCGCCGAGAGATTGAATTGTTCTTGTTCCCAAGATGGCAGTTAATTTGAATGAATATTCTTGCCAAAGAAGAAATCTGAGAAGTAGTGTGTTTGGCTCAGTAGCCTTACATATACAAAATACAAACCTCGTGTAGATACTATTGATCCAATGTAGATATTTATGCGGTGAAAACACCAATTAAATTGTTAGAAACGGCAATCGAAAAAAAATTCAACAAAACACAATCATCATCATTCTCTACTGATCTTAGACTTTATTTCATCTTCGTGATTGCGATATAAGTAAATATGTTTTCTCTTGCCGTGTGCTCACCAGACTGTGATAGGAGCTAACAAACGTTTTAATCCGAATTCGATACACCCATAGACCATCAAAGCTAAGGAACTGGCTATGTAGATATTCTTGCCATCTCAATTGAAAGTAATTACTGGAAAAGAATTTACGTTAGTCGTCGTTATAATAAAAGTAAAACGAGCAGTAGTAATAATTTAAAGGAAAACAACTTAAAAATAACCAAAAAGGATAATAGAATAAGGAACAAGATTAAAATGATCCTCTTCAAAGGCGAAAAGTATGCAAAGGAAACTTGAAGGAGAAATTTTCATGTTAATTTCTTAATTGAAGCCAAATTGTGTGGCAGCTAGATATACACTTAATTTCGGTAGATATTCTTTGTTTTGCTATTTTTTTTATTTCTCCTTTGTGCATTTCATTAAGAAATTTCCGAATCTACGAATACGTCTTTTGCTTTTGCTAATGGGAAAACTTGAGCGCACAAGGATTAACTAATTTCTCTTTGAATTGTCTTAGCGACCGGGAGAAGATAAAAGGAGAAACTGTCCGAAAGTGGGCAATTCAGAATTCTTGATATTGACTAGACGTTGATCCTCTTGTGTAATTGTGATTAAAGCAAAAAGAAATGATTTACGAGTGGTTTCGTTGACATAACTCACGTATGATATTTTAAAGTCTTGAATGTGGATAATTCAAGCCTAGGAAGCTTTTCACCTACAGAGAACAGACATTTTTTGATAGGGACGGGTAATGTGACAGTTGAATAAAACAAGTATAGTGTGAAATACGACATTACCTTATTGTCTTATCGCCTATGTGTAAGATGGCATCGCCCTCAAATCAAATAGGCGTTTTCGTTCAGCTGCTGGAATACATACGGAATTTTTGCACGTATGTATGTATGCCCAGGTCCTGGCGCAACAAAAAATCAAGTTCTTGTTTTGATTGCCCGTGGTGCGTAAATGTGTACAATTTTGAGTATTGTACAACCGGGAATTAGCGATACAGATTATTGGTGTAGACTCACATAACGCTGCAAAATGTATTTCCCAAGTTCCAACTATTACAGTTTTTAAATAAGACTTAGTTGTACTGTTAAAAAAATAAACAAAAAAATAATTATAATTACAGTGCACCATCCCAAAAACCCAGCAATATTCCTATTCAGATGTATTTGAATATAATTAATTAATGATTAATGTTTTTTTTTCAGAATCAACTTCAAAAAAAACGAGAAGCAATATCAAGCCGATAAGTCGGAAGTGTTAAAATTCTTGCACGAAGAGGAGACCGGTGAATATCAAGAGCCAGGTAATGCAGACAACAAGCATGAACATTATTATGAATTAGCACAGATATTGTATGCGTTGAATGGCAACAGTAATCCATTTGTTGTCGATGAGCTATTAGAGTGAACTATTCAAAAAGAATAATTGTTTTCTGTTCCGTTGAATGTATTTGATTAAAATAATTTTTGTTTTGCATGCTTTAAGTTTCGCATCTTATTCAAGAATGTTGAATATCAAAACAGGAAGACTATAACTTTTAGACAGCTGTTACGTATAGGTTCATTACACGAAACAGTTGTTTGTGTCTTGTTAATAAGAAGAATTTTTTGTGTTATAATAGCCGTTGGCTTAAAGCCAACAATTTTTTAAAAACACTTCAATAAGACCTTGAAACAATTAACTTATAGACGTGTGTAATTATGTAGATCCTTCGGTTAACATACCAGAATATTGATTAGATGGGAGAGAGTAAATTGAAAAACATACTTAGATAACATTGTATTATATCTGTCACCTCTATTATTGACAATGAACTTGGAAATTGATATTATTAGATATTGATTTTCATGATAGGTGCTATGTGAATCAAAAGTGGTACAGTTTCCTTGAATAAATCCCAAAAAAGACTCGAATCAAAACTATACATGTTTTGTACTAATATTTGCGATCAGATTTCTTCAATTCTTGCACGAATTTGTAAAATTTGCGTTCATATCGAGTCCATATATAGAGTGTGTGTTCCGATTAAAGTCGAAATGAATGTAAACAATAATAACAGAATTTTTCCAATAGATAATTCATAACGCAAGGACTATTAATCTCGAGCCGATTTTATATTTTCTGTAGCTATCTTTAAGTAGTTGGTCTCTCAAACTAATTAGTCAGTTAAGGTGGACGTACATTATTCAGAAGTTCATTTTAACTATCGACATTTCTTCTAGGTCCCAGGAAGGCTACTAGTCGCCCTGTAACCTTAACTGAGACTACAATGGCCTCTCGTTACGTTCGTTAACATTTACTTTCTTAAGTATTGAATCGCATATTAGGTTCGTAAATGATATTTGAATTTTGTTTTATTGTTTGCAATTGAAGGTTAATGTTGTTTTCGACTACTTTTCATTAGATTTTTATATAAGCTTAAATTTACGAAAAACTATTAGGTTTGCCCCTTTAGATAGTTTTTCAGAATTCTGTCCTATTACGTTTAGTGACCATTTAATCTAAGGATTCTAACAGCGTTAGGATTTTTTTGTCGGAAAATCTACTTTTGAACTTCTATTTATAAGTGTGCGTAAAAATGCACTGAAATTTGTTCTAATATTAAATGTATCTAATAACGTTTCTTTGTGTGTTTTTTTATTCTTTGTCAATTTATTTACACACACAGCCCAATACAATCCACCACAAACAAATAACAATCACATACCAAGCCAAAACCAGTCAAATGTTACTAGCCATGTGAGTGCCCCAATCAATCGTCCAAAGCCCCCAAGCACTGGCGGACTTCCAGCTGGGCAAAACATTTGCACAGAATGTGAACGCCTCATTGTGTAAGTGTAAACAAGCAAACATCACTGCTTGCACAGTATCCTTAAACTTCATCCTCACGTCCACTTACCCCCTATTTAAGAAATTCCAATACATGAACACACTTATTTGTTATTTGTTTTGAATGCGTGTATGGTTATTTTGTGAGATTGTACTTTAATCCAGTAATTAACTAAAGTAAAAAATATAAAATAAAATTAATGAAAATGCTGAAAAAAAAGAATAATGCTTAACCAACAAATTTGAAGAACCCAAAAGTCCAGCGAACTTCTACTGGACTCATAGTCATGCCATAGGAGGGCAGCGCACATCTCGACCAGTCACACCCTCATTGAAGCCGCAAGATGAACGTATTGGAACTCCATTGCAGCAGAATACTCTGGCCCCGGGTGCTGCTCACCGACCCAGTCTTCCGACACATCAGCCAGAGTCCAAGAGTGACGCCGACCAAAAACAAGCACCGGCCCCAACCTCAACAACTCCGACAGTGGATCCCAGGTTGATTATTATGCCCGTTTGTCCAGCGCTGCAATCGTCCGAGTACAAAGAGGAACTGGAAGCAGCGGCTGCAGCTGCAACCGTGGCAACCCCCGAACGTCCACCATCTACTTTGACACACTGTGCCATTTGTGGCGTAGGAATTGTGTAAGAATTAAAACTTATGAATACGTTTTTATTGTTGCTGCTGTTGCAGCGGAAGTGTATCCTTTTGTCGAATTTAAATTTTGAATGAATGGGAATCGTGTGAGTCTGTCTGTACCATATTACCCTTCGCCTTATTCTTGTCCATCCTGTTTTTCATTGATTTTCGAACTGCTGTATGCATGTACACATGAAAATAATCTGAACGAAATTTATATATTTTTGTGAAACAGTGGTGTGTTCGTTCGCATCAAGGATAAGAATCTTCATGTTGAATGCTTCAAGTGCGCCACCTGTGGCAGTTCGTTAAAGAATCAAGGATACTACAATTTCAACAACAAGTTGTATTGTGATATACATGCTCGTCTGGCTGCATTGCAAAATCCACCAACTGGAACTGACGGGTACTCTCCGGTGCCAATCAAACCGTAAGTAGTGACATTTTTTTAGTCAATGTTTGTTGTTCATACGTTTATTCCCGTTTTTATTATGTACATTTATTCTAACCATTCGATTCTTTTTCACCTTGGACTTAATTTTTAATTTTCGTACTATATTTATAAATTCTTTGAGTAATTAGTAAATTTAGCCCTGCGCGTAGGCATGTGGTTAAAAAGATCGTGAATCTAATCGATGGCTTCAATTTAGTTCAAGTCATGTGTCATAAGGCCTTTGTTGTATACTTCACAAACTCTGGCATTTCATTCAGATGAACTTTTCTCTATTTGAAGATCACATCTGATTCTTCAAGGAAATATTTAAGTTTGTTAATTAAGTATAACTAGTCATTTTTCTGCATAAAAAGAACTCTATAATTAAATATTCAACTTTTGGCATATAAAGAACCATATTTTTCGTTTATATTTGTGTGCAACAATTTATTTGAAATTTTGTTGAATATCTTTAGACCAATTATCTCGAATATGACTTTTTTGTAATTCTGACAATGGTTCAATGAAATGTTCCAATGCTACCAGCATCATTCAAGTTCAATTTTCGTCTGTTCTCTTCATGGAAGTCTATGAAGTTTATCTATATGTACAGCAGGTTTTATGTTTGATTTGTTCGTTTCATTAGACTTCACATATTTTTCGAGCCATAGTAACAATGCGTCATCTTTGTTTTATCGCTGTTTTCACAACCAATTGTCAAGTGACCTAGCCAATTGCATTTATCCCCTGTATTCCCTCCCTCCATTTACTAGCATTACTTACCTATTGTCAGTCCACTATTCTCCATTTCCATTTACCGCAACCAACAAGCATTTGAACCAATGTCCACAGATTGCTCCACTACCTTTCACTCTCCCGCCAGCGCTGGTACTTGATTTTTCATACAAAAGAGAAATCTGTTAGGTGTCTTTTAACTAAAAATATGATTCGCCCATTTTTGATACATCATGGTTATCAAATCGATTATTTCTACCAAACACTTACCAACATACCAACTTCCATTCTAGGTCACTGGCAATGTTCCGACAGTAACGCTGTCAAGTAAATCTTCTCAAATTTCCCTGCACAGAATCAGCATTGAACCCACTTAGAAGAAGCAGCCAGAGCACTAGTGGTTGCTGCTGTAGACGCTAGGTATAGGTCCACCTTGAATTGCAGCGTAACCTTATATATGTACATATACACATATGCATATTAAGATCAAATCTTCCAAACAATATAACACACCACACTAATATTATTGTATTTCTGGCTTTTTGCCTCGACACGTCTCAAGAACAATCGTGTCAAAGAATTGAGACGCAAAATAAAATGACCCTTCGTTATATAAACTCCTCCCGCTTCAATACAATCTAATTTAAGTCCCTCTAGCCGCATTGCATACTTTTCCTCACCTTTCGTTCCGTTCCCTGTGTCCCTTAAATTCAATTTCTATTTTCGTTGAGCCCAAATACTAAATACATGCTCTCTTTTTACCAGTCTAATGTTTTTTTTTTAACTTTCGGCAGCACCTTAATTGATTTGGATCTATTTTCTTCCATTTCTTTATCCGTTTAGAAATACCAAACTGAGTGCTTCGACCATTTCCGCTGCTTTAAATAACATCGGATACAATGGTAATGCATCCAATGGAACCACCACCCCCTCATACTCGGCACCACCCAGCAACGTAAGTAGAGCATCAAACATCACAGATGTATGTATTTTCAACACAGAGTGCTTTCTAACAAAATTGATTAAATGTCAGTGAGCATGTGTGAGGCTGTTAAATAAAAAAAAGAGGAACTTGGACTTTGTTAAATGCAGGTGTATAACAAAGTTTTATACACGTACATATGTTGTTTGATTGCTTAAAATCAATTTTAAGGATATATTTTGTTAAGACCATCGCTAAGAGTTTTGATTGAATTGCTTTAGCGGAGACATGATTTCAGTGTGGTTACAAACGATACGGCGACTCGGCGTCCACAGTCTGTAATTAAATATGCGCTTAAAATGCCAATTATTCGAAACCTGATTTCCTTAATCACACGAGGTGGCGCGGTAGCGTTCCTCTGTTAAAATTAGCGCACATACGTACCTGATATGTATGTACATCGTCCTTTCCGATGAAAGAAAACTTCGAAAATAAAACAAATCCAAAACTAAAATAACCTGAAAATAAGATAAGATGAAAAGAAATTCAGCTGGCATGAAACTTCGGATTTAAATTTAGCACCGCTCTCCCTCTGTTTACCATGCAATACTTGTGTAATGAGTCGTATTGCCTTTGCAGATGCGACTTTGCTTCCTTGTGCATATTAAAGGTGTGCATCTGTGCACAAATGCACATGTGAATTCACCAATACACCTTTTCACATTCAAGTGAGGTGCAAGTGAGAGAATATTTTTATTAACTCTTACAGCCCAGAATGAAAATGAGAAATATCAGCGGGTTTTTTAGTTCGACATTTCAACGCGTACAGATGGTGTCCGGATAATCGGGCACTAGATTATATTTCTATTCTTTTGAACGAATATAAAAGATTTTTTATTTCAAGTGCTGCTTGTAGTAACGAACATAAGTGATCACAAAAAACGAACAAAAAATAATAATAGAACTTTTGAATACACAAAGTCAGTTACATAATCATTCGAATGAATCACTTCAAAGAATTTTCAATGCTGTGTTGTTGCAACTACGACATTCGTTGATTTCATTATGGACAACCCCCATGTGATGCATGGGTTTCAATTCGTGTGCATATTAAAGTTTTGTGGTTCCCCCATGTGACCTTGACCTAATACGAACGTAGATCATGTGGAAATAATTGCTCAGTTCCTTCTTTCTGACAGAGCTTCCTTACTTTCTGCATATGATAGGAACGACATGAGGACAATTTATAAAATCTTAAGATAATGTCCGATGATTGGGATTAGTTCAAATAGCTCAGTTTAAAAGACAGTTTTGCGATGATTACGTACTTAATGTATTCATCAGACGTTATACGCTGAAAATATAATTCTTAATTATTCAAATAAGCTTACGAGTTAGGTGTATATTGAAGCACTAAGAAATGTAATATATTATTGGATATATTTTTAGAAAATTATAAAAATGCTTAACATCAGTGCTTACGGTATATACTTTATTGAGTCGTAATAGGCTCGACATTTTAAAATGATTTATATACAAATTAGCAGGCCGCTAGGATTTTCTGAAAAATACTTTAAAAATACGTTTTATTTTATAAAATTTATTTAAGAAAAACTATATATTACACAGTTAAATAACCTTTGGTTTATTTTAATTCAAAATCATGTCTTGACGTATCAACATTTTTTTAATATTTAAAATATCTGAAGTCGCAGACAGACACAATCTTAACCTTTATTTGTATATTTTGTTTACTTTTATGATATGTTTATACAACTAATCCCGTGTGCCGCATTTGCTTATTAAAACTAAAAAAAATACAGACCGAAACCACAAGCATCCCAGATCTACCATTACCACCACCACCTTCACCAACACAACTGCAGCAATTTCAAATTCAAGAAACCTTTTGTAACGGCAATAACAATACCAACAACACTGCCATAAGTAATCATTCACGCACAAACAGTAGCCTTTCAACAGCCTCATCGTCATCATTGTCACTGTCCCCATACTCGTCGACAAATGGAATCAACAATAATAGTTGCAGCCCGGTCAACAACATTGAAAATACTTTAAACAATCACAGTGGATACAGTAACAGCAACAACAATAACAATTCATTGTCCACACTGTCATTAGACCGTTTTGCATCATCGACTTCATCGTCACCAGGACATTCGAGACAACAGTCAACATCGTCATCAATTGGAAGTGGTAACGCTACAGACTTTCAGTTTCCGCCACCTCCACCACCACCATTACCACAATACAATTCGATACAACAACATCATCAACATCATCAGCATCTACAGCAAAACTCAATGACAATTAATCAAAGTGGCAAGCAGAACGAAAACGATATGAACTCGAACAATCGATACGTCACGTCGATGGCTTCCAGCAACACGACCAACGGTAGCGGCGCACCAACAAATGTATATAATAAATTTTTAAAGGAATATTCAAATAAAATATTAAACAATAACTCAAACAACAACTACAACAACAACACCACTGAACACTGTAAAACAACAACATCCTCGGATGGGATTAATATATTATCCTTCCCTCAGGGTGTTAGCAGTGCTACGGGACAGGGATCAGATATTGCAAACGGAAGGGCTGATGATTCAATTTGTGGCAGTATTAATCCAACAACAGACTCACGAATCGGGCAGGGCCAAGGTCAGGGGAACGAACAGTTCCAATATGTAACGTTGCATGGTAATGTAATAAGAAGTGTTATACCACCTGGTAAGGGTGCTCCGGTCAATTACAAGGTATGTACCACCTGCGAGCCTGCAATTTAATTGCATTTTGTTTTAATTTCTCTTTCTCCCCGCACACACATTTGTGTTTACTCTGTTAAATGTTGCGTGTGTTGCACATATGACTACTTACACACTAAAGTCTATTAATTATGGTTTAAATTGTAGGCAGTCTATTAACATAACATCGTTTCTTTCACGCTTATTAGGTGAACCAGGGTTATGCTCGTCCATATGGTGCACCAGCTCCAGCAGCTGCTCCGAAATCACCAACATCATATCCACCACCAACTCAACAATCGAACTGGGGGCAACAAAGGCCAGTCCAACAGCAACAACAACAACAGCAGCAGCCACCAATGAATCCGTATGCTACTTTACCAAGGAGCAATCCTGCTCCCCAAGGTATGTACCAAACAAGCACAACGCCGTTGTAGTGTCAATATTGAATTGAAATTGGATTAAAATTGGGTTTTGTGCTAAATTAGAAGCGACATTTTTCAAAAGTGAATGAAGTGCTTACCCATTTAATGGGGAACCAAAATGGACGACGATTTTATTTTAGCTTCTGCTTCAGATATGTCATATGGTTACAAAATGCTTTCGCTTTCCTTTCTTATTTGTTCTGATGCTCTTGCAAAAAAAGATATATGCATATGCTACATTCTCGTTTGAATTTAAACATTCTAAAAGTTGTTTCATAAATATCCTAGCCGTAATCATTAAAATCCGGTTAGAGGATACAACAAATTATTGGAATCACGCGTCATACCTGTACGGAGAAATCTGAACAAGAAATGCAAGCAAAAGATTTAAAATTACTAAGTAAGCTGAGCTTATGTTTTCCGCAGCATTTCATTCACTTTTCCTCAGTTGAAAAAAGGAAAAAATATTTGGCAAAGAATCGCAGCTAGCAAAAACACACCTTTAATGTAAAACAAAAACAAAACAATTGCCTTACCCTATTCAACAAGGACACACCCAAGCTAACTCCAATATATATAAAAAAGAACCAAATAACCACACAAACCTGTAATGTATATTGTATATAGGCCGTCCTCATTCTATATATGCGACACAATACAGAAAGCCCACGGGACCCAAAAATAACTTCTACCGAGGTATGCTATATACAGAAACCAAAAGAAGTCCGTAACCGAAAAGAAAAATTTAAAAAAAAAACTAGAAAAGCTTCATTTAATTGCTTGCTTTGAGTTGAGCAATATCACAAAAAACCACGGTACATCCTTGCCGATTACCTGTTCCGGTATAAACAATGCATTCATTCGATTTGCTTCGCTCGCAAAATGCCCTCCTCCCGCGAGTGCAATTATTAACTTTTATTTCTTTTTTTTTTAATACAATCTTCACGTTCCCATCCATTTGGAATATTGCAACAGTAGTGACAGTGGCATAAATTATCACAATTCCATTGATTGCTTTAGATTATTCATTAAATCATGTAATGTATCGAAATGATGAGATTCATTAAACCAAAAAAAAACTCAATAAAATAGGGATAAAGAGAAAAAATTTCAATTACCACCCTTCCACCAATCACAACGCACTACCACTCCCGGAGCTTTCTCAATTTCGTTGACTTTTTGGTGTGGAGATCGAGAGTGCATTCATCAGTATTGTTGATTTATTGAATTACGAAAAAACAAAGTACAGTATTCCAATCGTTGCAGCCCATGAGAAGGTTTTTTTGTTGTTGTATTTTTCATCCCTGCCCGTTTTTTCCCGACCGTGGCGCAGTTTATTGGCTTAACAATTAACAGAATTAAAATGGATAAGAGATATGTGTACATTTCCGTGAACAAATTGATAAAATAAAAATGAATTACAACCGACTTCACTCCCTCAATCACTCACTGAAGTTTTTTTTTGCGTATTCCACTCACCCAATCCACACTTGGCCAGTGTTTGTTATTAAACTTAAAACAGCAATTGATGCGGCAAATGAGAAACAGGCTATTATTACGGCTATGTGTACTCTGCTGTATTTCATTTCACATTTTGTATTTTTTTTAACTGTTTAACGTCGTAGTAAAGAGAATAGCATTGAACACCATCTGTAGGTTCACGTTAAAGCCTCATTAATATTCTCATCAGGCTTGAGTGAAAACAAAAACAAAGGTTATAAGCATGCGGTGGCAGTTACGAAAACATTTCTACTGTAGGTTGGCGGATAATAATATTTTTAACAGGATTAATTAGTTGATTAATATACGGCGCCGGTACGGTGTTGCATTCGAGATAATGCGGCGAATATGTAATATCTATGGCATCGTTTCATTTGTGCAGAAATTGAAGCGATGTGTACAGAATGATCAGAGCATTGGTGGGGCCGCATAAACGCGTTATTATATCTGAATAATAGGATTATTTGAGATAATTTTCTGCACTTGTCTGTTAGTCTAGCTTAAAATACAGGTCAATAATAATATCGGTGGCTCTGCAGCCCGTAGTTGCCCAGGGCCTAGCTTCTCAGCAACCACTCGTGTTGGGCGTGCCGACTCCGAACGGTCAAGATTGAGAAGCTTTTTCTAGACAGTTATACTCTTGGAGCATTGCCAGTGACTCGAAAGAGGTGAGGCCGTGAAAATATATTTGGTCGTACAGACCCAGAGATTCAAGTGCGTTGAATTGACGCACAGGCAAACAACGCCATGGCCAGCACCAAAATACAGGTTAATATACATTAATTTATCTTAATTCTGCAAATGAAGAACTGTTCCCTTTAGAAACTGTATATAAAGAAGTCCCTACTATACGAACGAGTTTCACCCTGTTTATGGATTCTTAAGTTAAATAATGATGAAGACTCATCTCCCTAGACAATGTGCGTTTACGTTAAAATTAAATCCAAAAAAGGATACTTAATGGGGTAGTTTCATAAATGATGATTTATCTAAAACCCGATAACAACACCACACGCCTCCATATTTTACCTTGAAAGTATCTCGTGTAACGGAAATAGTCCCCACAGTCAGATACGATACGATACTTTCACATCAAGATGAATGATGAAAATTCAATCATGCAATATATATATCAATAAAATATTGAAATATAGTAAGAAAATAATAACCACGCCACAATCAGGATCTCAAATTCACTGTCATTCACATGTCATCCCGTAAAACGCGACAAAGATTTAAATTGTCGTTTTTTCTTTATTTCATTTATCATACCCCGGTCACGTCGTAAATGTGGGCCATTCCATAACTCTGACAAAGTGATACGAGTAAACGCTTTCTACTCCTTTATAGGATAGCTCAAATATCGGAAATGGGGACATTCCATGAAGTAGTTTCCTGAATGGAACGTCACATTTTTTTTCAATTTTAATAAATTAAATTGAAAACAAAATAGGGCGGCTCTTGGGCATGCTTATGCGCCATCATTGATACAAAAGTTTGAGCGAAAAGCAAAAAAAGAATTGGTTCGTGGAATTGGGTCAACATAGTGATGAGATCCGAAAATTGGATGAAACACGACTGCGAGTAATACTCCACAAATGGATATTTATCTAGTACAGAATAATGTGAACCTCGGTACACGGTTTTCATGTGGAAATAATCAAAATAAATGGAGTCTGTATGATGAAGCTAATTTGTAACTAGAGGAAATGTTGTATTATTATTTTCTCCTCACTGGCCTCGATTATACGAAATAGGAAACGAGGAATTATTTCTTATAGGTCAGGTCGTGAGATAAATTATCGTGAGAGTGACGTGGGATAGATTCACCGTTTTACTCGGAATACTATATTGGCTCTTTGCAATTTCTTGTAATAGCGTTTGCATGAGTTGGTCTTTTAGAGAATTCTGTAAGCATCAACATGCCGACATAATTGGCTTTTGTAGGTTAGATTAGGGTACCAAATCCGTGACTGGTTTAGTTGGATATATCTGCTTTCATTACCCAATTTAAACCTTGGAAAGAATTAGCAAACGACCCAATTCATTTCTTTATAACCTACCTTTTTTAAATAGAATGTGAAAATGTCTAACAATTTTTAACGTATTTTAAATAAAGAAATAATCGCCTCCTTGAAAATTAATTCCATTTTATTTCCAATTAATCGCCAGGATACCAATATTACTAAATATGGGAGGTTTGAACAAAACGTTCACCAACGGATTATTTAAGGCACAAACTATATCATAAAACTGCATATTCATACATTTACGTGTTATTTGTGTATTTATGTAAGAAAGTTATTTTGCACAAACAAATGTATAATTTGTTCTTATTGATCCTTAAATAAATAAAAACAACTAAAGTTTGCATTCAAAATCCCAAATATATATTTCAAAAACAAAAAAAGAAACAAAATTTAAAACAAATATCATAATTCAGGTATGTTATTTAATAAATAAATAACTTAGACTTTAATCCAACTAAAATGACTCATCCTGTTGGCGTTCGTTTTTTGTCTAAAAATCTATTAAGTACTAAATTCATTCTAGTTTGAAATACGTTTAACTCGAAACTGAATGTGAATATGTTTGTAAAGATCTCTGCAGTATGCTGTAATTGGAGTGCTTTTGATGTTGTGGAAACTACTTTCATATTAATCTCTTTTCAACTTCAGGTATTCTTGCTGAAGTCTGAACTATTTTTGTAAATTTCTTAAAACATGGCGATCTCCTTTCTTTGGACGATTGCGGAATTGGAGGGAAAATATTTCTCTTCCACTATTGAATGAAAATAAGAAATTCATTTTCTTACATTCTATTGTTTCCTCCTCGTATATATGTAGGTTTCTCTCGGAAAGTTAAAAGTAAGGACAATTTTACGGTCTACCTAGTAGCATTGGCTGTGTAGTCGTAAACAAAGTACTTAGCTCTTGATAAATAAATAAATGAAAATGTGCTGATAGAACTCTTTCATCATTCTGAAACAATTCGATAGAGCTGTGAACGAGAATACGTTCCATCCTTGCCTAGGAGATAAGAAAGGAGTGCAGCTTTCCAGTTTACTAAGCTGTTCAGCGGAGCATCCACGCGAAACGACGTGAAAAACAAAAGCGAACAAGAAAAATATATATACATACATATGTATATATTTTCCTTCAGGAGGCGGAATACGTTCAGTGAATGTAGAGAATAGGTAAATTCGTGTGCATGGCTCCGTGTACATATTTGTACTTTATGGGTTCAATTGCTTATGTCATGAAGTAGAAAAAATTTAATGGAGAGTATGGATAAGTTGATTTAGGTCCTTGCCATGGGGATATTGCTTTGAGTTTAAACAAAAGATATGTTGTTTCGAACCCGAATATAGCTTATTCGTGAGATGAAAGGATATTGAATATGAGGTGATTGAAATTGTCTCCAAATAGGTCACACTACGTTAGGCAATAGAATTGAATGATCGAGTTGGATACAGTTTTCGAATTCGATTAGTTGTTCATAGTGTTTTTTTTTAATCAAGAGATGTTTTATTGTTATTGTTTAGATTTTGATAATTTATTTTACGATTCACCTTATTAAGTTAAATAAGTGCTAGTGAATACACATACTCTCGTGACATGTTTTAATTCGATTTTATGAGACACGCGTTCACCAACAATGGCTCGATTTTGTTTTATAATCCTTTTTGAGAATTGTAGGAAATACATATATGTTAGAAATACATGAGTTTGTAAACCGTAAAACGATTTATTTATACAAAATGATAAATACACAGTTTGGAGATTGGCCATCGTTAGGTATAACCTTTTTCTCTCACTCTTGTAATTAATGCATTTCACGCTAACGCTTCTTTGTAAAAATGTAAGCGCTGTTACCAAGGTTAGTGGTAGATCGATCGAAGCAAGTTATAATCGGAAGAAGTCAATTTAACCCAAACTGTCCTTTCGAGATGTCGTATTCACAGCATATTTCCCATGAATGGGAAAAGTTGATCTCAAAAGAATTGCGTCCTTTTATTATGCCTCTGTCTCTCTGCTCTGCCTCTCAACAGGAGGACCCATGTATGTGCAAATTTTCTATAAATTTAGACTTCAACGAAAAATTGTCGTGCCATATAAACAAAATGTGCTCTTCTTCGTTTGAAACTAAAAAATAAATGAATGCACTCACGTTTCCTTTAATAACTCAGGACTTTTAGCCGGCTTTACATAAATTGTCTACCTTTTAAGAATCTCAACACAATTATTCTCTTTTGTGTCCCTAGTACCTTACACCTCTGGTAAGGAAGATGTTTTAACCATTTAATCATTACGTTGCATTTGCCGAACAATGTTCATTATTTCTTTTTTCTCACTCGATATTGGAAAGTCACTTGTTCTCACGGCGAAAAACGGTTGCGCTGTTACACTGTTGCGATAATGAAATACTGCTTTTTGGGGTGACTCAACACGAATGATATGAATAAGGGTCCGGGCCACGTAATCAATACACCAAATAATCTCTCTGCATGCCTGACAATAACAACAATCAATGCCTAGTTTTTAAGTAAACACACACGAATCATCCCACTCATGCCTTACTCGCCCAACTGCAACTGCTACCACTACCACCTAGCGTGCATCTATTTATGCGTGAATGGCTTAACACACAGTTACCTACTTTTTGCCTAGCTTAGCTTTGAGCGTCTTTGTAAATATGGCTTCGCTAACTTTATGAATTTATTTTCTCTCTTTTTTGATTTTTGAATGAACTGAAAATTTGGAAAAAAAAATAAAAAAAACATTTTCAAAACGCATACTAATCTGATCCATCTGGAATTTTCTCATTTTGGATACTTCGAAAAAATATACTCATGCAAATCACAAATCATACGTCATTCTACTCATAAAACCACACTTGCCCTTCCTCATCTACGAATCTGTTGTTGTCTGAAACGTCTTCGTGTATGAATCCTTTTGGTGTGCATATTACTCTTGTATAAATCCCTCCGATCTATCCTCGTCCTCCGGGATCAGAAAACGAGCAGCATCGGTACTATGAATACGAAAGCCAACGCACCGAAGAGCACCGTGCGGCGTCATATTTCGAGGAGGACCATGAGATTTGTGAAGCCAATCGCGATCTGCGAGCCTCATTCAATTGGCCACCGCCAAAGGATGACTCACATGATCAACCCACTGCTGCTCCCTTGTACATAGCCCCTCCTGAGACCCAGCACGTAGTGCCAAAGCTTCTGCAGCATAAGCATGCTATGCCTGAGGAGAATGAAGAGGAGGAAAACAAGGAACAGGACGAGCAGCAGCAAATGCATTGGCAGAGTAGGTCCGCGCCACAGTTGACTGGGATGACGGGAATGCAAGTACCTGAAATCGGTTCAAGCTCTGACAGTTACACGTCTACTTGCACAACCACTACAACAACGTCTGAGGAGTATCAGAGAATGTACGCAGCTCAGGTGCAGGCCTATCAAATGCAAGGCTACGAACAATCGGGTTCTGAAATGGACTACCACATGGACATGGAGGTCGCTGCCATGCAACAACAAGGTGATCAGTGCTACCTCAGCTCATCGGAGTATATATCCGGACGACGAAGTGCACAGGAGTGTGTTGAATCTCTGGCTGGAACTTTGGACACCTATCGTCTAGTAGATTTGGTACGAGAAGTGACCCCAAGTCCAGTCCACCCACCTCCAAAGGGGCCACGTCACGTGGAGTTCGCTGATGAACCAGAATTTGAGCGAATTCCGCGAGAACGGGAACCACCGAAAAAAGAGTCTCCTCCCAAGAAGGAGGAACCTCGAAATAGAGATGAGCCTCCGAAACGAGATGAGCTACCTAAAAGAGATGATGCGTCAAGAAAATCGCTGCAACCACAACACCAAGAAACTGTGGAAGAGCCTGAGATTGTTAAAGAAGTATATCAAGTGTGCGGTGGGTCCAAGAACGAGGAACTAGTTGTGGAGGACCGCACTGATATTCTCGAGAGCCAACGAATCTTTCAACCGACTCCGGAAATAAAAATCGAAATACCTCCGGTTAAGCCCATTCCACCGACTAACATACCCAATCCGACGCCGAAAGAGTGGATAAGTCCCATGGTTCGTGCCTTAACCACGGCACCAGATACACCTGTTCATATGGTTGAGTGTCCGTGTCCAAAGCCATGTGACTCCGTCTGCCAATGCAACCCAGAAACATGCAGAAAGGAGCAAACGGTGGCTGAGACCAAGAAGCCAGAACCAGAGCTGATTCCCGAGCCCGAGCCGAAGCCTGAACCTGAGCCAGAAGTCTTACGTGAGTCACCCCCCAAAGGGTCTTTCATAACATCTATTATGACGACCGCACCGGACTACACTCTGCAGTTTCCTCCGAAACCTAGCGATCCAATTACTCTTCCTGAGGAAACCGAACCTTACTTGCCTCCTCCGATCGACATGAAACCATATGAACGTGAGGACTACCGTCCAAAGTCTCCTTTTCTGAAGGCCTTAACTACTGCTCCAGACACACCATACAATCCGTTTGGTCATGATGTTTGCTCTCAGCTGCTAGACTTGCCGACCCCCACCGAGAAACTTACAATGGTTGATGCCTTAATTACGGCTCCCGATCGGCCCTACACACCTCTCAACCCTGAGAAAGCAACGCAATTAATCGAGGAGCAGAAAAAGGCGGAACAGAAAAAACCCTATCAGTTCCAAATCCTTACGGACGATGAAATTTGCGATACGCGTATGACATCCTCGAAATCAGTGGCTGAAACAAAAGTTGAGCAGCGAAGAACATCTACATCTGCATTCGCTAATATGACTAATCAAAATTCTGTTCAACCCTTCCAACCGTCTCGAGAACCTCTCCCACCTACTACTCCAAGAACTTCTGTTGTCTCCCTTCAAAATGATTCCGCTGCCTGTGCAGAGTATGAATCACAACATCGTGCATCGCAGCGGAACACCAGTTCAAACATGTCTCAAGTGTCTTCCTCTTGTTGTACCTCTTCCAAATCCTACCAACAATACCACCAGCAACAGCAACAAACCCAAACAACTTCTCTTTCAACCACCTCCGCCACCCGTACCAAGACCGAATGTCTTTTGGACGCTCATGAAATCGATGAGATGTTCGAGGACCATAAGGTATCCTTTCCACCACCATCCCCACTTAGCCATTTAAAGCCACGCCTCACTCAATCCGGTCTACACAAACCCGACACAATACCGCAATATCAGAGAAATTGGACAGTCTTGCCAACACAGAGACCCGTTCGTACCCCGGAACCGCCTGAGCTTAGAGAGAATGTACCGCTTGCTTTCGTAGATACGCCGCCATCGCCACAACCTGTCGCTACAGCAGGTGTGACTTGCTCAAATGCTCAACAACAGCAAAGGCATCAAGCGCAGTCCATTAATACACAGCACACCAGTACAACTTCAGTCAAATCCTCAACAGCAACATCTTCTACTGCTGCTAGTTCTAGCGCAACTGCCTCCAGGACTATGACAAGAGTCAGCGAGCAGAAACAGCAGCAACAGCAATATCAGCAATCCAAAGATCAACTCAAACCTATTCCCACAGTTCCAATCATAGTTGAAGATCGCTCCGGCCCAGTAACTATGGCTTTCCAATCACTAGATGAACACCAGCAGCGCGACGAGTCGTATCCACCCTCAAGGCCGTACACACCATCTCTAATCAACAAGCCAGCGCCAGTCATCCCTTTCTATCAGACTCCAGAGAAGCTCTGCTTTGAAGAGTGTCCAGCAACTACGGGACACCCATTCGATCGTCGGTCCGCTTCTCCATGCCCCGATAGAGCAAGATCCCCAGCGCCTGGTCCACCACCAAACCCTCTGAGCGCTATCCGCGCTCCAAGACTTAAGGATTCTGATTTGCCAGTGGCAACCCCTCGAAACATCCAGGTAGGCTCAATCACCACCGGCCAATCTTACTTGGGTGCCCAACAGATGCAGCAGCAGCAGCAACAACAGCAACAAGGCCAATTGCTATCCCACTATCAGACCGTCAGTCAGACCGGGTCGCAGAGCTTTGTGGACAAGCCCGTGGTTGTACAGCAACGCCAAATCGGGGACCGAACTATCGAAAAACGCGAAAAGGAGTCTCGTCTGGCTGAGGAAAAAAAGTCCCAATTGGAAAGTAAAACTACATCGCAGATAGGAAACACTCAGATTGAACGCCGACGTAAAGTTGTTGAAGAGTACGAACATACTCAAAGCGCCAAGACGATTGAAATTCGTACAGGTAGCAGCAGCACTGGCACCAGTGCCACCACTAGCAGCAATGCCGGACGCAGTTCCTATGGTAAGACCGGTTTTGTCGCCAATCAAGCTCGACGGCTATCCGGCCTCGAACAGGAAATCACTAATCTGACCAGTCAGTCTCAAGCAATCAGTGCACGCGCTGCCGCACTCACTGAACGCACATTTCCACAGCTCCATTCCCCGGAGCCCGTCGCTAAATTCCCCATTAAGCCTATTCTTCCTGCAAACGATGAACCTCAGCCGGCGAAGTATATCGTTTCTCCGTCCGCTGCTGGCAAGGTGGCTAGTTCGCCGCCAGCCTTCAAACAGCAACATTCTTCTACTAATGCACAATCATCGGTTTCCCAAATACAACAACAGCAACAACAACAAAAACACCAACAACAATCATATAGCGCGCAATCATCATCGTCATTAGTTGCAGCAGCCAGCTCAGGCTGCTCCTTAACAAACGCTTCCGCTACCACTTCTTTAACTAACCAACAACAGAGCCGTGCCAGCGCTATCCCGGTACCGGCCTACAAGCCACCACCAATGCCAACTACCACTCCTTCCAGTGGCGGTCGCTGTCCAATGACTGGCAAGGTATGCGCCGGTGCCGGCGGTGGTACTGGAGGCGGTGTGTGTCGTGCACCATGTTCTCAATTGCAATCGCAGCCAAGTAGCAATAATAACACATATAAGCCGACCGCTTCCACAGGTCCGGCTGGTTTTAAGCCACCGCAAGCTCAAGCTCCGCAAGCCTCCTTGCAGCAGCAACAACAACAATCCCAGCAGCAGCAGCAGCAACAACAGCAATTGGGTACTACTAACATATCCTCTTCGGTAACAAATGTTAGTGATTTGCAAACCTCTACTTCTGCTCCCATTTCGGCCGGTTCAGGTCCAAGCAATGTAAGCAAGGGCGGAGTATTTGGAGCAACCTCAGCACCGAAACGCGGACGCGGTATCATTAACAAGGCGGTTGGTCCTGGTGTTCGTGTGCCATTGTGCAGCAGCTGCAACATGCAGATCAGGTGATGGATAATTGTTTAGTTTTGAATTTTTCGTTTTGTTTGATCGGGCTTGAGTTCTTGTTTTTACTGTTGTCTTGCCGCGAAGATTGGATCTCGAGGATGATCACAATGTCGTTGTTACTAACATGCCCTGAATAATCTATAAACTCCGCTTTGACCTAGACGAGTAACTATAATCACCTGGTTCAGAGTTCTGTTGGCTGGGGCGGAATAAGTGAGCACCCGACTATGCCTGACTTCTTAAACTTTTGATTTGGTAATTTTATTTGAGAGCTCTCCCTTACCACCAATTTAAGCCATTTATCCTAACCAATCCTGTTTGTTGTTTGCATATTTGATGAGTTGTGTGATTTTGGTTTTTTATTTGTTTATTTGCGTTTTCTTTTTGTGTGCGCTTTTCAGAGCCAAATACTAACAACCCTTACAAACCCACTGTCCCTACGACATTCTCCACGCTGCCTCGCATGAAGCCGTCGGTTGCTAAACCTAAGCCGGAGGGAGGTCAAACATCCGATGCCACGCACATGTTGACTGAATCGATAGGCAAGGTTAATATCAACATGAACAATTTCATGGCGGAAGCCGGCAAGATTATCTCTAACATGTTGGAGGCTAGACTGGCCAATGGCTCCAAGAACAACAGCAACACCGATCTCACAACAGTCTCTGCTGTTAGCAACAACAATGGGCAAACTAGAAGTCCGATGGTTATGAGGAAACGCTTTGAATTAGACGATTTCAAGAATGTGGATCCGACTGCTCCGGCGGATCTGAAGCCAACTCAGGTGGTTATGCAAGCAGAGCAAAAATTCCATGCGCCCTTGCAACAGAAGATTGTAGCCCCTGTTGTTACAGGAGACGTACTAACTCAGCAGAACCATCACATGAAAAATTTGATCGAAATCTGTGATGCCAAGCGAGTGGTTAATCCTGTTCTAAACGGCAATAAGCCGACGTTAGTCGCACCAATTAAACCGACAATAGTGACATCGATTGCTGTTCCCATTCCACCACCACAGCCGCCAGTACAGCAGAAGGCACAAGCACATGCACCAGCTCAGGTGCCACCCACCGAACTGGCGCCTCTCGAGACCGTGATCTTCCGAAACAAGAACAGGAGTGCTAATAAGAGTGGTGAGCTGTCGACGCACGCAACCGATCGCCGTTCGTACATAGAGAAGGATCTACAGTCTGAGAATGTCCCCGTTTTTGAGATTTCAGTCAAGCCCATGGGCCCGAGCAATACTGACGGCGAGGCAGGAATTGATGAGACCAAAGCTGTAGTTAGTCAGTTACTTAAGGACGGTAAGCGACCGATTTGTTGTCAGTGTGATAAGGAGATAAGCAGGTAAGTGCGTGTCAGATTTTGCTTATTGATCCAGCTTTTGTTTAAATGTTTTTATTTTTTGATAATTGAAGTCTCACTTCTTGGCGATTCTTGACTGACTTTGAATTTTGTATGTGTAGGGGACCGTTCATTACTGCGTTAGGTCGCATCTGGTGCCCAGATCATTTTATGTGTGTAAACGCCAATTGCCGGCGCCCATTGCAGGACATTGGATTCGTTGAAGAAAAAGGAGATTTGTACTGCGAATATTGCTTTGAGAAGTACTTGGCTCCGACTTGCAGCAAATGCTCAGGCAAAATCAAGGTAAGACATTCTTTAATATGACACCTTAGTTCGAATAATAATATTACCTTTAACAGGGCGATTGCTTGAATGCTATTGGAAGGCACTTCCATCCAGAGTGCTTCACTTGTGCGCATTGCGGTAAACTGTTTGGCAACACTCCATTCTTCTTGGAGGAGGGCATGGCATACTGCGAAGCTGATTGGAACGAGCTCTTCACCACAAAATGCTTTGCTTGCGGATTCCCCGTTGAAGCCGGCGATCGATGGGTAGAAGCTCTGAATCACAACTATCACAGTCAATGCTTCAACTGTACTGTAAGTTAACTGAAATTGTGTGATAATTGCACGTCTTATCGTTTCTTACCCCGTGTACAGTACTGCAAGAAGAACCTTGAAGGACAGAGTTTCTACAACAAGGGAGGCCGTCCATTCTGTAAGAATCACGCACGTTAAGAGTTCTTGCCAATATTTTGTGTGTATACCACTTCAGGGAATGTGCATATTTAAAAGGAAAATAAAAACAACACATGAAAATTGAACATTTTACTTATTGCTTAGCTTAATATTTTATTCGTTCGTATTTAAAAAATTTATGTTTCTTATGATAAAACACAGAAAAGTGAAAATTTAGTCGATGGAGAGAGAAAGGGAGGATATAATATTATATACACGTACATATATATTTTTGTAAACATTAAAAAACAAAACAAAAAATGTTGTAAACGTTGAGTACTGAATTGATAATGTAACTGAGTTGATATTTTTGCCGATAAGTGTATACAGTTAAGACACGATCGTCGGTATAATTCAACTCCTGGTGCTATGCAATAAATTTAATTACGAGTATATAGCAGGATCCCCCCATAACTATGCACTTATACTCGTAGTACTCAACCGCTGAGATTTTTGTTACATTTTTCTTTGATCGAGATTTATTGTTTTAACCGCTTATGTTTAAAAACACACGATTTCAATTTATTTAATGAATAAAACCGAATAATATATGCTTCTGAGTTTTTAAACTTTAAGATATAAGACAGGCGAGCGAATAGAGCAGAGTGGTAGCCGTAGTGTGCAGATCATTAGAATATTGTAAAAGCTCTGCATGCGATTAATATTAAAGTTTGTAATATACTATGAATTAAATGTTAGATTGAAATTGAAAAATAAAGCAATTGGGATTTTGTTCGCCTATGCATTGACTTTGAATTATATTTATGTTTTCACTGACAACAAGTAGTGTTAAAATCAGTCCTTGCCAACCAAAGAATTTTAAGCATTTCCAATAGTTAATCATGAATTGTCATAGATATTTTTGATATTAAATTGAAATTCACTATCGATGTTATTGTGAATAATTTTCCGGAGTTCTGGACTGAAACAAAACCCACGCTGCACAGTGGGGGTGTTATTGTTAATTGATTTAAAACATGTTTGCTTCCACACTACCAAACAGCGCATTTTGTGAATATAGGCGTAGTTAGAAATACTCTTCAGGCTACTTGTTTCATGAGTTATCCTAATGACATTGTGTCACGCATTTAAATTAGTAGTATAGATATCACCATCCAAGGAATTGTAATACATACTTTTGTATCTATCTCATCTTTGAATAAACACTAGCAATAGATTCGAATGAAAAATTGGGCTACACAAAACAAATCAATAAAAGACCAAGTTAAGGATAATCGCATGTGACTTGACATCTGTCTTTTCAAGGATAGGATTTAGGCATGCGAAGAAATGAAGGATTTAAGAGATAAATTTGCGGCCAATATCAAAGCCTCAGATGTATGTACATAGCAGGGCACGTATTATTTTAAGACGTTTCTACGTATCGCATGTACTTCAAAGAGTGCACCCTCACACCCCTCAGAATGTCTTAGATGAAATACGCAGAAAAATGAGCCTATTTTACTTAAGTTATTCTATTCCATTTTTGTATTAATATTCATAACAGATATGCTGTAGAAAATGTCACAATCTCCAAATTCGTCAACAGGTGGCATCAGAACAACTAACTTCTATTCCAAAACAGCATCTGCCCAATGGCACACTCGCATCCGCACAAATGTATATACTCGCATAATTTATCCAAATTAATTACATACTCAGTGCTGAGATAAAGTGTCTAGAGCGAAGTGTCTGCGGTTGATATGTTAATCACCCATCCAACTCAATTGTTCAATTGCGCAACGCAATACAGTCAATAACGTACATAAATCAGCCGCTATATCTGCGACTGACATTTGAATAAATCGTCTGACAGTCTGACCTAATGATACGCATGGAATATAAGCACGGCCCCCAGTACCTAAGAAACAATTATTTATGCACGCAAGCGAGTTAATTATTTTCTAAAAGTCCACTCGAAGGCGTGTGTCGATGTACAATAGGAGCACTTGACCCAGCAGAAGGTCGTTCAATTGTTTCAATCCAAAGAAATTCTTTTTTGGGTGAACCCCCTATCCACACGAATGGTTTATTGAACGACGGCAATGGGCACCCCCGCAGCCTTCAGGCTTGACTTCGCCGTGCCATAGACGTTGACTGCTTTGAAGGCGGACTTTTCATGAGCATATTTATCGGTGTGAGAAAGTTGTATGAAAGGAAAATCGTCTGTAAATGTGTTAAGACATAAAAGTCAATTGTTAAACTGCCTGGTTTGGCCTGAAAAAGGGTTGTCAATAAAAGCCGATGTACCCGAACTAAAAGTAAATTGGACTCAGCGAATCATTTGATGAGCCCTCTCTCAGAGTTTGACCGAGTAGAACAAAGGGTCAATGATTCCTATTGGTTTTGAGGTAAATTAACCGAAAAGTTTCTTTTGATATTCTCTGCAGAGTTTGGAGCAATGCTGTTGTATGTATTGGTCAGAATGGAATACAATCCGACTGATGATTTCCGGCTATTAGAGATGGCCTAAGTATTTTTGAATTATGCACTTAGAATAATTGCTTCCAGTTTGGCATACAAAATGTTATAAATGTTATTCATGTCTTAATTTATTACTTCTATAGTATATCTCCTGGAACCAGAAATATAATTAAAACATTTCCAATCACTTATTAGGTTAGCTTAATTAAATTCTTTTTTTCTTAATTCTTTTTTCTTAAGTCTTAATAATTTGATTGAGATTTATTACCCACCAATTACTTTATCAGAAAAGAAGAACAGACTACGGATACCGTGGTACCGTCCTGTGTCGGAATCAGTAGGAGTGTCTGTGCGTAATTACCCAAATAAGATGAATACGGGCGCTTCCGTTGCTCATAACAGTCGTTAAGCTACTTATATGTAAAACATTGCATTATATGAGTTTAGGATGGCGAAGTTAACTCTAACCTTTAAAATTAGATATGTGATATTTGGTGCTGTTTGTGTTGTTGGCATCTGGAGGATAAGATTCAACCACGAACTGTACGAGCAACATTAGTCTAGTCTAAGGTGGCTGGGCCATGGTTCAATTTTTTGAACACAAGTAACGAAGATCTTACTGATGTTTACGAGGACAGCCTTAACGTTTTTCATATACCTATCATGTATCAGGAAGTTAATATATGAAGCAATAGCTATAGTCTGTTCCGCTATAGTAGCGCGTGATCGAGAGGTTATTGCCAACGAATGGGACAAATCACAAAGACGATAACAGCTAGATAATATGATAACAGGCAATCACGGAATTTTTTGTGAATAAAATAAAACAAATCACAACAATAATTTTTTTAAACAAATTCATTTTTATTTTCGTCGTTTCCCCTCGTGAAGAAACAATTATTATTTTTATTCAATAACATTCATGTTCACTAAGAGGGCCAAAAATTTGAAGGTTCCAAACACCTCCCTGCCCTAGAGTAGATTCTAAAAACGTCATCATAAAGATTCATACATTATTTTTTTTTTACTTTTTACTCTATACAGGATTAACTATTATCTTTTGGCAAAAAAAAAATCAACTTAATGTCTAGTGCCGGTTATCGAGAAAATATATTCTTTTTGTTGATTTACACAAATTTTTGTTTTTTTTTTTTAAATCTACACATGTGAATACACACATCCTTTTCGCAGAATAATAATGATTCTGTAAGTATATATGATTGTTTATTTAAAATACTTAAACTTATAATTTTTTACACTTTTGCTTTTTTTCTGTTATTATTTTTAATTTTCTATTCGACATGATATACAATTGGGGTGTGTTATGTTGTAATAATATTTTACAATCAATACCGTTAAAACCGGGTACGTCGAAACGAAATTATAGAATACATATGTATATAAATATATATAAATACCTTTGGGCAACCACATGGCCGAGAGTGCGATGTGTTCTCAGGCCTAAAAGAGTATTTAGTTTGGTAACACAAGAGATTCAATCCAAGAGTGGGTACACATCACCGTTATGGTTTATACACAAATAAATAGTGCGAGACACAAACAAAGGTAATCAAACACATTGGCGTTACATATGTAGTTAAACGATGAGACGGCAAAAAAAAAGAAGGAAGGATAGTGTAGGAAAGTTTTTAACAGGTATGCCTCCATCTTGGGGGGACTCTCGATGGCCTATAGGCCACACTTCCACATTTGCTACAAGTGCGCCAGTATCTCCATTTCATTCGGTGAACTGGGGGAGTCAGTCTGCATGTGCAGCTGATTTGTGTTGTCCTGTGCTGATATAGTGACAATTGTGACAAGATCCTTGGTCTTGCCAGTTGTTACTGTGCCCGATATTTGTGCTGCTGACGTGTGAATGTTGAAGAAGTCATTTCTGGTGTTGTCACCGTTGCCGCCACCACAGAGATTACTCGCACTGCTGCTATTTGCCAAAACTCTGGGATTGAGCTTTTCACTTAATTGCAGCAGCTGTTCCCTCGGGTAAGTGCTGTCACTACTCCCGCTGCTGTTGTGAAATGATAATGAAGCACGGTCCCCAGATGAAGAAGAATGTTCTTTGGAGGTTGACGATGACTGATGGCCACCGCCTAGCGTTGATGATGTAATTTGTCTTTGAGGACCCATCTTGTTGCTGGTCGTTATGTTGTCCTTCTGACGATGTTGCTGGTGCTGCTGCTGCGAGCGGTTGTCATTGTCTGGTGCAGACATCGGCTGGGGATTCCTTGATGATGGATTCTGTGGAGATTGTTGTTGATGCATATCGTCGCTGATAATTGCATTATATGCGGGAAGGGGCGAGTCGAAGATGGACGATATTGTACACATTGACGATTCAGGGATATCCTCGTTAGCCAACAGGCGACCCGATGGTGCTGTTTCGATGCTTCTTTCACTTGATAATATCGCTGGAGTGGTGTTCCTGGAGCGATAGCTTGGTGGGAGACTGTATTCAGATCCTGGGCCTCCGATACTGCTGGCACCAGCACGACTCGTTGTGGTTAGTGGGGCCCTGAAATAAACAATAGTATATTTGTCAATTGAACTCTGACTACAGATATGTATATGTGTTGAGGTTAAGATGTATGTATCCTAATTTGAAGGAAGATTGTGTGAAATTTATCCTATTTGATGCGATTATTGTTCAGGATCGTGCATAAATCCTGCTTCTACAGATGTATGCCAGTGGAGTGAGTGGGCTAGGTGGGGACAAAAACGTGTTTGTTTTCAGGCAGACAGTTCCCCCATCTAGTGCTGTCATTCAGCAGACTGGGAACGAAAGGAAAACACATTCATCCTATCGCATCACCAGGGGGACACGTTGAATGGCAAGTTTTGATTTACGTTCACACATAAGCAAACGAATTATAACTTTCATACACAATGAAGGACTCCCCATGGCATGTATCTGTCCTCACGCTGTCTTGCTTCCAGACTCACGAACGAACAAAGGTCGCACATGACCGGATGTTAAGCGTGAATGGATGAATGAAAACAAGGTTCCCGGGCATTCGTATTCTAAAATCTTCAGATTGGTAGGATGGTTGACAATAGGTGAATCTCGGTGAGGTAACCATCACCACAGCACAATTTTGAAATGCGACGTGATAATAAAGAGTATTTTTGTTCCTCTACTGGGGTGAAGGTACACGTACATGTGGCAGATTCTCAACAATCTGGGCAGCAACAAAGCTTTACATCATCGCTGTTCTCATCAAGAGTCATATTATGATCCGGTTGCATCCCTTGGAACTGTTTTTAATTTTATTAGGCAACCACTGGCACATTATTCACCCGGAAGGGCTAAGTCCGATATAAATGGAATTGTTCGTAGTGTAATCTTGGACGACCCTCATTGTCCGGAGGAAGGTGGTCAGAGCTCCCTACCATGCGGGGGAGAACGGCACTGTATGTCTGCGTTGTACACGTACTCCGGATTAGAGACAGCCATCGAAGGAAGAGTTCCGTAAATATTTGCTGTATGCCAGGAACTTTGAATGCTACCAACAGGTACAGATCTCCCAGGAGTTGATGTTTGTCTTATCTTTCAAAGGGTGTCTCATTGTCGGGTCTCTAGAGAAAGGGGTGGCCCCCATCAGATTTATACTACACCCGAACATTGTTTTCATGCACGTTGCCGCACGTTACCATTTCGCAGTGGAATGAGGTTAATTTAAAGATTTATTATATGAGATGCTTATGAAGCCACCGTCACATTGTGGATGAGTTCCGGGGACGGAAGGAAGCGAATTTTAGATGGTGGATGAATAAATTTGCATTTTGATTGATTATTTATTCAAGGGGTGATTATTCTTCGCATCAGTGCTCTGATTGTGACACCAGTACGAATTTTGTTGTTGGCTTTGTTTTTTCTCTTTCTCTTCATTCCCCAACGAAAAGCCGTAGTGTGGGTGGGTGGCTGTGTTTTCGGGATTCAGGACTAGAAAATAATTCGCTAAAACACGGTGGCGAATGCGAAATCCGAAAACGTCTTACATTTTGATTTCTGTGGGATGGTTGTTTGGCGGAGATTGAATAAAAGCATTTGCTAAGGCTTATATTTATGCCTTGTTGCCGTCGCCATAGTTACACGCAGTGGGTTGTACTTGAAGGGCTGTGGTGAATATGTGAAAATGTATGTTCGTGACATTTTTTTGATTTTAATTAAAAAGCCGTGTTTCTGGGACGATTCTGAAATTACTATTTCCACAGCCTCCATTTCTGTTTTGGAAATCAATCAGCGGATCGTGATTTGTTGGGTGTGTGAAGTATGTACATCTGTTACCGTTAAATATGTATGACTGAAATTTCTGAAATTAAAAAAACTGTCGATGTCTTCGACTAATCGGTTGGTTGGTTAATATTCAGTTGATGTGAATGCACTTGATGGACACGATGGGTTTTTAGTTAATGCATTTTGAGGAAAAGTGGTGTAGACTTTCTTAGAAATTCTAATGATGATGTCCGTGAAGTATTTTTAAATGACATCTTGTTAAAATGGTAAAGATCTTGCGTTAACTTTCGCTAAAACGTTTAACATTGACGAGTGCAACAGGTTTGTTTACCAATCTCACTTAAAAAAAAACTTCCTCCGACAACTGCAAGCATAATTTTGCCGATAATGGGTCACACTTGAAATTTTAGCTTTTAAATGTACCCAGATTTAATTTATACTCTTAACCGTCGTCTGAAGTGAAGACAAGAAACATTTCCAGATGGCAATTTAAGACTTGTTGAAACTCAACCGCCACAGCGAAGATGGGTTTCAGAAGGATCCCATTGTCCTTGAACCGCAAATACTCAAAGTTAGTCTTCGTCGTTAAAAAACCCATAAACCAAGATCCATGAACAATATTGAACTTAAGTAGGTTATAAACCTACAAACATAATTTTGAACCACTTCTTCGCCATCCCTTCAAACTTCCCCACCCACACTCACTAACTCTGTGGACAGAACTCACCCTGAAGATCCTTCTGTGGCCCTTGTTAACGTCCACTTCCATGCTAATTTCTATGCTCTCGGCTTTAAAATCGGTGCTGCGAACCAACAAGGGGTGGAAATAAACTTCACCTAATTAGAAGCCATTACGATCAAAGCGGCAATTTAAAACAAATAAAAACCTACTCTTACAGAGTTTATCCAGTGTTTCCACGTCACAGAAATCCTTGCAGAAATAATTTTAAATCGTCAATTATAGCAGAAGCTTTTGCCCCCCCCTTTTTACCACCTCATTGTTTGGGTAGAACGTTTGCTGGCTCTCACGATGATAGACTCCCGCAACTTGCCGGATCTTTGTTACTGGGACTGACTGAGTTTATTAGAAGTCACTTTGAAGTACCCAATTCTGGGCGGAAAAAAGGAGACATTTTCGGTTGAGTGAGTTTGTTTACAGCTCACTAAAAAGCAATCCCCGAGGGAGAGATTCTCTGTCGTCTGGAGGATGGAAACGAATTTCAAGAATCCGATGAAAAATGTGACACAGCTATCACTTGGCGGCTGTAAAAAAGAACCTTCACCAACTGAATCCCTCTTATGATTGGCGTACACACCAGATGAGCATACCCCCACTCACCACAGGTGGTGGCGGTGCCAACTAAAAAGTTTTCTGGATCACGTTGCGTCCCGGTTATTGGTCACATTCAAGTATTCTTGTGGAATGCCGTCATTGCCATAGTTACCTTTAAGATGGTGGGAGGAAAAACATTAAATGATCTACCACAGAACCAAAGGCTTTACGTTGCCACAAGTAATTCTGGGGAATGCTTTTCGCTCACCAGTGGGCATTCCCACCCTCGGCTGGGTCATTCCACCGGAATAATTCATTATGCCAGCGCAAGAAACTTTCGCATTGGAATTTATGGTGACACATTCAAACACACGCACATACATTTCAGGGCAGAGGGGTTGTAATTTGTAACTTTCAGGAAAACAACGGCAGGAAGTAGGTGAGATAGGTTTCGGGGGTCTCCTCTAGGGACGCGAAAGCTTGTCGACTAATAATGTTTTTCTCTGTGGACCGATGGAGCGTTGGAGCGTGGGGCAAAGTAACAACAGAAAGGAATGGAGTGACATTTAAAAGGGTGCACAGCGTACATGGGGCGGAATGATGATTTGTGGGTTGAAGTTATAATTCAATTTCGCTTTACGGCTGATTTTATTGATTTACTATTAGTTACCTTAGTAGACTGCCTGCATGAGATCGATATGTCGGTGGCGGTGAACTTCCTCTCACGACTCCGTTCTGCCGGTCACGGTCCAGAAGCAAAAGTCTGCAATCGAAAAAGAGGTGGTTTACTAATGATGCGGAAGTATTGAATGGAATTTAATGTTTGCTTTAAGGGAATTAAATTTAGTTGCACCTGTTTCCTGTGCTATCAAGGGTTACATTTAAATTGTTCGTTACCCATAGTTCACAAGACTGTGGTCGGTATGAACCTTCGACCAAAGCGGACTCCTGCCACATTGAACATTCCAAGCACGCGATACAAACCCTTTGTTGTGGTCAGTGTCCACCTATTGACTAATTACCGCACTCACCTGAGTCGATATTCCTGCATGCTGGCTTGATATGATGGCGGTGGTGGGCGATGTTGAAATTCAGGATACAAAAGTCCGTGCGGCGCACCACCACCGCGACTGCATGGCCGTCGACCGCAACGTCCCAGGTCAACACTAGAACCTAATCCCAAACAGGGTGGACCACCTGGTGCTGTCATACGCCATGCTGCACCACTCACTGTTACAAGGACCACACCCACACCTGGAAATTAAAAGAGAAGAATGTAAAAATGTAAGGATAATAAATGTGGGTGGATCAATAAAAACGCATAGGGTCTATCTGGCAATCTACGCCGGAAACGATATTTTTTCCCTTGGACTAGTCATGCGTCACACCACGCAGTTCATGGCAGCACGAGTCATAGCGTGGAACAGAGTTTGCTGCCTGAAGGGGGATACCTAATGATGATGGCTATTAGGGCGTTTTGTGTAATTGACAAAACTTACGGTTCATTTGATATGTGGAATTGTTTTCGATTACGAAAGGGAGATAAGGTGTTAGAAAGTAAATTTGAATATGGGCGTGTGCATGGCGAGGGAATAAAACCCTACAATTGGGCTTCCATTAAGGGTGACTACATGGTAATGGAGAGTTATTATGTGGGAATGAGAAAAAGGGAGGAAATTAACCACAATAGTTTGATCACAGTTTTGCGAATAATAGTACATAGTACAAACGCCTTTGACACTGCCAAGGGAGGAGATTTGTTTGTTCCGCTTAAGTGAGAAAATCGTTTAATTATTGTCATTTTTACGAATGTTTTCCTGAGTGATATGAGTTAGATGTTGTATCTTACAAAAACGACAGAACATCCAATCTGGCAAGAATAACTACTCTTGAAACACAAGTAATACATTGAAGAAATTTAATCACCGAAGACGAAATAAGTATCTTAGTCCGGATCACCGAAAAATACTTTGGATTGACCCCACTTAAGTGTAGGTATTATAATACGACATCTCGATCTTAAAGGTATGATTGAGTTATGCAAGATTTAATTGCACTTGGTTAGCACATTGCTTTCGAGAATTGCCATTCAAATTGCTTTATAAAAAGATCTTCCGTGCCCACTTCCATCGTGATCGCCGTGTCGTAATAAAATCCGAAAACAAAACTCACAACTGAAGTACATACCTTATCTCAATCGTCTTCTGTTAATGCGATAAGTTCCGTCTTCAATCTCTAGTTCAAATTGCTGTAATTAAGCAAACCACAGGCACAGGGGTACAATTCGAGCGACAAAAGTGAAAGTTATCGCTACTGCAGACAACACAAAATTAATTTTCTTCTGCCAATTAGATTAAATGTAATGGGGTTTGCCTGGTCGCCATCAGCGCTGCCAACTAAACCAGTACCGCCTTCTCATGATGGCTTACGTCACAAAACGCGAACGTGATTATCTTGATAATCATCTCCTGTGGCATAGAAACTTTGCCAATTTCATCTTAGTGTTGAATGCAACAATAGCAAACAATCAGTTTAGCAGATTTCCAGTTTCTGCATCCTTGTTGTGTTTAGAGTCGAACTCATAGACCGCCATTACCTTTTCGCCTCCTTCGTTTTGATTCAATGATGAGATCCTTATTAAAGGAAAGACACAAATGACGAAAAAACGAATACACTTCTAACTGAATGTCACGAATGAAAACCACAAAATTAAGAGAGAGAGAGAGAGAGAGAGACAGAGAAATGAAAGAAAAACAAACCTGCTTCAGAAAACAGGAAGAACGTCGCCTATTTTTGCATCATGGTGCAGCGCAATTATGGGGTACTCTGTCATTGCGGATGCACATTGCAAGAAAAGTTGAAGAGGAATTGTGTGCCCATCGAAGCATCATTAAATTAGTTTTGAAATTTCAAAAGTATCTATTTACGGGTACTATTTTCACGATTTTTCGTTCCAACCATTTTGCCAGAGGACAGTGGCTGCTCGTGTGCGCTTCAGGAAGGCTAATGTTAGTTTCGAGTTTGTGTTTATTATGATATCATACATGTATTTTTCAACTGGAGGAAGCGAAATTTAATTTCTAAATTTGTGAGAGACTTTTGATTATTTTAAAGTTTATAAATTATATAAGAGAGACGAAACTCGGTTTTGATAGAACTTGTTTTTCAAATGCGTGGAAATCGCATTAAACAATTTCTCTGAACATTTAATTTTCGTGGCGCTGAGAGTTGGACCTCTTCACAAAATGTCATGTAATTCAAAGTTGACAAACATTGCTCACCTAGTTCAACATGGTTTGCATTAGGAGAGCGGCTGTCAAAGATCCAACAAAAAAGACCGCGAATATGACACTCAAAGTACTTTTACAAATTTCGCCTCGTTATCATCACGTCTATTCTCCACTGTACATAAAATATTGTGCAATAGTAATTAGCGCCATTAACACTCATTGAGGAGCTTCCCCATCCACAGCAGCTTCTCTAGCGGCAAACTACAGACTATCCGATTGCGGCTACAACAGATCTACACAAAGCAAAATCATAAAAGTCAATATTAATATTTTTCTCATTCATGGCCCGTTCGTTGTCAGTATAAGGACACACTGCACAGCGATTGCCTTTGTTACTCGTTGTATGTGTTGTGTGTTAAAGGCAACAAGAAAACAATAAGCCATTGCGTGGCATCCCCGCTTTCAGAAAAGCTCTGATAGCTTATATTGTTGTATGTCAACTTGCAACCGTGGAATGCACCGATGTACTCGAATCGACGTGCGCCGACCAGTCCTGCGACTACATCGCCTGCTGCTCCCACCTTCTCGGTTAAGATACAAAGGCGAATCGTTGTAAAAATTGCGCCGAATGACAGTTTTCCAAAGCAATGGATCATTGGATTCATCAATGTCAGGACGGAGGAGCCAGAACCACATCGTTCGTGTTAGATTCCCCCCCATTCTCATTCTGACTTTTAACGTCACGCTTGAATAGCAGTCAGAACGTGACGTTGTGTCGGCTATAAATAATTATTTTCGGGACCAAGGGAAAATATTTGCTTTTGTTATTCAAATTCAGTGCTTCATTGATTGCCAGGACGGCCGCGGAGTGTTTGACGGCCCGACCCTACCCGGCCGACTGCGACTCTGCCTCATGGTATACCCGGCTTTTTTGTTTTGCATTTCAATGTTTAAATAACAACACGAATGATACCAGAGTCATGGAGAATGTAAATTTCTGTTCAGAACGCGCGCTGCAAATTGGCGAAAAGAGAAAAAATCTCACCACTTCATTGTGGTTATCCACCACGGCTCAATTAAATTTGAGCTTTCTTCCGGTAGAGTGGAAATACATAATCGGTATCCGTACATTTTTTTTCAAATCGCGCTTTTATTGCAAAGGTTATAATTGAAATCGGTCACTGGCAGCCGACAGGAAAGGTGAATGGCTTAGATTTTTTTAAATGTTTTTTTTCTGTACTCTACTGGTAAATGTTCGGAGAATATCTCGATTTGCATACGGTGGTCATGGAGAGTGTCTAACAAGCGGACGTTGTTGAATTGCCAACGAAAGTTGCGCGGGGTTTTCGGGTTTATTCTGGAACTGGTTGTTTGGTTGCATTCAGACGCGAATTAATGGGTGGTCATTGGATGGGGTGTGTTTGCAAAACTGAACATAGTGGACGGAGGTTACTGGCTTTGATTCCATTTGGAATTCAGTATGAATTTTCAAGTTCATTAATGTTCGAACGAAGGCAAAGTCGAGTCAACGTCAATAAGCGTCGGAGTGTAGTGGTATTAATTTATTCAGTTGGAACATATTGTTGCCAAACGAACCGTGGATAGACGGTTTTCAAAGTCAGGCAAACATTTGGATTAAGTCCGGTAGTCATCTCAATTGTATTGCCAAGTCGAGTTGCAATGCGAGTTTTACCGTTACAGTCTTATGTAATATCTGATTGTGAAAATCATTTATTTGATAAGGATAATTTTCTATTTTAACATACAATTGTAGATATAGTTTATTATTTATGATTATTATCTTCTTAGAGGAACCATGACAGATATAATATAATAATAATATGCTTGGCGCTATAGCCCGTAGAGGACCAGGGCCTAGCTTCTCAGCAACCACTCGTGTTGTGCTATCACTCGTGTTTTTCTATCACGAGTGGAAGGGACCTACAGTTTTATGCCGACTCCGAACGGCCAAGTTTGAGAAGCTTTTTCTAGACAGTTATACTCTTTGAGCATTTTCAGTGACTCGAAAGAGGTGGGGCCGTGAAAAGTATTTCTTGTCGTACCAGAAATCGAACCTAGACAGGTAGGTCCAAGTGCGTAGGGGTCGACGCGACAGATATAGCGTCGTTTTAATTTAATGCATTTAAAGTTTTGCGGAGGATTTACTTTTACCTGCATTTGAAAAATGCACCCGTTGATTCATACAATTTATTTTTAAATGATATGCTGAATGACCTCCAACAAATATTAAATAATGAGCAGCAACATCAAGTATGCGAGTTAAAGTAAGCATTTACTACGGTTTATCTTCCCTCATTTCATAGTACACACATTAATACCCTTTGGTATTATATTTCAATATTTCAAACCTTCCTAGATAAGAAACATGAATATGAATCTTAATGTTCAACCTTGACCTATATGAAATTTCATTCTATTTTTAGATATCTTTCCATCCCTTAAAAGTGGTATCCCACATTCCTAGCAGATAAGAAAACGATCGATGACAAGTGTTTCCATGGACGCTCCATCCTAGGTTATTGATAATCGAAATATATTTGTAGTCTTCAGTTTGGAAATAAAGTTGAATGAGAGCGGACGTGATCCGTTTCTCCAACCGAGCAAACTCAACCGTATTTTAATTTGCGTGGAATATTCGTGCTGAGATACCAGCACTGGAAACATGTCATTTAACTACTACACTCTATCATAATTACTGAAATATGCACGATAAACAATTTACAGACATACGTGTGTACAAACGCCATGACACGGTCCATTTAGCTCAACTATCGATCAGTCATTCGTTTCCTAATTCAAATGGATTGAAGATGGATGACCGCAACCTTCACAGCTATGTAGCTCACGAATTTCTGCATGTGTTACGGGATCTTTTAGTATTTGGTTGCAAATAAGAGACAGCTAATAATATCTCTTAAGTGTGCTATTTTGTGTCTTTACTAATGTGCAACACGTTTTTCTGTTCTGTCATTAAGTATCTGAAAAAGGCATTAAGAACTCACCGATCATTAGCAACGCTGCTGTCAGATGTGACGATGGAGGGCCCGCTAATCCTGTCGCTCCCAATGCAGCACCACCCAGTGCACATGCCACACCTCCAAGCGCCACAACAGCAATTAATGCACGTAAAGGCGGCCCGGCAAACCACTGACCACAGCATCCTTTCCCCGACCGTTCCGAAGGTGATCTGCAAAATGAAGAATAAGAAAAATAAAAAAAAAAGATTTAATACTATTTCTTGTTACGGATTAAGTCACAATCCGTTCTAATGTGATCCAGTTCAATTAATTTGTTGCTGTCTTCAGCTGGCATGGCTTTGAAATACATTCAGTAACCTTACTCGCCTTACCATGTGCGATAGCCGTTACGTTATTCGCATACGAAATTTCGTGTTCGTTTTACATTTTCTCCAAGCTGTCTTGTGACAAGATCTGTCGCAGGCTATAATACATTTGCCGCACCACCTGAACCTAAGAGGGAATATTCTGATTTTTTCGACATTTTCACTTTAAATCAACCGAATACTGTGAGTGTGAATACATAAAAATCTGACCTCTTACGCTGTGTGTTAGTTGTGTAATGTTACTTTCGCCAGCAGTCTGGGCATTGTGTTACTTTCTACACTTGATGTTTAGACTTCATAGGTGAATCACCAAAAGTGTCAACCTGCGTGCGAAAAAGCGAAGAGCGAAACTCAATTCAATGCAATTGAGTTGAGTCAAATATAGTCGGCAAACCTCTACCGTGGGTCGTAGATAATAGCTACGATTTCGATGACAAGGTGGGTAGTCATAACTTTCATAACGTAAGCTGCAACTCTTAAACTATTCCTAGGTCTTTAGTTGGTGTGACGAAAAAAATATGACCACTGGAGTAAACAACTTATTTTCGCTAAAAATGGTGTCACTTCTACTATTTGTCACTATCTTAATAGTGGTTTACATTTGGTTGACTTCATTTTGTTTCTGTCTTTACAACAATCTCTGTCTTCGATATTGACTAAGACAATATCGAAAGAGGAAGATCTTCATGTGTTTCACCTCAGTAGAGATTTGGAGAAGCACAACCCCCAATTTTTTGTAAGCACAATACGTAAGCTTGATTATTTGGTACACATTTACAGTATTTGTTTAAATCATCATAGTCAACCGAAGTATACAACAGCAGGCTGTATCACTCAAGGTGATCAACAGGTTGTAGTCAGAGCACCAGCTAGGGCACAGTGAATCCCGATAAGATTTCCTCTCGGCAACAACTCGCGATGCCAAATTTGAAATTATAGCATATCCCCTGTTTTGGCCCACAAAAATCCCAAAAAACCTTGTCGAAATGTACGCGTTTACTTTAAAATTAGCAACTGATAAAAATGTGGTGCTTCTAGACACAACAGTCTAAGCTGCGTGTTGTTGTTATAATGGTGAAAGTTATGGTTTAAAAATACTTGCCTACGCATTCATGGAAAGATACACCCATGTGAGCACTTCTCTCTTAAGCCACTTAACGTGAGCTTCTTCAATTCCCCATCAGATCAGTGTCTGACAGTCGGGAGTCAGGGAAAAGTCTAATTTATTAATCGCTACCTATGCTCCATCAATTATAGCTAAAAGTAGAATTATGTCCGTGGATTAATGCACATGAATGGTGTTAAGCATAGAGTAAGAAATGTTAAGTGACAGACACTACTGCGTCCCATCTGGATTCTATCTGACAGATTTAAGCAGCACCTGGGCATATTTAACTGTCATCTCGTGTTGTGTTCAGTAAGTCAAAGAAGTTTTATGACGACACCACATCATCGTACAAATGCGTAAAACAATAAAAACCACAAGACAATTATGAAGCGACAAGCTGTCGCTAGACGCAGCGAATATGTTACATGAATAGAACGAATGGAGCTTGTTTCATTTATATTTTATTGAAGTTAATGGGAAATAACTTTGCTGACGAAAGAACTATTAAGTGGTGAAGCTTTAATACTCATACCAGGGTGGCATATTGTCGACGTCAGATGATGGGGATATAGTCGAACATTCAGATGGTGTGGGTGAGCCTAGAAATTGGTTCTTAAGAGGGGACAATTCCGTTTTAGTGTCACTCATAAATGGAGGATGAAATATCGCTTCAAATCGGATTAGAAGTAATAGGCTCGAAATTGAATTGACTCCACTCGGAATGCTTCTGAAGCGTAAGCGGTTCGCGTTTGAGAATATTAATTTCTCTGATTCTTACAGCTGGTTTCGGTTATCCGTCGTTTGAGTGATGACTATTATTTCAGTGCTGCTAGGGAGAACGAAAATTATGGAATAGTAATAAAAAATGTTTGCTAATGGCTAATACCTAAAAAAAAGAAAATTGCAATCGATATTCGTACGATGAGGTCTACTAAAAGGAATTATGCTGATGTGGAGACTTGAGAACAAATATTGTTTCCGAAACTATAATACACCAATTCGAACGTGTTTGCGTAGCCATTAAAGTGTAGGATTTCGAGGAAGGATTTTCGTAAATATGTATGAACTATGAATGTATAACAAACATATGCTCAAATTCCAGTGACTTGGTCTTGGAGAAAGAACGAAGATCATGAAGATATCGGATGTTATTAATTAATGGGAAGTTAGTTGGTTAAAGTTTTTGGTTCGAAAAGGAAATATAGTTAAGTGGTATTAAGAAGCAAAAGATATACTTCTCAGAAAGTCTTAGTTGCAATGGGATGACAGCAACAAATTTACGAGGTCAGTCTTTACGCTTTTTTGGCACAAAATGAGAAATCTCCAAATCACTGTACACATGATGCGCGAACTACGAACGCGAATTTTCAGAAATAACAAATTTTCAGCAAATTTAAACATGAAAATATTCTTCTTAATTATTTTTTAAATAATTTTTTTTTTATCGATGAATTAAAAATGTTGCTTCTCTCTTTCAAAATCGAATTGTGAAACTGAGAACGCGATCAAGAAAGGGCCCAAAGCGATTCACAAATTTACGACTAAAAAAATTCGCTATTCTATTCGTAGCTGTCTGCGAATATAAACAATTCCATGTGATGAATGTCAGATCTTCGATGTTCGCTAGAAGCGGTTTATCTGTACATTTAATTCTGCATAGCAACACTGGTCAGTAAAATTTGGAACGGAAAGCAGAATGATATTGTAAAAGCTATTAATATGGGTGGTGACGAAATGAAATATCGCCGAGCGTAGCAAGGCAAAATTGCCAAATTTGGCCTCAATTCGATTATATAATGGGAAATAATGCCGAATTATTTCGATATTGAATTTCAATTTAAGAAAGAAGATAAAAACAGAATCCATTTTACTGGCACAAAGTAGTTCTGCCATACATATAGTACTGATTGCCATGCAGCAGTGGGTATGCGGGAGTGATTGATGCGCTTTCTTTATTTCAACTGCACTTTCTGGGCTGATTTAGCAGATCACGCGACCACATATTTTCAGGGTAACTCAACAAATGTCAGGGATGCATATGTACTGTCACAGTACTACTAGTGCACAGAAATTAACGTCGGGATCCCTACAAGCCCTATAGTTGATGGTACGAGTTCGTCGGTTCAGTGAACAACTATCATCACTCCGTAATTCTTCGAAACCGACTATAATATTGTCATCAGCTTTGAGGGCCAAGTTATCATATGCAGAAGAGTCGGCAGTCGTCCATCGAGATCGACCGGGTTAGATATATTCTGTTGGAATCTCCTTCAGTAGTCTATGCCAACAAGCCGCAAACGACAGGTGTGTTCAAACTCAATATATCCTGTCTCGTCGGTTAAATTCAACCAGATTTATGCTCCATACATGGTACACTGCTAGGAACCCACGCTTGTGGAATCCAACCCCATTTTGTTAAGGTCTTTGCTTATCTACCTAAGTCTGACATCTTGTACACATGTTCTGTGTGATAGTTTAACTTACTTCATGTGCAAGCCTGAGTTGTAAATATGTTTCATACACACGATAATCCACTATAAAAACAGTTTGTGTGGTTGGTGTTAACCTTGCAGTTGGCTGCCTGCATATTATGCCTTCCTCGACATGTTCAACGTAAATAACGCAAGTCGGGCTAATTAAGAAAGCTTTAGTCGCAACAAGAAAAGCCAATGACCATGGCAATGAATTTAAGATACGAGATGCGGGCCACTCACATACAGTACACACTTCAACTTAATTCATGTACAAAAGAAACCCAAAGATTGCTTTATTTTTACTACTGCTGTTTCTGCTAGTGCTACTCACACTAGGGGAACTAGTTCAAGGTCCTGTTGCGCTTTTCAACATTTTCACCTCATTTACTAGTCCGCAACGAGATACACTGAACGTGATTATCAAACATGGCTACACATTGCTTCCGTCGGTCTAGTTTGTGGACTCGTAAATTAACATAAGGTAATTAAACGCGCTGGCGGTGCCATCAAAGAAATCGGATTTACTGCCAAAACATCCTTGAGTCCATTGAGTTCATTCTTCGTACAATTGTTGTGAAATCTACCTGTGGCGGACTTAAAGACATTCTATAGTCAAAGTCTGCGGAATGACCACAGATGCTCATTAGAAATGTGTCAACATTATTTGGATCGTCAACTGGATCAAAGCGTAAGCGCGTGGACTTACGTCAGTCACTGTAAGCATCTAAAATTTGTGTGGCCTATGTACCTAAATATCTTTGGTGAGCATTGCGATTGGACTTATTTTTTGTGTCACTTGTAGTCTGTATGTATAAAGGTGGCTCCATGCATGTACATGCATTGGCCAGACGGGCGGCAGATTATACTCAATGCCAACGACTTTTATACAGCTAAGTGAACTTGAGAAAGATATATTTTTTTTTGTTAGCTAGAAACAGATAAACGTTTGTAGGTTACTGTCATAAAATTCTTTATTTTAGTCTGGTATCTCTATTAAGACGTCATGTGTAGGTTAGGCTGTCAAGGTTATCAATTAGGCTTCGTCTGGTGAAGTGTGTGTCTGATTGAGTTTTATACATAAAATAATAGCTGTGAACAAATCATTCCTGACGCAGAAAGCGAATGCTACCGTCTTAGAGTAAAGTGAAAGAAAGAGTTCCTTCCTCGAAGAACAGTATTTCCTCCTTCCAGAATCTGCTTAACGGCCTTTCAGTCAATCATTATTTAAAATGCCTTCCACCACGCCACAAACAAATTCTCGGTTACAGTGTCAGAGACTTGGGTTCCCAGCACGCACTCCGCCATCAAGTGTTATATCGCCATTCGGCATGCCTGTCAAGTAAAAATATTGATAGCTGTTGATGTGAAAACTCGGTGGGTGTGCAATTTAAAGTTTACACACAATAACCATCCCACATCATCAAAATAGATCAAATCGAATAAATGATACATGTCTGCCAAATGAAACTACCCGTTATTTTGCACAACTCTGTCCGTTCTTCCAAATTCTTCAGAATGATTTTCAATCTTCCTTCACTTCAACAATGAATTGGCGCAAACAATAGACGTGAATGGTGCTCCATCAGCTGCTTCTTCACTTTTTCTTTCAATTTTTCTTCCTCCCCGGACACGAAATACGATTCATTGTGTCAACATTGAAATATAAATCGTAAATGAACACCATCCAGGAACGTGTGAGTGAAAGGATTTTTTTCTCTGGAGTTCAAATTGAATTTATTAACACTCGTAGCTTGGAACAATTACATAAATAAAATTTAGTGGTCTACTTACTCAACATGCTCTCAGGTTGTTGAAGCAATAAACATTGAGATCCGAACGTTCGCATTCAGCTGAAGAGGGATACATTTATTGCAACGCTCGCAGCTGGTAGGTTTATTCGTTCGTTGGTTGGGGTCATAAAATAAGTTCGAAAGTTTGCCTCAATAGATCGTAAAAATTGACCAGCAAACTTGATTGGAAGTTCATCGTGTGCCGCCATTAAATTAACCGAAATACTCCAATTCACCAGGACGTGACAAGCCGGTTGGAAGGGAATTAATGGAGATTGCATGTTTAACACTTTAACCTGTTTCCCTCTTCCGCTGTCGTGCCCTGCTAAATATCCCCGCCACCCACCATCCATCGGCTTCACATCTTATCATGAGGTTTTTATATATAATTCGAATATTTTGGCACACCACGACTCGTCACGGTTTAAAATTTTGTCAGTGAAAGGTCCCCTGGCGTGACACTTTCAGCCGGCTACGGTATATGTGTTGTATAAGTTTGAGTGTATATATAGGTAATTTATTATCCTCGTTATAAGCAAACCCGAGAAGAACCATTAACATTTTCACTCGCTTGCCATCCTAGCCATTCACTCAGCCATGTGGAATTCCCTAAACAATTCCGTGTATTTCCTTGAACCATGAATGATGCTTGCTGCCTATTTAGCATCCTTACGATATGGCGCGCAAAGCGGCGGTCCCGGTGTTTGTGTTTAGTCATTTTTCATACTGTGTGTGGTGCGTTCTGTTCTACATCTCGTTGGGCTGGGATGTTATGTGTGATTTATGGAAACACACAGACAATGAAAGGACCGCCCGTTGAAATGCCGCAACACATCGCATTAGGGGTGAATAGTATAGAGTGGATCCAAAGGGGACATTAGCCTCTTTAAGCGTCGGCTTGTTTCAGTCAATTTTTTGTCTTAAAGAGACAATATAAGACTGCACACCAACCTATACACAAGGAACCGAAGCATTCATCTTTTTAAATTGCATGGATATGTACCTGATGTGGAGCGGAAACGTGTGCCAGTCCTTTAATTCTATATATGCTGATTCTTCTTTCTGCCTGCTATTTAGCGCCAAATTTCGAAGGCGACCACCTGTATCAGGTGGTAGTTAGGGATGCATTTAAAGAGCACTCGGAGTCGGAACTATTGCTATTGCAGGTATCTATTATTTGGGCCTTCCCAGCTGTGGATGAAAAAGAAACATCGGGTGCAGATGTTTACTTTGTTCAATGTTCATCATGATCATAGATAGCTAAGATGGAACCTTTCAGAATTCAGTAACGAAACAAACAATAAAATGTTACTATGAAGCAGATGGTTCAATTGAAATGGATTTTTCGTCAAATGGGAGGATAACCTACAAGATTTGTCATGGTCCGCCATCAGTGGATTAAGTAATACTGCCATTTGCTGCAAGAAGGAAATTCATCATATTTATATTGCAGTTTGCTAAACAAAACGAATTGGTGAATTTCTTTGTTTCGACACCCCATTTCGACCCAATTAAAGGGTTTAATATTCATAAGAACGGCAAATAGCAAACAAATGGTTGCCGTCGGGAACACTCAAACTTTAATATCACTCTCGATTTTGTCCCTCAATCTCGAAACTGGTTTGGTTCGCCGAAACTGGCGTCACAGTGACGGTACCGTCCACGACCGAACAGATTGGCATCTTAATTAATTGCATACGAGCAGCCTACCAACAAATTGATTAATAAAAAAAATAATAAAATAAACAAAAATAAAGAACTCTATGCGCATAACAGGGAAGAAAGAAGAAACTTGTTGTGGTCTAAAAAAAAAAAACAAAATATGTAAGAAAGAACGACAACTTTTACTTTTCACCAATGGCCTAGTTTGTAAGGCGATACGGACGCGCAGGCTTGCCTCTCGCCATGGCGCGGCTGCGCAGCCTCCGAATGTGTCACGGGTGCCATACTGCAGAGATCAACGAAAGCGAAATGAAATTTCCATAATGTCGTCGTAGTCAACTTTTGTACGAGTAGTATGGAATTGTGCATAGGGTACGTTGAGTTTGATGGTCATTTGAATACGCATGACATTTCTCTTTGCTTTATATGTGAATGAATTATTTATTTCTTACAATGATCATCCGCTGAATCAATGGATAACAATAGCATGAGCGGCGTTATTGTCCGATGGGGATCTGCTGTTAGCTTAGGTTAAAGTATGTTTACTCTGTACAGTTAAATGTAAACTTGTGGTTCAGAGCTTCAGAACAGACCGAAAAGCCAGAAACATGGTCAAATTTCGAAGTACCTGCAATTGCTTCTGGAAAAATAAGTTAAATTTCACACGAACTGTGATTTACGTACTTCTATGTTAACAAAAGTGAACGAAACTCGACGAAACTGGGAAATAGTCATTATAGTCACAGTTTATCGCTTATCTGCATTTGCTTGACTGTTTAAGCTTACTTAGGAATACTTGAGCCCATTATGGTTAAGCCATATAGTAGATAACCTCTGTCTAGTTGAATATATTTTCTGAATATTATCAGTGAGAGATGTGGATTCATCAATTATGAACATTCATCACGTCAGGACCATTCCTGAACCTAGATACCTAGACAATCTACTGCATCAAAACAGACCTGAACATTTGCGGTACTAATTTCAGTTAAACTCCACTCCAACATCGCTCCATTGTTAAACCAAATTAGCAACATAGGGTACAGTATTTACCTCCCTCCATTCTTTCTATGTTTTTATTTTTCCAGGTTTCGTTTAAGACATGATTGTTTTTTATGTAATCTGCAACTACTCAAACCGGTTACCGGCTTTATCTGCAATCAACGAGCATGAGAAGGCAGCACTATACGGATACACCATAAACGTCGTCACCGTGCTCTCATTGCTAATTTCGGATAAAAGTTGAAAAACATGCCTGGCGAATAAATTGAACGAGTTTTGGATGCATTTTTAAGCATTTGCTCCATCTACTACTCTATTCGTTGTCATTAAGACCTGCATTAGGCAGATTGGATATTTGGTGTCTGCTTAGTGGTGACTTGTGTCAATATGAAGTACTTTGCGATACAGGAAGCTGTGACATGAAGTTAGCCTTGGAGCCAGTGCTTTTATTTTTATGATTAATTGGATCCATTATGAATTCTATTGAATTGGAAAAGTTGAAAACCAATCCGCAGCTTGACTCATTATTCACTTTCTCCCAATTCTCTCAATTTTCATCACCTAATCTGTGGAATTCTCATAAAGAAGTAAGTGGGTACTTCCTTTTTCCTCATTTCATCCCAGTGTGCATTCGGTTTAGAATAATAATTTAATTTCCATTTCTCAGGCTCTCAGCACTAGGCACGGAAATTACCACATGACTCTGCAAAAAAAAATCATGTCCACTTATTAGCAGCAACGTTAGAGGAGTTGCCTAACCCACAAACTAGATTTTCCCGTGTCATCCGGCTTTAAATTAGCTCAAGTTAGAAACCACTGCCAACTCTCATTGCTGCATTGCTGGTGCTACAGCCACACACCAAGCCTTAGACTAGTTCAGATTTTTGTTCGTAAGCACTTGGTGACTTCACTTCTAGTAAATGGTTGTGACCTAGAAAAAGCCACCGACCAGTTGATGTTGTACCTTGAGCTACTACACGATTGTGGTTCTTTCAATTCGTCTTCGTCTGAGCGGAGACACTCTCTAGCAGGGGCCCGTGTTTGCTTAGGTGTCTACCATTTGTCAAATGCTGCCGCCGCCGGCGGCATAATGATTCGTTTTTCCTTTGCAGTCTGAAATTTTTTGTCTGTCTGTTGGGCTCATGTTCTTCTGGGTCTCTTGCTCCTCATTTATTCTCGTCTGGACTTGGAGTACTTTGCCGCAATCATTGAAAGTATCCGGGACTAAGTGAATTGGGCCGAAGCAATTGAGACTGTGTTGAGAGTATATTGGGTAGATCTCACAACGCAGCACAGTACTGTACATCCGGGAAGATCTTGAGGCAGATAAAATGCTGAGAGCAATGAATGTGGGTCGTGGTCATTGCATTATGATTAGCTGTGTGTTGCAATCAACCGGAAGAATTACTCTTCGGGTTGGGATGGTAAGCGTATTGTGGCACACAGTGGAGCGAAGTGCACAACGATGTGGTCGTACTACGGATTGGTATTTGAATTCCGTGAGTTGTGTCTAAATATTTTGATTTTTGCAATCAAACTCCGAACGCGAGGAGCCTGCTGCTAACGATCTGTCAGCCAGCTAATGTAAGCACAATTGAAATTAGATATAAATAAAAGGGTGACAGCATGAAAGAGTTTATTGTTTCAATTGTGTCTGTATCTTTTGGTTTCGAACGAGGTCATTGGGAGATCATTGGTTGCGAATCGTTTTGTCTTGAAGCAGACAGTGTATATTGTTAGGTATATGCTTTGGAGAGAGTCCAAACTTAAATCCAAGAAAGATGAAACAGGTGCCAGGCCTTCGATAATTTTGTAAATCTCTGTGTGCGCCTTTGCTATCACTGTTGGATCCTATCCAACGCTCCGTACAGTAAACCGGATATAAGCCACATTTTCTCCGTCATTCTTACGCTAAGATAACGTTTAATTATTCGAATCAAAAAATTTCAAATATTGGGATGTACAAACCAAGCGCTCTGGTTAGTGAAAGTAGATATTTCCACCACAAATACAATCGCCATTCTGAGCGAGATTCTGGCAGCTATTGCTCTCATTTCAAAACTAAAAGTCAACACTTCCCTCAACGTCAGATCGTAAAACCTTCATGTTCACTTTCGAAACTCACAAAACTATCGGCACGTTTCAGGCAGCGCTGCTGTTCAATGTATGCGCACATACATCATTTTTCACAATATTCAGGCCAAGCAATTTCCATGAGGCGGCATGATGAAGTGAACCCCGCAACTTGCCATCCCACATGCACCAAGCATATCACTTTTATGGCGCATCATTAATCGCCTTAAAAAAAGAGTCCACCCAGCCAAATTAAAATTAAATCTGGAACACTTTTGGGCAAAATCCCAAAATTCAGCATCGTGTGTGTGGAATACGGATGGAACTTCGGGAAATTTGAAATCTCAAATGTATGTCGTCGCCATTTGGTCGCGTGATGCATCGTGTCTGCGGCGCGCATGAAACACGTCACGATGTGGGGAACATTCAAAAATAAACTCTGGGATGAATTATTTTGATTAGCCCACAAAACAGGGCGAGGGCGATGATGAGTGAAAGGGAAAGGGCGCGGGGCCATCGTCATTATTGGACGGCTCTACACATTGTTTATGATACTGAGTTATGAGTGTCATCTATAAAGCGATATTTTCCTTTTTATTTTTATCTCATACACATGTTGCGCGTCTGTTGCACTTTGAGAAATCTTTGTCCTACATATCGGACAGTTTGGGGTGTAGCGTGTGAGACATACATAATCCACATGAAATTTTCGAGATGATTAAAAGAAAATACCCTTAGATTTATAAACGAATTCATCGCACTTGATGCAGCATGTAAAATTGATTACAACTTGTGAGCTTGAAGTTTTCGGATCCGGCTGACGTCTGATGAAATATGAATGACCCCCCTAATAGTGCTGGCTTATCGGCATTAATCGTGCAATCTAGTCGTTTCGAAGACATTGCGTGGGGGTGATGAAATATTTAAGAGCACGATGCATCGATCGTCGCTTACAAACGGAGTGGTTATCAATTTTTTTCATTTGCTTTTGGTAAGGGGGAAACCATCTGGTATGATGATGATTATAATGAAATCTTGTAAAGTTTTGTACAGGATGTGCCCAAGCGATAAGACAAGACTGCTTGTGGTGTAGCTTGATAGTTTTTCGATATGAAATGCGTGAGGATGATGTTATCTCGTTGTGAGGGGATGTCAACTTTTGACTTAAGTGCACCGAGTGTCTTTGACAATGATTACAGAACGTAGAAAGTGATAAACAATTTGCCACTCCCGAATTCAATACTCGTACGAGGTGAGTTTTAATTAAAATAAAATAAAAAAAGCCACACAAGCTTTGCCTTTGCTCCGGTCCATGAGCTCCATATTTAGGTTTCCTCTCTGTTGGGGTGACTGCAACGTGACACGGTATGGTCCATTGACCACTACTTGCTGGCGATTTGTTTTTATTTTTGGCTATTCAACACTGAGTTGGATTGCGCAATCATTTACGGATGTTGAGACGGAAATGCCTTTTTATGTGGATTTACCTTCTTGTGAAGTTTTTAATATTAATGCCATGTTTACTGATAATTTTGATGATGTTCGTAAACATAATTAAAAGAGGTATGTGCATATGCACAAGATGGATTGTTAAGCAGAAGTATAAGAAGTTGCAGGAAAACGATATCAAGTCAATGCCGCTAATACGCTATCTAATAATCATTGAATCATTAAATAAAAAAATGTCTGACATCATAAACATATAAACACAGGACGCGACGCTTGTAGTGCTGCAAAATAAACGCGTTTGGTTTCTTCAGTTTGTCCCTAATTTTGAATAGAAAATAATAGATGATTAGTAGCACCTTTTTGAAGCGCCATTTAGTCTAGTTCACTAATCACATCTTAAAAAATTATTATTTTTTATTATTATAAATGAAAAGACTGCACACGCAGATTTTTGAGAGAGCTCTGTCTCCAAAACATCAGTCAAAATTTTATGTGATTTATTTAAAATCAAAGAGGTCTTAATGTGTGTAATACATGTAGTTTATAAGTACGTACAAGAGCTGCATAGTCCTTCATAAGCCTCCAGTTCGGTTTTGATGAACATTCAGTAGAACATGTGAGGTTTAGTATCTTTTACCTCAGATGATGGATTACTTTAGATGAATTATACGATTATGAAAAATAATGACTATTCAACATTTATATTTCACATCTATGTAAGTCCTTTTTCAAGATAATTGAAGTACATAAATTTCAAATTTGTTTCAGGGATCACTAGTTTTGTACTCAGTAGCCCATATGTAAATTGAGGTTTAATTCAGTCATTGGCTCAAATCAACACCAGAAATCAATTCAATTTGGAAAATGGATTCACACATTTTTTTTATTTCATGAAATTAAAGTAAGCTGCACATCGACGTGGTGCAACACGGCTATAACGAAATGTTACGCCAGTTCACATGATTGAATCTCAGTCAAAAGACTACTCACTCATTTATAGATGTGTTCGTATATTCCCTGTATTTTTTTATTCATATGGAAATTATATCACAATTTCTCACACTGAATGGATGAGATTCAATAAAGTTACAGCGTTTTTCACATCACTTGCATCTCTTGGGGATTGCAATTTTTGTTATTTACTTATTATTATTTTTTTTCATCATTTGTTGTGTTGCGTGAGGTAAAAGCGCATTATATGCGAAAAGCAAAATAAGCAAACAAAACGAAGTTGTAAAAAATATGTGATGAGGGTGAGGGCTTATTTCCTACATTAACGAATTTTAATTGAAGCTTGAGTTATATTAAAAGATTCAATTCATTAAATCTGTGCAATTGTTTGATGATGAAGGGTGTGTTGAAGTTGTTGCGAAAGTAAAATATATTGAAATTGAAACGGTGGTGGTGATATGAAATCCTTAGTTAACGAACTTTCATTTGTATCATATTCAGCGGCTTCCTTTTTGCTTTGAAATTCATCGAACAGCCAACACATAGCCATCAAATGTCGCTCTTTGAACCAATCCCTGCAATATTGCAATATTACCTGTTTCAATTTCACTCTTTATTTCCGTTCGCTTTACACAACCGACCATAAATTAAATAATTCACACTATGACCCCCATTTTTACGATGAGCTTATGAGCCACTTGTATCGCTGGCGGTTCCGTCAGCTACTTTGTATTGCGTAGACCAGACGATCACATTAATGCTAATGTACTCTTACTCATCGGCGATCCCGACTGCTTTTCGAATCGAATTACCATAAAAGTGTATCTGCAATCCGAGTCTGACCCCTGTGCATATCCGTTGACGTATGTTTTTCTTCAAAAATATACATTTTGTTTTCGTTTTTGGTAACACAGCCAAAGAGGTCTGACATGCTTTTGCGAAAACGAAACTGAAAGTATTTTTTTCCATAAACAGAAGAATGAAAAACGAATGAATTGCTGCTGACCGTCACGTCGTAGTGTGTGCGGTAGGTTTTTGTATCTCTTCGTGCTTATGCCGCCTAATTAATTCAACATTTTTTTCCTAAATCGTATCTGTTTGGTTTCTTTCGTTTTGTCATTCATGTTGTTGGAAATTTGCATTCATATTTTAATGAGGAAGGTTTTTCTTTTCTTCTTCTTCGCAGCTCTGATCACGGGGTGTGTGTTGTGGTATAAAAATTCACGTTTTCACGTTCACTGATTTGCAACATTTGCAGTCTGGTTATTTATATATTTTTTGTATAATTTATTCCCTGTGTCATGCGAAAAGTAAAAGTATTTGGCTGAATAGGCGAGTGTAACGAATTTTTGTTTTGCGACTTTCGTGTGAGTTTTTATGTTTGTTTGATGCACATAGTGTTGAAATGAGTATAAATTTGATGTTATATAGGTGTATTTCCTCCCCGAACATCCGTTGATTAATGTACACCGATTAAGTAAGATTGCATAGAGAAAATGTGGTTCATTGTTGTTTATGGATTGAGATTGACAAAGCAAAGCTTTTTGCGAGATGTCAAATTTATGTATTTCTGCGTTATGACATTTTAATTTGAGTTCAATCGCTTGTCATCAGCAATTGGTACCACACTGCGATAACTTCCACATAATTTACTACCAAATTTATTGTCTATTTTGTCAGGATTCGTTAGCAAATACATATTTGTCTTCCTACTTTCGTCTTTATTGGATATCCAATAATGTTTTTTAATCAATATTCTGCGGGTCTCGTAATGAATGCGATCAGAGAGTATACAGCTTGCATATAATAAGACACAACACCCTACTTTAAAAGCACATATGTAGCATATATGTAGGGTTATTAGAGCACTTCTTTCACATTTTCTTAGAAAGCCGAATTACTAGTTTAAAAGAATTTAATGCTTCTAATGGACACAACTAAGTTGTGTTACTAATGACGATTAACCCACTGCCATGGAGTACATGAATGACTGTTATGTATCATTAGACACTCCTTAAACGTGACGAAAAGCAAATATCCTCACAGCTATTTTTTTTTTTTTTTTTTTAAATTCATTTTTTTTTTTATTTCTACAATTCATAACAGACTTATATACTAGACAAAAATGCTTAAAACTAGATGGACGAACAATGTTTATATATTCTAACTTACTGGCCCTCGGCGGGCACTCTAAGCTAAACTAAATCTTAAAATATGTCTTTCGACTTAACCTACATGATTAAATAAAAGTAAATTAGCATGAACAAATTAAGATTAAGAAAATTGTAAAAAAAAACTTAATATCAGAACTGTATTTATTTTAAACTTACATGCTACCTTAAAATAACTTAAAACTACCTTAGACTAATCATACTATATTAAAATATATGCTTGTATATATATATGTATGGCCTTTAAATATTTACATTGGTATACACATCGGTACACATCCGTGTACAGATGTGTATATCTATATATATATATATATATACATTATTTATTTTTTTTTTTTTTTTTTTTTTTTTTTTTTTTTTTTTTTTTTTTTTTTTTTTTTTTTGTTTGTCGGTTATATACAACTTACGACTACCTTAAAAACTACCCTAAGCTACGTAAGTCGGCCGTAGGCTGCCGCTGATAGAGTACCACCTACCGCTGCAAGACGGTGACCGACTACCGGTACTACCCTTACTACCCCGGGTCTAAAGGGTTCGACGATGGAGTTCCCTCCCTACCCAGCCACCAGAATTTTTGATGCTGCATTGCAACATCCCGAACATCCCGCTTAGATACCGCCGTACTGAAGCGGAGGAGACCTTCCTCAGCTCGTTGTGCGACGGAACGGTCGTGGTTGAGTCGCCCATCCACAGTTGAACGGGCGATGTGGAAGAGGAGCGGTACCGCATTTTCATTTTGAATCAGACCGTGCTTATCAAAATGGAGGAAAGCTTCCGGGGGGACGAAGCCATTATAACGTACCCTCTCGTGGTACTGAGGATTGGGGTAGTAAGCCCCAGAGATCAGGTTATTAACAGAGTTCATCGCTCTGGCAGTGTGGCCTCGAATCAATTTCAACAGGAAATTGTCCACTCGTATCAGGTTCGCCCTGTTGTATAAAACCTCATTGGAGTAGAATTTTTTGTACTGGGACTCTGGTGTTCTGTAAAGGCGAAGGCAAGCCCTAAGACAAGCCCTCTCAAACACCCGAATCTTTTCCATCAAGCTTGCACTCACGTTGAACCACACGGGGCAGCCATAGGTGAGCATTGGCCGGATGAGGGCCATGTAGCAGATTACCTTCACCCTCGCATCGAGTTGGCTGTTATAAAACAGTTTCTTTGTAAGAGCAAAAGCGCCTCGGGCACGGGCTAGAGCAGCATCTACATGTTTGTTAAAATATAGATATTGATCCAGCCAGATCCCCAGGTATCTGACTACAGTCCTTTGCACCAGTGGTTGCCCGTGTCGCCCAACAATTGAGAACTTTCGCCAATTCTTTTTCGTATCCGCCGAAGCTTTATACAACGGGGTCCTGAACAGTATGGTTTCCGACTTCTGAAAGTTGATATTCAACTTCCAGTCATCGCAACTTCTCATGAATAAGTCGAAGTCACCCTGCGCGAGAGTGGTGATGTCCTCCATCTTTTTACCTGATCTGTACACGATCAGGTCGTCGGCGTACGCAATTACGTGAGGAAGAGAACTTATCAGATCGCTCAAGAAAATGTTGAATAGGATCGGCGAATTGACGGCACCCTGTTGGAGACCATTTTTAACTTCAAAGATACCTGCAGAAGTCACATTGCCATTCTTGACGACGAACCTTCTACCAGTAAGCATGTTACACAGTATGTACAGCAGTGGTTTACTAATGCCTAGCCCATTGAGCTTGTAAAAAAGTCCTTCTAACCATACGGTGTCGAAGGCCTTCTCCAGGTCAATCAGGCAGGCACCCGTACATTGTTTTTGGCTCTTGTTCCATTGGATATCCGACACCAGTTTCGACGCGGCATGAATAGTGTCATGCCCCGCTTTGAAACCGAATTGGTTATCCGGAATAATATGTTTGTCCTCTGTCCAGTTGGTCAGAGCTCTATTTATCACCTTCTCGAATACCTTGCTGATGTTCGGAAGGAGACTAATTGACCGGAGGTTGCACGGATTCGAAGAATCTTTACCTCGCTTGGATATGGGTTGCACAATCGCAGTTTTCCAATGTTCCGGATAATGTGCATTATTCAGAGCATTGTTAAACAGGATAGTGTACATGTTAACCACATCTAGGGGGAGATGTCTTAGCACAATGTTCGAGATCCCGTCGATTCCAACCGACTTTTTCTTCTTAAGTGATTCGAAGACCGCTTGGAGCTCTGTCTTCGCTATGAACGGGGGAAGAACCCCTTCGTCGGCGATGACATTATCTGCCATGTTTTCTTCATTGAACTCGACAAAGCCGATGTTCTCAGATCGCCATTGTTGCATGTCTTCTCGAAGTTGCGAGTTGCTAGATTGTACGCGATTCTCCAGGTCGTGGTTTGGGCGAACACTCACATTCACCTTATACACTTCCTGAAAGACCGCGCCTAGTACCTCCATTTTTTCTTGCGGGTCTTCGACCACGAAGAAGTTGTCGTCGAGTACTGCGTTATCCGGATCAATACCTGCTGTAGTCAGTATTTGTTCGTTGTCCGTCGTTCTGGGGAGCTTAAGACACGGAAGATCGCTACGCTTACTGCGAAAGAATTTGTTTATTTGCGGGAACATGCTCGGGTTGTTGGATCTTACAGCCCGAATCTTATTGTTCCAATGCATGTTAACAGAGAGTCTGTAGTTCTGAACAATTAATGTTTGAATGTTCTTGATGAGCGATTTCAGTGTCCTAATTTCCTCATCTCGTCTGTCAGTAAACCGTCTGTACAAGGTTTTTAATCTTGAAAGGAGTCTACTTTTCCGTTGATGTAGTGCGTCAATAGTCGCATTGCGGTACAAGTTTTCGTTATTTGTTCGTGTATACCGTGGTATCGTACTGTCCATCGTTCGTTTTATTGTCTCGTCCAATTGTATAAGATACATGTCAATCTCCTCGTTTGACAAGTTTCTATTGGACGGTATGTGGAGCGCATTCGAGGAAACTGCTCTCGTCATTTGTCTGGAGAAGCGTGTCCAGCGTGTCCTACTGTAATTGTAGGGATACGTTTGAACAAACTCTCCTAATTCCGCAATATCGTTGGGGATCTTGATTTCGGCACTGAGTCCGCAATGGTCACTGAGATACACGAAAGTGTTCAAACAGTTTACCGTTTGTGAGTTTGTGTCTGTCAGCTGCAGTCTTGCGTCAAACAGCAGGAGATCCAGATATGAACCGCTTCTGGGGTATGACGAGATCTCTGTTGCCTTCAAATCGAGTCTATACTCGACACTGTGTAAGCAATACCAGTTGTAAAGCTGGTCCCCTCTATAATTGGAAACTATGTTTCCCCAATATCCATGTCGGGCATTTAAGTCCCCGGCCAAAATGAAATAGTTCTCCTCCGAGTCCAGTCTTAGACATCGAAAGAGTGAATCGAGCTCTGATATAGTCGTTCTGGAACTAGGGCAGCCGGAGGAGTAGACCGACACCGCATACAGCTTCTTTCCACTGCGGAGAGAAATGCACACGATGCAGGCCTCCAACTCCTGAAACCGTCGAACTTCACTACTATACACTACTTTGTGTTTAATGTTATTTTTAATGAAGATCGCAACACCGCCTCCACCATTGGAGTTGGGCCGGTCTCTTCTAATAACATTGTAATTACTGTGCTCCAATGTGCCTCTCTGGGTTAGCTTAGTTTCGCTAATCAGAAATAGCTCTGGGCTTTGATCGTCCAACAATCTATAGAGCTCGTTTTTTCGCGGAATCCTTATCAATGAATTTGCATTCACTGCAAGGATCTTATATGTGCTCTCCGTCTGCGCAGCCATTAAGACTGGTGACGTGCTTGGTTCTGCAGGAGCGCCAGAATTTGTGCTACCTGCTCCTCTAACCGATCCATACGCCTTTCAATGGAGGATTTCCAATCGGGCGTTGGATCGTGTGCCCTTGGCACTGAGACTTGCGGCGCTACCTTTGGTAGTTGCTGCTTTTCCGTGCTTCTCTGGCCAGACGCCATTTGGGCATAGGTCAATTGAGGGGTGACGGGTATGGCTGCCCCGAGTGGATATTTCACTGGGGGCTGCTTCTGCAGAACCATCTTCGCTTTCCGCTCTTGAAACTTAGGGCAACCCCGATAGTTAGCGGTGTGCCCCGCGTTCCCGCAGAGTACGCATTTTAACTGACTCTTGTCAGCTGCTCCCTCTTTCCCCAGAGGGCAATCCTCCGCCTTGTGGTCATCACTGCACTTCACACATCGAGGCTGCATTTGGCAGTTCGACGCGGCGTGCCCAAACCTTTGGCAGCGAACGCATTGAAGAATGCCGTCGCGCCTTCTAATACTTTCCCAGACGCAGTCCAGATAATCTAATGACTTGGTTTTCTTTAGATCGTCTGTTTTGCTTGTGGGTGACAGCTGAACAATATATATGGGTAATTTGCGCCCTTCTCTCCTTGCCTTAGCTGTGGTGAAGGGCTTGACCCCTACGATCTCGACACCGTCACACACTTGCTCTTTGAGCATTTGGAAGACCCTCTCCGCTTCAAGCGGCGCGGGGAGCTTTAAGATCATTGACTGACATTTTTCACTCTTTGGAGTGTAGGAGAAGAACTCCATCATTGAAATCTTTAGATAACCTATAATTTTGTTGTACTGATCCACCGTCTTGCAGTGGATTGAGTACCTTTCATAACCTTTATTTTTTTTTATAATGAAATTGCCACAACCTACGGCCTCCTTACATACCTTAGCGGTTTGCTCTACGTCTGGCTTGTAGAGATTTATGGGTGGCACCTTCTCCTTTTTTTGTGGCCGCTGCTGTTGCTGATGAACTGCTGGATGCTGCTGTTGCTGTTGCTGATCCACTGTTTTGTGCTTCTGCTTCTGCTTCTGCTTCTGCTGTGTTGCTGGCTGTTGATGCTGTTGCTCAGCTGGTTGCTGCTGTGCTGCTGGCTGCTGCTGTATTGGTGTCTGTTGTTGTTGCTGAACAGCTGGCCGCTTTTGTTGCTGGGCTGCTTTCAGTTGCGGAGCTGGCTCTTGTTGGCGCTTTTGTTGTTTTTGTTGGAGCTCTAGGGCTCGCCTAGCTAGAGTTCTGGCTCTCAGCACTCTTATCTCTGCGAGGAGACGACTCTTTTTCTCCTCAATGTCTTGCACTTCACTTTCTTTGGAACGAAGTACTCGCTCCACTTCATCTTCTGTGTCCGATGCCAACGATTCGAAGCTGTTGCTGCTGATTGCAAACAGGCCTTCCCCTCCGTCGGACACATAGTGCACATTGTCGTCTTCCTCTGTCTCGGCTGCTGCTGCTTCGGACGTCGCCGCCTCTGACCTCATCTCTTCTCCCTGCAAACCCTGGGGGGACGCCTTGATATTGCGGCGTTTCGCACTCTTTGGAGTTGTTGTTTTTTTTCTCCTTCTTTTAGCTGTGCCTTCATTGGGCACCGTTGACTGGTGGCCTGATTCTGCCACCGGTTGTTGTTGTTCATTGTCCGCATTAAAGAGCGCGGACGGCTCTTGGGAATCCATTTCAATACACTTACTCACTTATATGAGTATTTCCTTATTGAAATGACAAAAAAAGGATCGTTCTTTCTTTGGTGTTGTCCCCACCGGGGATCGAACCAGCACTTGTGGAGCCTAGAGCACTGACTCTACCAACTCGGCCGACCGGCTAATGGAAAAAACTGCGTCACTTGTCGTACTAAGTTAATGCGAATGTCATTCGCTTTTATTTCTTGGAAGTCGACACACTCACGCACTATCACTGCACTACTCGAAGGTCTGTGAACGACTGACCTCACAGCTATTAAAGCAAGACACCATCACTGTGATAAAGTGGGATTGGTCGTTTGGCGAAAGACGAAAGGTGCACGGAAACAGAACAGAAAATCCCACTGGAAAGCGAATAAAATCACCCAGAGGTGGGGTTTTCCATTTCCACCATAGCACAAGGGGAAACGAAAATGTTGCAAAAGAAAAAAATACAGCAGCAATTTCTCAACTCCACTTCAGCAAAAAAACTAAAGAGAATGAAAAAAAATGAAATAAGAATTGAAGAGCACGAAGTCTGTGGGTGGCAGGATGATGAGCGCCTTCAACTTGACGACTCTCCGTTGGTTCTGGTGCAGCTATGAAAGCAGTATCATAGGTAATTCCCAATAAATTGATGGATGAATTGCCAAAGAGGATGACAAAGGAAGCTGACAAAAAATCGCTTTTCTTCATCTTGAATTTGCTTGGAGTAGGATTTGCTGTCACTATGGCGTCGCCTTGGTCACACAGGTTTCGTAAAGACGCTTGACATTCAATTTCGCCTTCCAATCCAAATCCATAGCGAATGAAGCACAACATAACAAAGAAAACAATAATGAAAGGAATCATACTCAAGAAGGAAAATCACGAGGAAAACGAATAATTGAAAATTTCATTTCGTTTCTTTCGCGTAATTTTTTTCAATTCCTTTCTGCTGCTTTTTATGTCCTCGAAGAGGCGGAATCAGCAAGCCAGAAACAAAGTGTTTCTGGTTAAGAGATGATTTGAAGTTCGTGTATATATGTACGCAATCGATGCCGTCGATAAAATAAGAGTGTACAGAATGGGGAAACACTTTTCCTCATTTTTCTTTTGTCTTACAACCGTTCAAGCAACCAGCTCCAACCATTACACCATTCCGTCGTCTTTCGCGTTCAAGATTTAAATTGACTGTCTTTGTTGCTTGGTCGTCTGCTGTGTGAGTTACAAAGAATTGAAATTGAAAAACGATCGCCCACTCCAGCCTACAACAGTCGGTATTTCTCAAAATTGGCGATGAAATTTCTTCGCACATGTCGCCGAGGATGAGGAATTATAAATTTGTTGTTCGTTCCTTTGATTTGCGTTACGCATTTGTTTTGTTTTTCTTTCTGTAATGAAATTCGAGGTGAACTTTTGTTGTCTATTGTGCGCTTGGTTTGTGCGGTGTGAGGACGAATAATGTTCGCGGGGGTGGTGGGAGCTTAGTCTCCAATTGGACTGCTTGGTTGCTCTTGGATTCCTTTATTAAAAATGCAAATGAGTGATAAATATATTTTTTTTCATAAAAACAAACTTGAATTTCTCATTTATGGAAATTTGTTTGTTTGTGGAGCAATGTTCTGTTGTCGTCCTACAAATCCTTCACATAAAGCCTGCTTAGGCCAATCATCTTGACATTTAAAAATGTATATATTTCTTTCGGATAAACGTCATTTCAGGAGGAGGATTACATTTATTTACTCTTCAACATTCCAGTTGATGGAGTGCCATGTGATGGTCAGTGATGTGGTAGAAGCAGGAATAGGAGCAGCTGCTGTCACGTAAATAATCCCTAAATACGATTAATTCCTTCCAGCGGATCAACATTTGTGAATTGGCAGGATATTCCTTTGTCGTCTCACTCTAACGTGCCACCTTGTACTTCTATAGAAATAATCACTTAACTTTCGTAATCCAAAACTCACAAAGCTTACGGCAGTGTCAACTTCGAATACCTTTAACATTTTCGAGTATAAATTAATTTGAAAGTAATAAATATCGCTTCCCGCCCTAATGCCCCTAGGTGTAGCTTCTGTAAATTGTTATTCCCATTTAACTCTCTGCCCCCTGAGGTCATCGAAATGGGTCGAACCCTTAAGACCAAAAGCGCCGTATTAATTACATTCGAGTAACTCCGCATTCTCTGTTCCATTGTGTTCGCGTTGTCCCTCCATAATTTCATTCTAATGGGCGACAGGACCTGAGCTAAAAACGGATCCACAATAACTGTTTCTTTAGTCATCTGCACGGAATGGCAGTTCTGCACGGAATGGCATCGCAACCCCGATCTAATTTGCATTCTAATTGTTTTTGTTTTGATTTCTACTTGTTATTGTATTCGTTGCTCTTCCACAAAATTAAATTCAAATTAATCGGACCGAGGTTTCTTAATCTCCGGACTGGAAGTAGCCAATACTCAGATAAGCTAGTATACAAACCTCGGGAGCGGGAAACAAAAGCATGGTGCGTTGCGCAGAAAGTCCGACTGATATTATGCCTTTTCAAAGAAAGTAATTAATAAACTCAAAACAAAAACAAAAACACTAGAAAAAACCTCTCCCTTTAAGCATTTAGGAAAAAAGTTAACACTGCGACGCTGGGTGAAGTGGACAGAGATTGAGTTGGAAAATGAGGGAGAAGCAGAATAAAAATGCACAGAGGAGCAAAAAATAACTCAAAGCTGTGGTTATACTATATATCCGCCGGGGGAACTACACAATCTGCTGGAGGAGGTCATCTGAAAGAAAGTACTTTCTCTGTTTTCCGATGGATTAAGCATAAAGCTCTTATATTACCCTTGAATGGAAATGGAAAGATTTCACTTGGCTCTGTTAGGTTTCTCCCCATGTTTTTGTTTATGTTGTTATGTTGCTTGATAATAAATTTGTCCGTCCTTTTGCTCATCCTTGGGATGGATGGATAGGAGCTCTTGAAACGCAAAAGGGTTAACTCAAGCCATAGATGGTTGCATTTAATTTGTATACGTTGGTTAGCAGTGAGCAAATCTCATAACACGCAGAGTCTTGCGTGAATATGTGGCACTCTAGTTCGAATACAGTACGTCTGCCTGTATATTGCCCCATGCTGCAGTTTATTATTTTCAGCACAATGGCAGGCAGTAGTAGTATGTGAAGTGTACAAGTCAAAGAAAATAAAATCCACCTGACCAACAGTTGCGATTTCTCAAAACAAAAATTGTATCTTCTTCGAGCATGGGGCTCGTATGAGTAACTCCATTTGAATGAACAAAGAAATAATTCACAAAACTCAATAGGAGCTGCTGGAGTATAAAACGATAAAAAAGCACAATTGGATGAGCAAGCGGCAATTGTTATGTAACGTTATGCAATCACCTTAACTTGATGCTGAGTCATGTAATTGTTTCGTTTTTTTATAATGTGTTTGGACTGAGAAATCGAATTAGACTCAGAAATGCTGACGGAAACTAATTTTGAAGGAGCCAACACAAATCTAGATACGTTTATGCACCCATCCTGCAAATATTAAATATTTACCTTTTGTCTTTGATTTACTACAAGGTGGGTCGAAGAAGATTTTTTTTGTACGTACAGGTATAATGATTAGTCTGTTTTTTATGTTTGTTGAGCGCCATCTCTTAATTGTATCCACGGATTATGGTGAAACTTGATGGATTTATTTTGCATATATTGGATTAGGATATAGGCTATACGATATATGAAATAGAATTGCAGCGCATCACGCAAGTAAACGAAAATCTCAATATTCTTTTCGAGATCTACTCATATCACCACCCCCTACCAACCTGTGAATAAACCGTTCTTATGCCAACAAACTGATGTTGAATGATGATTTGGAACAAATTTAAATTTCTCAATCACTCGTTTTTCGGCGTATCCAAATACTGAACTAGGCAGTGTATAAGGTGTTATTGTTCATGTTTGAATTGAAATGCAATCAAAGTCATTCAGTGAAAACCCGGCTCTATTTCCGTGAAGTGTGACGAAAAGTACTCAATAAAAAAAAAAAATTAAATTGTCACTGCTGTACTGTAGCGAAGTATATGTACGTCAACTCCTACGCAGGGTGTTTAGGTTAATTTCTCGACAGAACTTTCATGTACTGTGGCATGTACTCAAGTTACATGAAAACACTAAGCTTTAAAAATATAAATTGAATGAATTGAATCTGAATTTAACTTAACACAAATATCGTCCACAGTATGGAAAAGTCCAGTTGAATGTAACTTAAAAACCAGGTTAAAATGTATTCCCAAACAAGCAAAAGCACAACACAAAGACCCAACGACGTAAGTCGTCATCGTCGATGTCAACAAGGTGCTTGACCAATATTCTCACATCAGACCAGAGCAACGTCAACAGCACAATAGTCATAAGCAAGTTTTTTTTTGCAAATTTAACCTTGAGCTTGGGAACACCCTGTTTGTTGATACTTGAGTTGTATGGTGTGGTTACAGTTGAGTACACTGCAACTCATGCATACGGGATGAAGTTACTGAGCAAGGCGAAGTGCATTCACAATATTGACAACCCTTGGAACCATACACTCGGTGAGTTCTAGAGTCATCAACGTGGAACCCGTAACAAATGCAACGGATGCATAGTTCATGCCACACGCTTGCAAATTAGAATATTTGTTGGGGGTACCACATATTAGTTCTGGCAACAGAATTGAATTGATTATGACGTAATATCTGCATACACCAGGTACACTTGGATTTCTAAGGGCCGACGCGTTCTAGAGCAATTTCTGTGCCTAGCTGCTTACGTGGCCGACAACATCTTAATAGAAGAGAGAATTACGTTTGGGTTGGGGGTTTGCATGGATAACTCCATCAAATGAGCGCCATCTCATGCATGTAAACTCGGAACGTCGTAGTCCTGTGGCAGACGGGAGAGAGTTTACCTTTGCAATTCACAGCACCTAAATTTTCTGATATCATCAACTGGGTACTCGTGTGTACCCTGTAGTCACTGGATAGAATGAGGTGAGTTGTTAGCAAAGTTCATCTCACAGGCGTGTTTATGAGTGGATGTGGATAATGGAATGGACTCGTTTTATTACTTCAGTCAACAGGATAACACACTAATGAATTAAGATCCTTGTTGGAGACTACTTGACACGAATGATTGCCAATGTGCCTTAGATCTCGTGCGTGCATTGAGTTTGGTCGATAGGAACGTGGGAACAAGGGAGATGAGAGTATCAAATATTGATAAGAGAACAAGTAGATATAGATTTTTACGGAGAATTGATTTTAAACTAAATATGTATTAGGCTTTCGGTTTTTTAAAATTAGATTTCCAGCACCATATATTTATTCCATATATCGCCAAAACAAGGTGGTTGAAGTCGTCTCCACCACGTTGAACGTTCAAATTACTCCCAGACAAACACAAACCACAAAAATAGTTCGTATCCTCGTTAGTGCGTGAGTAAGATCAATTTGTTAGAAAGCCAACCGCGAAAATCGTTGAACTTTAAAGGTCTTGACAGCAACACTTGTCAAGAGCTATCAAAATTATTAAAAGTGTGAGAGCAAATTTATTTAGAATCCATTCGCTTACATGTCAGCCGCAAACTTGTCTGCTCGAAACGAAATAAGAGCCGCAAACACATGATTTACTTGACCAAAAAGCTTTAAATTCCAGCAAAATACTAAAAAGGAAACTCGGTTGTGTTATCCCATCCACCACAGAGTACTGCCTGTCGTGTCGGGTGGGAATAAGGCAAGAAATAAAAACTGCGTTCTAACGTCTGTGAGCATGGTTAATTATTAACAAGTACTTCTGAGAATAGAACGAATGTCTGCGCACTTATAAGAAGTGTATTAGTTTGATGTGTCTTTATTTGAACACGAAGTTGTGATAATATTGACGTAGAACACAAGCAGTGAAGATGTAGTCTATGGGAATTAAATATTGCGTTATTAGAAAATTCTGCCCCAGATCCCTAGTTCCCGAGATGACAGACAGTGTATTGTGTCTTGCAATGAAACCGCTGACACCGGTTTTCAAACTTGAAATAAATCACCCAATTCAGGAATAGGTTTCGTAGCCGCTTCATATTTTGTAATAAATTGCTGAGAATTCAATCAACAAATAGAATGCATTTAGTTCTAACGTGAAAGACAAAATACGTCGGACTACGCAATCCATCAAACCCCACATGACAGTTTCATAAGGAAAAAAGTAAAACACTCACGATTTTCTAATGTGCTCATACTCATAACCATTTTAGTGTTTTTCCTTTTGTGAACGTTTAAAGTGGGCAATTGACCTAGACAAGGTTTTTGACTCGATGTTCTTTATATTTCACAATTCCCCTAGTGTTCTACGCATTAGTGATTTCCCTACAAGTAAAAAATTATTAAAAACGAAAAGCTTTGATGGCGAAAAGAAATAAAATTAATTGGTTTCTTAAATTGTAAGCAGACATGCTAAGTGGTATTTATTTTCCTTCACTTATTCGTTTATTTTTTATTTCGTATTTCCGTGAGGTTCCATGATGAGAGAGCCTCATACGTGGTAAGAGATAAAAATTGCTATTTTTATTTTCGGCGATCAACTCCAGCTAATCATGTGAACACACCTCAATGGCTCAACCATCGGTCTTATAAAGGCAGTGGCCGAATTAAAGAGTGTACGCTTAATGCTTAGCGATAACTTACATTGATTCACTGAATATAAACAAAAGAAATCCATGTGTTTTGTAAAGCTAAAGGTAAAGGTAAAGAGAAAGAGCATTATATATGTATATAAATTAGTGTCGTAATATAAAGGGTGCTTTTTTGGGTTATGGTTGTTATTTAAAAAAAAAACAAAGAAAAATTGCGTCTATGTATGAAATTGTTACATATTTACTTTTGCTGTCATTTACTTTTAAAGAATAATTTATACGAGAGTCAAATTTTAGTCACTTTTGTATCTCGCTAATAACACGCGTAATGTTAGACTTAACAATTCCAAAAATATATGTGTATTTGACTCTTAATTCTCTTCCGTGTTGGTTCAATATATTTTATTTCTAGCAAAATGAATTTAAGTTCAATTATGTAATCAATGAATTTGTGTTTTCAAAAACAGTTTTTAAGACACGCGGACATAACAGCGGGAATAGCTATTTCGTAAAATTGCAATTAAATTGTATTTGTATTGAGTGAGATGTTTTTAGAAAGGCAAAAATCAGCTCAATTTCCACTCAGTAATAACCCAGACGAATGGTAACCCACCCATATTAATATTAGCATGGCTCTATATCTTCTGTTATTCTGTATCTGACATTGACAAAATGAATGTATGCACACGGGCCTCTGCCCTTTTGCACTTGGTCCAACTACCTCGTCCCGGGTCTGGCACATCTTGAAAGTCAGTCAACAGTAAACTTAAGCATTTCAATTGAAAAAAAAATCTGATCTCTTCACTTAAAACTGAACTGCTAAGAACCTCACGAAGAGAGAATCAAATCTGGCTCTACTCTGCTCCTATTTATTCCCTAAGAAGTCCTTCAAATGTTCCTCCAATATTCAATACTTATGAACAGTGTTTATTACAAAGTTGATCTTCAAATTGATTGCCTTATAGTCCCCAAATAATCCCATTGCTACACACATTTATTAAACTTCACATGTGTATTACGTTAACTTCGGCTTGTGAAATATCAGCCTGAATTCTGTTCGTTTGATTGAATCTAATTGGATTTTACACAATCAAGTATTTGATGGCGAATAAAACTTTAACTATTTCGGCAATGACTCACTCGCAAGTCAAGGCCGTGTACTCTTGACCTTGAACTACACGTAAAAGAATGGTATGGGCGTCTTCGAATCAAGATCAAGATCCCTCATTAGAGCTTGTTCTTGGGAATTAATGAACTCGAACGCAACAAAGAGCAAATTTATTGTTCGCTGTCAACAAGAACCCACGAAAAAAACAAATAATTTTTCTTTGTTCAACTTTTAGTAATTTCTTTTGTGACAGTTTGATTGGGGTTCAAAGACTTATCCCTTAGAGTGAAGTTATCAATCTTTAGCTGGCAAACAAAAGGCAAATTTTCGAGTGAAATGAATGTCAGTTCAACAAATGTCAAAGGAGTATCTACGTGCACGCACAAGGTGTTACGCCATCAATCAACCCAGACGACGGTATTCCACAGAATTCAACCTCACATTCAAATGCACACGCCAATGAATCATCATCAACGTCCAGTCATAAAGTGATTGCCACTCCTACATGTGGCCCATCTTCCGCTCAAATATTGCTCCATGGGGAAAGTTTGTGTTACTCTCCTGAAATGAGCGGTGTATCTACCAAACCATAAAATATCGCATTTCGTTTTTACGGCCCTAGTGTTCATCTTTTGAAGATCTGTTTGCGAACGTTTTATTGCGTTCTTACCAACAACGCAGTGAATGATGAAGCGAAACGACCACATAAGTGGGCGACAACGATAAAGATACTTTGAGTTGTGTTTGATCGAATTTACAGACTTTTATTTTCCTTTAACTTGCAATTATTAACCCAGTTAAGACAGCGAACTGTAATGAATAACGATGGACCATAAAATGAGCAAAAATCCTTGCAAGCCACATTTGAAAATCATCCATGGGTGGGGTATATTTGCCTACCCATTTTCATGGGAACCATAGCTGTAGCGCTCCAATGGGTTCTGCAAAGAATAGGCACACAAAGTAACCTTCTATTCGCAGATAGATCTAATCTGCATTTGCATGGGCTGCCTAATGATTGAACCGATCCCAATGCCAGTTGAAACTCCTAGTGCCTATTCTCGTCTTACCCACCCCATGATGGTATCGTTTGTCTGTTATTGTTGCCTCTTGATGTTTTCGGACTCCTTCGTGAATCTACGGCATATTGCCCATGGCGAAACAGAAGGTCTATGACTTTGACTGCAAACATCAGAGGATGGAATCAGGTAGACATTGAGTACCGCCAGAGGTTGACTATGGAGCAGAAGTGAATGGAGCCAGCACTTCTTCTATTCTGTTTTGAACAGAGAGAGACTCGCTGGGAATGAGTTGGAATAGGATTGATGTTTGGGTGGATAACTAAGAGACCACTTCAAAGATGCTTTAAGTTATCGGCAAATTTTCATCCATTTGGGAAGGCCAGAAATTCCCACTTGTGAGGGTAGGAGAAGAAGTTGATTTACTACTGAATTGCTCTTGTTGGTAATAAAAAATAATCGAAATGATTGCAGTTCGACTTAAATTGATTTTGAAATTGCACTCTTGCTTGAACTATATTTGTAAAAGTCTGGATGTTCCAATATAGGCAGTTAAAGTTATTAGAATCAATTTTAAAAGGAGTGAACAGAACGTTGTTTTTGCAATTGTAATGATTTACCATTCCAAAGATTGCACATATCTCGACAAGGTTACATCTTCCATTCGACCACTAATCACCCAATAACAAAACGAATAAGATCTAATGCCACCAAATAGCCTGAGATCAACTGCAGTTGAGTCATTCGATGGACCCGCAATCATTCCTGCTGTAACCACAAGTTGAATTTATATGCAAATCTTCCACCCATGTCCACTTTTGGAATCGAACAAACTTGTATCTCCAGCCCACGAGACGCTGGTGGATCGTCGTGCCCAAATACTGCCTCGAAAGCTGCCAGCATCTACAACAGCACAATCGGAATATTATTCAGCAGCAAAAAGTGAAAGTCTCGCAAATTATGATCACGAAAAATTCAGACTTGACTGTTTACTGCGATTGGTAATGAACGGCTGAACGAAGGTGTAAAGCATTGCAACCAGCTCTCCAGATCACCGTCGTCACAAGGAAAATTAAATTACATACCCCCAGCGTCTGCAACGTTGAAGATCTCTGCCTCCGTTCGTGGCCCGTTATGGCACTCAATCTGAAGCCAACATGACCGTCAGTCATTCAACTCTGAACGTAACCTTTCCCCGTTTGTCACTCAGCAGTGTTGTCCGTGTGCGCTTGTGTGGAGGGGCGCTCTCTCTTAAGTCTAGGCCTTAGGCATAGGCTTTGACGTACAGATAGAGTACTGGGTTGACTAAACGGTATCTGCGAGGCTGCCAAAACAAGTAGCCGGGCTACATCCTGTAAACTTCGTACTCCTTGCCCAGACACATACAAGAGAGTCTGCGCAACCAGTTTAACTTCGGTGATGCTAACGTGGAGGTTCACGATGATGCTGCTGCTGAAACGAAAACTGGTTCCCCAGCTAATGTTAGTCGCGACAATGTCTATCGTCGGTAAACCGTTCATTGAGATCGTGATTTCCCGTGATTCTCAACACCATCTACGGGAGGTCTACTACTCCAACAGCAACAGGAGCAGCAGGAGAACGTCTACAACAACAGGCGCGAGGAAAATTGAGGCAAATTACCATGAAAGAGGGTTATTTGCATTTCAATATTGCAGTGTTTCTAGCGGCTCCTTATTTTGCGTGTTTTGTCCGTTCAAGAGACGGACACTTGTGCGTGCCAGAAGCAATCAGATATTATCTCTCCCCTAGTCTCGTGGACGGTACTCTATGTATGCAACGTATGCCGGTTGCGAAGGTTGTCAACGTGTCGGATGTGGTGTTCTATGTCAGTTTCCAGGCTGACACTGACGTGATGGCTGATTGATGTTAGGACTGTTCCTTATTGCAAACTAATTATGAGTATTATGTTTTTTCTGTGCTGAAAGCCGGTAACACAACAGGATTATGTTTGTATCCCAAAAAATATTTTCCGTTGCTTTAAATTATCCCCCATCGGTACGGGGCGGGATGGGTGGATTAATAAGGATTCGTGTTTCTGCTTCAGTAGATCCGTTGCCATGGTGAGTTGATGCTTGCCGTGGATGGAGGATATGTATGACGATGTCGGAAACTTGTGCTCGTAGTGTATGAGGTACAAAAGAAAAAAAAAGTCAAATAAAAACTGCGAGAAAAGTTTTCAGTCGTTATGGCTAATGGAGTGTATATCCTTTCCCTGCAACGGGGTGAGTAATTGTTTTGTAGTCTCTCGTGGGGAGCTAACAACGACAGGTGATGCTTCTCCACACAGCTGATGAAAGTTCAACGAGAGTAAAAAACAATGCAATGCGAATCCTGTACAGATGCAACTGAAGCTGAAGCCGAAGTTACTCAACTTCACTTGAGGATGAAAACAACTAAAACCAGATAAGCTTTTTTTAAGTTTTCTTTTTCTTTTGCAAAGAACAGACGTTGCTGTGTAATCATGCGAAACCTTTTATTAAACAATCCACTTGATGAACTCCCCCTTGGTGAAGAAATCAACTTCACACTGACAACTAATTCGAAAAGATGATGACAGCTGTGATACGCCACTTGTCAGAATACAAGCGCAATTCTAAGAGTAAACACTGAGGAGGGTGGTTGATTTTAAAATCTGATCTTTGGAAAGAATACCATCAGGTGTATGTATATTTATTCCCTCAGGTCTACGTCAGCGGTGAATCTTTTGGGATTGTCAAATAAACGTCAGCATCACAATCTCATATTTAATTCTTCATCGAAACTTGTTGGGTAATGCTTGACAGACTGAAATATGTGTCAGAATAATGTTGATTGAGTTGGAATGGAATGGTAACGTTTGTGCATTATTCGAAACAGAATATTTTCAGTTTTGACATATGTATTTAAAGCGCGTTCACTGTGGCATTTAGTGAGAAAACTTTAAACTTCATTGCGGTAGCCGGGAATTTTGCTCCGACAGAAAGTGAGAATCAAAAGCCGCTTGAATTAAAGGCATTATGTAAACGCCTGATGAATGCTTTAAAAGGACGTAATCCGACTTTAGCTGCAATACCGACGGAAGTGAAATCCGTTTTGGTCCATTAGCAGGATGTAACACATAGTTGGCTATTAAAAACACCGACACACACCACCGTGCCCAACGCTGACTGATTGATTCCATTCATTAAGCAATTAAGGACATATTCCCATCCATCCAAAATTCACCGCTGTACCCTGATGGTACCTACCTTGATGCAACATACACGCAACGCATGTCGTATAAATCATTTTCATAGGTGTGTGCCACAATAACACCAAACCGATTGAGAACAGTGAAGCAAAAAATAGGAAAACAGCGAAGTGAAAATGGAAAACTAATGCTGCACAGAGCTGACTGTGTGTGCATCGCCGTGGGATATTTCCCCATCAACGCCATATGATACATCAGAGTCAGAACCCATCCACTACCTGGTATCTATCGCAGCTGTTGCTGCACGGATCCGAGATGAAGCAGCATGTGTTTGGAGCGATGCACTTATTCCTATCTATCATCAAATTTTCCAAAGTGCACCAACAACACCTTTCCCGAGCATATGTACAATGTGGCCGTGTTGGTTGGCTTTGCGCGCTCTCTGGAAGTGTGCTAATGTATGCATGTGTAAATGTGTAAATGTGCCCATACATCCATATGTGTGTTCACAACAAAACATCAGTACAACGTTCGCAATGTGAAATCTCACCCGTGAAACCACCTGAGGTTGAAACGTAAATCCGATGATACAAACGGATATGCTTGCGAGCGAAATGAGTGACAGAGCATAAATTTGTATCTCCATTTTCTATCCCCCAGATTTCGTATCTATTCTCTTTTCTTTTCAAAATATTTCCCCCTTGGTCGTTCCACACGATACGGCGAAAGCGATTACGGCCGTCGAATCTATTTTGTAGGGTACAGCTTGAGTGAGAACAATACTGTTTGTTAGTTTGGAATGGCATAGGAGAGATACGCGAACCTTGTGTACCTTCTTCGGTTGAACTTCTGTTGAAGTGACTACCGATGAGGTAAATGAAGGGTGCCTAGGGTAAACGACCTCTTGTTCTGCCGTTATGGGTCGTAGTTGGGCGCAAGTACGCATTTTCCCTTCTGATTCCGGGCGGATAAAAGATGTACATATGCATTCGCAATGTACTCAAAATGAGTCACTGGGGAACAAGGAATACATATAGCGGAACAATTGTAATTATTTCATGTTTTGTCGAGACGTGAATGCAATCAGCGCGCTATCGCCAGGATGTGCATGCATACCGCATGAATAAGGCGATTACAATGCCACATAATTCCTTATCGAAGACAAGACGACGAGCAGTACGACGTCCGACAAACACACTCGGCAGCGCACCCTTCGATTGTCGAAAAATAGATCCTATTTCACGTAAGATGTCGCTTAGGGTGCGTGACGAGTCCCAGCAATTACACCATATTCAACCTGTCTGAGATGTAAACACATTGTGCGACCCTCCTCAGAAGAGACAGACATCGCGGTACGGGTACGGTTTGCCAGGTCGACCAACCCCATGTCGTGCAATAATTCCCACAAGGGACTTTGATTGTAATTAAGGGATGAACTGTTGCGAATATAATGTAATTGGATAGTCCTGAGCGGGGGTGGAGTAATAGTGATGAAAGAAATGGGTCGATGAATGGATGTCGCTCTGATATGGTTGCGGGTGGATGAACGTCGGATGGGGTATGGTTTTTAGGTGGTAATGTAAGTTGCACGTGACTTCCCTTTGAATTGTGCCGCATGATCCCAAACTTTAATACGCAAGCCTTTCGCGAGCAAGAAAAGTCACTCATTCGTGCCGGAGATGGGTTGCTCTTGATACGAACACTTTCACAGTGTTTTCAGCAAGGCCAGGACCGGCAGCAAACGCACGCACGCACGCACACATATTTCCGATTAAATTATAGCGCTTAATTAATTGGGGATACGTTTGTTGCCTTTAATGTATTTGTTTGCGGCTGTATATGCATTGTTTGCGTTGGAAGTTGAAAATTAAGTTGGGGACCCAAAACGCAATGTGTTAATTTGATTGGACTACAGACCAGTGGGATTAAGGAAATAACACTTCAGAGATACAAGATGTTTTCTGCGTTATCTGAAGGTGCAAGTTGAACGCATCACTTGGAGCGAAGTTCCCCTTGCATGCAGATAGCGGGAATTATCGATTGGCTTATCTCCTTGTTGACATCTCAGCGAAGTGGATTTTGCGAACTTTTTGAGCAACTGTCTGTATGCAGTGATTCCGAGTTCGAAATAAGTTTTTCCCTCATCACATTGGAAATCATGTGTTGTCAATCCTTAGATTTTCCAAGTGGAAGCCATCAATTCATCAGACTCCCCCATCTATTAAGTGTATTGACTCGATGTACTTTGCCGGCCCACATTCCACAGCAAGCTTAGCTGCTACCATGCTTTAAGACACAAGTTATCAAAAAAATTTACGTTTGAATCGTTAAATGTATGGGATCCCATGAACTGACTGTGTTCTTAGCTTGTCAAGTTTTAAGAGTCACGTTGAAGTTGCTCCTGTAAACATGGAGTTTTAGGGAAGTAACTCAATCAGTTTCTCGTGAAGTTTGGAATGATATTAAGTCGAAAACACTCAAATAGAGTCTCAATTGAAGCACGGGTCAGTGGAACGCTACCACAGATTCGTGCCAATCAACCTTTTGGTAAAAAGACTTACTTCATGACGGACTAAGACTATTCATGACAAGTATCATTAACATAAGTACGTAACATTATGTGTCTTTCAGTTGGCAATGATCACTTGGTGCTCTAAGTAAATTCGTAACTTGAACTATGCTTCCTCAAAAAAATAAAAAAATAAAGCAGCAGCGCTGGGCTAGGCAACGACGGTGCTAGCACTACCCCGCTGAGGCAGAAACCCCTCCACGCACACACACAAGAACTCGTTAAGAGAGAAAGGCAAACCGTACCGCCAATTTATTTCCAAGCGAATGGTTTTCCTGCTTTGCCTTTTCTTCTCGTCTCTTCTCTTCTCTAAGGGTACTCGTTTTCGGCTTTGTCTGATGATGACGACGACGATGATACCAAAGAAGAAGATTATAATGACGGTGATCATGATAATGATAGCGCCCGATGACCCATTGTTTTGGGTTCTTTGTGATTTACTTGACCATTGTGTCTGCCCTCTGCGATGACTCTCAAGCGCTTGTTAGCTCAACTATTTCATGGTTAATTTGCACACGAACGGTCCGGAGGGATGAGGCAACCGCCGCTTGGGCAATCTCCTTACGCACACTACCATCATGATATTCATAGGTTGTTTAAAAATATCGCTGCAGCTGTTGATACGAATCTCGTGCTGGACGGTCTTAATCGGACCGCTCAAGGTTTAATCAACTGCAGCCAACCGACCTTAATGCTTTCTCGACTTGTTACGTGACGCAAACCACAGTAGCTACATGCAGTTGCATCAGATTAACCCGAATCCGATTAGAATCGCAGCTTTCCAGGGACAAAAGAGAACATTCAATAAAATTCAAGTTGGCTGTCCCCAAGAGATGGTGGCCTTCTTAAGGTTCGCACCATTGATTGAATACAGATCAGGCGCGTTGCAGTCGGTAGTAGGTAACATCAGTGGCAGACATTACCACGGAAAACACGTTGAAAATTGTGTCAACCAAGGTCTGTGGGGGTCTGTCATCGTTCGAGACTGCTTTTGAACCCAAGGTTGAATCAGAGGGGGAGCTATAAATTCGGAGAAAGTCGATAAAAATTTAGTGTAGGTGTTGCTGCGAGACGCATGAACGAGGAAGAATGATATAAAAACAAATGGTCTACATGATTAGGGCAGCTTGAGATTTTACGGGTCGTAAAGTTGGAAAAGGCGAACAGACATGCACCGAGGTTTCCAAAGTCCAATTACGGGAGAACATTTTTTGTTTTTAAAGCGTAAAATGGATAAGTGGAAAAATGGAAGAGCAGAACCCATATGTATGTTTTCAGTCGACTTGCATGGTAAGATACAGCATCTTTTATGAGTTTGTTACGCAAAGGTGTCTGCGTGGAAAAACGCTTGGTTGGTAAGTGCATTTTTCGAAGGAGCAAAGATCACCGTAAAAGGTGTTTTTCGATGGAATGAGGACATGTAATTGGATGTGGTGGAGTGTGGGATTGTGGGATTGTGGGATTTATGACGGCCGTAAAGAAACAATCCATTTTCTGACGAACATGCTCCCCATGTTTCCTATCGAGATTTTACAGAACACAAAACTATTTTATATCTTTGCTATGGAGTTATGTACATATTTTTAAAACAACTATTTTTCGAATTTAAGAATTTAAGGTCTGAGAAACTATGAGTAGGCTAATTCTTAAAGGCATTAGGAAATAGCAGTGGTATGGTTTTTTTTAAATCGAACAACGGAATTGATATTGGTTCATCAACAACATATTCAAGATTCCTGAATGGCACAAGTTGCTTGAGATCCTGTAACTATTGTGGCCAATTGAAAATTTGCAGGCAGATGCATTAACTGCTATGATAGAAGTATATGAAGTACACCAATACCCTCAACTGAATCGCGCTTTTCAGTTTTCATATTTTTTCTATCAATTTGATGTGTCAAATTTGTAGCACAACATCCTTTTTATAGGTGGTGTGCTATAAATGGTGTTTGCTATAAATAACCTTACCGACAGAGTACTAAGCCACATTTGAAATTAGGCAAATAACTGCACGGACTTCATAAAGGCGAACTCTAAAATAGATTAGTCGTGGTGTTCGATAGGTGTTCGTGTCGAGTATCGAAACTAGACACTACTACACTATCTCTGCAAATCAGTAACAAATTATGAACTCTTTTCGTTTGATACCTGCAAATTGTACTGTTACTGCTCAGACGTGCGATACTGAGTACGTAGCAACTTACTTATTACACGACGACACCCATTGATTTTAGAAAATTGACAGATAATAGTCTATTTGCATAATATTTGTTATCTTCGATGTGACGTTCAGACGCTAATTTCCTGCATACTTGACAATTGTTTGCTTGTCTAAGTCTGAAGATAATGCTTTGGTAACCAGAAGTAAATTTTGCCTCCGTGCCAATATTGACTGAAGAAACGTTTGTTTGCTGACGTTTACTGAGGTCTTGAATATTAAATAAAAATTTTCGATTAATTTCAATTTTGCTGCCAAAATAGACTCCAAAGAAACCCCCCCCCCTCCCTAAATTCCAGGCGGGTGTGTTCACCATAGGTTAGTGGCTTAAAAGCAAGGCTTTAAATTATAGGAGGCTTATATATCAAGCATATACCTCTATTGTTGTTAATCAGCTCAGACTTGCCTCTTGCTAGTGAAAAAGTCACTTCTGATAGATTATTCGTGGAATTCTTGATGACAGTTCCCTAATACCACAATAACAGTTTATCGTCCCCATAGCCGCAATACTGCCTTGACATTTACTGAAGACAGTATAAATTTCCACACATATTATGCCTGCACCGCAAACAGCATTAGCACTGATTTGCGAGCTGACACACTTCCAAGCATCTCACATTGATGTCAGGGTGTCACTTTTCACATGCTCGGTTCCGTATGAGAACAGCTAATTTCCCTGCAAATTCCCACGAATGCTCACCACACCCAGTTTAACAACTTGACTGAACTTTCTTCCAATTCAGGGCTAAATTCAGTTTTACGTAATTCAATTTTCAGCAATTTATTACAAAGCCATTCAACACGTTACTCAAGTGAAATGTCGCCAATTAACCCAGACCTCAATGCTCTTTTCAAGCACCAAACAACGACTGAGTGCTTCTCTGTTCATTGCCGTTCTTAGGCATCTTATGTTAACACTTTCAAAAGTTGTTGCCATGAATTTCCAGCTAATTAAGTGTCCAAAATAAGAATTGTTCCTTGCAGATCTGCACGAAGAACAAGACACAAAGACCTGAACGGCAGCACCAAAGACGTCGACCAAGGCAGAGTGAGTCACACCATACGTCGCGCTGCGCCGTTTGAAGTAGATTTCTCATCGCATCATCCGTCCTCAGCATGTTCAGGAGCATGAACCAAGCACAAGGTGATGGCAATGAAAAGTGTTTTGTTTCTCCTCACAGGGAATCAGACTGAAATGGAACTATGGATGCAAAAACGTGAAGAAGACGATACCCCCGAAACGCAGCCATGGCAATTCGTCTTCGCTTCTCGTAAACACAAGACCATCACCGAAAGAAAACTTCTCGAGAACCGGCTACCCGGAGAAACTATTTTTCTTTTTCTTTTTTGCCAACGACAGTCTGCCCGACACTTAGCCAGAACGTGGGGAGAAGGAGACAGAGAGAGAAACCTGATTTCACCGGAGCATTGCGGTCGCTTGACACACTTTATGAGGAGAAGGTGACTTCCACTACCATCGCAAGACCGCATTACCTTTTCTCCTTCTGCTGCTTCTTGCTCGTCAGTCGCTTCTATCCACCAAGCGTTTGGTGTATTGTCATCAAGCGAACTGTGATGGTCTTCGTCTTGGCTTTTAACTGCTCTGCTACTCTGCTGCTCTTCTGCGATTCTACACTGGCCTGTCTGTTGGCGAAGGCGGAGAGGAACGCATGATTGCCCGTCTTTATTTATTCAGCAATCAACCAAAATTATGTTCTTGCTTGTGCAGAGGTTGATGCTGCTGCTGCTACTTTAAAAAAAAAACTTTTCTCCAGAAATTGAATGCAGTCAATGTAGGAATATGGCAATGGGATCCGATGACGACGGCAGGCTGGGCAGTTCGGTCGGTCTGTCGCTTGGTCGATGTACGAGGTGGGGGAGCTTTACTTCGATTGTGCTCACACAAAAAGTCAAACAAAAGAGTCCAAAGAAACCGCATTCGAAAAACGAAAGAAAAACATTTTTCTTTGAAAGCCAAATCTGGAAAGTTGTCCGGACAGGTTTTGGGTTGTTGTTGTTTCGTTTTTTTTTCTTCCTTCATCAATTGTTGCTGTTGTTATTGGTGGGGTATTGGTGCTGTCTTTTCGTGAGAGTGTGGCTAAGTGGTGGTGTGTGCTTAGTGATTTTTTCGCTCATGACTGCGCATTGATCATAGTTGTGGCTTGGGTTACCATGAGGGACGTGACTGCGGAACAGTGTTAACAGGCGTGCTGTTTTCTTGGTACAATTCTCAGTTTTATGGGCAAATATTATTCATGAAGGTTACGTCTCTTGTAGCCTATCTTGTTTTCATTAATGTTTCTTAGTGTATATTATATATATTAGCCTGATCTGGATTTAGTCATTGAAACGAACATACTTAAGTTAAATACGTGGGCATCCCATATCTGGGCTCCAATTCACTTGAGTTGTCGATGTAGAACTATCACTGAAACATTCATGTCCCTTGATTGTAGGTAGGTCTCTCTATTTTACCATTATGTCAGTGTCTTTAAACAATTCAGATGTAATATTTGCACGTCTAATGTACACCGTTTGTACTGCGTCTAAAATGGTCCTAGAGTCCTTGACGTTTTCAACCATTGACAAAAATATCTTAAAAGGTAGCTAAGTCAAAAACCTTCCAAAATAAATTGTTCTAGAATTCAATTTAGTGGAGTTGCAACGATTCGGTAACAACTTCAGCGACAATCTCTGAAAGTGATCAGTTATGTCACTTTCCCTTTTAGTTCCCTTCAGCGAAGAACAGATGAACATCACGCATCACATAAACAACGTAGTTCCCTAAAGTGTTCTTCCAATCATCGATCAGATTCCGATCTGGGAGGCCTACTAATACGACTTTTACTTCCAGATTGTGAGTGCGAATGTCGAAATAGATCCTCAGCCATGCATGGGGCAAAACAATTTTCCTCTGCCACTGTGTTGGCAATTTAAAAAGTTTAACTAGCAATCAAAGTAATTACTCGTACAATTTCCCCGAATCTAGTTAAAACTCAAAATTTGCTTTCAGGCTCTTTATAGTCAGCAAGAACTGTGTTTTTCCAGCGAGTGCGGACAGACGGTCAAGCGGGTTTCTCGAACTCACACAGCTTATTTGTTTTTCTTTTCGTCCAATACGGATTAAATGGCTCAGTTTTGCCTTCTGGTTATTTTCTCCGTTTATGCTTGGCATCCATAACCCATAGCGAACAAGAAACGAAGGTAATGTAGTTGCTATAGCCGACATCACGCAAAGTCACTTTACACCCCAAAAGGGAAGAAGCTAATTTAATACAGATTTCTTGGAGAAGATAAGAAGAGTGTTGACTCCTGTATGGGCTGGTGATTACTTCGTTGCAGGGCCAAATGGAACGAAAGAGGGAGACATTTCGGATCATTATGTTGGAGAATGGTCAGTGGCCGGGCGGATGAAGTCTCATATCATTTACTTCTTAAAGACTTTAAGCGCTTCAAGGTACGAGCATATGGTAAATTGGGTCCATATTGTTGAAGCTGACTTTTATCTGATTATGAAAGATAGCTAACAGCGGAATGAATGCTCAGCGGAAACGGTAGATTTGGTTTAGTGCGACAAAATGACGATTGTTGTGCAAATGTTTTTTAAGAACTTATACAAGGTGTTCAATAGTGGAAATAAAAGTGATTGGCTGTAGAGTTAAGAAATGTTTTCTTTGCATTTCTAAAAAATGTGTATTTATAATTCTGTACAATTGCCGTATTATGAGTGAATAAATGCACCTGCCTACCAATTTTCTGCATCGCTACATTGAAGCACCCGCATAAGAATTAACTATAAATTAATTAAGCTATATTAGCTAGGTGGCGGCCGTGGCGTTGTCGGTATGTGCGTCGATTCCCACGCACTTGAACCTGTGGTGTCTAGGTTCGATTGACCCCCATTATAGATCTCTTTCAGTTGTAAGAGAAAAATAGCACGCACAACACGATTGGTTGCTGTATAAGCTAGGCCCTCTACGAGCTGTAGCGCCACCCATAACGTAAGTGGGTAGGTTTCCGCGATCGTCACGCGTCTACCTACCTCCGCGAAGGTTTGTGGATCAAATCCCGGCACACATTACTTTCATTCCTTATGACACAAGCTATCTGGAGTCATTGATAATGCTCAGAGAAATAGCTTCTCAACCTTGATCGTTCGAAATCGGCATATAACTGAAACTCGTGAAATGACAATATCACGCACAATATTTCTGTAATAGTTAGGCCCAAGTCCAACAGCAACAGTAGATAACATTTCATGATCTATTTGTTGATAGTTTCACGTCTATGATGTCCCTCAAGTTTGCAACGTACGTGGGGTCGCTTGAAGCGAATTAATCCGCATTGTTTTATCCAAGCGCCACTTGAATAAATTTTGGAACGTACATATATATGCCATCTGGTATGTGCTTAGACAGTTTATGAAATTTTTCAATATCCATTCATTGCAACCTTATTTGTGAAACTTCAAGTGTGCAAACTCATTTCAATTCACAATCAGAACCAACTGAAGTGCCAAACATTAGAGACCCCCTAAGACACATAGATATTTCACTTACGACCACCACTCTGATTGATAAGAACCGCAGATGGTTGGGTTGTAAATGGAGAAAACGACACAAAAAAAAAAACACATTTGTCTATCCGATAGAATATCGACTTGTGCCGAATCAAATTACAAATTTCCCAAACAAAAATCGGAAGAACGTCAAGAAAAGCAACCCATTAGAGCTTTTTTGAGCAGAGGAGAGAAAAGAGGAAGGAATCGAAATCGAAATCATTTCCCGAATGAAACATTACACAGCTACACATTTACATCTCCACAAAGAGACGTGGTCTGCGTGGGAAAATCGCTGCCACATCGAATTGAAATGCCTGCAGTAAGTAGGTACCAAACCGAAAGTCAGATAAAAGGTGAATAAATTGTTACAAATCACTCTAGATGCGGGAGGAGGAGAAGTAGGAGTGGGAGGGGGAACGTGGAACAAAGCGAATAAGGAAGGCGAAAAGACAGTCCAATTAAATGTGCACACATTCTCCAAGCATTTCTCTTTCCTTTTGGTTAAAAAGTGAAAATCAATCCTTCCCACACACTAGATCTTCTCTCCACAAAAATGGATCACGAATACAGACATGATGGGGCCTCGTTTGCTCTTGCTCCCATATAAATGACATATGGCGTGGATAAACGACAACTTCGATTGTCTGTGGATGGCTTTGGGGGGGAACTCAGTTCACCCAGACTCTCGATATATTATTGCAAATTTATTATATGACATCTACTAGCAAACACACTTTTGCGCTTCTCGTGACTATTATTTATTGTGGCTAATTTATTTATAAGAAGAAAAAAAAATCAACCACTGGCTGCAAGCTGCAACGTGCTCACCTCATTCGGAATTAACATGTAATTGCGATTTAATTGTTGCATAATGCATTTTTCAACACATCTATCAACGAACTATAGAAAAACAAATAAAAGCCGCTTAGGAAAGTGTATCAGTGCGAACCATGTAAATAGAGTGCTTAGTTCCCAGACATCTGCCCACCTCGGATACGTTCGATGAGACGTAGTGCTTGATCGTGTGTGGCGGCCACTCATCGGAAAAAATAAAGAAACGTGTGTGCTGTAGAAAACGTTCAGCTGCCTCATTAGTGTATACTCTTCGGCTTCATTAATCATACGCTCATTATGCACCGCGTTATGTATCGATAAAAAATGGGTCAAAACATGATTTATCACTGATCTGCGAAATGTTATCTTAAGATATGGTCGCACTATATGACAAGGTACTAATTAATGTTGTGTGTCACACGAACACTTAAACTTTAATCCAGTAAGATCAAGTCTCTTGCAAAATATGTCTTAGACGGCACGAGCCATGCCTACAAACGAACTACAAAGTCAACCTGTCCCACTTTGAACTGGTGCATCTGTTAGCCGCACATCAATTTCTGCGAATTTTTCTTATCAGTACATCAGAAACGTTGCCGTATCTATTTGAGCTGAGCGTGGAGGTCAGGGTCGGAATAAATCATGCAAATCAATGGCCTCTACGGACCAAGCAATAAAACGCATTTTAACGAGTACCGCTGATGCTTAATGTTAATCTAGGTCCTGCTGTGAGACGCATGAACTGAGTGTTTCTCCTCTTTGAAAAATCAATTTCCATCGACACCACGCAATGAATTCGAAATCGAGAACTTATTGCATGTTGGTTAGAAACGGATGTTTAGGATTTAATTCAGAATATAAGACCAATGATAATATGTGGGAGGCGCTACGGTGCGTGGTGGGCTTGGGGCCAGTTCCTACAGCAACTACTCGTGTTGTGTGTGCTAGTCTTATCTACCAGGTATGGGAACCTATAGTTATACGCCGACTCCGGCCGGAAAGTTTAAAATAGTTTATCCTAACGAGATTATGTGTGACTCGATAGTCGTGAAATCTGAAAGTTTTGAATTAAAACTCAAAAGTAACGTTGCAGTAACTAAGCAGATGTTCTTGGTTCCGGAGTTGTGTTTACTGAGATACAAACAAAATGTATGTCATGAGATAGTTTGTTGCTAAAATACTCGTAATGTCACAGCTAAACGAAGTATATCAAATGCATAGTACACACGTACGTCATCGGAATTTCTTACCAGTATGAAGCACGTGCTGCAAATAGATATTTTTTTGTATCAGTCTCTGAGTAGAAGTCTTGGGCTCCATACACAAAACAGTCCCGGAAGAGAAAATCATACAGACATGTGTTAATTGTAGCTTTCACCTTTGTTGTCACAAATAAACAATACAGTAAGACCATACCATTTCGTCGTCGTCGGTTAGGTTTTAAAATCAAAATAAATAATTTCAACAAAAATAGTAAGAAAACCTCAAGACAATTTCATTGTCACCTCTTTCTTGTGGTATTTAAGAATTGCAGTAAATTACTTAACAAGAAAAAAATGCAGCCGAAAGTGATATACTAAATTGAAGTACTAAATTGTTATCTTAGTGTACTAAACACATTTGCCGGCAATTCCCCTGACATTTGCTCAGCATTTGCATACATATGAAATGCCTCCTGACATTTACTGTCCTACTGCATGTGAGTAAGCGCATAAATAGAAAGGGAACCCGGCGAGCAGGTTCCACCCACCACAACCCACACAAGGAAATTTTGAAAGTCACGCCAAATAATAAAAAAAAAACAACACACGATTCACAATGTGTCGGAAAATGTTGCCAAGGTGTGATTATCGAAAAGGTATTTGTTGTTATAAACGAAAGCAAAACAAGAATAGACAAACAAAATGAATACGAATGCCGTCAAGACGACATAATTTTCATAAACTGTTGACGGCAATTGATCACCCGGACAAATGTGACACAGAAAATTGTAGGAACAAAGTCATACTTCGGTTATTGGCAGTAGAAAGTCTGAAGAGTGCCTTTGGACAATCAAAAGGGGAGGACTATGTTGATTGTCAAGCATAGCTGCGGAGCCAGATATCGCAAGATTAGAAAAAAGTTTCCGTTTGAAACTTTGTACCTGGAAATTGCTTGGCAGAACCACGTTGTGGACGTGTCACGGAGCAGAAGCTCATAAAAAAGGATGGAGATGGTCACGTTGATTCATCGACAGGGAGCGAGATGTAAGAGAAACGTGACATTCGACGCAGAACTTATGGAAACATAGAAGTAGGTAGGGTAGGTGACAACATTTTGAATTTAAAACATTAAAGTGTTCAAAAGCACTCACCTTCTAATAATCGGCAGTGGTATGGTAAACCTCCCATCGCCAACCATTGTAGCTGTGGCCGCAATAGGAACCGTTGAAATGACCGGCGTTATCAGGGACGCAGCATGTGGTGGTGGAGGTGGGGGCGGTGCTCCCTGGGATAGAGGCAGTGCGCTATATGGAGGCGGGAAATGACTGTGCAGGATGTCAGGCAGCATTGGCCGTAGCATAGCCGCTGCCGCTGCTGACATAGTATGATGCGCGGGATGATGTAAAAGTTGAGGCTGCGGGGGAGGATGCGAATGTGAATGATGACGAGTCAGTCGCTGATGCTGCATTTGCTGTTGCTGTTGTTGTTGCTGATGCTGATGCTGATGCTGATGCTGCTGGTGTTGTTGCTGCTGCTGATGATGGCGTCTCTCGCGACGTTCGCGACGGCGTTGCTCACGCGATAACAATGCATCCGGATGCAAGTGATTGCGGACAGCAGCGTTACTTCCACTACCACTGCCACTGACACCACCACTGCCACCGATGATCGATGAAGGGCTGCACGGAGGCCCCTCGTCTCTATTCACAATCGGAATGTCATCTGTCTGGCATTCGGTCGACGTGAACGTTCTCGCTGGGGATGGGAGTTGTTGTAATCCGTTTGTTGTCAACGTCGAGCTTTGGATATCCGTTTGATTACTATTCACAACAAAAAAATTATCATTTTTAGGCACTGAACTACAACTACTGCTATTACTGATACTATTTCCACTACCACTGGTACCAACATCACCACCACTATTCACATATCTGCAATTGACGACACTTATTCCATTATTCGCGATCGACTGGTTCACGACAAAATCACCGCGAGGCATGTGGCCATTGCTAATGTTGCTGCAACTATCATTGACTTGAATAGTTAAGCTTGGTGCACTGCTGTTGGACAAAATTGCAACACTACTGTTGTGGTTGTTGATGCTGTTGTTATGGGTTTCGTTATGACTGCTTATGTGATTAATCGAGGAATTTCTAGGACTTGACGTTACGACCGAATTCGTTAGAAAGACACTACTCGTTGTCACGAAAACATTCTTGCCGCCGCCGCCACCTCCCCCGATGACGGTGTCAGCATTCGGAGATGCACTCACTGCATCGATCACTGTTGCGGGAATATTAAGACGCATAGCGACCACCGCGAACTCTTCAGCACTGCCACTGGAAGAAAAAACCCGCGGACGAAGACGAGAACCACGCTCACGATTACACCCAACAATTATATCATTATCCTCTCGAGGATTGTTAACAGTTAATAGCGCATCGCGACAATTTGTAATTGCATCGTCATCGTTCAAACCCCCTTCGAGACACGAATTCGTCGCTGTTGCAGTTGTTGTTTGTGTTCCCGATGCGGATACGGACCGACTAGCGAGACTACTAAGACTACTCACGACGAAGGCACTCAATGAACTGACTTCATTCGGTTCACTCGTCGGCGATCTGTCTTCAATTCTTCCATTGCCGCCTATTCGTCGCTGCAGTGTTGTTGAGTTGTTCGGCTGATGTTGCTGTTGGTTGTTGTTGTTGCTGTTCATGAGACTGGTCTTTGTTGGTGTTGCTATCGTTGTTGTTGTTGTTGCGCTCGCAGCAAGTTGACTGACCTCGGTTTGTTTTTGTTCACCGTCTGCTTTGTGCTCATCGTCGTCATAGTCGTCGTCTCTGTGGTTGTTGTTGCTCTTCCTTGTGATGTCATTGATCGGTATGGGAAATTTGCTTGCAACATTGTTTCTAGCAGCAATGTTGAATTTGCTCTGCTCTTGCTGCTGTGGGTTCCGGTGGACACTTATGGTAGATGAACCCGACGACGATGCCGATGGTGATGACAACGAATTACACTGAAAGAAAGCAAAATTCATCAAGCTACTAAAATTGGTATGTTAAGAAAAGAAATGATAGAGGAGTGAGGTGGAAGATGATTTTCTACCAATATCCGTGAGACAATCGCTTGCATAAGACAGGGGTTTAGTGCCATTGGTGGAAGTGCGCATTGTCTACATTAACTGAGTGGGGTGAATCACAATCAGTTGAGATCGGCAAGCATGAAGGAGTAATGTCATAATTTTATGAACAAATTTAACAATCAATTTGAAGTAACATATATTTGTGTGGTTAACCAAAATCTACATTTTCAGATGTTTTGAAGGAGACCCCGCTTAAAATAAACTTATATATTAAAAGGTTCCCTGAAGCAATAAATAATACATTTTTTATATTTACGGAGCAATACTTTGTAACTTGGGGACATTTGTTTTAGTTTAGCGTAAAACTGAGTTATGCAAATTGATTGAGCTCATAATGAACGAAACTCATAAGTTTAGTTCCACTAAAAGCAAATAGTATTTGATCTGAGGTTTCAAAAATGGTTAGTAAATGATCGTTAAAATGTTGTGTTAAATCCTAATTTTAGCGTATCCGAATCTCAGCGGAGATCCTAACATTCAAAAAAAGTCGCCTGATTAAAACCAAATTGGGGTATCATTGCGAGTAAGCGGTTATCGGACATAAAAGTTCAAGCTAGTCACATGAAAAGACGCGAAGGAGTTCAGGTTCTAGACTCACAGCATACGATCAATACATGCTGAATACTTGATCATATGTCTATGTGACTACTGGATATCATGAAGGTCTTGGTTTTCCGGTATGAGACCGCATATGAGACCGCATTGATGGACATATTGATTGAACGAAACAATTAAGCATACAGCCTACCCCAATGTTTACACCTAATGCCATCTGATTTGGACGCAAACGATGGTCGTTCTGTTACAATGTTGCACCAGCTGGCTTTTCTCAGTTGACCACTATGTAAATAAAGTCGTCGAACGAAGACCAAGGAATTATGGACGACGTAAAATAGATCTTTGTCAACAATCTGTCATAATATTCTCTTTAGAGCGTCTCGGTATAACAACACTTTTGTTATGTGAAAACCGCCAACAATATGCCGAATAGTTGTCATAAATGGCCGATTATGTTTATTGGGTGTCATTTGGTACCTGTGCTCTAAGTTTAACCTTGGACAGCAAAACGATCACGATCAAATTCGGAAACTAACTTAAAAGTACTTAAAATGACACCAACAGTGTGGAGTCTGGCAGATATAACTGTTTGCTAAGACTGTCAAACACTTCAGTGTGCTAAAAGGTTGCTGATAGTGGTAGCTGGCGCACTGACCCACCCTAACCACGCAATGAAAATGTATGTTTAAATACTCCAGCTTGTTTTAAATGCAACTAATTAAATTAGAATTAAATTACAGCATGTATATAAATGCACATAAATACACATAATATATACAAATTTATTCAATGCTCGGTTAACATTTCGATGTAAAGCGACCAGTAAATGAAAGCGTTTAAGACAGATGCACAAGTTCTCTTGGTTTCATTTTACATGAACTTTCGATAAGCATTTGGCAACAAAGATTTTCTGCTGGATTTTGTGAAATGATTCATTACCAGAGACTGCTGCCAACGAAAGTTCTCGATTTCTCGTCACTCCTGCGGAAAGCAAACCAAAAGCAAGTGGAGAAGGGAATGAAAAAGAAACCTGCAATGCCACCACCCAATCGGTTTCTTAAGCCATAAGTATTTCGTTTTTGTTAAGTTCCCTTAGCCTGATATCGCATCATAAAATGCTCTGTGCCCCCAGCTAGAGGTTGACTACCCTTAATTCTCGAGAACTGCTCCAGTGTTCTTTTCAGTTTTTCTCATACTTCGTGACTAACTACACAAGAAAACTTTGAGCAGCAGACGAAGAACAAAAAAAACACAGAAAGAGAACAGCGAACATGAATAAAAAAGTCTTAGGTCACTTTGTAACACAAGCCACACCAACGAATTCTCCGCAGAGAGCTATAAACTGCATCTGGAGAGATGATGACACAATCACCAAATTGAGTTGTTACGAGACGCACATGCATTCCGACCACATAAAAGCTAACAAAGCGAATGCAACAAATTAAAATGTAATCAACTCGGTTTAATTTGTATAGCGGTACTCATGAAAGCCCAGATACGAGTATCTATGTATCCCCTTGTCATCGGCCGCTAAGAACAACAAAGAACAATGCACTTCGATAGTGAATGCTTCTCTCTCATTCAACAAGAAAGAATGTTGGCAATCCACTCTACACTCCACTCCGTTCGCCGAGATAAAAGCCCTTCTACTTGGAATTCTTAGTGCATGGGCCTGAAACAATAACGAATGCTTGTCTCTCTCGCCTTTTGACAACAGAACAAATAAGTGAGTCGAATGACTAATTGTCGACTTCCCTTTCTGTGAGATGCACAAGTCCATCGGTAACCCTCATTAAAATCGAAGCATAACGCATTGCTCATGACCTCATGACCGTTATGACGGTGGGTTATATCGCCTTAGGCTGCGCCGCTCTGCGTCCATGTATGGCATATTGTACTCCGCCAGCGATACACGTTCCAAGTGGTGACGTAATGCAGGTACATTGGGTGAGCGCATGCATTGGGGGAGTTAGACTAATTGATGCGCATTGCCATGGCGGTTTAGATCCCAACATGTTCACGCTTCAGGAACGACGTACACAAAATAAAAATAAAAACAAGCAAAAAATGAAAACGCATATCTGTTTGACACGTGCCCTAAATTCATTCGTTTTTGAATAAAGACAATTTTATAATTCCGGTCAATGCTCTTGGGTGGATGCATATGCGAAGAACGGGCACACATGCCGAGTCTATTCCACACGGACGCGCCTGAGTTTGCATGCGATGTTGAAAATAGGGTTCAATTCAAATTCCCCTCCGTGCCTGAGGCCAGATGGATGATGATGAGGAGCACACGGCGTGATAATTACTGCCAGTGGTTGTTGGCAGCGGTGACAGTGACGGTGAGATACTTAAAGTTTGTGTTTGCTCGCTCTTCTCTTGAATCTCGTGTCGAGTAATTGGACTTGTGATCGAGGATGAGTATGCGATTTGAAGATGCGTAAGAAGCATCCGACACGCTTGCTTATTAGTTCCTCCACTCGCGACGTGAACAAACTTTTTCGCAGATAATGCGTCTTACCAGATCATTTTCAAAAGAAATTCCAAGCGGGAATGGAGACGGTGGTGTTTTGTGGCATAAATACAATCACGATCGGTGCTGGAAAGTGAAACGCGATTACTCGCATGTGTACAATCGAGAGGTTCCCCACAGTCAATCAACAATATTGGCTGGAGGAAAAAATATACGAATGTGGACACTAGAACATTTGATTGTATGTAGTCTGCAAGTTTCATTTAACAACACTGAAGTGTCTCCTGGTCTAAGTGGCAATCTATAAGTCAGAGATCCAATGATTATACGTACCTCTATCACAAAATTATCTGTAAACGAATGCACCATCCGTCCATAGGTCTCTTCCGTTTCCCCCATATGGCTCGTGTAAGCCGGTCGCAACAACCCACTGGTTGCAGTAGCCGATACCGTCACCAAACTACTCAGCACCCGAGTGGCATCTCGGGACTTCGAATACAACGAATCATACGACGGAGGCTCCACACTGAGGCATTTGTTCAAACTAGGAATCGGACCGTAGTAAGGATAGCTAAATCGAAAGTTGTCGCACCGGTCCGTCTTGCGAAAGTAGTCCGCACCGTTAGTGCCGCAATTATTATTAATACTGTTAATACTACCACTATAGCTAAGGATATTATTATTATTATTATTATTGATATTGTTATGATTTCTAACACTGTCATGTTGATTAGATAAAGGCACGATTGGTGACGGTGTGATGGGATCGTTAGATCCAAAGTACGGCATGATGGCCGCGGGCGGTGCGAGTGTTAGCCCGCCATATTGATAGTACTCGTAGCTGCTCTGTGATTTCCTCAATTTCCTGTTAAGGCGCTCATCGTCATCGTCGGAGGAGCTATCTGTTGGTGTACGCTCGTATGGGGTCCATAGCATTGATGATAGTGCCTCCTCGACGTCAGGTGGGCGCCGATGGTGGCTGCGTTGCTGTTGCTGTTGGTTTTGTGTGTCCCGCTGTTGATGTTGATCCATCATTATAACTTATCAGATGGTTATACATTTCACACAGATCGACGAGGGCTGGTCAGAAGAGCACGCGGAATTTGTTTCTGTTCACTGGATACGCCTGCTGTCCATTGACACTTATCACTGCGATAGTGGTGGCAGTGGGGATTACCGCAGAGATTCGAAACGATTGTCGTCGTGTGGCGAGTGGAAATCATTGTCGCGTTAATATGATTCATCTTCAGTTTCATAATCATCATTTTATCATGTCTCCACGGGTAACAACATGCCTGGGGATGGTCTGCTTAGCCTGTGTCTGTTCGGCCGCAGATTGGTTGAATTGTGCTTCAGAAGTGAAATGAAGGTTACGCCTGGAGATTGTGTCGCTACAAAAGCCTGCAAACACACACTCACTGATCTCGGTCTTTATTACTACTCGTACTTTCACTCTGATGCGAAAAATTTAATTATGGTGACTGTTTGATTGCATTATATCCACATGGCTCGTGGGGAGGCTATGCGGAGTGATATGAAAATTATTATCTTCGTATGACGATTTATTTCCGTTTCGTTGAAAGCGGCAGGAAAATTGTTTCTTCGTCTCCTTTTTTGTAGCCTGAAAGTAAACAGATGGAGAAAATTTTAATAATGACGTTGTAGAGTACTTCGGTAATGAAGAGTTCGCATGGGAAAGTGAAGTTGAGTGCGAGTGATGAATTTAATGAATTCGCTTGAACTTGGACTTTGTCTTAAGGCACTTGGGTGGAAAAATTGTATGCATTGATGCGTGCCCGGGATTGCTGGTCGTTGTAAGCTTTTGACTGACTATTGATTAAAAATGCATTAGAAGCAAGATTAGTGGTGTGTATTGATGCGTGATGGGAGGCAACGGAAGTAAACGACAGGGAGAAGTAAAAATATCGTAAATATTCATAAGATAAGAAAGTTGTTGTGAACCGAGGCTCATCCAGATGAATATTGATAAATGTTGTTTGAAATGTAAATACATATACAGTCACCCATTCTCTGGTTCCGAAAGTAACAAAGACTTTTAAGATTTATATGTTGGTCAACGTTTTTTTTTAATATATTGTTTGGATCATCCTATTATGAATGAAATATAACATCGTGCAAGTGTTCCCCATGGGAGTTCTCGCAGGATTCGATTATGACAACGTAATTTTGAAATACAAGTTTCCGACACATATCGCGCAATAATTCTTTTTTTGTGAATTGTGTGTACCAATAAGCACGTTTTTTGCATAGCCCCACAGAAACAAAGGTGAATATTTTCACGATATTAGTGGACAGTCCACATCTGACATCGCAAACACGCGAAATTATTCTTTAGAGTAATTTTTGGCAAAACGGGTTATGTTGTGTAAGGTGACATAATCTCTTTGAAATCACATGCCTTGAATACCCTTATTTTGATTCGAGTCCAAAACATCGATTACCATACCATCGATTACCGGCTATGGCGGTGGGAATTGATGGTGACGGTCACACCTTCCTCATTTTCGAAGAAGTATGGACAAAAGAGATCACCAAATCAAATAGCGCATACATTAACTTTTTTTAGATGCAATGATCTTTTGACAGTTACATGTTGATTTTCGACGAATTGGATACATCCTATTACGTAGCAATGTACTAAATACAGGTATATGAAATACACCCAAATCTGTGTGACGCTGTCTCACTTTAGATTTTTAAAGCTGTTTCTGGTGGTTAAATCAAAAAGATACATCCATAGTTACCATGCATCAGTTAATCAGAAGCCCAATGAAGGCTGTATTTCCTTGGGTTATGCTCCAGAAAAAATATATACTGCGTGAATACAGACGAGTTCTTCATGAAATTCTGTTTAAAATATTTATGTCGGGAAGAACAAGATACCAGTGCTTATCAAGTACACGCTCCCATACATATCTAAGAATTGAGAATGTTTTTATAAATGTAGCGAGATATCTTCCTTTTGATAGTTAAAGTCACTTCAAATGGTTTACGTGACATTCACCCTACATGATCTCTATTTCAATTGATTCATTTACTTACGACCACAAAAAACATATGTGTATCATAATCGTCCAAGCCTCATAGTTGATTTATCTACCATTATTCGGTGGGATACAGCAAATGAGGAAACACCCCGTACCATAGATCCCATTTGACTAAGAGAGCATCACATGTATGTAATACTCATTTTTGTAACATCGAAAGGATATTTTCTAACCCAACCACATAATCCATCCAAGAATCCCAATGACCTATTTAGATAGCGAACGTTACGCCACTATTTCCCTCTCTACATCCAGATGTCAAAACTGAAACACCCGCAAAAGCAAACAGAAATATAGCCCGAAAATTCAGCAGCGGCAGCAGAAAGGATCAGAGAGAAAGATAAACCATTTCATTCAAGCAATCCTACCACATCCGCATCCGTCCGTCCGGTCGCATGGACGTAACCCCCATTCCGTCATCAATGACCGAAAAGGCTACCATGACGTGGCGAGTAGATTGTGTGCCATCAGCTGCAGATTCCGAGCACATAAATCAAAAGCAAAATCACATTCTGTCAAATAAGTCTCAATTGTTTTGACCCACATACGGTGCTGCCTGCCTCGCACCATGTTGACCTCCGCCGACTGCGACGTACGTCTCCCGCTTCTCGTCGTGCTAATGACTCTGGCTGTGTCAGCAATTGAATGGCAGCGTGCGCTCTTCCTTTGTACTTTAATTACAAAGAAACGGATGTGTCATTATTAACAATTACGGTATTTAATCCCAGCTAATGACATTAGCTTCACTTGCTCTGGCTCTGCGGCAGCCTCGTGAATTGCAGCCTTGTGAAGGACTCCAACTCGGCCCAGTAAATTCATTTGCTGCGTGCCTCAAATGCTTATTTTTAATGCGAATGCGTATCTCCGTTCGAATGAAATGAAAACGAAAGGAAAAGTTGCTCTGCCACACGATGATTTCCCTCGAGGAAGGAATTACAAAAAGTTGCTGAATCACATTAGCAGCACGGAGGCTTTGCCGCACTGTCATCATCACCATCTCATAATGATGGTTTCCGTGGGAGGCAGGATGGAGGAAGTAGTCATGTGCCAGAATTATATTCAAATATTTGTGTGCTGGCACACCACTCCATCTGCCCCTTGCCACCACTCCAAGAAGGTAACAAGGAGGTCAAATTCCGGTAGCATTCTGTTCCGGGCTCCTTTGATGCTGAGACGCGTGAGCCTAGCTAGAGCTCCACCAATCGGCCCAGCAGCTTCTTTGAAAATTTGGAAAATGCTAATATTTCCCGAATATTAAGAGAAAATGAAAATCTGTTTGTTTTCACCGGAGCGAGCACATCGCATCCACAGGGACACGGCAAAGGGACGAAAGTTTGATGTGTTTTGGTTTTTTTTAATCATTTCCTCTCTTTGCGTATACATGTGTATGAACATGGTTTTCCTCACCCGCTGGTTTCTGCATTCCTCTTTTGCTCTCGTCGTTGGTAAGTTCGTTCACTTTTCATTAATTCAATTGAATTAGTTTGAATGACTGTCTGCTTGTCTGCCGGGAGGAAGGAAGGAGCCTGTAGCCGGCATGGCCTTCCCTATCCACTCAGACGTTGCGGAGCGGGAGTCAAGTGCGAGGAGTGGGTTGGCGGAGCTCTGCGGAATGGAATTCTGCAAACGAGGGATGCTTTGAAATTAGGGACTGAAGTAGGTACTTTTCCACTCCATTTGAGTGAATGAATATTTATTTAATTTAAGGTATTTGCTGAGAGGGTAGATTCGTAGATTCTCAAAAGTTTCTTTTGACAAAACATACATACCCCTACATAAGTATGGATAAATTTTTGGATTTGCTTCTTTCATTCAATATTTTTTTTTTGTATTTGATTTTTCTTCCTTCTTTGCTTGATACTTACTTTAAATAACTATGAGTGCCGAGAGATGGTTGATGTGAATGAAAGTAATTCAACTAAAGGATGATTTTTGAGGTCAACAAGAATAAATTAGGGATTCTTCTCTTCCTGCTGGAGTTTGATGTAAAGTTTTGCATCTTGACTCAATTCGACGTTTTCAGTTTGCTTAGGGAAATCTTATTGTCTTATTTTGCTTTTATGAAGATCTTGTTGTACTTAGTCAAATTATTGGTAGAAAAAATGTATTCAAGTATTCCAGGTATAAATAGATGTATGCAAAAAAAATTATTAAAAAAATAATGAAAAGTAGATTGCTTGGATGGAGTTAGGCTAGACCAGACACTAAAACTCTCTTCAGTAGAGCATTTGAATAAGAAGCAACATTAAAAATGCAGGAACTAGACCCTAATTTAAATTGCCATTAATGTCGAAGGATAAGCTTAACATAATAAGCAGTGTAAGAGTGGGTATTGAAAAATTTTACTTTGAAGCTGACAGCAGTTCACACATTAAATTGTGTTTAAATTTGGAGTCAAATAAATTTTAGTTCCATTATTTGTTGCGAGTATTAACTCTCTCGAGTATAATGCTCAACATTTTTCCCTAGTCAGTTCAGGTTACGTCTTTATTTTATGTTGATCAACGAATGGTATCCATTGAGCCGAATGCTGAAATGCTAATAGCTGTTTGTTCAAGACAAATTCCACTGTCGTCCTCACTTCATCTGTTTTGTTCTATTTATCGGCAAGTATCAACAGCAATGTTAACTCCAAATTTCGGCCTATGTTGCCTAATAAATAAACGCTTTTTGTCAGAATACGAAAACGTCATAATTTGTGATTCAATATATTGTGATCGTTGTGAATTGTGAGATGGCACTGAGGTGTGGAAGAATATGCATATGCATATTTTGAATGCATCGAAAACTGTCAACTATGTGCATACATTCTTCTCTTTTAAAGATGTTCTGCTGAACATTTTACGAAAGACCTCAAGACATTAACTTTTGCATTTAATTGGCGACGATATTTTTGTTTTTAAGTGTAATCTTCAGATCCACGATCTAAGTCCCATTATTATTAGGTGCACCTGAACTCATTCAAACCTTACTTTACCACCTTCCCTATTGAATAGAAAATACGTTTTCAGGTAGAACAGTGGCTTAAGGGCAATAGGTTATATGAATCGCTTTGGATTCACTTGTAATTGGTTATAAAAGTGGCTAAATTTCCATCATCGTACCGCAAAGTGGACGCTTTGGAAAGAGTTACATGCGTGGTGCTTAAAGCCTGCTATTTGTATGTATGTATTAAAAAAAAACAAAAATGATTAAATTGTCACTTCATTTTCCACCATTTCCGATACATCACAAACACATCTGTCAAACTAGTAAATCTGTCATATCCACTTCCTTGCGTCACCTTCACACTACATCCCGGCACCGTCATCAATTACTTCACCACACAAGGCATCACACATGGGTTCCAGGAAACAGACAAATCTCACAATTCAATGACAATTTTCACAGGCGAACTCATTCAAATTACATGATTGATAGTTCCCTGATCCCTGAGCCAGGCATTGTGCTGACAAGTAATATCGCATTTTTCTGCCGTGCAAACAACGTAGCTGCGGAAGACATGCATAAACCTCAAACCAAGTGCAGTACGCCTCTGAGATATCTTAGCTGTATAGTGAGATGACTGCAGAATATCGAATGATTACTGCTGGTTAATCGGTTCGGCTGAGAGTTCATTGCAGAAAGTGAAATCGTTTCGGTTTCGCTTACTGGAGACAAGTCTGAATTAACCACTTCCCGTTGGGGATGATTGACGATCTGTGTGGCTCTGGCTCAACATGAATTGAATAAGATTTAAGATGTGAAAAGAAAGTGTACAATGGTGTCGTCGACTAAAAAACTACGATAATTGTTCAAGAGGGAACTACATTATTTTGAATGGCTTCTTCATATTGAACCTTGTGAGCAGCAACATGTGCAATTAGACGTATTCTACTGAAGAAAAACAAATTGTACATGTGCTTCCGTTTACAAGATACTTGTATTTTATCATTTCGTGGAACTTGGTTATTAACTGCCAATAACAGAGTCGACGGGGGTCGTTTTTCTTCAAATATATAATCGGCATGAATAATTTGTATAGCAATAGTTAACGTTACAACTGTGACGAAATGTATGATTTACTAAATAAAATAATCACAGTCACCAAAAAAGTTTATACGTATGTTGCGGACAAATAGAAAATCGGAAGGATTAATATATGGACTCCCAAAATATGAACTCATTTAGAACAGTGTCAGTTATATTGATATTGCCTTTAGTCAGTCAATTTCAACACCACCACCTCTGTTCAACATTATAAGAAATCTTCCGAATCAGATCACTGTCAGTAGCTTGTTGTGCGGTTTTAGATTTTGAATAGTTCCTAGAACAAAGAAGGTAAATGATGTTTTAACCTCAAGCAATATAATTTGTATTTGATACGATTGAATGTTGATTACTACTGTTATGTTTCTTGGTAAGAGATAGGCTTTATATTATAGCCCAATGAACTTCCCATCTATATTTTAAGATTTTATTAAGCTAATATTATAATTAGCTAATAGATATAATTTTAACATATCGACATGAGTTCCTAAATTACTCTGAACAGTATAGTGCCATTAAAATGGATCCACAAAGCGCAACACATATGTACTGAAGACTGTGGCTATGTCTAAGAGAACAGTATTGCCGAAGCTAATTCGGACAATATACTGCAACGAAGTGCATCCCTCAAACACAGTGCCTTTTTGAGGGTTCTTCATATATTTTACTAAATTGATTTTAGTTAGCCATCAGCCATATTTAGAAAACATAAGGACCATCTTCAATCGAAAGAAATATACAATCCTTCCTTTCTGCCCATATAGCCCATATAACTGCTTTCGATGCAAAAGGACTTGTTAATTAAAATATCATGCTTCCAAAATTATGATAGTGGTTTTTTATTAATAAGATGGCTTCGGCGTAAAGTACATTACCTCACAACCGCAGCACATGCTTTATGCACAGCCATTTACATAAACATATTTTCATTTGAACTACACAACAAAAAAACATCTAGAATGAAATCAACATGTCCAGTGGTACGTGCGGCCTACTTTTAATCAACTAAATTGTATCACGCAAGGAAAAGATGTCCACCTTCACAATTGGAAGGAATCCTGTGTAACTTGAAACTTCACAATGAATTTATGAATGGATTAACTACCCTTCCCTATTCTCCGTTGCTACTAAAGCTGCTACGAGTAACAATTAGGGAATGTCACTTCATCACTTGTCAGTGCCCATTAGAAATTCACTTTGACGTTCTGTCGTTCTTTATAACGTTAACCCTAACCGTCATCGTTCTTTTACTTTCCACAAGTATGTCGTCCTCCGACCTGATGGAATTTCTAGTCCTCACTGATTTATCCACTGCAAGACCTATATTTCATCTCGGCCGAAGTTCACCAACCCATGGCCGTACAAATTTGCAAACCATTAAAAGGTCAAAGTGTATTCAAGCATCCTGCCTTGCCAGTGACCAATTCTGAACCTGACCAGCACTATCCCTCGCCAACGACTTCACCGACCAGAAAAAGAAATAACTTAATATTTCCTAAAAAAATGTTCGTTTCTTCATCCGTATCCCTAGGCTAGCAAACTTACTCCACATTGTAGAGAGACTTTTCGAAATTCACTAGGACTACCACTACCACTGAGTTACAATAGAACGAAAGGAGGAGCTGGAGGTTGGTGGTGAGGAAGACAAGCCAGAAAATTCAAAGCACCAATTTGTGCCATCATCCCGAAATGCCAAAGGAGCTGAATTTGTTGGTTTTCCTTTTTTTCTTGCCTCGATGCTGTTGTTGGTTTTGTATCCGAGTCTTCAGGCGGCTAAGTGGATCGCCGACGTAGTGCTCGTATACCGAAGAGGATTCGAATTAGTGCCAGAAAGTAACAGAAAATCGATGCCAGCAGCGTACACGTGTCCCTGTGTTCGCTTTAAAAGCAATTAAAGTGAACTCGTGTTGGAGGCGAGCAGTCCGGGTTGTGCGAGTGAAAGGGAAGGGAAGACATGGAAAGGAAAATCAATTCTGCACTCCACAAATCATTTGCGGCGGCGAGAGTATTCTTGATGACGGTGTTGTCATCATAGTCATAAACACCGTCCTGTCGATTCCCATGCTTATGACACATAAACACACGTCCTTCGTACCCGACTCTCCAGTCGGTCTTACAAGAACGCTTCCCTCGTCATTTGCAAATCACTCACATATAATTCAAGGATAAGCTAAAAGATACACACGTAGTATCCTTGTGAAAACCAGGGCTCCTCGGCGTCGGGTAGACTATGTTGGCGAGTGTGTTCCACTTGCCTCTATTCAAATCGCATGTTGTTGACGATGATTTGACATGCACAACGCAAATACTACACATTCATGGCCTGCGAGCAGATGAGTGGGAGTGGGAGAGAGGGGGCAGATCGTACACAAGGAAACATAAGCGCAGCGAGAAAAGCAAGGACGATTTACAAGTGCTTCACCTTCATCCCCTGTCACACAGATTGACGAAATACGCAGATGAATGTCACATCCTTGCACACCTACCTTGTGATCACTTTGCGACCTTCCATAGGTTAGGGTTGCTCCAATTAGGTGAGTTGAGGCAGGGGTATCCTTTTCATTCCTTTGAACTTATCAACACTTCATTAGATCACACAATTCAAAGAAAGCACTGAGCACTCTGAGCACGTAAGGCTTGTCGACAGAATCGACTTCAATTGCCTTGATTCGTATTTGTATCAGGTTTTGGGACACTGTCACACTGTTTTTTTTTGAAGGATTGTATGGGGGTTTAGACAGAAATAATCGCTTTACCGCACGCACAGAACTCCTGCGAACGTCACGTATCCTTTCTCGAGCGAAACTAAACTTGCTTCGTGATATCGCAGCCAGATTCCTTGATACGAACTGCAGTGGCGGTGTATCTGCTCTGCAAAAAGGATGTTGAGTATGCTCTGGGGTGGTGATTCGGCGCATTCTGTGTGGACTCTGGTGTGGATGGTATTCTGCGCTGGCTATTGTAGATATCAAGTCTACCTTTAGTTGAATTGTTTGTCTCGATGGGATAAGAGTTACATACGGCTGCAAGGACACCAGTAAGGCGATAAGTATTTCTCCGGATCATAGAATAGTTGGGGTGTCGTGTTAATCTCAAGGGATGGCCAGGCCGGCTTGCGATGAGTGTTCTAATGGCGAAAGTGTGGAATTTATAATGTTCCCACCGTATATTCATGCAGCCTTTGGAGGGTCATTGTTGGAAGGAAGGGCGTGTTTTTTTTTTTTTTTTGAGATTTTTCGGCAGTGCCCGGCACACAACATTCACTTGAGTGGGGGAGTCATTAGTTTCGATTATCGTTGAAGCTGAAAATAACATGTGACCCGACATTGGCGAAAGTTGGGTGTGTTTGTTCGACATACATCAGGCCTGGTATACACACCCCCACACATATACATGTTCAACCTTTGCGGATGTTGGGAACCTAAGTGGTGTACGTTCCTTAGCCATGAAGAATCTGTTTACTTGAAGTTGAAGTTTTCAGATGTGATTCGGGGACGGCAGAGTCGAGTTAAAGGATACTTTAAAGGATCCTTCCAGTTAGGAGTTGATATTTATTAATTAGGGGGGATTTATTGGAGTGCCCCAAGGATTTAAGAAAATGAGAGGGGCTCAGCATGTGGAAGTGATGCAAATGACTTAACTTTGAGAGAGGATGTATTTCAGCAGAAGGATGATAATCCATTACACAAGCAAGTGATGTAGCAGTTGGAGGTTGGCTAATGTCTTGAATGTTGGACATGACAAGGGCCTATAAATTAAAGAATGTTGGTGTGTTGTGGGATTATTTGGGCTGGAACATCTGAAGGTAGTGTAAAGGAAAGTGAAAATGATTGGATTGTGCTTCAGTTACACAATTAGTTGTGACAAATTTTGTTGATTCACTGAGCATTTGTTTGGAACTAGGTGTGTGCTGAAAATGGAACTAAATAATCATTGTGTTCTTCTTATACTGGTTCCTGTTTCGATGAATTAATTTTTCGCCTGACCGAATATGAATTTGCCAAGGCAGAAGAACAAAGTGTGCGTTTGATCTACTTTTCTGTAGATATGTCTGGATTACATTATTCGATTCTGGTTTTGTTACAATCATTTATTATTATCTGGTCACGTAGTGAATGCCTGAAACAAAATAATAATCGTGACAATGGACAGGCATATATAAGTACCGAGTTACACTGTGGTAAAAGAGACTCGACAAAGCTGTCAATTGCAACCTTCTTGTGTGTATCGGCGTGCGTATGTGTAGTTAGATATGGTCCGCTTGGACTTGACATAACGCTTTCCGGGAAACAAAAGCGCAACTCTGCAAATTATCAGTGCACCATAATGTATCTGAACACCATCGTGTTCTGACGGTCATATTTCTGGAAGGAGCACACGAAGAAGAGCTAAGCAATGGCTTCGTCAATCAATTTAAACGCGTTCTGCAATGGGCCAATATTATATACCCTAAGTAAATAGTAATTTAAAAATTCTGAATATCGTACCCACTTTGTATTTCTATTCTCAGCAGGAATCAAGTCTCGACTCTATATGCAATTTTAAATCACACTTAGAAACTTCTATTTGTACAAGTTTCTAAATGTGATTTAAAATTGCATATAGAGTCGAGACTTGATTCCTGCTCATCACTTCACTTTCATCCCTCCAGCTGTGGTCGCTTCAATAAATGAGGGTAAAGGCACTTAACGGCATGTCTTACAATGACAATGTCATAGCCTCTTTGCGTCAAATGTCATTTCAAAATCCCTGGCTCAGACAACACCTACAATTACCTCAACCGTAGTACGACAAAGCCTTTATCTTTGAAGAGGCAACTTTATACAATGCACGCAGCACATGACTGCCTCACCTTTGGTGAGACATTCCCAAGCACAATACGCAGCTTTATACGGCCCAAATGAATGGCTTCTGTGAAACGCACATCCTCATACCTTCCAAAGACAATTACCGCCACTTAATTATAGGATTCCCGTCGCTATTAACTTCCATCTTAAAACGTATTCAGTCACCCCCTGCCCCCACGGCAACCATTTGCACATTTTTTGTGGGTCACACGAGCAATGCCATGGACTGTGGCATGTACATCGGACAAGCACTGCACAGCTGCCGTGCATTGTAGACACAAGGTCGCACCTGTCGGGTAGTCATGGTAACGCGATTCATTCGCTAATTGCGATCAAATTGTTGACGCGTATCTTACGTCAGCATGAGCCGGGCATGGAACATGACAAACGATGGGTGACTTGTTATTTGGCGTCCGAGTGTGTTGTGTGATCAGTTTCCTACGAAACACCGAACGCCGATGAAGTGCACATTCGTGTTACAACAACACAAAAGCTGGGGATAATCAGCATTCTGTTGGCGAACCATTGCACCCTGAATGTGTAAATCATTCAGCAACTACGTCGTTGGTACCTATGGGGGGTGGCCCCCTGAAGTCCCATAGGGCTTTGAATCGTGTACGTTAATTTGAAGGCAGACGTACATATGTATGCCTCTGACCGACATTCCAAAAGTGATGATTCGTGTAAGACAGGCGTTAATTTATGTACGCTTGTGTGTAGATGCACATGGACTTGTGAAGGTAGCGCCGTTGCTAGTCGGGGCAAAAAGAGCATCGACCCACAACTGCTTTGTTGGTTTGGGGTTGAATTTTATTGATATTAAATTGTGTTCAAAGTGGTGCCTAGTATGGTGTGCTGTATAGAACCTTGCTGTGTTTATTGACAGACTGTGTGAATGACCGTTTTGACAATGAATACTAATTTTAAGTGCTGAATGGGGGCCAGAACACTAACATATGGGTTCGGACTTGGAAGGAGAATCACTAAACTTTGGGAAACTTTTGTTAATGTCTAATCTGATGAATGTAATCGGGCATTGGTAAGAGATTCGTATCAAATGCCAAAGTCCCAATGGCGTATGGAATAAACCCACGACGACATTCATCCGCGTGATGCCGCAAATGCAAATGGCCAAGCAATCGTGTGAAATGTCTTATACGTCCACCTCGCGAGCAAATAAGTAGGCCTAGCTGCCAGTCATTTCACAGTCGACCAAACCTTACCGAACTGAACGCCTAAAACCACAATTGCCAAATGGGCATTTCCTGGTAGCAACTTGACTCAATAGCTCACCGTACACCGGTTACGCAGGCATTGCTTCGAAGTGGCGAGGTGGCAAAGAGGCTGCAATTGAAAATTTCATCGGCGAATTAATTTGTGCAATGCGTGTAACCGCATTCGATTGGGTTAACTGCTCGCCATTGTGTGCCGGGACTAATGGTATCTGTTGTTCGTTGGCGCGGCATAACAAATTTGATTGCATCATCATTATTGAAGAAAGTTTTTGTTGTTGTGATTAAGTGCAACATGGTTGTTCGGTGGGAGATTTGAGGGTGAACTAAGCCGAACTGGTCGGTGTAGTTACATTGTAAGCCGATTGTGCGGAACATGACGGTGTGGATATTCGGTTTACGGAACTAGGGCGGATATGAATTTGTTCATGTTTGTCATTGATTCGTGAGTCAGCATCTTCAGTGCTGAGCTCTGAATAGCACTCATTTGGGTTGCGAACTTGCTTTAAGAGAGAGGAAACCAATGTCCACTTACTGTTATATAGCTGTGCGATAGAAACAGAGCACTAGTGCGAATAGTTAAGGATCCTTGTGAGAACACCGAGGTAATTGAGTTTCACAAACTCCAAAATCACCATCTGCGCCACAAATGCCACACTGTTTGCTCTTCACTCGACGCACATTCCCGCTTTCAAGCAGCGGCAAATCCGCAAATGAGCAAATATCCCATGATCCACAAACTAATTGTCTGCATATGATGCGTGAAAACACGTCGCTTACAGACGCTGCAGACTCCCATCCCATTTCCCACCAGAGATACTCCATTCTCGTTCAAAACCAGCAACATACGGGTGATTAACACACTCCCGGGTGATGTACGGCGCGTCTCATCGCGGATTCCCCATTTCCCATTTGGGCCGATGATAACACTGGGGCGGGTGGGGACACACACTGACGAATACTCAACTTGGCGTTAAATTAGCATCTGCAGTTACTGCAGTTCCAGTCGAGGAATCATCACCAGCCAACCTCATTATCATTAAAATCAGCATCCTTGAGACGACACGTTGCTCTACGGGAGACACACGGAGATCTGGGTGCGCTGCGGAAAAATGCGTTGAGCTGCAGCAAACGAAGCCGTAACTAACTAATCACTGCTAGAACTTTGGCCCAGCAGATGTAGGGGATTTTGAAATCACATTTGAGGGAATCGCAATGCACCACAACGTGGAAACTCTTTGAAGACTCGTTCGTTTTCGTTTTTTATTTCATTTTCTTTTTCCGCCTCCTCCTTTCGGGCATTTGGCAGCAGCGAATGAGTTTTAATGAAGTCTCGCTTGATGGGTTCTTTAGAAGAATTCTTTTTCCTGTGTTCATGGGCATTGAATTAGAACCACGGAGACGGAGTTTGAGCGGATAAGTGCCTTAAATTTGCTCTCGGTTGACTGTGAATTATGTTTTCGGTGCTTTGCTCAACGAGCTGGAAAAACATCGTAGTATGGTGTCATGTGGGTACCTCAAGGTTTTTCTGGTGTGGTACTTGAGTATTTTTTATTCTATCATATACGAGGGTTCTAGGTATTTTTTCTCATTTTTTAAGCTCCTAAGGTTAGAAAAAATATGGCAAATCCCAAATAATAAATCGAGCCCATATATTCGTTGAAATTGATTAGTCCTCGGTCCTTGAAAGAATTTAAGGTACCAAGTTGTTTTTTGGTTTCTGTTTTATTCAGGTGGGAAGAAATAAAATTCTTGATCCTCTTATCGAAGTGTAGCCTTGTTTCTTCAAGGTTCGTGTGAGGTTGGGTGGACTGTATAGAGGTAGATAAAGTGGGGATGGATGTTAACATATGTATATTTGCTTAGCATTAATTGTTAAATGTTTTGAAACGGTTGATCATATTTTTGTTTCTAAATCTGTGGAATGAGAACGTACTTTAGATAGCTTTGTGACTGTTGTCGAATGGATCAACACCAGCTTAATTTGTTGTGATATCTCGTTGATTGATTATGATTACCAATCAAATTTTGAAATTTATTTATATTATAAAAAAATTATATATATTGTATTTATAATAATTTTATTAAAAAAATGGACATAAGGCGGAACTCTTTTGTACGCCGTTGTTTACATTTTCGAATCGAATAATAACTGTGACCGATTCCCTAGATTACCCTAAAGGACTTGATAATTGGAAGTTAAATGCGGATTGGAACCAGAGCCGTAAGCGTAGCATTCGATGCACCAAGCCCTACTGTACTATACTGGGAAATGTACACTCCCGGTGAATGATATATTAAAATATGCAAAGTTCTCTTTGGTAAAAGCAATCAACACTCGGTAGGGTATTTCATTAAGATAATTTCCTTTGCCTAGTACTCTGGGCAAAAGTTCAAGATAATGAGGAAGACATCTCGCACAAGGACTCTGTAACAATCCCACTTAGAGAGTTTATCAAGTTCCTCAAGTTCTAGCCTCATCATAATAAATCATTATTTTCAATTCAATTAATATATGTATCTCCAAGTCACCTACGTATACCACAAAGTCATACTGCATACAATACCCTTCTTCAATATTAAATCAAACTTCAAAACCATTATTTTTTCATTTCATAATTCTGGCAAAAATCAATTAAAATCACTGACACCAACACCAATAGTTCATGATTTAATTCAAATACAACACAATCGAAATTCTTAACCTCTTAACCATAAAATCCGTAGGCGGGGTAAATGGGAGGCGGTAGCCCGTAGTATGGCCGGATGGGGTATGCATAAGGCGGAGGTCTTCTATATCCGTATCCATAACGCCTGTACCCATATCCATATCCGAATTGCGGCTTGCCCTCTAAGCACAGGACCAGGACAGCCAGAATGACTAACCAAACCAAGAAAGATCGCTTCAGGAAAATAAAAATTTCGTTCAGTAAATAAATATAGAAGTTATGTCACTCACAACTCACAGTCCGGATTTCCATTGTCAACCAAGACGTACCACAGAACTCTCAAGAATCTAGCAAACAACTAAACTAGAAGCAGAGCTGCTGTCTGTATCAATACTTGAAATTTAGCATAGCGACATGCTAATTAGTAAACCTGCACGATTTGATACCCGATCGATTAGCAAAGTATAGATGAGACTCATCACGTTTGCCAGATGCATTTGCACAATCCTTCTCCCATCTCTATGGGTTTCGTACTCTTGGCACAGATGCAGTCTGGGAACTTGTTGCTTACAAATGCAGTCAACCCCACCCCCATATGGGGGCTGCGCAAATATTCATAGTTTCTCAATGAGATGCAGAGACATCAGTTCTGATACAAATCCGTTCAGAGGAAACTTGATTACGGTTTAGCTCTATGGCCGTGGAAGGGTTTTGCAGTGCCACAGATCTGCGCTCCACGTTGTCCTAAGTCCCTTTTGTTGCTGTCATCTGCTCGCCCGCAATGTACGTGCATACATATCTCAAAAGGAATCTGCATAAGTGCTCCATATTCCAAGCTGAGAACTCTCTTCCACACAAGCTCAACCACCGACGACAGAAATGAACAAAATTGATTACCGCTATATTTTGTGCTCGTCAAAGCAATCTTGCCATGTAAGACTTTTCAACTGTGCACCAAAAATAAAACTTCCAAAACAAAGGACATGTCACCAGACGGTGTACCCACACACAAGGATCTCTTCGCATCGGATAGCAAGGAGTACGACGCTAGTTGTGGCGCGGGGGTGGGCTGAAAGTAAACCTTCTTTTCCTCTGATGTAATGTATTAATTCCGCATGACTACTGAACGTGGAATTGGTTGCTTCCAAGCTAACCGTCAGACGCTCCTAGTGCACCACAAGAAGCAAATTGTTTCAATCTGTTTTCTCTCTCCTCTCTCCCTTTTCCTTTCTCATTCGTCCCTTCATCTATGAGCATGGACAAAATAACCTTATGGATGTCAACTCCATTTCGAACCAAAGCAATCTAGTTGGGATTACAGTATGACACAGTTATTCTACTAAAAGGACCAAATGCGATTGCATCCATCATCGATACGCGCATGGATTTGGTCAGAGGTTGTGAGGTGGGGTGGGGAACGGGGGAGCCACGTCGGCAGAAGTGGAGCCATTTATTTCAATATAAATTCGCGCGAACTTTTGCACGGGCGAAAATCGGGGACAGACGCGCCTCGAAATTTATTCATGACTTTGATCTATCGAATCACCGCTGTAGACCCACCGGTCGTATGCGAGGGGATATTGGAATAAAAATGGATTTGTGTCTGCATCGAGGGAAAGACCGCCTTTCCGTTTCGAATTCGGGGATCAGTGTGAATTATTTACTGCGGAACAACTGGTGTCCGTCGTCGTTGATGAGGAACGGCGCCGTTGCTGCCGTTGCTGCCGTCTGAGCGACGTCTCGATGGCCGTCCATGTTGATTCTAATTTAATAACACAGTAGGGCGCCGGATAAAGGACACGAATTTGATTACGAGGACGTCGGATCTCCGTCGTCGAGTCTCGTCGTCTACATGTTCAACAATTGGATTAAACGAGCACTGTGCCATGCATTTGAAAAGGGAGGCCTCATCCAATTACTGCAAGGGCTCACTGGCGCACTGGCGATGTGGAGGGTTGGGGGATGGAAATGCGTAGCTGTTGGCCGCAAGGTTCCTTGTGTAAGATTTTTGCATCTTGGTGTGTAATTGTCAATGGGAAGCTGTGAGAAGGGCGTTTACCTTCGAGATGAGAATCCATTCCAAGTGGAGAGGGTGCTTCGGCAGCGAAAATTAAGGATAAGCTGTTCGCACTTTTCTCATGGATCTAGGGGGAATGGATTTCCATAGTAAAGAGTTCTTGTGTTTCTTGCATGACGCTTGAAAATTGGAACTTCTTTGACGATAATGAGATTAGCTTTGATGCAGCTCTAAGCTTTCCATGGAACAATAGTAGGGGGGACTAGTGGGTAGATGTGTAGGCAAGAGAAATGGACAGTTGAAATGGACAGTTGAAATGGACAGTTGACATAAAGCAGCAAAAGAATTGTAAATGAATTGGAAAAATACCAGAAATACCAAACAGCCTTTCGTTTTGTGGGCTTTGGCAGTGAAGTAATTTTGTTCATATTCGGGTTGAAAAGAAATCCTTCGACTTTTGAACAATTCATCGGAGAGTGTATCTGGTACCAGTAATCCATATTATAATATATATTAATGATAATTTTAATTTTCCTACCACAAATTGATTTGTTATTTAAGTTACTGTAAAGCTGACACCAAAAATTGTCAGTCTCACTAGGATTTAGTAGGACGAAGTACATCTAGTATTTTCGGGGTCATGTGCATAATATTTCTAAATTAAGTCGTTGCTACATTTCCTGTTTTATTCTACCCGGGTGCTTATTATTGTGTAAATAGGAATTTATTACGAAATTATATTAAAATATACTCCACGATTAGACATTGTCCTTGCTCCAGTTGAGTAGCTTGCTTCATTATGTATTCACAGAAGTTTTGCCCAACAAAAAAAGAAACAAAAATTAATTACGGGTATGCTCAGGCAGGCTTAAGGCGATATATTATTTATAAAATATAATGTCACTATTTTTTGATTTTTTTTGCGCATAATGAGCACACCCCACAAAAGGAGGACGCACAAAGAAACTTCAGAATAAACATTATTACACAGTAAAAAAAACGTCGTCCTTGCTCCAGATACCCCCAGTCCCCCATTCTCCAAGTAAATCCCAATTCAAACCCACACATTGCGCCCCCGGAGGCCAACCAGCCACCATGGCTCAAGCCCCCGTGCAGCTGCACATGTATTCATACATGTGCGCAAACTATTCCTAAATGAAATTGTGCTGTGTGAGTATATTTTTTAATTTATGACGGCCACACCAGCCCTTTTTTCGCGGGAAACGTGACCATGGAAATGCAACGTCGAGGTTTAAGGGTTGGCGCATAGAAGGTGTGTTGCTGATAAAATTCAAAAACAATGTAAAACGCTGCAGTGGCATGAGCTGTGGGAGTCATTCGTCCTGGCTGGGAGAGACAGCACACTTGGTGAGTGAAGGCAAGTTATGACTTTAATGAAATTTCTGAATATGAATTGTAATGTATGCATCTGAAATGTGGGCGTTGACATAAACAGCAAGCCGTTTCCGCAAATGGCTATGTGAGATAATGGATTCTAGTTCGTAGGATGAATTAAAAGTTTCAACCCCAACGTCCTAAGCTTAGAAATCATGATAAGCACGGGGACGATGTGCACAATGTGTAGTTGACAGGAAATTGTGCTCCAATTCAAACTTCCCAGGCTTTGAAAAGTTCCCTGATTGATGTGTGACACAATTTGTGAGGCGGGGTAGTCTGTCTGAAAATGGAACATTTCATGTGGTGTTATGATTTGCGTTTCTATTTTGCTGCAGCCCGAGATTGCTTTTCTGCAGTAGGTTTCCAGATATGTTTTTCATTTTATTTAAGTCAGCCATCATTTGTTTTGAATGAAAGTTGTCATTTTGTATTTTTATAAATGTAAATAGAACTGAAAATTTGGTTTAGACAAAGAACAGTATTTTGTCGATTTTCGACGACCAGTAAAAAATATGGTATTCCACCATCTGAATTTCTCAGTAATGGATATTCAATTTTGTTGTTAGTTATACATATATTTCCGAAGTTGTTCACACCAACCAGTGACTTATTCGGAATGCATTGGACGCTCTTGCATCTCATGTGGAATAGTATCGTCACAAATTCAACAATTTAGTTCGTTGACGTCTCCACGACACTGTTATGAAAGGCCGGTTATACATCAGGCCCTGGTAGCATATTCAAATTACCGGTTTGCTCCTCGAAAATCAATGCAAATGTGTCAAATGTAAAATAATTCAAATTTTGATGCTTTCAAAATTCTTGCCATTGAGAAACTTCGTCTTATAATAAAATTACCAGATAATGTCCTCAACTGTTTCTTAATTTATTATAGAGTGAATATAGGAGTGATTTCATGCCAGATATACGCACCACCTAAATGAATGCATATTGTTAGGATTAAACGATCAGGCAACGATCACCTACCCGTTCTGAAATTCACTGCATACTCCCAGTAGGCACATCGTTAATGTTCCACAATTCATCCTAATCTGAATGATCTCACAATCCTATTTTCATTTATGATTCGGTTCAAGTTCTTTCATTTAATTCAAGCGCGGTAATCTAATTTGCAGAGAATTCTTTAAAGTAATCCATCAGAGGTTACTACACAACATTTCAGTCACAGACAATTCTCCTCCTACATGGGCGATCAAATTCTACTTGGGTTGTTAGAATAAATTTACATTCATCGTAACGCTATGTCGCTCTACTGTTGAGCCCCACCTCTGTGCTACACAAGGAGATGATGATGAGTCCCAAGCACGCGATTCATCTGTCACATTAATAATTTCTAAACCAATTCGTGAGGATATTCCTGACGGTATAGCCGCCACGGGCAGAGTACTGGAAGAAGGAAGTACACAATCTAATACCGTTCCACATGCATGGGCAATTATCATTAAGAACATTGAGGGCTGCGTTGCTCAATATTTCATGCGCCTCGGTGGCGTACAGTTCAACGGATGCCAGCCTTGTCGTCCTTCGGATGTGCATTTGATTGGATTGAGTTGGAAATCTGCTCAGGTGTGTGTGTCTACCTGTAAGTCCTGCGGATGTAGCAAGTGGGTGGCCTAATTTGGAAGGACGTGAAGTGGATTATGAACAATTGAATTGTTTATGAAACGCTGCGGTAATAATAAATTGCTTGTCAAGCTCACTTACCGCTAATTCTGTTCGATGAGTTGTATATGTACTTTGGAATGCTGGTCGATATATATTTTAACGCAATATCACAGGAGATGACATTATGTAATCTTTTCTATAAGTTGTCCTCTATATAGATATCTCTTGTCGTCTTCTTTCAGTCTGGTTTTGAGAAACTAAAATTCTTAATAGAAGTGCCCAGTGCTCAGTGCCCAGTGTCCACACAATCAAGTGATGAGTATGTTTCAGTTTCCAGAAACCCGAAAAGGACATTTCAAAAGCGTTATCCACTCTACCCCAGCAACTGAGTGAGCAGTGAAATTTTCAATTTCCGCAAAATAAAGGGATTGTCCTCGTGTATAGCCTGCATACCCCGAGAGACTCTTGAAGCCATTCAGCTGGACATGTCTACCACTGCTAACACATGCAACAGTTTCCCGGCACAACCAAGGCGACTGTGTCCACACTAACCCCAACAGCACCAGTGCCGCAGTCGAGACTAAGTAATTTGCAATATGCTCACCACCCCGGAAATAGGATCTCATCAAAATGGGTGTGCCTCAATTTCCTGGTCAGAATTGTAATAAACCTTTCCAGACTCAAAGTTTCCATCCCTTGGAATTGGAATCTTTTTTTTTATTTTGATGAAAAAAACGACAAGGAAAAAATCTAAACACTTGTGTCCTCTTTAGTTCCGGACATGGAGTGGCAGAAAAAAACGGTATATTTACCCCCACATCCAGGGACGGGAGTTGGAACACCCATTTGATTGGCCTAGCATGAATACGGATTATTTGGAAAGTATATTTCGGGAGGTATATTTTCAATTTTCATTCAATTTGCTTTCATCAACACTCGACATTATCCTTCCATCCACTTCCTGCTGTCATTGGAGCGGAGGAAATGAATTCACAAAGCATAACAGAAAACGAACTTCATAAGTTACAGCACAGACGACGGCTAGAGTAGGGGTTGGTGTTGGGACTGGGTGGCGAGGACAACCGACTTTGGGGAAAAAGAGCCACTTAGGAAGATTGAACACTCAACCACTCTTCAGCTTAACCCCATTTCCGACCCCGCACGCTGTTCACCCAACAACTGTTGTTTACACACTGACAACCAAGTCTCTCTTTTCTCCCTTTCTCGTCGACTGGGGAGTCTGGAGCCGGGGAATGGCAAGAGCGTCATCTCGCCTTGACTCGGAAAATTGAAAAGTACATAGACAAACACTTGATTGAAGGAAAATTCGACACTCCAAGTGATGGGTAAACAAACTCTGATGGAGGTGGGACGAGCTTTAATATATACCGTACGTACATTAGAGCAGCAAGAGGAATGCCATCAGCGCTTCACCCAGACACGCTGAAAGATGCATGACACACGCGGGCCAAAAGTGGAACACGGGAGGTACAACAATGTTCTGCACTTGAGATACTCGGGCAGAGTGCCGGGCCACTTGCATATTGTATTGTCTCGAATCAATGCCATAGCATGGGTGACTTACAAAGTGACTCCGCACCCGCATCATTTATACATCATTATCAAGCGAAGCAAATGTTGACTGCGGATGCCCGTGATAAAAGAATCTCCGCATCAAAGTTGATCAGTCAATATTTGACCCAGATGCACATCTTCTTAGCGCTCTACCGGAGATGCAACGGGGTGGCTGCAGCTGTGGCAAGGCTTTTCAAGTTGATTTTGCGTTAAAGTAGAAAAACTAATTGAATAAAGAATGAGATATCTCTTTGCGCCAGCAGAGAGGGTCGACTGTTTGACCTAGATGTATCTTTTAGAAATTCGAGACACACAAGTAATATTGGATGGCAACCGCGCACATCTCTTTTTTAGTAGGTCAAATGCGTCAAAGAGTTGATACTATCTTAGCCAATTGGGAGGAATGAAATGGAAGAAAGTAAAGGATCACTTTGAAAGTATGTTCTTAATATATATATATTGCGACAATACTAGGACAAATTGTGTGGTGATTTTAAATTAGATTTGCATTTCGGTATTAACGCTTCGAATGTTGGCGTCACAATGCGAAAAGCATGTCTCTGTCCTGCTCAGCGTTGACCGTAGCATCATAGAGATTAGACCGGACCAAACAGTTATGTAATGGTGCTTCGACAATGGATGGAACTAACCTCAAAACAACCTACAAGCTCTGTAGTTTCAGAGAATCAGCCAATTATTAAATGTGAAATCTGTTTAATGCTTTAAGGTGTCATCTCCGCCATATGACACGATATGATTGCTGAACGCTTACCAAAAATATTATGCATTATATTCTTCCTTAATAGTCTCTAATTGGTTAATCCACAATTTCAAAAGTTTTACTTGTAAACGATCAGTATGATTCGTATAACGTAACATCATCAAACTTGCAAATTTATTTGATTTTCCCACTTCATCTGCAAACTCTGGTCACCGTAAGACGAAAATACATTCCACCATTCCACCACAATGTTAGTTAAGGTTAGGCCAGTATAGGTCCATTGTGTTACCACCCGGATCTTGTATGGATCTTGTATGTCCCCAATTTATATAACAAGACTAAATATCATTTTGTGCTCATTTGCTCGATGTCTGATATTGTATATTCTTCTTAAATTAAATCATATTTCTGAATAACTATAGAAAAAACAAGATCAGTCGATTGCTTGTCGTAACGAAATGAACCGCATAGGACTGGCGAGGTTGTTATGTAGAGTATTTGATAAATGGTAAGTGTTCATGACAATGGTGGTTTGAATCTTCTAATCATGTCAGCCTCACTATGCACATCATGCACAAAGGACCAATAAAATGACAACTGATACCCATTACTTACCTGTTGATTTGAAACATGTATATAAAGGGTGATTTTTTAAAAGCTATAAGAAAGTTTTTCAAAAAAAAAACACATACAATTCAAAAAAATGCATGAAATCTTTATTTGAATCGATAGTACGGTCCATATAATTTAATGTTTAAAGATTATTTCATGCAAATGTTGACTTTGACTGCGCCTCAAATGGTCCATCCGCTTAGTCCAATTTTGGCATACTCTTTCCAACATTTTGGTCGGTATCTCACGAATAAATGCTTCAATGTTGTCTTCCAATGCGTCAATTGAAGCGGGCTTGTCTGTATAGACATGAGCTTTAACATAGCCACACAAAAAATAGCCTAAAGGCGTTAAATCGCACGATCTAGGCGGACAATTGACCGGTCCCGAACGTGAAATAGAATGTTCACCGAACTCGCCCCTCAATAAGTCCATTGTTGCGCGTGCTGTGTGACATGTGGCACCGTCTTGTTGAAACCACATGTCATGCAAGTCAAGCTCTTGCATTTTGGGCAAAGCAAAGTTGGATATCATCTCACGGTAGCGCTCACCATTCACAGTTACGTTACGATTCGCATCATCTTTGAAGAAGTACGGTCCAATGATGCCACCAGCCCATAAACCCCACCAAACTGTGCCTTTTGGATGCAATGGTAGCTCTTGGAATGCTTTTGGCTGATATTCACTCCAAAATCGACAATTCTGCTTATTTACGTGCCCATTGAGCCAAAAATGAGTATCGTCGCTGAACACAATTTTTCGGTCAACTTTACAAGAGCCCATTCACCAAAAATTTTACGTTGCGGTGCCTGCAATTCTTGCACCAGCTGTATTTTGAAAGGCATCACAACTAAATCCTTCCGCAAAATTTTCCACGTTGTTGACAGAGGCCCAATTGCTGCGAACGGCGACGAATCGATCATTGATGGTCATCATTAACACTGGCCTATACAGCTGCGATATTTCAGTTCGCAATCTACGCAATGTAAATTTGGTGCGAAATTTAGTCACAATAGCCCGAATAGCCGCTTGAGTGGGTCGATTAAACTGACCATAAAATGGAAGAAGCGCGCGATGAGCTTTCTTAACAGAGCACGCATTTTGATAATAAAATTCAATAATTTGCAAGCGTTGTTCGTTTGTAAGACGATTCATGGTTAAATTATAGACCAAACTAAAGATGTTTGACAGTGGAACAAAACACGAAACGTGCGTCAGCTGTTTAAACCAGTGCTGCCAAAATATATAATAGATAAATCGATGTTTTAGACATAATTCTTCAGAAGATCGCATAGAGCAGTGATCGGAGAAGGCAGTAAAAGAAGCACGTGGTGCGTGAAAATATAGATTGTATTGAATGGAGAGGAATGCTCTTTACAAAAAACGGGATGAATCATTTCTGCACGATTGTGTCATTGTGCCCTGAATGCTATATTTCACAAGTGCTTCAACAAATAACAAAGAAAAATCGCCCTGAATGCAATTCAATCAGGCAGACAACCGTAATTGGATCAAGTCCAAAAACTTGCCTAGTTGCGCCTGGGCATAACTCCTGATGAGTTAGAGTCGATGGCGGAGGATAGAGTGGCCTGGATATCTCTCGTGCATGGATTACCCCCGCGACCCCTGTAGTGGATCCAAATATCGCGGGCAGTCGAGTATAAGGGGAGGACATTCGATATTGTAAAAATAATTAATGTTCTTAAATAAAGTATAGAACATAGAAAAAATTAGATATCCAAATTCTTTTCTTTATGCCTACAAACATAAATTAGATAAAGCAATAATATAATTTTGCGCTTTCTATTATCACGCCTCAGACAGCTATTTTTATTAAAATTTCCCCGGACTCAAATCACTGACACTTTCAAAATCAACAGCTACTTGAAGATCTGTTAACATTCTTGATAACCTGCGACTGCTATGCAATCATTTGCAAATTTATGACATCCACATATTCATAGATATGAAACATCCTTGGAAAATTTTCAGAAGTCACAATGGCACTCGAATTTTGCATGTCATAAGGCAAAACCTCATGAGCATTGAAAACGATTTCACTCTTGCCACAATTTCGAAACTTGGAAGTTCAAACGAACAGAAACTTTTGTAATTGAAACTCTTCGGGGGCACTATTTAAATGCTTTGACTCTTCGTGTTCCAATAGATAGATGCCTTCCAGCGGTCCATTCAAAGTGACCCCTGCTCGTCCAGAGAGAATCAAATTCGAACAAACAATTATCCTCCTTCAGCTTTTCCAGCACAAAATGTCTTAGATTTTTTTTTCAACTTTTTGTGAGGCTTTGTTGTGTTGTTTTCAACGATCCCCCGCACACACACATATACAATGGGGGTGTTTAAATAATAAAAACTCAATCCAATCCGAGTTGTGTTGATTTTACGTGTTCCCTCTTGTACTTACCTCGACGAGCTGGTTAATTTTACACCCAAGATACGGCTTGTCGTCCCCGTGTTAGCACGAGGAGCAGACATGTGTAGTCATGGCACATGTGCCTCTTGCCGTTTCTTCACAACAGCAGTAAACAATATTTTTGAAGTCTCCTTTGAAAACCTTAAAATAAATAAGATTCCAAACAGAATGACACATGTCGCACAATAAAAAGGTTTCTTCATAGGTGTGTCCCGAGAGAGCGAGGGGACATCTCACCAGTATGGGATATGTGTATACCCTGTGAAAGGAAGGCAAGGATACCGTCCCCACGCCAGAGAAACTCATCGAAGCACACAGTTTGGCGAGTAAATTGTGTCAAATTGGTTTTGACATACTCCCCGAGGATTTGAAGGACTCAATGTCAATGAATTGCAATTTTTTTTCGTTCACCCTCCAATTCCAAGGACTCGCCCTTCATCCACACACCATCTCGGCTTGTGTGAAGCTTTTTATTTCATTCCACACCCACCCACTGGCAGTGTTAGGTTCGCTTTTTGTGCTTCATGAAGCATTTGTGGCCCCATTACTTGGGCGATTGCAAGGATGCATTGCCATCCTCTACCCACCCTTAAGGGTGGAACCACGGCCTTCACTATGGTTGCCATAAATTGCAATTTTATAAATTTGTTATGATGATGCTGGCGGCGGAAGGATGCGGGTTGCCAGGAGAATGAAACAAATAAACAAAAAAAATAAAGAAGAAAACAAGAAACTTTCGGAAAACCATTTCGTTGATTTGGTGGTGAAGTTGGCGGGGAAATAGAAATAGTTTTGTGGCAGGCTGGGCTGTGGGTAAAGTAAACAGTGATGGATTGCAGACGTTAAATTATTAATGAGGTTAGCATACCATGGAACTATGTTTCGAGTGGAAGTCCAATTTTGTTAATGGGTCGATCTTTATTCCGAGTTGAATTGTTACTCATCAACTCTGGCGGTAGTTGAACAAGTTATGCATAATTAATCACATTAGTGAGGTAAAGTGGACCACACGATGGTTTGAGATTGGTAGACGGTAGACACAATTTTCCATGACATTGAAGGGATTTATGATTGAATTGAATTGCTTTATGAATTTTATATTTACTCAGACTTCAGTGAAATGTTTTCTTTACTGTGGATAGTTATTATTTATATGGTTTTGTGATACTGTATCGAATGATATGATTTGACTGTTATCAAAGAAAAAAAATGCAGTGAAAGCCGACCAAATATGACAAAAACGAAGAATGTTGGATTTTATATAATCGATTTAATGACGCATCACGTTCAGGCATCGAAATATTTTAAACACGGACAAGATGCATATATTGTTCTACGGAGCAGAAGTATGGACTATATCGAAAGCGGATGACGAAGTCCTTGATCTCTTCGAGACGAATGTTCTGAACAATCTTTGGTCCTGTCTTAATTGTTGGCATTTGGAGAACAATGTTCAAGGTTCAAAAAGGAACTGCATGAGTCTAACTAGGCGTCTACGGATCCAACGCATAAGATGGCTGGGCCATGTAGAGCGTATAAGCAACTTAGCTCCGGGACAAAGAATCTTCGACTTTGAGCCTCGACAACGCAACAAAAGACGTCCAAGTACAAGGTGGTGCACAAAGTCGAGGGGGACCTCTGCTGGTCTGGTGTGCGGAATTGGATACAGTTGGCGAGAGATCGAGCTGGCTGGAGAAGTATGCTGGGTGAAGCCCAGTCCACCTCAGAATGTTGCGCCCTAAGAAAAAGACGAAGAAGGACCAGGACATAATGGCAAATTACTGAAATTCTCGTCCAAAATACTGAGGAGTCAGGGTGGCGTCGTGAGTGAGTGCGTCAAACTTTTATCATCATTTTATTAAGTATCAAAGGAACTATTCAACGTTTGACAAAATGTTTCACATGCAAAAAAAATTAGGACCCATACCGAACTGCTGTCTACCAAACAGACACGCGACTCATTTGCATGGAAAACTTTGAAAGGCTTCTCTGTAATTAGCTCCGAATATGCTTCTTCTGCTTATAACGTACACTCTTCCTATAAGAAATAATATTTACTCATGACGGGCCTTTAAGTTTGTTGCTTATTAACGAAACCCATAAGTAAGGGAAAAATGTTCGCAGCAAATTAAGACGTTTGTGAAAGTCGTATGTCCTGAAGAAGCACAAGAAGCAGTCCTCCCGTATTCGTTCCACGATTTCTTAATTAAATACCTTTCTTCTTCTGCGGAGGAAGTTTCAGTCCTTCACAGTTTTTCGATTGAAGACATTTGTTTCGTTTGATGTATTTAAGAACTTTGCTCTTCACAGTTTTTTCAATAGACAGAATTCTCGTTGCTTGATGTCGCGAAGCTGCATCCGCCTTGGAACAGTCAACGGGATGTTATCGGTAATTAGGAAGAGAAAAACCTATATTACGTGCTGATGTCATAAATGTTCTGCTGAAACAAATACCCTAAGGACACAAGCAGGGGAACATTCTAGGCCAAACATTGACTCACATATGCACAGCTTAAGGACCCATTATAAAGTTTTCGAAACACTTCACACTAACTTTTCCAATTCGGAAAATTTCGCTCATTCTCCTTGTTTCGTCATTGCGGGATGAATGCAGAGCTATGCCGGCAGAACTATTGTCTGTGTGCTGCACAAATATTTTCCTCCATTAACCAGATTTTCAAAATTCCCGAATAACATGCATCCACTGTAAACAATTGCTGCATCCTCGATCCTGCCCAGAACTAGAACAGAGTAACGCATGTGAGTTTATATATAGCTCAGCTGTGAAATAGGAGTATGTCTCGATGTTTCTGCTTCTCCAGACAAGGGAGGGTGAAAGTTTTAAAGTGATGACGATGAGTTATTGCACCACACACCCGTACGCTGAAGCACTTCCACAGGGCTAGCCTCCCCAAAAAAGTTCGGAGGACCACCACGAGCACAGCTACTGGGATAAACAAATTATCCTCCCACAAGCGAAATTACTTTGGTGGTTCGAATATACATACGTTCCATTCCCGGAAAAGGCCTCTCTGAGCCTCTGTGTGTGTGTATGCATAATTTATGAGAATGTGGAGCATGTAAAGATTTCCTGATGGAGGATAAGTGTGTCACTTATTGATGTGATATGAGGAAGTCCTCCTCCTTGGGGATTAAATTAAGTTCCTGTGTGTGTTAAGAGATCACCCAATTTCAGGACTTAAACCGTTTTTGTGGGAAGCCTTGAAGTCCTGGAATTGAATCTACGGGTATTCCTTTGCTCCCAGCTATGTAACTGCTAATGGGGAATATTATTCATGTGCAAATTGATTAGAAATTCATTACACTTCGCTTGGCTTTTCCCTCGTCCTGCTTGACATGCTGACAAAAATTCAGAAAAAATTGTCCTTTAAACATTTCATTGACGTCTTTGGAAATTGGTTTCTCTCGATGACATCGATGACATAAAAAGGCAGGAAATAGGAGAAATGTTATTTATTCGCCCACAATACAGGGTTCTCCGTGAAGGATTCTCTGTTTCAGGTTTCAATTGCGGAGAAGAAAGGAAGAAAAGAAAGGAATTCCTGAATGGGTTTGCTATTCTGATAAGTTTTCTGTACTTTTCGTTCTTTATTTTACTATTTTCCATTCTGAATACGAAAAAACACCGAAAACACCGGAGTGTCTTGAAATTTATATAAATTGGATCCTTTATGTTACTGGGGCTCTTGCACATGCTTCACCCGTCCCTGGTAGTTGCTGTTATGTTTTGGAGGATGTTGTGCATACTTGAAAGCATCCTGGTGTTGTATTTTGAAGTTTTATACGGAAGGCATGGGGAGGAGGAAGTTGCTGGCAGCAATATCCTTTTGACTAGTGCCGAGAGATTCTGTCGTTGAGAATCTTTTTTGAGCTGAAGCAGGATGACGACACGGTAGATAAAAGGCATGGTCGAATAAAGTCAAGGTTATTTTGTCTATTACAGTCTCGTGTGCAAAGGAGGCTGTCGTGTTTTGGTAAATATTTTTAGCTAAAGTTGATCAAAATCATAATGCCGTTTTTTGGGGAAGTTAATGTTACGACAAGGCTAAAATAACCAAAAAAAAACCCATGGTCCGAGAATAGAGTTTGTTAAATTTCTGATACTACCACTGATCAACAACTCCACTAATAGAGCTGTTAATTTGATCCATTGAGTGGACCAGATTTGAAAACAGGATAAGGCTTTGATTACACTGCGATTCTAACCGGGGACCCCTCTAACCAAGGGCAGGCACTCAATCAACCGCGCCATCCAGCTGTGAGGCCGTCATGCCCAATTATACATGCAATAGAACAGATTTCTGTATCAAAACATGACTAAATAATTCAACTGGTGTTGGTTTGAAATTTTAGAATCCCAGCACGAATTCGTAGACAATGCTCTTCACAATTTTATCAACCACCCTGTCTCCATTAAGATGCAAACAATCATAACCGCCAGCACTTGAGACACCATCAAGCTATCCCCTTCCTTAAAGGTTTTAATTACTGCGAGCCGTCCTGGTGGATCCTTAGATTACACAAGACATTCGTCTTTAGTCTACGAGTAAATATTCTGCAAATTTTGAGCGGCATACAACTGTGTGCGCGAGTTACCATCCAGACCCATCTCTGTGAGATACAAAATTCATCAACCCCGTCGAGGATGGAGATTCTTCAAAAAGTCTCGTTGAAACTTTTTTATCCGGGAAGTTGACGGGACATTTAAGGATGTTTTTCTTTTCTCTCCTTTCTTTCACTTATTCAGTTAAACTTGCTCTAAGAACCCACCCCACCAACCCCATCCTCGGAAGCCGATGGATGGGCGCAGTGACACAAGAAAAAACTTCGTCCATCAGTCTGTGTGCCGCTTTCGCCGGAACGCCAGCAGAGGAGCGCGGCGTTATCGCGACATCAATTATTCAGCAACCACTTTGGAAATTACAAGAAAAATCAATTAGTTGACAACTTGCTTCCACTGAATATTAATCAGTTTGAGGCAGCGAGGGAAGCTTTGCAATTGCATCTCTTGACTTTGTGCAAAGCTGATGTGAAAGTGGATCTGTCTCAGAGTGTAAAGGAACGTTTGTCAGGTGCCATGTCCAGGTGGAGAAGACACAGCATGAAGTGCCTAAGCTGGTGCATCGATGCGAAATTCCTGTAAGGAGATACTTGCCTTAATATTGTCTTCACCCTATCGGGGTTGTGCCTTTTACTCAACGTGCACCTGCTCTGGTCAATAATTAAGTTCAACATTCCGTGCAAGTATTGGGAGTGCCATGGAAAAAGTTTTCCACCCAAACAATAGAAAACTTTTAAAACGTTTTTTTTTTCTTGTGTGTTTGTTAGCTGTGTGTGGGCTGTGGCTGATATCCTTTTTAAGCCAAAATCCCTTTGCCGCTATCGAGGTTGGTCGGGTTTTAAGTCAGATCTGTGTTTGGTCGTGAATGAGTGTCTGTGTGTTCAAAGTTGCTTCCTGCTTCGGCTATTGACTGAGGTGACTAAAGTAGTATTGAAGTTTGCCGTGATGGTAGCGTAAAGGGGGGGCGTTGTGTTTTGGTTGGAAATTTGAAAATGTTAACACCTGCGTTACTTCAAAGGTCTGCTGGGTAACTTAACGAAAAACACGACACAGCATGAAGGTGTGATCCTGATGAAAGTCATTAGGGGGAAGCAAAGTTTTTTGTTACTTCTGCCGGCGTGGGTGGGCCGTTGGGCGGTAATTTTTGTGACTTTGGATTCCACGTACATCCGCCACCCAACGAACAAGTGCTGAAAGGAAGTTTGCCTTAATCGTTTGGACTGTAAATCTAGATATACGTTTAATTAAACTGCGCTGTAAGACTTTTTATGTCATGCAGGACGCAGAAACGGGATTTTGTGCTTGCTTAGCTGTTGTCTGCTGCGAGGATGTTGCTTGTCGTGAACTTTGCGAGTGATGATGATGGTGATGGTGCTTTTAGTAACGAAGAACGTATGCACATTAAATTGACTTTGGCTGATTTTTTTGTTGCGAATTTTTGAGATTCCATGCTCCGATTATATTACAGGGTGGTCCAAAGAAGAACTATCAAGAGCTGGTTACATTCATTTGTTTTACCTATTTTGAATCGGTGACCAGCTGAGATTGGTAGATCTTTTGCAACACTATGTTGCAGATTTTCCACGTAGTCTTCAGTGTGAAAATTTCGATGCACCCCTCTACAGGCCTGTCAGTTACTGATCCGCGTTTTCGAAACTCCTAATCATGGAAGCTTTGGGATCTGATTTTGAATTATTTTAAAATTGGAAATATTTTCGCATAACAGTTGATCGAAAGAAAAGCTAAATCAAAAAGAAAAAAGAATTACAATTAAACATTGGTTAGCGCACCCTGCGAGAGCAGGTCAATGGCAACTGTCAACAAGGAAATTTTGTATTCCTCTTCCACATAGTAACACCCACATTTCGCCGTAATACTCTTCCTTAGTAACAGTTGACAACCTGTCTACTCCTGGTAATCATTCCAGATTGGAATCGAAAATGGTAGTCAAAGCAAATAATCTCTGATAGACGGAAGTAAAGTGCGTACCCGTCGCATAAGAACAATCTACAAATCAAACATATAATTAAGTGATGTATCAAAGCCTAACCATAAAACGCCATCAGCAGGAAATTCGTCTAAACCCCTTTGCAATGGATTCTGTCTCCTTCTCAACTTTTTCTGGATAAATGCGCACTGGGATCAGCAACCACTCCTTCCATTGCCGGCACTTACTCAAACCAATCATCAACCTCATCGCCCACCCAAACCGACAACAACTCCATCAACATCAACTTCTTGAATTGTTGTCTCCCCATTTGCTACCGTCATTTCCCTACCATCAACACCGTCACACCACACAACACAGCCAGGGATGGCAAAAGTTTTAATTGAATCCATAAATTTTCTACAAAAAGCGGAAGGCATTTGCTCTCGCCGCGCGCATGTTAAAAATGGGAAAACGGAAAGAGCGGAGAAACGGAAGGCGACTCGCTGATAAAACACCACAGAAAGTACAATCCCGGAAAATGTTCGCCAATTAGCGCTGAACTGCCCCGGTGCGCGGCGTGGTAGGGCAAACATTAATTTTCCGCGCCGCGGAAGGCAACGAACCGCTCCCAGTTCCGTTTCAATCTGGGCATATTCATTCTGCTTAATTAAATCTCACCTAAGAACAATAATATTCCAGCGCATGGGGTGACAGGAAGCGAGCACAAACCATAAAGCATTAGCCACTGGCTACCCCGTTTATTGCCACTAATTATTGACCATGTGGGGATGGGGTTGTTTGTTGACCACAAATCTCTCTCTTTCGTAGCAAGATGAACCATTTTTGTGGATATTTATGGACTGTCTTACTGTTCCCAAAACACCACCCAAGGGTGCTCTTCGTCGGAGGGGTATGAATAAATTTTCATTCCATCCCCAAACAATCAGTCAGACCGACTACGAGGAGTTGTTTATTGTGGACACCCTAGTGAACCCTCTAGTAACCCGCTTAACGCGTTCAATTAGGCTGAGTAGCTCTGTGATTAGATTTATTCTGATTTGACTGAGCTACCACGCATGATGTGGCGGAAAATCCTCTCCAGGCACACAAGGGATAGGTTGCGACGTCGCCGAGCGGCAGCAATGCTCATACGCTGACGCGTCCAAGAAGTTGTTCCGTTCAGACGACCCGCAGAACACATTGCTACCGGAGGGTGTTTTGCTTACCAGTGAATAGCACTTAGCCACGCGTCCTACATATAATTTTATTACGATAACTCGGTTATGTCATATTCAGACTTTCCGCTGAGTGTCCATTAAAAGTTCAATTTCGGGAGTGAGGGTTGTACTGCCTAATCCCTTTCTGTGTCATAATTCATTCTATTTTTCTCAACATTATTTTTTTGTACGGCTGCAGGGCTTCCAAAGGGGGTGTGAGTGAACTGAGTTATCTGCTAGTGGGCAGGGGTATGTATTTTTATTTATCTCTCTATGTAAAGAAGGGTCAAATTACCGCCTAAGGAGGGCTGGTATCGAGATTTTATTTCCAACCAGAATGAAATGGATAACAATTTATATAAATACATTTTTATTAAGATGGGCGGTTGTGTAAGTTTGTAGCTGGCATCCTTCATAAATCGTCTTTCCTTTTTTAGGGGGAGGTTATCCCCAAGTGCGAGTGTGACTTTAGAAGGCATTTGGAACCGCTTCCGGGAGACGATCATCAGCAATGGGAAGAGGATAATCTTATAATTTGTTTTATTTTTAGTTTGGTTTTTGAAAATCGTCAAATAGTCTTCTCAGACATGAAAACAAACTAAAGCTTTCACACGAAATGATTGTGACTAGAGCTTAGACCAGATTTCATCCATATTCACGACATAATGTATAACCTAATCACTAAGCTGAATTCAGCTGAGACCGAAAAAGCTTAAGAAAAATAAAAAATATTTTTAATAATTATACATATAAATATAATATGAACAAAATATGTAAATATTTCAGAGCATAAAGAATATATATGTATGAAAACAAAATATGGGTTAGCCAAACTTTGTTTTCTTTTTGATTACATATTTAGATTCTTTCGATAATTCATTTATTTATTTACTAGAAAACAATATTGAAAATAAGAAAACCCTTTGAACAACCTGAACTTGTCCATCTGTTAATTCCTGTTCCTGTTCCATGTTGAACCACACTGGAAGCACTATGACTGGCCGGAAGAAGGCCATGTAGCAGATTAAATTCACTCTGGTATCAAGATGGCTGCTGTAAAAAACAACAACCCTTGTAAAAATAATCGACGCCTTAGCTTTCGTCAGAGGTTGATAATCAACTTTCAGTCATTCCAAAATCTCTGTTTATCAAAGTCAAGTTACATCGTTAATACCCCTTGTTGTAGACCATTTTGTCACGTTGTCACTTTCCACGACGTGTAATATATTAGGTATAGCAATGAATCGATCATGTACCATGTCTCGATTTGGTTGTTGTTTATTAACCTACTGATCTTATCAAAGATTTAGCTTATGCATTTTGCTCCCTTTTGTCATTTACGACAATCAAAATAATTTATGTGCTCACATAAACAATTGGTCCAACCAGAGTGACCATTTATTTCATAGTCCCCGAAATGTAAGTCCATGGAATATATATTAGTTTGCTATGAATTCGCTAAAAGTGATTCCCATTGAACAGACACTGTTCAACATTCGTCTTGTTCCAGCGAAGATGGTTTAGGTCCATTAATCTCGTCACTCGTTGAAAAGCTTCCCCTTCCATGGCGATCTTTGGAGGCAAAGGATACGTACTCGTACATATAATTCTTCCAGTAACCAATCCAAAAAAGGAATTTCGTCACGTATTTCTTATAACACTCAATGTCAGTAGCAAAATTAATGGGCTCCATATCTCAAGCCCAAACGATTGCCACGAGGCGCTGTCAATCCTTCACCAAAAGAAATGGCACCAAACTTTTAATTCCTCATCCTTGATCCATTGCATCATCGGATCGCCTATTGTTTGTGCCCACACCAGAGACGGGCGAAACAATACAATCTTCCAGTCAATTCGGTTATTAATGCCTTCTTTGCTGTAAAGCCGCCACAGGATGGCGGGCGTCCCCAAATCAATCATTAATGTAATCCTTTCGAGAAAAAATGAAGCACTCCGTTTCGCGTGGCCAACGATCCAAGGACCCAAACGGATGTCACACGAAAAGATTAATGGAGTCATGTTCAACATATAAATGCATGAGGTGGTCTGGAGGAAGCGGTTGTAAGACAAAATTCAGAACAAAAGGGTGGCGTCAAATGAGGATCCCCGCCCGGCTGTGTACTCATTAATCAAACTCCTCACAGAACGAGTGGGAAACGTAGAACGTAGAGTAGAGTGAACCGCCAACCAGCCCCACATTTCAACAGAAAGATTTGGATTTGGAGTTGTTCAAACTTTCTAAGCTGCCATACCACTGTGTCCGGGGATCCGTAGGTGGGAGGATGTTGTATGGCAGAAGGGAAGGCTGGATCTCTGAACAAATCCTGACCCTCTCTGACTGTCCTGACCAAAAGCGTAAAATATTTTGCTGACATTGAGCAATTGAAGAGCAGATTCCCGGATCAAGGACCCAAGGATTTATATATCTTTTCTTTTTTTTCTTCGCCTTCCACTCTTGCTCTTTCGCAGTCCTTCGTTTGGTGTCTCTACATTTGCTTAAGAGTATCTCGTCCTTTGCCAACGACAATCCTCTCGTTTGACATGATGTTTGCTTGAAGCTCGAAAGGATATGGGAGGATTAAATGTATTTGTCTTCATGTGTTTTTTTCTCTTCATCCCCCCACATCGCCGTGTTTCCTGATAAATGTCACTATGTTAACACATATGTAATTTCGTAGAGAACAGATTAGCTGGAATGTTGTACTTTTTTTTGTTGTTTTGTCGTTCGCTACGGAATTCCTCCCCGTCCAGCGTCATCCTTGTCAAAATCACAGCTCTACTCAGAGAAACAAGCGTATTACTTCCGTCTCCCTGTCATTTTAAATCGAGCCAATATCGCTGCTATGCGATGAAACTACGACTGTGACTACGACTACGACAACAGGAATCTGGGACAATGTGAGCAAAAACTTTTCAAATAAATCCTTCAATTGTTTTCCGGATTTAAATTGTACATTTTCACTGGGAAAAAGTTACATTATTTCAATTCCGTGCACGCTGCATTGTTAGGGGGAAACTTCAAAAACAATTGCACCCGGGCAACTTTGACGGATGGGTACGGGATTGCCCCGTGTGGCTGCGAGGACTTGCAATGGCTTCCTCTTGTCAAAATCTGACCGTAACTCAACTATTTCGCCCATTTTGTGGGTCAGAAAATAACAAATTAGAGCTTTAATTGAACTCGAACGGGAGAAATGGGGTAAAAAGAATCGGCTGTGCTGAAAGTTTTTCAATTAATGTTCTGAAAACTATTAGGCGCAGTTAAATGGAGCTTTTGGAAGGAAATTGTGCGGTGCGGTGCCATTTTGTGTGACTGCAGGCTCGAAAGTTTTGTCTATTTTGCTTACAATTAACAAGCTGCAAGTTTGTTTGGGAATACATGCGAGGTGGGAGTGCGGGCCAATGCAGAGGTAACAAAACGAGTTCACTAAACTATTAAGCCATGAATGGTTTTTAAAGTTTGCCACAGTTTCATTCCACGTTTATGTATTCGTATGCGGACCTGCATGTTGTGTTCGATGGTGGGGCCTGGACATGATGACCGATTGTTATTGAGGACTTGCAGAGGTAAACAAGTTTGTGAGCAGCATGAAGTGTTGATGAAGTTCTGGATTCTCAATTGGGTCTGGTAATGAGTTCTTCGCTGTTAAGTGAAGCCATGCTGGCAGAACATCGCTGGTGGCATACTTCTACCACAAACATTGTTTACTGATTCAATTTCAATGGAATACTCCAGACATACTGGGGGCATATTGGAGCTCCGTCAAGGGACCGTCCCAATTCAGACCGACCAAATACGAAAGACTAGAATACTATATAGAATACTACTATACAAAAACTCTAGACATTCGTCGAAACAACAAAAAGGTAACCGCATTCAACCACCAACGAAAATAATTGTACCTTAAGGAATGTTTTTGCCAACGTGACTGCTGTCAGTTTTCTATGCAGTTCAACACCGAAAGGCCTTTCAAATATTTTTAATATAACATTCATTGCAGTCATGGATGACAGTGTGAGTGTCGGTCTTTTCTCATCCCAATCCAACATCCTTTCACCTGCAAAAGACATCTGAAATCTTGCCAAATAAATAAGGAAACATGAATACCAATCTCGCATAAGGACATGCAAACTAAAAATCAATTTCAGAGGATATGACAGCAAAAAAATTAAATTTCCGGCGCACTCCCACTTCCATTACCGAGTCCCTTTATCTGCGTCTTATTATAATCTTTAACTTCTTTGTTGTTGCCACAAGAGTAGGCGCAAACATGATGGCTAATAAAAGCAAAAAACGAAGCAAGGAAGAATTTCCATAGAGAGCAAAAAAAAAATTGTCATCTCAACTCGACACGGTTCGTTGACTCTTGGACCAAAATTCACTTTCACTTCAAGGATATTTGACAAGCTCGAGTGCGATGTTCGAGTATATCATTCAAGGCTCTTGGATGGAATCCAAATTTGCCAGGATGTCCTTTCAGGTTATTTGAGAGGTTATGAGCATTAGCTCGTCTTGTTGAAGATGATCATTATTATGCTGTAAGAACAAGTGGATGAGCACTACTTCGTCTCAAGGGCCAATGGAAATGTTAATGCACTGGATGTCGAATGTTCTGAATGGATTTCTCGTGCCAATGTAGTTAAGCTAACGGTGTATGGATGTGTGTACGAACGTATCTATCAGTCTTTATTGAAAGCTTAACTAAGTAAATAAATTAAATAAATAGAGGTGCTGGTGCCACGGTTTAGACTACATCCTCCTTCATTGCAAGGATCACCTGCTCAATCCGCTGCTTGTTGGTGATTTTCCACGTCACGTACGAGACCGAAGTAATGAAGAAGCCCATTCCTAGAGATGTTTAGTTAGCCAAGATCACATAAACACCAGGTGATGTGACCATACTCACCAACCAACAGGACCGCTTCAGATGCCTCGCTATTCAGTGTCTTCGAGACCATACACAACAGAACAAACCCACACAGCAACGAGAACGAACCAATTATGGCCGCGAAAGTGATGATAACCAGGATGGGGTCCTTGAATGGCTGGCCGGCGGCTCGGCACCAAGAATGCTCATGCATATTGTCCGGAGAAAGAACACAATCTTTTCACTATTGGGTCACTATTCCGCGATACTCCGCGCTGCAGCAACGCACTCACTGACACCAAAATCCAGACTGCCGACGTTCGCGCTCCCTAATTTCCCGTCCCGTTCTGGATGACACACTACTGTCTAAATTTAGCCCCTGATTGAGATTGGGATGGGCATGGAGTAGCACGTCGCGGGTACAGAAATAGATGCACGCGGTCGTGCGCCAACCACCAAAAACAAATCACAGCCAAGAGCAGCCCGCATGTATGGGCGCAGACACAATTGCGTTGGCTTGGCACTGTAATTGAGCGCGTTTCCTGAACTGCACTCGTATAAGGTTGGAGTCGACTGGGGATTGCATTGGAGAAAAGAGGTGCAGTCGGGGATGAATTCTGGTGGTGGGTATATTAAATTGGGGGAAACTTTGATTAGTCGGTTGGGGTATTTTTAGATGCCCTTTCAAGGGAACCCCTCTATTGCTGTCGGAGTGGCGGATGGGGAGGCGAGCCATTATATGTGCGCGCCGGATGGCTTTGTGGAGTTACAGACATCTTTATGTACAGCCGAGGAAGTTTCAATTATAAATATAAACAAAAGCGATGAGTGTGTCTGCTTTCTGGAGCGAGCGGCTCATTGTTACGCTGGTTGTGATGGAACGTGGAGCATCACGAGTTAATTGAAAATACTCTCGGGTTGAAATCACCACGTCGTGGTTAGAAAACTTGCTTTAGTCAAAAGCCACGCGCTGATAGGGAATAATGGAGTGTATGAAATATGAACACTGTGTTGGACTGCTTAAGAGAGGAAACGGCATCTGTCATGTGAAAAAGTGTGAAGATAAATGTACTTTAGACAGCAGGTTGTCAGTATATATCTGAACGTGGGCATTTAGATGGAAAGTGTTGTGATCTATAGTATGATGCATCGATGTTGATCTGTTCTGTTTAATCATTGTTTCATTGTGCATCGCAAAATAGTTCATAGAAGGGACGCAATTAGGGACTTTTAGGTTTACTTTATCTTTTAACCCAAGTTTTTGGAAATGAGCAATTCTGCATAACTCTGGCAATCTTATATCTATGTTCTTGGGACTGCAATCCAATATCAAAAGCGTGTGGAAATGACCTCTAAGTCCCGCGGAGTGTAAAACGCAATTTTTTGTTCCATTGGATGGCGATCGAGTTCAATTTGAAAAGTTACCCTTGCATGTTTCATACAACAAGGGAACAATTATGGATCAATTGAATTTTTGTCTAGGTAGATAGGTTGTATTAGCCCAACTCATGAACGATGAAAAAGTGCGGATTCTGGGAGGTGTCATATGGAGAAGTACTATGTCCTCCTTCTCAATCTCTTTCTCGTCTACAAAACTTTCGAGATGGCATCCAGTCATCTTATAGGCAATGGCCAGTAATTACAATGATTTCAATTTGGGTCAGATCATCTTGGAAGCTGCAACATCAATTTGAAGTTCCCTATTGAATCATGGGTCAGAATGAAAGGAGATCCCTGTGGGCCACAGTACCCACTATAGGTATATTTTAAACGGTCCTGATAAATCTCTCAATTATGAGTGACGCGCCTAATAGCAATATTGGCTTCAACCCGAGACTCATTGGTAGACACAAAAACTATGTGGTTCATCAACCCCATGAAAACTTTGCAACTCAGCCAACCAAACATCACTAGTTAAAAACAGACCCGTTGCATTCATTTGCAAGTGATTACATCGCAAATTCTTTCCTTAAAGTATCCAGCTCTCACCCTTCCCCCATAGTTTGCGTCGAAGTGTGACAGTTAATTTACATCCTAACCATAACCCCCACCATAGCTTACTTCAGCTCATTATTCCATCGTTTTTGCGCATCCTAAACTTTCATTAAGTTTCCATTTTTGAAGCAGTGACTTCTTCTGGCGTTTCTTCTCCACGGCAACATCGCGTCTGTTCTGTCATTAACTTTGCACTCAAATGCGAAAGAAAAATCGTTAGAGTAGCAAAAAGAGCGAATTAGCAACAAAAAGAGGAACAAATATACATCATTTCGCAGAACCGTTAGTATTTTATTTATACGAAAACTTTTCCTTCGTTGATGTGGAGAGAGACTGCCATTCGAAAGCATCAGCCCAAAGTCCCGGTTCACAGATGACTTTACGGGGGCGGCGCTCATCGAGGAGGGTGGTATTCATTTCTTGGAGATTGCGCAAAAAAGAAAATAACTACTTTTAGTTGTCACCGAGACAGCGGGTACTTCAGTAAACTTTTGGCTTATCCCCGAGTACAAAGGCAACAAACGGCCCCACCAGCCCGGCCGACCTGCACCCAACCACCCTGAAGGAAATCAACTAAATTATCCAAATATTTACTTAATTTATGACCAGGACCAAGCGTAATAACTTTCTTCTTATTTTTGTTTGGATATCCTTGGATCGGAGACAGAAATGTATTGCCTTGCTCGCTCCAAGTGTCCACGTTCAAGAGCTGTCACCGTTGGATACTGCTGAAGTATCCAGAAATGTATCTATAATAAAGTTTTATATTCCGGCAGCTTATGAAGATGTTATGAAGGTAATTTAGTGACAGAATATTGCTGGGAGGAGTCACCGAACTGCCTTGGGAATTGGCTCTGTCCTGATGAGGGTCATGGGCAGGCAGGGAGGGTGTGCATTAAATTAAATTGTAAACAAGAAACAAGGAAAGTGGGTCGTTGGATGGGTGGACATGTTTTGGACTCGGGTAAACTGGCACAAGTTGGTGATAAATTTGGCTAATGCGATTGGCTCATATACGGGCTTGAGTTTCATAAATACGACCATCAATGGACTAGAACTTTGGAAATCAACTTGGAACGAGATAAGTGTGTATTTCCTGGCAGAGTACATATTTTGTTTTACGCGTAGGGGAACGAATAAAACGTAATGTCTTTATTTGGATCTTGGAGTGAATACTTCATTACCATTAATAATAATAATAATACGGGTGGCACTACAACCCGTAGAGGACCAAGGCCTAGCTTCTCAGCAACCTGTTTTAACCTTATTTTGGGCTCATACACAATTTGATTGTAGTTCTGGTAATGAGGTAGGTCAGTAAATAGTCACGAAATTAAGTCGAATTTATCAAAGATATTTTATCTAAGATAAGACTATCCCGACATTACTTGCCAAGCCAGATGTATTAACTTATCAACTCACGTGCAGACACCATGCTGCACGCCAAAGTGTCAAATAAGCCACAAGCCATACACAGGCTACACATCCATTTTTCTTCAGAACGAAAAGCACTGCCCCACAGGATTTGACTACAAAGTGAATATTTATGACTCCACTTTCACTTTTCCTCAGTCATTTAGTGTCTTGAATCTGGCGACCAACCACTCTTCCTACACGCAGTGTCCAACATGGACACAGAAACTAATTAGTTAAAAGCTTACTTCACAACACTGGGCGTGTAAAAAAAGCCATTCACTCCACTCCAGGCACACCATTCTCCAATTTGGCAACGACTTTGCACTCGAAATTGCTGACCAAAAACCCAAAAGAGATTTGTGGCATAGCAACCACCAGACCGGGTATGGGTGCGGTTATTGGCACACTATATTCCCTCCAGGGAGCGTAACCCACCACAAACATGCATAGTTCCTCCCGGTGAACCTGCAGTGTTCTCGAAAAGAAAAGAAGAAAAAATTCACCAAAATTTGCAAAATTTGTCTGCAGAAAGTTGATATCTTCATTTGTGCAAATTGCATCTATGGAGAGCGCAGAGTAAGAACGAACTCGTACTTCGTACCCATATCTGGGCATGTGCACACATTGGAGCACTTTGTTTACCCTTTATAGCAAGCGAATGAATCTGTTAAGGATTTAATCCCGTTTTTCTTCTTCGTCCTTCGTCCTATGTGACTAAATACGTGTTCCTGCCGAAAAAGGTGGATTGTTGTGCATAGAAAAGCACGATAGTGCTGAATGTTCAAGCAGCAGCTCTGCACGTAGATAGAGCTCAATCCCCGCCAGCCACAACCACTTTTCTCTGTTATTTATTTTTTGTGTATATATGCATGGATGTGTTGAAAGAATCCCGAAGGATGCAAGAGGCATGCCATGCGACTAAATCGACTTTTTGCAGTTGAATAAATTTTTCGTCCTCTCATGCGAAAAGATGTGTCGGTCCTCAGTTGAGGGACGATGTGACGCGATGTGTGCAGTCTGTCTGAAGTGGTTGTGCATCGAAGAAGATATTGGATTGAATCAGAACGAGTTTGGGTCGGAATGATCTTGCTCTTTTTTCCGGGGACACTGCACACTCCGTACTAGGTACTCGGTCTTAAATCGAACTTGAATGGGTGGTAATCGTTTTTGATGTGTGCGCCCATTTACAAATCAAAGAAGTTAATCAATTCAAAGTGATTGGTGTGCATCGAAGTGATAGTATGATAGAATTTTTCCCCATTTGAAAATTTCGGATTTGGTATGTTTTATTGGAACTCTTTTAAATGCTTGGACTGTCCTTTGTACTTCTAAGTCAAAGGATATTTTCATCACCTACCATTTCTGCCATTCTACAACTTTGTTTGTCTATGTCAGCCAGTGGAGTCGATACATTTTTGCCTTCTGGACTACATCCACACCTTGGTACAGCAAGTTCGCGATTACGTCTTTTCCTCGATTCACCTTTCTCGCAGACCAAGAATCTCCGCTGTTTTGCTTATTGTCCATCTTTCTGCTCTATAGCATGAGTGGTTGTTTCGATAAAATACCATTTACACTCGGTTTGCGTAATTCCATCACAGCTTGGCTATTTTTTAAGAACAAACTTAAAAGCTCGGAGAACTAAATTTTAACCAAAATCCTTGTGTTTTCAAAATCTTATCATGTTCTATGATTCACTCTCTACAACAAAATTGTTTGATCTATGGATGTTTGTGGAGCTGATTCGTTTTACTTGGATTTAGAAGAAACTTTATAAATAAAGTGGTTATATTCTGCATTAGGACATACTAAGTATATAGGTGCACATTTGTAAGTGATTTTTGACAACATCTCAAAAAATAACCCAGCACACTGGTGATCTATTTTGTTTGTTAATAATTTATAAACTTGTTTACCTAAATATAACCTTAACCCATGTAAGCAATGGTTGCTGCTCAAGTTGGTATAAATCTGCCATAAAAAAATCTTAAAACACATGCCTACGTAGTTCCCGATGCAGTCCATAACAAGAACATCAGAACATTTCTTCTAACTGTGATCATTGTGCTTTGAATGGATTCTGTTCAGAAGTACAGCATTGTTGCAGGAGAGATCATTTAAGCTTCGGACTTGATTTCAACATATTTCAGGTCTCATTATTTCAACACGTAAGAATATGAAAGAATGTTGCTACTGAAAGAAGAATACATTATTTTCGCTTCTCATCCATATCTGATATTGTACTCTTTAGAGAGTAATTATGTCGCAAAACACACTAGCGAGTCAGAACAAAGACCAGTCGTCACATCACATGCATCGAAAAGAATATGATATGAAAACACGTTCCCAAGAAGATAGAGAGCTCGCTGTAATTTTTTAATTACCACCAGCAACCGCCATCTGTGGGAATACAAAAATCATCACTACCGCCATTGTATGGAGTCTCCTTGAACCAATTTCTCTGTGAAAGCTGGCATCCTTCTTCCTCGCAGCGTCGTTCTTCCGGTGTTTTCTCTGATGCCTTCTGCGGGCTTATTTACCGACTCATCCATTCTTGTTAGGAGCAAACAATATGCAAAAGATTCAACAATAGATTTCAATCATCACAGCCAGATAGAAGAAGCCAACTATGCCGTCGTCCGGCAGAAGGAATTATTTTCCTCTAAAGTAATTAGCATGATTCCGAATGAAAGGACGAACTTTTTCTCCCCGATTTCGCTTCTCTCCACTCACACATGGATGCGAACTTTCAAACCGCCTGTGGTTGACGATTCCAATTTGAATTTAGAAATTCACTTATTCAATCCTTGTAATAGAGTTGGGCGGTGGACAACTTTATTGTCCTCAACTGACTGCTGTTGCATTTTACCCGTTGGTTGCCTTCGGGCCTCTGTGCAGTCAGTCTTATGGGGGAACTGTCCCTTCCTGGGTGACCTCAGTCAAAGTTTTCCCATTATACATCGTTATTACTTGGAAAATAATGCTTTACAGGAGTATCTTTTCTGCTGCACCCAGAGGTCAGTTCTGCTGTGCAATGGTGCAGTGCTAACCACTGAAGCCTATTGCATGCAAGTATGAACTTCGGGCAGTCACCGGAAATAGCGAAGAGTTCGGAAAAAAAACTTTCTGCATCGTAAAGTTCACAATAATAATCCCAAAAGTTCAATGGGATATTTGAACTTGGTTATGGGCAGATGAATGTGCAAATATCGGATGCGGTAAGAAGTTATTTCCTCTCTTAGATCATCTTCGGTTTGATACGAAACGCCGTATTGGCTTTATAGATATGAGCAAGTTTTTACTGCATTTATGAATGAAATCAGTTCAATTTATCTTTTGCATAAATCAATAATATTCATATCGCATTGATGACATGGCATTTTTAGTAGGATAGACAATCCACAATACAGCGGTCGAATGTTTTGAATTGCATATTTTGTTCTTATAAAATGTATTTAAGAACATTTGAATTGTCAAATTCACGAGTTCTATTTCGATATCGAAATCTGAGTACGTACTCGTATATCGCGTTTTGACATAACATTATCGTAAACTCGATAAAACACGTACCAACGCCTATCAAAGACCGACCGCTCGATCGCGCTATTGCAATTTGGCCTTAAAGTATTCTGTTCGGCTTTCGTCCTCTTTAATTTGAGTTCTTCGACTTGAGCGCTTGTTCGAGAGCGCTTGCATGGAGAATGACTAAAAGCAGCCAACCAGTTGTGCGTATGTATATTCAAGAGAGCGTGCTAGCTATGTCTCAATAAACAACCATTGCGCCATTTGCCAACCAAGTTTCATTCAAATCCATTTATTGGCTTATGAGAAAGAACTGCACAAGCATCATAGCATCCAAACCTTTCAAACTATAGCATTATGAGTATGTGACGCCATTTTTAGGTGCATTATGTCCGGGACACGGGGAGTCACAGGTTCAATGCCCGAATTTTTTATCAACTTTCATAATTCACGGTCCCACTCTTCTTGCTGAAAGAGTAATCCATCCACTCGTGATAGATGGATAGACCAGACCTTTAACAAGGTTTTTGGTTGCATTCTTCTCCCTCTATGGATTCAAAATATCGATTTACAAGCTTATCTCCCTTTTCTCAAGCACTCTGTTGCATAATTTGTAGTTCTACTATCAGTACTCCGATGTTCCTTTACGAAGCATGTACCACATGCAATTTCCTCATCCCACTTTCCTTCGAGTTCGATTTGAACAATGAACTGCGCAGAATAGGTCCCCACTTCATACAGAGAATTTCCATCAACAAAACTAAGCAAATGATTTCACCAAAGTCCATTCTGATTTCGTACACCACAAAGCAAATTAATCCGTAGGAGCTCCAGGACACACAGGACGAATGCATAGCAAAAGGAAAAGACAGAGGTTCATGATTCATATTCTTTTCCTCCAGCCACACTCACCAATTTGCTTGTTATGCTGACCAAAAAGTTGTTAGTCCTTTGCGATGCCTGTTTGTGTATGCATCCGATTGAGTAATCACACTTGAATACTCCTGAATATTCAACTAAACGCCACTGTGTCCTGGAAATGCTCGTCGCTTGATGATAAATTCAATTAAACAATCGCAGTTCAATGATTTTAATTATAAGCCCTTCGAAAGCAAGTCGAGAGCCATTGATTTCCCGCCACTTTCTGTGTCAGGGCTTAATCCGTTTGCCACCATTCCCCACTTGGTATGAGACCGCGGCGAGGATTCCAAAATTTGTGTCTACCAGTGGCAGTCTCTGCTTTAGAATGAAATGGCAATTAATGAAATTACAATAAGCTTAGGCTACCGTTTAATTAATGGGGGGCTGTTGTTCGTACTGTGCGCCTAGTGTCAAATGGTATTTGCGGCTTTTGTCTCTGTGGGATACGAGACTTCAAACGATTTCACATAAACGACGCGCTCTGCAGGAAGGGTGCAAAGATATTTAAATTACCGCAACTAGGAAGATAGTCAGTTGGGAGACTGGGCTTAAAATTTGATGAGCGCTGGACAATGTTTAATTGGATACTTTTACGAGCATTTTTAAGGATTTCCTATTTGACAAGTGGGGTGATGTTGCGGAGATATGGGCATTCCCAAAAGGAAATCAAAAAGTTCTACGTTCAAACGTTGGTCCTGTTGTTGTTGATGGCATTTGGAAAAGGAGATTCAAATACGTACTGTGTGTGCTGTACAGCGACATGAGTCTAGCCAGGCATCTACGGAATCAACACCTAAGATGGCTAGGCCATGTAGATTGCAGGGACAATTGCTACCACTCGAGCTCTAAGGGTCTTTGATTCATCACAATCCAGCGTGACAAGCAATGGAGAACGTCAACGAAACCGAGGGGAACCTCAGCTTATTTGGCGTGTGCAATTGGATGGACCGCTGGTTGAAGTCCCTGTCCATCACAGACTGTAGTGTCATTCAGTCGTCATCATGTAGTGTTAAAGTCGAAATTCATATACCCCATGTCTTAATCCACAACATATAGCGTCTATGTACCGAGTTTCATTCAGATCCATTTAGCTGTGTAGGAGGTAGAGAGACATTCCACAAACATCCACATTCGAACTTTCTACTTTTCAATATTTGCATGATATTTTCTGCCGATACTTCCATTATAGATGTTTGATTTAAATTTGATACATATTTCCATCGGCTTCATTAATCGGATGAGAGATTGACCTTTGAATTGTCAGGAGCTATTAAGGTTAAGACCAGTGATATAACATAATCCAAAATAGTTCATCATCTACTGAAGTGGCAGATGCGTGACTTGTAACCTCATCAGGTCTGTGTTCATCTCCCTTTGCCACGGACTATCGTTCCGCTTTTCGCAAGGGTGTTTTCATGTCTTCTCATACCCCGCACATAAACAATTTACACAAATGTTTGGCAATGGCCCCAGCTGCTGCCGTCGAGCAGAAAAAAAGTGAAACCAGACAACGTGTCCCACCACAGCGGGAAAAACTGCAAATAACCAATTCTAGCTTTATTGCATCCATGGGGCTGTGCAAGCTTGTATGCGTTTTAAAATGTTTCCCTACGTGCCGCACTTTGGGGCAATATCCACAACATTCTGCCACTACAATGGAAAAAATATTCGTTCGAGCGCACTCAGTTTGCTTGTGCGTTGTCATTAAGTTTGGATAAATTGTCCTGAGGGATGGGTTTTATATCACGGAAAATGGATATGCAACTCTCTATGTTACCACAAATGCACAAATGTGGACAAAAAATTAATTTTCACTTCAACGCGCTTTTTATCGCAGGAGACTTTTCACTTGCTCACAGATGATGGCGGAAACCTTAAATCTGGAAGCTTGGAAGTTCTTAAAGGATCTAGGGAGCCAGGTCGACACGAAATAAATCTCAGTTGCAACCATAAATTTGGCGTTACTCTCACAACTTAAAGAGTTGAACGTCGAGTTTATCCTTGTCCTAGTTGAACCGCTGGCATTCCTTAATGATTTCCCTATCTTTTCGCCACCTTCAGGGCATTAAATGTAACGAGTGCAAGAGTTCCTTCGTAAAACTTTATTCGACGGTTCTAATGGTGTCATAAAGAGACTTCGCATATCTGCTGCAAACATTCGCATGCCTGCGTAGCGGAACAGTTTGCTCTTCCTTTAGTCGTATTATTTTCCTTTTTTCGACTTCCTTTTGGATTTTATGAAGTTGTAAAAGATTCTGTGACGATAAATTCAGTTTATTTGTGGTGAAACGTGAGTTTTTACCGCCATCATACGAGTATGCCATGTCGAAGATCCCAGATACTCGTACTTTGCAACATTCTCATGAGTTTCCACATCTCTCCGTCATCGACGTCTGCCGATGCCTGGTGATGCCTGGCTATGTCCTTCCTATATAAGAATTTTTCCATCGTCATCGGCGATTTACGATGCTAGCATGAAAGAATGAAAGGATATCAAAAGGGTGTACGCCACGCGAGTATCGCAATAGGCGAATGCCTTAATTATCCAATTCTCTAGGTTGATGGAGTCACGATGTTCGTCTAGAGTCTAGGAGAATTACTCTTTTTATACGGATGCGCGCATGTAAGCGTTTTGTTGTCGTTCAGCCAATTAATTTTTATGGCAACGGATGGCAGAAGATGTTGATGGTTTGTAGAGGTAGGTGAAGGATGGCCGAGATCAATTTATACGAGCGAAGGACAAGGCGAAACCCAATCCTTCATGAACGACATTGCGTTGCTTGTTATCTTGATGAAACCAAATCGTAGAATTGAATCAGTAAATTTGCATTCCGTAAACAAGCCCCATTGAGCTCTGAGCACCCCCTATAGCTCACCCCTTCATCTGATGTAATGATTTATTCATCAATCTCATTTGAATTTGGTGCCATAAATATTAATGCTCTCTGCCGATAAGGTTCGTATGAATGAAAGTTATGCTGGTACCTCGCTCATGCACACGCATCATGTTCAGCGTGCTGTCTCACAAGGATATTCAGAGAATGTTTCTTTATCACAGTGCTCATATTAGTCAGGTGGTTGGCTTGGCATTGACACAACGTACATCGTCTCGTCTCATATCCTTCCACATTTGAAGACAGCGATAGAGATATCATGGGTTTTTGGAAAACTCTCCCCACCTTCATGTTCATGACGAAAACTTTATGGCTGCAAACAAATTTAATTTGCATAACAAACACGATCTACACACAAGGACAACGACGACTGAGGTATGAGCTTGAATAGCAGCCCGATGTTCCGGCCTAGAAGGGAGCGAGAGATAGTGGTGACGAATTTTTTTATCTGTGCCGACTGCCTAGTGCCTTTCCGGTACTCCACAGGGGGTAATGACTGCTATATCGGCTTGTGGTGACTGGCCCGACGACCGTGTTTTGTGTGATGCGGCAAGTCTGGTCGAGAAAGCGAAAAAGCCATAAAACCTCAAGGGGGATGTGGCTAATTTTGCATATTGGGATTAAGGTCTGTGCTTGGGTGAGTCGGCAAGCGACGGGCGACCGATGGGATGGATTGTAATTGAATGTGGATGCAGAAAATATTCGGAAAGCCTAATAAGTCAACGCAGAATGTGATTTCTATTCAAGCAAAACAGTTGCTGGACCTCGGACTAGCTTAATGGGGTTTTGCTGAAAATGGAATTTGAATTTGAATTCAAGTTTATGCCTACTTTTTGATTTATGTGCGTATAAAATATTTATCCGATGATATAATCAAACAAGCTAACTGTTGTTAATATTTATGTATAAAAAAATACATTTTATCATCATGGATGTGGTTGCTCAAAGAGTATGTAGCTGGGATGGATTGATAGGTTATAGAGTTCCATTTTATCTATGATGGCGCTATTGTCACCCCTACAGTAGATCACATGGAGTCAATTATACAGCAACAGAGTGCTTATTAACTAAATCGACATACACCAATAATTTGGAATTAAGTTACGTGTAAAATCGGCAGCAATTATCTCCTCGTTTAATAAAATCCCTTTATTAAAACTAATCTCTACATCCCCGAAAACACTGATTCGAACTAAGGGAAAAAATAGCCAGAGGCTACAAACTAATTAAATGACCACCACAAATTGTCCTCTAAATCCGGACCGCATAATCACAACCTCAGCAAATGCCATTCTTTTTATAGCCAACCACGGCAAAACCGATTGAAATTATGAGTGCAAAGTGGTGACCAGGTGCATTCGGTGTGCCAGAATGCGGAACCAACCCCTTCATTTGGTATTGATTGGTTCCAGCAGTTCCGCGCTGGATAATGTGCAATTTTGGTTTATAATTAAATTGAAATGCAAATTCATTCAGCCGTTTGCACAAATTGAATGTTGGTGCGATTGTCAGCCCCTCTCTGCCCTAACAAATGTCATATCGCATAAATGTAACACCAATCCCTGGCTACACGGGACGATATGACGCGTTCATCTGCAGAAAAAAGCACACCTATCTGAAACCCAACAGTCCCAACCAATATATACACGCAGCGAACAAATGAAAAATCCGCTTTGATGACGCAGTGCGCCTCTTTGGGATTCCATTCGGACCAGGATTTAATCTAAATTGGTGCACCCTGCAGTCCTAATAATTTGAATTTGTTGGGCTTGCCCATCTTTGTCGCCAATTCATGCGGATGTTAGCAGGACCATGCAGACCGTGTTTTACACATGCGACAGGATTTGGGTTTCACTCCGATGATGAGGACTATTCCCTGGTTACCCTTTGTAATGGCGCCAAGTGAGCCGTTCATAAATTGTTGCGAATTAATTTAAATTTTATGAAATTATGCAATGGGTCGGTTTTAGTTATTCCCGAATTCATTCGGACCATGTTTAATTAATATGCGGAAGTGGGTCATAAATATTTAAGCCGATACGCGAATGTCCGACACTGGGCATGATAAAAGAGAACGAAGGGCGACCGGTGTCCGATATATGGGAGTGTGGCGGAGTGTATGCGTTAACAACTGCGGCCTGCGATGGGCGATGCTTGTTTGACCATTTTCTACCTTTGTTTATATACGTTTACGAAATTGTAGTGAATGGGTGAATGCACTGTTCTTACAGGTTGTATATTAAATAATTGACTACAATTCATCAGGCAACTTCAATGATATCCGAGCGGCATCTTGCACTAAAATCACTGACTTATCGAACAGCTCTCGTAGTACTCTATTGACACGTCCACTGTTTCGTGTGGAAGCACACGTTTCCTTCACAGTCCATAAGTTAACAAATAACGTAATTTGTGCTAATATTAAATATAATGGGTGATTCATTAAAAGCTGTTTTTTTTTTAATTTTGAATACATGTAATAAATTTCGGTGGTGGAAGCTTAAAGAATAGTATGTGACGTATGTAAAAATGTTACACGCAGAAACTATGCAAGAAAAAATATTTCACAGCACCACTGACGATTTTGAGCAAGTATAATTATCATGAAAAAGACAGGAAAAGTATGAGCAACGTGAGGCCAAGACTAGACACCGATTTTTAAAACCACTTCAGTGGTCTAACCTAAGAGTCTGCTCAAAAAGTCCAATAACACTCTAAGCCACGGGCCCATGAACTTAAATATACTCAGTTTCTGTAAATGTAATCAGCTCTGTCTTAGTGAATGGAGTGTCGTCGATGGTGTTTTCACATGGCTAATCGGTTTCTATTAGGAACTGCTATCTGCTCTCATCCTAAATTATGATCCCTTGTTGGTCCTCATAGTAATTGTCTGGGTAAGGATTTTCAAAAGGCCAGTGGGAAACTTTTCCAATTGAAAGTTTCCTGCTTAATTGGCTGAAAGTTAACCCGGTTAAGTTCATCAACAAGAGATGAAGGACGACTATCTTCAACTCCATCTGAGATTTATATTATGCCCATGTCGTGTCGTAAATTTCCCACAAAACTTCATCATTGTCGCTTCATGCGTACATTTTCCTTCCTGTCCAACAATCAACCCATTCGGTCCATTAGATTCATCCCTCGTTGTTTTTCCAGTCAACCGAACGAGAAGAGCACCACTCTCATTATGACCCAGGCCGACAGAAAACAATTAGCTTCAGCCGTCAATTGCAGATGGCATATACAACCCAACCGACAAATGAAGATAACCACTTGAAAAGTTGTGAAGAACATTTAAGACGACAAAGTGTCGTCTCCCTTCCAGTTTCCATCACCCTCTCCTCTTTAAGCCAGAGCCGACTGTGTGAGAGACTTAAAAACGCGACCACAGGCTAATCAAGGAAACACCATTACGCTCGACTGCACTCAACTCCTATTCAACACACCGCTGAAGAAGTGTTTCGAGAAGTTACAAGTATTGCACTCAAAGCTGTTTCCCTGGGCACTACCACCCTGGGGGTGCGGCTGAGTACCATATGCACCGTCTCCATCATCATGTATGAAAACGAAGCCACACAACACTTGTTGTTATCCTTAAGTGTCCTATTGAGAAGTGTCGCCACTGCTGTGTGCCGCTCGAAGTCGTTACGTTGGTTATTGAAGCGAAAAGCACACTTCATGAAAATAAATTTCTCCGTATCTCATTTCAGGAGTAGTCACTACCCCCTTATCCGCTCCTGTGCGCTGACTGAAGTGTCAGCACAATTGTGTCGTGCAACACTCACCACGTAGGCATGACAATGTAACAGATGTCGGAAAGTGGGCACGTATTGCCCAATAAACAAGGTTGTACACATCGGATTGAGGGTTATGCCAAGAGTAGTAATGTGCGGAGGCTTTGTTTCGAGTGGAATTATGTGCTAATCGATTTAATGTGGCCCCAACACTATAACACGAGGAGACTAACACTGTTTTATTACCTAATAATGGTGCTTAGCTACACATGAACAAGTGTAATATCGGAGAGCTTCTCAGCATGTCGGATTTCGGAATAAAATTGGATAATTTTGAAAGCAGCCGAACACACAAATTCGCCTGCTGGTGTCCAGTAAACAACTTGATTCGAAATCCAAGTCAAGAATACAATCGTTAAAGCTGGATTCAAGTTATTAATTTTTGGTTAACATCAGGACACGAGTGAAGTGCAAAACAACAGCAAACATGTAATTTTAACTCAGAGCTTGAAGATCTTCCTGAGCAACAGTTGATCTGACAAAAATTAAAGGCAAGATACGTGTGAGCCATTACTTAAGCATTCTTTTTTTATTTTAGTTTCCGTAATGTATGGGTATGGTGGTTTAACAATCGAAGATCAACTGCGAAGATGGAGGGACCATTTTAGTGCCCTGCTAAATGAGGAATCAGAAGAACTGAGTCCAACGATTGGCTCTCAACAACTAGAAATGCGGCGATCTTACTGGGGAATTGACACCGGTCCCCCAACACTTGCAGAAATCAAAACTGCGATCAACCTCTTAAAAGTCAACAAAGCAGCTGGACTGGATGGCAAACCAGCCGAGTTCCTGAAAGCCGATCCCGACACAACGGCCGGTATACTGCTACCATTAATACAGGCTATATGGGAAGACGAAAAGTATCCCAGGGACTGGAAGGATGGAGTTATTGTTAAGATACCAAAAAAGGGAGACCTTAAAAACTGCAATAACTGGCGTGGTATTACCGTTTTGTCTGTCTTTCCGAAAATAATGGCAACTATCATTCTCGTACGGACAAAGGACATGATCGAAAATACGCTCAAGAGGCATCAAGCAGGCTTTCGTAGTGGTCGGTAATGTGTCGATCACATTAACACCCTGCGTATAATACTCGATCAATCAACCGAGTTTACGTCACAGCTCTACCTTATATTCGTAGACTTTGAGAAGGCCTTTGACCGAGTCAACCGTGAATTGATCTGGAAGTCTCTAGATAGGAGAGGGATTCCCCCGAAGATTGCTATTATAAAGGAATCCTATCACGCCGCAAGATGCTTCGTTCTGCATAATGGACAACTTTCCCACTCTTTCGAAGTGCGACAGGGAGTAAGACAAGGGGATATTCTATCGCCCATCCTATTCTTACTGGCGATAGATGATGTACTGACTGCCACCGTAGGTACAACTGAGAGACATGGTATCCAATGGAGACCGTTTGAGAGGCTAAGTCACCTGGATTATGCCGACGATATCTGTTTCCTGGCAAGTTCCAACAGCGGGATGAACGAGATGTGCCAATCACTTCAAATGAATGGAGAGATGGCTGGTCTTAACATCAATTGCAACAAGACCAAAATCATGCACACCGGCCGATCAGCGCATCAGCAGATTATTCTGAGACAGACGCCCATTGAGGAGGTCAAACAATTTAATTATCTAGGCAGTTTTGTATCGCCCGATGGAGGAACGGATCTGGATGTTAATAGCAGAATAAGTAAAGCCCGCAACGCCTTTGGAATGTTGTCTTCAGTATGGAATTCCAGTCAAATATCCCTACGCACCAAGTTAAGGCTATTCGAATCGAGTGTCAAATCCGTACTGCTGTATGCCTGTGAAACCTCGAAAGTCTCTACCTCCATCTCGAGAATATTACATTCTTATGTAAACCGCTCTCTTCGATACATTCTTAAGATCCGATGGCCGCAAATTATATCGAACCAAGAATTGTGGCGCATTACGGGTCAAAAGATTTTGGATGTCGAAATTGACAGTATTGGCCGAAGCAGCAACGCAGCGTAAAACTTGGCCACATGGGTATGTGCGTCGACTCCTACGCACTTGGACCTACTTGTCTAAGTTCGATTCCTGGTACGTCTCTTTCTAGACAATGCTCAAAGAGTATAACTGTCTAGAAAAAGCTTCTAAAAACTTGGCGGAGTCGGCATAAAACTGTAGGTCCTTTCCACTCGTGATAGAACAATAGCACGCACAACACGAGTTGTTGCTGAGAAGCTAGGTCCTGGCCCTTGTAATGCCACCCATATTATATTATATATAATGTATGGGTATATGTATTTCCGTATAATGGGTATATCGGAGGTGATGATTTGAGTCGATTGTGATTTTCGAATACCTGCATGTTGCGGTTTTTTTGAGTTAAAGTCGAACTTATAAGCATAAGAAATATCGTTACCAAGTTTCACCCAATAATAGCCATCAGGAGATCCACAAACACCAACAATTTTTAATATATAATATTTTTATTGCGCTTTAATTCGGCACATCAACCAAAAGTTGTGTCCTTTATGCAAAATGTTCCACCCCTACCAAACGTCACACACATTTAAAAGAATCCTCGAATACAAAAGACTAAAGCGAACGCATTCGGCAAATATAATCCTTAAAGTGAAACGAAAGATAAGCCAAAAAATGCTACTAAGAAAAGAGTCCAAACAGACACGCGAGAAATCATCTGTATCATTTCAACCCTTTCGGCGGCGTATCCTTCGGCATTGCCCAGCCAACGAAGGCGCCCCTCAGTGTGCATGGCAAAACTCAGAAAATGTATAACCTCTGATAAAAAACTTTGAATTAAATTAGGGGTATTCTCCGCATCCATTTTGGATTCGCTACAGTTCTTTAGTTTGTATATCATGGTCCTTTGCCGAAGTTGTGTGCTCCTAGTGTGTGAAGATGAGTGAGAATTTTTTTCGCAGATAAATTTATGCTTCTGTTTCCATTTTTTTTTATTCCGACTGAAAAGGATAACGGATTCTTAAAGACTTTTGAAACTGTGCATAGTTTTCTGAAAGTGTTTAATTTGACGTACAATCCTACCGTAAGAATTATTATTTAATCGTTGGAACGGGGCGCATAGATAGCGATTATGAAAAATTTCAATGTATTTGTTGCCTTTGTCAATTCCGATACTAGTAGCCCAACTCGCGATGACTCGGCTAGCACATCCTTATGGGTAGCTTTAACGTTGGTGTTGTAGAAGACCGCACATACACTGGATCTGATTTACTTTTTTATTCTCATACCGAGGCAGCATATGAGAGTATCATGATTTGGTGCAGAATTATTCTATTCCTTTTGGGGCAGTTTCGATCTGAAAGGCATCAGGTTTAAGCATAGCCAGACCTACTAAAGAAAGAATTAAAGTACTGCAAATACATCATCGCACCCATGGCGCTCGGATGTTCTTAAGCTTAAATTAAATATAAAATCCAATAAAATTGCAATCTGCATTAACCGTCGATGATGCAGTTTTAATGTCGCCACTAGTAATCCGCACTCGTCCGCCAGAATCTCCTACATTCCTGTTTAAAAATAATGGCAAGTCGTTTCGAAGAGCCTTACCGATCATTAAATTCACTTTCCGTTCCAATACCTTCGAGTTTCATAGGTCATTGCGTCAGGCAATGTGTGGTCGTGGTTGGTTGTAAATCCTACTCCATCCACTGCTAGCGTTACACATCAGTAAAACTCCTTGGTGTGCAAGAAGGGTCATTAAATTGATACCATTAGCAACATCAATCCGTTTCATTAAGCCACCTCAGCGGAAAGTAAAAGAATCGAGTTCCGGGGTCCTTGCCCCCAAAGTACATGGTGCTCTAAGCTGTGCGCTGCGGTAGTCTCCAACTTGATGGTACAACGTTTTTTGAGTTGAATTTAATGCGATATCCTTTGATTATTGGTAGAGCGGCGGAGTCGACCCTATCATACACACACCGCAAACTCACACCCAGATGCCGAAGCGTCAATTTTGCGGAAATAATTTCCACGAGCTTGCGGTTGTGGTCGTGCGCCTTGATTAAGGCTACAGTTCGCGAAGGGCGCCCTTTCGGGGAGATTAATTTCACTACGCCTCAAGCGATTGCTTCGTTGTCCGACCGCGGGGTGGGGCATTGAGCGCTTCTTTCTACACCCAGTGAACTGTGTTATTCGGCCTGGTGATGGTGGCAGTGACTGTGACTGTGGGGATGATGGCTGTGCTCTTCCGTGGTGGTGTAAACTGTTGATGTGCGGTTTTGCTTCTAATTGGATTTGTGCCGTTTCAAGTTTGGCGGTTTTCGTTCCGGCTAAAAATGCGAGAACGATTGTCAAGCTAGGTCAAGACTTCGCCTCTCTCAACATCAACTTACTGATGCGTCAGACCGGCAAAATGTGTACTTGATGGGAAGGAACGTCGGATCTCATCATCTGATGGATGTCTCTTCGAAGCTCAGTAAAGCGCTGCACCACTGCCAACTCAATTTGTGCAAACATGACTGACGGGAGATGGTGGGCGCACTGCACTTTTACACGACATGAGATGAGGCTGCCCCAGTTGTGTGCGTCAGGTTATCGAATCAACATCCTCTTCCGGGTATGCAAATATTCATCTCTTCTGGTTTCGTTGGGTTTTTTCTCGCTGCGTTTCATATGTCTCCGGATGACGGAGTCAGTCAGTCACTAACTGCTCCATCATCGCATTGAATTGTGCTTCTCCAAGCATTGAGAACTGAATGCAGATGAACTCTTTTCTGGCTGCACACAAGCAGGGTGCAGCAGTCGACTTTCATTTTACATGTTCCATGTCGGGTTTTCGAGAAAATCCTATTTTACCGGGAATCGGTGACGACGGCGACAGGTCTAACCATTCCATTCTAACAGCGAATGCTAATAGCAGCTCCGGTGTGCTACTGATTTTTTTGCGCTCCTTGTCTGCCTTGCTATGCTTTCCTCGTGCGCCGTTGGTAACCTCCGGGTAAGTATTCCCCCACGTTTCATTCTGAAAACAACAATTGCAATGATAACTGACACAGTTGGTGAGGGAAATGATTTAAAAAGGATCTGCACGTGATGTTCAAGCATCTTGCGAATATTGATCAATTCCGGATGTGGGAAGCTCGCCGTCGTCGCTTCGTAGTTGGACTGATGTGGGTGAGGGCTACAAGTGTTATCGACTCGTTTGAATTTCAATGATTCGATAAGTAAAGTGGTGATGAGGGAGTTTTAGGAAAAGCGCATCAGTGTGCCTTGGTGTGGATGTTTTGTGTGGGATTTGACTGTTATCTTGTATCGCAGTTTGGCAGTGGTGTTTCAGTATTTGAATAGGTTAGTCGGAAAACAGTATTTATACTAACATGCAGGAGGTCATGCAAGTAAGGATAGACTCTGAAGCTCAGTTCGTGATTGACTCTCTCTGTCAGTTTCGTTTTAAGTCAGAGCCAAGGTGCTGCAAATTTATGCATGACGCTTCTAACTTTGACCAGATGGAAGATATAGATTAGGATTCTGTAAAATGTGTGCATTTAAATACTGCGCATTTGATGCATTATTCAATTGGATTCTCAACAAACAACGTTCGCATCATAACAAACCGACGCACTTTAAGGACACCCGCCGGTAGTCAAGCAATGAATTCCGTTTATGGTCACTGGCGATCCACACTCAAGAAGTTGCAAATTTCAAAGAATTGCATAAAATTTTACTTAAAATCAGCACACATTCCCCATAGAATATTCAATTTAAGGACAAGCCAAATCACCATTCCCAAACAGCCCTCCCGGACGATGGCTCCTTAAACATATTTTCCGTTCATAAAATCCAGCTTATTAAGGTTAAGTGCTTCCAGCCTTTTTATATCGTTTAATATTCACAAATATGGAGATTACGGTAATTTCGGTCAGACAACGATTAACTTGCATGCTGGTTCAGTAAGAATTGGTGATGGTGCCCTGCTTGTGCAGGTTTATAACGCAATTTATCTCGACAACGTTATGACAAGCTGTAAAATCTCTTTAAAGTGAAATTGTGGGAGGCGATAAACGTATGGCAGGACCACCTCCATAAAAGTCAATCAAGCTCCGTCCTGACGGAGTCTGGGTGGAACATTAGACGTCGAGATAACTCTTTATCATGAACGCCGCAGTGATTCATCAAATTAGACATGCTGATGTCCAGGGGGGACAGCCGAGCACCTGATTTAACCAGTGCACATCTACTGTCTGCACAGGACTTGTTCGTCCTGAATTAATTTATTTAATTAAAACTGTACGTAGTCATGCAGTTGCGACGTATCCGGCGACGAGATATCTGCATCTCTCTCGCTCTCTCTCACTACATTCGGTGAGAAATGATGGATCGCCCTTGCGGTTGGACATATCATCTAGAAACTTTCCTGAAAGTCCACTGTCGGACGATGTGAATTCTTGTGTGACCAGTAGTTGAGTGTGAAGTTGGATTATTTCTATCATGATGGATAACTAACATGGGCATGTTTGGAAGGGACTGCTTGAGCGCTGATGTGTCGTCTGGCTGCGAATTTGATACTCAATCTGGTCATATGGCGAGCGGTACTGCGGCGCAGCGTAGGAGCTAAGGTGTGTAGATACAGAAATAATTAAATTATGCGAATGTACACAAAGCTAGCTTAATTTCTGTTTTTATTTCTGAACTGAGTTGCAACGTTTACTTAAATATTCCCAGCACGTCTATGAAAGCTATTCAATGTAGCCGGCGAATGCTAAATATAAGAGAGGCGTTTTCGAAGTAAACCACCAACATTTTCGATATGCGCGGCAATTGGAAGGAACTTAACAGGTGGATTGAATTGAATTTTGATTGATTGAATTTGACTTCAACTCGGAAAAAAACATTCAAGTGAACGAAAAATGTTGGTGTATGTCGAAGTCACGTATGAAGAACTATAAATTAATAAATTTAGGTATATTGATCTACAATTATATATGTACTAAAACCAATCATACTGTAAAGGTGTCTTCGTATAGTAGAAAAGACATGGAAAGGTATCGATCCAGGCAGAGTTTGTTACTTTTCAAGCGGGCCACTTATACAAGATCATTACTAAACAAGATCATACACTCAATTCTTATTTGTTAGAAACGTGAAAAGTATCATTTTGAATGTTACTAATTTTGGAACAGATTACTCATCGCCCATCAACCACTTTAATCTAAGATTTTACGTATTTATCCTAACAGGAGAACATAGAAACTATCCAAATTCCAGAATTTATCCGAACAAGGCCAAGCCATAAGACAAATGTCACATACATATGACTCTTAAGTGAGATATAAACAGCAACTAAAATGTGGGAAATGGTCATTCCAAGCTGAGTTCCCTGCTTTACAAAAATCAGCGAAAAGTATAATGGACGACCCTGACAAAGCTCACACTTCAAGGCATGGATGATACTCGAATGTTTTAACTCGCTACAATTAATTTAATTTAATCCTCATACTGGGTCCCCAGTCATTTGAAACTCCCTGTGAACGAGGTAACTGGCCAAATAAATAAGTGAAGAATGAAAACCCTGATACAATAAACCTGGCTGCCTCTGTTGCAAAAAGGGATCGAGCTCCTCACCGATGCTATACTACTAAAAACGACAAAAAATACAAGGATATGACCTGTTGTATAACCATGCTATTATAGCCTGACAATAATGCCCACAACTCCAGGCAAATAATTGCAATACCCAGAGAGCAATTCAGCATGCGTGAGCCTTATCCACCATCCTTGCTAAAGCGACTTCATTTGCATCCTAACCTCACTATGTAAAGTTAGATCTCATGCAATCAACTGGATGCTGTGTGATGCAAATGAAGTCGCTGGTAGAGCTAAAAGGCAATTGAAATAAATAAATTTATAATACACTCGAATTCTGAAGTGGACCTGGGTCTAGCATCTATAGCAATCATTCGCGTTGACTGTTGACTATTATTCTGCCACGAGTTGCGGGAATATACAGTTGTACACCAAATCCGGACAGCGTCTTTGAAGGCTTTATAAGGTATCCCTCTGAGCATTGTCAGTGACTTCGCGACGTATAATAGCTGTTCGTGTCAGGAATTGAACCTAGTCAGTGAATCCCCACCCCCACCCATACCTTAATCAATTTTTGTACTAAAACTTTTTTTTGGAGTATATTTTTTGTTTGCGTCAGGCAACCGCATTTCTTTTCCAACTCCCACTTAATCCAGTTTCTTATTGAAAGAATTTCAGCTGTAATTATGTGCCACGCTGTAAACTTTCCAGTTCGAGCACAAACAGTACGAGCAAGAATTTTAATCTACACAGTTGTCAAGTTCCTTAATAATAATTTTAGTGAACCTGCAAGAGCAGCTAGGACAATGGCGGGAACCATTTTAGAACACCCTCTTAATCCCATTTGCTGTGCTATCAATTGGTTTTCTCGCACGCGAAAGTTTCAAAAGTCCTTCTAATTCAAAATTAAATCTTTTAAAATTATTTTTATCGGATGACATTCAGTAGAGATTTCTTCCGTCAGTTTGTAAAACAAAATAAAAACAAAAAATGCTGAACTTTCACCTCTAGGGCATTGTCGCTGGACGAAACTCCCAACAAAATACACACAAAAGTTATTTCTTTAACAGGAAACAGTGGTGGGTAAAAGATGAACAGACGAACAGACTAGCAGATGAAGAGATGAAAGGGGGAAGAGAACATCGCAGCATGAGGGAAAAACCATAAGCGAGCATTACTTGAGGAGCTGACACGACTAAAGGATTAATCCCCGCCTTCATTTGAGTGATTCTTCCGTCCGCCCCCTCTTTGCTCCACAGTTCGCTTTGTTCCTCTAATAAAACTTTGCACTTTCATTGTTTACCAAGACCGATGGGGGTCTGGTGGCATATTTTACATTTCTGTAAGTCACCCCATACCCCGCCGACACCGCCTTCTTGGTTGACTTCTTGACTCATTCTATAGCCGACTTAGGCAACGACCGAGTTTTTGTAGAGAGAAAGAACCATCGAATTGGCGGTGTGATTTCCTCAGTATCCCCGTACTCCACAGACGGGACTCAGTGATATCCGTTTTTTGCGTTCGCGTTCGCTGTTGGCGTAATAAATGTTCTTCTTGTGCTTCTGGCTTTTTACAAGTTCGTGTTTGACACTTTCATTTGTTGCTCTAGGGAAAAGGGAGGAAATGGAATTTTCATGTCACACTGGCTGCGATTAGATTCAGGGGGTCGATCGGATTGTTTTTTTATGCAAATGCTGTAAAGAGAAACCGGCGGGCTTCATGCCATTAGGGAAGAATTGAAAACCTTGTCGCAGACTCACTGGACGGGTGGTCATAAATTGATTTAAGAATTTTTTGTTCCCTGAAAAATAATACACGTAAACGTGTATTCTTTTGTCTGAATATACTTTGCGACTGTAGACTGGAGGGGATGTAATTGGCTTGCACTGAGCGAAACAATGTGTGCGTGCTGAGTATTCCATCGACATTTCGCCTTTAATTCGAGTGGAAACGCCTTAATTCAAATTCGATCTCTGCTAAGTGGATTACTGTGGAAAATCGAATTACTAGATCAGCCGGCCTAGTTATGGATATATCTTAGAAACGGAATTAAAGTCTTGAAAATTAGCAAAATGAAGTAAACATGACCAAGTTAATGGATCATGTGGGTCAGAAGACGATGATGATGGTATCCGGTTGACGAAGTTGGAGGAAGCTGCTACACGTTTTGAAGATTCTGATAGCAACAATTTGATTGCTCATTGCTTATGTGTCCATTTTCGGCAGTATAATGAGAGTTTTCCTTGGATTATTGGGCTAGCATTGTCGTTGACTTTTCTATATCAGTGATATAAGCGTGCCACACTTTGCCTGATTTCTTTACCAAACGTCGTCAAATAAAAGCCACGTCAACAAGCGCAGCAGAAAATGTCTATAATATCACTCCCATCAATTGCTGATTAAAATCACTAGAAACTCACAAAACCATTTCAAAAACTAAATGTTTTCATAGTACCATCGGAAATGAACTGGAAAATCCGTGTCCACACCTAGTCAAACAGGAACGTGTCAGCCTAATCTAAATATGCAAAGTACTCATCCACCCACACACGCTTGTAACTCGCGTGCAGCTCCAGCTAACACAACATTGACTGAACCCTAACCCAATATTTCCCAAAAACCAAAAAAAAAAATGTTCACCAATGCAAATGCGACACTAATAGTTGCGCATATAGTCGTTAGCCCAGCGAGGGTTTATGTGCACATGTAAACGCTGTGCGACCGAATTTTCCAAGGCAATTTGCCGCTAAATCCACCTCAGATTCTCCAATCTATTGAAACAGGTCCGTCCCGCCGACTGGCTCTAGAGTCTACACACTTCACACACTAGACACACCCCAACCCCACAAGGTTTTCAATTTTCTGCTCCTATTACCACACAATCTCAAACACACGTACATTCAGGCCAGCCCATTCGATTCAAATTTGATTTTCCACTGCAATAATCCCAAAAGAGGTAAACAACTCTCCAGCAGGGAGGTGAGGCTTCTACTGCATGGGAGATTAAAATGGTTCCTCGTTGAGTGCATCTATACATTCGTCGTTTGCATCATGGTTTCACCGGATGTGAAATTCTTTGCTGAGTCCGCTTAAATTTCGTCCAATTGCTGATTGAAAATACTTGCATATATTCTGTTGTATCAATTAGGAAGATCCGTTCATGAACGTGTACATTTTATTAAAGTCAGACGAAGACTGAATCGGATTTCAAAAATAAGTGACAACGTCAACAAAAGAAGCGCATTCAAATTCAAAACAAACATCTTTGAGCTTGTTACAATGTGGAAGCGGAAACATGAAACAGGCTCTCAGGCCTCAGGGCCGGACAACATAACTATTCTAAAACTAAGGTCGGTTGAAACCAGCAATTCTCAATGGTTAATTTTCCTTCTGGATAAAAAGGCATTGAAGCTGGGATATTATTGCACGACACAACACAAAATGCTGCTACGACACGGCACACGAGATCATATTATGAAAGCACCCCTTCAGATGAAAACCCAACAGCATATATGTGTTTTGATTCCACTCACAACCTCTTGGAAATTATTAACAAATCGTACAACAGAAATAACACCTTTCTATGACAATAACCTACTTTCAATGTAAGGAAGATATACCACATAAGATGGACTGATGTAGTAGGCATCCTGTGTCGTTGGGGATGAAAGAGAATTCGTTGAGATGAGATAAATTCGAAGTATACTATTACAGCTGTACTAGACCTGTCTTCAGAATATGTCCAGCGGAGGGACTTTAAGTGCAGCAGATGGAGTGCTTATGTACTTTGTTGATCGACGCATTTACAAAAAGTGTTAGGAGGACGCTTACAAGAAACTCCTAAGTGCCACAACTTTTGTTCTAAATATATTTAGATTTCATATATGCATGTGTATTTCTTAAATATTATTGTAATTTTAATTATAATCAAAAATATTAATTTAATTACTGCAATATATAACACCTCCGTATATCTTCCTACGAATGGATCTGTAATAAAAAAATAAATAAATGTCGTTTACTTTTGTATTTAATGTGTCTGCTAAACTTACAGCACAATCATTTCCCATTCGGCTGAATAGACAAACGGCGCAATAAAGTCTAAAACGTTGCGTGTGGTTGCTAACCCAAAGCAAATTATAATACCCACAAGCCTAGCATGAATGGAATCCGATTTTTCAACTGTAGATGGCATTGTTACTTTTTGCTAAGGACACTAAAATCCCTGAGAGACGACCGTTGGAGGAATGAATAAAGTCACATACGTTCAACACTGATTTATAGTGAATGGTAGTCAGCAAACAAATTCCTTTTGACATGAAATCATTCTTCTTCGCTTAATAGCTGACATGTTGTAATTATTCAAGGGTAATTTGTGGCTATAAACACGGAGGTAATGAGTTTCGGTGGTAATCATTTTGTTAACGAAGCGTCTACCATAAAACCCTTAAAGAGTTAGCAATTATGCAGGTATGTGAATGTTACATATTATAGCTTTTCGAACGTGACGGACAGCAATTAAACATAAACCAGTTGTAAGGTGAATTTTACAAATAATTACACTTAAAACGTTCTGAAATATTTATTTCTTAGTATTTTATTTATTCGTCTAGTCAATCTCAGTAAGACATGCTTGGGGAAAACAAATGTCTCGAATCATAATCATTGTAATACAAACAAAAATTGGCTTAGGCATAAGCGCAATTGCACCATATCTTACCATCAGTAAAAGTGTTATACAAAAATGCATTTAACATTTTCTTCGAAATGACATCATTAATCTTTTGGCACAGCGTTAAATGCTTTAAAAAAGATAATGGTTATCTTTCAAATTGAAATTAAATTCTTTTGGTTATATATTTTTTTCAAACGTTTTAAAACAAAGAGTTGCATGCATTGAAGGCTGAGCTTGATTAATTTTAGTGGAGAGTGGTTAAGTTCATAGAAAAACCTCTAAGAACCACGCGGTAAAGATAATAAATGACAAAAATAATCTTCAAATTCTAATTGAGCCTGTTGAAAGGCTAACATCTGTTGACAGAAGTGCTTTTACAATTAGAACTGTCCTTAGTATTAGATTAAAAACCTTATATGTAGCACAAGAGAAAAAAACAAAGAAAAAAAAAAGCACAATAACTTTCAATGATACACAGCATCCACCTTTTTTCTTCCCGTGATTTTATCTTTAGCATATATTTCGAGTATCCCTTAGAAATGATTTGACGCAAGAACTCAACGCACTAAAAGGCCTTCACACCCGTATTCCATCAACAATTTTAAGAAATTTTCTGTGGCATGAAATTGTCTCCAGCATTCATCCAAGGTCCTGTAATGCAACATAATTACTCGCCTCTATAGAATGCGTGACCTTATTCTCTCTTCCTCCACATTCCTAGAGCACACACAAAAGGATCTGGTTTGTGGATTGAAAATTATACTCCCCCAACCGTTTCCCATGCACATGACACGATTCCCTCAATTCGGACCAGTGGGGATGCCCCCCGCATCCGGAAAAAGAAAAATAATGAAAGCCATTTCAGTGGGTGAAAAAAGGCAAAGCGAAAACTAGGATAAAGCAAAATATACCTAACAACAATGAAAGAATGAAATTTTATGTGAAAGGCAAAGACAGCCCTCAGTCATGAAGCCAGTGTGCTCCAGAGTGCATGCATGTGCGGTTTTGTTTTCGCTGCACTGGTAGAACTTTAATTTTTTCAACTAACCCCATGCGACGATAGAACGTGAGTGACGTCCTCAAGGCATAACCTTAAGATTGTTCTCTGGAAGTACTCGGCTCCTCCACTCCACGCTGAGATGACGGAACTCATTACACATACATCGAAGAAGGAAGTGGAATTATTTAAAAGAAAAAATGCATACATTCCTCTAATGGAAGTTGGGGAAAAAATTGAAAGAAGGACCTTCATGCAATAGCGCACACAAGGAAGCTGGTATACCAACATGTGCTACTCCAAGCATGGTAAACTTTAGCTGAATGAAGTCGTGAATGGAAATGGGAATGTGTAAGGGAAAGGCGAAAGGGAATGGGGAGGTTTACATTTTTAACGCTGATGCTTGCATAATGAGTCGGTCCCAGTTTCATCAGGGCGGCATTCTTGCGAAGGAAACAAGAAATCCCCTCACTCCCGCGTGCGGAGGAGCTAATTTAATGCGATGATACTAATTACACACAGCGGTGTACTAAAGTGGTGATAAAAATGCTAATGACTGACTGGCGCACGTTGTACTGGTGTGTGTAAGCACATTAATCTCTCCTATCACGTGTGAAGACAAGTCGCCTGCGATGGGCTGGAGGGGTGGAGGAGGCAACAACAAGAAAGGATTTACGTTCAATAGCCGAATACTAAGGTCAAGGAGAAAAAGCAATAAAACAAAAAACTGTCCTCCGGCGGTGCGGCGGCTTGGCTGTGATGGTGTTGATGTAATCGTCGTGCGGTGGAAGGAATTTCTAAAAGAACGCCATCACGTACACGTACACATGGAGGAATTTCGAAAAAAGATTGGAAATTGATTCCGAGGCTAATGCCAGTCAAATAAGGGCGAAGAATGCTGGGCTGGGATGTGGCGGAGGAGACGCTCAGAGGAAATATTACAAGCTGACGGCTATTATCACACCCGCAGCAAGACTGGCAGCGGCAATCAGTGTTGGGAAAGTTGAACATCTTCGCAAGGATACGCAATCGCATGGAAGGACTCAATGAAGTGAAAACGGATTTTTAATGGTAGATTACTGCCTTCAACATCGCACCATCGGCATAGACATCAGCATCAGCATGACCCAGTGTGAGATTGATAACAACTGTTTATAGGATCCTCCGAAGGATGGATGATGCGATTGATGATGAGGGAATGTGGGCAGTTGAAAGAAATTGTTTTCGGCCTTGATTACGGCTGTAGGTGAGGGTGATTTGCTGATAATGACGTTATTATAAGGGTATTTGTCTGTGGATTGAATGGCAGAGGAAGCGTTTTTTTTGTGTGGGATATGATATTCAATCTAATCCTGGTTGAGGTGAGCTTTAATGCTGGTAATTTAGATTCGGGCCAATTTCGTCCTTGGATGAATTTGGTTATCCAGATGATCGGAGAATTTGTATTTGTATGAATTTAAGAGTTTAGTTTGCCTTTGATAATTTTATGTTTTTCAGTGCATGACTTTTAACTTGACTATCGTCTACATACAGGGAATAAAGAAAAAAATGAGGGTAATTAAATAATATGACTAAGTTCAACATGACGTTAGAAAACATCACTCCCAAAAAATGCAACATAAATAAACATTGTCTGATAACAAATCGTTTGTTACTATCAGGAAAAATTCCAACATTACTGAATAATTTACTATATAATAATAAATTTTAGGCTATTAAAGATCTCAACGGTGCAAACTCAGTGTAGAATATACGAATAGTGAAAGAAAACCGAAAATATCAGCCGTCGAGACTGCCAAACAATTAAAACGTGACAAAATTGCTGAAGTCCATCCACAAGCTGCACGCATTTTTCTACATATAAATAAGGCCAGGCATACGATAAAGGAAGAAATCTTCAAGCAAGTTATATCCCCAAGAAGAAGAAAAAAATTGAGGTGTACCCAATGTAACTGAATACTGAAAATTAACTACAATCGATTATAAAGTTAATTGTTCTTAGGTGACCAAATACCAACTAAATGCATACAAAAGATGAAGATTTTCTATGGTTTGATAAATAAGGGAATCTCGAACATTATCCATTGAGGAAAAATGCTTTTACCAATCAATTTATCTTTTCCTTATTATCTGTGATGTGCATGTTGACATTCCGGGGGATTTTCGATCATTCAATGACAACGCAGAGGTATTCCACATTCCTGGGAGCTTTTACAGGTAATGAGTCTAAAATAATCATCACAAAAAATTGTTCTAGGAAAGTGTGAAACAGATGCTATTCAATCAAGAGTAAACCCTGTAAAGTTATATCTCAAAGACTTTACAAAGTATGTTTCTGCTAACTGAGACATGCCTTGACATCATTTAATCCTCCCCAGAATGTCCTCAACAGACCGCAGCTGCCACCTGAAAAACCTTTTCTTCAAAATGGCCGCTTGTGTTCAAAATATAAATTACTCTGGAGTAATATTTAAATCATGAGACTCGTAATGAATTCCCAATGAAATTGAAAAACACAATCAAGTCCCACAGATACACCCATCCGCAGTAAACCTTCCATCCAGTGCAAAATACACATTCATCCACTAGAAGCGTTTGTAACTTTTTCTAGGTCAAATAAAATAAGCTCCAGGGAATATAACTTCATTCAACAGACAAAAAAAAATACCGCACACACAAAATCAGCACCACCCAAGTTGTGGTGGTGGCGGTGTTGCAAGCACAGAGACAGAATTGGTCCAGGCAGGATTTTTTCCCATCCTCCCATCGACTAGGAGAAAAATATAAACCACAGCAGTGTTAGGATTTATTGTTATTGATCCCTAGAGTTTTCCTGCGATAGTGGTTATCCTCGTAAACACATCACCCCCGTGGAAGGCAGTTAACTGCCGCCCATTTTTTCTTCCTCTCCAGCTGAAGGAGGCTGTGCGGCTCTACGGCTGTACCTCCGCCAATACATATTCCCAAAAGTCAAAGTTGGCTTATTTATTGAGATTGAAAGCTATACATCTTCTTTTCGCTGCTGAAAAATGGGGAAAAATCCGGCGCGCGGCTGAAACGGAGAACCTCCGTAACGTGCTCGTTTTGACATGGGTTCTGGTGTTTTTTGGGCAGTCCGGTCGGTGCGGGAGGATGAGGCGAGTCTGTTGTTCTCTTGTGTGGGACAGCTCTATTGTTCTGGTGTTAATTGACATGTCAAACTGACGAACATTTCCTCTGATATTTTCAATAATTCCATGAATCGGAAACTTCCTCCTCTGCGTCCCTCACTGGTTGATATGAGCTATATTTTCTGTGCAAAAGTTTCCCAATAACAGTTAAGTCTCCCAGCTACCGATGTTTCCTGACAGTCGTCAATTGTGCACAGGAAGAGAGGTTGATTCCCCTCCGATTTGGTATGCACCCTGCGAAGCAGATATAATTCCTGTACTTAGGTTAAATGAGTTAAAATTAAATGAAGAACGTAAATTGTTTATTAATTCTGGTCACGATTCGGAGAGCGGTAATTTCGTGTTTATAGCCCTTGGAGTGGGTTCCTGGGGACAGATGAATATTGTCGCTGGTTCAATTTATGGGTTCACTCCATTGTTGGGCGTGTTTCCACTGTTTTTAAGTTTCATTTTCAACATAAGAACATTTAGATGATTTGTGTATCCTCCCCATCGACACTTGGGAGAGCATTCATGGGACAGATTGAAGTCGCGAACACATACTCATACCACTAGCTCAGCAGAACATACTCGCACTTGCAACGTGCAAGCATTCAAACACAAGACGGGGACCTCTGTTGAATGCGGATTACGCTCGGAATTTTCCGCCAACAAAGGACGTCAATGGACACATCGGGTGGTGGTACATACAAAGCTCTTTGCCGACTGCATTCTCGCCATGCGTTCCTCGGAAAAATTTCCCGGTCGTCGATGTATAAGTACACACCGAATCTCTACGGGTATATGCATTGAGGCTGCTCTGTAAAATTGTTTTCTACAAATAAAAATCATTTCCGCTGCCAATGTGAGGCGGGATACATAAAAAGAAATGTAATTTCATTTTCGCTCATCTCGAAATGAAACTATGCATCTGCTCATGATGGTCGCGAGTATCCGCACTAAGCGACTCTGAATCCATTTAACGGAGTGCAAATTTTCATTAGCTTAAATAAACATTTGAGAGAGATACATTTTTTCGAAAGCTTTATTGCGAATGGTGTTCTTGGTCTGTCACGAGGAGAAAAAATGTACGAGAAGTGTGTTTTCCAGCTGCGATCCTTTTCTCTTCTCTGTATTTTTCGCGAATATTAATCTCCAATTCGAGGACGGAGTTACAGTTACACGGACGAAGTGGAGGTCAGCGAAGCTCTGTAATCAATAGTGAAGATGAAGCACAAGAGAGGCAAAAAGTGTTTAATGGAGAAATCATTTGCGAGTCCATGAAGTATTCAGCGATTTAAGTTGGCTCTAAAATTTATTCGCTCGCCTTGTTATGGATGTAATGAACAAGTACTTCGCAAGATTATATAGGGCTTTTTTGTCGTTTCGTGTATATTTTTAACATTCAATGGACATGAACAATTCATGAGAGTGGAGGGCTATTTGAATGCGGGAACTTCCAGTGAAAAGGCACGAGTTCTTACACAACTTCAGCGAAGTAAAATGCACTAACAATGGACTGGTGGTCTGTGGGTCTCTCTCTATTTTGAGACAGACTGGTACGAAGAAGAGAAATCTGAAAAAAGACTCGCAATTTTGATGCATTTTTGATGAGGTCATGTATGGACATTTGAGAGTTTTCAATGCGAAAGAATTTCTGTCTGAATTATCTCAAAATATGTTCCTAATTTGCATGTACAGTGCGGTCTTTGTTGACAGGACGAGGATAGAATCCTGCTGTGGCCGTTGCCATATCTATTAAGAGTGATGTGAACCTAAGCCAGTTTTGCTATGTCGCACATATGTAGTTAGAATTGATTTTTACTAGCATTTGGCATTGATGTTTTATTCGTTTGTTTATTTGTAATCCATAGTAAGCGTTTTGGTAGTGTCCGTCTAAAAGTCAACAGTAAAAAGTTAAAGTTGTTACGTTGTCAACGAATATTTTGAAAGAAATTGTGTGCAATGTATTCGAAGTATTGCTTTCGTCACATTTTTTATTAATATTACGTACATTTATATTTATGCAAAAATTTTAAACATTATTTGATTGTCAAATTGATGTACTTACTGCTTTAAGTATATTTCCAGGCCTTGACTTCAGATTCAGCCTGAAAGTATGCTTCATAATATTTCGGTAGAAATCAGAAAATTATTTCGTTGAAAACTCAATGACAGATGGCGCTCAGAACATTTGAAATATCTACACGGGACTGCCTGGATGGGATATTGTGTTTGTTGTGTTATTCCTCATTGCTGCGGCTTGTCGTTAAGGGAAGGGTAACCGATGAGTCTTCCCATGTTTGTGGTATGTATAGATCATTCTAATCGAGAATGCTGGCGCATACCTACGCATGCAAATATTAGTCACTCCCAAACTAAAAAATGTTCCACATGCATCACGATTTCAACATCAACGTAAGTCATGTCGCAAGAGGCTTATGCGGACGTTTTGTGTGTTCATACTAGTAGTGTAAATTCTCTGAGCTAATTTTAATCAAATTTCCTTTACGTTCGTATTTCCAATGTACCTTTGAAAAGCTTCTCATCAAAACTGTTCAAGAAGAATACGGCGAAGTTCGTCAATAATCCTCTCATATCTCAATTTCGCATCGCTCCGCTACCTCGGCCTACACTTGACGGCATCCCTCCTAAAACAAATCCTTGTGCCCCTTACACTTTCACAACTTTGATGTGTTGATTCCAATTATCACACCTTATGGAAGTATTCCAAAACAGTTATTTTTGAAATTCTCCTGCTGTACGTCCTCCATCACCACTTTGAAACACTTCCAGTTGTTAATTCTTCCTCCCCATCACTGCAGTCTATTAACCGAGTCAACTCAAATGTTGAAACTTAAACTCAGCCGACGGCCAAAAGGTCATGTGTTCCGAGGGCCTGTACCTTTTCATACTGTCAACACGCACACACCGTCCCTGTCGGGCCATGTGTCCTGGGTAAACCAATTTCCAGCGACAACAAATTAAAATCCCCCTGCCCGTGGTGCCACCTTGAAAACAGCCAGCCCAATCCAAACATCAAATCACCATTTTCTTCCACACGGCTACCCCTTTTTGCCACCCAGAGGATCCCCCACAAATACGCCCACCGTCGAAGTTGGGGTTGGTTATTTAAATAAACCTCATTTCTATTGTCCGTGCGTCGTCGTTATGGGATTCCTTATCACGAAAGGCAAAAATGTTGTTCGTGTTAGTGCTCGCGTTCGGTTTGGCCTCCGCGCCTCCTTATCTCCGGCAGGTTTGTGGCGGGTTTCGGATTTCTACTCTTGTGTTAACTTTTGAATTTCGCAGACATTAATGCCGTGTTGGAAATGGAATTATATTGTCTCAGAAGCGAAATGAAATCTTTTATTGTTCGTGTTCTTTTCGCTTTCTTCTCTGTCTTCTCTCCGTGCGCTCATTCCTCGTTATCAGCATATCCCCGCGGCTGGATAAGAGGATGCTCGGTGCAGAACGAAGAAGGAGTACGAACATAATTGAATTTATCAACACGTTCTTTTGTCTTCACAATGAATTACTCATCTTTTCGTTATCGCTAGGCTCGCCCTAGAAGGAAGTTCTTTCATTCTTCAGCACTATTTGCTTTTGCGAAGGAAAAGCGAACACCGAACGGCGAATAGCGCACAGCGAGAGAAGGACTCGAGAGTATTTGTATTTGTGCGCTTGAATTGAATTTTCACAAATTTCAATATTTGCACACGAAGTAGGTGGGCAGATTTTCCGCGGCGTGATAAGATTTAATGGAGTATTATCTTGGTTGTGTAACGACATGGGATCCACGGATCCAAGGATCCCCGGTTGCTATGGAATGAACGACTGAATGAAGATGCAAAGGGTGTAGGGTGCAGAGTGTATAGAAGCCTTAAAAAGCAATTTAGCGGCAGAACTCCCTAAATACTGGCGGAGTTGCTAATAGGCTCTGAACTTTGCGGCGGTGGTTCCTCACTGCGTGGTGGTCTTTATTTTTGATTCTAAATTACTGTGTATACAGTTTCATCTGTTAGACATCTTACGAGGTTGGATTCGTAAATATGCTTTGTATAACGTTAATTAATTTGGCTCGGGGAGGGATTTGAAAATGAGGTTATTTCGTTTCATATCTCGGTCATAGCGGTTGTGACTGATTTATGTCTTGAAATTTACAGCAAAGTTTTATTTGTGTGCAATTAACGACGAATTATGATATTTGGAAAATTGAGAATTAAATGAATTCCCAAACCAGAAAATTGAATTGAAGTTTCTGTGTGAAACTTCATCTGAAGATGATAAGGAAATATATGTTCCAGAATATACGGCAAAACAGGTTAGCACAATTCATCTTCTTCTTCTTCATATGATGGTGCTACAGTCCAGAACCGACTTCAACCAACTAACGTTTCTACTCCAAGTGGGATGAGGTCCTTCTCCACATGCGTGCTCCCTTGGTTTTGTGTGCATCCTCTATTGCGTTGTCCTTCACTACCTCAAAAGTAATTCTACCTATTATAACTTATGGCCAATTCGTCGATGATATTTGAAGACAGCAAATACTTCGTTTTGTTCTCATTCATCTATAAACACGTTTTGGCCGCCTCCGATTAAATGCCAGCGAATGTCAAATTGACGACAATCACATCAATATAATCGTGCCTCTTTTAATGGCGAGTGAGCCATTTCATGACTCATCTTCCAACTGTCACAGCAGCCCAACTGGGTGTACCTACAACCTGTGTACACCTGTGGTTATGTGTTGCGATGTGTATCATCGGAATCCAAAGACTGGAGTGCATCCGACTACATCGAATTTTTCACTTAAAAATATGTACGATTTTTTATTTTTTTTCAGCTCACAGCGGCCCAACTAGGCATACCCTTTCTCCAGAATTATGTTTGAAAAAATCAAAGGGCAGTGCGTTGCCTTCACTAAATCCTTTTTTTTTACAGTGAAGGTCTAAAATTCTAGAGAAGATCGTGATGACTTCTTTGACTGCTAGAAAGTCACCTTGAAAAACACTGCCATAATGAGGATGCCTGATGATTCGAAGATATATATTTGATCCGTCTATATATTCGTATACCTTGACGGACTTGTTATTAACGAGTTCGCAAAGCAAGGCCTTTTCAGTGGAGTAACACTTAGGGGGAATTGCAAGGTCACTCTGTAGGATGTAGAGCGTCGCACTGATTGCAAATTGGTGCAGTTTGAGCCTCCCGTTGGGTGCCTGTTGTAGGATGTTGGACCACATATTGCTTAGAAGTTGGTATATGTACGTTAGGTGGTTCCAAGTCAGCTGCTTGGGTAGTGCTTATTGGAAATGAGACATCTCGGCGTGCAAGTCTTTGGATCTTTGACAATGGCTTATAATTAATGATTTTCTGTGCTGTTTGGCATAATTTGTGCAATTTTCACTGAACAAGTACTCATACGATTGAGAAGCATTGAAAGACATGTATCAAAAACACAAATCTCAAAAAGCTGGTTGAGATCTATCTCTATCTAAACTTACAGTCTGTATAGCCGAAATCCAAAGCTGGAATGCACGATCTGTGTATTACGTGACAGTTATACTGTCGGAAATTTGTGAGAGCGAGAGAGACTAGTCGATGGTGTATAAATGGAAGTTGGTATATTTATCCGGATTCCCGGAGCTCCGATGTACGAGCAAACAAATATTTATCCGATAAAAGATTTCTGTGTGGAAGCAAACCGTGAAAGAAAAAATCGTTAAAACAAAATAATTATGTTTACGTGAAGCTGCCGAAGGGTTTAATAAAATTTGAAGCTATTGTGGTCGCAACAAATTAAAATGTGACAGGCATCCGATTCTGGATGTACAATTTATTTATTTATTTCAGGTTGATTTCATTTTGGTTTTCAAATATTGGTTTTACAAATTATTTGATAAAAAAATCATTATTCCCGGTAAAAATATTTTACGCCAAGAATTCAAACAATACCGAATGTTCTGTTTCTGATCACGAGTCATGTACACCCACATGTCATGTGTATCCACGAATTGTAAGGGACGAATGCAATCTGTGCTTAAGATTAGCAATCTGCATATTTTCGAATCTTAAGAATTGTTGTTGAAAATAAACTCTAGGGGCCCGTCAACGTCAACTCGTATAAGACAGTCAAGTTTTGGAATACAACTTTGAAGTGGCTAGGGACCATGGTAAGTAGATCTAAGATCCAGGTTCACAGACTGAAATACCGCATAAGGAAGAAAGAACGGCAGAATTTGAATTTTGTTTCCTCCTAATTATATCCACAGATTCAGAGAATATACACAAATTGTTTCCAAACTGATAATACACCATACATATCGAAACTCATTTCAACCATTCGTCCTTGAAGCTACCTAAACTCAAAGAACTTCGAGAATACTTTGAAGCGTGCAATAACTTCTTTTTCGCTCACTGCAGCCGCAGACGTGCGTAAAAAGATTTTTGGAATCCTACCAAAACGACAAAGGCACTTACTCGGCACAGCATAAAGTCCGGCATTTACTTTGAAATTCCTTAAGGTCTTGCCGAAAGTGCTAATATTCCTATTCCGTACAATTGAATTTTAAATATGTAACCCCTCCTCATGGCACATAGCACACAGCAAACACCACATAGCGCACTTCAGTGCTGACAATTGTTTCCAATCGATGGTGATAAAACTGGCGATGATGCCTCTTGACTTTCCGACCTTCTCCACATTTCCTATGTCGAAAGCCGTTGACTCCTTTTATTCTGAACGAGTCTCCTCTTCCACCCTACAATGAAGCCTTTCATTGATTGTTGTCCTCTGTCCTCGCTGTCTTCTCGTTGTACATGTGTTAGGGACAATTCTGTTCCGCTCCGCCGATGGTTTTGGTTTTCAGTTTTCGGGTTTCGGCTCCTTGCACGAAACAAAAGACGCCGCATGTCAATTAAAATTTTCAAAATTCACCTCACGTGCGATACTCTACATTGAATTGTGTGGAATATGGTTGCAGGGTGTTTTCGGGGGCCCATACAGCCCACATTTCACAGACAGTACTTCGGTGCTTTTGTTTAAAATTCACAATGAAGTTGAATGGTGTGCAACCATTAAAACCATCCTGCAAGGAGTAGCGGCAAGGAGTGGCAAGGAGTACTGTCAACATTGAGTGCGGGAGGGAGCCTTGTGTCTACTACATCCTGTTTCAACTGTACTGTATGATCCTATAGGGTGTGATGTCTACTCGTGATGAGTTTGTTTGTATTAATTGATGACATAAATAACAAAATTTATATGAGTGCATATGTATTTTCAAATATGTTCATTCAAAATACAAAACTCCCATACGAAGCGTCTCCCTTCAAACATTGTTTAGCGCAAGAACTTGCGCTATCAAAATCTCTACAATCTATATATGGATTTGTGTTTGACTATATGTATATGGCAAAGCCCAGCCAAATAAAGCGTAAAGAAATGCGATAAACACCGACACATCAGGTTTTTTATGTTGCATGATATATACAAAGTACCATCACCATGCATAGAAAGAAATGTTAACTGTTTAGTCGGCGCGCCGGTTTTACTGAAGAGAACAAACTTAAGCGTTTGATTCTCCTATATCGGTTGGCAATTAGGGGGTAGCGCGTTCGAATGATAGAAATAGAACCTCAAAAACATACAGTATACAGGAGACTGCTACAGCACCAGTATGAACCTCTAAAACCTCAGCACTACTTAGTTCCATTTGCTGATACTTATCTTTGCGATTTCAATTTCACTTAACATGTTAAGTTAGACCTACCGGTTAGAACGATCCGAAAAGAAAGGTCACCAGCTTCAACGGCGTCCGTAGAGCGCTCTTTTTCTGCATTGATCCGAGTACGCCATCAAAAATTAGCCATTAAAATTAGCTATTTCGCTCCTAGTTAACTGAAAAACTGAAAAAAAAAACATTTGAAAGAGTTAAAGGAAAGCAACGATTTTTACAATCGAGTCATAGACAATTTTGTGACCGCTGATCGTCGTTGTTAATCAAAATCAACGATTTGTTTTTTTTTTAAGTTGCACTTTTTCAGAAATCGTTGCTAACCCAATGCTTGTGGCCAGCAATCGCCACTGATAACAAGCATCATTCACTCTGTTCTCGGCTTTAATTTTTTGCATCCTCTTTTATGTATGTTTTTTTTCACATTTTATTTTCCAAATTCAAGTGTCAAGCAGGTCATCACCTCAATTTTTCATTTTGCTTCTTAGTGCGAATCACTAGATGGGGTTAGCACACTTCAATTCCAGAAGAATACTTGTCGTTCCAATGTACCTGTTTTGCGAATAAAGAAACTTCGTGATTCTCATAGTCCACATAGGGTACGACATGTTCCCTTCGAAGTAATTCCCATCGTTCTATGTAAGTTCTCAGCATCTTCTCGGCAGCAACATCCTCATGAATGAGTTTAAAAATCCGGAAATCGAATACTCAACTCGAATTCTGTTTCCTCCAGCACGGACTCTGGATGATTTGGGCAATCAATGGGAGGAGTGGCACATATTCCTGAAACATGATATCGATCGGCTTTTGTCCTGAAAACAAATTGACTTCCATGTCATAATGCGCATACATGGTACTAAAGCTCCTGGTGTACACAAACCTGCCTGCGCCCTGCTTGCTCCGTCGTCAATGGATATGTGTTCATTAAACCTTTATTCGACGATGCCAATTTTCTTGGGAGTGTTACGATACACACAGTCCGGTATATCGCTGCTACATATCGTACATATCGATAAATTACTATCATGAGGATTTTCATATTTCCATTTCATGTTAAGTAGTCCCGAAGTGTATTGATTTAAATAGTGATTTACTTTCCTGGCATGTGCGGATGTGCTGTGCTGTTGGTGCGGTGATTTGAGCTTGGCATCGGCAGGCATTCCCTATGGCTTCCGGAGGGAGCTTGGAATTTTGTTGGGAATGTAACGAATCGAGTTTATCGATTACGGTAGGAGGGTTTTCTTTTCCTTGCACTATAGTGGTTTGTTACGGGACCCATGTCATAAGAAGCTTGACACAAAATGTTAAGGTTTTGATAAAATTGAAGGCCCTGTCTTGACATCAACCCATTGAACTTTTTGTATGTGGGTGATTTTGACGTGGGTTCATGCTGTTGGATATTCTGTTTGAATATCCTTCAGATAGAAGTATATGTAAGTATTGAGGTATTTCGTTAGTGCGACTGAGTCATGGGTTGCTCTTCATTTTAGTGGGGCGATTGGTGGAGTTCTTGTATTTGATGAATATGCCGTCAAACGTCTCCGGCAGCTATTGGTAAAATTTGAGAAAATTTATGATTCATAATGGGCGTAGTAGAGAGTAGAAAGGTCCAGAGGCCTTGTTTCCATCTTGAAACCAATTTTAAAATTCTTACATACAAAAGCTGGTGAAGGCATGGATCAGGACATTCGATCCACTGACAAAATACGCACAAGACCTTTGAGTCTTATTTCCAAATCCATTGCATGAAATGATGCGTTTATCGAATTTTTCCTTCAAGAAGATAATTGTCTGCCTGCTGACATACCCATTGACTCGAAATCTAGTCTCATCGTAGGACACAATTTATCGAAAAAAAAACAGCGGATCCAATGCCAGGTAGGTTTGGACTAATTCATCAGCGATGGTTTGGCATTTCGACGGAAACGATGTTCAGTTGCCCTGAAATTTTGCACGGTGTATATTTTGAAAGTATTTAAAGAATGATTTTGTGTACAATATTCATTAAAATACCACAGCGACATCGGTCAACAATAAGTCGTATAACGGTACAAGTGTAATCGAGCCTCAAACCAAATTCGATTAGCATCACTTGACGCCTTTTAAGGGGGTGTTGCAAAAGCAAAGCCGCACTAATGCCTTCTGCAAGTCATTTGTATTCCTAAGCGCAGTGTGGCAACCCTACATATCGCAAATTAATCACTAAATGGACTAAAACATTCATTTTGGTAATTTTATTTAAAAAATATTTTTTTCTCGTTAGTTTCTTTCGTTAACCTAGAGCCCTCCAAGTCTGCGATAAACTTGGAGGTTAAAGACATTTGTACAAGTGTCAATGAGTATATAAACTTAACTTTTCTAAAATAATAATAAATGAGAATATGGCCCCAAAATCTTATATATGTATATACATTTCAAATACACTACTGAACGAGCGACCACTCACTCGCTTCCCTGACTTGAGTTGAAGACAACGATGTAAAGCTTAAAAAATATACATAAACCTTTTGTACCGCAGTGTAAATCGGGTACATATGCAACTATGTGGATATCAGTCATGTACAGATGTGAGTCAATTGCAAGCCTCTCTCCTTGAACTCTCGGGCGACAGTTCAAAGTCAGTCTAGTTCCAGGTAATTCATCTCTTTGGGGACGTGATTCTCGAACGAAGCCATCGTCACATTTTCTGCCGCTGGCTGCTGTCGAGGAGGGTTTGTCAATGCTACTATTGCTGGACTACCTGCTGCAGGGAAGACACTGCGGATGATAAAATGACAAACGATTAATGAGAAACTTTAAAACAGGTCGAATTAGGCACAACTTACCTCAAGGAATTTGTGGATCGGTAGAGCGGTGGGGGTGTATTAATTCTGAACTGTTGCTGTTGAGTCAAAGCACCAGTCATATCCCGGTGGAAGAGCAATCTGCAAGTGAACGAAAACCTTGAGCGATTGCTCATTGAGATGCTGTTTTTGAAACTTACCCCACAGCGCACTCATTGAGGCTCGTCAGATACGACGGTGGTGGCGGACGATGTTGAAACTCCGGATACAAGTGATAGCTGCTGGGCAGAATGCGATTGTTGCAGTACGGACTGTTGCAATTGCGGCATGTCTCCATGTGTCGGAAGCAGGGGCACTCGTCCGTTTCGTCTGGTATGCTCAACCTCCAAATTGCACCAGAAATCACTAGGAGCGATACACCGATTCCAATCATTAGCAGCGCTGCACTCAGATATTGTGTGGAGTGTTCAATGAGTCCTGTAGAGCCGAGCACAATGCCGCCTAGGGTACAGGCAACGCCGCCCAGTGCAAGGATTCCAATCACAAAGGGCAGAGATGGCCGCGAGAACCATTTGCGGAAGCATCCACGCTGCACGGGAGTTGCCTCAGGTGTTGAACTGCTGCGGAAGATGAAAAGAAAGAAAGAAGAGTTTTTCTTTTTAAAAAATTGTATCTATTGTGTATTTTTAAAGTGTAACATATGTTGTCCAGATTTCTAAGGAACAATCAAAGATAAGAAAATAAAAACGCATGTGCGTCCGGGGATAGGGGAGTGGGAATCTAGGAATGTGTGCGAGCAGGTGTTGGCTTTGGCTGCAGTACTTTTCTATTTTGAGGACGACCGACCCATTATTGTCTTGGATAATCTATAGGAAATGGAAGAACGGTGTTTTCATCTGTTCCAGTCCACTCGCTTAGTGCTTAGTGTGCGTGTGCGCCTTTGTATGGCTGCGACGAAGATCCCTTTTTCCTTGAATCATCTGCGGGTGTCTGCACCATGTATTGAGCACGAAGAAGAAGAATAGGACATTTTAAGGATCCCATTACTTTTCTGTCTACTCTATTACACCGCATGGGGTTTTTCTCTATGTCTCGATGGAGATTCTTCATAAATCTAAATTTTGTTGGTTCCCTCCTACTTTTTATGTGTGTGCTGTCACCTTTGTTCGAGTGCAGGTATCCAAGAGGTAGGGTCTATGCGAATGCGGTAAGATTATGCAATCAGACTATGATTCTGTGCACATGGGATGACCCGATTCCCCTTCCTCAAAGAGGGATGCCTCACAATAATTAGTGCATCTATTCAGAACCAAGGGATGGCAAGGTGCACGAATGCGTTTTGTGGCATTGACAGCTGTTGCACATTGGCATCAAAGAAAACGTGTTTTCGGAGCAAGTTGCAAGGTTTGCTAAGAAGTATTCAAGATATTTTAATAAATAATCTTCCAGACCAAGAATGCCGGCGGCGAGTCCGAGAGTACCCCTGAACAGAGATGGTTAACAAGATCACGACAACACTATTTTTGATAAAATTCATAGAAATGTAGCCAAAAAGATAACCACCAAATGCATGTACGGGCAGTGGTAATTGAGGTGCGCGGGACGAGGCCACGAACATTTTCATGCGTATTCAAGGCACAGATGATCTTTTCCAGAGGAAAACACTGCTCTTAGCGGCTTGGGCTTCCTACCCAACAGGTATACGCTTAGATCGGCGCTTCGATAAGCACGATCCGTACGTTTATGCGTTTCGTGTAACTTCGTTTCAAGCAAGTTCAATGCATTAAGACGTGATCAATGCCAGAATACTCACCTCACCGGATACGGTGAAAGAGGTTCGTATTCACGATTCCGATATCGCATGGCCCATCAAACTGCTGAGTCTCGTATATGAGTATGTAACGACGGTGACCAACAATAGTAGCCACTGTGGGCTGCGTTCGTTTGGTAATGCGACCAGATTTATAGTAAGTCGCTTTTTAAAGAGGCGTTGAATGAGATACATATCTGGCTACGATTTCGGGCAGTATTGACAAGCTTGAAATGTGACCTCGTTTGGGGGCTATCACAATCCCCTTTGACCCGGTACAACCCAAGTGTGTGTGTGGTAATCAATAAATTTGTGATTTGTTCGTATGGTTCCGGCGACAGCAGACAACAGACCACCTGCATACAGCGGGGGGTATTCGAACATGCAGGAGGACAGCTGCGAGGACAGTGATTGAGAGGGAATTAATGCAAGTAAGGAAAGTGAATCGCCCTCATCAATAAAACATAGGAGCTACTTCCATCTATTCCTTACCCGAACCGCCGCATGCGCATTAAGTGATACATTGACCCGTAGTCAGATCATAACCCTGATGTGTTTCCCGCAACATACTCCCATAACATATGAGTCCCAAGGGCATCACCGACCAGTAGAGAGGCGAACAGATCAATAAATGCCCATTGAAGGTGTGAAAGAACACACAAGTCCTCTGGGATGCTCTTATTGTTAGATCTTCCGGTTATCCTATCCCAGACTCCCCCGTTTAACGACTTTCAAGTAACCCTCTCTCTCTCTAGCCCGCCTCGCAATCTTATTTTCTCATAATCATTGTGATAACAGAATTTATGTTTCCTAGACTACCACACCACAGCCATAACATAAGGGTTCATTATTCTTCATTCCCCAAGAGTCTCACCAAATCGCCGAGCGCATCATTTCATCTCATCATCTCATCATCCGCATCACTGACCACCACCAGCCACGCCCTATTTGAAGGAAATCATTAAAATAAAATGCATCTGACCCAACTTGCTTGTACTGGTCACCGGTCACCAGTTACCACCGGGCACCAGCAGATGAGCATGTCCCGAAAACAGCGCATTCGTTTACGTGCTGCACAGAGTGTGTGTTTATCTTTCACACCGTGCGTGCATGTTTGCTACCATGTCATGTGTGATAATCAGATTTAAAGCTGACTAAATGCTCTCCCAAAGGCTACTGCATTTTTTCGAAGAATCCGCTTTTCAATTTCTCCATCTCCGAGCATCATTAAAAATGCCAAGAGTGCTAACAAAGGAGGAAACTCTTCTCGGAAGCTTTCAGCTTTCTTCCCTTCGCTCGATTGTAGGACATTAAAATGCGCTTTGTGCCCCAAAAAGGAGTGTTTATTGCGTTGGGGACTCGTAAAGTGACGAAGACAAAGACATGGAATAAATCTAGGCTACATCAAACTAGCCCCAAACTGGCTCTGGCCTCCATCAACACTCCATGCGGCATGTGTGGGTAGGCGGACGGGCATAAACAAAAACAAAAATATACGACACCCGTCTCCGTTCGAAAAACAGACATTTCATCTTATGGGGAAAATTCAATTAAGATTCTCTGACAATCATCGATTGCACCCTGGGGTGATGATATGAAGTGCGACCTTTCCGATGGCCTGCATTTCTAGATTGTGTTCTTCTTGATGTTGCTCTTGTTCTTGTTCTTGTTCTCTCCATGTGCCGCCAGTCTTTCCATGTATGTGTGTGTGCCGTATGGGAGTTGTGGAGCCCTGAATATGTCATCTCCAGTGCTTTGATGCTGAAGGCTAATGACTAGCAGCAACAATTCTTTCTCCCGTCTCTGGGAGGACACAGGAAATTTATTAGCCTTGGGAGTTTAGGAAAATACTTAATCATTGCTGAGGAATAGTAGAAATGGTGGAATACTTCTGAGGTTACAGGCGTCAGGGCTATTTTTAAGCCCAAATACCAGCATACGACATGTTTCGTCTTTAGGTCGGGGCCCTTTCCATAATAAATGCGCACAGCTGCTTCTGGAATTCTGATATTGGATTTGGATGGAAATTGCCGAGTGGTGCTGTGTCGTATCGTCCAACAACGAGAAAGAAGAAGGCTCTGTTGAATATGATTTATCACAAGTGGTGTAAAATAACCATTAGCGGGTTTTATTATCACAGGATGAGATCGAAGTGTGTCGTGGTATAAGCTTGAGTTCGTGTATTTTACACCTGACTTCGTAATCGCGCAACGTAGCGTTTGTTTTACGATCCTATTTGGTGGTGCTTTGTGGGCTTATAGAGGTTACGTACGGTATTTTTTTGTTTTTACAGCTTGCACCGTCATTATTATTAATTAGCCTCACACTCACGGTTTTATCTTTGAAATGGCGTGATAGCTCTGGGAAAAGAGAATATTGCCTCAGTCGTTGAAGTTGCGTTTTTCTTTTTTTGGTTTGTCTGTTTTTAGTATCGGATGCGTTCCGTAGTGACAGAGAAGTGATTTTTTGTTCAGTTCCTTGAAAGCTATAAATGTTTTATGATTTAGCTGGAAGTAGGGCACAACTATTTCTTGACATTTTTTAAACAGTTGGATCGGATTTTGAGTTGCGTAACACAAAAATTTATAAAAAATTGCTAGGGACTGAAATTTGATGGAAATAAGTCTGCCAAGTGTCATCGCATCCTGTCCAAGTTGAAGTGTGAACGATTAAGATTTAAATGTAAATTCATTCGCTTTGAATGCTATATCCGAACACACTGTAAATAGTGTATATTAAGTATATTGACCAACCTCTTATAACCATCATTTTCGTCTGAATAAGGGAAAACGAAAGAAATCCTAACTTGTATACAATTGTACAAATATTTCAGAGCTCACCTTCGACTGAGCTTGGAAACAAAATATTATATCATGGTACGTTACTCAAGGCCGTTATGCACAGAACAGAAACCTTACGAAGAAAGAAGTTGCCAGATTTGTGTGAGTAACCTTATGTTCTCTGTTTTGTTGTCTTACTGGCAGATTCGAAGAATGATTCTATTGTGTGTACCGTGAATTTATGTGCTGTGTGTGCCGTGAATTGTGAAAGTTGTTCATATTGGGAATTGAACCTAGATACACACAGTTTGACTACTACGTCACAGCGGTCAGAATGCAGAAAATTAAAACTGATTACATAGTATTGAACAGAATGTCAAAATAAGTAACTCTGAATTTGTACATTTCTCATGCAGATTATTTTTATTCGTATCTCAACTCTAACTCTCGATCTGTTGAACAATAAATCGAAGGTTAATGCAAACTTGTCTGCCGCCCCCGAAGCGGAAAACATTTACGACTGGGGAACCAACCATCGTGTTAGATCACCATCCGAAACCATTTGTGTGGGAGACGAACTTTAACTTATTGTGGTTGGTTGCATCAAATATGTATATCCAAACAACAATTTCCCACGCGCACTGTGGTCTGAGAAAACCCAATCCATAACCATGAATAAGAATATTTCATCAAGCAAACAAATCGAAGTCAATAAACATCGATGCCACCTGAATTTCTCATTACAAATGGCCTGCACGTTCACTGCGTCCACTGTGTCCACTTTGTCCACAGTCCCAACCTGGATCACTAGTACCGTCAAGTGCACATGAATAAATATTATTTTCTGTATTTACCCTTCGTGCTCCAATGACAGCCAGACTGAACTGACTGAGTTGTTCATTCTCCCTCCTCTCTCACTCTCTATCTCTAGTGTGTACTTGACTGCACGCTAAGTGCTCGGATACATTTCCATTTCAAGTTAGAGATGGGCTCATTAAACTTCAATTCCCCTCTCAATGGAGTGGAGAGAAAGGCAACCAACATGAAAGTCACTTGGTGGTACTTGAAAATGTGGACACATTCTTGGAACAAAACACCCGTCACCATTGTACGGGCAGGAAGTACGTTTGTTAATTACCTAATGTCCATCACGCAAGTGCCTACAAAGGAAACAGTCCGACAAAGATACTCCATCTCTGGCCGCAGAAAAGGAGTGTAAGCTGTGTCGTCCCCCTAAGATGGGGTAATTAGTGAATCCAGAGTTGTGGGGAGGGAAAAGTTCAATTTGGATATACTCGTACCTTTCGTCGGTGGGCTTAGTGTCCCACATTCGATATTAATTTCCCCTCGCTGAGCACAGCACTATTTTGTGCGTCGAATTTTCTAGCTAAGCGGATTAGCGTGCCCAAATCTAAATTTGAAAGAAAATTATTCTATCATTAGACTGCCTTTAAACTTAATCCCTTTGCCATATATGCGTGTGTAGTAGTTTCGTGTCACACCCAACGAGACCTACGTAACCGTCCTCGCTCGATAGTTTTTTTTGGAATCAATGGAACTCTTTCTTTCTTTCCAAATACAAACGAGCGCATGCATCTTTTTGACAAATGAAGGTATTGCCGAGGTGTTGATTTATTTGTAAATGATTAGCTTTTCATTTCGTCGTCTGCCCTGTCACAGGAAAAGATTGTTTGTTGACAAAATCATTCAGCCGTAGGCTTTTACATTTGTTTTGTCTGCACTGGGTTCTTGTGAAGAACTGAAGTAGGTCAAAATTGTAGCGTTCGTACGGATAACCCGTGCATGTGCCATGCATTGCTTGGCGTCTTTATCGCCCGGTGCGTCGTCAACGAGAAGAAGAATATATATAATACTTTGCATGACAGCTCTAGAGGCCAACAGGCTTGTTTTGTTTGATTTTCATCTTTATCATCGACGCTCAATGAATCGTTGATAAGTTGTCATCGATACTCCTTAGTAGAAGACAATGGATACCAATGCCTGCGAAGGTACTCGAATCACACGAGCGGCAATAATGCAAGATGAATGCCTCTAATCTTACAACGGGATTGTATTGTTGTATTGACTAAGTTAGAAAGTTCATCGACATTGATGGCGAGAGGGGAAGATTACACACCTTGTTGCGGTAAGCCTTGAAGCGCACCCAGATGGGCATCGGCCATGTAATATGATATCTTTTAAAGAGAGAGTCACGACTTCGTTCTTCGGGGAACAATGAAGGCTCATGAAGTTGGCTGATAAGGATTTGGGCCATAAATTGGTGTCTTACGGAAATTGTGGTAAGAGTTAAGTGACAGAAACGATTCCACAGCTTGAAGATACAGGGTCAAGCACAGCAGGCAACTTCCAATTCAAATGTCACTTGTTCCTTCCCGTGATGGAAGGCAGAAGGGTCGAAGCAGGAGAATAGACTGTACTCCATTAGAGACACAATTTGCGGAGAAATCAACCTAATCATGTCGAACGGACGGAAGTACGCAGTTGTCCAATCGAAAATATTTTATCTCCCATCAAAGGTAACATCGACATCCCCGCAAAGCGTGAAAACGCTTCACGTACATTTCCAACCACGAACTCCGCAGAACATTGAACACTCTCACCCTGATTGCCCATTCAGCTTTGGAAGTGTATGCGTGCGGTACCCTTTGTATACAAAGAGACATTAACCGATTGAAATTTGTCTTCCATCCGCGCAGATTCGAAGTGATAAATTTGTTCAATTGAAAATTTCAATTTCCTAAAAAACGGGTAAAGTGAAAAAGGCACTAAATGACATCCTGCGGCAGACCATCGTCACCACCCACACTCACCCTCTCGCAGCGCAGAGAATGTGCATTGCCAGTAGCACAGTAAGCAGAAAACGCCAGGAATTCCAAATGCGTGTCTGCTAATGCGATTTACGTTTACTTTTACGACATCACCTCTTCAACTGCCGTTAAGGCGTATAACAGCGGCAGCGGCAGCGGCAAACGCCGGTGACAGCAGCAACAACGGCGGCGACGCGGTCCTCTCACCTCGAGTCAACTTTTACGATCCTACTTCCAACCATTAGGCTCAGATACACAATACAGACAAGATAACGTATCAGGAGGGAACAAATCAAGTGATTTTTATTTGGGACTTTTACGAGCGTTTCCCATTTGCAGCAGCCTAACGAATTTTTTATTGGGAACTTAATTCAACGATGTCTGGGGCCTCGCGAGATTGGCCATGGATGTCGCTTTGGCTGTGAAATCGAATTCAACAGCGTTGGCCGGGGGACGACTATTGTCGCGCAGACTTGGGCATACGTGCATAAAGGTTAGAGAATGCACATAGTCGTCATATTTTAATTATCGTCTGCGAACCCTAATGAAAACACAACGACCTCGAGTACATCTCTATAAATCCCCATGGAGGCCGCCGCCACAGCCGGGTCTTGATGAGGGGAAGTGAGTGTAATTACTATTAATTTTTTTCATCTTTTTTTCTGAATCCCCTTTCGAGCTCTTAATGCGTTTCGGGTTCTGTGTTTTGTGTTCAGGGTGTGAAAAGGCATTAATAAGATGCAGAGAGTGAGATGCGTGGAAAGGGATTTGCTGGGCGGCCAAAGACCGCTGCTGCTGTGAATGAGTGTTTCTGATTTACGCTCTTTTGGCTAATTGATTATTTTTAAAGTTAATTTTCGAGTTATTTTGGTTCTAAGTCGTTTATCGGGCTGAATTGGTCCTGCCGTGCCATCTGAAAACGTGATGGAATTTGTGAATGCGTTGATGGGTTAAAGAAGGGCGCCCGAAAATGGTTACCAAACTAATGTCGTTGTTCAGCCAGCATTTAAGTGCTTTCCCGTAATTTACTCTGTATATTGAGTAATTTGTTGACTTAAATAAAAGAGCCAAAAGCAATTATTTGACCATTTCAACAAATATCGCAATCGGATGTTTGATTGTCAACCGCTCTTGGGCTGCTTTCAGATTTGAATGTAATCCATCAGCTGTCTTCAGAATACACAATTGTTTTGATGATTTATATATTTTCGGTCCGGTCGTACTCTGTCTAACATACAGAGGTGCACATTTGATTTTGAAAATACGCGTTAATCAGAAACAGGCACACGGGTACATTCATATTAAAGTCTCAGATTCTGGAAGTATGTCTAATTACACGTGGCACGCACGTTGGAGGCACACTAGATCCAATTAACATTGGGACGTCCCCAATATACGTATAATCACACGAACGTCAATCCATACATGGTGGATACTGAAAATGAGCCCGTTATGAATTTGAGTTCCACTTGTATCAGGAAGAAATTCAATTGAAATTAGATTCACGTGAAATTAAGTCAAAGAGAAGGTGCAAAGTTTTTGTTCACGCCCCTGCTAACTTCACGGACATCAAGGGATAACGTACGCCCGAAAAATTGTAGGCTCTAAAACAAACATATGTACGTTGGTGTCTTGCTTATTACACGTGTATCGTGTAACGCACGTGGATTCACGTGAAATCATAGGGTCGAATTAGATATTCAATTTGACTTGGAAATCCCTAAGCATTTCAAAACATGAACAAATATTTTGTGTATATCTCTGCCTTGTACGCCATAATAAAACTACAATTGAATTGAATTGCATCTTTAAACTTCACATTATTTGTAACATGTGTTAACACTCCTTATCAAAGATGTTGGTGCCACATAGATGAGATGTGGAGTTACTTTATGCCCTTACCATTAAAATGATGTGAATAATGTCATTTCAAAGAACAGCCCTACCTCTTTCTGAAGTCTTCTTCGTCCCCATGCCCAACCGCACTTTAGATCTTTTGAAAAGCATGGTAATTACTCGTATCACTTCCCTGCACGTGTACAGGATGCTTTTGTTTTCGCTCTTGATGACAACCAATATTCTACCCCTGAAATCGGATAGTTCTCCGAAAAAAAAAGACGTGAACGCCATGTATACATAAATTCATTCACTTATCTTCCACTTCATGAATGGTCCAGTGAATTAATTAAAATCAACCATCACGTTGAACATTGAACTCTGTTGGTCTTGCCTCCACTCCACTATTGAGGACAATAATTTACTGAAGTGGACTTCCTCTTTGGTTTCATATGACATTACTTAAGGAGGTGGTACACTCAAAGGAGAGCTGACCGAACAAAAAAAATGTGTTTTATTTACTATTTTTTCTATTCTGTATTTTAGAAGCGAATGACCAGATTCTTTGACTTCTCCGAGCTGTCCAAAGGATGGACTCTGCATGTCATGTGGACACACATGGTCATGTGGCTGGAATATGGATAACACATGTGTGGACCCATTACTTCTATTTTTCCCCTTGGTTTTTGTCTTTATTTATGTTTATGTTTGAGGAGTATTCCTGGGTTTTGTGAGTCCATGAAATGGTTCATTTAATGGGTTGGAAACTACATGACGTTCAAGATGAAGGACGATACGATCTATCTTATCTCTCTTAACGACCAAACATAATGTATTCATCTGAACGGAAATATTTGTATTCAAATTTTGTAAGGACGATGTTGTGGGTGGGTTGTGATTACAAATAACATTCATCTTGTGGTTCATTGAAGACCGTCATTCGAACTTCGAAGGTAATTTTGACATGAGAAAAAGATCTGCACCTCGCTTGGCTATTTGTTCAAATAATATGTGTATTCATTAGGCAAGCGAAGTGCTTTTATGAAGTATATCAATCGTCCTTTGCACAAGTAGACAAGACACTGTCACCTCGGCTCGTTTAAAATAAGAGTTAATTTGCTGACTTGGAAAAAGAACAGATGAAAAAGCGTAGGTTTAATCTTTTAAACGCTGCCTGGTGGAAAATGTTACCAAACTGACCGATACGTGATCTCCTAAGAGAAAGTAAAATAATCGATATGCTTTTCGTTAATCGTTGTTTCGAAATCTGACTTTTTACGACCTCGCTGTCTACCGCTGACCTCTTAAGAAATTAGAGCGGCAACCGATATGGAAGCATCGGTGGATACATTAAAACGATCAGTTTAGCTTAGTCCGACGGGTCTTAAGCGGATTGAAGACTCCAAAAACAAGTCAAAAGACCGTTTAGACGCAATCCGACAAATGATTTACTTTGCTCCCCATTCCGCCGATCTATCCACTTACTGAATGAAGATTCACAATTCCAAAGAAGCATATTTAAACTACTTCCTGACTGCACCCCATCACCATTCATATTCATGAATTAGCCATGCGGACTTTTTCAACATCAATATTGACATTCCAATGGTATTTTACATTATTCCCCACTTAGGCCGTCTGGTGGCCTTCGTTCCACTAGACAAAAGCTTAAGCACCTTGACAAAGAATCCCAATTAGTAGATTCCAGGTCTTAAATCTGTAACGGATACAAATGCCGTCACCACCGAGAATAGATGGTGCTCCCCAAAAGAATCCATCTAACATTAGTCCATTCGAAAACCAGATTCCAGAGACTTCGGATTCCTTGTAATTTATAATTTCCCTTGCCCTCTCCATACTTGTGCCCCACAGACACACAAACCACCATGCCATGGATGTCCGTAACGAGAGAAGAATAAATGAATAAAGGAAAGAACCCATAAAACGAAAATGTTCCACATTCTATTCCGATTTATGGTTCAAGGAACAAAAAAGAAACGAACGCTTTGTCGCTTTGTGAGTGGATTCGTCTCGATTGGGGGACCTTCCTGAGAGTGGGAGAAGACCGATTATGATTATTGGTATCATTACCTGTGACCGCCAACAGGAACAGCCGACATCATTGGATGATGATGATGTCTGTCGACGAACGGACTCGCTGCCGCCGCTGCTGCAGCAATCTGCTCAATTGGGGTGTTGGATAGGAGTCCTCCGGAGTTCGCACTTGGATCAATGAAGATGGCAGTATACTGCGGTGGGAAGCTACTCGCAAATGCCTCCGCTGTCCGTCGCTGCAGGGAATTGCATTTTTTCGAACGCTTTCGTGACTTTTTACTCTGACGCGATTCGCGAGAGCAAGTGCTGGTATTCAGGACATCCGATGGTTGCTGCAGAGCGGGTAACTGCACCTCACTGTAAATGCTACTCTCCAAGATGTTACTATCGCTTCCAGAGCAATTGAGAGCATAATCAATGGTCACATCCACATCATCCAGCAGGGCTGTGCTTTCATCTAACACTTCCACTTCTATCAAACCATTGCCAAGGGTATCACAATTGTCATCATTTGACGAAGTTATCACGATTTCTGGCACTGATACGCATGACAGTTTGGACAATGATGACATGCTACCGCACTGCTCCACCAGAGGGGTTGCACTTTGCTGGATGGCACCCTCAAGCGTGCCGTTCTCAAACACTGTCACCGAATTGCGCTTAACACCACCGATACTGCTGTTCCCACTACACGCCACTGTATCTTTAGGGTGTCGCCTGGTACCCATCGCTCCGAATTTCTTCTTTGGTGTAGTTAACATCGTCGCACTTACAAACTAAACACACAATAAACCACCGAGTCGAAAAGTATAAATAAATGTATCCTCCAAATACAAATTGGAAGCGAATATTTGAAAAATCAAATCAAAATAACAAAACGGTGATGAACGAAAAACAAACGACAAAAAACGATGAACGAAAATCCCGGAGACGAACGACGACGCAGCACGCAAGCACGCACTTTCTTTCCAACATGAAGGACCGCCAAAAACTAAATTCAAATCTGAAAATTATGTTTGGAACCTTCGGCTTCGGAGTTCGGACGTTGTGTAGATGCAATCGATTGCTTTTCTCTGTCTGGCTCGCTAGCTGCCGCTCTGTTGCTGCTGTTTCTTCTTCGTCTTCTATGGTTTTCACCCTCAGTTTGTTTTCTATGGCTTCGGTGGGATTTAATTTTTTTTTCCTCTCTTCGGCTGTCTGTTCGCATTAAATTCTTCTATTTTATTATCCACGATGTTCTAATGGGTCAACTGTGCGTTGTTCTTATGGTTTCGTCCCTTCTGAGCGTGTATGAGTGCTCGAAGATACTACACGCACACACGCACGATTGCAATTGGGATTAAATCCATGGCTGATGCTTGATGGCAAATGCATCGTATCCCGTATTCCCTCGATATGTTTGCCTTGTTTTTGTTGTAAATTTGAAAGATGCCTTTGTAATTATACGGATAGTTGGTGTGGGTTTTGTTCGTGCAGCGGAGGGATACTACATACGTTATGTTTACATTTTGATTTTACGTGAAGTATTGCCAGAATCGATAACGGTTTTGTGACGATAAGATATGTTGATCTATGGAGTGAATCACCTCTATTAAGATTGAGCAGGTCTATGGATTCCATTCTGATGTGTATCTTGGTGATAAGAACGGCCTTAGTTTGATTTGTTCACCGTTGTTTCGTAGGTACGTTTACTGAGGTATGACACTTGTCTTTATGAGTATTATTGGGAGGATTGACCCAAGAATAAGTAGAAAAAAAATGATTTTAGCCATTGCTCAACATAGGCAGCAAGTTCTCAAATTCGCGGTAACAAAAGGTAAACATGTGGATTTATTATATCACCAGTACGAAGTTATGCCAAGGCTGCTGTAATGAAATTAATTATATAAGTCGCTTTAAGTTATCATCAAAAACGGCGACATATGGACTGTGAGTTTTGCTATCTACACGAACAAAATTGTGCGCTGGCTGATCCAATTCCACATGTTCAAGGATGACAGTACACTCTCTCTATGTCTCCTATTTCTTCCTTGGTGGTCCTTGCGAAATACTGCCTTTATTGAATTAAAAACACACACTCAACAAATGACTTCATTCACCCCACCTATCTTGTCAATAGTTCACTTTACGTTTTGGCTAAAACTCAACTCTCACTTCTAAAACAGATTAGCTCAATAAGAACAATTGTTATTATTTTTTTTCTTTTTTCGCATATCCATTGGATACATGAATACATGGGAAAGAGATTTCAGTCTCGTTCTTTTCTCCAACACTCGCTGCGCGTCTATATCTGGCAAAGTAGAGCTCACAAAGCAAGCAAGACAATGAGTTTATAATATCAACAGCGTCCATTCTAATAGCTTTGGTTCATCTTGTCGAAGATTTGGTTACTCATGGTTCAAAATGGATCATGGTTCTTCTTCGAATCAATTACTTAACGTATTAAAAAACACAACAAGCTTAATCTTAGGAGTCTTATGCCTCGTTATGTACACGTGTGTATGGTTTTTTAATAAAAACAAAATGTGTGGGAAAGGACTCCGAATTTGTAATGAACTAGAAGGATTGTTAAAGCATACCATCCATTGAATTGATGAAAACGACTTTGGTACAAGTTTTAGTATCAGTTAAGCAATTTGTCTTCTGCAACATCTTTGAAAGATCCCTGGGATTACAGCGATGACTGAGGGCTGAGGTGATTGCTATAAATTGAGCTGTACTAGAATGATAGCTTGAGACTTTAAAACTTGTCTAGTGATATCCAAGAAAATTATAGAACGGGGCGTTTTAAACAGAACTAACAAAAACCACATCTACGCTACTCTTCAATGAGAATGGTCTCACGGTGGATATTCATTTACTCACTAATCAAGACTTGTGTGGCGCTACAGTCCGATCTCGGACTACCTTGCTCCAGTTGCGCATTCCAAATTAGTTAGAATCTCTGTCATGCGTCCGCGCAGCACTGCCCCGCAATAAAATAGGATTAACCAAACATTTTTCTTTCCTGTATATCTGGCAGTGCTTAAAAACAAACACCATGCCTTGTAGTGTTTCCCTTTCACCACTACATCCTCCAACAGATTGGGTGACTGATGAGTTTCCTCCATTCGCTTCCACTGCACCTTTATTCTGCCTGCGCAAACTGCCTTCCCTTCTGCCTTTCGTTTGCTTCCCTTCAATTTTTCGGTTTTCTCTTTTGTGGATGCATCTTCCTATCAATGGAACAACATCCATCGATTGGGATAATCACCAGCATCATCCTCGTCATTATCATCGTGCCCACGATATGCTACAACGTACGATGATCCATCGGTTTGTAAGCGGACGAAAAAAAACCTTCGGCTCTCAAGTTTTCTATGATCTCGAGCTTGAAGCTACCAAATTGCGGTCTCAATCTCGTCGACATGCAATCACGAACATGCAACCTCAGCCCAGAGAAATCCCATTAAAAGAATGTTCAAACAGCGGATAATGACGCCGACCTCCGCCGAACGGCAACATCTCGATCCCGAATCATCGATGATTCGATGATGGATCAAAATTATCTGCGGTTCATAACAATAGCCCCAGAAGGTGCTCGAGGAGGTGTGCATCAAATGTTCGTCTTCGCCGGCAATAAAGTCTGGATGGGGGGAATGGAACCTTGCGGTGTGATCTGGTGGCTGAAATGATGACCGCTGTCTGTCATGTGGTGGTGGATGGAGAAGAGGCAGTCAGCGCGTGTACCGCTTGACCTTCTGTCTGTGGCGAGTCTTCAATATGATCCGTGCCTGGGTTACTCGGCACGGTGCGGCAGTCCGAATCAATAATTAAAATCGCCTGCTGCGATTTACGCAATTTGACATATGGTGAGGTGTTAGGTCAGTGGGGTTGCCTGCTAAGGTTCGTTGTTGCATTCGGAAGGGAGATGATTGATTTGATTGAAGATACAAAGTGCTTGTTTCAACCTCAACAGCAGTTTTAAGTGGTCTGGGTGTTGGGAGACTGGCACCACCGGAGAAAGTTGGAAAGGGGCAGACAGCACAAATTACTTACTTTCTTTCAACATCCGCCCGAATTTATATCATAGCTTTCATGTACATAATTAGTTGCGTGTCTGGCCAAATTGAATGAAGCTACGTAGCGCAGTAGTGATTGAGTCTCTCCGCAGGACATGCCTAATTAAAAAGTCCTTTGTCACAGAGGCACTTCGCCGCCCGTTTAATTCCAATTACGTAGACTGCGTGAAGAAAAAAGAATCGCACCGGGGTTCAGTTCCACGTGGGTTCGCTCGTCGGCAGATTCAATTTAGAAGTCCTTTCAACCATCAGGGACATGACCATGACGAATTATGCAATGCCGAGGGTAGGGACCGCTGCTATGATGTGTCGTGCGCTTTTTACTGTTCACCTTGTGTTGCGCACGTGAAAGGTTACGCATTCATACCAAATGTTAAGGTATCATCTGGAGGATGGAGATTTCGGGATGACTTTGAATTGCGATAAGGATGTGTTAAGCCTTCGGTAGCGGCTGCTGTCTGCAGGTGAGGGAGATATTTTATTTGCCCTCCTCACCTGAAAATTTAAGAAGGTAGCGATTTGGGATATGCATACAGGCAGGGAAAGGCAACTGTGCTGAGAATGGGATGCATTTTGTGAGATCGTGCCGACATATGTAAAGAGCAGCAGTTGCATATTGTAGGGTTACATGAGAATTACATGCGAAATTATTCCGGAATGTATTTCTGATCTTGATCGTTTTTCCTTAAGAATTGGCAGTCAAAAGGGGGGCTTGCTGGTGGATGCAGAGACTAGGTAACATTTAATTAACATCACCATTGAAACGATGACTTTAAAAGAGGAATTTTGATTTGAACACGAAACAATTAGCACGTTGATGGAATTTATTCACTCCGGTTTCGGCAGTCAGGGTAGGTACTAGGTACACACGTCGAAAAAAAGTGAGAGCAGGGGCACACACTGTTTGTAATAAAACCGACAGGAAGTGATTGATTAGAAATCAAGTTTTCAGATTTTATCGTGTCCTGCAGTCAGTACAATGCGACCCTTACGACTTAACAACTCCATCACGTTAAACTTTTCAAATACCCCTCCACAGCTTAGAGCCATAACCTTGCGAATAAATTCACAATCTAGTATCCGCGAGACTTACTTTTGTCTCGCTCAATTTAACTGGAAGGCTTATCGAATTCCCATTGCCCTTATCCGGCAAATTGCGTTCACTCAGAAGGAAAATGAGTAACAACCCTTGAAACTCTTTCGAACAAGGGGTGCTTTTAAATTAAGTATACGCGAGTCTACATTGAAAATTGTTAATCATAGGGCAAGTGCATATCTCGCAAAAAGTGCTACGTAGCATTTTGAGGGTGCATAAGGGAAAAAACCGGAACTAAATTGCAACCCCATTTCGACCAACATTCATGTGAGCAACAGCCACTTTGGAAAAAAAATTAGAAAACCCGGCGAGTGCAGGATATTCCCTCCCTTCCCTTCGACTCTTAATCAAAGAGGTTGTCATGTATTTAACTGCATCTGACGGACTGAAATCAAATTTCCGAAAGCAGGATTAGGGCTCGGCATTGGAGTGAGTACAAGTGGGTTCCATCTAACCCCTAGTCGGGATTATTACTGTTTTCTGGTTATTATTTGAGAATGACCAATCAGTTTTTTGGCTTGGCACTGAGGCAATCTAAGAGCACCCTGCTGTGCGATAGAAGTCGCCCTTCTGTTCTGAGCAATGCCCTGCCCACACACGCACATGCACAACAGCCTCGGCCTGCACATGCCATTTGAAGTGACGGGCAAATAAAAAGCGTCGGGCAGCAAATAGAAATCTTCATTTATTCGATTTGCACATCGATGGGGCATCTATCCTTTGTCCGTTTTGTTTTCGTTAGCTTGGCATATGAATAGACAGACGACATTCAGGGGATTTTTTCCTTGCAGGACGTACAAATGTATTGTCATTGCATCATGCAGGGCTCACCGTTTTAATTCACCCATCTGTTACCGAGGTCCACAAAGCCAGTGCCACATGGTTGACAGTGTACACTTTTGTCTATAGTGTATCCTTTGTGTGCCGTCTCCCGTCTCCCGTTTTCCATCTCCTGTCGACCGTCTCCTGATCAAAGAATTAACAAAATTACATCGATTCGCACACACAGGGTGAAAAAAACTCATATTGACACAGTCTTTTCGTACTCCTTTATCCGGTGTCACGTTGCGTTTTATTCACCTCTCCGTGGTCGCCCTAGGACATGATAATCAGACCAGAATAAGAAAAAAATCCTTGAGGATGCACCTTTTCTGTTTGCTGCAGTTTTTCTTGTTGAGCTAGTGGCATGTACAGGCAAACATACTGGGTTGTGTGTACATCCTGCAAAAGATCCTTGTGCTCTGTCATCTGAGGCGAGCAATATGAGTATTTTTGGTGGCATATGGTTCCGATGCGGGAACAAAACAGGACCCGCATAAATATTTTGTTTGTCTCTGGAAAACACATCGCAGGGAGGTTAAAAATCATCGTCAGTGCTGAAAAAAGTTTCATCGTTTTCGACATCTCTCCCTTAATTGAATTTGCCCGGTAGCGGCGGCTTGGTGTCGGCGGGATGAGGGGCGATGCACGAAAGATGATCCACCGGTGAGATGATGACAAACACTGGAAGTAGATTAACAGCTGAGACACTGAATCAGTTAATTGCGCCACCCCTCAATCAAATGCAGATGCGAATAACTCTGAAAGGAAGTCAACAGGAGTGCCCGATGCAGTGTCGGAAGTGGTTTGCGTTTGGCGTCAAAGGGCGTGTGCCCATAAAGCAGATGCTCACTCGCGTGGATGTGACAACTGTGAACACCTTTTTTCCCACTTCGTGTTCATTTGAATGCGGTTTTGTAGGATAGGCAGCTGAATCTATTACCGGGCGACCGAAGGTGGGAAGCAATAGATTTTCATTCCAATCGAGGCCATCGATTGGATTGACATTTCTTTGATCCGATAGCGAAGATCTGCCTGAAAGGTCTGCGAGAAACTTTGGATTTGAAATTTTAAGAGATGCAGCCCAATATGGCTCTTGTAATTAACGTGCGTGACGGTTGAATTTATGAGACTTTTATGGCATATGCGGTGGAAGTAGATTAAGGTGACCCAAACAATGGTTTAATCCCCAACTGTATACATATTGTTGTTTCACGAAGAACGATATTGGCAATTTGTCGGAACGTTTATGTGCGTCTTACATAAGCACATGGATAGGCGTTGAGGAACTAAGTTATTCGCATAATTAATCAAAACGCCTTACTAACAACTGGGTTCAATAATTAGCTGTACGCTTTCTTTTTTATGTAGTCGCTCATAAAAAATTTATTATTTGAACAAAATTTGTGTTTGGGTGACAGCCTTTACCACTTAGTGCTGAACGCGTATTAATAATGCAAGAAAGTAATGAAATGGGTTGAGTGAAGTAGTTTTGATTTCTTTTTATCTAAAGCGTAGTGGAAATGTAAGCCTGTACATTCTTCCTGGATTATTTTTCTCTAGAGGTTCTTTAGCATCTTTACTACTGTGGATTCAGATCATCAGATTTCGGTCGAGTTACACCGATCCCATTGTATGCAATTGCACAAAATGCTGTGATTTAAATAAACTGATTAGAAAAGTCAGACAGATTGAAGGAATTGGTGAATATGTAAATTATTATGATAAATAATTGTTATAATAAAATCGACAACGAGTTCTACCGATATGTGTACATATTTCAGTCATAAGATCCCTTCATCATATAATTCCGAACGCAGTTCACTTGATACTATACAGATTAATTTCTAACTAAAAGTTGATCATAAACGTCGAGAAGTATCAAAGAATCATTTTCAAAACACTGTTTTGTAGCATATCGCCCTACACTCAGAAGAATCGGCGAAATTTTCGGTTGTCGGATCGCACGGACAGCCACTGGTCAGATACTTTCGATCCTTGTGTGGATCAACGTTAGTACTAGCGTGCTGGAAATGATGCGGATGTAGGAGAGAACCCCTGCAGAATACCAGAGTCCAGTACAAAAATCCTAAATTTCCTTAAATTTGAGTTAGCTAAATGTTGCTAGTGACTATGCTGTATGAGAACCATTTTGGATCAGGTCTTCCGAAAACGAATGTCGATCAGGTCCGCAGGAAGCGGAACAAAGCCTCTCACAAAGAGAAGAATTTCTGTCCATGAATGCCTAGTTAGTATTGTCTACTGCATCGTCGATGAACTGTGACGAAATAAATCTATTGGCAAATTTGTAATCTCCGGTGTGAATTAAATTTTTCAAGGTGACCGTTAACTTCGACTACTGTGTCACCAGAATTAATAAGTACATTATTTTAATTATTTAAAGTTAATGTTCGCACCCTTGTCAAAGTTGCTTTAAATTGAAGCTAACAAATTTCAACTTTCTAAAATAGAATGTGTACATCTGTATATTAAGCAAAGCACAACTAAAAGAAACTCACGAAACCCTTTCACCTGTGAAGCTTTTTTTCCCTGAGTAAAGTCGACAAGGTAAAATGTTCGGTTTTCATAATGACTCTGCGAGGTACATATGTGTATGATGCCTAATTGAAATTCTTCATCAGTCCTCACGCACCACACTTGAACAAATCATCTCTTTGCCTGGTTTGAAACTGAAAATGCAGAAACAGTGAAAAGGGACACACGAGAATGCTTTCAAATATAAAAGTCTTTGCGTGGAACCTTTTAGGGGCTTTTCGGAGTGCAAGTATAGTGTCGGGTGGCACATAATGATTGGTCACAACATGACATGAAACTTTTCTCATTATGTTAAAAGCATGATGCCTGCATATATTTGCGTATCACTCAGCCACACTTCTCTTGCTACACACGTAGAGTCCATCAGGATAAAATTGAATCCCACTGCGGCGCCTATATCGATGGCGATGTCGTTGTCGATGTCGGTGTGATGTCCTTGTTCATAAAATTTCACCTGGAACTGAGCGTGTTCTAAATAAGTTCTTAAGTCTCCAACTTCATTCCGAGTTTCATGTCATCTCTTCAAAGTGTGTCTATGTATGGATAGTGCTAGCTTGTGGTTTCTTTAAGGCCACCGAAGTATCGATACACAAAAACTGCTGGGGTTCTTGTACATATTCATCCCTGCACGTGTATGTGAGGGTTGCGTCTCGTCCTTGCTATAGTTGTGCATATGGGAGTAGAGAGGTTTCCTATTAATTTACACTCTAATGCTATGGTGTATGCTCAAGTCGTTAACGTGCCAAAGGATCTGTAATAAAGAATCATTAGAGGATATTTCGTATTATTTTTTTTTTAGAACAGCTGTGCTTGATTTGGGACTAATGCTCTTGGGCGTTCCACATCATTGTTTACGACTGAAGTTGCGAGATAATTCAGATATATTTATTGTGTGGATACATAATCAGGGCTAACAGTTGTTCGAAGAGTACAAGTGGAACATGAATGCATTCGTCAGGAGTTCATTGAAATGCGTTACTTCATTATAAGACTTCTTTTAGCGACTTGGGTGTAAAATGGTGAAAGAAACATTTTAATCGTATGAGGAACGTGTTGGATATTAATCGTTCTTTCTATAGTGTCACACCATCTGAGCCATATAATCTTATAATATAATAATATGGGTGACGCTACAGCCCGTAGAGGGCCAGGGCCTAGCTTCTCAGCAACCACTCGTGTTGTTCTATCACGAGTGGAAGGGACCTACAGTTTTATGCCGACTCCGAACTGCCAAGTTTGAGAAGCTTTTTCTAGGCAGTTATACTCTTTGAGCATTGTCAGTGACTCGAAAGAGGTGGGGCCGCGAAAAGTATTCCTTGTCGTACCAGGAATCGAACCTAGACAGATAGGTTCAAGTGCGTAGGAGTCGACGCACATACACACATATAATCTTAAGGCAAATAAATAGTACAGCATGGCTCTGACATCTTACTGCTATGGATGTAATTGCATGTCGTGGCGTTTTCTGGACATCACGTTAATCGATGGAATCGAATAATTTCAGTTGAAGCCATTTTGGAAAGTGCTCCTTTGGCAGAACGACATTTGGGTTGACTTTCAGAAAATGTCACTCAAAGATAAAGTCTTGATGACTGAATCAAAAAAATGACGATACCGAACTACCGAGTGCTTGGAATACTGGCAGTCCAAGATGAAATCAGGATTTTTCCTCATAAACATAGGACATGATTCAAAGTGCACGTAAACACTGAGGTTCGTCAGATTCTTGATTCTAACATTTTTCGAACGATTACAAATTACAAATGTTGTTACGAATACAAACATCCACCATATTTGCCACCCTTCTTTTGCAGCTTGAAAGATCTTCCTCATAAATTATTATTATCTGGTTCTCGTCATACTTTTTGTTGCGCAGCTTCTTAATAATTTCTTTATTTGGTCAAGCCTATTAATGTACTCATAACCTACGATCACCATATTTTCTCATACCCATACACACATTGCTACTAATTGCCATCACGGTTGAATAGGTCTTCAAAGCTTATTATAAGACTACAATGCTTCAAATCACATAAAGCTAAGCTTGACCCATGGAGCGCACCCGAGGGAAAAACTTTCAAGTGAACTGCGAACATTTCAATTCCAGCAGCTTGATTCGAATTCCAAAGTATCTAGGTCAGGAGGCATTCCTCACAAATGCGGATATTACGTATTCTCTTGTGCAATAGCACTAGAAGCCCTACAGGACGTACGCTATCAGCTATGATATACATTTCAAATTGTTTTTTTTTTTTTTGTTATTTTTCATTCCGCTTTTCTTCCAACATTCGCAGCGCGGTTGCTTCACTCTTGTTAAGTGCCACCTCGGAACGTCCTACGTATTTTACTGTGACGTAGGTCAGGCATGCTAGGCAAACAATCACCGGGCGGCAGAACTTTACAAGGATAACCTAATGCACCAGATTCGCCCCTCCTGTTGTGTCGAAGGTATCCGCGAAGTCGGACGTTACATAAACCAACGACGGCGCCCACCATTTATTGCACGCACTAAAGTTGAGAATGAATTGCTCCTCAAGACGAACCAGCCCATTTGTGATTGAATGACTCGGTTAAACGGAAGAGCCGCATTCAAAATATCACCGCGTCTGCGACATAAACTCACGAACAACACTCTTCCACGTACCTCGAGGTTACCAAGAAGTTAAAATTTTAATTACTCTCGCCTAGGCTTTGTTTTGCGCCTCCTTGCCTCCTCGTTAAAATGATTTACGATTTTTTGTTTTACTTTTGGTCGGTGGCATTATTAAATTTTCTGTTTCTAGAAACGCTACTACTGCTGCGGAGGACAACTTATGGCGGTAGGCTAATTTGAAGAGGGCCACGGAGAGGGAGCGGTTGTTAGACGTGCGGCCCTGGGTGGTCCTATTACCTGCCTTTCGGTGTTGTGTAAGTTAATCATCTCTTCTTCGTCTGCTTTTTTTTTTTTTTTTTTGAAAAAGGGCTTCTTGGCGTCTAATGAAAGGGTAAGTGTCGAATGAAAGGAAACGGGTTGCGGTCGCGGGCTCTTATGTTGTATGATTTATGGCAGAAACAAGAGTAGCCGGCCCACTACCGTTGTTTGGCTCGAGAGGATGATTATTGTAGCCGAAGGGTAAAAATTACTCTTTCACTTTGACTTCATGAAATTAAGACATCGTGATGGGGATTTGGGTCCTTTCGAAAAGACAGTGATTAAAACATTCAATCAAGTGAGGCGAGATGTCTTCAAAGCTATTTCTTCTTGGGGCAGTATATTTGGGCCGACGGAATTAGGGAATCGTGTAGGCACTGACTGGCGTCAACCTGGCAATGCCCAGTGTTGTAACTTTTTCTACACACCAATTGTGCTTATTTTACCTCCAAGTGGTAGCCATCGGTTACTGGTTGTAGTTCACCCGAGCCCAACTTGTCAAACTTACAAGTGCGACCTCTTGTCCTAGGGCTTACAAAAAAGGAACTGGCCCTCAAGGTTGGGGCTTGTGCCGTCGGGGTAACTGCCCGGCCACACAAAAAAATGTAGTTACGAAGCAACAACAAGCCTCGGAAACGGATGATTTTACTGATGACGAACCCTGCAAACGATATACGGACAACGATCTTCGGATCTGTACGTGGAATGTAAGGGCCCTTTATAAGCCACGTGCAGCCGAACAATTAGCGGAAGCCCTAGACTGCTGCAAAGCAAATATAACCGCCATACAAGAAGTGCGATGGGATGGACCGGGCAAAAGAAGGATGAAAAACTGTGATATATATTACGGTGATTGCTACTCACAACAAAAACAGCGCCTAAATGGATGTGGATTTGTCGTTAGAAGCAGAATCAGGGAAGAAGTCTTATCGTTCAGGTCCGTGAACGAGCGCCTCACGACAATTCGCATCTATGAGCTCCTGGACAAAACTTATGAAATCGTCCTTGGCGATTTTAACGCAAAGCTAGGAAAAGAGAACATCTTTGGTAGTACGGTCGGGAAGTACGGGAAGTGTGGTTCAACGTGAGTGCAAGCTTGATGGAAAAGATTCGGGTGTTTGAGAGGGCTTGTCTTAGGGCTTGTCTTCGCCTTTACAGAACACCAGAGTCCCAGTACAGAAAATTCTACTCCAATGAGGTTTTATACAACGAGGCGAAACTGATACGAGTGGACAATTTCCTGTTGAAATTGATTCGAGGCCATACTGCCAGAGCGATGAACTCAGTCAATAACTTGATCTCTGGGGCTTACTACCCGAATCCTCAGTACCATGAAAGGGTATGTCACAGTCACAGTTTTCTCCATTTAGACATGTACGGTCTGTTACAAGACATAAATGCGGTACCGCTCATCTTTCACATCGCGCGTTCAGCTGTGGATGGGCGACTCAACCACGACCGTTCCGTCGCACAACGAGCTGAGGAGGGTCTCCTCCGGTTCAGTACAGCGGTATCGAGTCGGGATGTGCGGGATGTTGCTATACAACATCGAAAGTTCTGGTGGCTGGGGAGCGAGGGAACTCCAGCTTCGAACCCTTTAGACCCGGGGTAGATAGGGTAGTGCGTATACCCTTATGGGACGCAGTCGGTCACTGTCTTGCAGTGGATAACTTCAAAATCCATCAGCTGCAACCTATGATCGACTTTCATAGCGTAGGGTAGGTTTAAGGTAGTATTTAAGATGTATATATGTACATATATAAAAAAGTTGACAGAATATGCATATATGCATACAGGAAGATACATATATGCATTTATGTATATAGGGATATATGCGTATACATATTTGTTTATGGGTATACACATATGTATATGCATACATATGTAGATTAGTTTAAGTTAATTGCTTAAGTTTATATTAAGGTAGAATGTAAGGTAGTTTGTAGTTTTTAAATAAAAAAAAGTTAAGTCATTATGTTTTTTAAATTTTTCATAATACACATTTGTCCTTAAATATTAATATATATTTTATTCATTGTTAGGTTAGGTCGAAAGACATAGTTTAAGGTTAAGTTTAGCTTAGAGTGCTCGCCGAGAGCCAGTAAGTTAGAAATAGTAAAATTGTTCGTCCAACTAGCTTTAAGCATTTTTGTCTAGTATGTAAGCTTATCCTGAATTAATAAACAAAAATGAATTAAAAAACGGTCGGGAAGTACAGCCTACACGACACCACATCCGATAACGGACTTAGGCTGATCGACTTTGCTGCCGGGCGAGATGATGTAGTAGCCAGTACAAGATTCCCACATCTCGATATTCACAAATTAACATGGCGATCTCCTGATCAATCAACGGTCAATCAGATTGATCATATTGCGATCGACGCAAGACACTCCTCCAGTATTATAGATGTTCGAACGTTCCGAGGCGCCAACATTGACTCGGACCACCACCTCGTTGTAGCCAAGGTAAGGTTGCGGATATCCCGAACACCGCCAAGACAAAGAAATACTGTGAGGAAGTTCAACGTCAGCCGGCTACAATCGCAAGAGATTGCCAAATCCTTTTGCGATCGTGTCTCCCTTAACCTCTTAAGAAAGCCTACTCAGCCAACACATGCCGACTCTGATGTGCTGGGTTTCTATCCGCTACCACAACGAAGCCCCTGGTTTGACAACGAGTGTCGGCAGGTGAATGTAGCCAAGTAAGAAGCATACAAAGCGGCACTGCAAAGACGGACAAGAGCTGCTCTGGAGCTCTACGAGCAGAAGAGGAACGACGAACACCGGCTTCTCAGAAGAAAAAAGAAGGAGCATGAGAAACGCGCGATCGGCAGAATAGAGGGATATTACTGCAGGAATGAGGTAAGGAAGTTTTACCAAAGGGTAAAGTTAACCGGTCAAGATTATAAAGTCCGAACCGAAGCCTGTAAGGATGATCAAGGGAACATCGTAGTAGCGTCACAGTCGATGCTGAGGATATGGAGAAACTATTTCTTCAGACTCTATAACGGCGATGAAGAACCAAATCCCGCTATCAGGCAGAACGAACCATTCTACCCCAATGAAAGGGACGATGAAGACCAACAATTTCGTGCACCCGACCCAGATGAAGTGAGAATTGCCATATCTAAACTGAAATCCAACAAGGCTGTGGGAGCTGACGGCCTACCCGCCGAGCTTTTTAAAGCCGCAGGCGATGATTTGGTAAGGAGCATGCACCAACTCATCTGTAAAATATGGTCGGAGAAAAACATGCCCGGTGAATGGAACCTCAGCATTGTTTGCCCGATCCATAAAAAAGAAGACCCTTTGATCTGCGTCAACTACAGAGGCATCAGTCTCCTAAGTATGGCATACAAAATCTTATCTGCCGTACTGTGTGAACGCCTAAAGCCATTCGTCAACAACCTGGACGGTCCATACCAGTGTGGCTTTAGGCCAGGAAAATCCACCATCGACCAAATATTCACACTGCGGCAGATTTTGGAGAAAACCCAGGAGCAACAAATCGATACCCACCACCGATTTTAAGGCCGCGTATGATAGCATCTATAGAGACGAGCTATACAGAGCAATGTCTAGTTTTGGCATCCCTACCAAACTCGTCCGTTTGTGTAGGATGACGATGGAGAATGCACGCTGCTCCATCAAGGTCGGTAAAGACCTAACGGAGACCTTTGACGTCAAAAAAGGATTCAGACAAGGCGACGCGCTGTCATGCGACTTTTTCAACATCTTTCTTGAAAGAATTGTTCAAAATTTGAACGCCAACACCAGAGGAACAATCTTTCAACTACTCGCATATGCCGACGATATTGACATTATCGGAAGAACGCAGCGTGCTGTCAATGCAGCTTTTGTGGGTACTGCAACGGAGGCCGCGAAGATGGGTTTACCGGTAAACGAGGGTAAGACCAAGTATATGCTGTCAACGAGAAAAGACACCCAACACCGACGTCTCGGTCAGAACGTCACAGCAGACAGATATAACTTTGAAGTAGTCAAAAACTTTGTCTACCTAGGCACCGCTATCAATTCAGACAATGACACCAGCGCTGAAATCAAACGAAGAATAACTCTTGCCAAACGGTGCTTCTTTGGGCTAACAAAGCCCTCTCTCGAACAACCAAGGTAACGCTTTACAAGACCTTAATCGTCCCAGTCCTGCTATATGGCGTGGAGGCATGGACTTTGTCAAAAGCGGGTGAAGCTGCTCTTGATTTTCGTGATTTTCGGTCACGTCTGCATAGATGGTGAGTGGAGGAGGAGATATAATGACAAACTATACGGGCTGTTAAGCGACATCGCTGTAAAGGGACCTCAACCAACTATGCGTGCGAAACTGGAGACAGCTAGCTAAAGATCGAGCTGGATGGAGACGCTTGTTGGTTGAGGCCCAGGTCCACCTCGGACTGTAGCGCTGCCTTAAGTAAGTAAGTAAGTAAGTAATTAGGCTGTCGTCCAAATACAGTATATACATACATAAAATGATGACAGTATAAGCTAAGAGACTGTCCAAAAGTGTTCTTCACTGTAGGATGTACAATTTTGATCTAGTTAATCATTTAAAAGTGATAAGTTTACTCATTTCCTTATGAAGATATAACAATGAAACTATAAGTAAGTTAAAATTTTAACTATTTTAATAAAAATCACAAAAGGACATGCCATAGAAATTAATAGTTTTGAAATTATAAAACGCTAAACCTCAAAATGGGTCAAATGCCCCTGACACCCTACGCTGACGATCGTGTCCTAAGTTTTGGAAATTAAAAATTCTTCAACAACGTCGAAAATCAGAATTAAAAATAACGGGACGTTAAGTTAATATAAAGTAGAATGGCTACTGATTAACATAAGTACCAATCGCCATCCAAAAATTATCCACCCCCGTGTGTGAGCTGAGTTCAATGTGTGTCTGTGCGGCAATGTGTGGTCCTCAACAACGGCCAAACATGGGACTTTTTGCCATTTTGGTCTTTAATTAAAGGCCATTAAATCTCGACACTTGCCTCCATTGCAACTGCAGTGTAAAATTTCGCTCCAATTACGTTTTCATAAATGAACACAATTTCCATGCATGCATGCATCCATCCATTCAGGCAGCCAGTCCATGGTTTGATACCGCATGCACAAGTTGGCATTCAGTGCACGCGAAAGAGCGAATGTCTGCCTTTCACGTGGCGACGACGTGTTGAACGCATTCATTTGTGTACGCAACCCCACTTTCTCTATCTCTGCACTCCTTCACCATGGCATGGAAGCCGTAAACTCCCACTCTGGTATATGCGCATATCGAACATTTAAAGCAAAGCATTACTGAATGGGGTGGGTGGGGTGTTGTTTATGGTTGCGATGGAAGTGATGGGTCATTTTGCTTTTGGTTCTGACCTTTCCATCGTCAAGCGCACCATACACGCAGACCTTTCGACATGACGGATGGGATATTGTGTCACAAAACTTTGTGACATTTTCGATGGAAATTCTAATGGATGGGCAAAAGGAAACGAGTTCTTTGTGTATATGTGCCTTTTTTACGGCATTTAAATTTCCACATGCAAACCGTGACTTTAATCGAACCCAAACACGCAATGTGTTATTTGTGGCAATTTCGCCACGGAAGCAGTTAGGGAAACGCAATCTCGAATTAATGTCTGAAACAGAAAAAAAACACCTTAGGTTGTTCAGGTTGCAGTTTTTGACCAAAACAAAAGTAAAAAGTGGTTTGGACGCTTATGAATAACAAACAATACTACTTGTGATTATTCACCAGAGTAGTTTTGGATAGTGTGACCTTGCTAATGGTATGGTACAATCCGCCCCGATTAAACTTATTCGGAACTTAAAGATATAGAAGCTGGAGTTTCACAGGAAAGAGTATTAGGACCCAACCTGTATGTATTATGTACTAGCGATACACCACAAGCTTATAATACTATGATAGTGATATTCGCAGATTACACGACACTTCAATCGACTGATAGATGCGAAAGAAAAGAATAACCATTGCAGCTGATGGGATTGAAAGGGCGCATCTTGGCGAATTAAACTTGAAGAGTTATTGTCCATCCATATTAATTTTACAAATAAAATAATGCTATACTGAAATTGAAGTTAAATATCAGAAATAGAAAACTGCATGGCGCACACCCGCAGGACCAACACCAGCTTGCTGTTATGTTGACTTGTCCGTTGTAGACATTGACAAATTTCAATTCACTTTTTGTTTAAAAGTGAGCGAAACTGAACAAGGTAATACTAGCATTCACTCTTTCTAACGACATCGCTTATAGTAAGACGCGGATTAACATAGTTGTAAAGGTGGGACATTCCCCACAGATGTACAACACATTTTTTTTTACACAGCTCTGACCGAAACTCAAATCTTTAAGACCCCATGTTGTTGTCAAAAAGCTACACCAACGTCGTAAATACTTCAGAGTTATTCTCCCTCAAGGAAGACACTTATGTTAACACTAAATTTATTCTGATGGTTCCAGTATGAACAAATGGGCCAAGAGCTTAGCCACCACACCCAGCATTACCGAACCCTTAACCTTTGCATCGGATCTCCAGAAGACAACGACAAGACAAAGTATGGAGCCTTTCCAATATCCAGAGATCCGATTCAGATTATTTTCACTACTTTGAGGGAACCAGACATTTTGTTCTATATAACCTAACGCATGTTTTCCCACCACTTTTACCACATTTTCGGATGTTAAATTCACAGTTTCAATCAATTTATTAGCTGCGTTCGATGCAAATAAATGAAGAGCTTTATTTTAGAACGTACCGCAATCCTTGTCTTGAATGTATCGATAAATGGAAAGTATCTAAAGTCCCCATCCTCCCCGATCCACACAGAATCTCCGCCAATATTGCGGTGGTTCTAATTGGCTCCATTTAATGAAAGTACCTCACTCCATGTTCTTGTGCTGCCGATTCACACTACCTCCTTCTATGCACGGATATTCAGTCCGACATAGACAATGGCCGGTCTCAATCAGACAGCACTGCCATGCATCACTCCAATCATTAGTCTAATTTGAAAACCACAAAACAACGGCATGTGCAAACTCATTCGATGTGGGTTGCACATCAAAGAATCGCAAAATTATTTTTCCAACGCAGTCCCTAGTCAGGAGTATTTACTGCTACCCCTTCGATTGGCTCCACGTCGGCTCAACCTGCAATCCCTTTCCCCAACACAAGACTGACACACGCACAAATGCATCGTATTATTACATGCCGGAATTAAGCACCCGCGGAGGGTGAAAATCCACCGCTTCGATTTTGGGTCTCGCTTCGACGGGAAACAAAGCCGTGCACCACGGCAACATATTAATTTCAGGCCATTGGGGTGCCCACCACGCGTTGCATGGCAAAGTCCGAACTCGTACTCCTTGCCGGCCACTGCAGGGGGTAAATAAACACAGGGAGAGCGAAGCTTTGTTTATTGTACGATGTGGTCACGCATAATTGCCAATATCATACTAATTTGAACAACCCTTTGAGGGTCTGAAAACAAATCCACAGTTGGCACGACGCCGACCGGCGTAGCGGTGGGGTTGAAGCTAGGCACGCCTTCAAATCCATGGCTACTGTTGCTGTGCACGCCATTCGACGTCCCTGAGGCAGTTTTTTATTTATGTTTTTCTTCGTTCAATCGGCACTGCAAGAGCCGCACTATTGCCGTCACCGTCCTAAGTTGGGATTTACATTTCCCACCTCACCTCACCAGGGCGTGGAGTGGTTTTATCTCTATATGAGAGAATACAAGGTAGCCGTGTCGATACTTTGAACGGGTGGCAGTTGGCTGATTTGGTGAGGATTCCCGATTGTGGCATACTTCTACATTTTCCGTAATTATCCGCTGCCGTTGAATATCAATGGCGGCAGATAGCAGGCTTTCATTACACGGTAGCTCCAACTGCAGAGCTTGACTGACGTTGACACACAGAGTTGGCTGCAGCGTTGCGAGTCTGCGGCTTTTGGTGATTTAGGACTTAAATAATGGATTCAAAGGGCTCCCACTGGAGTGGTCGTCATTTAAGTATATTCAATGCAATGAATACGAAAGTGCAGATTTTAACTGGAGTGGGTCTCCGGTGTGCTAGAGCTCATTTGGGTGCACTTTCAGAATACGTGGTTGCAGTGTGGAAATGCCGGGGTGAGACCAATGCGCTCGGTATTTAATTGTGGTGTAGTTTGCCTTTTTGTAGGTTTCGTGTTGCTTCGAAACGAGTTTGTGTTTTGGCTTGCATTTGGTGTAGATCATCGTATGCGTACCTAGTGGAACACAGAATAAAACACAAACTTAAGATCAGAAAGTCACCCAGTAACGCAGGTTATATTGAACCTTGTGCATTCATCGTTATATTTCAATACTTGGGTGTTAATCTTAACAGGCACAGATTCATAAGCTTCCCAGCAAATATCTTAAGCTAATAAATGTGATATTCCTCGTACGTCTGCGAGTCTATGTGTGGGTGGTAAAGGGACCTTGTGAACTAATTCAAGCCATTATATTCCCCAATTCTCTTTGACATTGTGCTTCCATAAGCTGATATTAGATTCAGTCTTGTGTTGGCGACGCGCTGGAAAGCATTCACATTTCACATCAACTGACATCATATCCCAATCCTTGGAGAGAAATTTGAGCTACATTTTGCACAAGCGCCAACATACCTGACTATTAGCTAAACATCCTGCAACAACCGTTGACGTGCCTCGTGCTTCCCCATCAAGACTTGCGCTGTCCGCAAACTTCTTAACCAACACCCCGGTGTGTATCTAGTAGATAACTACGATGCTACGATGGTACGATCCTTTTCCTATGGCGTGTGTCCTTGTAAATTAAAACAATTCCCTCCACGTGTCTCCGAAATACACCCAAACAAACACACACGCATACACCCAACTGTCATAACCTACCTACTTAGCTACCAACAGTGAGCAAAGGGTTAGTGTGACAGGAACACATACAGCCAACGGTTGGTAGGTTTGGTTAAAAACAACATTTTCTCCTGGCGGAATTGAATCCTGCTGAGCAGGAATAATGTTCCTGTGCTCTCATCATTGACTTGCCCTTTGCTACACTTTCAAGGTGTACCATGACATGTTTTACGTACTTAGCACTCCCCAGAGGGCTGCTGACGGGTACAATATTACGGCCCGAAATATCTCTCGCCAGCATATTTGTGAAACTGTTGCAGTGTAGTCCCTGTTCTGCGTCGCTTATCCTCTTTCAGTTTGAGTTTATGTACTCAAATTGCATTCGCACACTGTACAACCGACGCGAAGCTGAGGACTAAATGTGAGTACGAGTAAAAAAACACCCAAAATATATGTACACGAGCTACACTCCAAGTTACACCTCATTACACCCCGCAATTCAATCCACTCTAGCCGCAGTGCTGAACTGGGTCTGCCGCACCACTCTCGCTACTAATGGCGGCATTGCGAGTAGAGTACCTCTACGCACGAACCCCACCACACACTCACTCATACCCACACGCAAATACATGCACACTTCCGCCGAGTAGTCATGTCGGTTTAATTAAATCCTGTGATTGTTCACCAGGCCAGGCAGCAGTGTGTAGGGAGTTTCCCGCTGTTCAAAACACAACTCTTCAGCGTGTGTTTGTTTTCTTCGCAAGCACCTGCATCATCCTCTAAGTGCTCTTACAAGGAGTGCGAGTGGGCACCATGAGAAAAAACTGTACCACCCCCATCCTGGGCACACTCGCCTTTAGTGTGTCTCCACTTGAGTTAGCGTACTCGCATACTCACATCAAGGGGGTTGCTTGGTTTTGACTTTTAATTCCGCTCCAGCAGCGAACAAGGTTAATTCCCTATGATTTAGCGTGTTCCACATTTCCGGAGATTAAGCTATCATCCGGTTGGTAACTGGTAACTGGATTTATCATTGCTCGTCGACATGCCTGAGGAGGCGCTGGGGAGTTTTCTTTTTGGGGGATACAATGCTTTCGGGTTCATTAGAGTGTGCTCGTACTTCCGTGTAATTGTTTTGCGAAGTGGGTGGTTGGTGTCTTGTGAAGTAGCGTGTAGCGATAGGGAGGTGATATGGTTTTAAAAATTTGTTTGTGCAAATCGCGATGTAATTGGTTACGGTTTTTTATCCTCTTAAAGGAATATGAAATTGGTTGGATTAGAATTGATCCAATTGAGCTTAATCGTTCAGGCGGGTGGATTCGATTCGGATTTTGAATTACGAAATACTTTATACGGATCACTTATGGTAAGCCTTTAACGATTATATTTTCTATGTACAAAGGAAGTGGAATGTCTATGAATCCGACTGTTATAATATTAAATTGACAGAATTAGGAAATGAAAACTAGGTTGAATTCAACCCAACATCTCCAAAGAAAGTGGCATTGGTTATGTCAAAGCAGCATCTTATATGTAAGTCGCTATATTGCAAGACAGACGTGAAAGTGTATCTGAAATAATAAGATGGTTGGTTACGGCCCTGGGCTTAACTTCCGTAACACCCACTCGTGTTATGCAGTTCCTTCAGGATGGGAAGGCAACTACAGTTGTATGCTGACTCCGAACAACAACGTTTGAGACGCTTTTTTAGACAGAAGATACTCTTTGAACTCGCTAGAGGTGAGGCTGTGAATCATGAAAGTTGCTCGTGTCGGGAATTAAGCTCACCGCCAACAGCACAGGAGCCGATGCACTAAACCACTTCACCAAAGTGACTTTTCTTTTGAAACCATTTAGGGTTGTTGACTTGACTATCGAAAAATGCAAATAAAATTGACTGAATAGCAATAGGTTGATATTCAGGCTGGTTTTCTTCCGAAGCGTAGAATACGGGGACGTCATAACACGTGGGTAAGGTGACGTACCACTATGTGATTTCAAGAGCTGATGGCAATTCAGATAACCATCGCCAAGAATTGGAGACAAATTTTACCAAATCTCTTTAATTTCCTGCCCGACTCCAGCCATAATCTTTGACTATATCTCGGCCCTCCCCCAATCGCTGTCTCTCTTTAATACCTTATCATTTGTGTGTTGTTATTGAATCGTTTTCTATTCCCGCATCCCCTGAAACGATAAATTTCCAAGACAGAACTCAAAAGAATGGACGTTCCACTTAAACGAACCCAGGAGCTATACACACATCTCGACATAATCTGATCATATCCGTAAAACTTACAAAGAATATCTTTCCATTCAACCCTCTCGACATTTCCTTACTTAATCGCAATTTAGATCAAATTACAATGAACCTGTGTCAGGGAGAAAGCTCCCTCCATACTTTACTTCGTTTTCCTTAATATCCTTCAAAATCCCCCACCGGAACGTCATTTCCGAACCTTCACAAGCAAATAAGAAAAAAACATTCCACCAAAATCCACTAGAAAAATATCTGTATCCTTCAATCGCAGAGCTGTTATGTTGCCATTGGCCGGTGAAGCATATTTCGGAAAATACGAAAAAAATACCCAAAACAAGGATAATCCGTCAACCCCAACCCACCCATCATGACATCCCTGTTCTGCTGTTTCTGCGGTGAGCTTCATTTCTGTTACTCTATTTTCTTATTCCCCTGTTCCTCTATTTCCGCTTAAATAAAATTAATCAATTAAATCCATCGAGGCGAGACATTGAGACCAAGGGGATATGGAAAAACCTCACCACAAAAGATAGCTGACTGGAGGAGTTCACTCGGGTGAGTGTGTAATCCTTATTAAAGCAATCAATTTATCTTCTCCCTGTCAGGGGATGCGGACTGATCGAAACTGGGAGGGGTGGCAGAAAAACGATTCGAGAAGTGACCATTATTCGGAGTGCTCGATCCAGATACAACGTAGTCCTGTTTGTGTTTCTACTTCCACCCCAGCCACCTTAGCCACCCCATGCAGCTGCATTAATTTTCAATATCGAAAAGGGATTCAAATTTGCAAAACTGCAGCCACTTCTTCGGATCATCCCCGGCTTGATGGCATACACTGTGACTGGGTTGTTTTGTGGTGGTACATCTCCTTCATATCATCTTAAATTTGATTCGACGAGTCTCAAAGGAAGAATGTGTCAATATTGACTGAAGTAATGCACTCGATAATTGGTTCATTTCTCAGGTCCATCAGGATCAATTCGTGAAAAAATAATCCCGGAGCTCACGAGTTTCTTGCTCTTGTAAGGATACACTACTCAAACCGAACACAATGGCTCCTATCTGTTTTGTTCGATTGAATCTCAGTGAAATTGGAAAGCGTTTCAGTAAGTATGCCCTTTTTTTCAGTATACTTGCCCGCATTGTGTGTGAGTTTACTTTTCGAATAGGTGCCGATAAAGACTGCAGTTGTAGCAAAACCCCAGAAAATGATCTTTTCTACCCATTCAATTATTTGTCTTCGTTACACAAATTCCTTGCTTGAAAGCCAATGAAATGGACGTCCTTTGTGTGGCTGAAGCGGACAGACATGCATGTGTGAAGAAAATATCCACCTGGCCATCCATCTTCGCCTGCAAACAGGAAAGTGTAAGGCGATCACCGATACATATGGTTTACCTGGACATCAAAAGTGACTTATCTCTCTCCCCGACAATGAACAACATCGATTGACGTGCAGATGTTTTGTGTTTGAGTGCTGCAAATTATTGAGATTTATGGAACGCATTCCGATTGTAATAGCCGCAGGGGTGTGACAAAAGGACACAAACAGAAAGAAGGATTTTCACAATTAATCGTTCCGTTCACAACTCCATGAGTCTGTCCTTTCTTGTACTTTTTTTTGTATTCCAATGAATTATGGTTGGATCCAGGAAAAATCCTTTGAATTGAGTTGTGCACTCCCTCTCAGCCGTAATCGTCATCTATTCGTGTCTCCCATCGGCGGCTGTATAAGTGAATGTGGTGGCCATGGCTTTTAAGCTACTCAAGAGCAGTTATCCTGGATCATTCATGGTCCCCATAAAAAACGTACAATCACACAAATATTTTGCAATGCTACAATGTCGACAAAGAGGTTAAAGAAATTCCGAAACGATAAAAAAAAACCTAAAAATATACGAGTCGTGCAATAAACAAAACGACACAGCCAACAGGCTGTCTTTCTCGAAGTGGTGGGTTGGACGAGGAGCCGTTTGTCGCGACAGACATGGAGAGAAATTTTCCAAAAAATTCTATGGTAATAATTTATATTACTCGCAGGACATTTCTACAGCAAGAATTCCTGCTTCCCGAGACTCCTCGATGGCATTAAATTTTGGAATTAAATCTTTTGTTACAACCATATCGAATCCACTCGCAAGATCGCATCCTGTGCTGAATAGATGAAATCGCAATTTGCCGAAGTATAATATCAATTACAGGGAAAAAGAAAGGACCTTCCCATTTTTCTTCGCGGGACTCTTACGGGGTGGATTTTTGATTTCAGGCAATTAAGGAGGCTTTGAAGATTTATTGTTCATAATTGTTGGTTTGTGACACGAGAATATTACACATTTGGGAGTGAGAAATTGTAATTGAAAGGACGGCAGTCGCATCGCAATCTAGATGATGATTTGTGACCCATTTCGCTTTGTGTCCATGATCACGTTGCGACATACTTAAACACAAATTCCCATTTTTGTGACCTGTGCAGTTTGAAGATTCCCATGACTTCCAGATGACTATTCACACACCTTCTCTAAGAGCATACAATGATCCAGCATCTCGGTGTTATCTCATGCTGTGCATTATCCATCGGAGATTCTTCATGGTTTTTACTGAAAATGGACAGGAATTGCATCACATGAAATGGTTTTTTAAAAGGGTACCTACTGGCAGACTGTGTGCACTAAAATCAAAGACACAGTGCAGGACATTTTTTGGAATTGTCGAAGTAAAATGGTAAATGGTTCTGATATTAAGTTTTTTTTTTGCAATTTTCTTAATCTTAATTTGTTCATGCTAATTTACTTTACGGAACTTCAACTTGTTTTACACGGCGTCAAGACAACTGGATAGTTGAGTGCCTTGGTTAGAGGAGTCCCCGTTTCGAATCCCAGTGAAAGCAAAAGCTAATACGCTTTACCCAGTTTTTGAATCTGGTCCAGTCACCATTAGCCATTGTGATCAAATTAACGGCACTATCGCTTGAGTTGTCGTTCAATGATAATAGTCTGACTATAAGTATCACAATGAAACAACATGGCCTAAGTGTGCTGGCAATTTAGCTGGCAGCCCGCCTACCTACATACCTACCTATTACACGGCGTCATGGATGCAGGCATCTTCGTATACATATCCTTGCTATTTACTTCTTGCACATGTATTCAGTCAACTTCGTGCTCGGTGTCGACTAACAAAAATTCACGTGCACACGTGAAATAGCAGACGCTACAAATACACTGCAGTTTCGATTTCTGCAACACTCGACCAATGTCTTAGAGTTTTAATACGAAAATGAATTTGTTTTTTTTTTGTTATAAAATATGTGTTCGGGATATTTTATTTATACATTAATTGGTATATTGCGTAAGCTTTTTTAAAGTGTTTTACATATCTGTTCGATTATTGCAACAGGTCATGGTTTCATTAGTTGCAAAAATCGAGATTACACTGTATGTTTATAAGAGACTGCCAAAATCCACTCGCTACCGAAGCAGAAACATAGCTACAAAATTTCAATACAAAAGCAGTAACTCAGGTCATACTTTAAAATACTTATTTTTTGTTCGTCTAATCATGTCATTATTTTTATTTTTAAATGTAGGCATTACACACCTTAACTAGAACATCAGAAGTGTTTAAGCATAAATCACTCGTTGTCAAGCAAGATGCATCGCCGTAGCAAAAGTGAAAATTCTTAAACATTACCCTAGGTTCACCCCTACATGTACAATACTTTGTTCGGAACGTACAATATTTAATCTATGTATGTATGTATGTATGTACGTACATACATATGTACATTCATTCCTGAACAAAGCCACGTTTGAAAGGAACAATTTATATTCCAGACCCTTTGCAGGAAGTAGTCACCCACAAAACGCATCCCTTTTCAATAAATTTTGCATCTCAGTGCCAGATATCATAATCCATGTAAATGCACAAACAAGGACATGCGCATGTCACCCCTCGAAATAAATCTCTCATGGATATTTGATAAGTTACTTAGAATAACAAGCAAGCCCCTAGTACTCCCGAACGAACTCCCGGATTAACCACATCGAACGTAATGCATTTGCTTTCAGACGACGGCATTGAGAATAATCTTCGAGCGAGTCCTTCCATCGAAATGGAAATGCGACTAGGATCATGGGATTTAAATTACAATCTCTCGTCCTAATATGCTCAGTCAGGTGCAGGTACAAGTCCTGGAATGCAATTTTGTTTTTCGTTAAATATTTTTCTCGTAAATCTTACGTAGGCATGACCGAGTAGGGGCTGTGTGCAGGGAAATCAAAAATTGGTAATGCCATCAAGGATTTCGAAAGGATGGACGCTCTACCTGATGGAGTTTCTTAGAAACAAAAACATTGTATTTGCATAGCTAAGTGTAGGTGCATATGATTGTTTTGAGAACAATTACAGTTGCCCTAAGAACGAAGTTACCTGAGTGAATATTTGTGCTATCCCGGAAATAAGTCTGATCAAGTGGATGGATTCGTCGTTAATTGATGGTTGCATTGTAAATCTGAATCCATGAGACAGCTCATGTCCGGCCGACTAGGAAGACGCATGCTTTATCGACCCTTGCCTTTAGACCTGGTCATCGATTCCACTGATAGATAACACAGTTAGACATACTGTAAGTACTTTGAATGGCATGTTTGCATACTTTTAATTCGATTTTGGAACATTTGTGTGTGCAGATTCAAATGCAAACATATCCCTTTCAATCCTACTAATTTTAAAGGCTGACGATGTTATTGTTGGCGTGTGAAATTGGGAACTTGGCTAACTGTTTTGTGACATTTTCGGTCAATCATAAGAGCTAGCTATGTAATTGATGATAAAATGCAAAATCAATGCAAATGCCTCTAACTTGTTTGTGAGTGACAGAAATCTTTGCTTCGTAGGACTCCTTTGGGAATAGTTTGGTAAATTAAGGGAACTGTAGCATTGATAGATTATTTCTAATTTGACAATTTGCATATGTTGGAAAGGAAAACAAGAAAGAGGCATTAACTAAATACTATATTTTTGGTCAGACGTGTCATAATGAATATTAGTTTTGAAAACATGCCCAACCGCCTGTTGAACCTTTTGAGGATAGTAGGGTATTGCAAACGATTTCTATTGAACAGGACGAAAGTGAAAAGCAAGAGTTCGCTGACGGAATTTCATGCAGCTGCACCAATCTGCTTAAAATCGAACTCTGCGATAATGTCAAGAAAATCTCTTTAATGGATAGGCGCGTCGAATTAGATTAAGTCAAGTTTTTCGTAGTTTTCTTGGTACAGTAAAGGCTCTTTAATTCGGAACTCTTGAACTCGGAAATCTCGTTTAATCGGAAAAAAATATCTTTTTCCAAATTAATGAGATTTTTCCGTATAAATGAAAGTCGGTTTTCAATTTGTTGCGTAAACCCTAAATTAAATTAGCTAAAATAACAATGCTCTTCCCAGCCCTATATTTTCCACAGACTACAACCCGCAGATATTTTAGACCAATGTGGACAGGTACCTCCTCTCCCTTTCTCCCTCTATACCTTCGGCCCGACCCCGGACACTTAAGGGTATTAGCAATCCCTTGAGCGCGCTCAAATTATAAAAAAAAATACTAAAATGCTTAAGAGTAGTTGAACGAACAGTAAACTATGTCTTTCGACTTAAACTAACAATGCATATGCATATGTTTAACATTATATGACTCCATTGGCTCAAAAAGCGCACCAAATGGTGACAATTCTGGATGTAATGATATTTTGGCAATGTCTTTAGTTTGAATTTCTCGAATTCAACCGTGTTCTTCAAAATAAATTTTATCAATTTATAAACGCTGTTGCGGCGTGAGTATATTCATGATGAATTGTCAAAGCAAGAACTGTCAAATCAGCTATCACTGAAAAAAACATTGCCGCAAATTTGAAGTTATTGGCACTGAAAAATTAACCCTTTATCAACTGTCCCGATGTCCTTCAAAGTGTTATGATTTATGATCCGGATATGAATCTTGAAACCGAAATATTGGCAACTTGCATTGGAGTAAAGTTAATTAAGCCATAACTCCGTGTTTGGATTTATAATATTCTCTGGATGTTTCCACTAAGGTTAGCTTAGTTCCAATTTCAAGCAGGCACCTAGATATTTCTAAGGCTGGCTTGAATTCATAGTCAGCTTTGTGAATCAATTTTGGCATTTAATTAACTAGTTTACTTGTGGTTTCATGAATCTAATTATTCCCTACAATGAACACAGGCTTGCAAGCAATGGAAATAGTATTTTCAGAGAGAAATCAATTAATTTCGATGATCTTCAGCCAGACATATTTTGAAACAGCTTTACCTGATTCCTGCCGGAAGAAGTTTGCGGTTGCGCCAGGACTCCTTCCTCCGCTAAATCTCATCATCCCCGGCGGGCATCAGACAGAAACCAATTAAATACCCTGAAGACTCCTTGTCCCGTCAATTACCCCTTGTTGAGAGATCCTAATTCTTATCACGACCCAGTAACCAATTGAAAAACATCATTCAATTCACAAAAACCAGTCTCGGGCCACCAACAGCAGCGAGGCTGTAATGAAATTTAAAAAACATCTGCTGCTATTTACGAGATTAGAATTCACAATTCTTACCCGAACTGGCTGGCAATGGAAATGAGACGAACCTCACTTTGAACACAAGCAAGATCAAACGGTGTTCGACCGATTTACAATCAGTTCGGGCGTCACCCTCGACCACTTGGGAACCATCCTCCGTCGAGGACACAAAGATCATGATGACGGTTTAATGGCGGCAGCCCGAAGCGACCAGAAGGTACACGAGAAGGGCGAAAATGGAAAATTGTGTCGGATTTCAGGATTAACGCTTGACTGTAACATCCACACGACGCAGCGTAGTCCCAATGGAATCGAGGGTGTGCGCAAGGATTGGTTTACCATTTTTTTTTTACATTCGCTCCACTCAGTGCACTCTGTCTGTGCATCTAGGCCGCTTCAGGGTGTGTTTAGATAAGTGCTGCCGAAGAGATATGCAATGGACTAGTGCGTCCTAAGTGTGTTAATGGTCTCCATATGGTATATGTATGAATCCTACTGCCGTCCCTACTCTACCTCCTTCAACATGCACAGATAGCGACGGGATCGATGGAGTGTTTAGTGATGTCGGCAGAGTTCGAATACCTCTTCCAATGTCAAGTGGAGCGAATGTTTAGGCGACCTCTAAACACTGGCGTTTTCCTTTCAGTAAAACGCGGATTGGGGGAGCCTGGAGTGTGTGAGAAAAGGATCCTAGCCGCTTCAACGATTTGAATATTGATGTGTGTAATCGTAAACCACTTCGAACTTAATTAAATTTCCTCCATTCGCTCACTATGGCAGGGCATTCGATTGCGTTCCGCTGAGCCGTTGCGTGTGAAGCTCACTCACTCCGGGTTCTGTACTTCAGTCCGTGACTCCCTGTAAGTGGACTCCGAAGGGGTGTTACATCACAGCTAATCTCAGATATTCGTGCTTTGTCACGTTCGAGTAATTCAGTGAGCCGAAATGCAGTGCGCTGCTGGGTGGGAAGACAATGATGTATGGCACTGCGGAGGAGGAGGAGAGAAAGTCCATTCACGGCCAAGAGGAATAAAATGTGTGCTCTGATGGGTGGGCTTCAGTTTCATGCGCAATTAAGAAGGAAAGCAAAACATTTGGGGACGCAGGGGCTCACAAAGCGCACGCATTTTTTAGATTTGGTGGGATTTATTTTCGGTAACCTTGAGGTTAAGGTGCTGAAATTTATTTCAACGGACCTCCTCAATGCTTGGGGATTTGCTATGAGGTTGTCGGAGAACTAATTTGGATATTTATCCAGCACCGGTGTGTCATAAATCAAATTTAGGGTAATGATGGGCTGTCGTGGTATTTTTGATATCCTGTTGCGTGTAATTTGTATTATTTCATTGAAGTAAGCATAGCCGCTCAGGCTAATATTTTGTTAAGTGTCGCGTGGGTGAGACTAGCTACTAGGTATGTGAAATTATGTAGTATCTTTAAAATATCATTCCCTCTTCGTGGTGAAATTGGTTCTGAACATTTTACAAACAAAAAGAAAACATTTATGTTATGTATTGGAATGGTAGCCAGAACCAATATAGTCGCAACGTTGTCATTTCTGTTTGTACGACTTGGTTTAAGACTTCGGACCAAAATTATTCTCCACAAAATTCATATTAAGTCGTCGAATATTACGCTTTGTCTCCGCAGAAAGGGACTGGAGGAGATCGGGTCAGGCAGTGTGCCCAGTACCGCCAGGAATGGCATGTAGCTAAAAGTTAAGCTCAGATTTCCCAAAGTCTGTATTAGGTTAGACGTATTATACCTTTAAAATATACAACCTTTAAAATAGAAAACAAGTGTAAGTCACGTGATAAGCAGAGAAATACCTCAATCTGTCTGTTTTCGTAATTCATATTTTTGTCAGAAATGCAAATTTTCTTAACTTATTTGTACTCTCGGATTTTTCTTTTTTGGAAGATAAATTATAAAATTAAAACGTGTGTAATGTACTGCATTAAAGAGAGGCCTCATAACTGTCAGAAACTAGTCGAAACCAAAGTTACTATTCGCATCACACATAAAAGTGGCAAAGGAATAATCAACAATACTACTACTACTAATCAAAATGCACTTATCTTCTTTTAAAATATTTTGCGTACAATTATAAACTAGCCGACCAAACCAAATAATGCTCGTGAGCGTTGAATTTACAAATATTGCAAAAAGTAATGAAAGTGATTAAAACTAACTTTGGCACCAAGTACAAAGTTTTCAGATAACATCCCTGGCAATGGACGCCTTAGTAGCCATCTATCATTCAAAAGAGAAAACACTTGATTGGGGATAGAGGACTCGGTAGATGAGAATCATAGTGTGGACAAGAACCTCAATGGTATGAGCTACTTTCCGATATGTGGCCAGCAATAAATTTTCGTATTGAATAATTCCAGTTTGAAGCATAACATTTTTAACAGGAGTTCCTTTCACATCGAAAGTGAGTACACCCAATTCTGTTTTTACACAGTTTTGAAACAAAACGGTTGAAACAAAACGGTTGAAAAAAACAAAAAATATTCTGTTTTTACACGATTTCATACGATTTAGAACGATTAAAAAAAGCTATTTGATTGAAATTTTAAAGAAAAAATGTTTAATACCGTAATATGATAGCGATGATGATAGCGAATAGAGCTGTTATTTTCATCAACAAATGGAAATTTATTTTTGGCTTTCATTTATGTTACGTAATGGTTACAGGGAACAAATCCCCTCTTTTTCTATGTACTTCATGTATTTTTAAACGGTTTTTTTCTGGAACGAATCTGCCGTATAAAATCAGAATTAGGTGTACTCAGAAAATTTGAATTAACAATGAGACAAATTAGCAGAATAATGAAAGTGTGGTGAGTGCCTATGTTTCACCTCTCTTTCAATATGTCAAGTAATGAATCTACCAATTGAGATGTCCCTCTCACAGGTATTCTTATTCTAATCCCATTTGAAGAAGCCTTCCAGGAGCTTAATTGTGGTATTTATAATCCCCTAGAGACTGCTCATGCCGGACATTCGGAATTATACGTCTTCAAGGCATTGAAATAAAAACTCAAAAAACAGATGATCTAAACATACATTTTCTAGCGGAGCGGATGCTTCACTTGTATGATTTTTCTATAGTTCTGATCACGTACTTATTTGACTTCTTGAAACGTATTTCCAGGCAGACAGTATAGGGGAACGGCTAACAAGTTCTTTTGCTAGCACAGACGAATGTTGAATTGTTTCATTACCTCGTGTAAAGATGAACACCACCTTAAGATTGTGTAAATACCAGCTCCAGGTTTTTTTATATCTGTCTTATAGATGCTAACTTTAGGGAGTGTGCATGTTTAATGTGGCGGTACTTTGACAACCCTTTGTTCCGTTTTGAAACTACTACTTTAGAACCATCGTGCTGCGTCTAGGAACATTATCAATTATTTGATGTTCATACTGGTCCAGAGATTCAAGGGAGGGTTTGCCCAGAGTCCGTTGCCTTGCTTTGGCAAGCGCTGCACAGAAGAACGATAAGTGAGTGAAGAATTCTTGTTATGTCGTGTTATTACAACTACGACAATGTGTGTTATAAGGAATTCCTAGTAAAGCAATACCTGTAAGACTCCTCTTTGAAAGATCGCTAGTTCATGTACTCTGACCGTGTCTTCCTAGATATTGCACAGTTGACAAAATGTGATGTAATTCGTGCTTTTACTTGCCCAAGTGGAATGTGTACTTCCATATCAATGCTTCCTATCACAAATATCAATGCTAATCGGAGAGGACATATTTGTTCGATAGCTAACCGTGTACAAGTTGGACTGGACGACTGGAAGGATATCATAAGGTCGTATGCACATAAAGAACGCTTTTATAAGGACACACTGCAACCGCTGTCGAAGGGAGCTCTGGTTGTATAACATTTTTTTTATGATAGCCACGGAGCCACAAATTGGTCTCGTCCGTGAAGAAAATTTTTTTTTTGTCAAAATCCGGATCTGATGGAATGACACAGCTTACAGAATATTTTGACACCTGGATATAATTGGTTACTTCGACAGCTACTGAGATATAACAATTAGAAAAACTATCATTGCTACATACAAGATCACCCTTTAACACGGAGTTCTTATTCGCCAACCCGTTGCACTCAAATCGGCTTTATACTCAAATTACTGCAACATTATCGTTTTTCTTTTGGTATCTGCAATTCTTTCCAAAAAAAACCTTGTAACAAACCCACTGTCTGAGTAATTCTTTAGTAGTCTTAAGTCGAATCTTCTGGATTATAAAACCCGTGAGCCCCATTGTACATATTAGCAGAATCCTCCTCCGTCATTGTACAACATAAACAAAGTACTTGTGTGATGTAATACATCTTTCCCGACTCTAAGCACACAGTTTTAAACAAATGAATGTAGTGTTAATGAAATGGATGATTTATTTTCATAAATTTATCAACATAAGTACAATTTAATCAAAAACGTTCACACTGGGAACATTTTGCGTCCAAAATCATTCCAGTGCGCAGTGTTAGCGACATTAAACTTAACACAATACTCTCTACGATACTACTAACAATTCGTTGTCCTTTTAGGTAAATCCTTCGTGTCCTTCTCATAAATAATCATCCACTTGGGCGGTGGATTGTCTTAAAGACTAGTATTTTATAATTTAACGGAATAAAATATAAAAACAATTTTGCAAGGGGAAGCAATAAATAAAAACAGTTATTGTTGTTGTGTACGGATTTGCGGTTCTTCTGATTTGGTCGAAGGTTGTGAGTGCATGCGTAGCAAGAAGATTCTGAATTTCTGAAGAAGAAATTACAATCCTTGCAGGTAGCGCCTCAGTTCCTCCTCCGTGTCGTAGATCATGACGGGGAACGGCGAGCCCGGTACGAATTCGCCGGCCCACTTAACTTCGACCCGGTAGTCGCCGGGCTCAGTAGGATCGTACTGTGGGATGAAAAAATTGAATATATAGGAACTGGTTTCGCAGTTATCTGAGTTGGCTTACCTTGCATAGAATAGTTCTGTCTTTCTGACTCTCGCGCTGCATCTCAACGCGGAAGGCGCCCTTTGGACCGCGTACCCTCACCGTCAGTTGGCCAGCACCAGCGCCTCTCGTGTCGCATATAAATCTGGACTGGAAAGTTGCAAGTACCCCATGCTCGATTCCGGGACCATAAACGCGGACCTGAATAGACGAGTAAGATAACGAGGGCTTAAAAACAATGTCTTATACAAACCTTGCTTGCATCGGGAGCTCCGGCGACCTTAAGACCGAATGGCGAGCCTGGGACATGCTGTCCACCGTACTTTATGGTAAGGAGATGCCGTCCAGGCTCTTGTGGTTTGATGTTAAGCGTGAATGTGGCATCGCCGTGGTCATAGAGCTCGCAGTAGGCCACCTTCCGTGGGCCAGCGCAGTGAGCAGTCAGCTCGCCGGGACCGGCGCGTCTCGTATCGATCCACGATTTTATCTCCTTTCCGACGACTCCATGTCGGAGGCCTTCACCAGAGCATATGACCTTCGAGGCATCCATAGACGATCCCACAGCCACGGTCAGAGGGCATCCCTTCACTAAGCGCCCGTTCCACTTCACAGACAGCGTCAGCGAACCGGAGGATGACTTTTGTGGAGTGTACGAGGCCAGCCAGACATTCTCAGTGGGTCTCGGTTGAGCTAAGCTTACAGGCACGGCCGTATTGTCTTGGTGTGTCAGGATTACTTCTGGCCGACCAGGTGGTGCATTGGTTGCGTCGATTGTGAAGTGGGCAGCTTCGCCCGCTTGAGAAGCAGCTAAGCCTCGTCCGGTCAAGACAACCTTGTCTGCAGCTTGCTGCGCAGTCACGTAGGCACTTCTGGGACATTGTACAATAGACATGCCGCACCATGTAAGGTCCAAGTCGTGCTCGCCTGGTGCCAAATTGTCGGCCGCAACGTAGAGCTTAACTTTTCCCTCACTCAGCTTGTCCACTGGTATTTCGATGCCGTCTATCGTACAAACCAGCTCTCCAGGGCCGGCTTGATCTATTTCGAAAACAATGCGTGCGGGCAGAATAAGTCGGCCTTCGTGGTCAAGGAGCGTTCCCCAGCCTCCGACCGGGGTAACCTTGGACTCGTCGACGCAGGAAACATTCCACGGCGAGCCCGGGAGACTGCCTCTGTTGGGGCAACTGGCACGGATTTCGTAACGTCCTACAGAGAGGATAGTGTACGAAATGCGCCACTCGTTGTTGCCAAGAGCCTAAAATGGTTAAAATGAGGTGATTAATGAGAACCTTAAAATTATTAGTTCGAAAATACCTTAATTTTGGGTTCAATCCTTTCCCCGAACTCATCCACTCGTTCGATCTGGACATTGGGAGCAATCGGGCAATAGACTACAAATGAAGCGTCCTTGTTTCTATGGCAGACTTCGAGTCCCGATCCGGCGGCACGCGTATCACCCTTGTTGCCGCTGGAAGACACTGTGAAATTGAACGGAGATCCTTGGATAGGCTCGCCTCCATACAAGACGGTAAGCCGATGGTTGCCAGGGACCGATGGGATGAAATCCACCGAGTATATGCCGTCCGACTGGTCGGTTACGCGGACTGGAAGATTCTGGTTACTCGGTGAGACGGCGTAGGCCTCCACCTCTGCCATTCCTGCTTCGTCGGTCCTGACTGAAATAAAACGGATGGTGAACCACTGCTTTGACTGAGCCGCGTTGGGTTGACTTACGTGTGAAAGATACCGGGCTATGAAGTGCCATCTGTCCTTTGGGGACGCCCTGAACAGCCACTTTGGTGGAATCGAAAGCTTCACAGGTGAATGGACTTCCTGGCAGTGACTTCGATTGATGCAGCACCTCTGCGAAGTAAAAACACAGTTAGTCATGGACAACTTGATGGGTGCACGGGTAATCTTTAATCTTACCAAGAACGCACTGCCCGACCTTGTTGATTGTGAACTCGGCTTGCAGTTGTCCGCCTTTCGTCTGATAGCAGCGAACTGGAAGGGCTTGTCCGCCAGGACCTGAGACGACCACGTCAAACTCCCTGGCTGGTCTTCCAATCGTGTCAATCGAGAAGGAAGTAGTCTTTCCAACTCGAGACTGATAAAGACCCAATCCGCTGACACTGATCTCCTTGCCGGCACCAGCTGGGAGGACATTTATCTCCAGCGGCTTCAGCGATATCGGAACGCCGTTGTAGAGGATTGTGATCTTGTGCGGAGCGACCTTAGTTGGATGGTATACAATTTCCCAATTTCCAGACTTGGAAGGTCCCCGAATCGAGTGAGGAACCTCTCCTGCTCCACACCTGACCATTGCTGTGAGGGTTCCCTGTCCGGCGTCATTCAGAGACACAGATATACTAGCTGGACGGTGACAGAGGGCCTCGCCTACCTCAGTTATCTTCACTAAGGAGGGGTCGAATACGGTTAATGTACGCGTGGCGATATGATGTCGCGTGTCCCGGTCGATGAACCGGATCATGTAGTTTCCAATCATGTTGGTACGGAACTCGGCCGTGTGCCGCGTAATGGTGTATGCCACGGGCTTGTGGTCGGGTCCCACAATCTCGGCGATCTGGTCATCTGTGGGGAAGTCAACTGTTGCCAAGCTTCCTATTTGGATCTGTTGAGTGGTCTGCTGGATGTCCACGCGGAAGGGGCTTCCATCAACTGGCACATCGTTGAAGGTGATGTTTACGTAATGCGGTTCGCAACTCTGAGGCACGAAAGTAACGTCGTACAATCCACGAGCGCATGCCACTACTTCAGCCTTGACGGTGCTGGTGTCTGTGGAGACGACCAACTCCAGGGTGCCTTCGCCAGCCCCGGCTGCGTCCACGCTGAATGTAACGGGAACACCCAGCGGTGACGGTCCTTCGTGTTGTTCGAGGCCACTGATCGTAACGCGAGATACGTCAAAAACGTTGCATGAGAAGGGTGAGCCGCTTATGTGCTGATCATTGGCTGTGACGCTTATCAAATGACGACCCACGGTACTTGGGCGGAACGAGCCCTTGTAGGTATCTCCACGATGGTTTATCTGACACGGAACATTATCACCAGATGGCGAAGTGACGAAAACTTGTGGTTCTACACCGTCGAAGCCATCGAGTTCAAAGGTGTTTTCCATTTTGACAGCGGCTTGTTTCAGACCTTCTCCAGAGGCTACAGCTCGCGGAAGTGAGACCGGCGCTGCTGCAATATGACACGTAAATGGCGAGCCAGGCACTGGGTGACCGTTGAACCTCACAGATAGTGAGTGCGCGGCAGCCTCGGTGGGCTTGAAATTTACCTTGAAACGAGCATTGCCTTCCGATTGCACAAAGTTCGGCACATTCTTGCCGTTAACCGCAACTATGATCTCTAAGTTACCAGCTCCAGCCTGGCTTGCATTGATCCCGAAGCTGACGCTCTTCCCGACGACTCCTGGACGAATGTCTGTTACAACGACCTTCTCGGCTGAGTAGGCCTTCAGCAGGAATGGACTGCCTTCTACGTGGCCTCCTCCTGGTAGACGAACCTCAACAGAATGGTCTCCAACGTCGATGGGCTCAAACTTGACACTGTAGCCAACGTCGGCTCGCTCAATTTTCGTCGTAACACTTCGACGGGCCGGGCCCAAGACTTCCACTAGCGGCATTGTGTCTGACTCCACAACGAAGTCAAACATCCTGCCCACACTCACTTTGTCCATGGACTCTGGAGAGACTATACGAGCTGCAGCCGAGACCCGGCAGGTGAAGGGACTTCCCGGGACATCCTGGCCATTGAATCGCAGTTCCACGGTGTGGTTCTGTGCATCCCGTGGAGTGAAACTAATGGCATATGTGTGCTGGCCTTGGCCCTGTGCTGATGTCGGCACTCGGCCCCCGTTGACGGTGACTTCAAGATTTCCTGGTCCGGCTTGGGAGGTCTCCACTAGGAAGGTGACAGGTTTCCCCACCGTCCCGGTGCTTACATTCTTCACCTTGATGGCATTTACGTCGTATACCTGAGAAATGGGAGGATTTTGTCATTATGAGTGATTCGAAATATCTGTAGGCACTTACTTTAGCTGCGTAGGGACTTCCGGCGGTTGGTAATCCATTGACGGTTACGTTCACACGGTGCTCACCCACGGAGCGTGGGACAAACTCGGCTTTGAAAACACCCTCTGCGGTCTGGTGAACCTGAGCGGGCACTGACTGGCCAGCAGGTCCTGAGATTCGCCGATTTAGGAAACGACACGTTAACAGAACCACCGCAGGTTTTTCGTTCACGAAACATTTGATTTTTTTCAAGTTTGGTTTTGGTTTTGTAAATTGTTTTTTTTTTTATTTATTTTGTTTTTGTTTTATTTGGTTGGTAGTAGTAGTTTGGTGGTAGCAATACAGAAGAAGATAATGGAGTCAAAATATTTTGTTTAAGTCAGCAAATACAAATATGATTTGGAATAGGGAGGGGACCATGTTTTGAGAAGTGTAGATAATCGTTTGTACAAAAGCCCTAAGAGACGGAAGAATGCAACTTCAAGGCTGTGGATTGGTGGTGCGCAAAGCAGTGTTGACCATCATGAAAGTGTGCTCGAAAGTTTTGATTAGTAAAGAGATTTAAAAGCATTAGAAGCAACAGCAGCAGAACAAAAAGCTGGAATCGAACCCTCCACCCACACACAAAAAGAAAAAATGCATCTAGTCGAGAAAGAAAAACTCGCTTAAAAACTTTATTTGAATCATTTTCCAAAAGACAACTCGCTATTAGTATATCGAAAAGATTTCTCATTCTCAATCCGGTGTATAACGCTCTAAATAATTACTACGGCTGTTATCTACAGGACAAGTGCAGGTTAGTACGAGTATACTACGTGTTCTTCTGCCTTGAACGCTTGTTAGGTGCGGTAAATACAAGGGTTTTGTGTGTTTGTATCTCTTCAATACGTGTCTCAGTTTAAGGTTTAGGGGTTAAGAGTAATTAATAATTTGTAGACAAGTTAAATATATTTATAAAAGTCTAGTACAATAGTCTTCGTCGTCCTGAAATAATATACAGATACAAAAGTGAGAAATAAAAATAAAACAGGAACAAAATAATATTTTAAAAATAGTAGTAAATTAAGGTAAAACGCAAAACATTTTCGTTTTTCGTTTTGGAATATTTTGCTTTGTTTGTGTTTTTACAAAATACACATTTAGGAAGAAATAAGAAAAAGAGTGGAAAACAAAGGTTATCTGGAAGAAATGGAGGACGTTGTTGGTAACAAATAGTATTGCAATTATTTTTTTTGGAAATTAAATTCAATGAAATTTTTGTCTTGGAGTGTGGTATTCCTTTTTATAAACCATGAAGTTACTATCATCCCATGTTACCTATGAGATCGTTGTAGAAGCTTGAAACCTTTGATACTGAGGTTTGTCCAAATAACTTAACTCCCGACTCGAAGGACCAAAATTAGGGTCTTATTTCGACAGTATAGTATATGAAAGCTATAATTGGAGTTCTGGATAAACATGGCGTAGAACTGATTCATCGTCGGATAATTGATCGTATCTATGCAGCCCTAACCCAGAGTGCATATGTCCCAGGTCATATCAGCGAAGGCAAACTTCGAATGGGAGCTACCTCATTCGAGAATGAGAGGAATACTGAGCCTCAACTGATGATACAACAGATTGTGTCACTAAGAACCTTGGTGAACATGTCTGAAACTCAGGGAAGACTAAGCTCCCAATCTTCCTCTAATCGGACAGATGGTATTAACTCTTAATGAGCATGAGTATAGAGGACGACATTAGTTCCGGTTATCCCGAAAAATAGATAAGCTTTTTAATTTAATTTTTATGTGAAATAAATTCAATTCCAACATGGAGCGGGTTAAAGTGTGAACACTCGCGTCATCCACAGCGTGGATAACTTTTCATGTCCATAGAAAGTTGACGCACTTTAATTCTTCGAATCATCCATCATGGTCTACCGTAATTACGACATCTTTTGGGCGACATGTTGTTACGACCACAACGCATCTCAGTAAACCACATCTAAACTATTGAAATTGATGGTGCAATATTTATCAAGCCTTTCCTTTGTTTCGGTGACATTTTTGTCCACATCCATCATATCGTGAGGAAGTCCAAGAATGGACCAGTTCATCATGATCATCTTCCGAAGATCTTCTAATCCAAACATAATTATTACCAACTAGTTCCGCAGCTACTTCCAGAAATGTGCAATTTTTGTTACATGTGTGAAGACCGAAAATGTTTTAATTACAACACATTCTTCATTAAGAAACAGTGTGCGAAAGGAACACGAATCTTTAGAAAAAACTCAATGGATATACCAAAATACATAATGGGACAAAGGATAAGTCAAAGGATAGATGAGGGAGGGCTTGGGAATAAATGAACAAATGATACAAATGCACACAACTCCTGCAATACAAAACTGTACAGAAAACATTTCAGAGAAAGAAGGAAAATTTTGAATTTTGTTACATATTTTTTTTTTTTTGTTTTTACAAATTGCCCGAATGCATGATGTGTGCGAATGTATGCAACCGAACCCTCAAATATTCACACTCAATCAGTTTGAGACTAACGTCCACCAAAGTGATGATCCAATAGGAGATCAACTTCCGGAAAACTCACCTTCGACATTCACTTCGATATCTTCTAGACGACCGCCGGTGTGATTGATAACAAAAGAATTTGGCTGATGTACTGGGCCGGGCCCACCTAGTGATACCTGCGGTCCCGACATCCCGCCGCTGATGTTCACCGTAATGGGACATCCGGGGACGGGCATTTTGTTAAACGAAACGTTGATTGTGTGCTCACAAGCCTCAGCTGGGACAAACGACACGGAGAATCTGAAAACGAGAAAAATGGTGTCTATTAGCGTTGTGTTCAAGTGTGGGCTGTAGACGTTGGACTCACCTTGCATTACCCTGCGGATGGACTTGCGTGGGTATATTGAGGCCTTTAGCGGAAATCGTAATCTCAAGATTTCCTTCGCCCGCATCTCCAGCATCGACTGTGAACTGGACGGAGCGACCGACCGTTCCCCGGGACACACTGCCAACAACCACCTTGGTGGCGTCGTATGCCTTCGCGAGGAACGGTGTTCCCTGCACAGGGAAGCCGTTATACTCCACGTTGATTGAGTGGCCACCAACAGTATTCGGTGTGAACTCCGCTGTGAAGCCAGCGTGAATGTCGCCAGTCACACGGACTGGGAGTTCGCCATGGGGTCCTCGAACACTCACTGCCAATTCTGCCGCGCCTCCTCCACTCACTGTGATGTGGAAGGATGCTGGCCGGTTGACGGGTATCAGCTCTAGGTTTGTGAGATTCAACATGACGCGACTTGTATCGGCCACCGAGCATACAAACGGGCAGCCGCGGACTGTTTCACCATTGAACTTGATGTCGATCAGGTGTGGTTTGGCTTGCTCTGGTGTAAATGAGACCAGGCATCGTCCACCACCGACAACTTGTACATGATTCGGCACTTCGCCTTCGTTTATCGATATTTCTAATTGACCTTCTCCAGCAGCGCTGGCGTCTACACGGAACTGGCATGGCTGGCCGACCACCCCTCCATTGACATCAGTCACTTGTATGAGGCTGGCGTCGTAGACCTTCGCTACCAGTGGGCCGCCAGATATCTTCGTTCCGCTTATAGCAGCTTCGATGATGTGCGTACCAACTTCGGTGGGGACGAATTCGATGCGCACTGCACCGTTCGCCGCCTCATGGGTAACGCGGGCGTTCAGTTTTGATTTGTTCGGCGTTAAAACTGTGGCCACGCATTCGCCTTTCGAAAGGCTGGCTCCAGGAGGCGGCAGAATCTCAAAAACCGCCGGCGTATTTGCCGGTACGAGGCGAGTGGACTCGCCAAGCGCTGTTAATCCGGGTGACGACATGATCTCAACGTGCCACGGTGATCCTGTAACGAGAAAACATACAAAAGCTGGTTCAGGGGGAAGCACGTAATAGTCACAGATATTCTATCAATCAAACACAACATTCTCCGGTCTAGTAGAAACGAACAAGCCATGCATGATGCGAATATTAAGTTTCAAGTTAACACTGATACTGCAAGGGGATAAGCAGAGGCCCATAAATTGGTCAAGACATGACATACAGTGCGAAAAGAAGTGCCGAAGAAAAGTATCTTCGTCATGGGTTTGTGGAGATTTTCTATTTTGTTTCATTCATCTATCTGGTCTGCTGCGGGTCTTGCATACCTTGGGTTCGGTCGGTTGCTCCTGGTTTGCATTGCGTCTGAGTTCAGTTTCAGTGAATTATGACACGAGGTTCAGAGATTTTCTTCTCTTCTGTTTGCATACCCAATCGGATCATGGTGTGCGCGACGTGAATACGGGGCCATGGACTTAGAAATGCTTTGTGCTGAATACAAATAGACTCGTTAGCAGGGCCCACCTCGGCGTGCAAAGCACTCAGCGTCGCCACTGCAGTTACAACTGAGGAATGTCTTGTCCCAATGACGCCAATAAAATTCTGTTGAAACCCTAATGAATCTTCCCGCAATTATTACTCAAGCGGTTGTTACGAACAGCGCTCCCTCGTGCGGTGGACCAGGTTAAATTCGGTGCGATAACTTTGGATGGCAATGCATTATGCATTTTTCCAACAAATTAGAATAATTATTTGATTTAGATGGCGCTGATAGCGCAGCATCTTGAGCCAGCATCGGATCTAATTATCCCGCGGAAATAATTCATAATTCCGGTCTAAGGTGAAAGAGAAAGTTTGGTCTGCTGACGATGACCTTGTGGGGGGCTGGCACACAAAAAGAACGCATATATATCGATATTCACCATCGGCTTTGGCTAATCCGGCTTCAAGGATTATCTTCTATTCTTCGGTCAAGTACTGTATAATTGGAAAGAATTCCGAGCGTTGAACAGGTTTTCATTTTGATTACAATTTAGAGCGGCAGACATATTAAAATATGAATTTTTAAGCGGTTGGTGAGTAGTCATCTCAAGGTTTGTTGGTAATAATTGTGATCGCTGTTGTTCGTATAGAATCTTAGGCATAGGACCTATGTACTGATTTGCTTATTCGTTCTTCTTTGTTTGGCACTCTTCTTCTTTGACAGTCCGGGATAAACATGGGCCTCAACCAACAAGCGCTACAGTTTGAGTGAATATGTCGTACTCAATTTGGATCATGGAGTTTGTCTGCTTCAGCACAGCGGTAACAATCAATTTCTTAGATCAATTCAATTCTCAGAGCTCTAGAGTACGTTGAATATAAGAATTCCATACGGAGAGGCCAAGCTTACTTTATTCATCCCAGTTCTGCTATGTGGACTATGATGATCTTTAATTTCTTGGATTTTTAGTCTATATTACCGGCATCATCCCCGAGAGTCAGAGATATTCAGAAAGTATACCTTTCGAGAAAAAGATTCTCAAACTTCACCCTTGTGTAGGCTTGAATCTGTAGGTTCATTGAGTGGTCTATCTCGGACTGCAGTGCCACCCAAATTATTTACATTATTGACAAACCTAATTCGATTTAGGAATACACTCTTTTCTAATTTTGTATAGTCCACGAAATGATGGTTTACGCGTCTTGATCGTCATAATTCTCGGATTCATTGTTGAAGAAAAATTCAAATTGGATTAATGGTGCAATTTTTGGATGCACTGGAGCAAGAAGGGCACGCTTGTACAAAAATTATTTTGCAAAATTACCTCAATTCAAGGCTTATGTTGAAAAATGCTCGTGAAACATTAGGTCGACCATAAAACAACTCACTGATGCATAAGCGTCAAAGCAAATAGCTCCGTGCGAACTACCTGCGATCACAGGAAATCAAATATCATGCATCAAAATGTAGTGTACCGCTACTCTTGTATACGATCAATTAGACACGCACTTGAGTTAAAAAAAAGCTGCAATCAAACAACCGACCTTCAATCAGTTCACTACAACTACGAGTACTTTTAATGCGATTGAACCTTGCTCCGTATAAAAAACTTTGAGCACAACAATCGTTTGGATACACTTTTTGTATATTTTTTTCTTATTAGAAAAAACTACAACACATACACTGCAGATCAAATCGTTTTCCCATTACGTAACCGAACTCTCACGGCGACATCCGAAAGAGAAATCTCCCCAGGTAGACAATGAGTCCATTACACACGGGAAGTATCCGAAGCCCCTTCTATTCACTAGCCTAACGACGTCAATGAGGAAATGTGCATTATTAGACCGGTGACACAAACACAAAAGCTAGGCAAATGTAATTACCTTGTGTAATGTGTAGTTCTTCTCTCGTCATGAACTGATAACCTTAGTCGTAAGCTATGTCGCAAAACTTTGTACACTTCCAAGTATATTTTATGGAGAATTTCTATGAAATTCATTCCTTCCAGACATACATTTTGAAAGTTAATCAAATTCCTCAAACCATCATCGATGCGCCTAGATACATACTGAACGCGTCAGTGAGAGTGTTTTGCAGATGAATCCATAAAGCCATGCAAATTCATGCTACGCTTTGCGTTTGTTTCTCTTGCGAAGAAAGTGAAATTACCCGCGAGGAGCTATTAAATTAATTACAGAATCGAAAACGCTACAAAAATGCAAAGCAGAGAATTGAGCTTAAAACAAATGTGCACACGCTCACATTTTATAATTAGCCCAGCACGGTTAATCTGCTTGAGTCAGCTTGACACACCTCGATTTGAAGTCAACTAAACACAGACCGTACCAGACGAACGCCGAGTTGGCATGGCAGCTATTGCCTATTGCGTTGGATTGTACTCGTAAGTGTTGTTTTCACTGACAAATTGCCATCTGCCCCCGTGAGCTAAGGTCGAATTCTGACAAAGTGGTCATTCAGAATTCATGGGAGAGGTAACAGTGTGGGTTTAGATATGAGCATGCTTGGGAAGGAGCTTAAATTGTTTCCTCTAGTTGGGATAATGATCTCTAAGAGATGCAATGAGTAATTATTTCAATTGCGGTTACAAGCACATAAATAACTGCTTGTATCAACATTTTAGTTGTAGTGCCAGACACTCTGGGAAATTTTGATCATTACTAAAATTAGTCATCTACCATGAGAACACATTTTAAATTAAAATTGATGCATGGAACGTTGTACCACTCCCTCAGTGAATTTCAGATAAGGCTGTGCAAAATGTGGCCAGCACATCATAAGTGCTCGTGATGACAACCGGAGACTTTCACCAGGTCCATAAAAAAGAAACCAAACACCCCTAAAAGGGGAAGGTCTGATTGTATTTCTCTTGTCAATTCCATCAATGCACATGATGATGATCGCATTAGAAGCTCTCACAGAGTTGTCATCAAATTCATCGAAATGCAAGCATGTATTGTGTCACTATTGTGTTATCCAAAAAAGATTAGGCATCATGAGCATTAAACCCATTCGCGTTACTATCGTTGATCTGGTATTTCAGCCAGAGGCTATTCTGGTCAGTTTTGTGGGAAAAGGAATGCGATTATGAGTTTCGTTTGAACACCAAATGCATGTCACTAGAACAGGTCCAACGAGTCTGTCTGCTTAATGACTTACCAATTCAAGAGAGTATAGATTCATATAAAGCTCCGTTTTGGAAATGCTTCAAGGCCAAGGTGGTCCGATTGCGTTCAAATTAAACGATGTCAAGACATGTATCTAACCCAAAGTGCACTCTATTTCGAACAAGTTCGAACGTTGTTGTCGATGTTCTCTTATCGATAGGGAGTTACGATATTTCTGCTCGCTATCAATGAAACCATAACACATGTTCTCAATATGACATATTTTAGATAAGAATTTCACGTAGCGATTGTTGCATATTATTTGTCTTCGTGTGACGCTGCAATCCCGGGGCATCGAGTCTCAACCTTGATTGTTGGGGATCTACGCATAAATAATTTACACTTGGCTGGCATTTACCGATTCGGCTTCAGCTGAATCAACACGCTATGTAGCTGCAAACGAACTAGGTACTCGTATCATCAGTACTCGACTGTTTACCTAAGTGATTCGCACCAAGTACTGCGTTTATACACAATCCACAACTTTTCCCCATTCAGCCATACAAGTAATTCTACTTTCCATCAGCTCGTAATTCGTATAAGTACTTGCCGTTGTATCACATTCCTTTTAACTCTCCTTTGATCAGCAATAATTCTGATCATCGCTTTCGCCCATGAAAGTGAATAAAAAAAATACGAAAAAAAAACTGTGAAGAAAATCATAGGAAAAGTCTCACATTGCCGTCGATCGATAAATCACGCTTTTCCAAATCACACCGCATATTCGTCATCATCGGCAGTCGACATTTTGTCATAAATTTCTCACGACAGTGGATAACCCAGGTGAAATCTGTCGTCAATTGGCACGATGCCAGACATCAGTCAACCACTTTAATTGATCCATCAAACATGAAAAACGCCTTTAGCAGACTCTGGACTGTCCTTAGTGAGATTTGCTTTGCTTGTGACCATCTATGGGTACATTAACTACTATACTTCGTATTTTTCCGGGTAAATTGGCTTCCATCGTAATTGGCCGGGCAAAGCAAAGAGTGAATAGTGAACAATTCGGTTAACACGTTGTGCTGATGTGGTTACTGGCTCGTGTGTCTGCCTCAGTTTGAGTCTGTGTCTGTAAGAGGCTTTCATCATGAAACACCTTGACTTTGACTTTCACATTGTGGTCAATTGGAGGATGGGAGTAATGATCGCCGTAATTATGAGAAACCACTGCTGTTGTTGGTCGGTTGCTTTGAGAATATGAAAACGTTTTCATATTGGTAATTAGGGTTGTGTCGATTTTGCGTTAATGGTTTTCCAATAGACTCCGTACCCAAGTGTTCAGTTAGTTCTGATGTCATAAACGACGTCAAAGATTTAGGTTTTGCTCGAATACGATTTCAGTTCACATCTCCTGGTATCATTCGCAGTTGAGTTCATTCCCCTCCCATCCGTAAGAATGAAGCATTCGATAACCAATTTCTCCGAATGGACACACCTGAAGTGTTTGCCAAATGGATTAAGACACAACAATATAAAACAACGACGGTGAAAAATATTGTGTCCGTCTAAGAAGTTGCTTATACAAGGAAAATAATAAAAATAACATTATTTCAATAGCCTTTAAATGTAATTAACAAGATAAATTAAAATATCAAGTTTGTCAATTGCGATTTGCTATCGCATTTTCAGGCTTCCGTCGACTGCTACGCGGGGATGAAAGGTTCAACCAAAAGAAAAAGGTGAATGGCCCATTGTATTGCCAGACGGAGAGTTGATTCGATTCGTTTATGGCTAATCGTGGGGTACTGGTGGAATCTGAGTATAAATCGAAGTAAATTTGCGATGGGTACCTTACTAACGTCGCTTATCTCATGTGTACATATCTGCGAGACATCAGAGCTGGGAATGAGCAATGGAGGCGCGGTATGCACCTTTCTGTCAACTCCTTATTAACAATCACGTAACTGATCTTCAGTATTTGTTATCTAATCTCCTCTAGATCAGTGCCTATTCCGGACTAGATCATCTTTAATGTTTGACACTTATTTTTTTTTCCCTTCAGCTATTTAGTGTTAGTTGGCTATGTCATTGTTCTACGTAGTAAGAGTGGGCTGGTAGGCAAGTATTTCAGGTGAAGTGAGTTCAAGGAGAAAGGGTAAAAAAGGGTAGATAGTACCCACCAAAAAGCATAAGATTGCAAATTGAATCGTAAATTCATTGCCGAAAAAAGGACTTTAAAGATATCACTTCTCTAAAGCGAACTACTTTGCAATAGCAGGTGATTCCCAAATTCGTATAAGTGACCTAAGTTCTTTCATATTTCTGAGAGGCTAATTATCGTCACAGTCACAATACATTCATATGTAAGCTTTTCAATGCTCTGGCACCAACTGCCTTCCCCCGCATACAGTGAATGCTACTTAACTTAAATCTGGAGGTAGTAGGGGGAGCATTTAGATTCTGATTGAAAGCATGTGACTGAAATCTAATCAAGTTGAAGCGCGGATTAATGATCTACGCGACTCGAAGGTTGAAAGAAAAAGTAAAAAGAGAATGAAGGATTTCTTGTGAAGGAGGTCATGTATTTTTTCGAGTCCAACCGACTGATGGCAAAAAGGGAATTAAAGATATGAATAGTTGCTTTTTTGCATCTTAATAAGCAAACTTCTTCATCCGCAGAGACGAGGAAAGCGTGGGTTGTGCACTGGTTTCATAAAATGAGTTCTATCCCATTTACCGTATCTACGACCAAAAGAAAGTAATGACATCAAAATAAATGTATGTTACAGTCATAAGGCGGGAACGATACAAATAATCTTGTGTGAATTTGGTTTTTCATTGGAATGGAATGATCAGCACAAACCTAGATTGCGCCAAAATAATAAACTCCCATCTAAAGGTTATGTGTTAGAATGTCTATGACCATACAGTGTGCTTTCAAGAATGCAGTTGACAACAGCAGACAATCTGCAAGCAAATGTTGGACTTTTGTAGCCAATGTGACCTGGTCTGCAACTGAATATCTGAATAGACAACTGCACGATCTACGCAGCCGGTTGAATTCATAAAAGCACCGACAACGTGAATGACTTTTTATGTCAACACCCACGGAAGTTAGAGTGTTTCAATGACCGACTTCTAAATCGACGAAAACAAAGCATTTTTCGAATGCCCTACACGTACGTAATGCCTCAGTGCAATGAGTCATTTGACGGCGCGGCGTGCTACTTCAAATGCAATGAGCTCCAAGAAATCTTTGAACAGTTTGTTGTGTGCCATTTAATGGCTTAATCAGTTGTAGTTTTCTCTTGAATGAATTAATGAATGAACTCAGGGTATAGGTCAGAGGTTTCGGTAGGACACATTACAAACGCAACAACTGAAGCCACTTTTCCAGAGGTTTATTGTTGAACGCGTACGAATTAACGAATTGAAACAATTTATTCAGCAAAGGGTTGGGTTGCCAACGCCAGCGAATGTGTGCAAAGAAGTGAGCGAAACAAAACGTGTTCCTCTCTGCTACACACGCCATCTGAATTCTTAAGCGAGTTATCCAACAGCGATCGCCCCAATTCAAATTATTGCATTAGCTAACACAACCGGTCATCGATCTGCACTAACTCAATCAAAAAGCAAATGAAGATACAATGACAAGCTCGGCACTCATTAATTACTTCACGACAAGGCTTCCTCACGTAGGTGCCCGTTATTCAAGTAGATATGCATAAACCAAAGCGGTACCACAAACACTCGGACAAGTGGGAAAAAATACCCCAAGCGACAAATTATATAACAGTAGGCCGTCAGGTGAAGGTGACGGTTTGTGTTGTGGAATTGTGGGGATTTCCACCCAAGATTCTTTCTCAAATCTCAGTCGCGCTCAATTTATGAATCTGAATTCTGAATATGTTTCTCTTAATTGCTTAATAAGCCTCTCTTATATTTTCTTCTTGAATTTATTTTTACCTGTGAAATGTTAAGCACACTGCGAGTTCTTGTATCGAAGACGAAGACGGGTCAGATAGTTGGCCACAGACAGGTATCAATATAAGAAACTTCCGGATTTGCAGGTATTCCAAATGCAGGCAGGTGGCTGGCAGGCTGATGATGGGTAAGCAATAAATGATGAACTCTGGAATCTCACACTGGTACGTGGAAATTCTTTTAATCAATCAATCACACACACGAAGGCGGTAACGAAGAGAAGATACAAAATAAAATAAAATACTTAAATAAAATAAAAGATCTATCGATCGATTTGTTGTCACTTTTTTTGGGGGGGAAGATACTCTTATATATCTTGAAACTTTTTCTTTTCCACTTTTGCACAAAACACTAAACGCATACACGAGAGATTCATAAAAAAACACACAAAAAAAACTTGTTTTGAACTCCCTCTCTCCCACTGCCCCTTTCACGGAACACTCCCCGAAAAATTTAATTTCACTGATCGCCGCCGATCGGATTCAAAATCGAGAAAACGTCTCGTGTATCTATTGTCAGCGATTGTAAGCCGAACCGAAAATTCACTTAAAAGAAAAGAAATTTCATGAGTATCTAAGACGTATGGATGTGTGTATCTCGCACGGTGATGAAAAACAACAACAAAAAAATTTAAACACGAATCTACAAGCGAACAAAAATCGTCACGTCATCTCGCAGATATGTGCTGGAATGTTGTCTTGAATCTATGAGTCGCGTTCGATTTTTGCACGGGCAATCGCTGATGATTGCTTTATTTTGAGATACTTTTTCTTTTCTTTCTTGTGTTAGCAAATTCTAGTGATGCAAGAAGCAACAAGTTATCGGATATGTATCGCAACAAATTCACTGTTCACTCTGAATGCTGGTTTTCTTTTGGCAGCGCAGACGGACTGCAAAAAAGCAACACCTCGACGTAAAACAAAATGGCGACACTGCAACCACAATGTACACTTTCCAGTTGTCCGGTTGGTCGTGGTAAGAACTTTTGGCCCTTTTCAGTTTCAGCTAGCAACAATTAAACTGTTCAATAGCCTACAATGTGTTTCCGAATTCAGTCAAGTGCCCAAATAGAGCAACTTTTCGTGTATCCCTTAAAAGTTTCAGTTATGTTTTGTATAAAAATCAGTCGTTGTAGTGATGGCTAAATCAGGTATCTATGGTTTTATTCAACGGTAAGCTTTTTATTCGTTTTCTCTTGATGTTGCTTCAACCGTTACTTCGCGTGCACACGCTAGACTTCAACGAACCGAAAGTAGAGACTGTCGAATACTTGATTGCAGAAATTCCAACGAACAGTCTGCGATCGTTTGGTGACTTTAAGTTGACTCAAAGCGTCTCTTTATGCAGCAACGAACAAGTAATCGCACTCTCTTAACTGTTCGCTTCTACTCAGATAGAATAAAGACGGTCGATGGCCGCAGCCACAGGTATATGCTACGACGTTGAGTGAACTTCACGGTGGCTTGACTCATTCTTCGTGGTTTCCTCAGAGAACCTGTTGAGAGCTCTTAACACCTACACATATGCGGTGTGTTTTGTGAGTGTGTAAACTGTGAAGTGAATCAATATGGGAGTCACGTCTTACAGTCAGGCTTAGATGTTTTCGAACGAGTGTCTTTCAAAAGTTGTGTTCGTAAATTATTCTGCAGAATATGTGTTTAACTATTGCCCCTTTATGTATACTTTTTCCTGATAGTTTTTAGCTCATTTCGCCTAAAAATGTTATCTGACTGACGATCACTCTCTGTCGTATTCAAACGTCTTACCATGTGTCACAGTCATGCCCAACTAACATAAGGCGCCTATTTTAGGACTTTAAATTTTTCCTGGTATTAGTGGTCATCAATACAATTCACACAATTCATAATAGTGTAGATTTATAGGTCGCCACCTTAGGACTACTACTACCACACCTGGGACACTACACCAGGGACAATACAAAAAACGCGACGGACTCCAATTAAGGCTCTTATAATAGTCAGACAATTCTTATTTTTTGATCCTTTCTCTTTGATCATATTGTCACAGGCCAACCATTATTGCTTGGCTCAAAAATATATGCACATATTGTGAAATTTCTTGTTTTGAAATATTGTTTTAGTGTGGGTACAGGGTGGGTCAAATAAGACTAACCAACGTTAAACACAGATAACTTCTTTATTATCCAAATGTTTGTTTTTTTCTTTTTGCATACACAAACTCATTAAAATTATACATTTTTTTAAATTATTTATTTTATTCATTTAATTGCGCCAGACTTTATTTTTATGCGGATATTTAAAAACAATGTTAGTGTTCATAAACCAGAGACTATTATACATCTCACGTAGAATATTCGAGACCAAATTATGGAGCCTGCAACCAGAAGCATTACATTGAGTAATGGAAAACTCGATAAAAAGAATCAATGCCAGTGTCTAGCAAATTTTAAACTACATATTTTAGGAAATTGTTCTACTAACTTCAGCCCAAATATACTTACATACTTAAATGTATTTATATGCATACATAAATACTGTGCACTTAAGGATTGAAAACAGATTGGTAGAATACACTAAGATTGCTGATACGTCGATTCAAGCGAAGCGATAGACGTTCTTAATTGAGATGTGTATAGACCGTGCAGTAAACTTTTCCACACAAAGGGACAGCCAATCCAAAAGGGATAGTAAGACTTTCAATAAACTGAGATGTAAACATAAGACGCACGTTCAAATCGTTTGGTGAATGTACACAATTGATTCTTTTTGAAGGACCTCTGCGACTTTATGGCAGATGACGTTTTCATGATTTTGTAAACTATTCTGCATACAATGAACTTTGGAAATAATTCAATTGTTATCTATTTGAGCTTGTCAATGTGTATTTATTTTATTTTTATTTCTATCGATGAGAGCTGAAAAAGGGGCTTTAACTAGCTTTGAATACAACTTTCAGTATTAACTGAGTGGGACCGTTTTATTGACAATGGTTACTGAGTTGGTTATATATGTATGAATAAGACTCGTCATATGTGTGAGGTATGCGGGCTGAATTCGAAAATAACGAATATCTGCAATAATCTGCGGTATCTCAGTATCCTGAGTTTGAAATTTATTTATTTTATTATATTTTTTTTTAGAAATTTAAAAGTTTGAGTTTCCAGATTTTTAATTCAAAAGAACCCGGATTGGCTTAAGTCAATTGCTCAACCCATATTATTATATTGTTATTATTACTATTGTACTAAATTGACTTCGAAATTAAGGCGGACACACAATTTTTGCCAAGTTTTTGTCTTTCAATCAACACGAACTCCAGTTAGGATACAGTGTGTGACAGTTTCGTAGCCCAATAGCTTCAAAGCCGCTGGCAGAAAAAAATCTGTGAAACTATTCCTGTTCAATCTTACGGACATAGGCAGTAAACCAGAACGAAATTAAATGCCATTTGCCCAAATTGACTTATAGACTTTCAACCTGCAATCACCGCAAATCGTTCAAAGATTCAATCGCCCACTATAGTCCGCGTAAGTGGTCAACATCTATGTGAACGTCATGGAATATCTAAAACCGAATTGTTTCGTAGAGTTTTAACATTGTATATAGGTTTCATATATTACACAACAACCTCAGAATTAAATCACCGACACACATGCCCATATCCAATCGTTTCTGGTAACCATGAACACATGTCAATGGAACGCCAACGCGAAACTACCTCCCGCCGACAAAACCACGCCAAAACCGATATGACCACATTTCTATTCAAAGAATCGACTTCTGGCACAATTCTAAGTAGAACTCCCAGCCAGACCGGCATATGGCATTCCAACGCAGAGCGTCTTGAACAAGTCATTATCATAAGTAGCATACATATGTATGTACATAACAGGCTTTGGGGAGACTTATAAGATACGGATTTCCGGTGAGTATACTAAACTAAAGCTCACCTGGAACAGTCTCTCCGTTGAATGTGATCTGCACAGTATGCGTGCCTGGTTCGTGTGGGGTAAAGCTCGCGATGAATCGTTGCCCGCCGAGGGATCGCACCGACGAGGTGACTCTTCCTCCGTTCACGAGTATCTCCAGATTTCCGGATCCAGCCTTGGAACCGTCGATCTCGAATTCCACCGGGCGGCCAATGGCTCCATTGGGGATGTCTTGAACTCGTATGGCTTGTGCTCCCGTGGCGTTGCTGTCTATCGGACGAAATCGAGACAGTGACGAGTATCCGTAGCCACCGGTGTCACCGCTCCGCTCGGTCACATGGCGTTCTGACGTTTCCTTGATCGTGGTTGTGTAGCCCGTAGATTTGGAGTTATAATGGTTCTCACTCTGCTTGAAGTTAGTGGAGGTTTGCCTGGAAAGTTAACGAGTTGGTGAGATTTGTTAAATATGGAGATTGTTCACAGATGACACACTTGTACTGATCGGAATCATCTGATCCACGTCGGTCTGAGTGGTGTTTCTGTTCAGTGAGAGCGAACTTGTTATATTGAGTGTTGCGGTGCGTCTCGTGATCGATATCAGGTCTGTGATAGGCCAGGTCCGTGTTAAGTTGCTTTTCGGTCATGTTCGCCAACGATTCCAGGGAGTTGTGAGACAGCATGTGCTTGGTCTTGTTAATCACATCCCAGCTGTCTCTGCGAGCAGCCGTTGGCTTTATCGACGAAACCCGCACATTTGACGAGTGATCTATAGCTGGTTCCGGAGATGCGGTCCTTCGGGTAAGACCGGCTGTGAAAAGGGGACTTGCCCGGAGATTGGAGTCGGTGACATAGTTCGAAGAAGTCTTGTAGCTTGATGACTTCTCGACATGCCGGACGTTCTCAAAAGCTGGCGCCTGCAAGAAAGGGGAAATGAGAGAATTGCAAAGGCTGCATGAGTGGTGATACCTACCGGGCTACCAATGCGGTGAGTTGCCGTGGTCACGTAGTTGCTGGGCGAACTACTGTATTGCCTCGGGGGTACTGGCGACACGGATAGGGTCCTGGGACTGGAGGTCACATTTCTGGTAGCGTGCTCAAAATGATTCGAGGTCTTGATTGTGAGTGGACTGTTCCGGGTGACTTCACTGGTTCGGACCTACATGAAAGCAAGAATCAGTACGGATGTTAATCGGATGCTGGGAGGAGGAAAGTGGAGAGACAGAGGAAGGAGAGGTGTGTAAAAAAAAGGTGTAATTTACGTGTACGGGACTAGCGACTGGGCTTTCGGAGATTGTCGCCTTCGTTACGTAACGTTCTTCACGCGGCGGACTTAGTGTTAGATTAAGGTCCCGATCTTTCTTGCGTCTGTACAACTCATTCTCCTTGTCGTAGTAATAGTCGGTCTTGCTGGTGGAGGATGAGTTGGCGAGCTTGGTCTCCCTACGACTTGTCGCATATAGGTGTTCGTTATTTGATGTGCTGACGTTGTATTTATGGGCTAGTGATGCCTCGACTGTGTCGCGCGATGGAGAGGCCAATTTTGGCGAGGAAGCCTGTGTGTTAGTAGAATTTTGGTTTTGTGTTTGAAGGTGACTGTGTCTAGAAGGCAATGTTCTGGAGCGTGGAGTGACTGGACTTACCTCACTCTCGCGCTTGTAGTAGCTACTTGATCGGTAGTCCGTCTCGTTCTTTGGTGAATACTGTGGTGAGTACGACCGTTGACGCTCTTGGCTCAGTAGCTCGTTCTTGGCAGTCCGGTAGTCCTTGTGTCTAGTGGCAGTGGCTGTGGTGTAGTGGAGCGATGGACTTTCCGACCGATGCTTGCTCTCGTGTTGCGGGCTATTCCGGGTCTTTCCCGAGCGGCCTTTCGTTCCAACTCGCATTATAAAGGGCGATCCCTTGACATCGTATCCATTGAAATATACGTATACACGGTACTTGCCATTCTGTCGTGGCATGAAAGTCACCCTGTACTTGTTCTCGACAATCTTCTCCACCGAGCATACCAACGATCGTTTATCGTGCACGATGTCAACGTGCAGCTCGCCTGAGACACCAACTCCACGTGCGTCCACTTCAAAGGAGTGCGCCCTCAGGGGCATTGCTCCATCTAATCCATGAACTGACACCCCAGTGGAATCGAACACAGCACACGTGAAGGGGCCACCCTGAATGTGACGACCCTGATAGGTGATGGCGATTTCCCAGATGCCAGCTTCGTCGGGCTTAAATATGGCACTGTGCCCCTCTTCTACCTTTTTCAACGGACAGTTGTGGGATATTCCCGATGGGCTGACAGCTGTCACAAGTATGTCCTCTGTCTTTGGTGCCCCCGTTGCATTCACGAGTACTTCAACAAGGCTACCGAGAGCACATGGTGCCATTCCCGGTGGAGCTACCTGAATGAAACGCGGCAAGACCCTGAAGAAGTGTCCGCCTATGCTGTCCTCGCCGACTTCAACTACGATCTCGTGCATGCCGTACTTCTCCGGAATGAAGACCCCTTCCCCATGGGAGTTCAATCTCTGCGATTGTGGCGTTCCGGTCGGAGGAACAATCACCGCTCGCACGGAGCTTATGTCGATCTCTCGGGACATAACGTCCACACGGAAGTGTGTCTAAAAAGTAAGGGCACATGAAAATGGGTTTTTCTGATTTTGTTTGCCAAAGGTTACCTGTTCGCCCACCCTTCCAGACGTGCTCTCTAAATATACGTTGATCATGTCAGACAATGGTGGTCTGGGAGTGACCCACTGCAGGTTGGCGGCGTAAGCCATTATACCCAAATGCTCGACGTCGGGATTGGCCATGTCCTTCGGGGAAAGGAACGGCTGCACTCCCAATTTGCTGCCGGCATCCACGGCCTTTCGAATGTTATTCTCGTAATGGAAAGGATCGGCACTCAGCTTTTCTGGCGCGGGAGCAGAGCCTCCGAGATTCCTGATTATTTCGCAGAACACACGACCGTCATTCCAATCGCTCTGAAATGAAAAAGGGGAATAAATAGCACATTCACCATGTCACGAGGGACTGGCAACTTACCGTAAAATTGGTGACCTTTTCCTTGGTCTGAGTGTTCACCCACCTCAGTGTTGCATTGTACCCCGGGGCGCCAGGCTTCATGAAGTACGACAGATATGTCATGCCAGACAGTTCGTCCAACCAAGGCGAAGCAAGATACTCCGGCTCCAGAACCTTGGGAATGCCAAACTCCCTCTGAGCGATGTTCATGGCGGTGGTGCAGTTGCGCACACTCTGACTAGGATCAATGCTACGCCAATGCGGGAACAATCCCGGCTCACAGTAGTCCAGCAGGGCTGACAAATTTACACCACTGTTCCAATCGGTGGTCAGGTTTGATATCTTGCATTCGGGCAATGCTGCCTGAAGCCATGCCAGCATCAGTTTCCGCGGCGGGAACTTACTCCTTCCGATCTGGTAACGCACAATCAGCGACCATATAAGACCAAGGATCAGCTTCACATTTCCGTTGACTATGTCCACGTTACCGATGTTTACCAACTTTATGTGATCAGCTTCGACGGCGTTCAGTGCAGTCGACGCATTTTCCAGGTAGTGGTGCTGATTGGCCGGTCTTCGATTCCACGACGGCTTTAAGGGTCTTGTCTGTAGTTTCTCAACCAGAGCACAGAGATGGGTGCCATCACAGAAATCAGTCGCCCAGTCGTGCACCTGCGAATACAAAAAGATCTCATGAATAAAAAAAGTCACATGGGAAGCGTACCCATAGATCTTACAGACGCGTGTGGGGTGAAATTCAATTGTTCGCATCCGCCTTTCTGCGAATTACTATGTCGCACGAATGACAAATCCGAACGAAAAGGCAATTTCACCAAACCACCCATTCAAGACGAACAGATTTCCCAAAGCAATGCACTGAGTACATATGCCTCTGAATGGAATGCTAAAAAATTACAAACTCAGGTGCGCGGTATGTTTTCATTTTGCTTTTGCAGTTGAACTTGATTGACGCTCGCTTTTGTGGACGTGGGTATGTGGGCAGGTTCAATGAGCTTCCTAAGATGCTGATCTTTTATTCATAGGTGATCTGTTGTTGGGAATGCGTTTGTTATTGAAATTGAAGGCGAAACCGGAACCTTGGTTACTTTTCAAATATAACGTCGAGGAGATTCGTATCTCTGGAGATATTTTTTCTGAGAATTAGGTCGTGCATTTTCCTTACTTTCAATTCGATTATATGAATTCGTTGACAGTCGAAGCGAATTTCACAGAATTTACTGTCACCACTTTAGCTCTGATTCATAATGACGAACCGATGACGACTTTGGCTGGACGCGAATGACGGACATTCTTTCTTATCATAGCCATCGGCTTGTTTGGGTAAGTGTTCACGAAGAGCTTTCAAAGTGATTTGTTATGCAAATCACGTTCGATGTCAGGTAACAAGTGTAACTATGACTCTATTAGGCACCGGAATTGCGATGGCAACTAACCAACTTCAGTCAGGTTAGATAATATACCAGTCTAACTTAGTTTGAGGCGCTGCGTGATTCAGATCAGAAGTGATTACATATTTAAGGTTTCAGATGATGGGAAGAATCTAGTGGTCGAAATCGTCTAATATTATATTGGATGTTTGGATGTTTGTGGAAATATATATTCTTAGATGAATCAAGGTGGATAGATTGCTTCCGTTCTTGATGTTGACATATACTAACTCTGTATATTAAGTTAGACGTTAACCCGGGGCAAGAAGTGAAAGTTGCTAAGTAAAATGCAAAATTTAACCTTTGAAGCTATCGGAACAAAAATCTGAAGGTTACGAGGATGAAGTCGGAGAATAAATACCTTCGTCTACAACTATACCAAAGAGGAGACATGGTTGACGTTAGCGTACAGTTTTCTTCCTCTACAAATCCTTCAGCGAAGGAGACCGTATACATGTCATCTTATAACTGCTATGGAAATTCTTAGTCTCGTTACGCAATTGACACAGATATAAATACCGAGTCCACATATGAGAAAGATAAAAAAAAAAATTGTTCTCCGGTCGGAAGAGGTGTTTTGGTAGTTGTCAACCAACAAAACAAAAACTCTCGTCTTGAGGACTTTCTAATTTATAATATTTGTAAGATAGGCAGTTAATACCCAAAATCAACACATGTTTGACGAGGCTGAATACGTGTTGGAGGTCAAATGGTTTTATTTTGAAATTCTAATCTCGAGAAGAAAACTACTCTTATGCATCTAAGTTGAGGATTTGCTGTAGGGGCTGACAAATGATTGGTCAACAAGTCAATTGAGGCCATTCCGAAGCAATTGCTTGAATGATTGATGAGCACACTACTACTCTATGATAACTCCAAGCTGACGACAGATAGAACTGACATAAATCGAAGAAGGAATACAAATAATAATGCACTGTGGCAAAACAATAAATTCGCTGAAAGGTTAAGACCTAAGACCCAAGCAAAATCATCTTCTGCTAGAAGAAAAAAGAAAAATATACACCAGTCGACGATTGTCTCGATGAAACACAGTCATGAATGTGGAAATTTGAAAATTCTAAAACGCCTTCTCTGAAGATGTCAGGTGGACTTCAGCATCATCAGTGTGAATGATGTAAAATAAAGCCTCATCATCATTATTCATGTGACAGTAAAACCAATGACCCCTGAATGACTTCTCAAGCGGCTGAATTAAGCATCATATTAAGTTCAACGTTACTGCCTGGGCTACGACGAATGAGTAGTGTTTGATGCCACGTTTGACGTTGTTTAAGTTGTCATTATTAAATTATGGCAGCGCAATCAAAAATAATTTAATTTCTTGCCGTCTAGGTGTCAATTAGTTGACATAAAAATTAACTCAAGGTTGCAATACCTTTAAGTGGATTAAGACATCTGGTGAATATCGTTTGTGAAGCGCGAATAAAATAAAACCGATTTTACAACAATTTATGTGCTTCGGCTGTACTGTGAGAGTTCGAATGGGTTTAACATGTGTTTGACAAAAAGGAAAGAGTGACTTCTATTCAAATTACGAAACCTTTCGACGAACGTTTTACATTCCAGAACGATTTGCTTCACTTTAAAACCGAGCCAAAGACAATCATGAAAACCACACAAGGTCATTTGTCACAAGTGGAATTTCAGCCCAGTCACTCGTATCGGAACGGAATGCCCAGCCCAAATCTCCACATCACATCCCAAATAGGAAGAAACCTCCAAGTCACTGTTTCAAGATCAAACAACAGCAGCGTGACGCTACTGTTTCGGTGGACCCTGAATGTGGCGTGCAGCCCACGATACAGAAGCGAGTGTATTCACAGATCTTACGTCATTTGACGCCAGATGCAGATACCGCAACTAAAGTCCCACGCGAATGATGACTAAAGTGTATTCTGTTGGCAAGAAGTTTGCAATTTCAATTATGCAGCTTACTGAATTTGTACATGCTTTTGAAGTCGCAGCTACATGCGCGGAAGCAGATATGACTAACAACAACCACGTAGAGCTCTACCCAAGGTCCAGCTTGAGTGGCTTTCCTTACAAAACTGTCACGTCAACAGCACCTCGAATAGATGCGTCCCGTCAGTGAAACGAAATCGAGTTTATTTTTACAACTGTCAGCTTTGCACGCAATTAAACGTTCATTGTCATTCGGTCACAACAAGATTCCATTTATGGCCAACTACCCAGACTACTGAAGGCGAACCCTCGACTGCTTAATCGGACAAACTTGTCACTCATCTGATTTCTTTTCCCGAGAATACGCTGCTGATCAAGTATTGGTTATCCTTAGTCTACTGGCACCAGAGTTGTAGCGTTGGAGTGGACTGGTTGGAGTAGCTTAGGTGGGCGATGACGTCAGTGTCATTTACTTTCGTCACTTCCCCCAGAAAGTGATCATAAATCAATGACACCGCTTACGCGGTTCATCAACTGCAAAACAGTGAATAAAACTCGTCGTCTGAATCTGGACGGAATGCCTGTCGTCTATTCAGTGTGAGCCCTCGCAGGTTTATTTTCTTTCACTCCAAACGAGAGTGAAATGAATTTCAATTGAGGCCATCGAACGCAGAAGCGGTGGAGAGCGATCACAGCCCGGGGCGAGTATCTGCGCGCACTTTAAAGTTGCATTAAATACCTCACACTGTTGCTCAGACCTGACCATCTATGTGCCGACGAATGTCTATCCGCTCGCCATTGTGTGTAGGATGCGTGATAAATCTTCGGAGTTTATTTTCGCAAAAAAAAAAAAAAAGAAATAGCAACGTGTGGTAGTGGTTTTTAGTTTGAAACGGAAATAGTTCCTTTCGCGGCCATTATGAGCGATTCGTGCGTGGATCGTTGACATGGCAGTTGCAGATACTGGTCGCGTAACCAGATGCTATATTTTACCCTACATTCATGGGGCATCTGAAATTATATTCAAATAAGCTCGTTCCACTGCCGAATGCGTGACATTTGATACACGGCTTTTCGGTTTTTGATTTGGCTCATCCGATCCGGTTTACGTGATCATTGCTAAAAATATTTTTTACGGCTTTGGCTTGAGTTTGTTGTAAATTGTGGGAGTAATTTATTGATCTCGAATTAAATATGAGTTCACCGCGAGAGGGTAGGAAGCAAGTGGATTAGGTATTTTGGTGAAGCAAGTGAAATTGGGAAATCGAAACGTGTTTGTGCCCACAGAAGTATAGACATTTTCGAAGCGAAACTAGATTACAATTTATTGTGTTTCTCCAGTTGTGTTGCATTAGTTCATATAAGCAGCGTGTGACTTAGTGTTTAATGTTGCCTTTTTGAACGAAGAATTGGGCGACTTTATTTAGAGTCGTAATCTGTACAGAGAGAAGTTTAAATTATAGTGTCACCCGATCCGAGGCCTGTATTTGACATCTCTGCTTCTGTCACATAAGTCAAATCGAGCTGCCAGCAGAGAGTGTATGTACATATATTCCTGAACTGAATAATTTTGAAAACGTTATCGACGTCCTGGAGGCCGACTCTAATACAGCTATTTTTGAGTCCTACTAATCATGGAAATGAAGACTCTACAGAAAATATAGCAGCAACATTGTGTTCATGCAAACAACTCGCAAAGATAGATAGGCAACTCTAGGGTTTCAAGGTCCAATCCTCTATACGAACAACTTTTATAATTTACTGCACCGCCTCCTTCGAGTCACTGACAATTCTCAAAGAAAATTCCTGTCTAGAAAAAGATTCTCAAGCCCGGCAGTTTCTGATACATTTTTCATTCACACACCATCTCTCATGAAACAAAGAAACTTTTCCACATTTCGAATGAAACGAGAATTGTAATTTCATAGCTTAAAAATTGACGCTTAAAACACATTCAAAATGCATGGAATTTGCACTGAAGTCGGCTGCTGTTGTCATGAACTGTCAACGAATCAAAATGAGAATGAGCGATCTAATTGAATAATGGCGACCTTGACAATAGTGTTTGGTTATTCATGAGAGCCGATACTAATTTTACTCACAAATAAGGGAGCGGAAAGTTCAAACTTGAATCAGAGATAAGCCCATCATCTTGATGAGTGACTATTTGTTGTGGAATTGAATAAAAATTTTAATCATTCAAAGCATCGTACGAACGTCTCTGCTTATGGGGGTCAAGTCCAGGAGACACTCTCAATTTGAACAATCTCGTATGATGTAGCGAGAATATCGCTCTTCAAATGGATATATCTTTACGGCTTCGAGAAAGTCGTTAAGTGAGGTCATCCTGAGCAAGAGTTTTGCTTGAACTTGAGACAACACACACGTTCGATGCCAGACACGATGACCTTGAGACGTTCGATCATCAACACAAATGTAATGAACTCACCTGCATTCCAGTTCCTCTGAGATGCTCGTTAACCCAGTTCCTAAAAGTATTCGCTTGAATCTCCACCCAGAGATCCTCGTTGCCGCGAATATTCATGCCCTTGGCGGCAGTGCCTTCGGGGCTACGTGCAACCAGGCCGGCATGCGTGATCTTCTGTGTATCCGTCGTTCCATCAGCATTGTGCTTTAGCAGGCCCGCGTGAGTAACCTTTGCTCCTTTGATATCCTTTAAATCCATTTTCGCTCGCACACACTTTTAAATATATTCTTTATTTCGCTTTTCGTTTTCACACGATAATCTTCTTTCTTTCGAAATTCGTATTCACCTTCACCTTCACTTTCGTTTCGCACTAAGTAATTAAGTTGTTTTTTTATTTTTTTAATTCACTCGCACTCGTACTCTGTCCGTTCTCAGAACAGAAGTTTCCTTCTGGGCTTCTTGCACCCCATTTTCAATATCGATTCGTATTCGTTAATAGGCGTATCTAAGAACATGCAAAAAATATGTTTCTTTTAAATCAACTTCACTTGCAACAGCGCATTTTTTTCGATTCCGTGCAGCAGCTTTAAGAGTTAGACTCGAACTGAGATTCGATTGAAAATCGTTCATTCAAGTGTACCTGTGGCCGCGCAAAGTGTCTACGATCGATGACGTCATGCTTTAAAATTAAAAGTTGAGAAAGACGAATAAAAAAAGAAAAAAATCAACACATTGGAGAACAACAACACGCTATTGGAATGGAATTTGAGCAGGTTTCATATCTTTCGAAGCTCTGTGTAAGAGTATTCACATCGTTCAGCGGAGAGATGACTGTGTGTGCGGAAAGAAGATAGACACGTTAGTGAGTGGAGTAGAGTGGAGAGACTCCTGCTGGCGCTGGAAGAAACGATACTGTCATGTGGTCGATCGAAGATCCACAAGTGTGGGGACCGGTTTTGTGTTTTTGTGTATTTTTCACGAGGTTCGTTTTGGCTGAAGTATCTCATCATCTTCCAGGAATTCAATTCACAACATCTCAGTTTTCCAATCTGTGGATTAGAGATTGATGGCAGTGTGTCCAAGGAGAGAGAGAGAAAGAGCGAGTGCATTCAGAAACGATCGTCTTGGGGGTGTTTGTAAACAACCTTACGTCAGAGCTTACATGGGGTGTCGTCCGACCAGGTGTGGTTTCACAATACTCGTTTACAGCACGTAACGATGATGAGGAGGTTAGAATTGAATAATTCTTATAAAAAATATTCGAATTCTTTTGAAAATTACTCATCGAAATGAGTTTTGAATATTAAGTGACCTCGACGGCCGAACAAGGTAAGCCAAGGTATGTATATTCTGTATAAATTCCACCAGCTCAGAAGCGTTAACACTGCACACATGTCGGTCTCTCGATTTAGACTTGTGATAAATATTAAATTGACTTGTAGATGGACGAAATATAAAACCTCTCCTCAACGGCGACGCGTTAATTTACATTTTTGATGGCAACCGACTTTGAAGGGAAAATATGACAAAAATATAATAACCGGTTGATGTTCAACTAAATTAGAAAAGTTTACAATTAAATCACTTCGCTAAGAGGTGATAATTGTGTGGATTAAATTAAGAGGCGCGCTTTGCAGAAATTTAATCAAATCAAATGGTATGGAATGTACGATGCACGCGAGAGATGGTTTTTCATAAAATGAATATCAGGGTCAAATCTGTTACGACTTTTTTTAGACAATTCTTGAGCAATTCGACGCTTTGAACGAAATCCTGGAAATGCTCAGGAGCTGTAGTAATCGCCTATGCATATGTGGTCACAATTGCAATAAAAGAATTTCAAGCGCCTACATATTAAGGTTCAACCATAATGTACGTAAGGATCATTAAGCCATCGAGATGTACTGTGATCATAACAACAACTTCGTCAAACTTCGTTCAATTTTGAACGACGCTTACATTTGATGGTACTGCTGATTAACTCTGTAAATAACTGCCAGAAAGGGGGCCGACAATAACGTATCTAAAGCAATCTAATGGATAATTTCACCACTGCTAGATATAAAGGAAAATGAAGTAGGCACGTTTCTAGAGATAAAGAACAGAAACCGGTGTTCTTTGCCCTTTTTACGCTATTTACACCTTCAGCTGCTACCGATAGTATATAGTTGTGGCTCTCACTGGTCCCGATTGTCTGAAGTATCATGATTTAAGTTATGAAAATAGAACACGTCAATGACAACGAACATACTAGAGGATCCCTCATTTCCTCTGTCATCGCTACAGTTTATGCCAAAAATAGAACACGACTTCCGGGGCACGCTTCGAAAGCGAGTCCATCAGGTAAGCGACCGCTTGGCAGACCCATTCAAGCTGGTTGGACCAAGTCCAAAAATTCGCTTTTTTTCGCTTGGACATAACACTTGATGAGTTAGAGTCTTTGCCGGAGGATGAAGTTGCCTGGAGATCGCTCGTGCGTGCTTTGTCCCCGCGACCTGTTTAGTGGCAGATGCGAGTCGGAAGATGACGATGACGGTAACGATAGAACATAATGACCTCCAAGGCACACATGTTATAACATAACTCTGTTTTTTCCAGGTTTGTAAGAACTTCTGCATGTTTGGATGTCGCCATTGTTAGCTTAAAGAGTGAAGGTAGTTACGTGGACTTTACCCCTACAGGGAGATAGGCTCATCAGAACCTAAATGAGACCCGGTTTATAGTTCTCCCGCTAACATAACCATCCCCTGTCCGAAGACTATTTAATAAGTATTGAACATTGGAAGAGCCGATGCACTTTTAGGTAATGTGCTCATTTTATACAACTGATGGACTGGGTTCATGATTAAGACATAAATATTTCTAGGAACCAGTGGCGACTTAGTTGCTTTCCACCATTTCTGAAGTGTGTATGTTTTTAAAGCCAACCAACATCTTAATTATGCCGCAGAATCGTATGATTTGGAATTCATAACATAGGAAGTGCAAATAGGTAAGTCTCCGTCAATCAACAACAAACAAAAAATATTACCATCAAATAAATCAAAATGACATTAAACATGCGCGCTTTCGGCGATAAATTCACCATCAACTAGGTATCGTCTGCTACACCGGCGACCTACAAAATTCCTAACACACACCAACTACAAGAGAAGTTTCTCTTGACTAGAATCAGACTGAAGAAAACACGTAAATCATGACAATGCGTGCCACACCATAGTTTCCGTCTCGTTCGAAACGCATTCCAAATTCCTACACATCTCATTGACTGCAAATCTGCTGCTTTCCAATTGAACAAAAGGAAGCTGAAATCGCAGCGGTCATAGTCAACTGATAAATATTAATTGCCACCACTCGAGCGCGCAACTCACATCACCAAATTCAGACGCAGAACCGGCCCGCCATGGTAACCTTGTGGAATATCTATGCTCATCACGCGAATGTTTTCCCATTTTCTCCTTCAATCCATTTTTCTGAATTCAATAAATTTCCGCTAATTAAATTCCAACAACAAATAAATTTACCAACTTTCTATCATACCTATCCCCGCCCAAGGAAGCAGCCGAACCGCCCATCTGATGCGAAGAAAGTCAATGCATCGACAGTAAATCAGTTATTGAGCTTGCTTATTGTCATTCATTTACATTGTATCACCTGCTCTCAGTGCTCCCCGGTGGATAGTCATCATATCGGCGACAATGCGCCACTTGACTATCCCAAATCAACAAGAGTATGTGGATGTGAATCGTTCGAAATCAGCACGCCAGCACAAGAGTTGCGTCGCGGCGCCGAGTATACACTGCGTGCAGAGTGCTGTTTATGATGACACGCAGTGGGATAGTCAACCGAGTAAACATCAATGATTTCGGAGCGACAAGCATGTCGGAACTTCCGAAATCACCTTCACATGTGTTGTCCACTGGTACTTATTTCATTGACATATGGGTCTGATTAGGAGTTGGGGAGGAGGCGCTTGTATTGAAACATCTTCACTCTCAACGGACAATGGCAGTGCTTTGTGACTTCAATCTGTGGTGGAGTGAGTTTCGCAAGACATGGGGTGGGAGTGTTAATTATTTGTGCAAATAGGAGAACTTGGCTGGAGACACACAGAACACTGTCGTCTGACGTCTTGTCAGCAGTATTCACATACGCGGGGCCCATTAAGCTACGTCATTGCGAGCTTTTAATTATCACAGAGACTAGGCTTAATGGCGCTTTGCTCGAGAGTTAATCATTTTTATTCCCTCTAATATCCTATTTTATGAGCCGCCGTGGCGTGGCAGAGACAAAGGCAATGCTTGGTGAACGACAGGTGAGGTTGGGTTCGCAGGGCACGAAATCGCTTGGTGACATCGTCAGGGAGACATTAAGGCCATCAAGACTGGTTTGCTTTGTTCTATTAAAATTGAAATAAGCTGATGACTGGAGATGATGAACGAGAGTGTTTCCCAGAAATTATGCTTTTCGGAGAACTACGTAAGAAAAGGAGACAAGTGAAGATGAAAATATTCAGTTCATCCAAGATTTGTTTGTTGACAAATTGCATAAGAAGCTTGAGCCACGCAATCTTCTTGGCCAGCCGTTGTGTTTGTTGTCCATAAAAAAAATTACACTTTGTTACAATGAAACTCAAAGTAGTTAGCATCATCAACAATGGCATGAGGAGTGACTCAAGATAATAGGGTATTCAAGTTCAAACTGCACCCCATTCACAACGACTGTGCTGCAATACAAGTAGATAGTTGTAAACACTTCACCGCATCACTCACATACACTGGCCTCTGTCGTGAGTCAATGCCGTCTAAATATGGGTCGCACATGCAAGTCTCTGGACTACTTCACCTTTCGGCCTTGCAGCTGTAAGTTTTTACATTATTTTTAATTTGCATCGACCACCAGATCAATGCCAGAAAAAAATGATATGTCTGTATGAGCAAACACATGGTGTACTTTAAGCATTTGTGCAATTGTCTGTCGGTTAATTCATTTCCATTACACAACCGCAAGTATGTGTCAATCAACGCTCGCGCATATTCACAGATAAAAGCATATCCGTCGACCCTAAAAAAATAAATAATTATTGCCACGACAATAAAAAGAGAACCGAGCAGCCAGCCATTGTGCCACGACTATGCATGAAAATGTGTAGTACCAGCAAAAGGTATCAAAAGAGACCCAATACCAGGCATTGTGTGTGAGTAGAGCACAATCTGTGCCATTAATGTCGGCGCAATGGAGCTAATCGTCAATTAAATTGCATTTGCCATTCTTGGTCATGTAGCAATTCGAACTTCAACCGGGCTCTGGAATACCGGTGAACTAGATTTTAATTAGCGCTCCATCCGGCTTATTTTAATGGTGCAAGTATTCTTTTTTATTTACGTACACGTGATGGCGATAGGTTTTTTTACGGCTATATTCGGCATCGACAGGAACTCAATTTGCGGAACAATTGACTGCGGAAAAACAATAAACGGACATCACCTGGCTGGCAGAAAATATGAAAAACAAAAAATAATAAAATAAATACACTTATTCAACGAAAGTAAATATTGTTTGACGTATGCCTGTGATTCTTCTTTTCGAAGAAGATGTGAAGTACACATAATGGAGGATTTGTTTGTTTTGTGGTGTTGTGGAATTGAAGGTAAAACCAACTACTTGTTGCGTTTCTGGAAATAAGCTTCTTATATGCAACGCTGAAAGGTTTTGAAGTGATTGCCTCTAGTTGAAGCACTCTCAGTGACGATTATTTAACACAGAACACAGCAAATTCATTCCGACTTCGGGCTTCAATAAGCAGGAATTACTGATTGTTTTTTATACTGATGGGAATAGCAGCCCATCAGCTATCAGGGTGGTGTGATTGCCCATGATTGTCCTGACAGCTGGCCAACTCGATCTACGTAGTCAAAGTAAACGGTAAGAGATCGAAGGTCGTTCCGGTATGCCAGAATTTCCGAACAGATATACATTGTTCTTGAGCCAGGACAGTGCCTCTTTGACCGCTATGGTTTCTACTTGAGATGGAAGGATACACATCTGTAGCTATGTTTTTATCTTGGGAACATCTATATAGATCTGTGTAGATTCGCTGGGGACTATCCAGCGTCTGATTGTTATACACACTTACATCTATTCCCGGCAGGGATGCTGGTTGAACCGTTTATTCTTACAAGGAATGAAGTAATGCTGCTGGGAAGGAAATTCAAATGAGCTACGAATACGAAGTTCGGTCAATGTTCAAAGTGTCTTGGGTCAAACCGCACTGGTGGCCGCTATCCGTCTTCCAAATAAATCCAACTGAAGAAGGATGCCCAATGCGGAGGATGTGGTCCAGCAGACAGAAACTCCACAAGTTAGTTGTTGTTTTCGATTGAAAGTATTGCAGATGACAACTTTATCAAGAGCTGTTCAGCAACACTGACTTAGGTTCCGGATATTATTTAATATGCCTTATTTGAACGTTGCTTAGAATTTATCGCATCTGCTTGTATGATGCAAAATAATAACTCCTCCCATTATTGCATTCACACTGACGTTGACATCAATGAAAATGGGTTTGCTATTGACTTTTGCTATACATACGTGCAAGTACAGTAACCAATGTTTCACAAATATTCGTAGGTAATGTTGAAAAGAGCGTTGTTATCATGTCTTCACATGAGTCTGTCCATAAGTCACGTTTATTTATCTGAGATAAACTTTCGTTTTATTTCTGCACAAATGTACTCCTCTGAATGACTGACGTGAATTACTCATTTCGGCTTTATCTCTGCCTTGCGGTGAGCGAATCATTAAAACTCTTACCTAAATGCACGTAAGATTCATAGTAAAGTCCAAAAAACGTAGTCGAATAACTAAGATCTTCTGTTACCGAAAATAGTGTTGGCTCATGACACCATAAACTTTCTCTGCATTTAAGCCAACGTGACTTATGTCGAATCAGAAGTCCCATAGGACGAAGAACATCAATGACAGTATCTGGAGAATATTACCAAACAGACAGAATTTGAATTGAGCTTCAGGACAGTATTCAACAGTGACCCAAATGAAATTGGATTCTGCTATTATAATACATTTTCACAATATGCATACATCTACATAATGAAACCGAATCTGAAAGTTAAACACATTCCCTGATGGTATTTTATGGCTCCAACGAAAGCAGACACAAGTTCTTCTTTTACTACCTACTTCTGGTTCTTCGCCATACTAATTAATGGCCTTAATGATTTCGTTGTAAATACATTTCCCATAATGATCGAATAAATATAGCCAAATTAAAATGAATACCAAATGCTTAATGGAACACGCAACTGTTAAAAATTCCACTAATCAAAATATGATAAATTACAGCTGGGATTTCCTCTGCAGTCGAAGTCGACTTAGCTTAAATCAGTTGCGGGAATGCAAGAAAAAAACAGCTTTTTAGAGCAGAGGTGTACCTGAAGTGCCCACCCACAAATGACGCAATCCAGATATGGTAAATTGATAAATAGCAAAGCTATACTACAATACCCGAGAAACTCGAATTCGGCCAATACAGTATTCTCATTCTGATTGCTTTAATCGGTATTTGCTGGGAAAGGTGGCTAAAACGCTCAAGCATCCGCACCCGGTGTGGGTGTTCAAGCACGTACTCCACACGCTAACGTTCGCCTATTACACGTTAGTTTTGTTTGTTTTACTTATCTTCGGCTCTCCACGATTCCACTTCTCTTCATTAATCCCGCGCAAATATGCACAGGAAACAAAGCGAGAGGGAGAATATAGGCCCGTTGTACGAATGAAAATCAATCAGCGGCTGTGGCGTCGAGTCGGAGGAGGCGATTCTCGTACTCAATACTCATATTTGTACAAGTTCGCACATCAACTCTTTCATTTCACGACAAATCATTTTATTTTTATTTTCAAATGATATTTTGCGGCACTTTTTGCGGGAACTGCGTGGTTGAGCGGTACAGTGTCAATCCGAGATAAATCTAAGCACATGACGAGGACTTGTATTTCGTGTTGTTTGTCAGCTAAACCGGTATTTCGCTGTCCGGACATTCAATAGTCAGTTCGGTATTACGCAAGCTTAAGCTATCATGTTCGCGAAGGGAGAGTTTGTCTGTACTTCTGTACATGCATGTTCATAAGTAAAAGAGGAGGGCAAATGTTTTTGATGTTACAAAGCGATTTTCGAGCGCCATTTGTAATGCTGGTTTACTAAATCGCGCATGCGAATATTGAATGCAGCGAAGGTAAACCAGAATGTGGATCAGAAAACAATCGTGGAAATGAGGTTGCCCCTTTGACATCGACAGTTAGCAGCGGCTGTCTGGCGCATGAGATACAAAAGGGAAAAAAATCCGTTGTTGCAATCAGCTGATGTTATTATTATGCTTTTCCAAGTACACACTAACACAGGCACACACACTCTTTTAATAAACACGAGCCGAGGCTCTTTTAGCGTATAAAGCGATAGAAAACTGGGATTTTAATTTTTTAATTCACTAAAGCGTAACCAATGTTGACGTAATAATGGCCTGAGAGTAATTGTGGTAAGTTAATCACTATAATTTCCAGTCATTGTGTAGCCGAAGAAGAACAAGGTAGAATGAGAAGAAGAAAAAAAATTTCTTTTTGGAAAAGAATTAAACCACTGTTATCGATGTGTTTCGTTATTTTTTGTAATTATGTATGTGTGTATATTTTTTTGTTTGCCTATTCGCTTCTCAATTTTGTATAGTTTGATTCTATACGGGTTGGCTTTTTCGTTTTGTTCAAGTGTGGCAGAACGCGTCTGTTTCGTAGCACTAGCGAATATCAACTGTGCGACCAAACGAAGCGAACGAAGCTCAAAGAGAGGACTGACTGCTTAAAGCTTTGCGACTTCCATTGGAAGAATGACGTAGTGATCGCACAACTGAAGCGGTGGGAGTAGTGGATTTAGTGGATTTTGTTTACCATTAATGTTTTCGTTATGGTGGATAATCCGTTTTCCACATTTTTGATTTTTATGTTGATACAATTGAGAAGTTGAGGCTTTCCAAAAAATTATATGTAGTTCTCGTAGGTTTCAGGCGGAGGGTCCAGTATTTATTTCGAATGCAGACGTCTCTCACAATAGCATTCCAAGTATTTGTGCTTTGAGCAGACATCAGGTTGCATCAGAATCAAATAAATAATAAAATATGCATCATTTACAAAATACAATGCGAGTGCTATAATCGGATAACATATGGATACATATGTATCGGCGAATATTTCGTCGGATGGACGCTTTTTTTTATACGATCCGTTTTTCTATTCATGTTATTGTTATATTCAGATGGCGAACAGCTGGACTTTCATGTGTGGCAAACGTGTCTCGATCTTAAACTGGAATGTTATCGGCTAAGAATTAACTAAAACTCAATTGAAAACACTCGAATTAAACATACCTATTTTCCTTCTCATTTTATTTCATAGAAATTACAATGAATTTGTGTTCTTCTTTCGCGGTTTTTTGAAAATAAAATTTGTTTTTTATTCCATTTTGGGGGATTTTTCTTAATTTGATTTCATTTTATATTTTAAGTGTATTAAATATATAACTAATATGTAATAATAAAACATTACACTTCCCTCACGTTGAATTTCATTTATATTTTCAAAATAACTAAAACTACTTTTTTCCTTTATGTCTTTTTGTTATATTTTTGTTTTTAACTCAAAACTATCCAAGACATGCACACAAAGAAAACTATTAATAATAAAAATAAATACAACTATTTCTCGGACTAGTTTGTAAATTTTGTTTTGTCTTTCTGCATTTCGCTTCATGCTGCATAATTAAACTAGTGAAACAAATGTAAATATAATTCTTTAGTATGCTTTCTTCACACATTTATCTTCTTTTTTTCTTGTTCTTTTTTTTTCATTGTATATATATCTATGTATATATATTTTATTTGCATTTATTCATACAACAACACAACCAAATCGATGTTCACATTAAAAACAATTTGAAAGGTGTAATGGCAATAAACTATAATTCAGATACGAGTATCATAACAATCTTGCAACAAATGTTTTTAATTTTACAAATTTTATTAAAGCATTCTTTTATTTAAAGTTAAAGACATAATTAGCTAGTTTAAATTTTAGTTCTTTTCTTCCTTTTTTTGTTTTTGCTTTGTTTTATATGTAAAGCGTGAAAATCGAATCGAAAAACGAAATCAAAAGGAAAATGATTCATGGAGATTCGGTTATAGTAGTTCAAGTTTAATTTGTTTTGTTTTTCAGATGAATGAGAGAAATATGTACAAAAATGTTTTATGTTAGTTTGTTTTCTTGTTTTGTATAATATATTCGTTCTCGTCGTAATTCAGTATTGAAACCCCATGAATATGCATTATATTTTTCTTTATTCGCGTACATAAAGCAATTTCATATGTTGTTCATATTTTGGAAATTATATACAAATTGTATGGTATGGCTGTGAATCGAGAGTTTAAGAGTTCGAGTTGTTCAAGAGTTACTATGGACAATTTTGAAACGGCACAGATAAACGTATTTAAAAAAAATCTAACAGGATGTAAGTTCGTTTCCTCTGAAACTGAATTAACAGCAACATTCTTGAAGTGCCGTGAAATTACATCGAATTTTCAAAATGTCCCTAGTTCGCATTTATAATTGAAAATAAAGCCGACCTCTGGTTATTGGTTATTGGTGAAAGTTGTGATCCGATATTGGACTATTTGTTTGAAATTATGTTCGAAAAGTATGTCACATAATGAACATTAGGGACAGTCACCTCCAAACATGTTCATTTATACGTTGAATACGTTCCGCATTTACAAACTAAAGCAATGTTGCCTTAGCGGCAGATAGCGTATTTTTCTTAGCAAATTATTAAGACAAAATTACAAAATAAGAATTCAAATAAATGATGATGAAGCAACAGCAATTATGTGAAATGCCTGAAAGTAGTTACATATATAAAGCTATTTATCAACAAAGTCCTTCAATCAACCACATCACTCACAAAATCCTTCGATTTTCACATAGGTACCACAAATCTCATAATCAAAAAATTAAATAATAATTCAAACAAAGAAACCATACCACTTCTTAGGTCTTCCTAGTTTCTTTCTCATGCGCGTTGTTTTGCTTTTCTTCCCTTTTTAACAAATTTAAATTCTTTAAAATTTTAACAAAATAGTTCAAGTTTCGGATTTGTTTTCCCATTTTCTTTTAGATCATCGTGTCTTATTACGTAAGTATTTGGAATCATAAACGATTTCAAAAGTAAAACTGCTTCGTTTCACATTTTGATATAATTTAAATAATTATTTCCTTGTGAGTTGTTCAAAAAAATTTTCTAAGTAAATTTTATAAATTTATTTAGTTTGATCCTTCTTCTTGTCCTCCTTCTCATCTATAATTCTAATCCAATGCAGAGCATTTGTTTTGACTTGGTTTTTTTTAATGTATGTTTTATCTGTTTTATTATTTAAATCCCTAGTTCAATTATTTATTTCAAACTATAATATTGATCCATGAAATACCTACTTAATTTGGATTACATTTACTTGATGTTGTTGTTAAGTTCATCTCACAATTGTCATCTGTGTGTATTTCTTTTTTTTGTTTATTTATTTACGTCTAATTACAAAAATTCAATTGTTATACGGTTTCTTATATTTTCTTATTGATCAATTATAGTTGGTTTTCTATTTTATACTCATGCAAATGCAAGTGAATAAGTCAAGTTCAATATATTCTTATATTTTATATACATACAGACCATTTATTCATTCTTTGTGTCGTAAATAATTTTGTTGTTGTTCGTCTATTGTTTGTTTTTTATTCGGCAGTTTAGGTAATTTGCTTTTTTTTCTTTCATTATGTTTACTTTCTCAAATCGACTGTACCATGAAAAGGTTAATACCTTCCTCTACAAGTTTATCCCTTTCGTTCGCAGTTTGTTTAGCATTTATAATTATTGTATTTACAAGAGTTTTTATTATTATTTTTTTGAATGATTTTTTTTGACTTAAGGATTTGAAATTAAAAAAAAAACAAAAAATATACAAAACAATTTCGAATTGTTTTAAATCTATTATGGTTATTAAATTTCCTTTAATGAAATTTATTATTATATCTAAATTGGGTTTGTTTGTCGAAACAAAGATTATATATATACAATGGTCCCGTTGAACCTATCGATCATTTGAATCGTTCGCTTGAATTCACAAATTGAATTTTAATTTATTATATGTGATATCAATTTAGTTTCTTTCAAAATGGATTACGTGTATGTATGTATAGTTATATAAATGGTTATGATTTTTCAATGCATTTTTTCTTTTTTTTTTGGAACAAAAATGGTGGCAGCGATGTTGCCTATGCGGTTATTGTTCAATTGCGTTGGTAAAATGAAAACTAGGGATAACTTTGTTGTGTGATTAACAATCTTATTCCCTGTTTGTAAGATTGGTGCAAAAATATGTTTAGCTATCAACAGCTTGCTAATCTAATCAGGCAAAGTTAGAGATTTCAAAACATCAAAACTCAGTCCTTTATCTGTCGGGGAATATCTGCTAAATAATGGATACAAAATTGTACTTTTTCTAAAAATTCAATGGGCATTGCCGGCATAACAAGCCACTTATATATAGGTATACGATCTCACTGCAAGGAATGCTTGCTCAGCATATATGCTCGTCACTGAGGTTTATCAATTGGCGATGTTTCGATTGCATTCCTTCTCTCATAGAGGTAAATCAATTAATTGAAATTATTGAGGATGACGGTGAAGAAATGTCACTGCTCCATCAAGGTCGGTAACGAACTCACCCACAACTTTAATGTTGAGAAAATATTTTAGACAAGACGAAACGGTTGAGAGACGTTCTTGAGAAAAATCGCGCAAAAAACCCAGTCTACACTAAGAACTCGATTTACCAGGAATAGGTTCGGTACGCATCTCGGATAAGCGTTGAAATAGACAGGGACTTCGTCTACCATCAGTATTATATGTCATGCAGAATACGAGTGAGTCCTTCAAACTGCTACTACTTTGAGCTTAATTTTCAAATCGGGACTTGACAACTTTGAACTTTCACGGCGTACGCACCTTTACACGGCTTCGTCAACAAACAGAAGGACCTGTCGATTGGACGCTTAGATCGTGTGATGGGCAATTGGTCATATAAACATCATCGAACTCCATACATAAATGTTCTGGTTGCACTTCAAACCAATAATAACGTTTTGGAGATATGCGACTGACCTGTTCTACAGCGCAGAAATTCAAAAGAGGATGACGAAGTCTATATACTCTTCGGGGGAAGGCCTAACATGGCTAAGTCATTTAGATACCATAGACAAATCTGCTCCGACCCAAAGATCTTCGGCTCCGAGCCTTTAGAACAACACGGGAGAGGACCCCTGTGGCCTAGGCGGCTCACACGAGTGGAGAAAGACCTGAACCAACATCTGGAGTAGCTTGTTGATTGAGGTCCAGGTCTACCCGGACTGTAGCGCCACACAAAGATGAAGAGAGAAATCAATGATAAAAAAATATGAATATAAAATTCTCCTTGGTGACAAATTTAATTTTTTTCCATTGGCTCTTTTAACTTGTAGTCAACAGCTTTCTTGGAGAGATCATTCGGAAAATTGTTCCCACAACGACCGTTCAGATGGCACAGATGAAGAGAGTGTCGCAATTTGTCCCCCACCTCAGCATCATAACACTTGCTTCCTCAAAGTGAAAATGGCACAGCATCTTGTTGCCTCTCCTCTGCCGAATATTACAAATCCCCAAAAGACAAATTAATAAAAAATTCAATTAAGCATTCGTATAATGCGGTGTTTCAGCGCTCCCAATGCACATAGTGCCCATTCAGATTCCTTCTTCCTAGCTTTTGCTTTCTCGCATTCCTGCCACTACAACACCACTACCCATCATCATTCTGAGCATTCTTAAAGAAAATTTCCATTCGAATTAATTACAGCAGCAACCAAAAACCCAACACCTCCCACCAACCGTGGAGAGACTGTAATAAATGTTTAATTAGTTAGCGAAGCCATTTTGCACCTTTTGCCGCGCTACGCTTCATTTCTTGCTTCAATGTGTAAGAATGGCCCGAGAAAAGCACACCAAAGTGGTGGTGGTGGTAAGCGATAAGGAAGGTGTAAGAGACGGGAAACAGAGAGACAACAAAAATTAAGCAGGAAAAACTCTAGTGCTACCGCTGAGTCACGAAATTCGTTACTTTGTTTCAAAATGTCTCGGTTTTCTTTTTTACTGAGTAAATAATTTAATTTGGAATGGGCCAGATGGCGGTAGTGAGCACTGAGCTCTCGGGCAGCACTCCTCATCAGCATTAAAATGTAGTCCTTTAGTAGACCATTGAGCTGGAAGGACACGAGTCTTGTCTTAAATTAATTACCTGTGAGAGATAATACGCTTTAGCAAATGCATTTAATTAAAGGCAGATAACGGCAATAAGCACGCCTTGTTATTTTTTTTGGCTAAGTAATTTGTTCAGCCGCTTGCACTTCCCTATGATTGATTTCAAGTGGACTGTGGGGATGTACCTATGTATGTATATCGAGGAATCCTGTCTCAAGAAGTTAAACAAAGTATGCTTTAAGACGAATTCGAAGAAGCAAATGAAATTCATGGGAAAAACAAGAGGATACAACTAAGGATAGGATAAGTGTTGAAATTTGAAAACAGCTGCCCGATTTCGATGCCGATTAGGATGGCCTGCACATGATGACCTTTAAATTGGCAATTATGTCATGATATGCACGAAATGTACATCAAACCAATCGGCTGGGGCAGCTCGCTCCCGTGTTATATGATAGATTCACGATTTCTTTCCAATTCCTCAGTTTCGTTTTCAGGATCCAGACTCGATGTTGATGATGCGCCACAAATTTGCATTTCGATTTCTGCCAAACGATTCTCCAAGTCCCACTGCTGCTGTGACAGCTTTGTGTTCAATGCTTGATTCTCAGATTCGACCGTGTGAAGGCGTTCTCGCAAGCGTTTAATTTCATCCTCTAAGGCCTCGTGAGAACCCAGTAGGGGTGTGGCGCCACCACCAGCTCCACCATAACACTCAATATGTGATATTGAGCCGCATATGTGACCTGCAAGACAACGCATTCAATTATTGAGAGAGTCGGTTGCGATAAAGGAAGCAGATACACTTACCAGTTCTGCTAGGCTGCGATTGGGGACGTGTAGATTGATGGGATGTTGCTCGGCTGCGTGGCCGATCATCTGAACTATGTACACTTGGACTCATAGAGCCTGGTGAATCAGACGTCCTTGCTAGACGTTCAGTAATTGTTTGTGTTGACCTAGGGCTAGGGGCACGGCTGCAAAGAAAGAACACTCAAATTGTCTTTATGTCTACCGCAATAGTAGTTTCGGGCTCACCTAAAAGCTAATGCTTGATTATGCGCTACTGACGGTCCTGGCGGCAACCACATATCCTCCAACGACGTCCGACCTTCGCTCTCGATAAGGCCCGGTGTAGACTGGCAACGTCCCATCGCAACTGAATTAAAATATTTTACTGTATCTTAATTAGAAAATGGCGTGTTTTTGGGGGTTATATGTGAATGGTCTTATTCGGAAGTGAACAAGTGACGTGGTGTAGAGGGAAAGGAGGGTATACTTAAGTGATCCTTTGGGGGGAAAAGTTCTCAAAACACACAATTAATAAACCATTAGACGAAAGGGAGACCGTCTGAGTCTCGTTGGGGTTGGTTAGGATAAGCTCTCACAGAGAAGCATGCCAAATACACGTGTATTCACACATTAAATACCTTTCTCCAAAGGAGCTTTTTTATATTTTTCCAAACGCTTGACTGCTATCGATTCGAGACGTACCCTCGCCGCTGGATACTCCTTGAGGACATCCCACATATCCTTTTTACTAAGCACAAATAGGTCGCTGTATCCCACCGAACGTACACTCGCTGTTCGTCGATTGCCTATTCGATTGAGAGATTAGAAAAGAAAATTATGTAGAATCCTCTTCGCGTCTCGTTTAGCGTTATGAATTGATAATCAAATGATAATTGTTGTTTCTTTTGCAAACAAAACTTTCTAAAACTAAGATTAAGCTTTCATAATTGATTGTGAATCGTTTTCAGCGCTAGCGACGAGTTTGCTCTTGGTGGCATAGGTGAAAACATCTGAAATCGGATACGACAACCTGAAAGCCGTATGTAAAACCAATTATATGCATATCGCCATGGAAGCGCACATCGTTCTTGAGATAGTGGGAAAATCACGAGTCAAAAAGACATTGACGTGATTCGTCGACTGCGGGAAGCCATCAATGAGCCGTTTTGCAGTTATTGAGTCGAAATGGTTAAAATTGGTCTGGCGGTGAACGAAGTACAAATCTTTAAGAATGGACGCACCATCTTACATACAGCTTCTTAATGGCCAGATATAACTTTAAGGTAGTCAGGGATTGTCAGCTCTGATTCGGATTCACGGTATGAATCTTGCAATTCCCTGTTTGATACAGCCCAAGAGGCAATATAGGTCGCGCTTAAAGTACATCAAGCTACATTTTAACCACAGAGGAACTGGAACATTCTGCTTTCAGAAACCACACGTTTACACTCATAAATATAAATGAATGTAATCCAAACTGCGGAAATATATGCGCGCCGTACGCGTGGTTATCTGCGACAGATAACACAATAAAGCCACGGCATCGCAATTACTTTAACAGTTACTTGTTTTAAAGTCATATACGAATACAACCATCATCAGGAAGCATGCAATGTGATGACTTAACTAGATGTCATAGGAAAACTGATTGCAATCTGCAACAAGTTAATATATGTTTTTGCGATGCACCATAAAGTGTGGTTACAGGATTTTCGAATCACTTAAAAACTCCACCGAATTTCGGGAGTGCAGTCATTTCCTTCAATCTGGTGCGGCAACCAAGCGACATAAGTCGTAATTCGACCCAGGGTTGCTCTTGATGATGATTGATGAATATGATCTGACCTTTTACTTTCGTCATTTCGTCATGGAAAGAATTACAGCCAAACATTTGGGCTCTCTGTACTTGAACTTTCGTCGCAGAAAAGGGTGTTTTTTTTTAGAGGCGGAGAACTTTAAATCGGTCGAATTGTTTTCGGTGACAGCTAATTTGACATTCATCGATTGTTATGAGTTTTGTTTAGATTGTTAAACCATCATGAATATATTCACACCGGAACAACGTTTACAAATTGTTCAAATTTATTTTGAAAAACAAGGTCTGTTCAATTGGAGGAATTCAAATTGAGCCCATTATCGAAGTATAATAACATCCAGAAAACATTTTTCCCCAACAATAAGAATATAGAAGAAAAAAAAAGGCTGATTTTGTTCACAATCAAATACGAAAGCTACTTCCTAAGTTAAACAAAACATAAATAAATAACATACAATTTAAAATTTTGAAATCTTAATTTGTATCATATAACTCGTACTTCGCTACTTAGAAAGAATACAAAACAAAAGAAAATCAACATTATTTAAGCAAAAATATTTCTACTGGCATGCATTGCGATTAGGTCAAATTGGATTATCAAATATTCACAACAATTAAGAAAAAGGATCGGTATCTAATTCAGAGAAAAAAAGTAGTTTCAAAAAACAAACACAAAACAAATCAAATCAGATCTTAACAAGGGTAACACACACTTAACTGTAACATTCCGCCAGGCAAAGCAATATATAAAATATTTCTTTCGATATTACTTTGTGTTCTCTTTGACAAAAAAAAATGTATATATTACCGTGTCTATGAACAAAGGAATACACATTGGTCTGTTAAAAACTCGTTAGGGGATTAATTATTAATTATTCTCATGGTTACTAAAATTAAAAAGGTTGTACACACATTCCAGCAAAAATAAATGTTATTTGTTCTATTTAAGGGTATGAAATGACAAGTAAATGCAGAGACAATGCTATGGGGTGGCGGTTGGAACTAAGAACGAAATAAAGTGAAAAACAAAATAAAACCGAAACAAATACTTCCAGTCGAAAACATTCTTCCTCACTATTGTACACCAGCAGCACAGTCAATAAAACTTAAACGATTTTCAACAAAAATATGCTGACTACTCCATGCTGTCGTCTTAATCCCAAGGATCTCTGGCGCTCGGGCAACTTGTATTTGACAGCGGAATGTAGTGCTATCACACCTGAAATTACCAGGAACTCAATTAGTTGTCTTGCCTCCTTTCGTCTCGTTTGCAGGGTCGAGGAGTGACAGTTAATAGCGAAATGCAAAGCGAGTAAATGGGTACAAGCTCATTTCCCATTTTGCCATGACAACAGAATCACTTTTATAGGGAAAGTACATTGCCCCCTTCCCAGAAAAACATGAAGCTTAAGATATTCCACCAATGGGCACTGGCAATATTCAAATTGGCTAGAAAGTTGCTGTCTCACACGACGAATGAATTCACGATTCAAGGAGATACATTTGCACATAAGCCGATGATTGTCGCCGGCACAAAACCTACTTTCAGCTTCGAAGGTGTACCCGGGATGGGGTGAGGGCTGCAGATTCGTCCAGTAGTTGGAGTTTTCAAATTGCTTGGGAAGACCGGCGATGTTTGCTGTCGAGGATTTCAAATTGAAAGTTTTTCAATTCACAAACGTCTGGAAGTTTGGTCCTTTCGCAAAAGAAAATAAATAAATCTGAACCCCAGTCAACGAAGTAATCGAATAAATATTTTTGTGGAATTAAAGTTTTCGCGGTGCAACTTTTCGAAGGAGTTATGTGGTAGTTTGGGGAGCGTAGATTGAGTAGCTGATCGCGAAGGGTGCAACTTTCGAGTCGCTGTATAACATGTTTTCTCTTCTGCGGATTCTCTGCGGCGCGAAGAGTCGTTAATTGAACCGAGTCCATCAGAATATTTTATAGACGTGATGTAAGATTTGTTCCACACTAATGGCGTATCTCAAGGGTTGTGTTACTGGACGATTACAGAGTTCAATACCTTTTCAAGCTGCAGTCCCTCGAGAAATCTGTAAAATCCCACTGGGAGTACGAATATAAGCTAAACAAATGCTGTAATACGTCTATGTTGTAAAACGTATTTGCGATGCATACCCCGTAAAGCAGATGGGTTTATATATTGGATCTCAGTTTATATCCGCATGGGTGTGTCGTAATGGCTTTTATGACCGTCACGCGTTGGGGAGTTATGATTACCCGTAAAATGGGTCTATGGCTTGCCGCAATAAGGAGGAATATGTGTTAAGGAAAGGACTTTGTGCGAATTTATTTCAACTTGGAGGCATCCCTTTGGCTGAAGATAATCTCTAGCTCTAGACAGCTATATCACACATGTATGACACATCGAAGCTGATGGTTTTTCAGTTGGAATATTCCTCAAGCGCAGTAGATTGCAATGTTTCTTTAAATTTAAGGGGTATATCAGCTATTTCAATGCCCTTAATGTCGACACAAGTATTCATTGACCACACTAACATGTGGATGACGTGATCTTGACACGACGAGAAGTCCATGAATAGACGTGTGGTTGAGCAGACGGGGAGAGCTTTTTGAATGGAGCATAATACACGAAGTGAGTGGAAAAGTCATTTGTTTCACTAGCAAAAGTGTTGCTCCGAAATAGTCTTAGGTAGCGCTTTTATGTGATCCCGCCTCTTAATAAAATAAGCAAATGAATGTTATCGAACGATTCTGCTAATGAACAATATAAGGGTAGTCCGTATCAAATAAGTAGCCTGCCTTACCACGAAAAACTGTGATGCCAATCAATTCCAGGACATTTCCATTGATTCAGTTCTGAATAAACGAACGGACATCAAGCTTTATAATGCATTTGTAATCCATTGTTACTATGGCGGTGAAAAACGGACTTGACCAGACGAGAACCTCACCTTCGGAGGAAAGAAGAAGTTTAATTTGCTTGAATTTTAACATTTTCAGTGAGATGGTCACTGTTAATAGTCAGCTACTACAGTGATTCATGTCAGATTTTCCCATAAACCCTTCAGTGAGGTTTCCATTTATATAATTAAATTGAAATAGCCGTAGGTATTTCAAATTATGCTGATTAAAGCCGAATACTCGGATTAAGACTCAATTACTTTCCATTCGATGGAATGAAATGAAATGACGCACTGAAGTTATGTGTTTTTATTTTATAATCATATGAAACATGTTTCATTAATTCAATTAAAATTAAATTTGTACAAATGTACAAGTATGTGTGTATGCATACATGTGTTTTACTATGAAGCCAGTCATTGGATTTGAGGAAAATTAATCAACAGCGTTGAGCAATTAATGCATTAAATTCGATATATAACAGTAATGTAAAGATATGATGGTATACTACACTTAAATAGTATGTGCCTTCAGGAAATAATAATGCGGCTGAAAGTGCTCGCCATGGTGTAGTGAGTGTCAGTCTCTACACCATCCGGTGATCAATTTCCAATCAATATAGTAACTTTTACGACACGACACCACCGTTCGCTCATTGACATTGCTCAGAGCGTATAGTTGGCATGAAAAGCTTACTCGAATGGTTAATGTAAAAAAAACTAGACTTGAGGCATCTTTAAACTGGGGCACCAAACAGTATATACAGCTGTGTTCGAAATATTAGGAGCGATATCGTTTAAGAGAAAAAAAAATATATTTTTTTTATGCGATTACCTTTCATACTTCTATTTTCTTCCATAACACAAAACCAAGAAAAAAACTAAAACACATGTCTACATGCAGCTTCTAACATCACGCCGAAAATGTTCTTTATATGTGTAGTTATTTTTTGTTCCTGTTACTAGTGTGTTTTGGCTCGTCCGCTTGATGGAAGATCAATTTGTCACTTCGTTTAATATGTTAAGATAACGATGTTGATCCGATTGATTTGAATCAATTAAAAATATAGGCCCACTCCCTGATAATATCTTCAAACCGTGACATTAGCTTCACAATGTTTTCCTGCTTAATAAGTGCATGGGGAAATATTTTGGGTCACCAAACAGGACAAATTTATTTTCGCCCAACCAATGAATATTGCTCCATTTTGTCACTGAACTTCACGTAATTTTTAAGTAGCGTTCATATTATTATACACACAGCGGTATGTGACTTGAAGCTACTTCGAAAATACTCATGTGAATACGTAACGTGATTTCTACCAAATTTATACGTACAATGATTCCAATCAAAGTTCTCTTAACGTTCGCAAGGAACATATATATGTACTTATAAAAAAGGAAGTACATACACACATTTTGTTAAAATGCTGTCGTATGATCAGCTGTGCCTATACTTTTCATTATGTTAATTTTTTAGCCTCATTTTTTGTTAACTTTACTCTTTACGATATATAGATATATAGAGAACTGCGAGTCTTTCTTTTTGAAAAGTCATGAGGAATTTAATATTCAAATTGTCATAAACTGGCATATTATTAAATTGTATGTGGGTTCATAACGTTAGCAGTATGACTTAATGATGGATCAGCTTTCCATTGGGTATCTCACTTACAGTTAAGTTTTAAAATAAATTCAGACCTGATAGTTCATAGTTTTGACTGTACTTTCCGCCAGCTATTCTACTCAGTACAATTTCGATTCGAATCAATAAAATACATATCATTCTTGTAAAAATCAGTCAACTGAGTTAAATTCATTCATAAACATCCGAAACTAATGGACAGGAATTGAAGAACTTTTTAATAAATGTGCCTTATAGAAGAACTTACTGTTCGTGTTGTAAATCTATGTAGAAAAAAGGTTCCGTATGACAAAATAAAACCACAAAATCGTACTAATGCATGGAGTCAATCAAAAATTAATCTCAGAGAGGAAATAACGAAAAAGAAAAAAGAAAACACTGCTCGACATAAATGCATTTTCACCCCATTCACCGTATCCACTATACGCACTACGTTCCACACATACACACACCACACAAATGAATTAATTAATAATTTTCATCTTTAGCATTTTTGGCTTGGTAAGGCTTGGATACATATTTAGATTTTGCTTCTTTAAATTGAACGCATATTGTTCCACCTGGCGTCAGATTCGATATTTACCAAGTTCTTTACCTGCTGTTCCCATGTTAAGTATACTAATTTCGCCAAAATAGGAACCTGCCTTTAATGAAGCCATCACAGTTTTACCATTATCGGCGACCACCTGTAGTCTACCTCTGTTCACGATGTACATCTCTTTGCCGACTTCACCTAAACACACACACATCAATTTCAGGGAGTCACGAATGATATGCACTAAGCACAATGGACTTACCCTTGCGACAAATGTAATCGCCAGGCGAGAACAGCACCGGCCGCAGTCGTAGCACCAGCTCACACAGGAATCCAGCCTCGGTGTTTTGAAATATTTCGACTCGCTTAAGTGTATCTAAATGGACGTTAATTGCTATTTCAGCCTAGAGAAATTAAAACCAAACATATGACAGTGGCATGGCGAATTGTGATGAGGTACTGACCTTTAGTTTATCAGGAAGACAGGATACTGCTCGTTCTTCGTCGGAACACTTTTGGGTGAGCCACAGATAATCGAACCATTTGATGACCTTTACCTGAAGATGATTTGGTACCCGACGCATTCGCATGTAAGTCTTCACGCCATCCAATTTCGCTGCAATGAAAAGACCACAAGAACAATGCACTCGGTCGAGTCAAAAGCATTCGAGACTAAGGTGATGTCAGAGAGCTGTCGATGCCCGTTCCTTTTTCCTGCTCGATTTTAAAACTTTTTTTTCTCTTACTGTCGGAATACTCACTAACTTGGAACCGTACTTCTACTTGTACCCGTATACTTAACTCCATATGTGCATATAATCCCCAGCGACAGAAAGTCCTGCTGTCTGATTACAGCAAATAGTCGGTGTCACAAGCAACGTTTTCCTTTGCTCCATCTACGTGACAATATAAAATGCTTTCCGGTCTGAGATAATAAATCCTTTCCAGGCTTTCACACACATTCACTCTTGGGCTCAAAGCCACTATCTATCTGGCCAGACGGAGCGATCTATGAGTTCCTGGCCGGATGCACACAGTGTGTAGACATAAAACCGTCATGCTTCATTGCACTAAAATGACACGTGAAGCAGTTTGACCATAGGGTGCACTGTACACTGTGGAAAGGGATTTGGCGCAGTCTGAGGGTTCGATGTTTGTTTATTTCATTTGACTCATTTGTTTCGTCAACGAATCTCAGAGAACGCACTCCTCAGCAGGCCTATCGTGTATTTTGGGGAAGGACATTTCTTATACAGCCGGAAATATTTTGTATTGTAGAATGTGTGACCAAACGGGTGATCGAGTTCTTTCTTTCAGGATTGGGGAGGACTTACATTTTTATGTCGACGCCACCTTACGTTCGAGTAGTTACACAAACTATTTTTGACAAAATGCCCTAAAAACATCAGCCCACATCTTCTGTACTGTATACATCAACAGAGTTATTTTTGAATTAATTCCAGGTTATATGTTAAAGGACATAGGAAATCATCTTATCTATATTTTATACCTCTTTATATTACAGACAGAGTTTATTTCCTTTTTTTAATTGTGTTCAATACATGGAGTGTAACTTTCCATATTCCCAAACTATGTCCCTTCAGTACACCCTTCCGGAATAGGCATAAGTAAACCTCTACTACAAATGTTATTCTGGTTTAACGTGCACGACGAATCCCAGGATAGACCACTTATCGGTTCGACAAATAATTATTTCCCTTCCTTAAGCTGCTTCCAATGTATACCAAACCCGTTGAATCAGTTTTATCCACACTAATCCCAAGATGATGGCCATGCGTATCTCGAGCATTGTTTGAGTGCCAAATATATGCGGACGAACTCGTGTAAATAAATAATCAGTCAGCCTTCCTGAGGAACGACGCAGCCTTCCATTTGTCTATCACCGCTTGAATAACACCATAATTGCATTCGCCTTAAAAGTGCATTCTAAATTGGGAGCCCATACATGTATAGCATTTGGGGGCAAATGCGTCTCTCTCAACAGTCAGGATATGGTATTACGACTGTTGCATATTTGACGTCACTTTTTCAAAGGCCTCAAATGTAAGACCGGGCAAAATACTCGAACTCCTTTGGCGACATGCGAATACAAACGGAATCAATTTATAAGTGAACCAATGCATAACGTCGTTGAATTGCTCCCAGATCCACATATACTTGCAAGGCTTTGGGCATATCGGCCAAGACACTTAAACATTAAAACGACAGAGAAAAACAGAAGCGATCTGCAAGTGCATGGAAAAGGTGAAATTGATTTTTATTCCAAAGACTAGCTGCTTTTTTTGCTGCCATCATGTTAAAGTGACTTACATCTGAAAGGCCTTGCAGAGCAGTAAAAGTATACTGCGGGATCCTGACCTTCTGCCACCCATACATTCACTATGCAGAGAGGGAGGTGGCAGTAAAGAAAGCGAGCGAGGGGATATAACGAAATTCGCAACCGTAAAAGAAAACAAAATACTGTCATTCTTAGCGTGAGAGAAATTGCCTTAATAAATTCTAGCAATAAAACTTAAATTTACATCTTGGATGAATGCGCGTCGAATGCAGCAGTGCCCACCAACAGCATGACACCAAGTTCGAGACCGGATTGTCTTGGGGTAAACCAATTTTCAGGCCGACCACTGACCGTTCCATTCCACAGTCACACCCATCCACGTCTCATCCACCATTTAATTGTAATAAAAGTTCCTTTTGTTATGTGAAAATTATACAGCCAGTCCGTTTTCGTCGAAAGTGTTGCGGACGAGCGACTGCCCGCCCGCAGACACCAAGGACCGCCGCCGTTCCACCACTGGGTGGTAATTTCAAAAATTTATTTGTCTATCGACATATGCTATGTAATTGATATTTCTTGTGCGTGGAGTCCGGCATCCGGTCTGCAGTGAAACCAAAACCACAGCGCTAGTAGATGTCATTCTTGCAGCGCTAATAGATGCCCTTCAGGCCTCACAGGCTGGACGTGAGTATTTATTGTTATATGCAATGTACCGCTCGGAGTAACCGTAAGAGTAAGTGAACCCAGGGTTGAGCGCTGCAGCTTCATATAAGCTGGTGAAAATAAGAGCTCTATTAATTGTGCTTAACAACAGGAAATGCAAGTAGATTTTCGTCGCGATTCGTTAATTGTACGCAGGGCGTAATTACATTTATTTTCTTGCCTTCTCCTTGGCAGTAGTCCTATTCTTGATACTCATTGGTCAACCATAACTGTTTACGACTTCGCAATTACGGCCGCGTTCCATGTGACGACACGGCGCTGCGGAACTATTAATAAAAGTTAATTGAGTCAAACTTTGAAATGCCGAAAGTCGCTATAAGCCAGCCCTTGGACGAAGTACGTGTAAGAGATTATTTTATAACAAACTTGCGGACAATTAGGAGGATTAACAAGTCTCTTCCGCCTCTGTCTGCACTAATGCACCTCGAGTGAAAGATAATTTCATATTTGAAATTCAAATCGCTTTTTAGTGGTTGAACTTTTGTTCAGTCTATCCCTGAAAGCAGTTACCTCGGACCTGATCATGCAATTCAATTGAATTCGGTTAACCTCAGTCGCTCCAATTAGTAGCCAAGCGAACTGAATTTCCGGAAACGACGCCCTAGCGCTCCTTAAATCCTCAACCACTTAACTCGAACTTATTACCATAAATATGCTGCCTAATGATCACTTGATTACCCACAACAGACCTAACCCTCAACGGGATACTTTCAATAGTTACACCCGGATACAACCAGAAACGATGCAATACAATCCTCCCTCTTGAATCCCCAGTGTCTGGTTACTCGAACCTCATTTAATAATCATTCACTTTCAATGAGAACGTGCCATGGTGAAACTTTGACTGCACAACATCATCATCTGCGTGTCTGGCTGGCGCGGGGAATTCTCGACCGTCTACTGCCCCCATGGAAGGACTTCGGACTCAGAAAGCTGAAAGGTGGTAATTAGCGCGTAATGCTAACCAACTAATATTAAGCAATTATAGTTGCAAATTACCACTGAGTTTTGGCCAATTAGCCGCCATTTATATTAGCAAGAGGTGGAATGTGACTACTAGGCTGCACACAAGCACATGCATGCCATCCAAGGATGTACGAGATTGGAATCGGTAATATTTCATTGCGTGCCAACGGGAGCTCACTTACACAGCTCACTGACTGTTGTTCCTTTAAAGTCACAAATGGAATCCCCCACTTCGAGACGATGATGCACTTTGTCAGCTACAAACGAAGGTCCTGACTGATGGACCTTAATCCCCGCCGACATTGCAAAAATCAAAGATTATCCAAAAAGGCACACATCCACAATTTCTATGCTCTTGTGAGTTGTGACTCCGTCTGACATTCGTCCCCGGTGTTCAGTCGAACGTCTAAGGACATTTGATACGAAAGGGCCTGTCCGTTGCCTATTGGCTAGACGGAATGACTACTCCTGGACATATTGAATGGTCCAAATGAGACAATTCATCAATTCGGAGTGTCATTTCTCAAAAGTGGGACGGTCACCACGGCCTTTCACATCCATTCACTGTATGTATGTCTGTCGAAGCTCATTTTTCAGAATAGGGTTTCATTTTTCAGTCGGTTGTTGATTCCAACAGAGATTGGCGATACCCAGATGTCTGTTCTCTTTTAGTCGATGTAAGTGCGGTGTAATCTTTTTAATGGAACTCTCAAATACCAGTGCAGTGCTAGTCGACATTCAGTGTGGGAGCATTTTCGCGTATAAGTAATTCCGAATGCTGTCGTAGGGTGCCTTTTCGGTTTTAAAGGTTTCAAAAAGCCATCATTAATCAACGTCTGCGTGGGATTTTGTCTCGTAAACTTTTATTTGCTCCTTAACGGCTGCTAAATAGAGAATTAATTTGGTGCTTTTCAGAAACCAGAGACCAAATAACAGGTAAAGGAAGTCATGCCAAGTGAAGAGAAATAAATCGCGCATATCACGTCTGTACGCACCATTAAAGGGTGAGATAAATTAATCTTCCAAGGGCGGGCATGATTCCATATGAGGACATCAGCAGATAATGTATATAACAATAAAAAACGAAGTCTATATGACGTAGCAAGCCTGAAGAATGCAGACAAGCTACGGGAACTATAGGCCAGTTACCCTTACCAGTTACTCGATTGTTTCATGCAGATGTAATATTCTAATAATATTTTACTAATTTTACAAATTAAAGAATGCTTGGGTGTTTGCGGAGATCTAATCATTAAATGACTGGAATTTGGTTGAAACTTGGTTAACAGATCGGTTATGTTCTTTCATAGGACATAGACCAAACCCCATTTTTAAATATACAAAAATCACCACTGGCTTCCGTGCTCTTTGCAAATTGCTGTTGTTCTGTTGTTGAAACAAACATAAATAGAAATTAATTTTAAAAAATTCAGACTTCTCAGACGCATGTTTAGCCCTGACACTGATTGAACTGTGACACATGCAGACCAATGAACGGACATAGTCAAATTACAAAAGTGCAGTCTCTGTTGATCCAAATATAAAAGGACCATTCAAGTGCGAAACATCTTTCAAGTTGTTTGAATTCTACAAGCGCATTAGCCTCCTTTGAGTAGTTGACACATTAATTTCTCTGGAAAAAAAAACTTCTCCCTTAAGTAGGTGAACAATCTGATCAAGCATTTATTTCAGGCATGTTCGACTTTGGTCCTCAGCATCGTGATCCCCAAACGATGTTTTTATACATTCATGAAGAAATTTCTGAAGCTTTGCAGCCACTTGAAGGAAGTTTTAATGCCAATTGCCTTCCAACGTCAACATGAGCCGAAACGAAGGAAAAAGTCACGATAAATCCTTCAATTGGTCCATTGAACTTATAATTGCATTTCCATAGAAGTTCGTGACCAAAGAGTGCGCAATGCACTAATCCTCTAAAACGAGACTGCTCTAGAGCAAATCGTGTCAAAGGCGGTCCAATCGGAACTTCGACATCCAATCTAGTCGCGTTTCACCGGAATTTTACTTTTTGTTTTCTCATTTTCTTTTTGTTTTTCATCCCGTTTTCATGCCGTTGTGTGTTAAGCTATATCGTTTTGTTAGTTTTTCGGAAATGGAATCCTTTAATCATTCAGCTGACATGAGAATGGGCATGCATGTAACCAATGGAGCGACTGTGATTGGGGAAATGGGGAAAAATCAACCGAGTGTTCAGTTTGATAATTTTATTAAAAAGCTCGGGCAATTACTCGTATTTCGTTAAATAAACTTGTTCGAAGTTGGTTTGGGCTCTGGTCCTCTGAGCGTTTGGGAACGTTTTTTCAATTGGTTTTATTGTATTTAATACGTTCATTGCTGATATATTTCATGCAGGATGCTAGGAAACTAGTGTTTTTGCTTCGGGTCATGGAATTCCTGCGGGTTTTTGCATATGGTGTAGGGTAATTATTTATTGATATAGCGACGAAATGTGGTGAGAGGTGAAATGTGTGGAGGTGATGAAAAATGAAGGTTTTAGTTACTGAAATTTAATTAAAGCTACATTCCTGAAATGCTTTTGCATCCATGAGATGTGTATAAGAGGAAATAGATTGGTCACATTTTAAATATAGTCATTGAATATGGTATTCTAACTTTAAGAGATTGAAATATTATCTTATTTGCGAATAGATATCACCGTCCTGAAAATTCGAAGTCACCATTTTAATAACTAAATGTTCGTTTAGAGGTTTTGGCAGAGCCAGACATAGACAATCTTGGTCCATAGTTCTCACAGACTAAAGCTAGCTGTTGTCTTTCTTTGACAGAGTGATCCAGAGCCTTTTGCGAATTTTATGAGTAAGTTTGATTTCATGACAACCACTTCATTTAATGGTATCCTAAGGATTTTATAACTAGCTATGGCCAGAGACGTACAAAATAAAGGAGAGGATGTTAGTGGAGTCTAGGTCAAGTTAATAAATGTTGTAGCTCTTGATGGTACTAGCCATTTAATGGTTCCCTAAGGATATTATAACTAGCTATCGTCAGAAACGGACAAAATAAAGGAGATAATTCATAGTTTCGCTCACGGTGGATTACTTGCAGTCCCGGAAATGTTAGTGGAGTCTAGGTCAAGTTAACAAATGTTGTAGCTGTTGACGGTACTAGCCATTGAGCAGCAGGCAGCAGGATAACAAAATTGTTAGTTTCATTTTGCAATTTTTTGTGGCTAAAAGGCAGTGGTTACACGGCAAAGTACAACACGGAAGTGGAAATGAAGTGGGGGACGTCCTTATTGAATGTACGGCCTAATTGCACGAATACTTACTAAATTACTTACTAAATTTCAATTATATATTCTATATCTGTCTGATTTATCATTAAAGATAGTTAACACCATAAAATAACGCCAATTATCCAATTTGGTGCATTTTTTTTTATCCTGAATCGAATGAGACTATTCTCAATTCAACGTTCTAAAGACATCTTTTTTCACTTTTTGGGCAAAATGAGCCACATGAACACGGTTCACACAGTTCAGTTAAAAAAGTTCCTGCCACTGTCTGAAAGACTCTCTTGTATCCATTTTGGGAACAAACTTTCTCTGTTCCAGTTACAATTTGCTCTACCGAAACACTGTTGGTCTAATCGGTTCCTAGTTCCGAAATAGCATCGTCTTTGGTAATCGTCTATCGAAATCGTAGTTCACAGAGTTCACAGTTTCTGTTTTTTTTTATACTCTTTCGTAGATCTATCAGATTGTCAAGGATATGAAATAGCCCTAAGTAAATCTTAAAACTAATATAGACTTTTTGAATTGAAAGAAAAACTGCATTGCCAGCGAGAACAACAACTCTTAGACTACTAGTGACATCACTGTGTGTTGCAAAAGCTGTAATAATCCATTGCAAAAAAAAATTTGAAATTCTTTCCCCAGCTCGTCATTTCGCAAAGATGTTGTCATAGAAGCAGAAGACTACTTGATCCCTTGGCCCCTCATAAATCGATAGGACATTTCCAAACTACAAAGAACATATTATTAACGTTCAAAAAATTTCAATTACTTCACTTATCTCAGGACTCCGTTCGCAGAGGAGAGACGCGAGGGTAGACACAATATTCAGCAGCATAGTTGCCTTTGAGAACATCAGCAGTCCGCCTGCCTTTTGCCCTCATCCACAACCTAGTACAACATCGTCAGCGCCTGACGTCAACGCATCCATCACTGCATACTCTGCAAAACGAACCAAGAAAAAAACCAAGGCAGACATTCCATTCTAACTAATACCACCCGAGCTTAACATTTGAACGATGTCGTCATCAGAAAATGAGACTAAGAATCCTAATTACACCCCAGGGAGACGGCAGCGAACATAAAATCCTTTTTAGTCTTTAAGTCTATACTTCTCTGTATTTCGGAGTGACTGCGTTCTGTACTCTCTGTGTGTTAGTTTGTGTGGGACGTGGTCCTTTTCGATTTTAAGTGCGACTACTGCTTGTGGCCAGATTCAGTTTCTTGGGAGCCCGAGAACCATGGAGCACCATCGCCAACGGACACCCGCTTGGGATTAGGAACACAGACAGATAGTTGTGTCGTCGTTTTCTTTTTCTGCATTTTTCTTGTTGTTTTCCAAAGAAACCAAACAAAGTAAGTAAATTGAAATAAGAAATAAGAAAACAACAAGGACAACCAATTGCAAAAAAATTTCGTAGCAACAGTGTGCGCGCTTTCCCCTAAGTGTCATGCAAACAAAAGAAGGATCCGCGCGGTAATGTTCGCTTCCATTGCACTGGCGAGGACGACGAGGATAGGACCGAGGACGAGGACAACAACGACGCCAACGATGATGAAGATGATGACGATGGTGACGATTGCATAAATTTCATTTCAAGGAGTACAAACGCCGGTAGGCATCATGTCGTGGGTATAAAAAATATCCTTTATTTTTCAATGCCGAAAGGTGGTGCAGATCCTGGTAGAAGGAGGAGGTATGGAAAAATGGGCCAAAAGGCACATTGTATATGCTGAGGGATGTGGAAAAAGCAACATTATGTCTATTTTGATGCTTTCATTGCAAACATACTCATGTACACCCGTACGAACGTACAGATCCAACTAACGGAAGCAATTTTACCTTCGACTCCACCACCAGTCATCAGAGCGTTCGCAAGTGGTGTAGTAACGTTGAGCTAAAAATAGAACTGCAGTCTCTAGGACACGAATCGGGACTATATACGGAAAGGGGGGGGGGGGGGGGGGGGGAGGGGTTGTTGTGTTCGACTAGATGGTTGCCAACGCAACATGTACAGCGCCACATGTATGAGTGAGTGTGTTTGCATTTGGAATTCGTAATGGAAACGTCAGTAAATTTTAAATGTAGAGTCAATGGGTTGTTGCGCGGAAGAGCGCCGAAGAAGACACCGAAGTCGAAGACACAGAAGATGCTGGAGCATCATAATGGCGGGGTAGAGAAGGGCACACAAATAGTATTTCGAGCTAACAGCAAACCGAGTACTTATGGTTTGGTTGATACAGAACCCGCAAAGTGTTGCCAATGCGGAGGACTGTAGATAGCTAGGAGTAGTAGAAAGATAGGTCTAAGTCTGCGTTTTATAAATGGAAAGGGAATGCTAAAGTAAAGCTGGGGACTGCAAAGAAAATACTATCTAAACTGAAGAGCACTGGTGACGGACCAAATACTACATCGATTGACAAAGAAGACACAAACGAGTCGAATGACCTTCTTATATTGCCGTCTTCTAGAGGTTTAATAGCTCGTTTTTGGAATCTGTCTAGAAGGTGCAAGAAGGGCGACACCACGCCATTATATTAAACTCAAACTAAGGACAAATGTAGCCCTTTTAATTGAAGCCAAATCAGATGGGTTGCAACATTTCTTGACCAACCAAGAACAACCACATGTGTTATTGATATGTACATAAAACCAATGATCGACACAGCTCCGTGGACGGATCATTAAGTGTTCACTTAGGTGAGAACTGACAGTACTGAGTTTTAGAAGTATTTACTTCATTCGCCAGATTGTCTTAATTCAACTTCTCTTTATGTAACCAACTCTAGTAAGATACACGTATGCGGTAGTGTGAATCAACGTACGTACCTATATGACGGTTAAATGGAATGTCACAACACTGCAAGCACATTACTCTGCTCTTCTATAAAAGCAATGCTTAAAGCCACCCTTTAGAGTTTCTGTCCGACTATGTCAAATACTCTATATACCAACACCAACCTTATTTGAAATTACAACACCAAGAGGACTCAAAAAAGTGAATCCACTAAACCACTATGGGTCCATTGGATGGATCCTTTTATAGCCCCCACAAAGTTAATCTATTTGCAAGAGTGTAGTTCACCCGCTGAGTTATAAAATGCACTCTTTGTGAATAGACGATGCCTAATCATAAATATAGTACTAATTAAAACTACGTCAACAACACTGCTGGTGACACACAAACGACCAACAAACCGAAGGAAACAATTCACGTAGGAACGAACGAGCATAACCTACTTTCTTTCATTGCCTTTTTTTTTGTTCATCTAGCATCCCCAAATGTACTCGGGGATTCCAACACAGAGTGTGCTAAAAATAGAATCCCACGATGTCGCATCGCATGGGGTCGATCAATATTTTGACCGGCGATTCTATTTTTAGCAAAATGGTTGTCCATGAAAATCCTTGAATGCAAGGATAACCTGCATACAGACACAGTTCTGTACATAGGTATGTTGGTGTGAATGTATAAATCGGTGCGCAGAACTTGCAGCATCACACACATCAACGAAGTGCAGCAGCAATCCTCAGCATGTAACCAGTTCACTCATTCACTCACCTCGTTCGCCGTGGCAAGGGCTGATGGATACCGCCTATCGCATACCTTCCGAGAGAGTGTGTACGTAGTGCATATCCCCGAGGGGATATTGGAAAATAAATTTCCGCACAGGAATCGGAAGCTGCTACGAGTGTGTACATAACCTATAATGTGCAACACACAAAGAGAAATGACTTATCAGTGCTGCTGATATCTAGCCATTGGAACAGCAGTGACACTAAGCGCAACCAAGGGGTATCGGATATCAAAATCGTGCTCCAAGCTTAACGAGACATGAATATTCTCGAGTCCTTCGCAAGCCAGGCGGATCGTTTCAATATCTTGACATTTTCTTGAAGTGCGACATGGCTTGTGTTCACGTTGCGGTTCATAGCCTTCAGCCAGCAGCAACAAGACCGGCGGTGATTGTGTATATATTGTTTCGAGTGCATGATTCGAATCCTACTTACTAAAGTCCAAAGTGAAACCATTTGAAATTTGAAATATTTACCCCAAGGGTTAGAGCAAGGCCACATCACATCGACATCGTGAGGCTTAGTGTCGCATATTCGTACATGACACTCTTGGGGTGTCAGTACTTTGTGGCTTTTCTTTCCCAACCGATTCACTCACTCACACACGCATGAAGCGACCTAGCGACACATACGTACTACACCTTGAAGGAGAAAAACGCATTTTTCAACTCATATCTGGAGCATAATAAGGGAGGATTGGATAAATTCTAAACTGGGTTATGGCTGGAACAGGGATGTGTCTGTACCTATAGTTGTGCTGCTGAACTGCGGGGGTTAAGAGAACATTGTCGAAATAGTTTAGCTTGTTGGATTAGAGGTACCAAGTTATTTGTGGCATTTGTGCAGGGGTTGGTTTTGATTAAAAGCAGCAAAGTGCTTTGGGGAGTGATAGATTGAGGGTGCTGCGTTCGAATCCAAAGATGGTCTAGGGAATGTTGTGTGCTGGTTATAATGAGTTTTTTTCGCATTGAATATGTTGTATCCTGATGGTAATTAGGCTTCCTGTTTATCGTTTTATTTTTTGTGTCGCGTTACAAAATTTGGGAGATGGGTTTATTGAGCTTTTTAAGAGGTTTGAAATTGAGCAGTAAAATTGTTAAATTGTCATTAATTTTAAATGCCTTTTATTAAATGAAGGACATTTTTTACTCGTCTATTGAAAGATGTATAAATGAGATATTTGGATCTTTGAGAAGCTGAGTCTCAAACGACTGCATGGGTTTGGGGGCAACTTGATAGATAAATTGCTTATGTTCAGGACTAGGATATAGGCTTCTAGTTATTTCTGAAGTTTAACTTCAAAACATCATGCAACATTAACATCCGTAGTCGTTACCTAAAGTTTCATCAAATTCGTGTCGTTCCATCAATTGAAAGCGCCTCAGCACTGAGAAATGAACATCAGAACTTCAGAACTTTAAAACATGAGAAGAAACACATTCTCTCCTTTTTTGATGTTTGTTAAACTGTACTTGAACGATTTCATGGATTTGTACATATTAAACTTTGGGGATGAGTTCCGTATGTTCCGGACTAGACAAGTTCTACCACAATTTGAAAAGAAGATTACCTTACGAAGTCTTTAAAGTGAGAGGTTAATTTCAAAACTTTAAAAGATGACACGCAATACATTTCGCTCCCTTCCGATTATCGTCTGTCAGCCTGAGGCATGAACACAGTAAAACATTCCTCATCTGAACTAATCATTGGTAGTTAAAAAAAAAAGTAGCTTGTCACATGGCTATAATTGGTGAAATTCATTTTGGGCAAATTTGTGTGGAATTAACGCAAATGATTTCATTTGCAGCAACGACAATTTCAGAATATTCTATTCGTTTCAAAATAAATCTGTATTAGGTCCCTTGCTGAACTGAAACTCTGAGCGTTCATTTCAACGGAACTAATTCCATTCACAACCACGTGAGGATTTTATTGGAATTAGATTTCTAAACATTTTGTATTTCGTCCCGTTCACTACTAGATATAAGGGTTCCCACGGGCTTAGTATATTGCGGCGTGTATTTCACAATTTAAAAATGTAAATCTGAACAAAGTACAATCGCCAAAAAAAAAATGTATATATGTATATGGAAAATAATCTGCATACAAATTACACTGCAGGCGATTATCATTAAGCTTTGCGTCCTGCTATACTGAACTTTATTTGTGTTGGAGATGAAGCTTAATTGCATTTTAACATTTTGCAGTAATTATGAGAATCGTGTCACCGTGTAATGACACAGGTGGCGATCAGGGCACAGCAGTTTGTTGCTTTAATATAATAACGTTCCATTTGCACTGAAGTTCACTTTGAAATTTATATTCAATCATTTTAAATTCGAGATATTTTCTGGTTTGACTGGCAAAACCTTTAATCGGAGGCAAGTAGGGAATTAAATTTCGCTGGTCGTTGGATCATTTTTCACTTTCAAAAATCATAACAAAAGCACAAACCTCTTTCGTGAAGATTGAGCAAATGGAATGGAGGTCAAATATTGTCGTTACGAGTTATGTAGGTGCGGCAGAGTACACTGGCAGTTTTACGCTCACACAATGGGCGAATTGTTTTCCCACTGTTTTTTTATTCACTCCGATTTAGTTCATTCATATATGGATCGATTAAAGGGAAAATCAGGCTTTCCTATTATTTTCAGGAATTTATGTTTCTCCTATCAGGCACAGTGTTTTGATTGGTCTGAGGTGCAGAAGTCAGTGAATATTTTTTTTTCGGAATATAGGTGGACATCTCTATAAGAGAGCACAGGCTTAGGCCACGAAATGCTCTTCGATCGAAAATTGAGAACACAAAAGGTCTGCACTTTGTATTGTTATTCCATTACGGCATCTCACTTCAATAAGTTCGCAAACAATCATTCCCAAATTCCAAACGTCTTCGCAGGCAACACAGATAGATATACATGCATATGCATCATCTCAAGCAGTTATCGAATCGATTGATTTGAACAAATTGTATGACAAGGATAAGAAAAGCACTGACAGTATAGCATCCATGTTAATACGCCTAGGAGGCGTCATTTGTGTTTGTATTTGTAGTGTTAAGCTAAAACAAAATTTGGAAGATCTCCAAAATCAACAACCAACCCATAATTCACAAGACAAACTTTTCCCACAGCAAAATGTGTGCAACTCCCTCGCAATCGGTTTCTGTCTTTCAGTTCTTAGCACTTGTCCCATGAAAATATCTCAGAAGTGCTTGTCATTTTTGCAGCAGCTGAACTGAACGTGGTCTTAAGGAAGTTGATAAATAGTCGTCGCAATTGTTGTACAGTGGATATATGAAACATGAGGTTGCATAAGATAAGCTAAAAATGCCATTTTTCGTAAATTGAAAATTAGGCAATGTATCTTTAACAAGTGGACTTATGTGCAAGTACTCTTAAATCGATAGGGTCGGGTCGATCATAAGGAATGGATGAGGGTATTTGAAAAGTGAGGACAGCACTGCTAATTTTATAACTTATAAAGTTAGGATGCTTGGATATTTATGCAGATTGGACAGCACATGTAAGCTAGCATGGGTTTGGACGCAACTGTGTCGATTGATTGCTTTTATTCTGGATTGCTATGATGACTCTCCATAAAACATATATGTAGTTATATAAGTTATAATAAGTATAGGTCTGAATAATGACTCTGAATGATTTTTGATTCAAACAAGCCCCATTATTCTTAATAAGGTTTTACTGTGTGTAGGCTACTGTCATGCATCTAGGTGCCAACGTTTCCACTCGATTCCAGGTACACATTGAAACAAGTGATAATCAGAGAGTGGTGGTGGTGATGAGGTACACCCTCATATACACAGCAACCGGTCGTTATCATTGCATTTCGGCAACTTTAATCCAATTCATCCCCATTCTCGTTTTGAATTCATAACGAACCCATATCTCAAGCATTTTGCTTTTCGTATTTAGCTGTGGATGATTTGTTGAAGATAGTTTTGTGCTCTTTGCAGAGTTCCATGTATTAAGAATTTTTATCAGATTATTGGATCATTGTGCCTGTAGACGGGAATAATGAGTACAAATCCGATTAACTTTCGAGCTACTGCCGTATACATTGCAGGTATACAGACATATTCAAGGCAATCACGAATACTCGCATCGAATACATTAACCCAGTGAGACATATGATGTTTTTTAGAAAGGACACACAACATCGACGATGTAGTTTGATGGTCAGAATAGGCAACTTTAAGTTGGTATTCTTGCAAAACTCGTCCGTCTTTGCAGTCTGGCAATGGAGAATACCCGTTGCTTCGTCAAGGTCGGTAAAGAATTTACCGAGACCTTTGATGTCAAAAAGAATTTAGACAAGGCGACGCACTGTATTGCGTTCTTTTACATCATTCTCGAGAACATCGTGTGTGGGGCGTTTGCGGTCAACGAGGGTAAGACAAAGTATACTCTGTCGACAAAAAAAGGTAAACCAACACTTACGACTGGGACAAAACTATAGACAACTAGGAAGGATTATACTTGCCAATCGCTGTGTCTTTGGGTTAGGCAATTGAGGTATAAAGCCTATTTAGGACCTTTATAGTCCCAGTCTTGACGTATGGCACAGAAGCATGGTCGCTAACGAAAACGGACGAGGAGAAACTTTGAGCTTGCTTTTGAGCGAATGGACACTAATGCTCCGGCTCGGAAAGCCTTCTCCAATCCCGAGGAACATCGCCTCCATAATCAGTTCAACGTGCAAAGACCGTATTAGTTGGAGAGGCATGTTGGCTGAGGCCCAGGTTCACCTCGGACTGTAACGCCATCCAAAAAAGTTAAGACCATTAAAAACACACAAAGCACGATTGAAGGCTTTAGAAGTGGGACTAAATTGACGGTGGTTTGTAGCAATATGCATATTATTATTATTGATCATTTTAGCCATGTTCAGTGTAGCAAAGACATGCTACTTTGAACGATATGATCGGATGCAGATAAAATATGTCATAGGCTTTGACACTTTGGAAACATTTGTCTGCAAGCGGTCTTTCGGCCGGAGGAGATGACCTATACGAGCTGTTAAGCGACTTTGGTATATCCAGGTGGCGTAAGATACACAGCCTATGTACAGTGCACGAACAACTTAACTGCGACCCGAAGAATTTTCGTCGCATGTCATACATAGCTAGCTAACGATCGGTAGCTGGAAGGCTTTTTGGTTGAGACCCACTTGCACGCCGAACTGACGCTTCACACAAAGAAACAGTGATGAAAACATGTTCGTGAATACCAGTTGCATTCTACATTCTTTAGTCTCGCGAACTGTATACGTAATTTAAGGTACAATCTTGTTAACCTTCAATCACCGACTCAAAAAATATCAAACTCCACTGAATGGTTGGGACACCGATGTCCTAATCCATGAAATAGTGACAGTATATTGTAATGATTCCCCTAACGATGGTTGGAAAATGAAAAAAAGATTACTGTTTTAAACTTTTATGGTCTGACGATACACAGACAAAGCGATGAAAGCGAGTGCATTGACGTCTCATTGGAAATGTGATAAAAGAAATTCTCTGTCGTGTGATCCAGAGGGTATCTGCATCGTATTTCCATCTCAGCTTTATTAGGTCCACCCTCTCCCCCCAACGTTATCTTTAGAAATCTCGTGCTCATCCAGAAACTTTTGTTTGCCGGTTAGTGTCCCTCAGGTCGCATAGAGGTTAACAGATTTTTTGTTTGAAATATTTGTTCTACTTTGATATGGGTGCGAGTGTGTGTACTCATGTCTGCTTGGCTGTCATAGCATGTGCATGAGGGTGAACAGACGATGTTGCAGACATTATCCTTTTGAAATGCTCTGTTAGGAGGAATTTGAATGAAGCTACGATTTGAGGATTTCGCTATGAGAAAAGTTCCTGAGTTATGTTACTTTTGTACTCTTTATACGAGGGCAAGTGGTGATTGTCCTTTTTACGGTTGCTTGGGGTTTGCACGATACGTAGATTGTGAAAACGATGAGAAAAGCAGTGCTTGCCGGTGTTAGGGGTTCATAAATTTGGGTTATAAGTCAAGAGCGTATCTGTCAGCAGATGTGATGAATAATTGTGAACTGTGCCAAATGTCTACTGAACTGGGTGTGGATGCACTTTAGTCGGATAATCAAGCTTTTGCGGGAACGTAAAACGTTTGAAATATGATGTTCTCGCCAAATGAGGTGTTTGGTGTTCTATAAACTTTGCATCAATTCTTGTTGTACATATCACGGTCCTTTCAGTAGTGTGATTTATTCTCATAACGGACAGCTTTATTGACAGTTAAACTCTGCGAGCATTGTTAATAACTCGAGGGAATCGGAGGAAAGTACATTAAAAGCCCTTTAATTCGGAACTCTTTAAATCGGAAAACTCGTTTATTCGGAAAAAAAATCGAGTCGGTTTTCAATTTTATATGTAAAAATTAAATTAAATTAGCAAAAATTAAATAAAGCAATGATTGAACACGTATAGGAAGAACATATATCGCAAAAATGTAAAATTCGGACCAAATCATCGAAATGTCTATTGAGGGATCCCGGTAATGCAAGTTTAGAAGTCGGGAAAACCATACAAAAAAAATCAGTTGGGAAATCCACATTAAGGTGTTGTTTTTGTTAATAAAAGTAATTTTTTGTTTTAATTTGTTGCATTCTCTCATCATTAGGAATGCGTTTTAGTGCAAAAAAATCATTTATTCGAAATGACCCTTTCCCAACCATTCCGAATTAACGAGTTTTTACTGTATGTGAATTGAACGTTTATGACTCAGTGAAAAATTCACTCCTGGTCATTACGTGAAGGCACGAGTAGCTTCACATTATTCAGTAAGTGGTCCTGTCCAAGCTGATCACCATTCGGTGCATAAAGTGTGAAGAGATGTGCGACTAAGATTTCGTTAAAGTTAGAATACAGACATATGTATGTAAAAAGAAGTAAAGTAAAAAAAAATCTGTATTCTTCTTGAATGATTCACGCACGAAGAATCCGCATCAGCGCGTCATGGAAGTTTGTTTTTTGTCAAACTTTACTAACAATGTGATGTGAATCGATAATGCAGAAGGTCCCAGGTTTCCACAGATTAAATTACAACTGAGTTGATAGAGTAAAGGCAGTGCCCCATAAAAGGATGTTCTCCATATACATTTTCTTTTCGCACACCATGGCGACCCAAACATATTACAGTTTCCACTCCGTCGAACAATCCTATTTCAATTCGATATACGCATTCACTGTATGAGGCACTTGAACGGAACTTAGGGATCTGAGAGTGCCCCAATTTCATTGAAGTACCCTGGAAATAAAGAAGTTACGAGAAAGAAAAATGCTCTCCAATTTACCGATACCATACGTCTGTACCATTCAGTCTCCATGATAGTCTGCTTCATCTGAATTCTTTTCAGGATTCAAAAACTTGTTTGATTGATTTGGTTGTTCCGTGGGTGTTTTCATGGCTAACGCGCATTTAAATTCTACTTCCTATTCAAACAAATTGTGGAATGAAATCAACCAATAGGGCAAAAAAAAGGCACATCTGCAACTCGTACTCCCAACACCAAATCATCCCCCATCGGGCACTTAAGTCCTCATCAGCTAATAACCAATAATGCATATTCATACACCCCCAGCCCACTTGTTTATCAGAAATCATTACACAACTTCTCCTCTCCCGCCGCATATCACTTTCACTCATTTAACAGGTGGCTTAACACTTTCGTCAGTCACCTTCAATCAAGGCATTAACGGGCCTGTCACTGCATGCATAAGTTCCCAGACAGCAAACCTAAATCTTAATCCAATCCTGCCGCTCCATTAAGCCGATAATAATATCGATTCATATCCTTCATTTGGGGTCCTGTCACTTTCTTCCACTTTTTGCTTCCATGCCTCTCGTCCTCATAAACTGTAGGGTACACTCCTCGTCGCTCTGGTACCCGGCACTCGCAATGAAAGTTAGCATTAATCTAATACTAAAGGTGGATGCCTGGCCGCAGGAGATGATGAAATAGCGAAATAGAACGCTGAATCATTTCCCATCCATTGCCAGACGATGACAGGCCGCACACTTTTTTCCCGGCTCACATGTCAGGGGTGCTATCATCAGTCAGGGCAAACTTTACCGTCGTACGGTGAGAGTTTTATTCTTTTCCGCTTCACTTTAGGATGAAAAGCACACACAGTTTGTTTTCCTCAGGGACGGCTGTCTTGAATGGCAGTCGGAATGGAGAAAGGGTTTAAATTAATTAAGTGCCAGGTGGAGGCTGGCGAGCGGCGATGTGTTTAATTAGAAAACTCAAGATTGACCACCAACAGGTTGTTGGGGTCGTAATAGGATTTTCATTAACGAATGTTCGATTGGTCACTTCAGTGCTAAATTGATCAGAAGGGATAGTACAAGTAGCGTTGAATTTTTATGTTTTGGTCATTGACCGAGGTGTACGGGCTCCCCTAATACTAATCAAAACTTTAGAGGGATGCATAATAGCCAACAGAGACTTGAGGAGACGAGTTCCCTGTGCACCTGTAGGCTGGGAAGGGCATTCAACTGGAATGAAATTGCATCAATTCTTAATAAGGCGATAAATCAGGGACAAAAAAGACACGTCGGTGTTCATAGTTCGTTTTTTGATTCCATCTAATAGGGACAGGGTAGTCTTGGAGCCGCCAGATCAGATATGAGGGCAATACTCAAAACTTGGGCGATTAGGGAAACCCAGCCAAGAAATCGGCGATCTCAATTTTAGTACCCACGATGGAAACTTTCTCGGCTTTACCCATACAAGCGCTATTCGTGAATAATGGGGTTTTTAAGGGTTATTTTAAGGAATTTCACTGCGATGTAATCAAATATGAACTTGTTACTAAGCTTTCGATGGCGCGAATGTAATGCACTTAATCTAAAAACCCATGAAGATCAAGCTTTCTCACCAAAATAACATGAAATACAGCGAGGACTAAAACGAAGATTATTTCAATATCTGTCTACCTGTGTAAGTGTATGGGTCCAAATTGATAATCGTGGAATATAGAACATCTGTCGCATCATATTTTAAAGCGACTCCTCGCAACAAAGAATTTCTTAGAATCAGGAAACTAATTCGTTGCGGTCATTGTTCAAAGAGTAATCGTCATCTTTCAACATTGATTGTCATGATGGATTTATTGATATGCCAAATAGCATGTGTGTGCACCAAAAACTAGTTAATAGGATGAAATGGATCTCATCTGAAAGAAGTTCTTTAAGTAGTATTATACTCGACAGATCCAATATATCAGAAAAAGTTTTCCCGGTACAAGTCCTTGTTTGCAAGAATTTCTTGTGTGAGCAGACGAAGATAAATATGAGATAGATCCAACTAAAGTATCGTCTAAAGAGAAAGTTTGTGTTAATGAATCTGACGAAAGTGGTTGATCCTTATGCTCATCGCATAAGACCGATTAATAACCTAATAGTGCTGAGTAAATCAGTTGTTTGTCACTTGTTACTGGCTCTGTAACAAAATTCACTTTTTAGCCTTAGGCTTCCCCATTCCTGAATTATTTCATTTGAGTGACACGAACATTTGCATACTTGTTAAATGTCGGATCTATGCGAACACATTTAGCACATGCCACGTAGCTGTGATGTAAGGTAGCATCATTTTAGGAAATTAAGTAATTTCCCTTGGTGCATGGGTCATGTCAACTCATACGGTGGGCGTTAAGGTTCAATTCCACACACGAACAACTTTCATAATTCACGTTTCCGTCTCTCTCGGGTCACTGAGAATATAATTGTGCAGAAAAAGCTTATTAAACTTCGCACTGTTGAATGTGCACACAATGCTACATCTCCTAAGCTCGCGAGCGATCGCCGTGACGTAGTTGGTAGGTCCGTCAATTCTTGTGCTTAGGACACCTAGTTCAAGGACCGAATGACCTTCATAAGTCACTGACAAGTCTCAAAGAGTATTCCTGTTTAGAAAAAATATTATCAAACTTCGCCGTTCGGAGTCGGCGCAAATTTTAATTAGTTACGCGTAACTAACGTAACTAATGTAACTAATTGAATTAGTTACGTAACTAATGCAACTAGTCCTCAATTTTGACAATTCTGTTGAGTTCATAGTTGCAAAATTATTGCCCATGCCTGCACAAAATATTTTCTCGATGCATGTATGAACAAAAATACTGCCTCAAGTTTGCAGCATTTCAGCATTAAAAGCAGTATTCACAAATGCAACATAAGTAGGCTATGCTAAAAGTGTTTGAGCGACGTTTATGAACGCGGCCTTCATCAACAAAATACACATCAGAATATAATTGGAAGCAATAAGTCGCGAATTTTGAAATTTCTTACATATTTGAACAGGCTTTAATGAACAAAATGGAACCAGAATAAAGCTGCCATGTGAAACATGATGGTGTTGGTGAGATATTAAAATAATTTGATGCCAATGAAAAGCGGAACTAAATAAAATTAAACCAGATGTGCTGAAAATGTTATTGGACGAAAAGTTTATCAAGAGTGTCGAAAAAAATATTGAGTTGTTCGATCCCATTTGCCAATTGATAAATATTTGCCAACAATCAATCATCCATAGCAATTCGACTTCAAGTCCCGTCTTGATAACTCTGTTAATATTTATGCACTAGCGTCTTACCATTTGCATCCTTTCTATAGTAATGACAACTTAGTTAACAATTATCTTTCTGAGATAAATAACTTTCTATTAAACAAATTAATTCTAATAGACTAAACGAATGGAATCTTCTTTAATCCAAAAGATGGAATTTTAAAAACTTTGTATTAACAAAATATTATGAATCCAATTTTATTTTGGAAGACAGCTGATTTCTATGCTTACTCTTAAAATTTCATTTCCACCTCCTTAAGGATTCGGTTGTCTTTCGAATATTCCAAAAAGTTAATGTATAAATGATAAGAATGTATCTTTTGAGGACTTCGACCAATAAGATTGATTCTTGTAGTATGTGCATATTTAAGTTACATACATTTTTCTTTTGTTCTATCTTTTGTTAATGGTTTATTTTATTGAAAAAAATATTTAGTTCTTATGAATGTTATGCAATATTTTGCTAATCATTTATAATATCCAGTCAACAATTATTGTTAAGGTATATTATTTACATTAGTTGCATTAGTTAATTACTTCGATTAAGTTACGTTGCCAACACTGCTTCTAGGTCAACATAACCCTTTTCATCGCTCTTTAGCAACCATCACACCAACAGCTCACTGATTTTCAGCTTATCCCAGAGTACTTCCATCAGCCATGGATGGTTCAGTGTGTTTCTTGGCAATCTGACCAGTTTAAAAGTGTAACCCACCAGCGAGGGGACATTTACAATCAGCACAGCATTTGACAACAGCCTGTATAAAATCCCTAATTAGAGAAAAACGAAGTCAGTGCACCAACGTTTTGATTCTATTCAATTCGATTGACAGATGATTCGTGATTGAATACCACTGAATCGAGAAAACAGAGCGCCCCGGAACGTGTACTCTGTCTCTACATAAGTTAACTTCCACCACCCCAGGTGAGTGACTTAGCGAATTATATATGAGAGCGATAAAGAAGAAAAAGAAACAATTTATTAATTCTGTTGTCTGAGTTTGCTTAACTGTTAACGCAAACTTAAAGAAGATTTGCTTTCAGATTTGAAAGTTTTTTTTTCTCTTTCTCCATTCTTTTTTATTCCATTCTTTCATTTTGTTCGCTATTTTGTAGCGGAGAAAGTTATCCTGTTGGCAGTGGTGCCAGGAAGTGCAAGAATTAAAGTTCAAACTTTCCAACACACAAAAATTAAAAGCTTTGTTTAAGAATAAAATATTTTCACCCCAAGACGAGGGGGCCAACGTTCAGCTTGACGTGGAGGTGAGAACTACAAATAACTTCAGGCGGACCAAGATATATATGTAAGCTCAAAAGAAGTCGGAAACACAGCTTGCGTGAGTGTTTACGAATGTAATTTAAAAACGATAAATCTCAGCTGGCATCCCGTTTATTCAGTCCATTTCAGCATTGAATGCCTGAATTTACTTGAACGCTAATTTTGTTTGATGAAAAACTGTATCGTGTGAGTGTGTCAGATGATGCAGACGTGTTGATCTAACGAATCATGTAACTGACACCCTATTACATCAAACTTTCCGCAGCCAGAAATCAAAATATAAGCCGCGTAAACACGCACAGATCAACTCAGTCACACGTTGATTTAAAAGAAAAGCATTAAAACTCCGATAACTGTCATATTTCAGATTTGTTTCACTACGCGTGCTATGCTTCCAGAGGTTCATTCTTCAATCAACATGGTCTTTCTGTGAATTACCTGCGTCACTAAGGACCTCCAGTTTCATAAATTATTCCTTATTAAAAGTTTCGCACCGCAATCCCCTCCTCACATATGAGGACCACACTCACTCTCACGCTATATTCAAACTTTCACTTAGTACATGAGAACATTTTTCACGCGGAACTACATGATATGATAAATGAGATAAACTTTCTGCTGACACGTCCCATTACTTGGATATTTCCCAGCCCGCAAACCACAACAAAATTCTCCCTAGAGTTCCCCCACGCGAGTACAAATACATACATAATCAATTCATGTATGTTCACCATTTGTCATCCTTACGTGCTCACTTCTCATCAGAGAATGTTGGAAAAGAAAATATTGCATATATGTATGTACATATATATGTAATATGTGGATACAAGAGTGGTTAGTTGGATGGGTACTCACCTTGAAACTCCTTGCGTGCCGCACTCACGGATGTCACAATATTCGCCACATGACCGAGCACCGTGGCGAACAACATCAAACCGAAGAGAAGCTGCAATATCACAAATACATATTCACCCTTCGATCGGGGTTTCGGCAGATCACCGATCGTCGTTAAAGCTAACGTACACCAATAATAACTCTGTAAATACTGTTTAACTACATCGGCCGATTCCGAGTCATGGTACACCCAGTTGCGCGACCCGAAACCATTGTTCTTATGTATAATATGATATAAGCATCCGTTCCAATGGAATATCACAAGTAGATAATGTATGAGCGCCGTCGATCGGAACAAATTCGGGTAGTTCGTGTGACGTTCTGTTCGATCCATGAACGCCCAAAACCGATAGATCTTCACCAGTCGAAACGAGCGCAGTATCGAATTAAAACCGATCGATAAGTATAAAAAATCTAATGGCAGTAGACACAGGCAATCAATGTAGAATGTCGTTGAGTTCATGTAGTGTTGGCGTAATTTGGAGGAGTCCGTTTGTAGGACACCGTCCTCCAGGTAGCCGGTTCGAAAATGGAAAAGTATATCTACAAGATACAGAAAATCCGAGAGGTAGTCTAGGCAAAACCATACGACAATGGTCTTGCCGTTGATCTCTTGGAAGGCGAACCGGTAGATTATCACCCAGAAATTGTACAAAAATGCTAAACTAACAACCATTGACCAGTAGTAGCAGAGACGGCCCGCCGGATCGAATACGAATGTGAATTTGGCAGCCGAGCCTGCAGTTACCGCTGAGCTTGTACTGTTGCGAAATCGTAGATTTGAGTTGCCACTATTTGGATTGCAACCTCCACTACTGACGCCGCCACCGACAGCGCCAACGCCACCGCCACCCGTTGGACAACCGGAACGCCGGTTTAGTCTGAAAATAGAAAAAGAAATACACAATATTTATTTAACCAATTCATGCAGTTTAAACATAATTAAATAATTGAAAAATATATGTATTCGAATAATATTGTCATAGATGTTTATGAAACTTGAAAGGTAGATTCCTTATGATCTGAATTATGATACCGATTGAACTCGGAAGCCACACGATATCCTTCCTAACTTCTGGGTTGTAGTTCAACTTGTAGACATCGTCGGACGTTTAAAACGTGTTGTGATAGAAGCTTTCACCGCGATTGAAGAACATGGGAAACGAGCTGGTCATTAGGATAACCGCAAACTCTAGGATCTGTGACAAGATGTGGATATAGTTCGGAGGGGAAACATGATTTCATTTAATTTTTTGCTCATGAAGTCGTCGACTGCCACAGCTCGGCCACATACCCTCCATGGAGTGCATGCAGGCTACAACGCTGCTTCAATCTACGATAGTTTTGATGAGCTCTACGAACATAAATGTAGTTGTTGATACATAAAAGTGGAAAAGGATTAAGATATTTACTTGAAGTTGAGGTGTGTTTAAAAAAGTGGTTTTTAAAATGTCTTGATCTTCACACACTTTTCTAACACCCACTCAGGAGGTAATTTTGTACCTACAAACAAATACATCTAAATAAATCCACTAAGAATTAAGGTGAATTTCAGATGGCTCAATTATCCAATAAATAACAAACGCGGGCGCGCCTGTCACACAAACGGAAATATGAATGCTCTTCAAAAAGCAGACGTCTAACTTTTTCGTCTTTCCGTGTGAATTTCAGAGTTCTAAAGATGACATTTAAAAAGCAAACTCTTCAAACTCAGGACACCCACATTTTGCCACCCTCTTAATGAAGTCGTTCTTTATTTAATCTTTTTGGGGGGGGAGGAAAGAGGCAAATTGCAAGATAGAAATACATTAAACCCGATCCTGTCCAACTGTCTAACTGCCTGCTGACTGACAAAGCACATTAAAGGCTCCACCAGCACATCAAAAGAATTACCAAATCATAATCTCCTCTCCTCCAGAGCCTTGACAAAAAATTCCGTCCATCTTATTTATGTGTATTCTATATCAAAAGGATCCACATTCTTCGTCCTCCTCTCCTTTCCCCTGTGTTTCTTTCCCGTTTTTTTTTTAATCACAACGAAAAGGAAATGCATGCAAATGACTTTGATGAAGCACAATTAATTCAGAACGGACCTCTGATGGATGTCCTTTGAAGAGGACGCAAATGTTTCAGCAAAAAAATTTTAATTTTCCTTTGGGGCGCGACCGGAAGATGCGGAAAAATAGAAGGATAAGGAAAAGGACGAGCGCCGAACATATAATTGTAATGAAATGAAAATTATTTTAAATGAAATCAAAATGCAACAGCTGGAGATTATGGTCTGAGGGACAGCAGAGACTTGTCATATTTTGTGCAGAGACTGCGACTGCTTTGAGCGGTGAATTACATTTTAATTACACACTTCAAAGCTGAATCATTTCAACGTGCCAAATGAAGACATGCTCGCATTGTACTTCCACAAGTTTTAGCAGGAATCTATGTTGTAGTTAGAGTAGTGAAGGATGAGTAGCCGCCGCTAGGCTTGCGCTTGTTTTGTCATTTTGAGTGAGTGAGTTTTCGTGAGGATTTTGTCGTCCTTCTCATGACTACAACGACCCAAAAGTAATGGATAGGAGCAATTTTAGGGAGCCGTCTCTAATGAGTGCTGTGCTAGGAGGCCGTGGAAGGAGGAGTGGTTCTTTGAGTCCCATCTGTCAGAATATATTCGGAGTTGTTTTGCATTCTTCTGAAAGGCTTTGATGGCGGGAAAGAGACAAGCGTATATGCCTTGAGGGACATGGCACCCGATTTTGCATTTTGTGGGTGACGCAATCAATAAATTGGACGAGGGGGAGTATCTCTGCTTCATTGTCAGTTCGACGATCGTGAGACTCCAACTCTCTAAACCCCCCTTAGATGGCCAAAAGCGAGCTAAAAAGAAAGAAACTTGCAAAAATAGCTTACCTATCAGTTCCATTGCAGTAGTTCCCACTGTTTATCTGATTGCTGGATGGCAGAGTCCCACCGCCCAGTGTATTATCTTGCGAACCTCTCATTCCAGATCGATTCCATGAGCCGAGCAATGGCTGTTCGCCGGCTTTCAGACGGCCACGTGATTTCCGTCGTTGTGGCTTTCGTGTCAAATCCATTTCGGAGGCAGTGGTGGCTACATGCGGATTTGAGGCACGTGTCACGCATGGTGCTGTTAGGCTGTCGTGTGATGAGAAGAAACCTTGCTGTGAAACGCTTTGACCAAATGGTGGTCGCGACATACCAAACTTCGATCCAAGATCTACAGACAGTAAGAAAGGAAAGAAAGAAAATACCAAAAACTGTTAGCATTATCCGTGTCAATGTGATTCCTGGTGATCAGTTTAATTAGCAGCATATACCCACAATTTCACCCCCTCAACACCCATACACCCCCTTGTGCTTACCATTGAAACTCTGACGATCTATGGAGAAGCGTCTCAAACTGCCTAGATCAATATACTGCTCATCACCAGTGACAGATGGCGTGATTGACAATTCTGTCGTATGCATGCCGCTGCCCGTCGCTGTGCCCGCGTAGCTCTCTATGAATGGCTGGATCGAACGTGAACTCTGTTCCCGAAACAATGGCCGGGGGGAAGGCACTAAGTGCCTGTGGGCTGTGACTGTTCCATTTAACGAGAGCCGCGGCTGCAACAGTTCAGGATAACTGCTACGAGGCTTTTGCCCGTGACCCAACATCGGCGGTACGGGACTCTTCTGGGACGATAAATAGCGGCTTGTGCTACCACCACCGCTGCCACCAGCGCTTCCGCCGCTAGCCGATAGCGATGTTGACACTGTTGGCACAGCGTTGCCACTCACCCTATGGGGTGACAGAGTGAAGTTAGATGCACTTAACTGCTGTCGTATATTTGGCATTTGGATAAGGTTGCTGTGTGAAGTTGAAAAATCAGCCAATTGTTGATCGAAGTCACTGCCACCTGATTGGAAAGAGAAAAAAATGCTTGTAACGTAGAGTTGGCGGTCTGGTTTTGGACAAACAAAGCGTGCAATTCGTGCATTTGTATTCATATCGGTATACTTTTTTGGTTTTGTTTTGTATTGTTTTTTGGGGAGGTTGTGATGGTGGGTTGTTGGATTGCTATGAGGTCTACAAATCGTTTCACGCTAATGAATGCTAATATACCAGCAAGTGTCTAGAGTCTAGTTCATTGGGCTGAGTTAGAGGTATTTTGAGGTAATTCCCAAAAAGTTACACAACACAGAGGCAGCAATCAGGCACACATGCAGCACTATTATCGGAAAGGGTGTTCGATGGTGATTGTGGTGTTGTTTGATTTCGGATGGAAGGGTAAACTTGGGAACACAAAATAAATACCCATGAGAAAATAATGGGAAATTTCCGAACTACAGTTGATCATGGAGCAGCGCGCATTAAGGCTGCATGCATGGCAAGGGTGGGAGAGGGTTGACAATTGGTTGTAATACATCAAACCATTAAAAATCCGCAGAAGCATGCGGTAACGCCACTCCGCAGCAGATTCGTTCTACTAGTGATTTCAATGCAGCAGACAGAGCCAGGTCCCTGCAGCACTGAGCTCAATATGCGGCAGCGTAATGCGGTTCTATATAAGCTCTATCGGTGCTCTACACATTGTAAGTTTTTAGCGGGGTTAATTTGTGTGTTTGGAATATGGCAATTGATTATGTTGGGCCGGGAAGATGTTAGCAATATTTACATGGATAAAGTCACTGACTGGGATAATATTCGATGTGGAAAATGGGTATTCAATATCTGCCTGTTCTATGTATGGCTAGGTTTATTTGATCTGATCCGACCCACACATCCCACATATGGAAAGACTAAAAAGGGGTTGCAGGTTAACAGGTTTTCTACTCTGGTAACAAATAGTTTTAGGAGCTTCGGATGATGATGTTCTAAAATGTTTCCAAATTATAAAAGAGCAGTTTCGTACGATGATTATAGGACTCAGACCTTTGTCATGCAAATATAATTAAACTCATAAATAGATGTCAAAACTTCTGATAAAATTTACTTTATTTCGGTGAGACTCCTGTCGTTACCTTTGAGTTCCTGTTGAGGAAACTGTTCAAACGTAAATATTTTAGTGAGTATATACATCACTTTATAATTCCAACAAACACACTTTGAGCAGATTACACACTTCGTCTCATCACTCGTGTCAGAATTATTCAAATGAGAAATCTAGATAAGGTACGTGTGCCTTGCATCGCTCTTCATTGAGATAAATTGGCAAGAAACCCACCACCGCCAGCCCACACAGAGACGTGCAACACAATATTCATCTCAGCAACAGTATCTGTGAAAATTGCTCATCTCCTGAAAATATGCAACAAATTAGGATGCATCATAAAATATAATTATTCACTACGGAGCACGAGGCATGGCGGCGCGGCTGTGAAATGCTTGAACATCCTCCGCGAGCTCTTTCTTCATTTCCGAAACGAATTTTAAGTACTTTATGTTCTGAATAATTTAATTTCAAGGAAACTAACAGAAATCGGAGCACCTCAACTCATACACGCCCACAAACCGCCCACAAACCGCCGCACACTGCAGGCTTATCCGGCTTCCCCTAGGTTCCTGTTCCACGGGCTCGGTGTGTCTTCCCGGCAACCTCTTTCTCAAACTTAATACCACCATTACAGTCGCAATGTAGCCGTTGCCGAAATCCGTTGTTGCTCGTTACGCGAGCGGCCTTGCAGCAACGAAATGTGAGAAAATCAGAAAAATCACCCAAATGGGGATCGTAAACAATCGCATTTACTAATTTAGATCCGCTGGGACCAGGGTAAGGAGACTAAGAGATGGAGGACTACTGAAATGGATTGTTCTCACAGCATGGAGGTTCTTGCACTAGCAGGTATAGCGGCTACACATCTGAAATTACTTTAGCTCATAACAAATTAAATTGTTCACCTGGTTTTCACACATTGTTCTGTCACTGCTTCACCACTGGTGGGGGTAGACACGCTAAATTGTGACTTCATGTATAGAAATTATTTGACAGCAGTTCCGATGTAATCTTAAAGAAAAATCCGTACACAGATACCGAATTCAGACTCTGAACAGACACATTTCACGAGAGCCACAATCAAGAACATGAACTGTCTTAAAGATAACATTGTTCCATAAGTAGATTGAGTTCCAAAAGCATTTCTGATTATATCGCCATTAAGCTTTATCCGATGCCACGTGGGCTACCACACCTAGTCCTAAGTGAAATTTGAGTACCGTACCGCACCGCCCTCACGTATGAAGAAAGGCAGAAAGACGAAGCAAAAGTGAACGGGAAATGATCCATCGGACAAAGTGATTGTATCGTTGCCGTTGAAGAAAACAATTGCCCACTTGAAGGGTAGGTTTCACACTCGGAGCGTGTGTGACCTGACAGTGTGTATGTACGGATGTGAGGCACTCCTTGTGCTTAATGAAGTGGTCCTTCATTGCCTCTTCCAGCCGCAGGTAAACATTAACCTTTTGCTTGGCCTTTCTCTTAATTAAATCCGGTAAAGTGCAGTTATGTGTATCCATATCCCCCCAGATGCCCCTTTACACACACAACCATACCGAATCACCTTAAGTTTTCTTTTCTATCCTTTCTCTCTTTTCTTTCTGATTTATGGCCTGAATGCAGAAGGAAGCAGCGAGGACAAGAATGGAAATTCATAACACTGCACACTGTTGGGCCGAGAAAGGACTATCGAAAGGAGAATATGGACGCGCAGACAGAGTGAGAGAAGGAGCAAAGTGAATGAGCTGACTCAGGACATGACTGGCGGTTTGTGTGTAGCTCGATTTAGGTATGACATTCGGAAGGATGTATTCCATGAATGTCAAATGACTTCCTCCGTGTGCTTGTGCTGCTTCTCCTGATTTAAAGTTCTTGTCACATGAAACTGAGAATTAATGCAGGAGGATATTTTAAGGCTTTCCGAGCGTGCTTTTTTGTGGATAGTACCTTTAAACGGATTCTAGTTGATGACTCGAGTTTTATCCCTGAATGAATCCAACTTTTTTGATAAAACTTAAACGGAAAATATTGGTTATCAAAAACCAAGACAAATCTCAAAAAAAATTCAGACATCTCTTAGTCATTCCTTGCTCAATGTTAGGATATCTTGATTCAATGGTCGCTACGGCTTTGACATCTAAATGATATCTGTTACTTCTCAGTACCAAAATTGCCCTTTTTAAGGATTCATTCCATCACGGGTCGCGATAATTATGAATTGACTTGACTTGACGATGAACTATGAGCTGCAGAAAATATTCTCCAACACACTTCCTTTCAGAGGAAATTAAAGTAACTGAAACCAATGAAAACTTCTTCAGCACCCACAATGAACATAAACTTGACAATATCCCAAGAAATGACATCATAATACCTAGATCCTAGTACCAACTTGGACTCACGCGAAGATTGCTCCCTCAACTATGTCGCCACTTAAGGAGAAAACTCTCGATTTCTTCTCGCCCGGGCAGTGCACTTTAATATGTACTAAACGCTGACAATAGTCAAACCAGGGGACTCCCCAATTCCTCGTAATTCCTAATCCTGTTCAAGTTTCTTCTCTGCATCTCCTTGGAAAACTGCTGCGAACTCACAGAAACGGGGGAGAGGGCAGCAGTAGAAGGGAGAAAGAAGTTAAAATCAAGTGGAAAACTTTTAACCTCTTTAATGGATGTTAGCGGTAATAGCTATAGCTGCAGCTGATGGACCCCATCACACTTTCCCTTTGTTCTACGACAAGAGCGGAATGGGGCCCGAGATGTCCTTTGACGATGAGATTATTTCTCGGTTGCTACTCCTTGACTCACATGGGGTCAGTCATTTTTATCTCTTCATCTCTCTTGAGAGACAAATAAACAACAACATTCCACTTAACCATAAACAAAGTGGGGGCAAACTGAATGTGTGGGGAGGGAGGATGCGGCATAAAAAATACTTTCCAACAATAAGACACTCTTGCAAACTCAATGTGAGTACCCTTTTCGTACTTGCATGTGTGCTTATGTGTGTGTCCATGCGGGAAAGTGAATAAGGCTTTGAGCATGCATAGTGTGTCCTGCCAGTTCTGCTGACACTTTTACTGTCAATTTAAGTGTTTTCTCCTTCAGAGGACAAATGAAAAGTAGAGAGGGATAGAGCGATTGAAAAGTTCAGAAGGGGCACTGGTTTCATATGTCCATCAGCCCCATGTGCAGAGCAATGCTGTTCAACTGCTCGAAGATAACACGATCTGACAACCTATTGGAATTGCAAACAGTTCTGACCACAGTCTGTTATCCCTTTCTGCTTAGTGGCACTGACGACACAAACTGTTGTGTCAGTTTGCCTAGCCAAGTGTACAAGTTGTGTGGCAAATGTCATCAGAAGTTATGGCAAGTCAAACGAATGGTTCAGATAATCAACTTTGTAATGAATTAAACGGGATGAGGGAGTTAATTGGGTTAAAGGAATGCCGTCCTTGATGATCCACTTAACCGAAAAGTCGGTGCTGCTTGACCGTAATCAAGTAAATAAGGTTTCATGTAACAAAATTGTTTAAGTCGGTTAACCTGGAGATGTAGATGAATGAATTGTCGTAGGAACAGAAAATGTTAAGTATACGCCACAATGAAAGATGACCAGGATTTATTTTGTGGTTTCTTGGATTTCAACGCCAATATGACCCCCATTAGCTTTAACTAGCTTTTATCAGGAATGTATTTCAGACCGATGTGCAGTCTTAATAATTACATCTTTCGTAAATAGTGAACAACGTTTCCTTTCAAATAAAATATCCACATAAGAACGGACATCCGAGGGGGGTATCTCTCCCTCAAACCGAATATATGCTCGCTTTTATTGCCAGCACTCGGTTATGGAATCAAATATCCAGCGAAGCAGATGGTAAAGTATTTATTGGATTTTCGTGAGAGGAAATATGGTAGAGTGCGGGAGGGTATGGAAAAGATGACTTGTCGTAAAAAGGAATGGCATAGTTATACTTTAGTTTTCTTGCTGGATAGCCACAAAAACCACTTATGTTAAACTAAAGGCAATACCCTGATTGTGGGGGGATGTATTAAAGAAGCTGTGTCTAGATAGCTGGAACGAGCCTGATACCACAAGGTGGTTTAGTTTTAGTTTGGTGTTGCTACTGAGCAATCCAATTCGGAGTCCGAGGATTAGATCATTTTTTTAATCGCAGACATGAAACCGATCTGTCACTCGAGGCTGCGTACGTTTAGTTTAATTTAAAATTATTACTCTTGGAACCACAAAATGAATGACTGTTTTTTTATTCACCTATTCCGGTAAAGAACAGCTGATATTATGAAAACGAATTTCAGCGTAGACTGGTGTTATGAATTTACACCTGGAGATGTCACAGAATATCAAAAATAGAAAATAATTTGGCACCCAAACAATGCCTACAAGTCCCTGGCTGAATACGATGAGAGCAAACTAGCATAGTTAAATTTTTTCCCGATGTTCAGCAACAACCACTATCTGGCATGGGTTTGCCACCATCCGTTGTCTTCACTAAAGCTGTCCGGCTATCGCATTAAATCCATTTCTTTTTTGTCCCACCTTAACAACGTCCTTTATCTCGAATTCAACTGTCTGCACAAAAATACAGTCAATGACAAAACACTGTATACGAAAAAAAAGATATAATATCCAAACACACATTTCTTCTTCACAGAAATAAATCCTCCAAGCTTCAAAAATTTCCCTCAGCAAATGCGAATATTTTTTTAATTTCTATGACACTCGCAAACGAAATGAAATGGGACAGTTTACTTTACACGCACTACGGTGTTAATTCCATTTCCTACAGCACTTGAATGTATCCTCAAGTGTATTCCGTGATGCTGTCCTTGGACCAAGAAACCGCAAGAAACTTTACACAAACAGAAAGCCAACACAAGTGAGGGGAGTGAGAAAACGTTTATATTCAAGAAGATACAAAAAGGCAAAGCAAACAGCACTGAAGCGGAAACGAAATGGTAATACTTAGCCTTGGTAAATATTGTCCTTTCCACATCCAGCCAGTGATTGTCGAGTTTTTTTCTCTCTTTTTGTCAACTTATTTATCTTAATAAAATAATTTGCATACCATTAACATTCACGCATTCGGCGTTGGGTGTAGACAAAGTCAAAAGAGCAAACATTCCACCCCAGACTGGGTCTTCATTTATGTGATAGGGCTGGCTTTCGATGAAATTCCGCTTACAAAGGCGTTAATGAGTAACCGAACTATTTAAAGCGACAAATTCAAGTGTTTATCTGAATATGAAATTTAAATTGTCTGTTGAGCTTGTTAATGCGGGACTCCGTAAAGGTATTGGACGTCACATGTGGTTCGGAGTATCATTGCATACAAGCTGCATTTCACTTTGCTTCTTTTCGTATCTAGGCACTTTGGAAATTTCATAAACCTAAAGAAAGCGAGCACTTAAGTGAGAAAATTGAGACAGCAACCCTTTCACAAAAGAGCTCATCGCTCAGCGTCCTTTAAGTGTGGATTCCACTTAATGTGCTCAAATGTCGTACGAACGATGCGGATATCACTTTTAATGGAAATTTTTAATGGCTGATGTGCCTAACCCAATTAGGAGGGGGTACCACATCAAGTGCATGTGTGTGCCTGTGTAATGAGTACTAGGAGTTTATGACCTGTGTGATATAATCCTTATGAATCGCTTGTGAAGAGATCGCATGTTTGTGATGGTTTGCAGATTGTCGGGTGCTTTCACGAGCGATGGAGCGAGCATTTTTAGATCATTTAAAGCGTTTCTGTATGTGACTGAACATCGTGTTTGGAAATGGGATGGGGTTCCTTTGTGTTAAAGCCTTTCGGTGTCGCTTAGAGATGATTGGAAAAAATTGTTATAAAAAAAGAAGATGTGCAGATGAGCATTGAAAGCGAAAACTAGATTAATTACCATTTTTATTATGACTGGCTTGGAGTCGAATGTCTTTATCCACTACGGCTCAAAATGATGTTTGCTGATTCGAGCCATCTTTACTCGAACAGCTTTGGCTAGAAAGATAATCGATGACATTTAGGAATACAGCGCCCATTCTTTAAGCCAATATTCCGATAACCGATTTCGTTCATAATAGTCGATTGACGAGGTTGAGAAAACGGTCAAGGGAATGACGTAAAAGATGATCGATGATTTTCTGGACAGTTTCAAGAATGAGGTTAATGGAGACGTCATCGCCAATCAGAACGATATCCATTAGTGGACAAAACAGCAGTATTCACCCTCACGATTTAATGTAAACACCAGCCTAGGAAATACACAATTTCATCCTCGATTGGACATCAGCAACCGTTTCCGGGTCAGAAGTCATCAGTTCAACAAGACTGTTAATTGTCCGTGAGTCTTCAGTTTTGAAATTTATCATTTAAACCCCGAAATCCTAAGAAAAGCTACTCTGTATTCGATACTTGAAAGATGATGGGGTTACGGAAACGCTAAAGCCGCTAGTCGTTCGTTGAACTACTCGCCTACACAGCCAACCATTCTATTGTCTACAAATCATTTTCTGAACCATTACACGCACTTAATGGATTCCACCCACTTTGGATTATATTTTCCGATTCCCTTTGTATTGTCATCCAAAAGGCGGCCAGTAATGGATGTGATGTTGCGTTATTTCGTCCTCTAGTAGAGTAAAGTGCCGATTTGTTGCTTTGCCTCTTTCGCCCTTTCTCTCTCTCTCTCTCTCTCACTGTATCTGTCTCCTCTCTGAACGACGAAAGTTTTTCTTGCCATTGTGCTCCTCTCAGAGCAAACACAATGAATTGACCAAACCACCCCAATGAACCTGGTTCCGAGACTGCAGAAACTCATATAAGAAAGATATTCCATAAAAGTTCTGTCACATAAAATCGCTTTGAATGCCCAATGCAATGCAACACAACAACAGTCCCATACGAGTGGCGGCGACTGCGGTCCAGTGCTTAGGGACAGACGAGCACAATCCAGGGCGTAGGGTTAGAGAAACTCATTTCGATTAATATTCTCGATGTAAAGTGGTCGTGCGTTCGTGTGTGTAACTGGTGGAACAATGGAGTGAGTAGGGGCTGATGCGTATTGTTGTGTCTACCAAAATTAGTGTTTCTATCCACTTCTCATCTATCGGCGCTTGAGGGAAACTCGAAAAGGAATAGAAAATCTGATCGAAATGGTTTCGCATTAATTCTCGATTGTTCTGCTCGCGGTGAGAATAGGGCCAGTGCGGCAAAGGCGACAATAAAATAGAATAGTGCCCGAATTGGAATTGGTATATGCTGGAGGGGGAACAATAGATACGCGCGGTTCAACGGTCGACATGTGGGTCGCTTTCGAACGGCTTCAGAGGTTATTGATAATAATTTGATAAATAAATGGTGTGTTTGTTTTGTTTGGCCCTTGTGATCTGACAAAGCATTTCGACATATTGTTGAAACTTCGTATTGTTAACACCGATTTATTGAATTGCCTTGCAGATGCGAACTTTGACGAATAGTCGGTCGTAAAATATGCCGAGACCACTAATGAATTTCGCTTAGTATTATCTGCGTTGAGGGAGATAGGTGAGAAGTCAATGGGGTGATGCGACGCGGGTTCATAGCTAACAATATTGCGTATTATTTGAGATTGCCGGAATAAACGGCGTTATGGTTTACGACGATATTAAGTGACGTTACGAAGAAAAGTGTGTTTTGGTTCGGTTGGGGAGAATTTTGTTTCGTAATATCACGAGAATGGAAGTCAGTAAGAGGAGCGTGGTGGGCCATCAAAAATCTGTCAGACGCATAAAGAGACCGGCAGATATGTCCGCATTAAGTTGCCCATGGTTCAACACCTGCTCAGATAACTGCGGTGGCACAGATTACTAGACAATAAAGCACAAACTCTACAAACAGCAATATGTTGGACTATGATGTAGTAAACATTGTGTGATTTAGAGATTTGTCGTGCAGTAAAATGTATGCCAGACAATATTGATGACAGCAAGTGATATGCCAAAAACAAAACTAATTAAAAAAGAAAAACAGTCCAGTTGAATAATTCGCCACATTTGGAAAAAGTGTATGTTTTTTCCGTCATTCGTTACATCGCCATTCTAACGAATGCATATTCAAAAAACTCAAGACAGAAACCCAACACTGCGGCATACTTCGTGCCCTGGTACTCTACGGGCTGTAGCGCTCCCCATATTATCTCCACATCTATAAAAGAGAACACATTCGCCTGTTAGTTTGATTTGTCATGAGTAGCGGTAATGCATTTGATGGTTTTTAATATAGTAAATCCGTTATTGGACGGGGTGGTTTTTAATATCCTAAATCCGTTATTGGGCCTTTAACCCATTTTTATGCTTTGCACACATATTACTACAAAATGGTTGAACAGATTTATGTTTATGATTTATGATTATTTATGACTTTATTCTTCGATTATTAGCATTTCCTGGTGAACAGATTGATGTAACAATCATTATTCTGTGATTCTTATAACGGATGTAATAAGCAAAAAAGCAAAAATTCGGAGGGGTGAACACTTTACCAGTGTGTGCATGAACAAGCAAAACGAAAGTGACTGGCATCTCCTACTGATACACTCTACTCTGATATACCTACTAGTATAGCTAAGTTCAGCTCTATTAAAGTATATAATAAAAAAGTTGAATTTAACATCAGCCTGTATTAAAGCGTACGCACGATCACCCACTCATACATTTTTTCCAAAACATAGACCGCTGGAGAACAAAATGTATGAATGGGTTTAATTCAAAACCAAGTGACAGGATTACAAGTTTCTGCACACACTAACACTATCCATGTGAAGTCACCCTGTTGACGATAAAATCTGGCATTCACCATTGAGAGACACAGCAACAAGGTTCCATCCAAGCAAGAGAACAATGGAATGTTCGGTTGAACTCCTTTTGTTTTCAGCGTTTATTCCGTGCATACACGAGCTGCCCTTTTGTCCTGTGGCGCTTTGTTTTCAATTTTTCCATTAACGACCACTGCTACATACATTTTTATGCCCAAATCAAAGTACGAGAGACCTCGCCTGCGTCAACGTTAAGAGATAGTTGCACAGTTAGTGCGGTTATGCACCAATACTGAGCACAGGGATAAAAACAGGAAATAAATCGAATAATAGAAGTAGCCACCTCAGTGATACGAAACAAGAATTGAAAAGAAAGCACAGACCACAAAGACAGAGAGAAATCGTTGCATTTCCCCCGCCAACCATACACCATCGCAACTCCCAGTGAACGAATGGTACTCAGCCGAAGCAGCAAGGGATACTGCAAGGAACGCTGGGCGGCACGGAATGCTGAGACCGTGGTTTTAATTAAACTTTTTCGATTTGTTTGGTCCTTTGGCGTTATTTATGTGGCGAATGTAACCATGTAACCATACCACAGTAGACCTCTCGCCAAGTAGGATTGTCTAAGGTCGTTTTCACAGATCACATCTGGAGAGGGATGTGAATTGCCATGTGAACAGAAGCAAACTTTTCTCATTGGGTTAACACCAATTAATTGTTTCAGCCCAATCGGTCCGCAGATGGCGCCCAGTTGCGTGAGAAACGAGTATGTGCACATAAATATGCAGTGTGCTTTGAATTTGCGATGCGATCCAGAGGAATGTCACTACTCACTATGATGTGTGTGAGATCTGGAGTTTCAGTTTCATCGTCAAAGTCAGCCTCATAAGAGATACCTTACTCCAAGGACAACATCCTCAAACAAGATTGTTTACATTTTATCTTAATCTGCTCATTTCCGAAATCGAACCGCCCTGCGAGAACGCTCAGCTATCTGGGGCGTTAGCCTAAATTGATTTTGGGAAGATGATTCCTCCGATGGGTTATCAAATCTCATCTACGTGAGAAAGGGTTCTCATTTGTGTTCATGGAGGCAGCAGCGTCCTCATTAGACTTCATTATACTTGATTAGCTTTCTGACACCCCGAAACCATCCCTGATATTTCGACTTCGTGAGCAACCGTCTACTCGCAGACCCAATCAAATGAAGGATATTTAGCTTCTCCCATTCAACGTGTTGGACTGCAAATTATCTATGTATCACAAATTAATGTAGCTACATCAAGCAAAGCTTGGCGGAGAGCAAACGCTAGCACTACACACAGGTCCACTGGGCGAACCGCAAAAGTACATCGTTACCATCTGGTCGAAACAAATCATAAAGCGGCACGAGGACGTACGAGATTTCCTAGTACCGTTGTGTTCAGCCACAAGTCCCACCATCTTGACCACACCAACACACAGTCATGATTTAACGCGGGGCATCCGCAATCCACCATAAAGCTGATACAAGTAATGAACAAATCCGCCGGATGTGTGCTTGACGAGAGCTTAACACTTCTGCGTTGAAATTTTAACTTTTAGAGCGCAAAGCACTGTGCACTGCAACAATATACAGCATCACAACTCGTCCAGGTGGCGAAGTTGCAACGTGTACACGTAGGGGGTTTTAATTTGAATCTGCGGTTCTGTTCAGATGTGATTACGATGGGGTTTTCTGATCACGTGAGGGAAAGTGCTGAGGGCAGTGGATTTAATTGATTCACAAAAGTCCCAATGCAGATATGGTTGATGGCTGAAACTGGCTCGGTTGTTGAAGTTTCCGTCAGACCCTTTGAGAGAAACCATAATTAGAGAAGTGGGTGCGGTGATTGATGTGGCTTGTTCCAGCAACGATGTCACCACACACATGGATTTGCAACACTCTGGTAAAAGTTATCCAGTCACATTTTGAAGCACAGTGTATTCCTCCCGACGACAGACTAAACTACATTGACGTCTAAACTTAATTGCACAAAGCATCGGCCACTTCTGCATGTGTCATTCACCCGTCAGATAAAATCTTAAAACCAAAACAACTCCAGATACCATTTCTCCTCACATTTTCCAACCTCAGCTCAAGTGAAATTCTGCTGACTTTACCAGTCAGCCAACAACAACTGAAGGTTGCATTGTTTTCTGCTGTCAGTTATACCTTGTCACGTGCCGCCACCGCACATTGCGGTTGTGAACTCACACGGAATGAACAAGATCTGCATTCGATACTTGCGATTACCGATGGTGCCTAACAGGACTCCACATGGATGTGATAAATGGTATTGTTCTCGTTGAGTGAGTGAACAAAAATATGTCATCACTTTCGCAAGTAAAGTAATGAGTTGAAGCAGGTGGAACTAAGTGCCCGAGGTACACCGGAATTTTTGAATTGTCTTGTTTTTGTCTGTAATAACTCAACGGTCAGGTATAGAGTGCCTTTAAAACAGCCGCCATAACCTGCCCACTGAAGCTGTGTCGTATGTGGCAATTGTCACGTCCAAACGCATGTTTGAAACTGAGTTATTATATTTATTATATAATTCAAACCTGGGCTAACAATTTTAGAAAAGCTCGCTTTTTCGAATTCGTCGGGCTTATATATTGCATACATATCTGCATGACAGCACAAACAAACAAAATGTGGAGTTTGGAATACAGAGTAGATTAGATTTGCCTAAAGCCAATATTTGTTTGTGTCATTATGTATCGCGTTAGTTTTAAAGAGAATTCGCCTGTCACTTATCTAGTAACGGATGATTCACTTAAACTTGTTTTTCAATGGCCAGGTAACTCATAACCCGTATCATGTTATTCTTATTCAGTATTATTTGACAAATCACCATGGAAAGACCCACACCTCATCATCGTCTCCAGATTATTCTGCTAATATTACTGGCAAATGTTTTGTTGCACAAACTTGTTTCTCAAAAAGCGATTATGAGCTTGACTGACATTTATGGAAAGTTTTAACGTCATTTGTTTAAAATCATGGAATAAGTAAAGCTTCGCCAGTACCGTAAAAATGGGAACTTGGCCAGAGGTCAGTGGACACCACATAGCCTCGTCGCATAAGATGGGGTCTCCTAACTCCAACTCCACAGTTTACCAATAGGATGTTAGTTTTCATTGAACATTGTTAATTCTCTTAGCAAAGCATTTGATAGTGCTAGTTCAGTCATGTCCATAAGAGAATGTCCTCTTTATATCCAGCCAAACCGTTAAGTTAAGCATGTGCAAAATGTAAGCACAACTTTATCTATTGTGTCTTGAAGGTTATGAGGGATGTACCCTCATACGTAAGCATACTTCAATCTTTGTGGATAGTTGAAAGTAAAGTGCTATCATAATGCCAAGCATGATTTATTTTCAGTATTTTTCAGTGTTTGCCCTCCCTCTAGTACAAGCGCGCTTTGTTGAATGATGTCTTTAATTTTACATTCGAAACGGCCACATGCGTACATCTGCATGGAAACCAAAACCTACGGCAGCTCATAAATACTTTTCAATTCGAGAAGGACTACCAAAATGTGAGGGTGAAAGTGAAATGTACAAGAAAACACCCTCAATCCGCAATCTAACAAAGAGACAGCCCAGCCATAGGCCAGACGACATAACATGATTCAATTTGAGATCCTTCCCCCTGCTCCATATGTCAGATATTCAGAGTGAACTTTGTAAAAATTGTCATTTCTTCCTTACAAAAGACCGCAAAGTCCCGTCCCGCCCACTCGCTTGCCTATGCTGAGGATAGCAACAACAGTCCTTCATGCTGCTGCGGTCGGACCTGTGAGCATTCTTACGGGGAAATATTATGAAAAATATATGAGAGTTCCGTGATTGTTCTTCGGCTTGTTGTGGGCGTTCAGATACTTTTCGTACCCATCCTTCGCTAGAATGCTCGACTATGTCGGGAAGCCAGCAGATGGGTTTTTATCTATACATGTGTAGGCGCGGCCTTCACCACATCGGGGAACTTACTTATAATCCCAATGCGGCTTATGAGGGGTGGCCTATGTGAGGCGTAGATCGTGTATTCACTTATGGCTTATTGCGTACGTGCACGGCGCCTGATTTGGCCCAGCTGGGGAGGGATTCTGTGTTGTACCGTTAATTATTCAGATACTTGGCGGTGCAATATTATGTTCCCCAAATTCATCCCCAAGGAGAGGCAAAAAACAAGGTGGTTACAGCTTGTAGTGGATTTTCTGAATGCACGAACATTTCAATTATTACATTTTTGGATTTTATGTTAATAGCTAAACTGGGGACCACCGTTTACTCAATTATTCGCTCCAATTGAGCGCACAAGTGTACAGTACACTATAATCGTACATAATCTCTAAACAATCGTTGCGCGGATATGAAGTGGGTTGTTAAGTTACTAACAAATGATATCAGTGCCAAAGGGTCGGGAGGGTGAGCATATGCTGTGAACTATGCGAATATATTCATTTGTCCTCAGCGTGCATAGTTTTCGTGCTCTTAAATAAACATATCAGTACATTTCAAATGCATAAATTTCGGTTCAGACGCAGATGAACTTCAATGACCCTTTCTGTGGGAATAGAGTCCACCGGTAAACACATCAATAAATGACCCCGAGCCATGACTCATACATGGTGAACAATACATAAATTGTCATATCCTGCAACCGATTGCCTTCATGCCAGTTCCATGCTACAACCATCAAACATCCTTTGACTCCCAAAACTGCAATTATTCCAGCAAATTCACTGCATCCGTAGCCCCAGCAAAGACATGCCGCCAATCTATGAGTGTACACATGCCACAAACAGTATCCTAGCCAAGCCATACATTGTTGCATGCCATTGTCCAGCAAAATAACTGCGGGCAACAGTTTTTTCATGTTTTTTTTTTGTTCCTTGTTCGCCTCTTTCTGTTGTCGGTCTCCGGAGTTTGTTTGCTTACGAGCTTACCACACTGAACAAGGACCTACGAGTGTGTGTACCCTCCTGACCATTTGCGGAACAAGGCACCAGACGAACCAATAAACATTCCAGAAGTACGCAAACAAAGGAATTTGTATTCTGGCGTTGAATCATTTTTTTTTGTGTTGTTAACAGAGTGTGAGTTGGCCCCAATCAAATATTGAATTCAATAACAAAAATATAGAAAGGAAATAAATAAACGGACCGGCACCCAAAAAGGGATCCTGCCAAGCCCCAGGCGTTCCACCGCAGCACCTATCTCCCATGTAAGGACTATTGTGTTTGTGTAATGCTCGTTCAGCAGCTACAATGGCAGCAAACATCTCCTCCATACAAAAGCTAGAGAAAAGAATTGAAATTCCCGTTCTGGACACATGTTACGGTTACAATAAATACATTTTAATGCAGGAATGCTAACCCAAGCCCACAGACAACGGCCACCCATCAGGATGAGTACGATGAGTAGGACAAAAAACCTTGTCCCTGTATTTCCGATGGGTGCTCATGTGGGTGTGTGCTGGTCTGGTTCTTCAGCAGCGGCTGACAGCGACATGAAAATTCAACCTCGACTCTAAACAATGCGAAGATATTTCAAAGGACTTTTTGTGCGTTAGTTGTTTCCCCACTTTTTTCTGTGCGAGTTTGTTGTCTCTTCGAAAGCCGCAGCACTGGCAGACATCATGCACATTCGTTCATCCTTAACCGCCACCGCGCCGCACTACCGTCCGTTGTCACAGCTCGCTGTGGGGTATGAGGTGGTCTTGTCTTTTTTCTTTCTTTTTTTTACTACAGCATCGGATTTCATATCGAATATCCTTCCGCTACAGAAATTGATTTCATCATTTCGTTTTTTTGCTCGTTAGATACATATTTGCCAGATAAGGATTGGAGGATCAATCTCTAGGAGAGAGAGAAGGAAAGAAAGATTGTACTGGGGATGGGAAGGAGAGTGCATTTTTCAGAGTAATCGCTTTAGATCCCCTCTAATCTACTGCGGGTTGATATAATATATTTTATACCTCACACCTTGCAAGAATGTCCGTTTGTATAACGAGGTAAAGATACATGTGCGTCACAAGCCCGATTGCCCCAATGAATTGAATATTCCTTGTGTGGATTCACGGTCCTCTGACCATTTCCCCCCCTATGCACAGTGAAATGATTAATGACGCACGGAACGGTTTTCCATGCTTTGATTGTAATTTGCGTGAAAGTTTTCATTTACAGCGTACATGCATCTGTCTACAGCATAGAAGCCCTATTTGAATGTAGATGTTCGCACACACTTATGCCAAGGCACAAGCTAGGACCACTTACACTCGAACTGCACTCAAGTTTTGGTTGCCTTGGGGAGGATGAAAGAGGTCTCTTCTAGGATTCGATAGTTTTTCGGATGCTCTTTTCAGCAGTCATTTGTTTTGGGTAAAGTTTCGCATGGAAAGTTTCCCCGACAGTAAACTGCATGATAATTTGCTTTCTTTTTGGGGGAAATTAGTAATTTATCTCGGAAATTGCATGCCACGTCTCATAGCAGACGCTAACTAAAAAGGACAACAAACTGACAGCTGAGTTCATTGAGTTAATGTATGCATTTTCCAGGGAATATTCATTTATGAGGTTTCGTTTAGTCCCTTAGTTATGTTTCAGCTCTTTGGGGAATTGTGTCAATATTACTTTTTACAAAGAGTTTTAAGTTACACAACTTAAAAACAGGAATTTAAGTCATTTGTTGCTATATCATCGTTCAATGCACTATGGGCATGTATCTCTCCTAGTGCGGTGGACAAAAGCAGAAAATAATGGAAAGGCAGACTAACTTCCACTGAAGGCCCCTAGAGATGTTACCAGCAGTCGCGGACACTCTAAGCTAAACTTAATCTTAATCTATATCTTCCGACTTTACTTTTAAAACTAATTGACTTTAACCTTTGCAAACTTATTAACAGAACAGTCAAGAAAGGATCGATCTCAATGGTCAGTTTTAGTATAGTCCCTAGAGGGAGTCAAAGTATCTTCAATACTTTAAAATACTGCAACTTTCGACCCAGGCACATCGACTACATGACACCACGATGACGTCGTGATGGAGTAGCTTGCTAAGAACATTGCTAAAATAACTTACAACACATGCAAGCCGACTTAATTATCACGAACGACATCTACAGACGCTGTCTGTATGACAATGAGGAACGTCTTGTTTGCCTGTTCAATAGTTTAAGTGACTCCAGCGAAATATTCATTGTTAATGCGCTATTGATGGTTAACAATTCCTGTATTGATTTAAAAGGCAAAATGAACATAGTTCAGTCGAACTACATTCTCTAACCAAGCTCAAAACGTTTCCCAAGGCTGTCTAATTTTTAAAACAACAAATTTTAAACGCAGTACCTTTTTCAGTAAAAATATCCTAGCAAAGTGAGAAATTTAAATTAACGTTTCCCATCCGCCGAAAGTACTTTCCCTGACATTTGTTCATCCCTAAAGCTCCTCGCAAAACCCTTCATGGAACAATTTCGAAAATTCATTAACTGGCATGCCCATTATGATCATCCCTTAAAATTAATTTCCATTACGGGTCCATTCGCAAATTACAAAACTAAAATCCAAACAGTATTTCCAACTAAGTTTTAAAGCGAATCTAATCAGATTGCATTGGATGAAGCCCGACGTTCGAAAGTACATCGGACCAACTCTTAGCGGTGTACAAAGTTATTTTTAGCAGGTTACAATAGCGAGGGCGCGCCCGAACTACCGCCGCCGTCGGAACCATACCTTCGAGGGAATGGAATCGATATGAGACCATAACTTGCCCACAGCCAAGCCCACTAATTATGCGGAGCTATATATCAATTCATTAGAATTAGCAAGTGAGTTAATCAATTAACGAAAACTCATCTATCTGCGGTGGAAATGGTAATGGCGCTTGAAATGAACTCTAAAATAAATATAGGCGCGTAATTGCGAGCAATTTACCACACCTATAGCGCCGGGATATATATCGGCGGTCTGCGCATCCCGCATGGTATAGTGGGTTTTTTGATAATTTATTGAAAATTAATTCCGTAAATTTATAAACAGCATTTATCGATTTTAATTGTGCACTTTAACGATACGTTATGCGCTTGGATACATTTTGAAGCGGAATGCCTTGAATTTTACAAACAAGATTAACATACTTAATTATATTTGTTCTCTGTAAGAGGTGATTAAGCGTACAGCGCTTGATTGAAACGCACTCAGTGTATATTTAATGCCAATTAAACAATCAACGGAAAGTCGAATAAAGACCTTCTAATCTCAGACAAGCTTGCAATTGAGCTGACCCGCTTTAAGCCGTTTAACACGTTCGGAAATCGGTGGATCCGGTTTATGTAAACTTTTGGACATAGTACGAATGCACAAGCTCGTTTTCACGACAAGGTATTCGATATAAACATGTAGATCCATTTCCGTTTTCATTCGTTGGGTAGTCCTTCAAGGGGCAAATAGTCTACTTCACAGAAAATAGTTTGCCAATATAGCAAACATGCACAATGCAAGAAGAGTCCTTTCTCGGTTAATATCTCGAGCTGCTTCCTGAAGTTAAGTCTCGAACACAATCCATAGATAACCATGAAATATTAAGAGCTAAAGCAACGTCAAAGGTCATTCAGAACAAGCAGTCTTTGGATTTAGTACTTTTACAGATCGTAATCGTATCCCAGTCTAGATGAGCTACCTTTCATTTCTAGTATTTACTATCACATCTCACTCTTCTATAATTATCCTGCCGAGCATGTAAACTAAATTACTTTTGCCAGCAGCGCTCAACTTCAATTACCACGAATAAATTCCATAAACCCAGCAATATACAACCTCCCCCACCTACCGGGAGACTGCCGACTCCGGTCTCTAATTCATTTACATTTCCCCAAATAATCCACTTACAATTCCAACATTTTCAATTTCAATTTAGAAGCCATGCACATCCTTCATCTTGTTCTTATGCCCTGTTTTGAAGGAAATGGTTTAATAATTGAATTTGGCACGCAGATCCATGCAGGATGACGACTATCCACCCGAACAAAGCATAACCTGTGCACTGCATCAGCTCCGATGATGATGTACTCTTATATCCCAACGATACTCAGGAACTGAAGCGAAGGGAGTTCAGCATCCATAACCTCAGAGCACGGGAGGACTAACAAAACCAGGGTGATATACTATGGCAGTTGTAGTGGTGGTGCAGCCGGTGGTGATCTCCCCATTCCGTTGTGCAAATTTGCAACGTCGAAGTTCATGCACCGAAAAGCACCAGATTGCCATCCGTTACATGGCCGTGCGCGTTGGGCGGTGACGACCAGAGCCCTCTGTTCCGTCCAAAGAATGAGACAAACAGTAACAATAAAAATAGCAACAATGGCAGCAAAACAGAAGCACCAATTGTTGCAATAATAACCACGACAGGGAGAGGGCTGTAAAAACAATGACAGCAACAGTGTATTCGTGTTTTCATTCTCATTCGAATGCGAAGGATCCTTTTCACTTGCACATGCAATACTTTTCATTAATTTACCACAACTCGAAAGGTGCGGAGGTTCGGTAGAGCGGCGGGACCAAGTGAAACACAATGGATAGAGACGGGATAGAGCCAGCGTCGGGGGAGGCAAAAAAAGTTGTGCACTCTCCCGGCGCGTTTCATCTCACCGAACACTTGTTTAGTTCCAGAGAAATTGTTTGCGGCAAAGATGTTACGACTACACACAAAGATACACGTTCGCCGGAAGAGATGTTGAAACGCAAAGGAAGGATATTGTGAACGCTGGTGCCATTCGGCTGTCGGTTGACGTCGCCGTTTCTATTGTTGTTCTTGTTTCAGTAGTTAGAATATACAACACCACTCCATTCGAAAGTTTACCCATGAAAGTATGAGAAGTTTCGGGATCTAGATGAGCTGCATGGCATTGCCTCGTATTTTACACATGACTGACTGCATCGGAAATGGTAATTCTGCACAAAGTGCACGGTGTTACAACTGATGTTTCTGCTTTGGTAATGCGTTTACTGTTTGCATACAAGTGTATTGTATCACGTATGAATATCATTTCGCCTTGCAGCTATCGAGAATCATGGACATAACAAGCGCGTTTGGATGGTGAACACAGCAGTAGCCTTTGTTCGATGCGCACAATGCAACAGGTCAGGAACAAGGTGAAAACTTAAATTAAAATCGATGACCGATTGAACTCATGCAATGCACTGCAAAGTTATTCAAGAAGGAAGTCTAGCGGTAGATAAGGACACTGCCGTGATTGTATTCGGTAAATCAATTAGTGCTCCGGATTTGACATTCATGTTTTAGTCACATACATCAACCTGAATTGTCATCCGAGACTGTTTATTATTGGGCTTTATTAAGGGTGACTAGCATCATCGAAATACACGCTCTGTATTTAAGTATAGTGGTGAAGAAGATTCAAATCAAAATGCACATTTGGACTTGTCTTGCAACTTGCATTTTTCACATCTTTATACATATCAAATCATTAAATTTTGTGTTTGGTTGCCATTGAATTTTTTAAGTGAACATATGTATAAAGACCGACTTGTTGGTTTGAATACGAATATTCGTCATATTGGGACCAAGTTATTGCCCGATATGTGTCAAAAGGAATCAGAAATTATATTGTCGGCTTCGAGTCCTGTAAGAAATCCCATTTAGGACATATGAATGATGTTATATGCTCCTCATCGTTTGATGGCCATTTCAGTCGTTAGTGTGTTTTACTAAAATTTAACTTCGTAACCTCAAAATTTCTTCCACTCGTGATAGAACAATAGCACGCACAACACGAGTGGTTGCTGATAAGCTATGCCCTGACCCACTACGGGCTGTATCGCCACCCATATTATTATATTATATTAACCTTAAAATGTAACCTCAGAAACGCAGGACTTCTCTTGCTACATATTAATTTCATTGGTTTCAAAAAACAAAATCAGAATTCGTCAATAGCCTGGTAATTCATAATCCCATCGAATCGTAATTCAGATGAAAAGCAGCGATCCACAAAAATGGTAAGGCATCGAATGAGAACTTGCTCAAGGGTAACCATAACCTTTTATCACCCAATTTCAAAAATCATAGCAAAAAGACATCTCAAATCACTGCCTGATATTCTGCAGCAGGAATTTGCCATTCCTCTGGGAGATCTGGCCTTTAATAAACTAGGTTTACATTCCTACCCCCACCCACCCAGCTCCCCCTTCCAAATGCCCTGCAGAAGCCACCATAAGAAAACAACAACAGAGAAAAAAAGAAACTTTTAAAAGCATACAACTTTTACCAACATCATTACATCCATTTAGTTCCCCAGCCAACCCTTCCCTCACAGATATGTATATGCGGATAAGAATAGGACAAAAAAATTCGTCTGTAAACATGTCCCGAATTCGGTACGCACCGCACTCCAAGCACCGTCCCCTCATCCCTCGGGGAGTTCAACTCTCCGGTGGAAAGTTTCCTCGGTGCAAAATTGAAATTACCTCGGACCGCCCCACAACAGACCAAACGAAGAAAATAAAGGAAGATCCCAAGCAGAGGGAATGGCTAAACGGTTGGTTGAACCAGGGTGTCCATATTCCCTCCGCCCCACCCCAACCCAGCGGCGAGAAAAGCACGGAGAAAAAAAACATACAAAATGCAATTACTGTAAAGACGGACGAAGGCGTTCCATCGGGGGCACAAACTTATTCCTTACTCGGCTACCCCCAGCAGACCAAAAAATTTAAAAAATATAACTTTTTCAATTTTCAAGCTCACCATTCAAGATTTCATTATTTACAGTTCCAGAAGCGGCATAAAAAAGTCGCAACACTCAACTCCAGTTGAGGATTCGCAACAAATTCCGATTACGGAAGCGCAACCGAATTCCGAGCCACAAAAGTTTCCATCAACGTGTGCATTCAGGCATACTCGCTTCACTGGCATTCGGTTGGCGTTGGCATCCTGGGAAGCTGGCAGGCGACATCAGCGATTCCACAGGAAGTAACGCACCACACACTCAGCCCAGGTGTGGGTGATTTATTTGCGGCCACACATCCACACATTCTCATGTGTGTATCTTTGAAGCAACGAAATTTGGACTAGTAAATGGGAACTTCCACCAGATGTGTGATGGAACATGTTTCGCTGACGTCTTCGGCTGACAGCCTCGGGGACTGACACTATTCAGGAAGGTGTTCGAGGCATTATCACCTGAGTATGAAACAAGTTCTCCCAACAGCAACTGTGACCACATTTGATGCAGGCTTTGCTCGCTATCATCTATTCACGCATGGATAAATCTGCACACAACCACGGCATTGGAATGGTAATGCTTACGTGATATTGTTTTGCCAGGTACTCAATTGAATGACTCTAAGGTATTGTGTGTTCGAAATGGCGGGTAGTAATAAATCGCGAAACGACTTCTCCCACCCACCGTGCACAGTCATTAAACTCTCCCTTCTAGCATAGTCGTTAAATCGAGACGATGTGGTAGAAGTTTCTTAGTTTTCTTCTTCTCACTCCGTATCCATGATCTGGAAGCAACTCCATTTGTAGATTAGAACCGTTACTCGGAAATGGAAAACCCCATCAACAAATGTGTGTGATCGGGCCCCTTCGCCCAACCCCTGCATGGAACATTTGTTTTCATGGCAAAGGGGTATTGGCTGCATGCTGAGATAAAAATTGAATTACAAGAAATTGAGTTCATTCCGATGGCAAGGCGAACTGCAAGCACTGACACCTCTCTGCAATATGACTTGATGAAATACTCAATGTGTATACATGGGTATTTGCAGTTTTTTAAACGAGATCCTTTCATAAGGACTTAATAGTTTCCAATTGAATAAGCAAATAACTTAGCCTCTGACGAGTACAACTATGCAATATGGACCAGACTGAGTTCCAAATAAATGGGAATTATAAAAGCAGGGCCCCGCTTTTATGCATACCATACAATGTTGCCTAGATTGGGAGGCCTCTCCTATACAGACAACTTCAATACCTGATGCTTCTACCAAAAGAGAACAAAACACACGGAGAATCACCCTCGCCAACTGGACACACTGGGGAAGTTACTAGAATGCACTGAAGAACATAAGAATGCAATATGTTAGAAACGCTGGATGTTAGAAAACGTTTGACTTGGCGATCTGGTCACATATGAGTTTGTGACTGTAAATGAGGTGTAACCCAGAATATGTACTAACTCTTGCGCTCAAACAAACTGTAATCAGCTGCAAATACAGCTGTTTCATGAGCCAATCTGGCAGCACTCAACCTTTAGGTAGGGAACAAGCCACTCACATCCAAGGCGATACAATAAGACCTCTAAGCTTTGCTTGATAACAAGCCGAACATCGGAGCTGGACACGCGACGCTTACTTACCAGTTCACAGTTCACTCCTCTTATACAGGATCAAGGCAATCAGTAGACACAAATCAATTCGATTTCAGACAGTGCAGTTTGCGGTCTTACCAGAATTCTATCAGCATCCTGGCCAACGAATAGGAAAATAGTGATCGGCTAGGAACGTCCAAATAAATTGAAGCCAATCGCTCAGCATGTCACATAGTCTTTCAGTGTATTCGATTTGAGAACAATGGTCAGACTGAACACACAATGCAGCAGCAGCTAATTCATACAAATTTGCTATGGACGATTCTCTACCACAGCCAACCGGCAATTGTCAAATGTCCCGAATCAGTGGCCAAACAAAGTCGACGCGCAACATAAAAAGTAAATTGCATATGTGTTGGCATTCACCATATAAGTCAAAGTCAGTCACTTCGAACTGCTACGAGAAATCCAACAAATCAGTTAATTTTAGTCCCACACCCAACACCAGTGGCAACGTCATCTAAAGCTCAGTAACAGTAGCTACTGCCTCATCTCATTAGAGTCCGACCACTTCCACATTGACATCCAAATCTTCGTCAATCCAATGACAAAATATACCTACGATATGCCAGTTGCGAGTGCCACTTCCATACATCCGCAAAGCCAATCCCCAAGAGAATAACATACTCTTGTTTCGAAAAGAAACGACGCCGTTACGAAATTGAAAATTCATCGATGTGAGAGTTGACGCCACAGGACTTTGAGGATAAAATAATTTGACCGCTTTGCAACGGCCGCCAGCCATGTAAGGGGCTTAACCATGCTCTCTGGCCGATTATGTGTTCGCTATGTGTATGTGTATTAAAGCCATCCCACGGCGACCAACTACACCACTGCCACTATCAGCCTCATCAGCAGCAGTAATTCTGTTGAGAGTGGCTGCGACTGCTGCTGCTTGCTGTTTTCCCATTCCCATTTGGGCTGCCAGTTGCAATCATTTTCAACCAAAGTGCTCGTAATTGTTATGGACAAATGGCTGTTGCCTCAACGGAAGTGAAGCTGTAAAACGAATCCCACCATGCATTGCAGCCACAAGCCAGGCCAGAAGTTCAGCAAGCAGCGTTTAGTAGCCCGGTACCAAGTTAATTTAAATCCTTAGCTTCCACTGTCGGCTTTAGTGTTGGGATGAGCATGTATGGCGGATGGAAGACTATGTGGCTCGAGCATGAACATGTTATTGGACAGTTAAACGGCGGCGACAAGGAAGCGTCATTGTCATTTTGTGCGCAGATATGGATATTTTAATAGGGTTTTAGTTTAAAATAAAGTCAATGAAAGGAGTCGGTTGAATGTCTGCATGGTCGTATACAAACCCATTTGCATTGTCCTCAACTGATTTGCTTCTGACGATGGTCATTGCAATGGATTTACACCCAAACTTACGCTTTCACGAACAGTCTTATGAGAGTTCTGTCCTGTCTTCTTATGGTGCCGTCGTAAAGCTATGAGCTAAATATTTGTCATTAACCGCAGAAATATCATCCCTCATTATCCCTTACGTATTGAAATGAGTTTGTGTTTACATTAAGGGTTGCTGGCCCATGTGGACCTGAGCGATAGGCGAATACCCAACGTACACATGTTGTTTCAGTCATCACAGGGATACAGACTCACACACAGAAAATGTAAGTCGGAGGCAGAGATGAAGCTGGGGTTCAGGCCTTTTGTCTGCATTTCATGGTCCTGCTGTGATAAGGGTGCACATAAATCAGTGGCAGGGTGTAGGGGCTCCATGTAATTGGGGATGTTGGAGATGATTTTAATCACTGGTGACTTTCATTTGTGGGCATCTCTTTTTTGCTTGTCTCCCCCAAAAAATAGTTGTGTCATGAAAATAGAGGCTTTTCTGCTTGGGTGAGCTGAAAGCTGCCACAAAAGTCAGAAGGAGATTAGTTTCTGACAAGGACTGGATTTTTTTGTTCTGACAAATGTTGGCATGAACTTGCCATGAAACAGATTTAACCCATGAGATGTGTTTCAATTTGACAATTATGAGCTTTCACTAAGCGATGTATGAGTTAGCATATGGCGCACTCACCACATTTCACAAGCCACACCACATCAGTTCGGGATTTTGGTCACACAAGAACTTGAAATGCTGACAAAAATGTCCGTCATCATCATGGGTAGAGAACAATTTTGCAATTCAAATAAGCAACCAATGCCGAGGAAAAGTGAAAACCTAATTACAGAACTGTCACTGTGAAATTCGGGCTGCTCGCATTGAAAAGGCTTCTCTTTACAAAGTTGGTTCCTGACAGCCATCAACCAACGGCTGTTTTTGTTGTCATTATCAACAAGGAATCGGTTCGTGCTCTTTAACCAGTCACGATGACAACAAGTCACGTCACCTCGCAAATGTTTATGGCAAATCCATTGGAAATGAAATACTTTTTCCATTGAGTGCCTCTGCTACACTTCAACAAATTACTTTTCCATCTACACGCTACCGTCCAATCGTCTACCCCAATTAGTCCCACCATCACACTCTGAGCAGTAACGACACAACAATCGACGGAAATCGAGCAGAACTCGGGCAAGCTAAATGAAATCCTCGCAGTCATGATCAGCGATACAAGTAGCGAACGCCGGTCGTGGATAGTAACGACACACCAGAAACTTAGCATCAGCGAACTTATAATATGATTAAAATATTAACACAGAAAGTCGTGTCCTTCTGTTGGAGAAATGGCCCCACTTTGACTTCCTCCCACTGATAATAAAATCATAAACAGAAAACAAAAAAGACCGCAGCAGAAGAGGAGGGACAGCAATGGCGGCAAAAAGTTATCCCTACCTCTGGCATTAGACGAAGGCATTCTCTCAAAGTGAATGAGAAAAGGATAAAGTTATTAGCTTTGCATAAATGTGATTAAATTCCTGACCGGGTTGGATATGTCCCCTCTTCTTATATTTTGCTTCTACATTCTGTCTGTCTTTATCTCTTCTCCGTTTAGTCATGTCTTCCTTTCGTTACCTTTCCCCCTTAGCGTCCACGGTATTAAGGTCCTTTTCGTCTTGTTGCTTCCATCGTTTTCTACTGACGAATGAAAACGGGTTTGAAAGGCAATGTCCTCTCGGCTGTGTATAGCAATTAACTTTACGACAAACCGATGAATTTTCATCCTTATACCGGCTACTGAGTATTTATTTATAGACAGGAGAGCACCACACCAACAGCATGCTTTGTGCCTCAAACAAAAGCCGATGGGATAATTTATGGCAATTAAAGGATAAAAGTGTGATGAACGGCTGGAGCTTGTGGATTGGAAACAAAGGGAACAGTGATGTTTTCAATTTTTTTCATGGCACATGCTTGGAAAGGATGGGAATTAATTGACTTTTAAATGGTCTCGTGACTTGTAGTCACGGGCGTGTTGCAGGGTAAGTCGATACATTCGCCACTCGAATTAGGGTTAGTGACAGCTGATCAGACGTTTGAGTAATTTATTCGAGTAATTATTCATCTATAAGTGATTTTTCGTGTTCAGTGAACTCTTAAGAGATCGAGAGTGATTGAGGAGAGTTGATGAAAAATAAAGTATTTGAAGTGGTAATGATTTGTTGAGCGGATGTTGCCTTTACAAGTCGATTAACAATTTGAAGGGTCTCAGTCAACTCATTCCTTTTTGACTGTTTGACGAAGTATACATTTATCGTGGATACCGAAACATAATAAATGTTAAAACCCAGTAATCTCACGAGGTGGACTATTTAATATCATTCCGAGCATTGTTTAAATAAGATGATGCTCATCTCTGCTGAATGTGTCAAGGATAAGCAATGTTCAAGGCCAACAAAAATACTTAGTGCTAACTTAGAATTAAGTGAACTCCACAAAGATTTATTAACGCAACAAGCAATAAAGCTAAAGAATTAGAAAACAAGCACAGCAATTAAGTCAACTTGTTGCAATAAATATTTTCCGGGACTAACCATTAGTCTTGACATGCAGGTGTGTCAAACAATTCGAAGTATTGGAGAGCAGCGCAGTAAATCCCTACGCTTAAGTACACGGGCGTGCTGACACGTGAGGCGCATTATAAAAAGAGCGTGCCAAGAGTGTTAAACATATGAAATTTCATTACAGAAATTGGTGCTCAATAAAATGCTAATAGTATCATCTAGATTACATGAATGTGCGAAGTGTTAGTAGTTCATTAAAATTATTTCCAAGCCAGCGATAGTCTCACAAATTATTTTGCTAAATGGACTAAAATGTCGGTTCATTACAATGGTGGATGCGGAGCCGATTTGATCTCCAAATTATAACCTAATAACAAATAATTATGTTAGACTCCTCCTACCCATACCCACTGCAACTATATATCTATAGGCGTTTGGCGCCAGTTATTGTCGAATTAAGATAAAAGCCTAGAGACGCACCTAATTCATACCAGATTGCTCTCTCATTTCAAGTCACAATCAATAAATATAATGCTTGATCCAATATATGTACCAACGTTCTCCAAAATTCGTTTTATACACACGTACAATTTTAAGAAAACGTTTACAAAAATCAATCATACTTAATTGACCTATCAGTAATAGTAGCTAACGTCCCTTATCCATATGCCATGGCATCAAGTTCAACAAAACTCATTTGTAACCTGGTGTAACACATAGATTTTGTCGGCTATTAGTAGTTCCGGGCACGTTTGATCCAAAGTCGTCTTCCATCATCAAATGATTGCTCTGAATTTTGGTTTCCCCTCTTCACCCAGTCGGAGGCTTTTTCTCCCCTCAATTTATTTATCAAGATCCGGACAGGGCAGGCATTCTTCCTCCCCCAAGCACAGAGACATCCTTAATTTGTGCCCATCTCTCCAATGCCCCCATCACATCACAGAAAAAAAAACTTTTCTCGACAGGAACAACGAATTTCTATTTTGGGCCGAAGAATCTGAGAGAAAACGGTCCCAAATCAACACAACCATCGACTTTCTCTAGCGACACGAATTTCCCCATTTTTTTTAATGAAACTTCAAAAACAAAACAATTTGTGTGCGTGTCTTGTTTTCCATTCTACGAACAACTTTTCGACAGCCATCGTGTTTCGAATATTAAGCGTCCCTGCTACGGCAGTTTTCTATAAATTTTCTGCAAACCGAAAAAATTCCCCCTCGAATGGGGACCGCTAGCCTTTTTTGTGTCCTAATTGATGAACGTTGTCTGATGGGTCAATTGGAGTTGACTATTTGTAGATTGTATCCTGTCGGGTGGTAGTGACAATCAAACAAAAAACAATAAAAAAAAGAAGCCGAATAAAGGACTAGGCTTTTAGGAATTTATTGTGAAAGCAAGAGATTATTTCAAATCCATTCCACCGGAAGGCCCACCTGATCACAACTACACAATTCCCTAATACCAGATATGTGTGTGCCTGCCTTAAATGGCCTGTGAATAGTCCTTAGAGATATCCCAGCCATAAATCAACATCAAACAACGAACTCAACAGGTGACACAAAAAAAAAACCCTAAAACGAATCAACCGTCAACGAGCGGCGCGGCTTATCATTTCCCAAACCTTACATGTAGCACTACTGTCGAGCATCTGCTCACGACATTCAACTTGAATGAAACGATTCATTTCTACCACAACCACGCTGGTGTGCTAGTACTGTGGTATGATGTGGTAGCAATAGTTGGTTGGTGGCAAGTATTGTTGGCCATCAATAACAAAAGCAAATAGCCACTCAAGAAGTTTTCCTATTTTTCAGGGTTGACCCACCACACAGATACGGAGTCCCTTTTCGTGCCTTGTTCGTCCTTAATCCGTCCTGGTTTTGATCATCCCACGACACACGCTCAATATTGGCAGATAGTTAGAAGAAGTAATAGCCCCGCCAGTAGTTGTGACATTACAAAAGGAATGAAGCTGAGCATATACACACACTTATAAAGCACATGCCGCCGCATAACTCGGAAACAATGAACCCTCCTAGCATTCCACAATAGAGTCACGTTCGTCACATCAAAGAGGACATCAACTTTTTGTCCCACTTCCAGTGCGGGGAGTCCCGACAGTTTTATACTGTATCCAAGGCAACCCGCGACGCGGGTATGAGTGAAATAAGGACTAAGCAACTAAGAATGACAGCAACAGCAAGCGACCGGGCCAACGAATGAAAATGAAGACGATCTCAACGTCGTAGTCGCAGTGGTTCGTCTACCATAAACATACACACATCCATCTAGCGGCATATTGATGAAATACGTGACTGGAATTTGGGAAATAATTTTAAATCTTGCGATGCCTGTTGTGACTCGCTAGTGGTGCCTCGTGAGGCCAAACCTAGTTCTCTTGTCGATTGAGTGAATTAAATGCGTTGGAAACCAATTTAAACGATTTCAATCCCTTTAGTCATGGCGTGGTGGTAGACATATGTTTCAACTTTTGTTGCACGAACCCATCTGGGCGGTGAAGGTGTTTGAACTAAGCACAGTAACTTCTTCAGTGGCTTTTAAGAACTCACTCTAGAAGATTGTGTATTTTGCGTTGCAGATTTGCAAACCAATTTAAATATGTAGATAAACGAGTTCCAGCAGGACATTTTATATATTTGAAAGTTTAAAAGTTTTTGTGTCTGTTGAGGTTTGCCCAAACGGCTGCACAGAATTGGATGATACTGGATACATAAATTCGTATAGGGTTAGGCTACATTTATTTTTAGATACATGACAATTAACTCATGCAATGAATGTACATATGAGCTGCAATTTAAGTTACAGTAGCCCCCAACAACTCAAAGCTGCAAAACTTCCCCAAATGCAGGTATCTCAACCAAATGTGTTGCGAATATTGTTCAAAAGTACAAAGCGGCCTCTTAAATACCGTGCAAAGCGAAATAATTTCAAAGCTCCATCCCACATTAATATTTTCGCCAAATTTCAACTTCTCCGCTCAAGAACAGGACCACATTTTGCAATATTAATTTTCCCTTGAATGGTGCACCGTCGAAATTAACGTTCCACCCAAAGCATCATCTCAGCGTTTGAGACGCTGGCACAGTCATTAAATAATTTCTTTGATGTTTCCAAGGAAACCTAATCCCTCTTTAAACTTCTCCCATTAGTGTGTAAGAATGAGGGCATACTGAATGCAGGTCGGTACAATGGTTGAGAATCGAAGAGCAACCGATATGGTTTCTTTGTAAGGAAATCCTTAGAAAATTCAGAAGGATATACCCACCTGAAAGCTTAATACTTTGGTAATTGCTCCTGCCGCCCTTCCCAACATACCCTTCACATGTAACAACTGGCTGATAAAATGGGTTGAGGTGGAGTAAGCTCTTATCGAAACCCATTAGAGGACATTCACCTCTGCCCGCCTTGATGCAAATTTAATGCCATTACGAGGGACAAAAACATCGTTATATGCCCGAAACGGTGTCCTTCAATAAATTCACCCAAAAAGGGACCCCCAGATGGTCATTAATAGATGGCAACCATTATCTGAATTTTTTTCCCTCTGTTGTTTTAGGTCCGTGCTATATGAAGCCAACCAATCACCCAATCCAGACCCAGGTCCAGTGAAATTGAACACTATTTTCACATTAAAACGAAATTAAATGTCAAATCCTTCGCATTCGAGAATTTTCCTGTACGAATAGCTAGGGCCAGCCAAGTGCCAACCTAATACGTTCATATTTAGTGGGAATTATTTTCGTTACCCAACGTACCCTTACTTTGTTTTCAACTTTGGATAATGGTTCCTTCGATAGGTCAGAACACACATTTAAAAGGATTCCAGGAATCTTCAGAGTGGGGCGTTGAGTGATACATATAAAATAAGTGTTTTGCAGCATTCCGCTACAAGTCTGATGGATGACAAGCATCCATCCATCAGGCGCACTTTAGCATCCTTTAGGACTCATGAACATTTATGAACTATCGACATAAAACAACAAATTGAAAACTTCCCGTAACTCTGACGGCGATGTCATTCGTACAAGACAGAGAAAAAGGACAGACCACGCTTTACGAGCAAACGCAACATTAAGAATTTAGTGTAGTTACACAATATTCGCACAGGGTCTTAAAATATGAGGCCATCTTTTCCGTACCGTATCTCAGCGTTAAAGAAGTATCCGCATTTATTTCCCTTCTACAGATGATAGGTATGTTCTGGCCGGCTACCGTTGTTCCGGTTTCTGTTGCTACTATACTATCTATACTTCAGGCTTAATGTTCCATTCCTCTTCCGTTTATAGTTTTTGCATGTTACCCAGAGTAAAAGCCACTCAGGGATGAAAGAGAGATTGTGAGGGCTTAAATAAATTGCAAACGTGGTTATGTCAACAAGAGGAAATTGATTACGGGACGCGGTGGGGTTACTTAGCATTTAATTTGTCCATCAGAAGAAACCGGTTTATGTGTGTGGACTCGCTAGGACTTCGATGAATATAGCACATAATAGCGTGGGTTTATTAGTTGCGCAAGTACGGACCCGGGTATTTATGGCCACAGTGCGTACAAGAAGTTTTATTGTTTCAATTTCCCGAAAGAAATCCACACAGCAAGTCTGAGTTTATGTTCATACATATATTAACAAAAGTAATGACTGTCGCAAAATCTATAAAATATTCTACTTCAACCGGTAACAATTTATGCCGCGGTAGAATGGACACGGAGTCTCCACTTTATTTTGGGCTGTATTAACAGGATAGTAAACTGAAACTTAAACTCAAAACAAAACAATGGTCTACAAGGAATGCAGTTTAGTCCCAGTCATTTAACGTAAAGTAACTTATCATTGAGGTGGATGTCGGGGTCAAGTTTTGAGTACCCTATTGACCCTTGTGGCGGTTTCAGATAATAGGTCGAGGTACAAAAGCTCTATAAGTTTGAAGCAGGCATAAAGGAATAAACAATATTATCCTGCCCGCATTGACAGCTCTCTGGTTAGGTTGTCAGGAAACGACAGGAAATGAAATATAAATTAAAACAACAACGCTGTGAGACATCAAATTGCCTCTGACATCATTCAGTTGGACGCCTCAGCTTAACTGACAGTGCCTCAAGCGGTTGGTGAAATTTTTGATGCCTCGATATCTGCAGCGTTATTCCGGTAAGAGGGCTTATTAGCGTAGAATAACACCCCCAGAGAAAATAATCGATTGCTGTCGCATGATCGCGAAGTTCTCCTTTGCCGTTGCGTCGCTTGTGTGGCATGTAGCGCTATTTTGTTGGAACCGTAGCTCGAATATATCGACTTGTTGTCGAACTCTGGCCACAGAAACGCGGTTAACATCGCTCACCATTGAAGGTAACGGTGTCTCCTTACTCATTTCGAAAGAAATAAGGACCAATGATAACGCCATGCCATAAACCCAACAAACAGTTAATCTTTGTGGGTGCATGTATGCTTCATCGAATAAAAACGGCCAAAATTGAGCGTCGTCCGAAATCATTTTTTACCCAAAATTCGGTTTTCGGGTCAACACTAGCGAACTCACCACGTTCGGCTATAATTATGGCAACAGCGGATGTAGGCCCAAATCGGAATTGACTAGATACTGGCCTCTACGGCGGCTATATTTTCTCCATTTCGCACCAATCTCTGTCTGTTTGCTGGCTTAAGGTCCTAAAGAGTATACTCACTTTCCTACGGTGTGACATACTACCTGCACAGTGAAGACATGATGCCACACCGTAAAATGCAAAATCATTGGCAAGCACGTATCAAAACCTGTTTAAAACGAACACACAAGCAGATAATGTCACAACAGATGGTATCGAGTCATTTGATAGTCAAATTCTGGTACTGAGTCATTGCTCATTTGAAAAAAACTTATTTACACTCGTCTGTGTGACTGCGGAACACTTCCCATTTCATTTTCATTATCAGCGGGCATGACATTTCTGTGAACTTCCTTTTGCCAATTTCTGCATTCTGCAAAACGGTACAACATACAGATAACCTGTGCTGACGTACGCAAGCTGCAAATGCACGTTATGTTTCATATGTTGCTGCTTTATTAAGGAATAAATAATCATCTGCTGATATTTGATGCTCGGCAGAACTTCCATTCCAGCTGGATGCCGGTCGTGCAGATAACTTCGGTGCTACTAATGGAAGCAGCTTCCGGTTGGATTGCATCCAGCCACATCATGTCATGCCATCCTGGCACAGCGTCCCATTGAACTGAAATTTTTATTTACCCTCAATCCGCACGAGTAAACCTGCTGCATCCATCTTCCCCCAGGCCGTATATGCAGGAGCAGGCAACCGAGCCAAAACCAATCTAATTAAGGATACATAATAATTCCGCTGGCGGTGGCACTCATTTACATTTTCTGATCTTCATCCGTTATCCTTTAACACTCTTCGCTGAGCCGCATTTGGATTGAAGCCAAGTGCCAAGTGCTAAGTGTTCCCGGAGACCCCTCTAAATCTCTAATCACATAGCCAGTCTGAGGGGGGAGGCAACGAAATAAATCAACTCCGTCACCGAAATCCACCAACTTTGGATTGCGAATGCAGCTGAAAGTTGCACCTTTCACAGATAAAGTTTTCCTTAACGAAGGAAGTGAGTATGGGTTTGTGTGTCCTCATTTACCGCCTGCGTAAACATGCAGGACCGAAACTTGTCGTCTCTAAACCGAACACCTATCTCATTTTGCACGCTGTTGGTGACGGGTCAACTATAATGTGTGCGGTTACACCAAGTGCAATTTATTTCCAGTGCAAAGTGCGGCTTAAATCCTTTTTTATTTTGCGGTAGTGTAGTGGAGTGTGGAGTGGAGTGCAAGGCGTGGCTAGTGAATGAGTTTGAAGAAAAGTTGTATGCACCATGAAGCTGCCCTAAATAAACAAACAAGCATACAGGAGTGCAAACACCTCTGCATGAGAACAAACTACCAAAACCGAGACGGACGTGGCCATATTTCCGTGCGCAAACTTACAGAGTGCAAAGATGGAATGATAAATAGTCCTGACTAGAGTTGGCTATATTGCCAGAAGTATAGAGATTTCCATTTGCCAGAGAGATTGTGATCGGACAAATGAAAGAGCTTGGATGCACCAGTTTGTCCGTTTGTGCATTTTTGTAAAAGGTAAACAAAAGAAGGATTTCATGTTGCTGACAGTGCGGTCCTTAAATGGAACTGTGTGGGGCAATTCGCAAAGCGTACTTTTTTCACTTGACACTGCTGGTGGGTTGGGGTTATTAATTGTTTAGGTGTTAGACTTGAGTTCGGTATAGAAGTGAGCACCCAGGCGCCTGTGTGGCGGTTTGCTTTTGAACAGGAAATTTAGAAGTTCCCAACATCTATGCCATTTACTGTGAATTGTTGTGGAAAAGAGGTTGGAAATGATGCCGGTAATACTGGTTGGTTTTGCATTTGTATTTTTAATGCAGTTCCAAGATAGGAATATGTCGAGTAATGTGGTTTTGCGTAATTTGGAGTACATTTGTTACGAAGGTCTTTATTGTTTTACTACTTACTATTATATTCTACAAATATAATTGAAATATATTCACTAGTGTGTTGTGTACTGCCTTGAAGCGATTCATTTTCATGAAGCCAGTTCAGAGTAATGCCACAATGCTGTATTAATTTGTATTGCAAACAAGGGTGGGGAAGATATTTATTTATCCTGAGAAAGTTTTTAATCAAGCCTTATGCATTTCAAATGCTTTTATGAGCTCTTGTCGGAGATTTGACTTCGGCATAATCAAACCGCAGACCGGAAATCAACTCCCTCATTTTGTTGCTTACAACATGGATAACGACTTTTGAACCAAGTTTTCTTCTCACTTCTTTTATATGTATTAATAATAAATACATAGTTTCGGTCAAAAAAATATATTAGAATAGCTAAGTGGGTTAAAATTGAAAATAATTGCCAGATTTTTAAGCTTTAAGTTTTTTTTTCTTAGTATTTAAGAATAAAATTATAATAATAATATATAAAGAATAAAACTATAAAAACATGAAAAATTAAAAAGGATACGCCGGCTAGTAACGAATTTCGCAAGGGATCTTAACACTGCTACAGATCGTGGGAAAGACCAAAGAAGTGCAGAAAGACACTAAGCACATATTCAATGACTTCTAGACCGCAACTCTCGTCGAAGTAGTCAGGGATTTGGTCTACCTTTATTCGTGGTAAGCTAAAATCATAACTGCCGAGATAAATCACAAAATTACTCTTGTCAATCGCTGGTTCTTTGGATTCAAGAGGCAATTGAGTGATAGAGCCCGCTCTAGAAGGACCAAGCTGTCAGAGAACTAAATCTTGTGGATATGCTGGATGAGGTAAAAATTCGTAGCCCAATTTATGGATATATTATATATGTACGACTTTCAATCCAATTTCCTACGGATAGCAAACAATTCTCGATATGAAGCAAATTTAATCACATCGTCACCAGTATTTCGGAAAACTATTCATTGCAACGGCAACATCTAACACACAGCATTCCCCGCAATCACATGAATCTTACGAAATACATAAATAATAAGAAAAGCTCCCCCTTTTCAAAGAAATTAATATCCCTTAGATAACATTCCTTTTATGAGAAGGATAAAAACATGAACCACTTAGAATGTATGCAGCATTTCTCGTTTCTTCAATGACATTTGAATGTTGACATATGTAAGTAGGCAATATTTATAGCCCTCACTCTTCGGTTTTTGCTTTATCCTTGCCGTCTTTTCGTTCGGTTTTAACCCCCTTCATTCACATGTCCTCATGTGCACATAAAGATTGCTAGAGGCAGAGTAAGAATTCTTTAATTTATATATAGCATTTCATTCAATCAAAACAAACTGTAATCATAAGTTGCATTCTGAACCTGCAGTAAGTGAAGAATGCATGTAGTTGTCCGCAGCGTTCTGTGAAGTTCAATAATACTTGCCTTTGGCAAATCACTTTGCATTCCTCTTCCTTTTCGAAGTTGTTGTTTCGTTCGCAGTGAGCTCCATGCCAACCCCACAGCCCTCAAGGTCATATTCCGAACCTATCAATTTGCTGCTGTGGCATTCAAAGGATAAAGGTTAAGTCCTGAAATCCGATTTGAATTTTCCATTTCTTTTGTCATTCGCAAAAGTGATGGACACTCACACACGTATGCACAGAAAAAGGGAGACACACGTTGTTTGTTCAAATGAAGGATGAAAATGCGTTCAGCAAAGATTGCCGCATATTACCATAAAAACGACAATGCCTCTCCACCAACCACCATCCAGTTGTACGGGTGTGCGCGCGTGTTTGGTGTGACATGTGGGATCGGTGAAAATAAAACGTGGCCAGAAGCAAGCATCGAAGACAAAGGCATCGGCAAAACTAAATCGAATCGAATATTAAGCTGATTATTGAGAGACCAGAGAACTTATTGTGGGAAGCTTGCGTATGTGTCCTTTTCGTCTCGTTAGTGAGTGGGAACCGGTGCCAGTGAAGCGTGTAAAGTGGCAGGGCTTAATGTGAACTGATATTTGAGTGATAAGGGTTATGGACCAAATGATTTTTATATCCCATTGCACAGGATATGGGACATATGGTGACGATCAAATGGGACCACAAAACGATGATATCTTGTGTTTGGTCAAGAGTCTAATTAATGCAACCCATGGATTGTTGCCTGATTAGAAAACTTAATTAAAGACGAATTAGGATGTTGTTACTGACCTCGCAGCTTTGTCAACGGCGACAGGTGCAATTTGTGTCATATGGGACTGTACACAGTATTATAGACGAAGAATAATCGTTTGACTTGTCGCAGGCTATTGATTGATATCTGTCGAAAAGTCATTTCCTTGTCTGGAGACCAGGACCTGAGTGAGACAAGGAGAATGCAACAAAGCAGAAAACCAAACGAACTATTTTCACATTGATCTCAACTGTTGACTGAGTTTTGCCTCATAATTGCTGGGACCGTCAACACCAAACCTTCCATTACGTTTAATCCTATTTCCACCTATGATCAAACTAATATTCAAGGTAAATCTCAACTGGCTATGAATCCCTTTTGAAATTTGTGTGGTTCTTTCAGAGCTATCAATCAACTCCATATTTCAAGGCAGACGGTAATAAATAACTCCCAGCAGGTGCTCACAACGTCGATGGTGTAGTAAAACAAGTTGTTCTCCGCATAAACAAGCGCAACCACAATTCATCCGACCACAGTGTACGCAGACGAGAATAAGGGTTCAGACTTCAGTTTTAATGGCTTCATCGACACCAGCCCCTGGTGTAGTTGTCAATATCTTTGTTTTACCTCTCCACTATTTCGTCTCAATTAATTCACACGTCCATACATATATCAGTTCGGATCGATTATGACCCTAAGGCAACCACGCATAAGATTCATTACTATCGGGGACCCAGATGCAATTATTCGTGTTAACCGCAGTTATCATCTTCGCTGAAGCATACACCTACTCACGTTGCTCATGTTCTGCATTGAAGCCAAACACCAAACGACCAATATAATTATCTGGCAATAACTCTCCAGAGTCTATGACAACAAGACCAGCAACAACAATCACATCAGAAATAAACACAAATCCAATCACAGGTACTTTCCCGAGTTGCTTCACAAATGCTAATTGCATCAAATCGATGCTCTGTGTTGTCATTTCCATCGTCAACAACCCATCAGCACAAGGCAGGAGTCTTGGAAGCAGACCTCAAAACCAAACCCATGCACCATCAGTGGCCGGACCAGCTTCAGGCAGTCCCGAATTCCTATTTCCAATGTCGATGCATGTTGTTGCCGTTGTATTGGACATTCAATAGGGGGCGGGAGGAAAATTGCGTTTGTCAAATTGCATTTTCGGGTGAAATGGAATGAACGTACGGACACAATATGTGAGTGAATACGGATGGAGACGAGCCTTCGGTGTGTGACTACGACAACCCTTCCTCGCACTTTGAAGTTGTCATGCTACCGTACCGGATGCATGTCGTGATATTTTGTTCCTTTTCCAATAAATCTGAAATATCACCCTTTTGTACAAACATACATACATCCGGTGCTTATGGAGCTAGTTCTCTGTTTAGTCTCTTGAGGGGAGGTTGGTTGCACACCGAGCGTGAATATTTTCGCAGGTGATTAGATGTGATGTAGTTGATAAGAAAGACTTTTCTGAATCGCATTGGACTATCAGCATTCAGTTTTCTAATGATTATGAAAACTGTCTTTATGAAGATGTATAGAAGAGAATAAGTACATTTCAGGAGACGGATCTACAGCCTGAGACTCATGAAATCAAGCGAAACATACAGTTCCTCTCATTTACACATTATAACCAAGATTTCTTAAGAGAAAATACTCAAACCTCAGTCAGCCTCAGTCAGAACACGGCAACTTAACACAAGAACGGAACTGATTCTATGACATTAAATTGATAACACATCCATACGAGTATACTCACAACGCAACAAGAAAACCAGAAGTGTTGAAAAACTTTAAATTGAAATATATCTGGAGAGTTTAAAAGGCCGAATTGAAGGCGGAGCACGTTTTGGCGAATATATTCGCTCCATTTTTTTATGTTCAATTGTATCGAGAATGGTGACGAAGAGCTCGAGTTAATCTGAGTATAGTATTGACTCTTTTTGACCATAAGCCACATAGCCGCCGTAGGGAAGATCGTGGAAGAAAATCCAAAAATGTAGATTCAGCGCCGATCAGAAGAGAGGTCTACCCGGCTTATTTTGCGGTTGGATTGGGCTGTACACTCGGACGACCACAGACAACGCCACGCTGCACCGTGAGTTCGCTAATTGGACGCTGGAAATGTTTGCTGGAGATCCGGATCTTGGCCAAAAAATAATTTCCTCGGACGAGGCTCAGAGTCTATGTCAACAAGCAAAGTTCTTATTATTGGAGCGAACACAATACACAAGTGTTCGACCAAGGAACAATGATTAACTGTTTGGTGCGGTTTATGGCATGGCGGCATCAAAGACCTTATTTCTTTCGAAATGAGGAAGGAGACGATGTTAGGTTAGGCTAGGTTTATGGGTAGACGTGTGTGAGGCAGGTCTCGCTTAGGTCCTGCTAGACAAATAGTGATGTCCGGAGGAGACGATGTTAACCGAATGTCTGTGGCCAGTGGTCGATATCGTCGATATATTCGAGCTGTGTTTCCAACAAAACGGCACTACGTGCTATATAAGCGAACCAGTGGAATGTTGTGAAATAGACAGGCTATTATTTTCTCTGGGACTACGTCAAATCGTTAGTCTAATTCATACGGACTATCTCGAGCCTACCTCAAAAATTTGAGTTCACTGCTTGCAAAGCCCAGGCGGTCATTTGAATGACATGCTGTTCCATACATAATGACATGAATACAGATTCAAAATAAAGTCATAATTCAAGACATATTTCAAACCGTTGCTGTTTTGTTTCAATTTCTATTCCTACCATTCCTATCTGGTCATTCTGTATGTACTGAATTTTAACCAACAAAAATTCTCAGACAGTTGTGCGTCCCAATAAGAGAGTGTCTCCAAGTTTTTTTTATGTATGCACACAATCGTATATTAGGTTAGTGCTCAGTTCTCAGGACGCACTTCCGCTTCATAAACCACTTTTCAACATCAACTGGTAATCAAATTTTCCGAATTCATTGAAACTTCGGAGATCCAATCCGGGATGTCATTCTCCTTCAGTTGCCTCTTATGTGATCAAGAAACACAGACTGTTGACTCAAAGCATGACAAAATCAGACACTCACTCTCTTACCACTTATAGACACATCTCTTGAGCATCAAATTTTGTTAATTATGCAACCCTCAACATGTGAAGAACGTCCCAGCCATGCACCAGCCATCAGATACCCGTACATAAGTAAGGGCCTCTGAGTGACAGCAAGAAGACTTCACTTATCCCAGCCAATTCAAGTATCGAATTAATGGTGCATTTAACTAGAATTCCAGCAGCTTCTATACGTGAGCACATGTGCATCTGCAACCAATTACAAGCACTTCTGAATACGAGTGCGCTCTCCCAGATTCACAATCGAGGACTATTGAGAGTAATGTGTTTTGCTTAATGGATTTTGTACTCGCAAACATTAAATTTTGAAATTATCATCATTCAGTTCCAACTGGAAGGCGATGAATGTAATGAAATATACAAAAAAATAACGAAAGAAACGAAAAAAAACGTGAACATAGATACGATGAAAAATCACGGCTAAAAGCTAAAAGCATCATTCATTCGCTTAAGCATGAGCACTTAAGGGGATATAAACGAACAACGTTGACGAAAACGAAAGGAGAACGGAACACGGCGAACAAGAAAAACAGGATGGCTACGGCAAGGATGGCGAATATTTTATTCGTATAATAGCACACCAGGTATTGCATAAGCCACTTTGGTTCTTTATTTTTCCTGCCTTTGCGGAAATACATTCTAAAGAGATTTCCTCCACATCACCTAGGAAAGGGCTTCCTTACGCCCCCGCTCACCAGGACTAGATATGAGATGAGAATATCTCATATTTTTCCATCTTTCCTATTTTTTTCGGAATGTATTCAGACCTTTTATTTTATTTGCATTCAAGAATGGGTGTTGGGTGTTGACGAGTGCTCTCTAGAAGTAGGCGTCTACATCCCATCTATCAGTAAGCTATCTCCCGAGTTCGTTCAGAAGAGATTTTCTTCGGAGAATCTCGCAATGCCTTGGGATTTAGATTGTTTAATATGATTCCGATTCAATTTATTTTCACAACTCCATGGCAGAGGTAGTTATGCGACTGGGTAGCTGGATAACCTGGTCAAGTGGTGTCTGGTCTATGAAAAAAGCAATTCTTATTTGAAATAACTAACGTCAATGCGATCGGTGACTTAAGATGGTCCTTTTTAGATTTCCATTGGTTTTTGGATTTGCAGCTGAGAACTATTTTGTTATACGAGAGCGCTTCTATGGCAAATATGCAACCACTTCCCAAAATGGATTGAATAAATCTACGACATTAGGGTGCATCAATTCGGTACATGCATCAATAAGTCTAATTGGAACTTACTTCAGCTTTCGGCAATGTCAGCAATGATCTACTTTATACACACGCATACATGATTCACAGGACATGGACAACTAGCGAAACGGAACACAACATTTGTCTTGATCTGCAGAGCTAATGAACGCATGGCACAGAACCCATGACACATACAATACATATGTCCTTAATGGCGTAGTACGCTGCATCCCCACAACTTATTTATGTATTCTTTCATCCATCACGCAAGAGAATAGCCAACAAAAAACACGAAACACCTTCAGAAGCCTACACGCTTGCTTGTTTGGGCCGGACAATCTGGCAATTTTGCAGGGCAACACGAATCCATTTCGAATTAGGGGATGCCATCACTATCACACACATTCCAAATGACTTTCATGTCACTCATATAGCTGCACGTTATTTATAATTTATGGATAAACACTGCGTGATGTTGCTCTTTTCAAGAGCAATCTGCACATTTGCACACAATTCTGCGGAATGAATATCCAATGAGGATTTTCTGAATGATAACGAGTTTTCTAATCTCCTGGCCATTTCTTTTGAAACAAAAAAACACAGTTTAATTAATCAAGTTCCACGACTAGACTCCGCCCTTGACTTCGCTTGATCGGTCCTTGAACATTGAAAAGCGATTTCTTCTCATTTACAGGCATATCTGTGCGACTTTCAGATATCACTTCCTACACAATGACCGATATGGCATTCGAATGAAAGTAGACCCACTTAAATGAACCCATTATGGGGTTCAGTTCCAGGCGATTCTCCACCGCCCTAATAGATTCATTACACAGTCACACACAAGAGAACAGCCTGCTGCCAGGCGGATAACCCAAACCACACATTCTAACCTAGATTTGCCTCATTATTCTTACCGCAGCAACAGCAGCAAAAACGAGAACTACGAGATAGATAGATAGAAAACCAATCAGCCATCAGCAGTGTTTTCAATCCGACTGATTAGAGCACGAAAGCCTCGTCAATACACCACACTGGTGGGGGCCTGCGGACTCTTTGATTGATGGATTCGATTTGATTAAATGCAAGGATTTCAGCGAAACGAATTCGAATGAGATTCCATCGCATTAAAACCACCCTCTTGCTGTGTCTCTTCAGCTGATGGCACAAAAGCGGGGCTTTTGTTGCTTTCGTTGAGCACGTTAAACAGCCCGCAGAGCGGAATAAGACTCCTGACTCCCATAAGGAGCCGAGCCAGAGGATGGAAAGGAATTCTCATAATTCAAGCAAATAGAAACAATCCACCGGAAAATAGCTTGGAACTCGTCACCTTCAGGAACGGAATACGCACATACTTCTGGTTGATGGTAGGCCCCTTGGAAGGTGTGCACACGGTGAAGCGTAATTCAGCGTATAATTAAAAACGTTCCATCTTCGCGTTGAATTGCGCCTTCACCCCTCATCACCTTTTCCCACCACCAGCCTATCTCCAACCACCTGACCGTCCACCACCCTTCCACTCGTCTACCTTGCTGCTGTACCAACATTGTTCGAAATTCTAACCTTGTACGAGGCTCTTGCAATTATACGAGTTCTTGGGCTAGGAAGTGGTTTCTTTTCCCAGGCGTTGCCACCTTGAGAATTACAACTGAGCAAACAGGATTTTTAATAGCTACATCCCACCAGCCAATGCCACCCCATCTCAGTGGGAAGAAGGCGGATGGCATACGCGCCTTAAGACAGAAATGAGTTGGAAATGAGATGTTCCCTGCACAAACCCTCCGGTGCGCTGCGGTGGGACGCCAGAAAAGCCGCCATGCTAACAACAACACAACGAAGCAAGCCTCGGTGGAGTGAAGATGTGTTTTGTGTCTAAGGGTTTCTAATTCGTCAGTAAACCGCTTCTGTAAGCAGACAAGCCAAAGAGCGGAGCAAGGCCGCTCGAGGGAAATACGGATTCTGAATGTGCTTGCCTTGATGAGGTGCGACAGAGAAGCACAGGAAGAAAATACATGAAACAGAGAGTGATATCCAAAAGAATTTCAAAGGTGATTCATCAGCAAGGGTAATAGCAGGGCGTTAGTTAGCTGGCGTACTTTCGTTGACGTTCTTTTGTGCCTGGGGTGCTTTCTCGGCTGTTGTAGTCCATGTGGACGCGGGTACAAACGGTTATAAATTAAAATGAAATCTGGAAGAAATGGAGACTTTTTCAATCTGGATTGGATCCCGTTGTAATTCTGCCTCATTACATAATTTATTTGCTGCTGATTGCGGTGTAAGTGATAAAAGATTGCTGTGTAGTGGGTATTGAAGAGAATGATGGTTTACGCGCGCATCTTGATGACGTCGCCTTTTAATTCCGGGCTGATGATCGTTTGTTTGCTAGGGTAAAGGTTAATTTACTGTGAGATGGGGATTGAAATCATTTGAGGAGGCTCTTGTGACGTACTGTAGGCAGTTGATGCGGACTGAATTTCCAAGAATTGTTATAATTTACAACTCCCGGATTTCAACAAACAGAGATCAGCTTTTTCTGTTATTTTCTTTGCGTCGCATATCCGTATACTCGTGGACTGTACAGCTGTGTATTTCATGGTCAGCGGCGAAGAACAGACATATACCGCAGTGACAACCCTTTCAATCAAAATTGCTGATATTCTGCAGACCTAGTTCGTTAATTTCGAATTACATCACTAATTGGAGGAAGGGAAATTTGTTAAGGGCTATGGACCTTACATCACATTGCTGCAAAAATGCCTTCTCTTACGATACCGTGTTCGTTTTTAAATGACATTTCCACATTTAGCAGAGAGTGTGTAGCCACCACGTAGCCTAACAATAAAGCCAGCTATACATGTGTACATATGAGCGCATGTGACTATGTAAGCATTCGTATATACCGAAGTTTTGTCAAAGGACAAGGCATTCATAAATGTTATGAAATGACAATCGTTTGAATTGGAAAATATTCGGGTTCTCGAACCTTATTATTTGCATGCTGTCTGATCTCAATTCCAGGCATCATTAGTCCTGATCTAGAAAGCTGACAACCAGCCTTGCCCTTGTTATTCACTTCCTAGCGCTCCTCAATGCCAAACTTCAAATGGCCATTCCGCCCATAACCATCCCTCTCTGCCAGTCCATTATGCCAGTACAAAATCGATTTTAGCCTCATCCCCTCGCCGTCAATCTATTTTGGCTCGTCAAAAGATAAACAACGAAACGGAACATACCCCTGATAAGAGTAAATATTCAGATCCATAAATCACTTGAAATTACTGAAAGCGCACCCTTCTCGCATAGCCGTCCGCATCGACGGCGCGGGCAGCGAGGAATATGCCCAACAAGGAGCAAAGTAATTTCCTGTAGGAATAGAAAAATTAATAACACATAAAAACGAAGCGCGACGGCATTATTTGCAATCGAAACTCAAAGAAATGCAAAATTAGATGAGATAAGCGAACACACACAGCACACAGCGAAAGGGAAGCGAATGGAAGGCGTAAAGGATATCCGAAGAAAATGAGATGCAATTTCGAGGAAAGCTTGAACACGAGCGATCAGAAAAGGGATAAACGGCATCAAATGTTCAAGGGATACCTCCATTTGCGTGGAAATCTTCTCATCTGTCGTTTGAAGTCTTTGTTTGTGGGATGAAACTACGTTTCGTCTCGCACATTGGATGCAAAATAATATTTAATCTCCCCCTTGGCTCCGACTTCTCACTTTCTCATCACTTTTGAACTCAATCCCTGCGGTTGTGTAATCATTTTTCCGTTTCTGTTTCCAATTTCCTTAATCCTGAGCTGGATCTGCTTTCTCCTATGTTTGTGTAAAGAAGTGTCAACTTACAGGAAAAAAGTTTGCTCTCACTTCTTCACTCCACTATCGGGATCAAATCAAGCAGAGCGCGTGCTGGAGGTGTCCTTCGCAAATGATAAATTATTTGTTTGTACACATTCAGTCTGGGAAGAGCTTTAAGCGACGACACAACCCCATCAGGGGGTGTAATGGCAAAATTAAAGAATTGGCAATTTCCTCCTAAATCTACAAAACTCCTGCTGAGAAGGAAGGAAGGCTTTCTCGGAAATTAATTGTTTGCCTCAGCCACACCAATCGAGGCCACAATCTCTATCCGACCAGAAGAGCACTGTGATCACAGTGAGTGGTGGGTGAAGTAAGTTCGTGCGGAGGTAGCGACCTAGTTTACATTTCCACGACATGTTGGAAGGATGTGCATTTCGTTGTTTTTGACTCGATTTTGCTGTAACTGAGTCAAGTATAGTGCAGAAGAGAATCGCATTTTACGACGGCCTAGATGGCAGTTCTTCGAGACGCAGTCTTTGGCGTTTGCCTTTTAGTGGTTGTAATTTGTATTCTAGGACACTCCGAGTGTGCAGCGAAATGAGTGGCTGTGACAACCTACTGCTCAACTACGATAAAGCTGTAGGTACTTAAATATGCAAAGTCCCCTGCTTAAGTGGGGACAATTTTTTGTTTTTTATTAGGTACAAGCTAAAGGCAGCCTGTGGTGATACATTTTTTAGACTAATTTAAATGAATTCTTCACACACTGAATGCTTTACTTTACCGTCCGGCACTCTACGCGATGAAGAGGAATAAAAAGCGTCCATGGGATGAGAGAAAGTTAAGGCGATTCAGCTTAAAGGCAAAAAAAAGTGTGTCCATAAAGTCAAGCGAATGTTTTGTAGGTACTTTTATTCAAAAGAAATCTTATTTAATGCCCACGGTGATGATGGATAAACCGTAATGAAATCAAACGTCTCTAGAAATATTGAGCAAATCCATCACACAACCATCTGTCAATCACTGCATGAACTGAATTCTATACATCTGCCGCACTTGGTCCGGAAAAACTTTCTTCTCACTTGAGAGGAAAATTCACTCCTTACTCAGGTATATGGCATGGCAGCCTAAAAACAACCCTCATTCTGTCATTTCTCAAAAGGTGTCACACATCATTCATTTCCAAGCCATACGCTGCAATTGTCATCAATCTTTGTAGAAAACGCTACCCTAACTTGCACAACTTTTACTCCGGCTGTCAAGACAAACTTTGCACCAAACACAATATTTAACATTCGACACTCATGTTCGACAAACTCCTCCTACACACACCACTCACAGCCACGCACATGTGAACACATACTCCTACAACAATTTAAGCCATCAGTGCTACGTCCAACTGATCAATCTCATTTGCCAACGAATCGTAGAAAGGTTCCTTCCACTTGCCAACACGATGAACGATTGGCATTCACCGCATCCTCTATCCTCCCGACTTCATCTTTTGTTTGCAGCCAGTCCCATCACACTCTTCTTGCGCCACAAGAACCATCAGTATCCAAGTGCCTCACCACCTCTCCAGCCAGAAATCAACCAGCTGAGGTACCTGCACACTGTAAGCATGTTACCTTCTGACCCCCTTTTTGTGATTTGCTACCGCTCTATGCTACTGTTCATGGTCCTGGTGCGGCTGCTACTCGTCGCTTGGCTCCTCCGTACATCACCTTCGAGCTTAATTTCATCTTTTCGCCGGGGAAAGAATGAAAATAAATTGTGTGTCAGGAGCTTTCTGTTGGTTTATTCGGCAACCTCTCGAGAACTTTGACAGGACTCGGGAGAAATGTTGTTTTAATTCTTTCCCGTTTTTCGTGTTTGCCTGCTATTCGCGTAGCTCTCTCTCTTTCTTTCTTTATCTCACTTCAGTTTATTTTATTTCATTTATTCTGTCTGTTTTGTGGGCGATTTCGGGCTGCACAAGTTCTCACCCAATGCAAGCAGATATGGAGGGATGAATGTCAGTCAAGGGCGCAATTTTCAGTTGGGTGGAACAATGCAAATGCAAAAAGTGGGTTACGAGGTGACAAGGTACTTCGGAACCTCCAGATATAGTAATAGCCAGAATACACATCCCTGTTGATTGCGGGTGGAAAGAATTATTACCAACACCGAGGCTGCATAAGGGGATCGACTTAAGTCTTGAATTCAGCATCTACCGCACATATACATGCCCTGACCGCGGTTGATATGAATTCACAAATTAATGACAACGGTGTCCAGTGGAAAGTAGAAATTCACCTCTTAAAAGATTGCTACAAGGCATGTTGTCCATGAAAGAGAGAAGGCTGTCGTTGGTAGATGAAATGAAAATGCAAAGTATTATCAAAGGTAGAGGTGCCAACGTAAGCCTTGCCAATTAAGTTTAATTCCACAGAGGAAACTCTTGAAAATGAAGGGGCAACTAAAATTATATTCTGAAAGCTTCAGGAGAAATGATTGTTAATGATTTTAATGTCAAGCAAAGGATTTGTTCTTCATAATTGTCTTCTCATAGTAATATTCTGAAGTCCTTTCTTCCTTGACTGGAGGAATGTCACATCTCTTGTGGAGAACGACTTTGGGTAAGGCTCCGAAAATACCTCTCGCAGTCCGTGAAATTGTTCCTACTGTTGGACTAAAATGTCTGATGTAGGTTAATCCAGAGAGGGTGACTACCAGCAATCAGCAGCAGTCACACTTAGGTCAGGGTAGGCCCGATGTGTTCCCACGCGGATCCAGTTTAACCTGTTCCGAAAATATGTTGTTGCTTCTGATAAAGCGAGTTGTTGAAAAAGTAGGTTCCCAAGTTGCTTCTTACTCTCAAGGGTACCGGCGCTGCAATTACAGAGAAGGTATACAAAAGTTTTTTTTTGCTCAGCCTCGTATCTGCAGCTGCTGCAGAAGTCGTTGTAAGACAGCCCTAATGGCCAGTAATTACGCTGATAAGAGTTCTGGGATTCTCCCCTTCTCATTCTGATCAGGCTCTGTGGTCGTTTCGGATCGAAAGTATACCATACTTGTTTCGTAATGAGTCAGTTCAGGGAAGTCATTGAGTTAAAAGTAACTGCAGATTAACACGAAATTCATTCGATTTAGCACGAGTAAAAAAAAGCTATTTGATTGAAATTTTAAAGAAAAATATTTTTACTCACCGTAATCCTTTAGTATTTCCCTTAATATCTTATTTATACCATTTACCATAATCTTATTTATTTCCATATCTGCTTAAGTATAAATATGTTTTGTATGAGTATGATTTTTCAATTCCTGAACTGCTATAATTTCATATTTGTTACTTTTGCTTTAAGATTTGAATTGAGTTTTGCAATAATGCAATAAACTGCGCATATAAATTCATTTCAGCTTTTCTTTGTATGAATCATTTGCTTTAGATACTTTTTACATGATTGAAGCATAGGGAACCAAACCCCTTTTTTATGTACTTCATGTTTTTTTTACACGGATTTTTCTGGAATGTGTCTACGGTGTAAAAACAGAATTAGGTGTACGTACTTGATATCACAGTTTTTGGCCAAAACAAAGCTTCCTTTTTCGATATATTTTCTGTCTGGGTGACGTTGCAGTAATTCTGTATTCGATATGATAATTGGTTGCTTGCGATCGAGTGGTTTGAAATTGATGTCCTTATCAAGCGTAGTCCACCAAGTCTTGCCACTTCATAGAGTAGTACGGGCCTTAAATGCTATGACAAGCCAGTGGATCATGTGAGGCTATAGCTCCCATTTGTATCCTACTACCTTCATTCAATATAAAGATGTAGATGTTTTTCTTTTCCACGCGATCCTAGCGAGTGGGTTTCCAGCTCGGTTTAGTTTCCAGGATTAGACACAAGATATATAAGATATATAGAGCGTAGTCACATGAATATTGTATTTCCCAGTGAAGAGTACTAGCTCAGTTCACTGTGGATTAACACCTAGACCGCATTCAAATGTCCATTTTTCTAGTTCAGAGAAGGCCGACTGCATAATATCCCTGGTCGGGGATACGTACTTCCCCAACAGCAGTGTCTGATGTAATCCCACTAAAGACGTGGGCGCAAATGACTAAAAAAGGAACATAAATTTTGAAAATAATAGAAAACAAATTTGTTGATGTTCTGTAGTGCGATTTATCTCATTTGAAGCAGATAAAGAGCAGCTGTAATTTATACGTGTACATGTACCACATACAACTAAAGAAACATTTTCGATTCGTACATGCAGCCATGCAATAGCTCAAACGTTAATCTCGTCTTGTCTTCGATAGCCACATAAAATTAACGTGTTTGGTGTCACTCCTTCGGAAGCCATTCTATTGTAGATTTCTGATACATTCAGTTGTGGTGAATATTCATTCATCACAACTTGTGCCTTATCCGCACTATAGTCCAAGTCTACGGCTTTTGGAAACCATTAAACACGACTTCTGGACTCAGAGTCAATCCACCATCACAGCACAGACCTCCATACATACATATATCAGGCTCATTTCTTATAAGAATCCCTCACATGTCGCACAAGAAACAGAAAATATGCTTTAAGCATCACCGCCCTTATTTGCCTACTCTGTCTGTCGGCAGATTCGGCTACCAAGACTCTCCCATGCGATGGAATTTGTCATCAAATCATACACTGATCATCAATCAGTGGACATAAAGGAAATGTATCCTGTTCAAAGTACACCGCCCCAGATAATATCAATAATTTGCACCCAAGCCCCCTGTTATTTTGTTTTCCATTTTACGACAACAACACAACACAGTCTTAAAAATATTGAAAATCGTAAATCTTTTGAAATGGAATCATGCACAGGCACGAATGTGGGGATAGGATAGGCTCCACTCCTTACTGACTGTGTCGTGTCTTGTGTGTACAATTGAACGACCGATCAAAATTCCGTCAGGCACGGCTCATTGGATATTTTTGATTCCCCCGGATAGATTGAGATGATTCCTGGGAATTTACTTTGTTATCCCTCTTGGCCGCAATGACATGTGTGCTCTGTGATACAAGAAACATGGCGGGTATGTCCTTAAGAGAGCGGTGGTGTGCTGGTGCGGTGGTCTGGCTCAGCAAGCATATCTATAACATATTTTCTCTGTACAAACCCTCAAGGAAAGTGGGAAAATTGATGATATCCCGACTTTATAAAAAAAAAAAAACGAAAGGAGATCCGTAAAAAAGACAGACGTAAAGAATGAAAGAAAGAAAGAAAGAAAGACCGAGGAAAACACAACACAACATGAGTTGTCACAATGTCTATTCTCCATTCGAAAAACAAAAATGTGGCAGAGGTGCTAGGACGAGGCATCACAAGGACAATGCTCCTTGGGATTTACTTGTCTTTCCCTTGTATTCTTTCTTCGGGTAGAATTATTGTACTCTACTGTAGCTACTTGGACGCACCACCCCACATGCCACCCTCCCTTCAACTTCCAGTTCGTACCAATCCCATTGGGAGGCTACACACATGTGAGAGCCTGTCTATAGTGTTTGCGCTACGGTTCCCCAAAAGCGTTTTCGGATTTTGATTGATTTACGAGTATTTCATGATATCTGGAGGCTAAGTTAGAATATCCGTTTATGCTGCTTGTGTTTCGCCATTTTCATTTCAGTCGTTACCCAAGGTTTCACTGGATGAACGTGGGATTGTGCAGCAGTGGTTTCTGGACGTTGTTTTTACGACTTAACCGCACTTGAAGGGATATAATATTTTTATGTGAAAACGAATACTTTGTGCTGAAGTGGTACTAAAACAGTGATGATAGATGGCTTTCAGATTGTTTTCTTCGCCCTTTCCTTTGGTTGCGATATATCGAAATAAAGAAAATCGATAACCTGTTGGTCGAGAACTGCCGAGGGCTGCTAATTTTGCCAGTTTGTCGTAGTTCAACCGAGCACCCTCATTCGAATTGAAATTTCAGTATTTTCTTGTATTTTTCCAACCGCAAGCCCATCAGTCTATCTGACAGATCAACTGTCAGGCATTTCCGAATGGAAATTTAATTTAAAAAATAGGAAATTATTCGAGTCAAGGGAATTGTCATCATCATTTAAACAAAAAAAAGTTCCTGCTCTCAGACAACGACAGACTCACATACAAATTATGTCGACTACCTCTATTTATGGCAAAAAAATCATATTTGTATGCATGGAGGAAAACACTCTCCGCATTACCGCAAACGACTGCTGCAGTTGAAAGGGGACAAAAACCAGGCAAATCGAATTGAGTTGTGAATTTTTCATGACACAACTCATCGTTGAACTGTCAAATCTCGTTGTGAAATGTCACTCAATGTTCTCTATTTAACATATTTTCCGAGTTCGAGTCCTGAAACAAAACAAAAGCAGGAACATTTTTATTTATGTGGATTCCACATAGTTTATGCGGGAAATGTTCGTTATGTTCTGACAGCTGGGCATTCGAATCAATGTGCTCACCACAATTCACAAAAACCAAAATATGTGCTGCATATGTCATGTGGTTCCATATAGTGGAGTGAAAAAAAAGGAGTGCAGCAAAGAGAATCGTACCAGAAATATATTTTTGAATAAATTTGAGGAGAAAATAACACTTCTTGCAGTGTCTGTCAAAACGAGAAAAACAAAAGCGAATTGTGTTAAATTTCACAAAAAAATGGGTTTGTCATAATTAATATTTATTAATCTAGAAGTCAAAGCATGGTGCAAATGGAGATGACGTTAGAGTACTAGTGCTGCATAGAGGAACAATTCTAACACAATAACAGTTTTCCGTGAAACACTCCAATACGATAAATTACTTACTTTATACAAAAGTAGTAATCGCTCCTACTTGTCGAGCCGATCGTTAAGATAGTGATTACTAACTAATTTCTACTAAATCTAGATAAACGTACGAACAACAGGACGAGACAATAGATAACAAAAGAACAGAGAGAAGCTAACTTGAAAACATTTACAAGTAAGCTGTTGAAGAACGGGCCCTACTTGTAAAGATTTATAACGAAGTCTTCCTTTTTTAATAAAAGAAACAAAACTAGAAAGTCTGCACGGATTGAAAATGTTAGATGGATTACTTTAGGACCAGGACATAGGCTCGACTTGAAAAAAAAGTTCAGTTATTAGTTCGACTCAAAAATAACTTCATGTACCACATCGGGAATATGTTCAATCTAAAGTGCCCATTCAACGTTGTAGTTGCTTTGGGACAGCAATCTCAAACCAATTTCTCGTAATAACAGCGATAGTGTGGAGGCAAAAAGTGTGAACAAGTTTGAGTTCACTTGGCTAACGGAAGAGAAATAAGCATTCCGAATAAAGGACACTCCCGACATATTACATGCACATATTACAAATATTAAAAGTCACTCAGAAAACCTGCAACCTCATCCCTCCAGGATGACCCCTTCTTTGTTGTAACAGAATACCACACAAAGCTAACACCTGCTAAAGATATGACAAGCAAATCGTCTTTTTGCATACAAATTGATCACTTTTCGTGACCTCTCTGGTCGGCGGTTTGTTTTTCTTGATTTTGTTTTTCAAATTTTGTTCTGTGCCATTGCAGATGGCTGTCAACCCTTGTTCGTCGCTACCACCGCCTCATATGCTACATTTATCCAAAACAAACGACATGCAAAAAACAAACTCGTAAACGGCGGCTGAATGTTCACAGGATACCCGCAGATGTGTGCTTATGTAGATATTACACTTCACTTTTGATATCCTTGTTTTGCGGTCCAACCGTAACATCATGACTCGGTTTTTTTCCTGTTCGCTTTTCTGATACATGCATTTATATGTACATTTTACATTAACGAGTGAAACCCGAAACAAAACGTTGATGTGGAGAAATATGAGCACAGACAACATTGATTATGCGCCCCCTGCAGAAAGGCCTGTGCTAATACCTATAAAAGGACATTGAATGTAGTATTTTTATTTGAATAGCAATATCAGATGAAGACGTAAATTCCGTGTGTCTACGCAAAAAAAGGTTATGGGCGGGATACACCTTAAGCTGAACAGTGTGAAGGCGTGTTACACCCACCTCCACCGCCCATAATAAGATCGGGAAAGTAATGATGGCATTAATATTATTTTTGTCGTTGGTGTGCTCTAGAGTCCCCTGTTTATGGTGGGAGTGCAGTGAAATATGGATCGTAAAGTAAGGATTCCACCGCGTGAATACGTAGAATGTGTGAACACAACATGATACACTATATATGTACATACATTCAAATAGTAACACAAAGAAAAACATAGAAAAACACGTTAAGAAAGGACTTCTAAGTGAATCGGTGCTAGTGAGGAAATGACAACCACAACACCAAATGACATGGTAGAAAATATACAATGACTTTTTTTTTTTCGAAACTGCTATCATCAGTTTCCTAATTGATAATGTACACTGGATGGATAATGTACAGAGAATGGATAAGTGTGAAATTGTTGGACTTACCTGTTGAGTATCGTGGACCATTACTGCCGCCACCATAGATTAAATGATGACTTGAGCCGCCGGTGCCAGAGACAACGGCGATTTCATCCAATTCATGGCCAGGTGATGTACCAGCGGATACAAGGCGTGTAGATGAAGTCGCAGTCCCGGCTGTGCTCTGAGACTCCTTACGACCTCTTAGGGAGAGCACCAGCCGTTTGGCTGTTGACATTACACTGCTAACTGAAAAGATACAAAGTAAATACGTGCTTATATGAATATGAGTTTCATTTTGGAGAACTATGCAAACGCTGAATTAAGGTTATAAAATGTGTCCTCACATGACATATGCAGACTTTGAAACGACCCATAAACTACACAGGAGTAACGTACCTGTACTTGAGTGAACGGCTGCAATTGGCTGCCGAGTTTGAAAATGTCTTGTTTCATATTTACGATCATAAAGAAGAAGCTATCAGACAGATGAAAAATTTGAGTGCCGAGATATAAGCCAAATGACACAAAAAATGAAAAACCGACAGTCTTAGGAGTAGGAGTTGCTTTCAAGACATACGTTACTGAAATTGGACGACTTTTGAAAAGCTTATCGTTCTACTGCGACCACACTTTTGACTAGTGCACCGGAGATATAAAACCAATTTAACGCAAGATGGACCTCAACCAATTTGTTGTACAAGACGCGAGACAGCTAGCCCTGTCGCTGGGAATATGTATTCATTGTACCCATGCAACCTTATGTCATGACATTTCAATACATTGTAAAGTACTCGTAATTAAAGTACCCAAGTTTTTCAATACAATCATGTTCAGAGGTACAACTATACATCCAACTCGATATACGCACAAAATCGGTGTAAGCTTCCGAATAACATAAGTTGAATCTGTATAGGCGTGTCGCAAGAATTTGAGGCAGATAGCTGTCATGTGCAAAATCCGCTAATATTACAGTCAGCTACACTGTCACTTGAGAAGCCACAAAACAACGATATGCTCAAAGTGTGACAACGGCAAATTCCCTCAAGGCACACATCACAGCCCATCACCGTCACAAAGTACGAGTAATAAAAACTGAAACTGCCCTTTGAAGGCATACACCGCAACAACCTGCGACACATGTCACACTGAATTTCCACAAATCCAACGGATCTGACAGTTGAAACTGAAAAGCTCGCAAGCAAACAAAAAAAAACACAAAATTAATCCATTGACACATGAAATATTTAGCCAATCCTCACCCACAATTGACACAAAAGAGAAATAAAAATAAATAAATTGTGCACCCCGAAGCACAGATGGTTGTGTTTAAAATGCTTGTGTGAACTCGGCGGCCGTATTCCATAGCAGTCCTTTGAGAACATCGAACACCGTAAATTCTGACACTTTTGAGAATGATAAATGCTCTGAAAAATATATAAAGTGAATACCCCACAGCAAAATACCCTTCTCTCGTTCTCACTTCCCAACTTACAAGTGCGATTGCTTGGTATCGCCAAGACGAAATACAGTAGACAGCAGAGAGATATTCCATCGCCTGTTTAAACTCTTCCTCGTTAACATCTCTTTTTTTTCTACTTCGCGGCAATTAGCCGAATAGGAAAACTCCTAGGAATCACCCTAAGAGAGCGACAATTACTTAATTATCCTGATCTTTGAAAATTAAATGGTAAAAGATACAGCCACTAAAAAAATTCATTGATTGATGACTGAGGTAATTAGTTATGCAATTTTCAATTAGAACTTTTAAACCGACTTTCTAATTATTTTCGCTGTAGTGCAATAGAAAATCCCTCCGCGAAGGGCTTTGCTTATCAAAGAGGAAAGTTGATAATGTTTCATCGAGGGTAACTGCTGAGGCTAAACTTTGAGTTTTAATTGAATTCATTGTTACGGACTACATGAGAATCTATGTACATGGACGAGATACGAGGTGCTGACTTTTTCAGCAAGTATGTACGTGTTTCAAAAGAAAAAGTCTTTTTTGAACTGAATTTAATAAATTTCAAAAAAAAACGTATACTTTATTCTTTATTCAAAGTTTCGTGTTTTCGTAGACCTTCAATGGAAGTTTGAGTGATACGCATCGAATTCAATTAATTCAATAAATAAAGTTTGACTCCACATCTTAATTCTTTTTTTTTGTGCTACAGTTCGCTGGGCGTGCAAAGATCAGCATGAATCTGCGTTAGGCCAGAATTGCACCATCTGCTGACTTTGACATATTTCACGGTGACGAAGTGCATCGTTACCGTGTGCATCGTCGCCGTGTACGTGGTCACCCCCATCCGCTTACTCCAACTTGAATGCCTTACTAACTCCTCCTTTGTTCAACCGAATTAACATATCTTTGAAACAGACCATAAAGAGATTCATCTATGATTATCCTATCCACATCCTCATTCCAATCAATGCGTTGAGCTCCCGATGTGAATAACCTCGCTTAGGTCTCAATTAGTATTAAACTTCTTCCACAACCTAATTTGACCCCCTTCGTGATGGAAACTCAACACTACTACGTATATACCCACATCTACATCTTTTTCTCCCTAATTTGTTCCAGCAAATATATTGGGTTTGAACCCATTCACCCAATGGTTTGCTCCCAATCACTCTGAAATACAATCCTACTTCGTCGCAGAAGTGTCCTGCATAACTGTTTGTAAATATCGAACTTTCACGAGAACATACAATGTACGTCAACATGCATTAGTGGGCGTAATCAGGCGCAAATTGTTGTCAAATAAATATATACACAACCATTGTCATTCCCTTCAAGAGTCTTGTTATGAGGAGAGTCCCCATATTGAACACCAGCTGTCAAATATATAATCATTACGCGTTTTATGTTTCCTTTCCTTTTGGCAAGGATCAAGCCAAGCCGCAAACGCTTAATTGCATATAGAGGACCTTGTATCGTGTACACGTTACGACGGGCACAAGTGATGCCAAGTTAGAACGAGGAACGAGGAGGAGGAGAGACGAGGGATTATTATTTCAACACAAGGTGCCGTGAAATAAGATGTCGATTTGGCACAAGCTCTGCCATCGACAGGATGAGTAAGTACGGCAGTTGTGGTGGGTCAATATTATGACCCCACACTAAAGTTTTAGATTTGGAGTATCCTGTTTCTATAGTACACGTCAACGTATGAGCGCACCATAGGTGGAGATATGCCGCATATAAGATAAACTACATGACTCAGTTTTTGAGAGTAAATCAATTAATTGGGGTGAGTATTGAATTCTCGTTCATGCAGACACACGAAAACAGAGAAGAAAATACCCTTCTTGTACGATACTGAACATGAGTCAGCAAATAGAGGGGCAAAAAGAGCTTCATCATTTAATGCCTATCGGTACAAGTACCGGAAGAGCCACTTGATTAGCATTATTAATATTTTATCTTACGGTTAATCAATAGCGGTGCGTTGATAAGCAGCCAATATGAAATCAAGGCTTCAACTTCAGCTGTTAATTAACGAAACTATTCAAGGAAGGTAATAACCACATTGTTAAGGACTGTAATTACCTCCATTGAGCCAGCTCTATGAGCAGCTTCTTATTAAGCAGCTTATTTTATTCTGTCACTTGACATAAGTGAATCACCTCTGAGCAAAACCAGAAAAGACATTCGTTTTAATTGATTTGATATAGAAATTCAAACAGAGTATTTAAACTATGTAACCAGAGTTCGTACATCAGGGAGATTTCACAAAATAATTGAATAAAAAACTCTGCAATGTGCCTTTACGACATACTTTTGGAGATTCGTGTGTCAATCAATATCCGGTTGGTTTCCGCGTTTACATTCAGCCCAACGAAGTATGCTTCTCAGTCCAGACAGGTTGACATGTTGTCCATTATTTTGTACGAAAATGGGCATTACACCCTCAGCGTTGTTCTAAAGAGACACAAGAGTAATAATTCCTTTGTTTCTTGTTGACCCATCCCTATAAACAACATCGTCTATCACCAAGAGAAACAAGCTTTGTGTAAGTCCTGTAGCACTACACTTTGGATTTCGAATTGCTCTGGCGACCAAACGATGACGATGTTAACTGGCAACAAAGATTGTGTAATTTCGTAGTTCATGGATTTTATTTTGTATGGCTGTGCAAAAGATCGTATACATAATCAGCAAGATTATTCGAACTTATGGTCGAGTATGTCAGTTTGAGTTGATTTGACCCGTTGAGGGCAATTGAATTGAACATTTATACATTGAAATAAAAATTTCAATCATAAATGTGTTTTATTTAAATTTAACTGCGGAACCACAAAATGGATGACCTTGAATCGACTCTGGGATATCTATTGCCCCATCTTGAGCTGGTGAGAACTAAAGTACATTTCAACGAAACGAATACGATGGCGTATGGGCATTGAAAATTCCACAATGGGACATATAGAAGAATAAATACATCATTCTTTCTGCTGATTCTTATATGATTTGAAAACGAGGGTAGACTTATGTCCATACTTGCGGCATACAACTTTTGCTCGGTATCCAGGTTCATTCCCTGAGGTTCAGTCCGATCAACTTAGGAACAAGACTGCACAAAAAGTTCATGTTGAGACAAACTGCATTTGTTTGCCTTCGATTATTTACAAAATGATCCATGGCCAGAAAAAGTAATTCGGCAGTCTAGGGCGGGCCGGTGAGTGATTGTCTGCGGCCCACTAAGCTTTTCCACAATTATACTTTTTCATTAAAAAATTCAAAAATAAATTATTTAACAAAAACATATCAAGTAAAATATTTAATTTTTATCAAACAAAAGCAGACGCAGCTCGCCTGGATCACAGTTTTCGAAAAATTTGGCCAGCACACTGAAATGACTTTGACACGACTGATCTAGCGGCTCCCACTCCTTCCAAATCAAACAAAATTGACCTTCTTCGAACATTTAATCAATCCAGTTGAAAATGAAAGAATATAAGCAAATGAAAAATCTAGTTCTTCCTCAAACAAAGTTCATTCCACTAACAGTACTACTCGTATGGCCGCATCCAAAAAAAAAAATGCAATGGACAAGCTTGTTGTTTTACATGACGCACTACCGATCTGCTCCTGCACGTATACAGAGTTCCCTAACCAACATCTGCCCAAATAAGACACATTTTCATGCAGCTCACTGAGCCATCTACCGCACATCTACCTACACCCACTCCAAGTCCCAATATTCCGTTTTAATCACTCGCTACGATGCGCCCGAGAGGATACGAATTTGCTAGGAAATTGTGGTAGAAGTTCCTTAAAAACTGTTATGCGTACCACATAACCCAAGGCACCAGCAATAGTGATTTCTCACTGGGTTCCTTGACATACCGCAAAACTCACAATGAATACATATCGACTTATTTTTACATTCCCAACCAAAAAAGGACATAATGCCGCCATCCAAAAGCTCATTGTAGCCCTATCACAGTGAACAGCGAGGGAGAAAACAATTTCTCTCTGAAAAATAATATTATTTAAAATATTCAAAGCCGTACTTGTACTTGACAACGGTATACCTTTTCACCCATCTGCTGCTGATGCTGCGTCTGATGAAATCCCCTGAACACGCCCATCAGTATGCGAGTGTGCTCGTATTCGTATACCAGTATAGCACATTTTCCGGCTCATTTACCCGTCAAACAGTATTTTTTTCTGGTTCTTGAATTTCTTTTTATGTGAAATATGGTCGGCCGACTTGTTCTAGGATACGTGACTAAGGTGCTCTCCGCAGTGCCACTGATAACTGTGCAGAGTGGAGAAAAGACAAAAAGTGATGGCGTTCTGTCCTACCTTAACGTTTTTGTTTCTTTAAACGGTTTGAAAAGTGCTGATAAGCGAAAACATTTATTTTAAGGTTGCATCTCCTTAACGTGGGCGGTACGCTTTTCTTTTCTAAATTTTCAATTCCCTTTTCTTGGAACTCAAGTGGAAAGCGACAGCTGTAATCGTGGCAGCGTTAGAAAAAGCCGTGATGTTATCTGTTAAATTGTGTTGAGATTTATTGAAGTATAAATTTATACTCGATGTGTTATGAACCTTAACACATGCGTGAAGGCGAGTCTTAAGTTGTGTGTCCACAGCAGGTACTGGGAATTTTTCCTTTTCAATTTATTTGAATGAGTTCGGCACGGATTTTCAAGATTGTGGTGACGACGGTTGTTGATGACCGACGATACCTAGTGCCGGGGTGAAGAGAGATATCATTGCGTTGTTAATATTGTCACCCTCTGCTGAGAGATCTTGTTAGGGATACCTATCACCCTTTTGCTTGAATGACTTTTACACATTTTGTAGGAGCATAAATATACTCAAATCCATTGTATTTTGCACATTTATTTGCAAAATTGAAGTCGCTTGGAGATAAAAAGATGATTTTTCAGCAAAAAAAGAACAAACATTTTTTTGTAATTGAGTATTTAAATCTGGTAATACACCTTTGAGACGTCCATTATGCCCAGAGTCATACCTAAATCCTAAATTATTTTCAAATCCCCAAGAGGTTACTCACATATTCAATAGTCGTGACATAGCCATACGCATTTACACATTATTGAATTCGATTTTACTCGGCACTCTTCGGTAAAATTACCTCTCAAGAGTGTATGTGAAATGCGTTCACTTTCTCAAACAACTAAATGAAAGAATACCTCACGTTGCAATTCCCAAGCACTGGTAACATTATCCGATTACACGTTGTACTCAAACAAAGTGTCAATTTTAGATAGCGCAACTATTGGAAATTCCTACAAAAACCTGCAATATCTATCATTCACAAAATACCAATACCATCAAAGTGAGGTTCTCAAGTTTCAAACGCACCAAAACAACGCAAAAACCCATTCAAAATGGTACTCCAACTAAACCAGATACTCTCGAAAAGCAATCACACAAACTATCAATTGCCAAATCAAATCGATTTAATTCCAACAATTACACCAGAATCCCCCTGAAGTAGCAGCAAAGGTGCATGCAACAGCCAGCTCCCATCAACCGTGTACCCCTCAGGGCAGATGTTACAATCGAATTTTGTATACAACCCTCATGTGGCTTACACGTCCCTTTGTGTGTATGCAAATCGTATAATAGCCCGGTGTCACCCCGATCATTTTGCAATTATTTCTGCATTAAGTGGACTTTCAGGCCAATAACCATACATTATTCCCACTTCAACCCCACGTCCAGTAACAAGTTTAGTTCAATGTTCGGGGCAACATTGTGTGGACACTGTGCAGAGTAAATACAATAAAAAATGCAAGAATCTATTCAATCAGTCGATGTGATACATCAGCACACCAGCGAGACATGCACATAACACGTCGCCAAGAAATGCGATACCATTTGTAACTCTCCTCACAAATCTGAAGTAAACTACACTCAATCACTACCTCAAACAGGATGCCAAGAACTCATTTCTCCGAAGGATACACACAGCAGCAGAGCAATGTGAAGGCGGAGAGCAAAGGTTCAGCTGGAGCGCATGGGGAGCGCTCGTATGTCGCAGCCACATAGGTAGGAATACACTAGCATATCCTGGCGGCAGCGGATATCGACGACCTAAGTGCGGAGAAACACTATCACTTTAGTCAATCTTATTAAAACAAATTACAGGAACACGAGAACGAGCCGGAATCGATTCGACACGGTCGCCGGTGTACGTTGCGTCCCTGCTTGGTGTCACAGAGGAGGCGCGCACACACTAGACGACACTGAGAGTAACAATGTCAACATTTGCGGTTGGGATCAGTGGGAAATCCTGCAAAAATGAAAACAAAATTGGAAGCACACCATCATCTTAGCGAGGAAGGGGTATGAAGTATGTGAACGAGTAACGACATCCGTAAGCGAATTGTGTCCGGAAGGAGTGATGTATTTGCTTGGTGGGATATCTGTTACTTACTCCATCTCAGCCATTTGCCATACCGCCCCCTTTTGTCGTGGCCCATATCGATCAGTAGCCACAATGAAGTTGCATTATTGTTCGCTTAGCGTTGATTTCATTTTCCATTTTTTCATGTCGTCTGCAACACTGTTCTGCGGGAAGACAGAAAATCGACAAGGATGTAATTTCAGGATTTTGTTTTAGTGTCATTTTACATTTTCCAACGGATTTATGTGGAACGACTGCTGGAAATCGCACTGAGCTAGCGAGAGATTCGTTGTAGGAATGAAAAAGTGCAACCATTTACTCGACGATGAATCGTTGATACTTTGTTGTGTTGTCCTTGCCGATGGCATACATGCAAATGCATTCATATTCATCGTTGTGGTGATGACGTGAAAAGAATATTCTGACATCTTGGTTGAATAATTAGAATTGGATGACATTGATGATGAATGGGGTTGGGAAAATGGTGCGCATACGACCAAGTGAATTTTTTTTTGTGTAAATGAGTTCCAAGGTGATCAAACTGTTTTCATTGTTCTTCACGCCCTATGTATTCATCTAATTTCTTCAAGTCTCTTCAACAAAAATTTGTAATTTCCTCTTACCGTGTTTGCCGTGTCACGTACACTTTTAGATGACGATTGTAATGAAATTACGGAATTAACGTTGGATAGCAAATTATGTATACAAAAAGAGGTGGCGTAAAGTGAGGGTGAATGTTGCCGCAAGACATTCAATCATATACACGGCGATGGTCTATTTGAAATTAAGTCCATTTTCTGTTCCCAATCTTAAGATAAAGAGTGCGGTTTCAGTGATGTTGAGGTCCAAAGTGGGTAAAAATGTATCATCCTAAAATGTGCAAGTCAATGTATCCTATTAGCTTTGGAGCTATTGACTAAAAGCGGAAATCGACTATGCTTTATAAATTCATTTGAATGTCAGTAAACATAGTTTTGTAGATCTAAGCGGGAGCATTTAAAATAACAAGTATCAAAATATGGATTTCTGAGCAGATTCTGCGCTTAAATGGACGAATACAGACAAGCCTCGGCGGCATTCCGTTTAACTCCTAACAGCATACATGGGTAAGAAACGCCCCAATATTCTACAAGTGAATTTGACTTATTATCAAAATAATTTAATTAAATAAATCATTATGGTGCCCGTGCGCTTGTCAACTCCTAGGCACTTGAACCAACGTTGTCTAGGTTCGATAAAAATAATTTTCACGGCTACCTCTTTCGAACCACTTACAATACTTAAAGCGTAATAACTGTCTGTCTAGAAAAAGGTCTAAGTTTTAGTCTTGGGGGAAGACGTACTATTAGCACCGCGCAAATGAAACTCTTCAAAGGGACCACGTAAAGCAAACAATAAAAACATGAGAAATGGAATGATTTCGATGTTTGGCAATTTGTCAGATTTTGTTCAGGATTGTGCTTATCGAACGGGAGAAGTCATGTTTTCGACAAGATGGCGACGAAAGAACCTGTACCCAATTCCCAATTCACAGACAATCAACGGGCCTTGCCAGACCGGATTTAAATACCAAAGAATATCGTTGGGCTATTTTGAAGAGTTCGAAGACGAACTTATATCAGCTGTGGCTCAGACTACCAAACTTAATGGTAAAACATTGAGAATGAAACCAATGAGCGTTATGGTAAAAAGTTACCAAAATAAAATATACTAGTTTTATTCACAGAATATTTAAAATTATGTATTCACTGTAATCATCAATCAAATAATGTTTTTTTAATTCATTAATAGGCCCGTCTTAAAAGCATTAACATTTAATTAAATCGCAGACATTACCTAAGTAGTTTTCTTCTCTCAAGCGGCACCTAAGGAGTGTGAAAGTCATCATAGAACAACTAGAGCCACAATGGGGAATATTAACGCACTTACATCAGTTCGTCGTAAAATTAATTCAACGCTCTTCTCTCGTTCTACGTGCACTTCCAAACAGTTGTGTTTTCGAGTCCTAACAGACGGTGAGAAGATTTAATTAATAGACATGACTATGATTTCCAGTTCGTTTTATTGAAATGCAATGAAAGTGAAGGGAAAACTCTTATTCACCCTTCAACCCACACTATGTTCCTTCAGTAAGCCAAGTCACTCATGAAAGGAAACAACCGACACAAGAGGGTGATACTGTGTGTATGCAAAGGATGCTAACGTCAACGGTGACAAACGACGTGTGGCGAAGCTGAATGAATCAGCCCTAATTGGTGTCTCACATTGGAGACAACTTGCTACACGAATGTCTATAGATACTAGACAGTCGCGTAGTAACCGGGTGTGGTGTTACTAGTTTCACGTGATGGCGCTTGTGATTTTAGTCCTTTCACAAATGAATTTTAATTGTAGTACGATTTGGAAATTATCCTTCAAAATGCACTCCAAAAGCTGTGTACGAGAAAACGGGGTTAGGTGAACTGTGTAATGTCGAACAATGGGAAGACGTGCAGGTTTTCTGTGCGAGAATTATGCGCGATGAATTTTAATTGAGCACTGAAGTGAAACTCAAAATTGCTTCACAATTAATCATTAGATGCTGAAAGTTGTATATAAATGCATAATTTTTGATGGTTATTCCCAAGTGAGGTGAAAACAGGGATAAAAGGAAAAGAGAGAACATTGAAATGATGAGTGGTTCTATTAATGGATGGTTTTGCATATGAATGAATTTAATGGAATTTCTTGGTTTAGTAAACACAGCACTCGACTCAGTACAAGTTAGAGCAGCGTTCAATGTTTCTTTAACTTGGATCACCCATTTCGAGTTTCCGAAATCAAATACATTCGATTTTTATCCAATGTGTGACGCTTGGCAATTTCAAATATGTACATTAATGTCAATTTCAAACCCCATTTCTTGGGCTCACGAAATATTATAGACCTCAGACGTGTACAGTAGACACTTTGCAAGTCCGCAGATTATAAGCAAAATAAATTTCACTCATATTTCCATTAAAATAAGCCTTTCAAGCTCTCCTAAAGGGATCGTTTATCTCTTTAATTAGACGCGGCCAGCGAGCGTACCACCACCATCACAAAGAAATACCAACCAAAAAACCTTTCACTCACTGTGCGTTTAATCAAATTACAAGCGCATCCTTGAGTATCTTCTGATGGCAATTATTTCGCATTATTTTTCCAACCCCATTTCATTCCATACTTCCTCTGAAGGACCCTTCAAATAACACCCACCCACAACAGAAAGTGCCAAAGAAGCCACAGCACAAGTAATACGCCTGCAAACCGACTCCAAGTGAAATGCCAAGAAGGGCTAAAAAAGGCAAAATTAATGGCCAAAGCCAAAAAAGGATAGTTACCATAATAATAATAATCATAATAATTTTTAGCATACTCCCCCATTATTTCATTTCGCCATCGTCCTTCCGTTTGGTTTCGTTCGTTCCTGTGTCTATTCGGTTTTATCATCGCACACAATGTGTGCGCGCATTGGGACAGGCGAGCAGAATAAAATGAGCAAACGCGGGTGGAAGATTGGATCGGACATGAGATTTTTTTTCCATTCAACGACTACGGAGTGTAGAGCTTGGGTGGAGCTCCCGTGCGTCTTCATAAGGGGAAGTGACAGAATTGCAGAAAAATAAATGAAAACAGACATTTTTTCCGGAGCTTACGCCATGACTCAATGGTCAGCACTTATGTATCTTTTTCGTGCTTGATGCCACCACTCTTTGGGTTGGACGACTATTTTGAGGACTTTTAAGGCAAACGAACGCTTTGGATGCCATCATCTTGAAGTGTCCCACTGGGTGAGTATTGTTGTTGGCTTTTCGTCGTTTTTGCCTTTTCGATTAAGGAATTCTTTTTTTACGTATTGGTGCCTGTGGTTAAGTGAAATGGAAGATGGTCTTTGGTGGGGATTGATTGATTTTTTGTGCCGGGAAACCGTTTCATCGAATAAGCAATCGATTGACAGAGGTGTCTGCAAATGGTGATGACTTACGAAAGTTGTCAATCCTTGCGAGATAAACGAAATGACGTAGTTACACTTTCAGAAAAACAGCGCAAAAATAGAAAGCAGCCAAATCCTTCGAATTCCCCAAGATCACGAAACCACGTTCTCGCAAGGGCATACTCAACCATATCCCCGAAACTTTCAACTGGCTTTAAACTTTGAAGAAGGGTGACTGCCTTCCTGCGGGAAGGAATTCCCTAAAGAGTACTTTTGTTCGAATGTACACCGTGGCTATTGTGACTGCTGGAAGCAACTCGACGACACCATGTTTGTTGTTTCTTTTTTCAGGAAGTTTCTCCTCCTTTCGGCTAAAGGTTGATAGTCGGCATGGGCTGGAATATGAACGTTTCTTTTGGGACATATTCAGAGCTTTAATTTTTCTCTCTCGACTATATCAGGTTGAAGGCGGGTGGAATTCTCTATGGAGATGTGTTTATTGGGAGCACTTTGGTGGATGATCCTTTGAAAGCCCCCAATCTACCGCACGTGGGAAATTTGGTTTCAGGAAGTAAATTACTTTTTTGTTTCCTCATCTCCTCGTTGGTAATGCTCTTCATTATGAAAATGAAATGTCATGCTAAATAAGGCACATGACAATTTAAATCTGACAGTGAGAAACGCTGCCGTAGGGTACCTGGTATTAGCGTGACATTATTTCTTTCTTCTTGTAAATCTATTTGGATTTTTCTACATACATATATAGTTTGAGCATGAAGGATGGGTGTGAAGTGTGAAGATTACAACATTCTGTCATCTTGTCAGCTTTGTTATTTGGGAACACTTATTCGCGTTCAGTAGATGCCTTCGATTTCATTTCAACACAAATATGAACAACAAGAAGTCGCACACTGTCTGCTGTAGGATATACAATACACACAGTGTGCGTCTTAGAAATTGCTTTCAAATCATTTCAACGCTATGAACAATCCAACAACCAAGTTCAACATAAATCTGTGCCACAATTTAGGATATAGAGCTCCACAAACACCTAATAGTCAGCACCATAAAATGACAAAAGTACAGCATATACTTTAATTAATATACATTAGGCATGCGTATGAAGTTGTTAAGAAGAAAATTTGAATCCATATGCACAAGCACTCAAAGAAATAAAAACAACTTAGCTATGTACATACTGTAGACCACAATCAAGCGCATCTCAATCTTCTTCTTAATTCAGACGTTCATTAGCAATACGGAAATTGTACCCTTCATTGCTGACTCCGGATCACAGTCGACTTTCCGCCTTAAATTAAATTATTCATAAAAGATCACCCGACCGGCACCTGAAAAGTCAATTGAAGGCACAAATGCTGAGCATCTCCCCGAAGGGCAACGGCTCTCGATTTTAATCATACGAATAAAATTGATTACAAGGATACCATCGTCCCGAAACAGTGGAAACGTAAATTCTCGTTCGGGGGGGTAGAGCGAAATCAAGAGAATACCCAACCGGAAGGAAACTGTAACGTTTTGTTCTTGCCTGCCACCCCTGCTGGAGAGAAAGGCTGATGGTGCCACGTAAAATCGATTTTCATGACAGTCCGATCTGCAGATATGAAATTTATCAAAGCAAATAAAATACCAATTGCGGTTGGACAACGACCAGAAGGAATGAATTCAAATAAATTCTCTGCGTGGCTGAAGGAAAGGACGGTGTGGTGTGTTCTGTTAGATTGAACTCGCCTTCTTGAGATTGCCTCAGTGCACCAACAAAAAGAAAAATCAAGTCAGCTCTTCAGCACAAACACAATTACATACATACAATTGTGTGCAGCTATTTGTTCATACACTCAAGATAGGTCAGGAAAATATTACGACTACAAGGGTGCTCTCAAATCGCTTCGACAGATAGATTGTTATCCGCCAAAGAAAGAAAGCTGAATAATTCCACTGGCGCACGGAGAACACCTCATACAGTCGGAGAAATGTGCACAACGACAAGAACTCGATTTGCAATGAAGTTAGGCGAACGATATCCTCGTTGGTTTGGTGGACTCGTACGCCCTCATACTCTCGTGTGTTGAATTGGACGAAATGGTACTTCTTCACAATCACACATCTACACTGAGTGAAGTGGAGTGCATTCGGATTTTTCCTCGACGAGGGTAGTGCACGCTGTCAGGTGATATATTGCAAAACAATTACATCTAGAAGAGAGAGAGAATGTGTGCAAGTGATAGAGCGAAATACTTTGAGTCGACACGTATTTCACGAAAGATTGTGTGCTTTGTCTAGTTAAGGAGATAAAAGTTCATGAGGCGAAAGCGTTGTAGACATGACAAAATTGCAACCATGTGTCTGGAGTCGAGTGTGTTCTTGCCTGCTCCCTCGAAAAGTATTTCACTGCGGTGATGGTAAGGAATTCCATGATTTAAGTTTTTTAAAGTAAATCGAAGTAGGGTTACGAGGGAAAAATTATTGGTTTATATTACTTCAAGGACATCTGAATATCAACACGGGTAGTTCGATAATGCTAATCAATCTTAATCTGGATAAATTCGTGCTGCACACGACATTAAATTTCCATTGCAAAGATTTAATAACAAACAATGACTAACATACATATTTGTTAGCAATTATAATATATTATATAGCTTTTTGGACACATTTAAGGCGCCCATGAAAAGCATAAGGGAAAAGTTTCAAAAAATTTGGAAAAATATCATTTTCACCTATTTTCGATTCCTGTCAACTTCTTATTATTAGCCAAAAGTTTATTAACCTTGATCTTTACGTTTTTCTATTAATAAAATGTTGTTATTGATATTTAAAATTCATTTTTGAATATTTTTGGTTAAATAGAAAATCAAAATACGGCGTTTATTAATAATCAATTAAGTTGCAAAAAACTACAGCAACCCATTCATTATAATAGAATAATAGTTTGAAAACATTGTTGCATCCGTGCAACAGAAATTATGTTCCAAATCAATTTTAAAGAAATTTAGCTACAATATATGCCAGAGCCCTTAATGCCCAAAAATCATGCCATACGGGAGTTAAGTAATTTATTCATCCTTTTTTAATTAATTAACCTTACTAGTGTTGTATTTATCTATTTTCATGTTAAGTCTTTTTGTACAATAAGTTCTTGCAATTCTGTTGTTTTCATATTTCTACTCAAAGCTGTCGGTGCGACACGTGTTAGATATTTCTTAATATCATCCAAAACGTGTGAGAGAAAATTGGTCATATCCTTTGTTCGTCAAATCCTGATTGATATGTTCTTTGATTGATGGGACTGTATGGCGCTGTACACACATGACACATCGAATCGATTTTGTGAGTAACTTACGTATACTCCAGTGTATTGCATCATTTTAAAAAAAATTAAATATATAAAATGAAAGAAAAAAGGGACAACATTTTGCATATGTTGAGCATAAAAGTGTACGAGTTCAAATGCGTGTTCAACTAAAGCAACCACTTTCACAGCTGAGGGTACTTTACAAACACGTGCAAAATAATACGAGAGCTCTCAGACACATCATCTACATATCATCTACGGTTAACATATTTCTCATGTTACACAAATGAAAAAGCATGAGCTAGCAACAAGTTAGAAATGAATTCTGGAGAGCTACAAATATAATGTTTGTATGTATTCATAAAAAATAGCATTCTCGCTCTACGCCAGTCAACTACCGGAGAAGGAACAACTTAAACCAAGTAACCCAAAAATTACACCAACTTTCCATTAATGAAATCACATTAATACTACAACACCAGCACGTCCCATGCCACCTCATGGAACATGAATTAGTTCCAAAAATAAGACAGTTACAATGAGAGTTTACGGAAACAGAAATTGTTTCCAAACGAATGGCCAGCATCGGACCTAATTCGACTACGTACTCGTACTTACATGACACCAGCGGAACACGACATCAAACAGTAACATTTAAATCATTGCCAAGACATGACACCATTATCCCTCCCAGCACCCAATCAATTTCTGAGTCTTTTATCACTTTTATTTTGAGAACTCAGACAAGGGAAGATTAAAACAACAGAAAAAAACACACACAGAAACCCCATCCCCAGAGATTGCATTTAACTAAATTGATGTATTTTTTTCCCTAGACATATGATGGACTAAATAACGTATACAGCCGGCAACAAAACAAAACAAAAAAAGCAGTAGACAACTGGAAAACAACAACACTCTGTTAACGTTATAGGTGGTCATAAATTTGTACCACCCATCAAAAACGGGGCGCGGCCTCAAATGCGAAAAATTAAACAAGCCAACCTTCATGCGCTCGCCCATAATAAATGGACTCTTAAATCATCCCTGCGTCAAATAGATCATTGGGATGGTTTTTATCCTTTCCCTTGTTATATGAGAAGTACGAAAATAGAAAAAGCCAATACACGAAGGAAATGGAAATTAAAATGGATAGAGTTGCGCGGCTATCCTTCTGGAGGAACTGAACGAATTACGAAGTCTAAGTGTGTCTTCAAAGGTATTTCCTAATTCAGCTATGACAGGGGATTTCAGGTTGAATTCCGATTAACCAGAACTATTGATGAACTCAAGTAAGTTTGCGGTGAGTACCCTCTTAAAGTCACTCAAATGTTGACTTTATACAGAGGAGGCCAAACAAGACCAGCAAGTGTTAAATGCGAATAACTTATTAAATTTCCAATATAAATGTTATTTTCCTTATGCAGGTTATAATTGAGTTCTTGTACATTTGTAATGGATGCATATTGCACTCAACAAATTGTATTTATAATTAATTTATTTATGTATATTTAATTAAATAAAATCATCCATTTTTATTTAATTACTTCTTTTTAGTTCCATTATTTATCATTATTTTTTTATTTAACACCGCCCGACAACTTCTGTTTGGTTTTGGAAATAAAACAATTTTTAAAACGTTATAAAATTATGTTAGTCTATATTTCGGCTGTACCGAGCGAGGTAGACATTTGTCTGATGTGATATTTCATACAAACTGCATACAAATATCTATAAAATGTATTTAATTTATACAAGAAAATAATTAAAATAAATGATTATTACAAGAGTTGAGAGTATGTACGTAACTTTGGTAGTGCATGCAAATGCACAGGTGTGGTATGCTCTCTATCACTTCTTCGTTCATGCAGCTCTGCAGAAGTCATTTGTGATGAGTTCAGTTTTCTGGGATGGTCTCCCGAGATCGAGTGTCTTGTGATGACACTTACCACGTGACTGATATTCAATGGCAGAGTTGTTGCGTTCTTGGCATGTCTGGAATGGAATGCAACGGAATGTAGCTGTTCGACCGTCTTTTCTAGAAATCGAGGGATGAGAATGCGCATGCCTTCACGGCTGTCTGATTGTCCCTAAAAACGCCAATATCGCGTGCTGGTATCGCATTCCATATCGCGAATAACCTTGATCACCGACTGAAAACGGTAGAGCGCACTGAGAGTATTTTGGGAAGACGAAAGTTGACATTTTTAGAGCACTTCTAACTTCTATCCACATTTCCAGCCACGCGTAGACAAATACCTGCAGTTCTTGAAAAAGATGTGGTTGACATTGCAGAGCACACATTCACAGAGTTGCAGCGAAAGAAGAATAGCTTAAGGGTGATTAAGAACAAGCAGGCTGCCGCGGCGTAGTGGATAAGTGCGATGACTCCTACGCTGGGAATCTAGGTTTTAATTGCACGACTCCAGCATCTTTCATGTCAATGACAATTCTCAGACCAGTCCTCAAATGTTTTGCCATTCAGAGTCGACAAAACTGTACACGTTGTTGAAACTGTTGTAGAAACTAGGCCCAGGTTCACTTCCGACAGTCGTTATGAAAAACGAGCATGCATATCATTCATTTTTTTTTTTTTTCATTTTCAATTCATTTTTATTCATAGAAATTTATAACATAACTTAAATACTAGACAAAAATGCTTAAAACTAGTTGCATGCATATCATATCCATCACATCACTCATATATTTAAAATAATTTTATTAATTTTTCATTCCATGCAGAGTTGGCAGCATATGCCATGCAATCATCAGTATCACTCAGCGAACGTAGACTCATCAATTGATATTCAAGTATGCACGACGCTTCATGTCAATTGATTGATCGTGCAAGTGTGCAAGGAATAAAAAGATACCCAAATCAAAAATAATAATACTTGAAAATAAAAACGTATTGGCAAAAAATGCACTCAGATCACAAGTGTAACATTCTCCCTCTGGCTTTGAATCCTCGATGGTCATGAACTACCTTATAAAAATGTTACAACAACATTGTCCGCCCTCTTGAGCTTTTGCTCTTGACAAAGCGTTTCCATGTATTCATCGCAATTAGCGAAAAAATGTGGGGCTCCTGAAAAATTAAAACCCAACGCAGACCAACAACAGCGATATCTGAGCATGGTGTGTATCCATTCAGTTTCTGATGTCATCGCCGATGGATTAACTTTTTTACTTTTTTTTTTTTTACTTTAATTTATTTTGTTTGTGCTCAACAAAGCATACCATGTACCAATTCAATTTGCTGACTGCAATCGCTTTTTTATTTCAGCTCACCCGAACAAACTGCATTTATCTGGTTAGCACACTCACGTATCTGTGAAGCTATCGACCCAATAGCGCCATCAAAACAACACGATGACGTCAAAAGAACATACAGAAAATGTAACAGCGTCAGTGGCGAAAAAAATGAATAAATATAAAACAAAAAAATATATATATAAGAAATATCCTTGACACTCCAGAGATATTACGAGAGGAAAATGTGAGGAATTTCTTCGCGTTCATGCCACGAGTATAGAGCCAACACAGCAGCACCGCTGTTGCTCTAGTCGGCCAAACCGTCAAAGCTCACGGCGTATGTGTGTATTGGCGTATCCACCCCACAACGGGTGTGTATCTCTGTGTAACATGGCATGTGTATCCCCTCACAGGATATCAGACTTTTTGGAGGAATACTTGGTGAGTTCAGCACCTAAATATAGCATTTGCACATGACTACACGGTTGCCATTGGAGTTCGCTTTGAGAGGCATCATCGCAATCCCCCAGCTAGACGTGATATGTATATTTTTCGTGTTTATTTGAAGTTTATCTTTACACACGCACGCAGTGTACACATCATGTCCTGCAGGGCATTGGCCCGTTGCAATCAATTTGACGAACAGCTGTTGGTTGTCCGTCAAAACACCAGCGTATCCTATTCTAAGTTGTGTAGGAAAAAACAACAACTTTTCTAGTTATTTAATTTTAAGCTCCATTTACAGCGAAATCATATTTCCTCTTCATTGTTGTTCCATAGCCAACAGGGTGGTCCAAATTAAATCAAATTGTCGGTGTTTTATTTCGATATGTTTTCAGGTAGCCGAGAAATAATACATTCATCGAGTGTAATGCATTCGGGGAAATAATAAATGATGGATGTTGTTTGAATATGTATCAGATTATTCAAATGTATTAATCAGGGCCCTGACTATCCGGTTATTCAAACTATTTCATATTCGAAAGCCGCGCAAAGCGAGGTTTGTTAAATAAATACACAACTATGAGTTCAGGGTTTGGCTGAGTGCACAGCGATCGAAATGTGGGGAAAGGAATAGCCACCCAACCTTGCTCTCAGTTTGAAGTAAATTCATATGTACGAACTTGTCAAAAACAACAACACATTAATCTGAATTGTATCGCAGAGTAAATGCACACCCTGTATTCAATTTGTTATTTTGAAGCTTTTAGCTTAGGAAAACAAGCGCGGAATTTCATAGCCAGTGAACACAAAATTATGAAACCCTGTGGCTACCGGGTGCCTTGAGAGAAGGGCCACTCTGGCCCATCTCAATAGGAGAAACTCTATAACACCTATGGGAAATAGGATAATGTAGAAAAATTATGTTTATTCATCCTTCTTGTGCTCATCAATATCGTGAAGGACGGGAGGTCCTCTCCGCTGTTATTTGCGTTCATTTCGGTGTCTGATCGACTACAACACAAATAAACAAGTCTCCATGTTCGCTTCGTTTTATTCCATTCCAACTGGGAAAATACAGTTCTTGCCCTCGGAAACTCATCAATCTCCTCAGGCGTACGCAATAAATCATCCCAACTACACTCGCCTTCCCTACGGTCCCCTCTCTTCCCCAAAATCCAGCCTATGTGGGTCAATTTATGAGCGATTATAGCGAAAATGTTGAGCGCCCAAAGGCGCGTCGTATTGGTTGTTTCATTTCAATACACACGCGTTTTTTTTTTTGTATTTCCCTGAAAAAGCATTGAAAGAATTAGCGATTCTCCGCAGGGGAAAGCATTGGACGGTATGCGCCCCGCACCACACCGCTCGGTGGGTGCTATGGAAATTAATAAATTATTGCTTTGATTTGAAGGGTTCCACCATCAGTGGGGTGGGACGTGGGTGTTTCAATGTTTGTGTAAAATTACTTATTTTTTTGCAATAAATTAGATCTCCGTTAATTGGTTTCGTGTTGGGCGTACATCTAGGGTGAGGTATGACTGTGTTCATTAGTTGGAGGGAGTGATTAGTTTTGCAGTTCATGAAGAATGTAATTTTAATTTTGAACATTTCATATTGTTGTGGTTACAAAAATAGAGATCCAAATATATAATTCATAGGCACGTGCGAGGAGTAGAGATTGTATCATCCCTTGAACAAGGTATGCTGGCTAATGAACACTGCCCAAATGAAGTAGTTACCTTTGACTGGGACCTAAACGCACATTCACCATATATGCGTAGTTAAAATGGAAAACACAATTTCCAATTACATCGAGTAAGCGGATGACATACGTGCATTTTTAAAATACAAATTTAAAGTGATTAAAGAGTTGAACAAACAGTTAAATTTCAATTTATTTAATTAGATCAGATTAACACCTCGATACAAAAAGTTTGTGGATACAATAAGGTGCTGCAGGGAAAAGTCAGATTTTACCTAAGAAAAAATATGAATGCAGCTGAGTGTAAGAAATGCATATGAATAACATAACTATTTTCCAATTAGACATGTCAGATACAAAATCTGCTAGGTTCTTAAATTTGGATAATATTTTTTTTAATTTACCAACGGTATATTCACCTCTAATTTCCCACCACATAATACAATTTGCGATGGAAGGTGGATGGTATAAACACAAATGCCTTCACAGCAAACAGACTAATTAATTTCTGAAAAACAAAAACGTCAATAGTTCAAGCTTCAAGTGTTTTAATTCAAACCACAACAATCCCTCGTAGACCTCAACATCAAAAATTAACACTTCTGGGTGAAAAGGTAAAACACAGGTAACCACCACCAGCTGGACGTACAGATCCAGCCGCATTGAGGTTTTAAAAAAAAATGCTGAAGGAGAGAGGAAATATTAAACAACAACGCCACAACGTCTTCTCCATCCTTCGGCTACAGTCACTCGACCTAAATCAAGTGCTTGCATGATGTTTCATTTTTCTTGCGTTCCTCATTTTTTTTTCTCACTTCTGTAGATTTTATTAAATCCCCACGGCAAAATGAAAATTTGTGTGTTTATTATCGAAATTAGAGAGCACGAATAAGCGTCAAGTGGAGAGGAAGAGGGGAAGAGACATGGGGTGGAAAACCCATTTTATCTCGCGTCAACCACCAGTCTAACATTGAAATGTAAACATCCATGGGTTGTCGCGGCAGGAACGAGACACCACTCGTTCGTCCACCCTTGTATGTGCGAGCTTTTTGAGCGTTCCGAACGTCTTGCTTTGCCCTGAATGCCTTCGTTGTCGACGCTCTGATGATGACAAGACGTACGCCATGAACAACCATAAAGGATTTGATAACGAATGGTGAGTAGTGAAGATTGAAGTTGCTTTTCGGCGGATAGGGGATGGGATGTGTTCTGGTATTTCGATACAAGTGGCATTTTTCACAAATGTTAGGGTTGAAGTATACTTAGGGGTAATAAATATTGTTCTAGGTCTCTTGGTGCTTTGTAGGTTGTCTTCATCCCAAGCCACCCGGGGACCGCATATCTGCCAACGGTTTGAAGTGCCAATGTTCCTGACTGTGTCGCGGCAAATGAACTTATCCAGGAGCGTACATATATGAGCAAGAGAATTTCGAGGCAATTTGCCTAATTGATTCAGTCTGTCAAGAGGTAACAGCGCTTTGCATTCCCATGGAGCTCGAACCGTGGTTCTTTTCTATTAAAACGATTTGATGTTTCAATTAAAAAGTTCGCCTGAGTTTTTCAAATAACTTCTGAGTGGAAAGTTAGTGGAAATGTTTTTTTTTCCAACTTTTTTCTTTCCACGCTTCTTTTTTTTTGGAATACTAATGGACTTACTCATCAAATTCATCCTGTGGGGAAATGTTATTTCTGCATTCAAATATGACTGCGGTCGTGAGACTGTATGATGACAGAAAAATGAGACGAACCACTATTTTTGTTAACGTTTTTCTTTCTCGTCCGACTGACGTCAGTGTCTATCAATTCATTAATTGTGATGAGTTCATTTCAAATTTGTAAAGTTGCTCTTGATTGGTCTGTTTTTGTCGCCCCAGAAGGGTTTAGGAATTTGAGAAATATGAGTTAAATGACATCATCAACAGAAAGCAAATACAAACAAAAATTTGATTTGTCTTCAAGGACTTTTTTCTTTTTCTAATAAGTAAAACGTTCTGATACAAATACATGTGGTGAGATAGATTTATATATGTGCATTAAGCTGTTGTAAGAGTATAAAAGAACAATATAAAGCAATCGAAACTGGAACTGTATTTCGTTTTTGGGCGCAATTTAAGTTAGTGCATTAAAATGTGAAAGAACAGAAGACGTGATTTGCAAGCTTATGGAAGTTTCACTATAATTTGCAACATAGTGATCATGCTGGTATGTCTGATATGTCAATGTAAATATGTATTAATTAATCCTGTATTATATAATTATCCACCTTGATTGGTATCTTCACATTTTATAGGACAAATATTATTTGTGTATGAGAATTTCATGTATTCAGTCCGCACACAGCTGTGTACAGACTTATTTCCCAATATTTGCATTTTCTGAGCATTAATGAATGACACAAAATTGTCGAATTGTTTTTTTACGTTTTGCTACTCATAAAATATTCAGATACGAAATAGGTCACACACCTGCAAACGTCAAAAATGTATTTACTGATAGCCTGCCACAAAAACCTTCAATTTAAAATATGTATAATATAAATAAATGATACAATGAATAAAAATACTAAATAATTACATAATTGAGCAAATAAGGAAATAGATCATAATATACAAAATAGAAGAATTCCTTATTTTACAAAAAGAAATAAATAAAAAATAGCCAAACAAAAATCAAACTGAATTACAATAAATAAACGAAAAGTATGAAATTAGCAGAAGATAAGATAAGTTATTAATCGAAACATTATTTGGATATTCAAAGCGGCCATCTAGACATCGATTGTGACTATCTTAACTTTAGTCAACGCTTTTTGTGACACGCTACAACCAAATATTCAGTACACGACTCCCGATTCTCCACGCTTAGTAATGAAAGGATGCATTTTTGTGTGTGCATCAGAAATGTTAATTGTCCCTCCTTAAATACTGAACGGTGGTCAAATAAGAATGTTACTATCATTCCAATTGCTATGTTTCAGCAGCTGTAAGCATTACCAATGACATCCAGCTTTGAAAATATTCAGCAAATCTTGTCATTTCACCATGCTTCGTTTCTCACTTGCCTTACGTGCGGAAGTTATTAAAAAATGTTATCGAAACTGTCTAATACGCCGCACCGTGGAAAAGTTTTGCGGATGAGGACCTGCATCTATATAACATTGTGCAGACGCAATTATTGAAGCCGGGGAACCATAGATAACGTCATAAATTTCTTAATTGGGCATTTGATATATTCGCGCTTTTAACAATGACGGCGACACATGTTATATAAGGGACGCAAGGTTCGAAGTTCAGAAGAAGAAAATAAGCTGGTGAGCATCCCTCGATGGGCGTTTATCAGTCGGCCGAACAAACCAGTCAATACAAGTTGCATCGACCGCTTGACCACTACCACAAATTCGAGAGTTGCCAAAGCCGAGGCGGCCACACATAACAGCATGAATCTAGTTTAAGAAATAACATCCAGAATCAATTGTATACCTTTAATTTTAGTTATTGTTGACTGCGAAAATCATTCGAAAAGTCGGGTTTGGATGTAAACACTTCACAATGTCTTATAGACCCGCGTACTTTACTTTAATTGTATCACTACCCGAATATTTTAGCTATTATAACAAATTAAAGATAAATTTTTAAGTTGATGTGCATTATTACGCCTTCACCCGACATCCTGCTACAATACTCAAAATCATCAGCTTAGCACAAACCGCAATAATAAACGAAAAATGTTACCCTTTGAGTCTGAAAAATGGAGTATTTACGTGAATAGAAAGCTGACTGCCCTTTTATAGCACACATCATGGTCTCAATAACAAGAATTGATGGCAGCAATTGCTGACTTCTTTGTCAAACAATAAAATAAAGAAAAGAAGCAGGTTCCTGCTTAGATTTATTGCTTACCGTGAAGCTAAGGAATTCACCTTTCCAACAAAAAAATGAACACTCATTCCTATGTGCTATATCAAATCACATTGCAATGGTGTTGCAATGTCCTGTGGTTGAAATAAAATATGATTATTTAAGGTCTTTTATGCGTCGAGCGTGGAAAGATGCTTTGGATCATCCAATTATTTTGTATCCGTTAAAATGAGAAAGCTGAACTTACTAGTCTTTCTGGATTATCGGAGTAATCAATCAACTTAATTACTAATAATAAGCCGACTTGTTCACGACGTTTCGAAGGTATCAAAGAATGGGTAAATTGCTCAGATGTTCAAGAAATAACTTCCTACGCATATAGTTATTCTCCACATGCTTTCAAAAATATTTTGCATGGCACCCGCAAGAAGTACACACAACCGTAAACACATACTTCAAAGAGGGTAATAATGTGCCTAGAATTTGATACCACTTTGATCTCATGCACTGACAGGAAATGCAAATATTCTTCTACTTAATAAACATTCCTCTACATTTTTTCTCAAAGTGAAGCCTGAAATAATTTTTATAATTGCATGGGTAACCTTGCCTTTATGACGCATATCATCCTTTCCCTTGCAGAAACGTTACGCTCGTAACACGAATGAATTACCTCTTTATTTCGATGCGCGTTGAAACCCTTAAACATGTGACTCATTTGAATACGCATCCACCACCAACACCATCGTCTTGTTCAAGGAAAAAAAAATAAATCATTTATCGGAAGTCAACTGTTCAGGCATTCCACCTACCACCGCAGGCTCCTTTGGAATGAGACTCGAAAGAATATTGAACCTTTCCCAGCATATGTTCATATCAAATTGGTTTATTATCCCCTTTTATTCTGTCGGATCTTGGTGACGGAGAATACACACACCTACCCCATTACGTGGTTTTGTTGTTTCTCTTTTCTTTTTTGATGATGAATTTTCTGCGTACGGTTAATGTACGGTAGCAGCATTCGCTTGGGGAATGAAAGGAATGGAAGACAAAAAAAAAGGATAAACCGAGATAATAAGGATAATGAAGTGCTGAGTACTATTGTTGTTTGTTCGAGTTTTCTTTTTCTCTTTTCCAAAATTGTCATAAGGGTGAAAGAACATTTCTGTATCCCTCTGGGGTGGGTGGGAGCCATATAATGATGTGCCACATCATAGGCAGGATATTTGATGTACACCATGAGAGTTGCCCAAACGATCCTGTAAGCTCGGAAAATTAAAAAAGAGCTTCCTTAAGGAATTGACGAGTGTGTTTTTAGATGAAGTTGTCGGGAAATAAGAGTACACCATCATTGAAGCGACTCTTCAAGGGTTCGTTTTAATTCAAACTACAAGAATTCGAGCACCCCAACAACAGATGTTACTAGGAGAATATATTTTCTTTTTTCCTTTGTGCGTCGAGTAATTAAGGACAGTTTTTGTATTAGTGTTGCAACAGTTGCCTCTTAAGTATGTACACTTCGTAGCACATCCTTTTACTCTATACACTCACGCACAGTACATAGCATCGGCCACCCACTTAATGGAATTCAAGACAACAAACGAAGTGAAAGCAAGCAAAAGTACATATAAAGTAGAACGGAAAGAGACGTTGAAATGAGAAGAAGGCCAGTAGAATCTGCGAAGGGAGAAATATTTTTCAATATATCAGTGCTCGTGGGCTAGCCGTAGAGGTGAAGGAAAGTGTACATCTCAACCGTAGAAGCGATTCTAATGAATATCCCATTAGTAACAGCAGTCTTTGCGTCCACAGAATATTTCCTTCTTTTTGTTGGCCTTCAAACGCTCGCAGTGCCTTCTAATTCATACCGTCTGATTTTGGATGTTGCTATCGCTTTGTTGTAAAAGCTTTTGTAAATGGTTCTCCACGTCCGAATGAGATGCCCAGATTCTAATTGTCTCTTGTTAGTTAATGTGATTCCATATTCGATTTACGCTCATCCTTAGGCAGTAAGTGAAATGACATTCAGCCAATGTTTCTACTGATGTTGTAATGAAGACACAAAAACTCCTTCAAGCTTTAATTAAATTCATCCGAACATTATGTGGATAACATATTCTTTAAAGAGAAGTTATTGATATGTGAGTTGTGAAACTTCGATTCACCCGAAAGTTGACAGAAAATGATAGAATGGAAAAAAATAATTTTAAAATTGAAAAGTTGTTGAAGAAAAAGTTTAAAATCATATTTGTCAGATCGTTTGCAACTCAAATTGATGTTGTTATCAGCGGCCTTTGGAATCTTCACTCATTATGAGAATTTCATCGTGTGGCTGAACTGTAGACCGGACTCGTTACCCGGCTCGAGGGACCAAAATATTCAAAATAGCGAATGCTGGCTTAGTGCGAATGGCTACCATGCAGATACATACAGTCCAAATTGTTGCATTGATTCCGGTTTATTCGCCTGTCCACTATTTCCTCCAACTGCTCTATGCGATTTAAGTCTAGAAACTGGGTAGGCTAATCTAGAACCTCGATTTTGTTGGTATCAATCCAGGTTTTAACTGCCTTGTGTGTTTTTTCGAAACCTACATATCAATGGCATCTCCTCTTCAGCATACCCGATTTTAGTATCTTTAAATACTTAAACCGATCCATAATACCATTAATTCTAAAGACTGGCCCAATTCCCCAAACATAGAAGTAACCCCAGACGAGTACATTTCCTGCTGTAGTGAACACGTTTACGGAATCCAGGCATACACCAACTCCATAACTTAAGAAATACGATCAGAAAGTCAGTCAACGAAAGGTTTTGATCCTTACCTCTGAACAAGTTCACTCGGCGGCTTTCATGACGATTGCCATCAGGGTGTATTGATGAGCAGCGACTTATGCACGTCCACCTTTGCCGGCTTATTCAGTCACAATTCTGATTACTCACTATCCTTTCCATTCTTCCATTTTGTAATAAAGATGAGTCCAACGTCGCCTTCAGATACAAATGTTAACACAGACTTCTCGTAGACTGTCACCTCTAACAGAATCCACTTTTAGCTGTTCAACAGTAACGCAAGTCAAGAAAACAACTCCCATCCTTTCAAAAAAAAATCGTAAAATCTTTTCGCACCACCCAGCGGAACCACCAGTGCAATCAATTAAGCCAAAAGGCTACTATTCTATTCATTAGACTCAATATTCACCACATCCCATGAATGCACCTTCAAACGTAGACCTTCAATGAAATGGATGCACTCACGTGTGTACATCTTTAATGGCTACAGTTTCGTTGAGTACATTATGGCAGTAACGTCATCACTCTCATCAGTATCATCATCGTCATCGTCATCGCCATCGCCATCGCCATTACCACCCGATCGAACTGACCATAATACCAGCCACGGAATGGCAACTGCATAAGTATCTGTGTCGATTTTTTTTTATTCGCAGTGCGCGCCTTATTTTTCTTTTACTACAGCAACAAAGTGTGAAAGCCTGTTAAGGTGCCAATGCCAATCAATTATTCAATTTTCGCACATGACCGAGCACAACACTGACGGAAAACCAGGGGATGTTGCACACAGAGCAACAGTACTGTACCAAGCAAGCAGCTGTTCTGTAACCTGCCTAAGTTCGAATAAATGTGTCCACGCGTCCAGTCCACTCTTCTCTTTAGGGATATGAGTACGGAATGGATTTACCTATATACAGCTGTGTAACGGATGTCTAAAGTGCCACTCTGGACCACTGCCGCCGTGTGCATGTTGCATAAAGGGAAAGCACCAGATACAACGTAAAGTGAATATTTTCCGTTCAATGTCCCATACGTCCATCGAAATAGCCAGTTATGCCGGCGCATATGGTTTCAAAATGAAATTGGATGAGTATCCCCTTTGGTGCTATCGCATCATGCAAATGCGACAGATTCTGTCGACGATGACGACGGACGAAGTACGAAGTACGAGCGACATGTTACGTGATGAGAAGGACCTGTCCACAAGTTTCCTCGCTCTCCCTCCCACATCCGCAGCACCGCGTTTGATGGATGCATGCACATACGTAAATAGAAGGATCCGAATAGCTGTGTGACGTCAAAAACGTTCTAAATAATATTGAACAGACGTTGGGCGCCCAGGGGGTGGCATTCACTGCTGTTGAAAGAGAATATACAGCACCAATTTGAACTCATGGTATGGGAATGGGGGACAGGAATACAACACCGTCATCCTATGCGAATACATACACAGTATATATAGCAACATCAGAGGTATGGACATGGCTGTGCGTGCTCTTAATCGAACGTAATTATTTAAGGCTGCTGCTGCTTCTCGTGTGTTTCCATGGAATTCGAGCTCATTTCGTTGCTATTTCCTGTAGAGACAGATGTTTGCAATCAAATAAATTAACTCCCTTCCCCGATGGAATCTTTTAATTGTGGAACTCTGAATCTCTGTCCTTATTCCGTTCTTATCCCGAGATGTAACTGTTGGAAGGTGTATACATACACTGATTGCAACTATGCCACAAAAGAAATGAATGTAATTGAACTATCAGAAAATGCGTGTCTTCTCTGAAGGAAATGGCGAATATTTTTGTCATTCAGAAACTTTGAATTAATTTCACTCACTTTTATCGAATATTTTATTATTGACGACGACATCGAAATGGAAAAAAAATTGATCTAGCCTTTTTAGAGGTTTTTGCAATGAGAAAGTTGTGTCTTTTCTATGAGTGTCATGTTCATTTACTTACTAGTAAACTGAAATCCTACTAAGACTATAAAAAAAACCCTAACTTAGCTGAAACTTCGTAGATAATTTGATTATGTTACTGAATAGGACATTGACTACATTTGCTTTAAATTTTCCCGTTAACTTGAAGAAAACTACAACACCCATCTAAATTAAAAATCCCTCAACCATTTTGGGGAGCTATTCATATCACCACAATCAACTAACACACAGAGGTTGATATTTTTCTGCGATCTATGCCAATGCTGTATCATTTAGTTGTCGGTTGTCGCCGGTTACATTGTCTCACGAAAAACTTCGGAGCCAAGATGTTTATGCCGTCACTCTACTTTAGGCGCTTGTCGTTTGAGACTCTCGCATTTTTTGTACCTCTTCCAGTATCTGCGAATATCTAGTGTATTGTGGGCTTGCCTTGTCTAAAGCCACATTAACGAGGTTTTTAATTGCTGACTAAAGCTTTCAACCATTCACAGAAACTCGCAAGGAATGTACGCTATATTGAAGAAACTTATTCCCCGATAGTTGGTAGGTCCCATTTCTTTCCAAACGGGACAACGACTCTAATATCTTGCAGATGAGCTGCTGCAGGCAACTACATCAGCTTTAACAATCTCTCTTCGCTTTGCGGCTGTTTGGCTTAGAACTCAATAAAATTCGAATAAAATGAACTTAACTTATCTTGAGAAATTATAGAATATTTTTTTTATTGCTCAAAAATAAGTCATTGAGTCTTTTCCCATTAAATGAACCCCAATCTCGAATCCGGTATCCACAACCTCTATAATAGACCAAAACAATCTCTACATGCTTGAAAAACATTATTTGATTCTGAAGTTGATTGCCAAATGGAATCCTCTCCTATCGACTGTGAACAAAAGGAGTTTTTCAATTCTTTTCACTGTTTTCAATTAAAATGTGAGGAAAAAAGATCAAAATCTATTGCCTTCGAGCGTTAATAGAACGAACTCTTTTTTTTAATTTCTCCTCTATATGTCTCCCACATCCAGCTGCACACCAATATGCTATCTGCCAAACACACACCAAATGAAAGTCCATTAAAAGCTAGTCCTTTTTTAATTTTACCCGTATTTACGTTCGCTGTTGGCGAGCTGGGCGGTAACAACTTGAAAATATCCATCCTTCAATAAGGAACAACTCACTTATTTCGCAGCAATTGCACATTCGACAAACTCCACTCAACTCGAATCATTCATTCTTTTGCAGCTGTGAGCCGGGACTCAGGGAAATGTGGGAATGGGAATGGCAAAATCGGAATGGGAATGCGAAATGGGAACTGGGCAGGGAATGGTGGAGTTAGGCATACCCGACTGTTTGTTGGCGCGTTGGCTGTTTGCGGTGCTCAATAGCGTTTGAGGTGCTCTTCGGCCGTTTATCGGGTTTACTGCATCGTAAAACGGAAACCGTGAACGCAACGATGAACGTGAAAGCGTTCACTCGTCCACTAAAATGTTTTTCACACATACACACACCTACAGAGTTAGTTGAGTGAAAACTTTGATTTCACTGTTTCTTTGCTCCCTTGGCATCTACCTTGCCATCCTAGGATTGAATTCATTTTTTTTTTCTGAGTTTTTTTCACTATACAATTACTGAACAGCAGAGGCAACAAGCAGGACTTTCTTCAAGTCCTTTGGGTTGTTAAGAATTTCGTTTGATTACACCTGACGTTGCATATAAACTTCCTTGCTGCAGTGAAATCGATACGCTGCGGGCTTGGGAGGAAATCAAATCAGGACAGAAGAATTCTCGAAATGAACTCACTCCATGTGGAAAATATTGGACGACACACACATGACCGGGGCACAGAAACAAATGTACATGTCTGTGCCTCGAGAGATTACTTCGAGATGTTTGAAAAGTTCTTTCTTCCGACTTTCATCTCGACAGCCAATAAACTTTTTCGACATTTGTACACGTTTTCGGCTGGATAAGGAGACGTGTGACACGACAAACTTATTCCTTATTCCCTATGTTTGGGAAGGGTCACTCTCCGAATGAAGCAGCATCATACACGAGAGTTATTGTTTCTAATAAAGGATACATGTGTGAGCATGTACATAGGATCACATTAGTCATGAGACTTGAGGTGATTTGGGTCTGGCATTATTTTTCGTTGAGAAAAACGGCAGGAAATAGTTTGGCAACAAACTCATGAATTTTGTATTCTCAGATTTATTGTCAGTATCAGAGAGAGTCTACATTTATTATCTGAGGAATTCATTGGTTGCCAAGGAATCTTTTCGTTTGTTGAATGAAATGAATTCGATTTGGGAAGACACCCAGAGGAGAAGAAAATGTTTTCAGTGTTCGGCCTGTACTTTGACCTTGGGAAAAAAGTCGAACATTATTACAGTTTAATTATTTAACGTGGTGGAGTCTAACTCATCATACATCTGCACATCAGAAAGCTGTTTGAGTCATTCATTACGTAGAATGATTATACTTTTTAAGTTTTCTCGGAATCCAAATATCAAGCGAATTTACCAAATGGGACAGACAACAAAAGACATTTTAGTGTCATTTATTTTGGAGCAACATGTTTAGCCACAGTCCAAATTAAAAACAAATGACATCAATTATTTCAAAGGAGACAGTGGCACATTTGATCATCAACAAGAGATAACAATAAAATGCACACTTAAGAAACAAGTTCAACCAGGGACCCATCACTTTCACAGCCTCCTATAAAATAGACTATAATTCACAAACTTTGACACATTCCCGAAGAAGAAGAAAAAAATCAAACTCCAATCGAACTTTTTACATTATTGCAAATTTTCTCACCCAAATGGCTCCCCAAATAGAACATTGAAAATAAAAAAAAGCCTATCCATAACATTACCTAATTTGGATCTAAACAAACCTTAAAGGAAACTGCTTCTCCTTGCCTTCATAAAAGTTCACCACCTTTGCAAGAGAATTTATTAAACCATAAATAAATTTCAGTCAACGACATCGAAGTAAATTAAAGTATTTTTCGGTACAGAGAATTGAAGAAACCTTCCAAATCCCGATGCCGATACGGAGGCAGCACAGGCAAATACAGAAGGGCTGAGCAGCAACCGAGCAGAAAAAAAGAACCAAATAACCGCCAAATGGTTGTATATCTTCCAATTCAATGAGTGGTTAACCACATACTCTGTAATGCTGGCAAAGTCGCTCTAAATCGCTCTAAAGGGAGACATCCTTTTTTGGCATTCACATTTATTTTGTGCCCAACTCTCCTTCCCCCTCCCACCCCCCCGATGATCAACAATAAACCGCTGAACAAAGTAAAAAATGGGGGATTTTTGTACCCCCGTGACCATCTCATGAAACGACAGAAATACTGTGAGGATAAGAATATAAATTCGCGGGCAATTTGAAGTCTGCTGTAGTTATTGGAAAAGGATTATCCTCTAATTCCCAATGGAGGGGTTTATTCATTCGACTTGTTATTTATTTACATAATAATTTTGCGCAAATTGTCGAAAGACATTCAAGGGGTTCTGCGGAAAACACTGAGGCATCTGCGAAACAATTCCAGCAAGAAAGGTGTTTACTCGAGCGTTTTATTGAAAACTTCGACTTTTTTTTTTTAAATTGGACTGCTGGCAAACTTTAAAGCACCTAATTACACGTATACATGCTCTTTGCATGTTAGTATTGGACTATCAAGAACCGTTGGAGGATGCCGAAATGATGATGTTTAAAATGTGTGAATCTCAATAGTTACTATATCACTTCTACATCTTTTATACAACATTTCAAAAATTGAACCTTCTAATTTTTAATTTTAAGAAATTCATAACACCATTTCGAACTCATTGTGCTTTGTCCTTCCCTGCTAATTGAACACATACACATAATACAACAACAGAAGCTAAACTGCTTACTTTACACACATAGCCACTCAAGTAATATTTCATTTCGAATTAACCCTTAAAACGCACGCTAGACGAATCCAACGTCGTCCAACGTATGACAACAAAAGACACATGGCTCACCAGTCACACTTTTAATTGGATTAAATAAACATTGCGTATACATATTGCAAACGAAAGACTCTTCTGTCCAAGTCCTGCCTCACCTTTTATTAAAACAAAAAACAGAATAAAAAAACGCGAACGGTTCTTTATTTTTGCTTGCTTGCCTCCCGCACAACAAGGTGTGTTTACAGTTATCATCCTATAATGTCCGCTCGACCAAGTCTATTGTCACTCTGGACATCCAAGTGGCAGTATAATGCGTTTTTTGCCCTTTTTATCTGCCCTTGCGGGAGAGATTTTCGCCTTTTTGGCCCCTTTTGAATTCGATTAGTTTCACGCTTCGAAAATTTTTAAAAATATACCCTTTCACGTACACAAAGAATAAAATGCCGTAAATTTGAGTCCTTTTTTTGGCCGCTACGGAAGATATATATCTATAATTTTATACTCGACAAGAGTTCGTTTTTTTTGTTTCCTATAGGGTGGCTACTGCGGTAGGACATCCTCTCCCTTTATAATCATCATTATTCACCCGCGTACTTTTTAGCTGTTTAGTGGTGGCTTAGTCTTCATACAGACTCATACGAGTGGGGAAAAGTGCAAAAGGGGACACATGAAGAGGAAGTTACAACCTGCAATGATGATGCCAGAGCGATGTCGTTCCACACGGTCCATTTGATCAATGGCGGTGATACATTAGCTTAATGTGTCGTCATGTATGTGGTAAATGAGTTGAGTTTATTTTATTTCTTGGCTTTTATTAAAAAATTGTGAGTCCTCGTAAAGTGGAGAAACAAAGAAAAAGTTACTCTATGCAAATTTTGCTTTGATAGATTTTAAAGTTGGCAAAGGCCTGGAGATGCTTCGACCCAGTTGGCAATATGCAAGCATAGTTTTTTGTATGCACTTCCATTTGATGAGAACAGGGTTATGTTATGTTCTTTAATTAACAACTTTCTACTCCATATGAGTGGACTCTTGTTTGATAGATGTTTACATTCATTTTTTATACAGAATCCATTTAATTTCTATAAGACAATTTTTAAGTCTATAGTATTTAACTATTAACCTTTTCCATGAAAACCCTTAAATAGTTGAACACTTTTTTTTTGTTATCGCGTATTTTTAATTTATTTAAGAGATTTATTCGTCAAGCAAAGTATAGATTTTATTAAAATATATATATAAGCATTGAATATAGAGGGGGTTGTTTTTATAAGCGGTGAACTTTAAATTGGCAAACTTTGTTTTCTGTGACAGCTGATTTGACAGTTATCAGTTGATTTGAGGTTAGTTTGATTTCGCAATTCATCATCACACCGAAGCAACGTTTACAAATTGCTCAAATTTATTTTGGAAAACATGGTTCAATTCGAGAAACTCAAACCACTGTCGAAACATAATTACGTCCAGAAAATTTTATGAACAAGATTGGCCCCTTATTTTTTTCGATAATTATTATGGTCAAATCCGGTACAGAGACAGGATTATTGCCTTTTTCGTGTAATACTTCGACTTGGAAGACAATATTTCACACGATAGTGCCGAAATAAATTCTGATAAAATTTGACCTACAGATTATCTATACACATTCATTGTCAATTTATTCATTAATTTTTATTAAATAAAAAAAATATAAAGCAGAGGTTATGGTAATTTCCAGAACGCCTGGTCAATGCACTATGCGGATAGTGCGTGCTTTGCCACCGCGATCATTTTTGTGGAACATGCAGAACACTGACGATGCTGATTAAATTTGTCATTTTATTGATCATAATAATAATTCGGGTGGCCGTAGATTCTGAAATCTCCATGTAGTATGCAGCTGAATCTCGCTTCCTAACAAATTTGGTTCTCTCTCTCGAAAGTGCCCTCTTTTGCCAAAAGTTATGAATTCTTCGTGTAAACGAATCTTGATGTATTAAATTACGAAACCGTTTGATAAGTCAGCGACTTCTGGTTTTTCCGCGAAGGAACATTGAATACAATTACGCTCACATCAACTGCCTGAGATTATATTGAGAAATAAAACGCTTAATTGCCCAAAAATATATAAATAATTACCTTCATGGTAAAAAATTGCCATATTTTTGGACGTACGCAAATAAACCTAATTTTATTTACAATTTGTTGTTTTAGAATTTGCAAATGAATGGTGATTACCGTGAGTAACCATATACACGTGTCAGAAAAACAGGGTAATTAGTCTAAGTGTTGTCTTTATGCGAATTGACAGACGGGTTGAAGGAGGTTTGCAGACGACTTGTTTGGCTCGAGTTTCTTGTGTAAAATAAGTCCATATTTGACCGCATTCAATCCCGTGCTAAAGAACTGGAAATCCATTCAGCCTTCTCTTGAAAGTATTTATGTCAAAAGTCGTTACTCAAAATTATAATGCAAACATGTTTGTATATGTTTCTCTTTTAAATTCAATGGAAACCATCCCTAAAATGCGGACAGATATACACAGCATCGCTGGATATTTTTAAATTAAAAAACACGTGCATCCCATGTGTCACATCAGATGCTTTTGAAACCGCCCTCCCACTCTCGGGTAATTTCGATTTCTTTCATATCCTGAACAAGTAAACTTTTCAATAGGCGAAACTGAGACGGAAATATAGACCCTGAATCTAGCAGCGTTTCCTATATAACATTAACATTACTGCTGACGCCATTCAACTTTCTTACCCATCCTGAGGAGGGTTTGGCATTAAATATGAAGCATCATTTCCCACCGCATCATCGTCATCAAACTTGTTGGAATCCGATATCAGTTAAAATGAATGACACTTTTGTTAAAGCGCCTTTTGTGCCAATGATTCGCCGAATGTAAGACTCCCTATCGGCATGGATTCTCACACACAAAAGAATGATGTATTCTATTTTAGCTGGTTCTCATCCTTCGGTGTTGATAAAAAGGAAATTGAAAATGTCAGAAAGACTGCCCAATGAAATGCTTGATTGATGTGAGCCATTATAAGTGCATACAGCATGTGACTGTGTGTCACTGATCGGTGATAGGATGATGTCCGCTTGGCTTGCTTGAAACACAATGAAAATATTTTCGATAAGAGAAGGGACGCAAGTAGTTCGTGTGGAAGATTAAAAGAAAAAATCGATCTGCTTCGTTATCATATGAAATCAGATAAGAATTTGATTGTTGTCGGATTGATGGCCGAATCCCTTCATTGATTTGATTACGTACACGCTCTACCCATGTAGAAATCCCTTCGAAACAGTTTATAAGTCTATTTGTGTCTGACAGAACGGATTAAAACCAACTTAATGGTGCAAAAAGTTAAACCCTGGTCCTCTACGAGCTGTGGTGCCACACGTATTATATTATTAACGATACAAGAGATATGCAGCGCGACGAGCAATCAAGCGATTGCAGTACGATTGGCTTTATTGTGCTTTCATAGTAAGGATCAACAAATTTAGCAAATTATGGTGTCGAATCAACACTAAATGTTACTTATAGTTTGCGATGTGGATAGCTGTTCGCTGATACAAAAAAAAAACCATAATGCCTCGAACATTATATATAAATTAGAAGCAAAAAGGCACATAATTTAAGACTTGTCTAAGAAACCAGACGGAGTACACGTTTAATAATCTCATAAGGATCTCCACAAGAAAAGGTCTTAAGCACATCACTCATGCGGTGACGTCCAACTTACCAAATTTTAGATCAAAATACTAGTCTATGGTGCGCTTTGTAGGTTTGTGGCTTATGGAATATCCTTCCTGTAAACTCCATGCAAATCCATTTCAAATTTCCACAATCTGCCGTGCCTCTTGCTTATTCGCAAATGCGACTTAAATGGGGCGATAAACGATGTGATAAGTTTCTATTTGGCGGATATTAAAGTCAAGGAGGCTACATATCCTATTTCCCATTACAAAAAGAATCCAGTCGATCTGAAGCAAGACATTTGACTTTGAAGGGAATAGAAAATTAACCTGTACCTTGTGCGCAGTAGCAGCAACAAGTGAGTACTTACTTGCTTACTTTTGTACTTAAATATTTCGCGCTACAGAATTATGTTCCCTCATTTCACGTTTTCCTTTTTTTTTCCAGCATAGAAGCACCAGCCAAGACAACGGAAGTAGAAGAATCTGTAACAACGAACGAAAAAGCCATTCGGAAGACAATAAAGAGGCAATGAAACACGTACAGAGAAAACGGAGTAGCGAAACAAGGGCATAAATAATTTGGAACTGTCAACTTCTATATGATACAGAAGTACATAAATTAAGGAAAACTGAATTGAACGAGATTTTATGCGATGGTCCTTCGGGCCGAGAAGAAAGGAACACACTTTTTAGGGGTAGAAACAGTGGAAAAAATTAAGCTGCAATTAGATTTGGTGGAAGCATGATTTATACGTTGCACACATACATACTATGTTATTTGATTTAAGCGAAGCGGACGATGGTGGACAAAATATGCATTCTCTCAGGAAAGACCTTTGCGGAACTATAGGTGACGGCTTAACTAAACTGAATTAAGTTTTGAATTATTAATACAGAAACAAAGGCCATGGCCCATTGGCAAACTTCAACCATTCAATAAATTTTTAACAGGCACTTTCGTTCATTGACAAAGATACATTTCAATCAGGTTACTACTTTTATAGAATTCTGTGCTATTTATATCCTGAGCTTTCATTGTCACATCAGCATTTGGATATGCAATTCATTAACTATGAGTTCATAATACATAATACAATCGTTCTTTATTCTGGCATAATATCAGGCACTAGTGCCACCAATATTATAATTAGCATGCGGGAAAATACAGTTAATCTGTGTCATTAAAATGATCATAAGGCAGAGGTGAATGTTGAATTGTACCTGAGCTTAGATCCTAAAGCGACATAATTTCTGATTTGGTATTATGAATATCGAGTACACATATTTTATATGTCGAATGGCATCTCGAACCTCTACTCGAATACCATCCGTTTTTCTTCTATTAGCCGAATGCTACATACAAGACTCAACTTAAACGTGTATTTTCAACTGTCATTTGAGGTAGATCATTTTGGAAACTGAAATCGACGAGGCATACAAAAAGGCACAGTAACGCAAACCAAGAGCAGCGCAAGATAAGTACCATGAGGAAATACATGAGGAGAAGAAGCTTCTTTGTCTACATAAAAGATCTCTCACAACCTCTCAGCCGAAGGACACCGTCTACATTGAGCTCATACCAATGGTCTGGTTCGAGAAGAAAAGGAAGACCTAATCTACGTTATGAAAACCATGACCTCCATCGACGGAAGGTGGCTATTGCTCAGACTATTTACCCTTGATTAGTAAATAAAATACCAGAATATTCGGAAAACTGACTATGCGATGCAGAACATTCCAGAATTCGGATATGTTTAGAAAATAGAAAAAAATCTGCCCATTCGAAATGCTACATTGAAAAAGTGAACTCAAATTACACATCTATTGTCTGAATTCTCCTTTAGTGTTGTCTCCAGGAATGCTCTACAGTCTACATAGCATCGATTCACATCTAGTCTGGCAATTTGACAAGAAATTAGCTGTTTATATATTATTAGTTCAAAAGAAATTAACACTTTAATGGCCACATTAACTACCGTCGATGGTTCATGACATCAATAACTATTCAAAATTTAATCGGATCTCACTAATGAGATGATATTGAAATTAAATTATTTAATAGATCGATTCCCTTTCACTAATTCAGACACACTCACAAGCATATAAGCTTAATGCTGAGACATCCCAAACCAATTCAAGCAACATTGCGGTATGAAATCAACTCAAAACAATTTAATAATTCATTATTAAACCAACAGGATAATCACTCTCGCCAAATGCAAGCAAATAGTGGGAAGGGCACGCAGTAACAAACTAAACCCAGACATGGGTGGGATCCGCTTTAGTGTATGTCAGTGTGACGGTGGCCAAACCTGAAACTTTGCATCCTGCCCTTAAATGCCACCTCCTCTGCAAACGCTATCTGCTGTATTATGACTACACCTGAGTCGCACATAAATATGTGAAATATTCAATTCCATCTAGGTAATTATTGTAATCAACTCTTAACTATCTCGTGGGATTAATCATTTGGCGCAATACGGTATTTACTTCAGTGCCACCCTTACGTCCTCACAGCGATGTCTTCATATTACGTGACACATCGCTACGGTGTCTCGTCTGTCCAACAGCAGTGGTGATAGTTTGCTGCGGCCAAGCCCATATTGCCGCAATGGCTGTAAGTGGCTCTGGGCCACGCCAACCAACGTGCTCTGTACACAGCGGTGGACGACTTCAAGTGAAGGGATAAAACAGGTGATTATGCTTAAGGTCCCTACTTAGGATTATTGGGGCGAAAGATAGCCAGTCTCCGGTCTCATGCTCACCGACTCCTCGGGAATGATTAATGATTGCGGTTGTGAATTTATTATTTAATGCAATTTGTGCGAAAGTAACAACAAAACCATTATATGGTGGATAGAGCAGATATCTGTGTCCACAGAACGTCACCGGCAAAGTAATGATCGTTATCCTTCATGAGCCAGGATTCCGCTTTTAGACGCAAGGTTGTCTGAAGTGACCAGCGGCATTTAGTGCCTCTCACTGAGGCTACATTTGTCACCAATTGTGTTGGATTAAGTTTTCGTCTTATCAGCACAACGCACACATTCATACACACGCATACAAAATCTACATATACAAACAGATGGAGAGACTGAAGAGGAAAGTTACAAAGATAAATTCGAGGCAGAAGGACTATTAATGATTCATTAGAAGGTTACGAAGAAAAACGAGGTGGCAAGTTGGGTGAATTAATTACGAATCGAATTAGGATGAGGTGAATTTTTAAGTAATTAGATTTTGTGTTTCTGCTGCTGCTGTCTCCCACTGCCTGTCGCTGTGTGACAAATGAGTGGCCACATTAAGTGGCTATGTTCCATTTTATGAATTAATGTGTGGGATTTTCAGGGTGTCTTTAGGAACGAGGTTAACGCACTCTTCGATGGGGATTGTAAGTTCTTCAATATAGAATTGTTTGCATCAAGATGATTCTTAGCAGGCGAATGTAATAATTTGAAAAACCAGAGTTGGATTATCTGTGAGCACATTTATTAATTTTTATTTTTAAGGAAAATGGGTATTCTTTTAATATGAAGGAATGAAGCAACGTGTATTGTACTTACCTCTGATGAAATAATCCCATTTAGTTCTTCGACGCTGGAAATAGTACGAGTTCTTGCAGATTCTTTCTAAAGTCTACAACAAATTAATATCTAATTTAAAATTCAAGCACTACATCATATTTTTTCACTAGATATTTATTTTCGCATATCAAGGTGACATACGGGTATTTTATTATTTTTATCTACACTTATTTAATTTCGAACACTTATAATTTTTGAAATCAACTACTTGACAACCGCGTGAAATTACTTGATTCGCATAAACCTGCAAGAAAGAAAATAAAGCACTCTTAAATTATACTAATATTTTCTTTACAAATTTAGTTTACATTATTGCAGCAATGTATGTATGTATATTTTATTTGATTTATGCTTGGACTTCACTTATAAATCAATGTAAAACTAATCTATCTCAAACTATGTAAGTGCATCACTCCCAATATTTTCGAGTCAATTTCACGCTATATGTATGAATGACAATCTCAATGTTTAGAATATTTACATTTATGAAGAGACATTTTCAAATCAAGCCCTCAAACCTAACTTTCATTAAATTAGCAAAAGCGAACGAAACTTAACGAAACTAAGCTAAATTGGTACTTTGATCACATTGTATACATATGTTGAATATTCAATAACTTAAGTTAAATGTTTGTAATTCAATTGAGGTGATACTGAAACAAATAAACAGAGTGTCGTATGTTAATTATGTTTCATTTGCCAGACACGTTCGGTATGAGTAGTGACTGCATTTGATGGAAAAGGTTGGAATTTGAAAATATGTGCATGTAGATACGAGTATATTAGCATGTTATCAAGTTGACTTGGACTTTGAACTCTTTGTTTCATATTTATAATATACACTTTAAAATGATGGTACGAAACAGTCGGAATGCACTCGCACTTAACCATGTTTCTGGTTCTTATTAAATGCAATCAAACTTGCATAATCTCAAAAGTTATCAGGTTAAACCTATAAACTATACTATAACTATACCATTCCCAAAAAGTCAACATTATTATTCACTACATAAATTTGTCTCTCCCTAGAGTAACTTCAACCACCATTTACTGAATATGAATTCCGATAAATAAAACCTTACCTCCCCTACTAGATTATGAGATCTCAGTGTGCACAATTGTATTTGCTTTGGAATACTAATTTAATTTTTAGTCAGAATTTCATGAAAATTGAGGCATCACAAATACTAGTGAACACACACTAATGATCAGACGCCATGCATACATAAAGCATAGTACAACAGTGTATAGTGTGTGGCTCTGTACAGGCTGTGCATTCAAATATCGAAATTGTTCATGAAATAATCTCCTCTCTGAGCTACTCTTGGCACCGCTTTTGTGTGAGCAAAACTGCATGAAATCGTAACACTAAGTTTATTTGCAGCGGAAAACCTCCGAAGTGGTGTGTGCTTAATCGAATTCCTCGTGCTTTGACAGCGAATTTTGAAATGGAATTATTTCGAAAATATGATGACAGTGAATTCTGTGTCGAATGAATGAAATCAAACAGAGTGTAAAATGCATTGTTATTCTGTTGCTTTTGTTGACCGCTTAATTTTTTAGTATTTGTAAAGGTAATCCCTTCGTAATCCTATTTTTGATTTAAGTATATACGAACATTTTGTGTAATATATTTTTAATAATGATTTTCAGTTGTTCGGGTTAAAAAACTAAATCAAATCAGAAATTTATATTATGAATTTATATTATTTATGACTCAGAATTTAAGTACTTCGACTAAACTTGTTTTACACGCTACCGTGTATACTCCTCACCGGCCTAAATGCTCATAGACAGGACCATGAATACAAATGTATGTCCTATAGACATGTACGATTACCACTAATACACGTTTGTGTCGTGTTACGTAAGTTCAGGTGAAATTGAGGGCTCTGATATACCCTTCTAAATTAAGAAAACATAGACGCCGTAGCGGCCAGTTTCGATTTGGCGCTGATCAGCTGAATTGAGCATCGCCAGTGTTAACCAGGTTTATTTTGCGGTTGGATTTGGGCCTGCATCCATGTGTGCTGACGCAATTGAATTGCCCAGCGTACATAGACAACGGCCGGAGATCCGGATTTTGCCCAAAAAATAATCTTGTCGGACGAGGCCCATTTTTTGGTTCACTTAGTCAAAGTATATATGTATAATTGTTTTTAGTAGACATCGAATCAGACCGTCCCTTATCGTCCATTTTATATAATTACTCTTACTCGGGAAGACTACCTAGATTGTACAGTTCCCTTTGCCTCGTCTTAGCGTCAGAATTTGTTCAATAAAGATTTTGTGCACCAACTAGGGTTTCACAATGGCATTTATTCTGCTGGGCAATACAAGCCATTTTAATTAATTTGGTTCTTCGTAAAATATGTTTGTGTTTGTGCACATTTGTATGTCAGTCAAATTACGTTTAGAATTTAAAATTCAGAACGCATTTGGTAATAGAACCTAAACAGAAGCCAGAGATTCAATTCTGATCGGGTTGAAGATAGTTCTGGCATAAAGCCATAAACGGCTGCAAAGATTTTTATAGAAATTGAGAAGTACAGGTACCTAAGGGAAAATCCGAATTTGAGATCTAATAACATAACCACTGTCGACCCTGCTATGTGTAGACTTAGAAAGACTGCCGCCAAAATTATTATTGGTGTACTTTTTACACCTGAATGGGTTATAGCACATGCATATCCTTTTATTCGAAAATATGTTCGCCTATCGAACAATTCTCAAGTGTGACCTTTAAAATGCGAGTATATCTCGATAATCTGTTACCCATATTTTTCTATTCGTATCAAAGCGCAAACATATATATTCTTGAAATCTGAAATCTACACATAATCCTTTTAGACTTTCATTCACAAGTCTTCATATAGATCTTTTTCTCTTTTATTTCTTTCCATTCCTTTATAGGATTTCAGAAAGCCTCCCGATACTTTAATCTCATACAATTTACAGCGTATGAGTTTATTTTCGAAACAAATCTGTTTATCAAAAAAAAATTTGTATTCAAAACCAGAAACAGCTTACAAATAAAATTGTACCCCTGAGTCCTGGTACATATCGAATAAGCCTCCATGACCTAATGATGGAGTTTCTACGATTCACTTCACTCACAATGCGGACTGGGCCATCAACAGACCGAGAAGACCCACACGTTTATTATCAATATCTTATTGGCTAAATGAGCCTTCTAGGAAATGCGTATCCTTAACAGAGCACGAAAAAGCGTAAACAAACCTGCCATCGTCTTCTGAAAACTTTTCCCCCTATCACCAAGCAAAGTATATGTGTATAATGAATTTCAAGTTTTCAGCAAATGCGAACGCCAATAATTCAGTCACGTAAAGGCCGCAGTCGGATTTTATAGTCAAAACGTTATAATAACGCTTCACACAAAAATGAGGGGACGGACCATTTGCTCGACTTCGTAGGACCTGACTTTCAATAAAACAGAAAAAGAATCCAAACTTCAAGGGATGGTCTTCGCTAATTAATTTCTGTATTGCATTCCACTTTCAAATGTAATACATTTTTGCCCAGCCACCCGCACAACAGTTCTCTCTCTTCTTCAACATTGTTGCTCCGGGAGCATCATCTTTGTTGTTGGTCTTTTTTTATGTTTCAGAGAAAATAAAAAGTGAAAACCTAATTAAGTCTAGTAGAACGCATCCAATTATTTTAACCCCATTCGCAATAATGTTTGTGTTTGCCATCTTTTGTGCGGGTGGCTGGTACGAGAGAAAAAGAGAGGCTTTAGAAAAATTGAATTATACATTCGTTTGTCCTTAAAGCCAATGCAGCAAATAATTTGCTCTGTGGTGTTTGTAGATATGTGTGTATTCGGTCACAGCAATTTATTATGGGGGGGTGGAGGGGTATGGATGTACCTGCTTTGTGTTATTCTTTAAAGTAAAAGGCCAAAAGAACGTTGGAAAAATCCCAAGAGAGGATATAATCAAAAGCTTTCAAAGCTTTGCTAAATATGCATAAAACTGTTTTTTTATATATTTTTTTATCAACGCATCATCCTCTTTAACCTTGTGAGCCTAAATTGTTGTTAGCTTCGTCCGATTTTTGTTAACTTCGTGAGATTAAGCCTTCGTTTTTTGGATCGAATGAAAAGTTCTTGCCCTAGGACCAAGGCTGTCTGAACATATTTCGACGAATATTATCCACTCTGGTATCCAGTACACTAACGCTTTTTCTCCGGGATGTTCTCTCCTTTTTTTATTCTCAGTGTTCTCCGCACGCAAAGTACGCATGTTTGTTACCTTGTGAAAGGCAAGAAAGAAGACAAAAATGCTGACAGAGAGAAAGGTTGAGAGGATATGCGGTGGAAAATAAAATAACAGCTGTAGTAAAGGAAGTATGTGTCTGGGCTTGTCTGATAAGAGTGACGAGGGAGAGTACAGCCAAAAATTAATGCAAAAAAAACTGAAAGGAAACTGGTGAGCCACCCTAGTTTTCTCTCTATAGTTATTGTTAGCCTTATTTATGCTATATTCCTTTGGTGGAATAAAGCCCCAGCACACAGCATCTGGGAGATATTGATTTAGGACTGATTTTTCTCATTAAAATTATCAATGGACTTTAAGACATTTAGATGTGGCATGTAGGAACGTCAAATGGTGCACGAATTTTTCATAAAATCTTGTTATCATGCGTGTATCGAATATATTGAAACTTTTAACAAGCTATGTAATTTCGATAAACATATGTTTGTGTGTACATTGTACGTATCGTTGAATACTGCAAATGCCTAGTTTCTGTTATCATCGGCACATAGCTTTAAAATTAAGACCTATACCCATGACACTGATGTTATAGAATAAACATCTTTTGAAATAAACTGCTTTTTCAAGTTCAAACTATGATTTAATGGAAATATTATTATAAGAAGAAATATATTAGATTTTATTAGGACTAATGTTATCAAATTTAAGACGTTGGGGAGAACTGCAAGAAGCCTCAACTGCCCAACTCATAACCAGCCGTATAGTAACTTCAAATCAGCTACAACTCCCCCTACAAATGTGTGCAACCGAAACTTATACAAATTAATAAAAAACTATTGCAAAAGAAGTCAAATCCAAGTCGAATTGACTAGAGACTACTCCCAGTGTCGTGAAGGAACAGATGCTCGAAGATGACAAACTAGCGACTACTAAGGAGATAAAATGTCCTACCACCAATAAGGAAAGTAGCTTTTAAGTAAACCTATTCTAGAATTAATTACTAGCATTCTCCTTTAACCACTTGGAAAATTTTATTTCATGGGATGTTTTTTATGAAAAAATAAGCTTTCTCTTCTAAGTTATTTGTTACTAGACAAAGGAAACGATACAAACAAAAATCAGAGAAAAATCCTGAGCATAGTCAACCAACAACACGCAACCTTTAAGAAAATATTATACATATAAGCTTTCCAATTGAACGCAAAATAAGATTCTTTCTGTACTGTTATTTCAACTCCTCTAGCGTCACCCCGTTTTTTCGTTTTTTTTCTTCGTCAACCGATTGTGCTTTTCTACTCGGTTTTTTCATACTTTTCATCCCCCTTGGCAGAAGCAGACGTCGTCAATCGTTTCTGTCCACACTGTCTTCCTCTTTTCACCCACCAAATGCTAACGGCTTGGTCAAATGAAGTTAAGTTCGCACTCCCACTTCACTAAAAAAAATTGTCTGATAGGTCAAGACTCCCACACATCTGCACGTAGCTACATTCATATTTCGTCGCGCGCACACACACAATCATAGAGACAGAGAATCCCCCGAGTTGTTTCAAAACTTTTCCACTGAAATACTCTACATTCTAACTGAAAAGTTGCAAGGATAAGATGAGAATTGTGCACGAGTAGATTCGTGGGACGGTCGCTTGTCTCAATCTTAATCTATTTTTGGATTTTAAACTTTTCGCGATACTTTCGCTGATGATGGTGGTAGTAAAGTTTGGATGCATTTTAGTGGGCAGACGGATGACGGGATGGATCTGTAACTATGCCTTGAATTCATGGACGGTATTTTTTTTGTTATTATTTGCTAAAGAAACTTACCGGAAAGCGTGGATGGTAAAAAACGTTGAAAACGTGTGTAAGAGTTTCTTTAAGTTACATTTTGAAAACTTCGTGTTTCACGATTGAACTAGTGACGTGCTGGCTTAATGGGCCCAATTTTGACCTCTTTAAACTTGTTCTCTATACAGAATAATGATGTTGACATCTATGTATTCTCATTATATGCGCGAGAAATATTTGAGAAATTAAATTGACATTAAAGTGTTGTAGTGAATGGTTAAACACGTATTAATGTACGGGAATCTATAAGAAAAATAAAATGAGTAAAGGAATGCCCCTTGGAGGATTCTGCAATTGGGACTTGAAAACTTCGATCTCGGCGTTTCATCAAAAATTAAGTTCAACGAATCGACCGCTGAGTACCCGTGGACATTTGAACGAGGCCTAATTCCATACATAAATGCTTTGATTGAACTTCGAAGTTCGGACCAATAACACAATTTTCCAGAAATCTCAAATGGTTTGCGTTTAACGTTCCGAAAAAAACAAAAGGCATACGCATAACGGAAAAACGGGCACTTAAGCAATCCAGCAAATACATAGAAGTGATACACTATGACCATCGCTGTTTTGTTCACTTTGTCTGACTTAAGTGGAAGTCAATCTCTTTCTACTTAGTTAAATGACAGATATTAGTTCTCAGACGCCATTATAACAACTTTGATAGTTTGAAGATGGCTACTTTTCGTTCGTATCTGAAACTGATTTAATTCAATCAATTATAGTTGGAAATTGCAGGTGGTCTTGGTGTCTAGGTCCGATTTCCGGTACCACAGGGCCGTCACTCAAAGAGTACAGGATTGGGCCAAATCAAATCGGCTGATAACACGATTTGGGAATTTGGTGTGCAAATGATCGATTGTAGAATGGACTGTGTGGCTTTTCAGACCATCCTCCATGAACTTGAGGTCGTCCAAATGTCTTTAATTTCAGTAAAAAAAACTGGCTCTGTCACGCCCACCGTTAAACGGCCGAAAAGCTGTTCCCAGCCTAATTTTCGAAGAAGGCCCCAGCAATCACATTCTCATCTGTGCGCACCGTACGACGACGGAGACCATGAGTGCTGTCCACTAGCATACCAGTCTCACGAACTTTTTGCACAAAGTTGCGTACAGCTGTCGCGGTGGGTGCTTCGTTTCGGCCAAACTTCTTTTTTTTCAAAAAAAACGAACTATCTAGGCTACACAATATTTCCCAACTTTGTTCAAGCGACTGACTTTCTGTCAAGATTTCGAGCGGGAAAATGTACCTGTAAAAATAACCTACGATTTAAAAAATTCCACCGTCGTCGGCATAAAACGGAAGATTCCTTCCATTCGTCAGAGAACAATAGCACGCACAAAACTAGTGGTTCTTGTAGAGGCTTGGCCATGGCTCTCTATGTGCTGTAGCGCCACCCATATTATTCTATTTGGTACTATTAAACCGAACTTTTAAAATATCTTTCAAAAATCTCGGAATTATTGTTAAGATAAATTATTTTTAATTGAAAATTTCAAAATACGGAATATAATGTTGTAATGCAGTCGAGTTAAACCAAAGATATGCATATGTAGTTCGATAAAAAGAATGTATTTAAAAAACAACCGGTGTCCTTGTTCTCATTACAGTCACAACTGAATTCCTAAGACAAGATTACGAGTTTAAGCATTATCTTCAGTCAAAAAGGGATCAAAATAAGGAAGTGCAAACCGTATCCATCTCACCTAAATTTAGCAAAGCAATAAAACATATTCATTTCCTTTTGTTTGATAGAAGGAAATCCTTAATGCCGAATCGGTATATATGGTGTACTTTTATGTATATGAAAGTCTGTAAATATCCACATTTGACTTATGGCTCATAAAATAAATCCTTGCGTTAGATCATTCCGCAGTTTATTAAACAATTTTAGAACCAAAATAAACTTTTTTCGAATGCTTACCCTTTTGCATGTATACACATGTATATTAACGCGTAGATTTCTGCACAGACACAAATACACTTTGTCTGAAAATGTGTTTATATGTGAACGTACTTAAGACTTTGACTGCGGCTTTCAAGCTTGTAAACCAACTTTTACACATGGTTATATGTTGCAATCATATTTCTGGTTTTCTATTTGAACCTTGTGTTGTAAGGTGTGTAGCATCAATGCAAAAGGTGATGTTTTTTGTCTATAATTGGATGAATCCATGGAAACAAAATGATGGCAACTAACTTCTGCAAAAGTTCTTGCCAACGCTAAACCGTGTGCACAAAGTTTGTCCCTGGTTACTAAAAAGTGAACCGAACTTTGCTCATTAAATTCATTTTTAAATGCAAATGTATGCAAACCATAATAAGCTAACAAAACTAGAAGACCTCTTGTACGTTTAAATAGATTTTGGGGCTGGGATTTGAATATTTTCGGGAGTAAGAGATTCATGGACACTAATACACAAAATTTATTCTATCTGCATCTCTGTGACAGCTGTACTTAAGTTATACAATTTTACCAGACCACCTCATCATATGAAGCGTCGCCTTAAATTTGTCAGAGTTTCCTTCGAACCCTTCACTATCTAGTAGTAGAAAATCTGACTGTACAATCACGTAAACACATAAATCCCTTCAGTAAATGAATGCGAAATCGATTTCCTTGCTGAGAACTAATTTAATTAAAAATGTGTCGTCTAGAGTCACAGTTCCCTAAAACGTTCCTACATAGCACATTAATAGATAAAAAGTATTTGAATATTTACTACAAAAATGTATTTGATCCATGTTCGCACATACGTGGCTGTGCACGTACATATATATAGAATATGAACTCTTTTCGGGTCAGCAACAGCAGCCTCCCACGGCCTCGGCATTCGTCTCCCTTCGTATCACTCCTTATATCAAAAGTGAACCAACATAAAAGCATTACTTCGCACTTTTATTGAACATCTTGTGCATCACAGACCATAGATATTTGTTCGTGTTCTGGGATGGCATATGTAGAAAAGTGTGGGTTTACAACCTCAGCCCACGCATTTGTGTCGTAAAATGTTTCGGGGTTGCTTTAAATTCAGATGATGTCCTCTTGGCCAAAATGAAAACACGAACCATTTGCCCATAAAGAATAAAAATACAATATAATACTAATAATGATGATGACGATCATTTTGTGAGAGTATGTGTGGAATAAAGGCCATCAAGTACCCTTCTTTCGTGCGGATATATTGTAAATTCATGTTTTATTTCGCAAAGAGAAAAAGGAAACTTATTAAATCCATCCCTTTCCCGTTTATCCAATGAAAAGTCTGCCATAGCAATGGTAATCTATAAATATACTTACATACATTAAACTTCGATTTAGGATACAATTCAAAACTGTTTCAACGAAGTTTTTTTGACTGATACTGATTCAAAAATCGAACTTGTAAAAATCAGAATAAAGTTAGTTAGTCACGTGCGAGCAAGTACACGCATTCCGAAGGTTCCGCATAGCATTTATTTTTTTAAAGAAAGAACTCAGAATATCAGACAACGACTGCAAACTGCTTTAGTTCAATTTGCTGAATTTGCTACGAACTTTAGGCCAAGTCAACAACCTAACATAAGTGAACACATACATAAATTTACTTCTCAATATATACCCTTCGCATTCGGTGTAAATTTTGTGTGTTTAAGGGATGAAATAATGTGTGGAGTTCTGTGCAAAATAGTTTTTATGGCCTATATATTGATATTTATTGTTTTTAATGTTCTCATCGAGAACAAATTTTCAAAGTTCTGTGTTGGCGTTTTTTGCTCAATAGCTCTAAACCGCTAAGAGTTAAAATGCTCCAAATAATTTTAATATATTTCAGTCATTTTCTAATTTTTGAAGATTAAAATCAAAATATATATTGAGATATCATTTTATGGAGTGATGCACTATTTTAAAATTCAGCTCGAGCCGGCTTTTAAAATGGTCATGCTTTTGCTATATAGACCTAAAGTAAATAATTTCAATAGCTTCATAAATGTAAAGTAGGCCAATTCGCATGTATTTTCTGAAAAATAGTTTAAGAGCGTCCTTCGTCACATTAACAATTGCACAACAAGAAAGAAGAATATTAAAGTAGGTAATTATTCTATTTTTGTCGCTCCTAAGCAATCGAATATTCCCTATCCTAGCTTTACAGACTTATTATCCAAAGAAGCGTTATACTGAGAATACTCAAATTTAATTTAACTGATCCACCCACAGGGAATCCATTCCGAATAACAATAATTCCAAGATTTTCTTTCGAAGAAAATCTATGTGTCTAGACGTCCCATTATATGTACTCGAGGGGATTACAAATATAAGTCGTGCACCAATTCTACCTACGCACATTTGTGCAAAAATAAAATAATCTCAAAATGCGAACATAATTGTAATGCCTCGGTTCTCATCAATTAACATAGACCACGTATGTACCTATGTATCATTGAAAGAATGCAGTGAAATAAGATCCTGACTTAGAACACAACAAGTGGTCATATGTCGCACACGCATTCAAACATACATATATCTGTATAACTTTTTACAAGATGAAATGTAAGAACCAGAATGATCTCTGTTGTTAGGTGAAGTTAACAATGGATGTACAATTTACGCACATGCATCACCGTTTAGCAAAACAATGGGAAGCCTTCTAGGATGTGGATTTACAAGTAAGAGCTTTTGTGCTCCCCACGAATGATAGAATATACCGGCAGACAGGCAGGTGTTTTAACCGGGCCAAGCGAAGTTCTGTGCGGTGCTTAAAATTAACTTCAACCAACTAATACGATCCGTACACATGAATTCAAGCTTGTATGTAATTGAATTATACATACGAAATTTTTTAACTTACCTATTTATGTGTGTAATGTCTTCACGAAAAACTATTATTTTATTTATTTATTTTACTTTTCGTTTTTTGGTTATATCCAAGAGAAGAGAGAGTATTTATTTTTTAAATAGTTTACTTTTAATTTAATCGATTTGTGAATAAATTATTATACGTTATCTACACTTGCACACATATGTATTCAAATAATTAGTGTTTTGTATTTGTTGATTATAAACAGACAACAATTTTTAAAGGGATACACGGCAGTGTTTCTTGTAATGCAATTAATTTATATATTTACAGTGACAGTTTTTATTTATTAATTTTACAATCAAGCCATATAGCGGAGTATGAACCATTGGTGTTTTAAGACAAGTATTTACATTGTTACGTAAACCCGGTTTTAACACAGGACTTGCAGTTGCACAATTTAATAATTTCCTCAATTAAACACTGTCAAGAAGTTTAAATTATTTCAAATACACACAGGTCTATAATGAGTTTTCTTTTCAATCGAATTATGTGTATGCGTATGTAAATATAATTAGTATCCACACGGTAGCCACAGCTGCAGATGCTAACCTAAGTCAATAGGTGACTTCCGGTACATTCGCTATTGCGAGGGTAACAAGAAAAAACAAAAACCGAAACGAAAAAGAAAAATGTTTGATGGTGAAAAACCAGCAGCAAAAGTATTCTCACTTCGATTCGATTTTTTTATGTGGTATGGAAAAGTCACATTGACGAAAACTGAGACGACTCCTGAAGAGGAACCAGAGGACACACGAATCCACAAAACCAAGAAAATGCCGACCAAAAAACCGAACGAGAAATAGCACCGAAATATTTGGGACCGTATTTTTTAAGCGCATCACCCACACACGATTCGCTCATTCATTTCGATTTTCTTATCGGTATGTAATGAAAGTATGGCAGTAAGCAGATGGAAAAATTCCTTTAAAAAATTTTCTCTCGACTATTGTGCTCGACCTCAGCTTCAGCTGGGAGTTTTCTTCTCACACTATGTTTTCTTAAACACGAAATTCACTCAGATATCGGTTGTGTATGTCGCGCCTCGGCTCTGCAACTCGTTTGCTTTGAATTGTACTTGCACATAATTATTTTATTTAAATTTAGCATTTTTTTGTTCGGTTAATTACTATTTTCTTTTGAAAAAATAGGGAAAAAACTCAAAAGAAAAAAATAGAGAACCGAGAGCATTCGAAGCTCTAGAGAAGCGAACAGAAGACCGCACAAACTCCGACTATTGTGCGTGTTATCCCTCAGAAGACATGATTCAATAGAAGCATCTCTCTGGGTGGCAGAACAACAGCGGTAACAGCATCATCACCGTGTCGTCTACGTCTCCAAGACCCAAGTCATATCACTCGGAGCGCGAGGGAGAGCAAGCACATTGCTTGTACTTGCTCCAACTGATGAAAAAGATGAGCTTTCTTTTTTGCACTCTGGTTTCCTGGAGACACAGAAATATTGTTGCTCAGTTCTCTGGGAGAGATTGTTAAAAAAAAGCTCTTTGCTCCTTTGCCTGGGCTATGAAACAGAAGGAAGGATAATGGACGTTGACAACTTTGGGGTATGCGCAGTTTGGCGTACAACTGTCGTACATGTTGGTGATTGATGTTAACTGTAATAATAGCTCCCTCTTGAGTAAATATATGTAAATGGATACAAAATGATGCTTTATTTTTGTAAATCCTTTTTCTAAACCTGTCTAAAATGATCGTTTTCAAAAGATCATTGAAGTCCATCACACGTTACCATTAAACGATATGGACAGTAAATTATATACGTACGGAAGTATTGTGCAGTGACACTTTACAACAATAAGTACAAATTTCTAGTACTGTTATGTTTGCGCTGAATATTTGTTAAGCGGAAGGGTGCTGTTACACAAATTTCTTGAAAACTAAATTTCTTAGCGACTGATGAAAAAAGTGGCAGCCCTGAAAAAAATTTGACAGTTGTGTATTCCAAGTGTTTACAATTCAGGAGCACGTCGTTTTTGTGAAAGAAACTCATTAATTTCGTCGATTTAGAATTCCAATGTGTACAAATCTACTATATGAGCCAAATTTCTTCAACCCTAAATATGCGACAATCAATTTAATTAAATTTGTTGTGTAAGTACTGGAACCCGAAAGTGTTAAGTGCTTTAAATCAAAGTAACACCGCATTGAATCTCATGGCATGTTGTTATGAAGGCGGTATTGCCATATCAAATTTACAAATTTCATCTCTTTCCTTAGCTAATTCCGGTTTAATACTCAAATGTGACTCAAATTGTAACCGCAACGCTTTGATCACCTAAAAAACATACACTTTGATCCCATGAAAAATATAACCGGAAGTAATATGAATTTCAAGATAAATTTGAGCCTCAAAAATTTCAACCCATCAACTGTTGAATTCTATCGTTACCTTTTGGAGGAACATTCAAATGAGGATTCAAACATTGCAAATAATATTGGAGTACCCGATTGTGATGAAATTCTTCAAGTAATTCGAACAGAATTCGCGGAACTTCACAATACAGACACTCTGAGTGGTATTTTAAAAATTTTGGATTCGACTGTGCGGCAAACATCTACTTCGGCGTCTGGAATATCAAACTTCGTGAAGGACCTAATTGGGGATTGTGCGTTGAATGAAGATGACCAAAATATCGCATACCAGATAATTCACCAAATATTAATTTCACTTCCACAGGACTATCCTATCAACACAGATGCCATCGAATGTATTTTCGAAAATCATTCTATAAAGAACACGAAGATAGCCCTTTGTAGGTCACTTCTAATTGAGAAATTTCAAAACTACCATTTTCTTGAAATTGTTTGGAAGCAAATCTTAGTCGAAAAAACGTACTATCTACTAGTGCATTACATTGATGTTTTGACAACAATGAAACATATTTTTACACTCCCAGAATGTTGGCAGTTGATTGAGAACCTTTTCTCCTCCGACATCCGCGACGATCGGCGACTCGGAATATTTCTCATAAGGAAATATGTGAAACACTGTTCAGTGGAATGTTCCAGTGAACTTGTGACATCATGGTGTACATATCTTACAATTTTTGAGAATCTGGAAGAGAAGCAATCTCATTTGATACTACCGTCATTAGGGACACTGCCATATCTTACCATGAAAGATCAATGGATTATTATACTACTACGCCAGATATTGAAGCACAACAATACCCTCGTCTTGAGATGGTCGATAAACTATCTGTTGGGTATCTTCAAATTTGTTCTACATACAAATATTTTACCTGAATTCTTTGCTGCAACGAATAACACATGGCTATACAGTGAACATTCCATGGATAATTTCAAAGATATTTTTCTTAAATTCGACTATCAAAAACAATTTTTGGATGAGTTCGCTAAAATTTCATGGAAATCCGTGCCGATGCATGCATGGTTAATGCAAATGAAAACCATTCATTGGGCGAGCATGGACTCTAGAATAATCATTAGTATATCAATGAGGCTGCGGCAGTTACAAAATCGTCAAATACGTAATGAGTGTCGCAGTCTATTCATAACAACCTTCAAGTCTCACATGAGCACTATGTCCTTAGACGATTATGTCAGTTTTGTGGAGGCGTTTTACAGCAGTACAGACCAGTTATGTGAATATGTCTTGCAACAGTTGGTGAACAAAATTCAACACAGCTCACAACCTTTTGTATCGTATAACTTGTTTTCTATTCTGAGAAATCAAGAATCACTTCAATCCTATGAATGGGCCTTAATGGACGCGTTTGACGAACTACCTGCTGAAAAACATAAGTGGTTTGCAATGCTTGTGTTTTTTAATTTCCAGAGTTCAGAGAAAAAACAAGAATTTTGTTCAAGACATTACGACATATCAAAACCCTCAAACCAACATTCGGGCGAATCATGCATTTTGCTGGAAGAAACAATGAATGAATTCGTAGAAAAGCTTAGTTGGAATGGCATCTCAAGGGCTGTAGTCCGAAAGGCCACTGTAGACTGGTACTCAGGGCAGCCCGATTGTGTGAATGAATTAAATTTTGAAAAACTCTTAGACAGCGGGGGAGTAAAAACCTTCGAGAATATAATTAATCCACTTAAGATGAAGTTCCAATTGACTTCAGCTGTGTTGGATCGTTTTCTTTCCGAATTTGGAATTCTGATCAAGAAGAACATCAATATCGAGCGCATGTAATTATGCCAAGAGATTAGAAAATCGAATGTTACATATTCTTTTTAATTTTCCAGTGTAGATCATCTTATAAATACTGCCAGTAAATACGATGCCGATTTTGTATACAAATATGCAAATGAAATCCTCGACATCGACGAAACGAACAATACGCTCGCATTTAATGTTTTTAAATCTTTCATTGGTCTACGCAGCTCAAGCAATGAAGAAGCAAATCTGTTGCTTTTGCGGGGAATTTTATTTGGAGAACCGCTAAGCGGTGATTCGCGGTAAGTTTTATACAGAAAGGCTTAATCTTAAACTTAACTAACAAAAATGTCCCTAAAACGTAGTCTTGAAAGTGAATATGCCGCAATGCATAAACTATCCCCAACAAATAAGGGTGAATCAACACATGAAGTCCGACAATTATGTCTTCAATACTTGCAGGAAATTGATGTTTTAACGATAAAGTCCCTCAAAGAGGATCTAATCGATAAAAGTAAAAAACTAACTCTGAAAAAGCCTCGATATTTTGAAAACTCAAGGCATCATCGCTTAAAGTTGAGAATTGCCCAAGGATTGGCCGCGCTTAATCGACGTCAGCCTGCTTGGGATGATTACTACTTAACAGCTGTTCTGGAGGAGAATAATCAATCCAATGTAACATATATTTACGAATTTATTGTCGCTACGACGATATGTTTATCTGATCTAAGCCATAAACTGTCAGCCGTCAAAGATATGTCAGTTAGTAACCAGGTCTCGATGTTTGCTATATCTTATTTATTTATTTTGCACAACTCCAGCAAAGAGTCATTCATACAGGAATTAATCGCTTTTCTTATACCGTATACAATGGGCCCAAACTTTAACACTCGCCTCTCTGCACAGATTACAATTCATCATCTGTTGCAGAAATTCAAACTAAGCTCCTTTGAATATTTAGAAAATGCTATTCTTGAAAGCTTAGAGGAGAGTCCCAATGCCTCCGCAAAGCTAAACATGGACATCCATTATAACTATCCCAGTAAATTAAGTTTTTTGAATACGGACGCCATTTTGTTTGTGACAAACGTTCCTGAAGACGAGCACCGGTCATCGGATTTAGACTATCTCGGAGAACATAGGAAGTTGAAATCAGCTCGTCTGTTTAACTTGACAAACCGGAAAAATAATAAACAGAAAGAGAGTGTAATTCTGAAAACTCCAACGATCACTGAAGATGTACAAAGAAAAATGAACCCGGAAGTTTTTGGCCTCGACAACCAGTCCAACAAGCCTACATCAGTGAGTTCATAGTATGGTACAAGCATATCAAATATAATATATTCTACTCTGTATTTAAGGTAAAAAGCGAGATGATTGTAGTAGCTAGCTTAATAGACAAGTTACCAAATCTTGGCGGCATAGCTCGGACTTGCGAGGTATTGGGAATAGAGAACTTAGTACTAGATTCAACCAAGCATATACACAGTAGGGACTTTCAAAATTTGAGGTAAGTTAAAATCCTTAAGTCGCTTTCGAGACTAATTAAAGTACCGGTATAGCATGACGGCCGAAAAATGGATTCACATTTCGGAAGTAAAGCAAAATGGCTTACAAGAGTTTCTAATTCAGAAAAAGTGTGAAGGTTTCAGTATTGTTGGTGCTGAGCAAACCGCAAAGAGTATAAATTTTACGGAATTTATTTTTCCAAAGAAATGCATTCTTTTACTGGGGTAAGTTGAAAATGTTGCATTTAACTAGTCATTACAATAATTGTCTACAATCATTTGAAATAGACACGAGAAGGAAGGGATTCCAGTAGACTTGATAGCACTTTTAGACTTTGCTGTCGAGATACCTCAATTCGGAATGGTGCGCTCGCTAAATGTCCATGTAACTGGAGCGATATTTATGTATGAATACTGTAAGCAACATTTAATAGCGCATAAAGATAAAATAAATAATGAATAAAAACCAAAGGAGAGTTTTGTACTTGTCTTTAAGAATTGTAATCGTTAAAGTCGTGGTTGTGCAATTTGGTTTGCAAAAACTGGCAGAAAGTACATGATTGTACGGAAACAAAAGTGGGGTACTTTCAAATAAGTTGTTCAAAACATACTTACATACATAAGTTATATAATCAACATCATATATGGGTTTTCTCTTTAGGCTTTTAATTGCATTTGCGATGCAGATCCAACAAATCGTACTAAAAGAGAAGGCATAATTAAATGATTAAATTATAACCTGGCTTTCATCAGTGAAACGACAATTGTTACTTATGAAATGTGCAGTCGCACCCGAAATGTAGGTATGCAAACAATTGTCAGTGCTACGACAGCAGGTTGAATATTTAATCACAAGTCCACGTGCAGCTGTCTTCAGGTGAAGTTATTTGAACAGTAAATTGCGCTGAAACTGCATTATCTGTGCAGCCGGCTGAATTCTTGAAAGCAAAGCAAGTATTCTTCAAACATAGATTCATGTGAAACTAACATATATAATGTAACATCCGCCTTAATTGGAAGAAACTCAACGATTCAATACATGTAATGACATTTCTGTTGACGTTTATGCGATCACAGCGCCTTCAAAACTGTACTCAATTGAACGAAACATCATAGCAAGGCAGAAAATCGGTTCAAGAGAAAATCTTTACCGTGCGAGTAGAGTGAACGTGAACGTGAAATACATTCTGGGCAACCATCTTTGAAAAAGACTAGAGAAGTGTAAAGTTGGAATTTTCATCAAATTAGAAAAAATGTCGCTCCTGTCCGCACGTTTGGCCTCATCTGTGGCCCGCAACCTGCCCAAGGCTGCTACACAGGTATATTGTTCATTAAATTAATAATTTTCAATAATTTGTCAAAAAAAAATGTGAAAAGTGTGAAAAAAGTCTGACATTTTTTTCTCCCCATTCTGTTACATATCATCTTTGATAACCATGCCGGAAAATTAAATTTACTTTGTCGGTACTTCAAGTGAAATATGTAGTTCATGGAAAAAGTAGTGCATTAACATTTAACTAAGTCAAGTCTACAATTATGTACTGAAAATGTTGGACAAAGTTACGCAACGTAGCAAAAGGCTTCCTCGCCGCATATAATCTAACCGTAATTATGTAACATGTGATGCCGAAAATTCAAAGTTTCCAATAAACTAAAGTTGATGGCTAGAAAAATGTATGAAATAAAATGCATTGTAGCTAGTATTTAATTGATTTAGCGGCCCCATGGGTGTGAAAAGTGTGTTACATAATATGCGGTGGGGTTTCGGCTGTCATCGATTTGAGGTTATAAACTCTGCAAACGGGTAATAGTCAATTGCTCCTCCCAAACTGCATTCACTAATGGAAATCAAATGCGAAATTTTGCAGTAATTCTAAGTAATCACACTGAATATCAGATGTATATCGATGAACATTAAATAACTTTTGCTTACATAAGTTGGAGGTTATCCAAGAGTGTCTGCAAAAGTTTTCTCTCCGATAAGAACTATATATCGGTCCGTAAATAAATATGTAATTATTGCGGGGATAATGCACTTAATATGCTATTTTTATACATATGTACATGGAAAATACAATTTTTTTTATTTTTTTGGTGCAGTAAAGATTGACACTAGTGTTCCCAAATCATGCATGTGCTGTGTGTGCCTTGGATTGCTATCCACAAATCACTTGTCCGGTCTTTTCGAAAAATCTTTTTGTTCTAGTTCCCATGCATTGCATATATGTATAGAGCAGAAGTCATGTGCTGGATTAAGATTGTCAAATATTGATTTTAGTTTACGTAATATGTAATCTCTTGAATGTTAGCCTTTGAAACGGCAGTCTTGTTCAACAAAAACTTGCATTCCTACTTTCAATTATGTCTCTCTCAGACTACAGACGTTCATCTCCTTTTCAACATTAACAGAGTTACTTTTGACCATTTTTTTACTACATTCATATTTTTCCAGATCGCCTGCAAAGCAGCCTACCCAGCTGCTTCTCTAGCCGCCCGTAAGTTCCATGTCTCTTCAAAGGCACGCAGCGCCGAGATCTCTTCCATTTTGGAAGAAAGGATCATGGGTGTTGCCCCCAAGGCTGATTTGGAAGAAACTGGACGTGTATTGAGCATTGGTGATGGTATTGCTCGCGTCTACGGTCTGAACAACATCCAAGCCGATGAGATGGTGGAATTCTCTTCCGGTCTTAAGGTAAATATATTGAGAATGAACATTATCTTATTTTTATACCCGACTTATCCATCGTATACATATAAATACAATATTTTTTTTTTGTTTCCTATTCTAGGGTATGGCTTTGAATTTGGAACCCGATAACGTTGGTGTTGTCGTCTTCGGTAACGACAAACTGATCAAGCAGGGTGATATCGTCAAGCGTACCGGTGCTATTGTCGACGTGCCAGTAGGTGATGAGCTCTTGGGCCGTGTCGTTGATGCTTTGGGTAACGCAATTGATGGCAAAGGACCAATCAACACAAAGGACCGTTTCCGTGTTGGTATCAAGGCTCCTGGTATCATTCCACGTGTGTCTGTGCGCGAACCTATGCAGACTGGTATCAAGGCCGTAGATTCATTGGTGCCCATTGGTCGTGGACAGCGTGAGTTGATCATTGGTGACAGGCAGACAGGGTATGTGTATAATTTTCAAATAAATTAAAGGGGATTTAAAGGATTTTAACTAATAAATGTTTCACAGAAAAACTGCCCTAGCTATTGATACCATCATCAACCAGAAGCGTTTCAACGACGGTGACGATGAATCCAAGAAACTGTACTGCATCTATGTTGCTATTGGCCAGAAGCGATCCACTGTCGCTCAGATTGTGAAGCGTTTGTCCGATACCGGAGCCATGGAGTACTCCGTCATTGTATCAGCTACTGCCTCTGATGCTGCCCCTCTTCAATACTTGGCCCCATACTCTGGCTGTGCCATGGGTGAATACTTCCGTGACAAGGGCAAGCACGCCTTGATCATCTATGACGATTTGTCCAAGCAGGCTGTTGCCTACCGTCAAATGTCTCTGTTGCTCCGTCGTCCACCAGGTCGTGAAGCCTACCCTGGTGATGTGTTCTACTTGCATTCTCGTCTATTGGAACGTGCTGCTAAGATGTCCCCAGCTATGGGTGGTGGTTCATTGACTGCCCTTCCCGTTATTGAGACCCAAGCCGGTGATGTGTCCGCCTACATTCCAACCAATGTCATCTCCATCACAGACGGTCAAATCTTCTTGGAAACCGAATTGTTCTACAAGGGTATCCGACCAGCCATTAACGTCGGTTTGTCTGTATCCCGTGTCGGTTCAGCTGCCCAGACCAAGGCCATGAAGCAGGTCGCTGGTTCCATGAAATTGGAGTTGGCCCAATACCGTGAGGTCGCTGCTTTCGCCCAGTTCGGTTCCGATTTGGATGCTGCCACTCAACAACTGTTGAACCGTGGTGTTCGTCTTACTGAATTGTTGAAGCAAGGACAATACGTGCCAATGTCCATTGAAGATCAAGTACGTTATTTTATTCACAAAACCAACATTTTTCTTATGCAACTTGCTAACCTCGTCCATCTCTCTTAGGTTGCTGTCATCTACTGCGGTGTCCGTGGACACTTGGACAAGATGGATCCCGCGAAGATCACCAAGTTCGAGAAGGAATTCTTGCAACACGTTAAGGCTAACGAGCAAGGTTTGTTGGCCCAGATCGCCAAGGAAGGTCAAATCTCCGAATCCGCTGACGCCAAACTGAAGGATGTAGTTACAAAGTTCTTGTCAACATTCAGCGGTTAAAGTGTAAATGGTCATTTTTCATAGCGCATAAACTAAAAACAAAAAAAATACAAGCCCGAAAAGAATTCTTGCAGTCTCACCAACACCATCTTGTGACAAATAATTCACTTAATAACATAAGAGTATGATATAAAAGTTAAAACAAATAAAATTGAAAAACAAAGAAAAAACCGTAAACGAGATGTGCGAAATCATTTAAGTTAAACTTTTTTTTTTTGACACTAATTCCTTTTTATCTTTATTATTTTTTTTTCCTTTGTGGGAAAGAATACTATATGCCCTAAAACAGAAATATTCTTACATTAGAAGGCATGCTTTTTAACTGGTGAAAATAAGATCGAGCGAGTCACTTCGAAAGCATCAATTCCTTGTGAGAAATAATTTCAAGATCTGGTTAATATGTTCGAAAATCTAACGAGTAAAATATAAGTGAATAAAATAATTCAAAAAAAATTTTCCTTTTGCACTTTGATTGAATTGGGAGGGAACTTAAGAGGAGTATTTTGTTGATTTCTATGTTCTCGACGCCATGATGAATTGGAAACCTTTCAAGGCTTCATTCTATTCGTTTGTGAAAAAATGGCTCTGCAGTTATTTCATTAAAGTGGGTAAGCATAATCAACAATTACCGGAACTCCTGACGGCATAGGACTTTCATAAATTATGTTGACAGAAAAAGAGTTAAAGCAACTCAAATGCAGTGATCTTTACTCAAACACCAATCGAATAGGTTGATGCCTGCATTCAGATGAGAACACCGACAATTCGCTGAAGAAGATACCCAGAGGCTTGACACAATTCACTGTTCCATACTATCGATGAATGTGTTCTATCAATCTCATCAATGGCTAATCCTCGATGAAGTAGAAAAGTGTCAAAGATCAAATAACTACGGTAAATAGCAAAAGAGTGGACCGAACTAAGAAAAAATCGAAATGTTTTTTTAATGTATTTTTTTTTGTTCTACCTGGCACCACGTCCTCTCTGTGATGTCACAGTTCGATTAGACACAGCTGTCAAACGCATCTCGTATTTTGATGTCATTCCTTCATCTAATCGGGCCACTTAACAATGATTAATGTCAACAAAGCAATATTCAAAGCATTTAATCCTTGACAAGTCCCGTTCCAACTAAATCGGTTCAAATCAGTCGGTATTCTTCCCGAGCCTTACTAAAAATATTCACAAGGAACACCACTACATTCATATGCACGAATGTACATGTACACGTGTTTGCGTTGGGAAGTGTGATTTTATTAATCTGTTGCAGCTCAACGAGCTTTCATTACAACTTGTTGAATGTGTAAGCGGTTTGATATCGAAAGTCTGTTGTTCGGCGTTTGAAAAGGAACCAAACGTGCGTGCGTGCGTGCGTATAATTTTGTAAACAGCAATGTGATGAATGAAAATTCATCACCATCGATGAGCAATAGGCAGTCCTCATGTTCACATAGCGAGGGAAGAATATATAAACAAAGTAGATTTGGTATATCCTTGTCGCGTTGAAGGTATTTTTCGTCGTATGAAACGAATGAGATTGCGGGGTGAGATGTTAAGTATCGCTGTTATTGAATGGAGATGTTAATTTGTGCAGCATTACTTTATTTGGACGCCGACTTTGTTTGCGATACTATGAAAAGCCTTATTGGGCACACAAATTACAAACATTCCAATCATGTAACAGATGAGCAATTCTGGAGTTATTGTTCCGGCTATGGACAAGGTGAACTAAATTTCTAAATGTATCAAAGATGTTTATATTATTATATTTTGTTTAAATCGACATATAATGGGTTCATATTGCAAATTATTCTAGCAATTTCTCATAATATCGAGCAAAGAACGATTTTCTAAATTACTTCGTTCTTCTTCTAAGCGTATTCTAGCAGTTAAAGGTGCATTGATTATTTTTGAACAAATGTGAAACACAAGATTATAATAATAAAATAATGCAGACGTCTGCACATTATAAACAATCACCCGATTTTAAACACTTAATACAACTTCACTCTCAAAAACGTCAAACTTTACGAAAACACATCATTACAATAGATGTCTGTCTTCAACATCAACACAAAATAGCAGACCACTGAAACTCTTGCACAAAATAGAATCGACAATTAACACTATGGACTATGGAAATGAAATGTTTAATTGACTGAAAATACAGAATGAACTCAGACGTTTTGATCCGAACCGATTGTTTAGTCTCTGTCTTCCACTACCACTTTACGCAGCACTGAACCAAAATGTGTCTACAGAGTACAGTGATGGAAGTATTCTTGAGCGAAGCATTTTTAGCAGTTATTTCCAAGTTGAGGAACTTTTATAAGGGACCTCCTAATCTCTGGAAAGCTCATTCATTGTCGGTCGGCCGTTGCGAAAGGATCTCTCCTCTGAAAAGTGAATTTGAATTCCTTTCCTCAAATATATCGTTATTCCTGGCTGCTGTTAATATACTTTCCGAGTCGAGGATATACGGGCAAGTGTATTTGGATTTAAGTTCAATTTAAACGTGTTTCTCTCCTTAAAGTGTTCATAGCAACAGGGGAGGAAGAAAAGGAGAAGTGGTTTGAATGAGTGAGTGTGAATACAAAAAGGATATTGAAAAGAGAATCGCAAGTGGTGGTGTGTTTTCAATGAACATATTGCACTGTTGAAGAACTTTATTACCTGAAATGGACTCTTGCTGTTGCTAAGACAGGTGATTGTCGAGAATATGAGCAAATTTAAGGTGATTGCGATAGTGAAAAACGCGCTAAAAATAATATTAGCTCGTATTAAATGAGCTTAAGCATTTAGCGGAACTGCAATACAGTATATGTTGTATTCTGATGGTATGGTCGTTTTTGTTTTCGTTTAAATCAATTACATATAAATAAATTTGGGCATCACAAATTGATTTCTGATATGTCTTAAAGCAATATATTGAATCTTTATATATTGACTTTAACGCCAATAATATAATTGTTGCAATCTTTTGGAGACTTTTTCCTTAAAGGCTATATGATTTCGCTTTAACTCCTCGAAGATTCTTGTGCTACACATCCTTTCGTAGGTAATGGTTATGGTTAAAAGCAGTTTCATTATCCAAGCAACGACATGTCACTGAACAAAAAAAAGGGTTTCTCTTGAGGAGCTCACAAAAGAAAACACCTCGTCACTCTGCTCCAATATTTCTATGACAAGGTAAATTCAATTACGACGCGAAACAGTTTCCATCGTTGTGGACAAAGCCGTTTGTCCCAATGGGTAATAACACATCACTTCATCCTTTGAGCGACAGAAACAAATAATTATTTTTGAGTTAGGGAAACATTTACATGACGAGTGTAAGGTTCATCTGTATTAATTTACAAGTTTTCGTTGGACTTTACAGGATATAAAGGATATGTTTCCCAAGACTGTGTCACGATGATTTCGCCCAAGCAACAATTTTGTTAGACAAGAGCACCTGATTATAAAGCATTATCTCTTCTCTGTACTACCATTTAACTGCTCCAGTGCACATTCTGCAATGCGATTAAACCTATTTTTGACAACTGGTTTTTGCCTTTTGGTTGCAATAAGGACATTTGGGATTGTGTATGAATCTAAAAAGATTTATTTCGATGACGGTTTCTGGGAGGAATTACCTAAGGATGTTAATGGAAGTGGATCATTGGCTATTGGGGGACCCAGCAGCATTGAACAACAATTGCTCGGCGGCGAGCAGCAGAGAACGTGGCGCCCGACAAAGAGAGAGACTACAGCTGATTATGAGGATGCAGGCATGACAGTGCTCAATGTTGGTGTGCTGATGGCTTCACATTTAGGTGAATTAAACTGCAATTACACAGATTGTAAGGGTTTCGTAATATTTTGACTCTTATTGCGGGATCAACAGATTCGCCTTTTGATCTGGAACGATGTGGACCAGCTGTTGATTTGGCCCTGGATGTCATAAACAGAGAGTTCTTGAAACCACACAATATTACACTGAGGAAAGTTCAAGCGAGGTGGGTAAACGAACAGGATATTCAAATAGAAACTTGGCTATTTGCACACAAATGAAATTGTACTGAGACGGTCGATATCACTGTCGTCAAGTGTAAAGCAGTGTTCAATTGCCCGAGTGGAATGATGAAATTATGCGTGATATTTAAATGACGAAAGAGAGAATTCTTTGTTTTAGAAGGGATTCTCATTTAATCTTGCGCTTGTAGTAAAGTTTATGCCTTATTTTGCACCATTTAGCCCTGACCTATTTAATTATTTGTCTTTTTATTATGACTTTATATAGTTATCCATCTTGTTCGGGCGCAAGGGCTCCCGGCTTGGCTGCCGACATGCACTTTAAGGATGATGTTATAGCATTTATTGGGCCGGCATGTGCTTTTGCCTTGGAACCAGTTGCAAGATTGGCAGCCTACTGGAATACTCCCATTATCACTGGCATGGGTGACCAGGTAAGTAGTCTTTCTAAACCAACCAATTTACATTTGGCAACCTTACAAGCACCAGTGTTCAATGCCGACAATTGTGACAATTAAACCAGGCAATTATTTCCGATAAAATCACTTTTACAAAAATCCGATTTCTCGGTTGTAATAACAAAGAAAGAATCGCGGTTTCGCCTGCCACAATTCTTAATTAAAATGTATTTAACCCTTGTAGGTTTTCTGCCTAAACGATACAAATTACCTTCAGGAGCTTATGCATTCGTTTCCAAAAAAATATACGGTTTTTTATAACCTGCACTAGGCAACCCGGGGTGGTGGTTGGCTGAATGTGAAATTCATACATTATGTTAAGCGTACGTTTTATACATATACATACCTAGTTGATATGAATATTTTTTTTGTATTCCCTATTGCTATAGGTTAAGAAGAGAAGTAGAGTCGCGTTCCAAGCAGATGGGAAGGGGGTATATGCGAAGGTGCACTTGAAATTTAATACCTATTTGCGCTATCATGCTGCATAATTTGTTTGCTTTTATTTTCTGCTGTGATCTCGCTTACAGTGCAAGGAAAAAATACACAAACAGTTTTGGATTGAATTTGTTATAGAATGAAGTAGATACGCGTAAAAACAGCGTAGGTTCATCTCATCCCATAAAATTTAATTCATTAACTTGTGTTTTATTCCATATATTTTAATATTATGGAACCCATCTTTGATTACATCCAATAAAATTCCTCATTTTAGGAAAACTAACAACAAAGTTCTTTTGACACGAATAGCAATTTCCTCTGCTATTTTCCTTAATCCGCCTTCTATTAAGGAACCAATAAGTAATGGAATGTTTAAAATTAACTCTATGCAGTTTTAATAAAATTACCAATCGATATAATTGCCATACATCCGCCTGCACTTCTTTATTAAAATGAATGCAAGCACCATGCTGCACATGGGATCTACATGTTGAATTTTAAGCCATCCAGACAGGGTGTCAAAATAAATGATGTATGCGTTAGTTATTGACTCATACTGTTAACGCACTTGGACATATCAGACTACCCCAGGTTGGCATTATTGAAAAAATTAAGAATATGAAAGCGATTGGTTATTTCACTCTGAGTGATGGGTTCGTACATGTTATGGATGGGTGATGGAGTCACTAATTTTTTTTTCAATTTCCCTCCTTCCTCATTGGACAAGTAAGAGCATATTTAAAGGAACTGGATTCCTTTTCGCTGTTTGTGTTTATGATAGCTAAACGAATCCTGTGACATCTTGAGTCGTAAAATTCATTCAAATTAACTCAATTAAATAGATTGCAATGTTGAGACAAAGAGGATTTTTAATTTAAGTAATTGAATTTCAATTAGTGTTCCCCTTTTGGTCGAGTCAAAGTGTTTAAACACCGATGGGTGAATATGCGATAAAAGTTTTTAAGATTCCCTCTCAAAGACATAACTTCTGTTACATTTATGAGAAAAAAATGCTGATAGAGGGTTGTGCTTTTTTTATCGACTTATAGCGTTTCTTAAATGAAACCGATTTTACCAATGCACTAACAAAGTACATCATAGCCAACATTACATTAGCTACACGGGACTAGTTTTTGGGTTTTATTTATCAAAATCTATATCTTTAATTAAATAAAATATGGGCTACAAATCTAGAATGAGATTTCTTATGAAGTTCTTGTCAGAAATAAGACAACAAGAAGGATATCTCGGCCAAAATTACCCCTTGAAAATGACGAGAGAGTAGTGGAGTTCCCTTTTATTTCACACACTTTTACAAAATCCACGAATCCACTTTCCCGGTTGCAGAAGAGTTTAAGCTGTTCACAAGAGATTACACTTACTCACAGACACGTCGGATAGAAATGGCTGTCAGATGAAATCAAGGGGCAACGGAAGTAGAAGTTGGATATCTCCTTGCTCTCTTATTTTCGGCTCATGTTTGAGGTTGGTACCTCATCGGTTTATGTAAACAATTTTTAGGACCGTAAAAAACAAGTTACTTTACATTGTCTTGCATAAATCAAGGTCAATTAATGCAAGTCATATTTCACCTCACCTTTCTTGCCTTTTATATATTACTATCTATAATTTATTTCATGTAGAATATGAGGGAAATTCAGCTTTATACAGAAAACATACTAGTTACTGGTTACAAACAATCAAAATATTAACCATCATAAGCTATCAACTTTTGCTATTTATCGGGTAGATGATTGCGATAAAAATGTAGCGTTTTCGATACAAAATACTCATCGAGTCGTTTTGGGATGTTATTAATTGTCGATAACCGACAAATCCAGGTCAAAACGGAACAACATTGATTGTCTTATTTTGATTTAAAACCACTTCACGTCAATTGAATGACGACTTGCAGGTAACTGAAATGTTTATCAAAAGAACAGCAATGAGCCCTGCTGGTATACAAAGTCGCAGTTTATATTTTTTTAAGAAGTGGACCTTAGTGCTATTTTTCACTGTATACGTAAAACGAACACATACACGATTTAATCCGTCTCCAGGCTGAATATAATGTTTTCTTTGGTTCCCTATGAATATTAGACCTATTTATAATTACTATCAATCCATATGCTAGATTTAATCATAATAAAACATAAACAGAGTTGGTAAACTTTTCCGGTTTTCAATCGATGCAAATCGGTTTTTTTTTCAAATTCATTATATTCAGGCAGTGTACTTGATCAGGAAATAAGCTTGACCCAAGCATTTACTTAATTAAATCGATACGCACTTAAGTCTGTTTCTCTTTAATTTTTAGCCTCCATCCGAAGGAGAACTAACTGTGACCTCTGGAATTTTGGGAAAAATTCACAAATGGAAGAACGAGAGTACGGTGAGTAGCTTCCGGCTAAGTCCCAGACACTGCATGCTTAATGTATAAATTAAATTCTTTCACGCACCAAGCCATAACCAAATATCAATCTGTCTAATTCCTTTGGCTATATCCCTTCTCGTGGGGATTCATTGTTTACTTAGGACTCGGAGCGGAGACACATTACATTCCGCATTAAAGCAGCTGCATACTGCTTGCATAGAATGTTTAAAACGTGCCAAATAAAGGCTAAGTTCTTTTAATGTTTACCCAAAGGCTATTGCGTATCATAAAATATTCACATTATCCATCAGAGATGCTTGGATAATGTGTGCTTCGACCAGACATCACAAGTCAATTACCTACGAAACCTTTCGACCGACATCCACTCAAAGTATGTTATTGATTAATGAACTGGCCAGTAGGACCTTTTTCTTAAAAGAAAAATGCGACATGTCCTGATTGAAAACTTAAAATGAGCCCGATGCCCTGCAATTGATTGGAAGTTATTGTTACGGTGCGTGCCCCCAAGACTGATTGGTTTACAATGTGGTCTGATAGATGGGATTAAGGCAACGAATACCGCCTCTTCTGTTTGCTAGAGAATTTGTTTTCCATTAATCTGCTCCCACACTTAATTGCATTGTATCCAAGGACGACTTCAACACTGTGCCAGTAGTTCTGTCTGCTGTGACTGAAAGGTGATTAGTAATAATCGCTTTGGTTGAGCTCATCCTGTTCAGTTGCCACTGTATTGAAAGCCTCCGGGAATTTTTAATGAGTTTAAGTTCACCAGAATAATTAAAGCTAATGAATCCGGTGATTGTGTCCATCTCTAATGCGACAGAGGAAAATAAAAAATACACACACGCTTATATATACTAGATATACAGACAATGATGTGATGATACTGTCCGGTTGAGGTTAGCTGCGCAAAGATTTACACCCACATTAGAGCACCAGGTCAATAGTCAATAATGTGAAGTGACAGAGGGTAAAGTGAAGAATTGATATTTCGCATTGTTTTGTCGCCTGTGGCCAACCCCAAAAGGGTTGTCGCCCATCTTTCGAATGGAGGAGTCGCTGTGAATTGGGGATGATCTAAGCAAGTATATTAATTAGTTGACGCTCTCTGGGTACCTTTAGTTGTGTAGACAGTTGAATTGTTTTTTCAGGATACTTGATGTCCCATACTTTCACATCTCATCATTTATTCAAATTTCTGATGGTGAAGTGAGAGTGGTGGTATATTCAGAAATATAGGTTTCACACATGCTTTATATTAAGAGAAAAACGTATAATGAAATCATATTCAGATTTAAATTATGGTAAAAGAATAAACTAAACCGTCTGTTTAATAAAAACTTCAAATTACACATTTTATAGTTCGTTCGATCGCCGTGAAAACTTATCACTACAATCCACTTACATGTGATGTGCTTTCTCCCCCTCTAAACTCGATCCGTGCTGTGTCTTGAGTCCGGACACTTGAGGGTATTCGAAACCCATTGATTCATTAAAACATTTTTTTAAATTTTAAATATAAGACACAAAATGAATTTGTGTGGTGAACACAATAATAATGTCTGACATTTACTTTATGAATATAATTTCGTGTAAATATTGCTCGCGACCACACCGTATAATGTCCATTTTGAAGCTCCAATTTCGAATCAGTGCTTCCAACGTTCCGACCGGAATTTGACCAATTACGTGAGTAATGTTGACTTAAAAGTCCTGGAATCCTAGCTGGATTATCGGGATGAATGTGGTCTATTCGATCGAGGTCATCCATCAAAGTGACGGATTCGGAAGGTCGATGAAACACACTATATGTTGCTCCAAGTGCACGATAAACATTTTTCACACAACAGTGATGGTCGTAATACAGCTGAATAATTTGAAGACGTTGTTGAGATATAAGTCCTTCGCGAGATGTGGGTTACGCCTGGACTTCGCTTGATCCTTTCATGCTTAGGCTACCCTACCCCATCGAAGTCGCAGTCCTGTACTCTTTTCCTCTTTAAGACTCTTTAAGAGTACGGCCACAATAATGCTAATAGTGCTAGTAGTAGTCCTTAATTGAATGACAGAAATAAAAATGCGAAGTACATACTTCATGTATTATCCTCATTTCCAATTTGTTTTCGAATCACTCAAATCACACATAGCCACTAATTGAAGTTTCGCATGATTCGGGCATCTTCTTATGTTTTCATCTCCGTGTTTTCTTAACTAGACAATCTAATTATCGTCGTCAGAAGGATTGAATACACTGATTTATTTCGTTTTGCTGTTAATCCAATTGAGCGTAATGGAAAGTATTCTTGGATTTACCATACAACATTTCCAACTTATTGAAGGCTAAATTATCGAGGGTAACTTACGACGCTTAGTGACACCCAAGCAATCTGTAGTAAAGTAACGTAATAAAAGTAACGCAATTTCTCTTTGTTGGTATTGCACTTGTTACATGCCCTATCCCTCTTTCATCAAAAGCTATAAATAATAACTACCATCAATTTACGCTATCGTTGCACGCAGTTTAAAGATATCATAACAACACTTAAATAAACTGTTTTGTATGCGGATGCACAAACCTGCATTAAGTGATTTTATGGTCGCCGTTCCGTTTATGTACATATCGACAGCAAACGAGCCGTGTCATATACCACGAATCACAGGACAATAATGGCTGGCTCCTTGTGTTGGCAATAAACCTAATTACTCATTGTGCAATGTCGATTGCGTGTTCCTCCTCAGCGAGACACTTCTGCTGCTGCATTACTCGCGAGTCCCTAATAGCCTCATTCAAATTGATGCATTGCAAAATTGATTCCACTGATGTAATTAATTGATGTCGTGTCTCCGATGAAATGTTACCTTTTTAATTTAAAGTTAAAGACTCGATCATTAAGATAGGCGGTCAACCACATCTAAGGGCGCTTGTCGACAGAGAGAAAAAAGAACTTCACAAAAAGCACCGTCTCTTAACCTAATTAACGAGCAAATACATTTGTTTGCTCTTTTTTGTATTTTGTTTCATTTGTTTTGCAGGGGATGTTCAAGGACAAATCAAAATACCCAACACTCACGCGGATGTCTTATTGCCAGTGCAGACTGAAGTTGGTATTTGCGAGTGTTTTTCGTCAATTCAGGTGGAAGCATGTTGCCTTGTTGGTAGATCGATCTGATTTGTTTTCATTGACAGTAGGTAATAGAGGGCAAGAGTGTGTACGTATCGATTGATTACGTTTTGTAAAAAACAAATATGTTCTATTTGGTTAGGTAAAAATCTTGAATACGGATTGCGGCAGGAGGGCTTACTCAGTTTTGTTAGAGAACTAAACGGCAATGAACAGGAACCTTACGAAAACTACTTGAAGGATGCCAGCATGTATGCCAGAGGTAAGGCTAACGATTTAAGAAAGCTTTTAAGGGAATGTCTGTACCACAGTTCTTAGAGTGTTTAATCAAAATAATCGAATATATATGTAATTTAATTCTTCTTCTTCCATTTGTTGCGCTACAGTCCGAGGTGGACCCGGACTTCAACCAAGTATATTCCCTTGCTTCCAGCTTCGCACACTAACTTGGTTGAGGTCCATCACGTGTGCGCCAACTTAATCGCGGGCGCTCTCTCTGCGAACTGGTTTCAAGTGGTCCATACGTCCTATCTGGATGGCTTGATACAGACAGACCTGGCAAGATTATGACGTTGCTTGTACTATTCACCGCAGAGTTGAGCACATTCTCTGACTACCTCGAAGTCATAGCTGTCCAAAGTTGTGTGACCATTCTCGAAGATAACCTTCGTTTCTCTTTCGTTCGCCGGCGGAGCCACTTTCAGCGGGATGCTAGCATACGGCTAGGACCTACTTTTGTATTCGCTTGACATTAAGCTAAAGTTTTTAGACTCCATTCGTTTCGCGACAATTCTATATTTTCTATGTCTAATATATATGCATATTGTCATATTCTACTTTATTCTATTACAAATGTTGTTCATCTTTGGAGTGTTCTGAACACGTGAAATTACTTGTTACAACATACATTCTGCATCTTGACCAGTGTCCCTTGTTATTTGTTCATTTATAATAACAGTCGTGATACTATCCGTTCGAGGAACTCTTGTGAGAAAATTCATGCTGGCTGCTCACGCCCTGGAGATGACCAAAGGGGATTGGGTCTTTCTTGATGTGGAAATATTCCAGGTAATGCTGCAAGTAAATGAAACATACATCCATAAGTAACGTGTGAATTCAAATGTGATTAGAGCTCTTACTGGGGTGACCACGACTGGCAAATGGAAGACGCCGATGATACCAAAGCCCGAATAGCATACGAAGCACTACTGCGAGTGTCACTACTGCAACCGACAAGTCCCAAGTTCCAAGGATTCGCAGATAATGTCCGAGACATGGCAACAAGAAACTACAACTACACCTTCAGCAAGGATGAAGAGGTAAATATTTTCATCGGTGCTTTCTATGACGGGGTGTACCTTCTCGGAATGGCTCTGAATGAAACGCTAACAGAAGGTGAAGACATCCGCGACGGTGTGGCAATAACTCGCCGAATGTGGAATCGAGATTTCCACGGTAAGAACTCAATTGAGGGGGAGGGGCATGGTGTTTTTAATTTGTTTTTCCACCATTCCCAAAGGTATTACTGGACACGTGCGCATCGATGACAATGGAGACCGTGATGCTGATTATTCAATTCTGGATCTCGATCCAATCACGGGACGATTCGAGGTCGTGGCACATTATTACGGTTTGAATCGGTATGTTTAGGTTGGTCGGCAATATATGGAAATTTGAGAATTAAAATATCTTGCCGCACTCGTGCAGAAATTACTCATCAGTCAATGGTAAGCGGATTCATTGGCCTGGTGGTCGGGAGGGTCCTCCGCCGGATATTCCAAAATGCGGATTCCTGGGAAATTCGCCAGAGTGTCATGGCAACGGTGGGTGGAAAAGTGCCTTGTGTATGGAATTTATAATCCTATTTTCGTGTTTTTTTTTCCCACTGTCGCTTAGAAATGATTATCATGTATGTGACGTTTGCATTCGCCATCTTCCTAGGTTCGACGACACTTGTGGTATACCTGATGTGCAAGTGAGTTGATATAACGAAACATTTTTCCTTCACTTGTACATTACCAGCACATTACACATCGCCCATCATGTGCTTTCAGGCAAATGAAGTTGAATAGTGAGTTGAACAACATGTCTTGGCGAGTGCGCCCAGATGAAGTTCTTCTGGAAGTTGGAAGACTCTTTGGCAGTAAAGTGGGCTTACAGAAGTTAAATGCCGAAGTACGTATGAAAAACTTCGCAAAGCGGGATCCAATCAAATTTTATTCACAGAATTTTTCACTACAACAATACGGCGTGCATTCTGGTCGAGCTTCAATAGCAAGCTGCACATCCTTGCCACTAACTCAAGTATTTACCACGATTGGCATTTACAAGGGAGAACGAGTTGCAATCAAAAAGGTATCAAAAAAGAAGGTGGACATTACATCCACCCTTTTATGGGAAATCAAACAGGCCCGAGATGTGAGCCATGAAAACACCGTCAGATTCGTGGGTGCATGTATTGACCTTCCACGCCCAACGGTGTTAATTTTGACGGAGTACTGTCCCAAGGGAAGTCTCAAGGATGTTTTGGAAAATGAAGCTATTCAGCTGGACTGGAACTTTCGCATGTCTTTGATTCACGATATCGTCAAGGTTTGTTTTGACTTCAGCACATTTTTGCTGTTTGCTGATTCTCATATTCAAAAACTTGCCTTTCGGCAGGGTATGGCGTATCTGCATAACAGTGACGTCCAGGCTCACGGCAAACTGAGATCATGTAACTGCTTAATAGACGGTCGATTTGTATTGAAGATATCAGACTTTGGACTGCGCACACTTACAACTCCCTCTGAGTTCGTTAAAGATCAAAATTACTTCAATAGTCAGTACAACGTCACCCAACATCCAACGCACTGCTAACAAAATAATTCAATTTTCAGATTTCCTTTGGATAGCCCCAGAGCTTCTTCCGCAAACAGTTCTTCCCGGCAATCCGGCCACTCAGAAGGGCGATGTGTACTCCTTTGCTATTATCCTCGAGGAAATAGTGGTTCGTGGTGGTCCGTATGAAACCGCCCGACAGTTTATGGATATTCAAACAATACTCAACCGTGTCGAGGCTCATGAGTCGCCCCCCTTTCGCCCATTTGTTGGTCAACGAGACTGTCCACCTGATGTGCTTGAGCTCATGGAGAAGTGTTGGGCCGATAATCCAGATGATCGACCTGCATTTGTCACCATACGATCCACCGTACGGCTTATCATGAAGTATGACCTTTTAATAAATTAAACTTTTCCAAGTAGGAAATGCCTTTTTGTAGGGGATTCTGCGAGAATTTGATGGACGACCTTCTGCGCCGCATGGAACAGTACGCGAATAATTTAGAGAGTCTGGTTGAGGAGAAAACAGAACAACTCAGCATGGAGAAGCGACGAACTGAGGAGCTTCTCTATCAAGTTCTCCCACGACCGGTAGCAACTCAACTCTTAGCAGGCGAAATGGTGCAGCCTGAGCAATTTGAATGTGTTACAATATACTTCAGTGATATCGTCGGCTTCACTGCACTTTGTGCTCAGAGTGGTCCAATGGAGGTGGTGAGCTTCCTAAATGATCTATACAGCACATTTGATAGAATCATCGGTTTCTATGACGTTTACAAGGTAAACCTATTTCAGTTTGTTTAATATGACTCAACACAAGATTGTATCTCTAGGTTGAAACAATAGGAGATGCATACATGGTGGTCTCGGGCCTTCCGGAGAGAAATGGTGATGACCATGCTCGCGAGATAGGTCTTATGTCCCTTTCCATTCTGGAAGCAGTCAAATCATTCAGCATCAAGCACAAGCCAGAGTGTCAGTTGAAGATTCGAATTGGAATACATGCTGGGCCCGTCTGCGCTGGTGTGGTGGGCCAAAAAATGCCACATTACTGTTTATTTGGGGACACTGTGAACACAGCCTCTCGCATGGAATCGTCAGGGCTACGTAAGCATTCGTTCGGTTTCACCATCATCATTTATAGTAATTTTTAGTTATAGCGCTCAAGATTCACGTGTCCTCGGCAGCCAAGGCTATTTTCGATAAATTTGGAACATTCGAAATAGAACTTCGTGGCGAGGTCGAACTGAAGGGAAAGGGCCCAGTAACAACATATTGGCTTCTTGGCTGCACTGAACCAGATCCACGACCACCTACTCCTCAAAAAAATCAAGAAATCGAAGCTCCCTTCCCGATTCTCTTCCCGGCTATTGGAAAATAAATCTCACAACAACTCTTATCAGCTACCAGTCTCGGCGATAGATATTGAATGTACGAGTACCTTAATTCAATGGAACCAATTGTACATGCAAACGAGATCAATTATTACTTTAGAACTACAATATTATAGAATGTAAACTATGTAAGTGGAGGTAGTGCTTACACACTGAATGGATTGTACAAATATAGGACTTTTTGGACTTGGTATTTGTAAAGACGGTAGATGACTGTATGTATGTAGCTATATGTATATTTTTTTAACTGTTCAACACGAAATAACATCAAATATATTTGAAGTAGTTTGCCAAAAATATGTACTATGTTTCCTTCTTCGGAGCGTTGAGTCTTTCAAATCATGTCACACACATCACATTCCTATTCCCATTTGCTAGTCAACACTCTAGTTATGAATTTTGTTAGCTGCCTAGACAGATGGAAGAAAACTTGCCTCTCCCACTAACTGATAACCGTTGTATGTCATTTCACCCCTAAATTTCGCTGAACACAACCCTGCAGCTTTGGAAAAGCTCAGCCTCTGATAAAAAGGACCTGCTTTTACGCCACAAAGTTGGCAATATTGATTTATCCCAGTATTTTCAACGTATCCTTTCGGGAGCATACAGAAATATCACAAACAATCACAACACTGTCAAAGTTCTGAGTGTTTTTTTTCTCTTCATTTTCCTGAAAGCAACTGAAAACAAAATGTAATTCTATCCAAGTGAATATATTCAACAATTAAAGTAACCATCCCTTGTGTGTGTAGTGTACAATTGTAGAGTAGAAGACGATATTAGTTTGCCATTCAGTTATCAATTGTATGTAGTTAGTTAATATTCATAGAAAAATGAAGTCATCTATTCGGAAAGAAAACGTTCACCCCAAAAGCAGAAACTTCGTGTCATAGATAAAATCATTGAACGACCTTCTTCAGAGAAAACAAAAGTAGTTTACAATGAAAATAATGCGGTTGCGACATGCAAAATTGGTCATTATTCTGATAGTCATAGCCAATCTTATACTCTTCTACTACACGTGGAAGTCTGTCCTTTGGAAATCAATTGTAGATCCCGGAAATGATGACGGTGCCCAGCACCAGAAACCCAAATCACCACCATCTCCAAGGGACAAACTAAGAACCGCAAACAAGCACATCCGCAAATCAATAACAATTGTGTTTCGCACTTTTTACACTTTCGAAAATGATATAAAAGCATCAATTGACAGCATCCTGGAAGTTGTACCAAACATGCCAATCATTGTAATGCAAGACACTCTACCCTACCCTCCAGTCAGTTATGATTCAAACTCAACCGAGCCGAGCACAGTCCGTTTCCTTAATTTGGGATTTGACATTCAAAAATCATCCAAGGAATTGAACCCACTGCTGGTCATTAAAACCAAATATGTCCTATTTATGCCGGACAGTGTGCGGTTGAACAATAAGAATTTACTACAAAAAGTCCTCAAGGAAATCAATAATAGCCAGAGGGAGCAAGTGAATGCTGAGGGCGGTGCTGCCCTTGATGATTCCGATGGTGTGGTGGTGCGGAAGATGGTGATAGTTCCGTTTTCGGGTAACATGAAATCATTCAGTAGTTGCACACAGGTGAATTTAGATTCGCCCAATTGGACGATTCAATATATAGCGGTAAATAGTAGTGACAAGTGTGACCTGGTAGGTTTTGGCAAAAAATATACGCGCATATCGCTCGTCTAATCATTACGTTGTAACTTGCAGTATTTGCAGAAGCATGCCATCCTCGTGGACACTGGGGTCTTACGTGATATGCCAGACCCATTTGGAGTCCCATTTCCAGAACTGTTTTATATTCAAGCTAAAACCGCTAAGATTGGAGTAAGTCAGATTTTATTCTTCCGACTGCAATCATGTTGACATCGTGCTTACTCCCTTTAGAAAACAATATTCCCCAACGCGTTTCAGGATGGAAGACGTCTCTTTGCATCGTATCACACAAAGCAACGTCGCATGGAAAACCGACGTCGGCAGTTCAAGGAAATGTATAAAAAACTTCAAATCAAGCGAATAATAAGGAAATCCCATAAAATCACGTCAAAGACTGATCCGAAGGAATCTCTAGGTCCGGCGCACAATCTCGTTCTTGATGGGCAATTCTCTTCATCCAACTTCTCGCTACCCCAAGTTACTGAAATCGATTTGATCGGTTGTGAAAGAACGACTAAATCATGCGTTGGACCAGTCTACAATATGAAACCTTTCTATATGTATCTCAACAAACATACCCCACCTTGCTGTTTAGATAAGCTGAAAACAACATTCAATCATGTCCTGGAGGAATTCGAAAACGTCGGTATACGATACTGGTTAGACAACTATGCACTTAAAACAGCTATCGAGACAAATAACCTCTCACCGGATGCATATGACGTGGATATTAGTTTCAACATTTTCGATCTTGAACGTTCAAACTCGCTGAAGAAGTCCCAAACGAAACCATTCATTGACAATGAGGGTTTTTATTGGATCAAGGCCACCGATGGTCATTACTTTCGGGTGCAGTTCTCGAAAATCAATCAAATCGGTGTGAATTTGTTGCCGTTTGAAATCTCGGGTAATCAAGTGAAACCGAGCGCTTTCTTCGGTTGGAAGGCTAAGGAATTCTCTGGCGACTTTCTCCATCCAATGTCGACTGTACTATTTCTTGGAAAAAATATTCAATGTCCAAATAACGTTCGGGAGTTCTTAGAATTTAAAAATATTAAGTGAAAACTGTTTGATGTATTAAATGCAAAATATAAATAAAATTTTACCATCTTCTGCTGAGATTCAATGACATAAGTTTTTTTTTGTGATACACTTAGCCTTAATTTCATTAAATTTTATTTTGTGATTTAACCTTCGTAGCTGCAAAAACTTAAAACTAGTAGTTATCTTCTAATATTGTGATCCTATATGTCATTATTTCATTTAAAACCGATGCGGGAGACGTTCATTTGGCAACACGACTTATAGTACATTGGTACAGTAGGTATTTATGAATATTGTAGAGTTGAGAATGTACTCAACTCAATAAACACAAACATAAACACAACACAACAAAAGTCCTCTTTCGAGACACTGACAAAGCTCAAAGGGTATGCCTGTCTAGAAAATGCTTCTCAAATTTCGAATATCGTCTGAGTTACCCACGATATGTAATACCACTTGCCATGATTCGATATGTTTTTCGATCGAATTCCCAAAGACTAGTGTTGTAGTGTGTGTGCTAGTGTTCCTTCACGTTTGAGAGGGACAGTTTACTTTACTTAATGTTACCACATGTCATACAAATATTACACACAATCCTTGAATAATTGATCAATTTGTCAATCATTACCTGACGCGTAGTGTTGATTAGTTCGCGCAATCGTCAAAACTTAAAAGTCGACTCATTCTTTATCAAAATGGACCTTCGGCAAGTACCCAAAAATGAACTTCTTTTAACAGCACTCCAAATATATAAGACATCCGATACGGTAAAATCCTTAAAAAGCGAACGATATCGCAAAGTCTTTGCCGAAGATTTTGAAACAAAACAAACACCTTTGCTAACCACTCTGTGTTTGAAGGTAATAGCTGAGCACTACAAAGGTCACCCGATAAGTCTAAATCTTACACCCGTTCAAACGAGGATATTCTACGACTACATTGACCATTATCTTCCAATCGCATCGTGCATAAATATTGTAGACGAATACTATTGGAAGAGAGTTTACTGTCATATTTGCCAAGACAAAATTGCAATAAAAAAACTGACGATGAATAAGAATACCTGTTGGAAGGAATTGGTAATTAACATGAAATACGTGGAAGTGATTGAGAGCACACCAGTCGAAATATGGATACCAGATGAAATGCACAAGCTGAGCGAACTGGTGTCACCCTATATACAACAGATGAACATAAGTAAACTCCAACCGATGCGTGAATCGTCTTTTTGGAAGTGTACCGAACCTTCTGAGCCATCTGAAGAAGGTTTGGATGGAATTGGAAGCGAGATACAGAAAAGTAATGAAGACGAACGGGAAACAGAAAATGTCTATCCTGTTCAATTATGCCATCATGTTGACCTGAGTATAGTCAAAAATCTTTCTTGCTTGCACACGTTCATAGTCGAGTTTCTGCCACCAGAACTCGGTATGCACTATCACACAAGGTTCTTCAACTGTTCCTACGTGGACGTGCAAAACTTAGCCAGGTACAGTGAACCGCACCAATTCAATCTGATATTTAAATACTAAATAAAGAATCTATCATTTTTAGTGGAATTTCGGAACTACCAAATCTTAAATCGTTTATTATTCGCCGCAGTCGTATGGACCGCATAAAGCTTTCTACAATTCTTGAAGGTGTTAAAGCAATATTTGTGGAACGTCTTGAATTCAGTTACTGCCAACTCGACGACGACTGTGGAGAGAGTATTTATGAATATCTGATATCAACGCCGAGTCTAAAAAATATCAATCTCTCTGGTAATTACTTTCGTCATTCAGCGATTGACTACATTGCCGAAGGTATCGAAAAGAGTCCATCAAATTTGACTCACCTTGATTTATCCCATAACTCAATGCTAGACAGAGCGTCTTGCAGATTAATGGAAGCACTTAAGACTTGTAAGCATCTAGCGTATTTAAGCCTGTCAGGTATAAATGTTACCAAGCCCGGGTCTATTTGCATTGCTAAGTTGATTAAAGCACATGATAGCCTTGAAGAAGTTGAGCTTACGGCTGCTCCGATGGACGGTTACTACGTTATTGACGCCATGAATGAAAACAAAAACATTCAGCAGCTTCACTGTCAAGGCTGTGGTTTAACCGTTGAAGAAGAGTATAAGATCGAACTTCTACTTAAACGCAATCGATATATTAGAGATAATCCTTACATAGGTGATACGAGCAAAACGGAAGAGGGAATCAATGCCTTCGTCAGCAGAATTAAGTATATTATTTCTATATGCACATAACGACACGAATTCCTTATAAACTTCAATTAGGAATCCAATTCTTCTTAATGCTTTGGGATGTATACAGAGCCAAAGAGACTGCCGAAATAAGGTGAAAGAACAGACCAATATTGCTCAAGAGCAGTTTAATAAAGTAATAGAAGAAAAGAAATATGAGTATGACACACAAATTCCAACCAATCGCAAACTTTTTAACAACTAATCCTCACTTTCTAATTATAGAGACAGAGGAGAAATTAACTACGAGGGCGACAAATTCACTCGAGGCGAACTTGTAGACCGTATTACACTCTTTGGCCAAACAAATTTTAATTTTTTTCAAGAACCATACAAATAAATCGAAGAGAAGTCAATAAATCATATTATTTCTATAGAAACTTGTTCGCCTCTCCCTCTTCCTTCCCTGACAGACAAAAACTAAATTGGCAATCGTTTAGATTTTTTTTCTAAAGAGCGAATATATTTTCTACGCGTTGTAATCTAAAAATTTGTTAGCTGCAAATATGAATAAAGCAGACAAAAAACGGGTCTCGGTGAGTTTTTGATTTGATTTTGATGTTGACGTTGTGGAAAAAAGTGATTAGAAGTGAAATGAAGAAATGTTTCTTTGAATAATTCAAAAAGATTGACAAAAATGTATGATTTTTCAAGAATTGTTAAGAGTTTAGAGTACATAAAGTACATATGTATATATTAGATCCAGCTAAATTATAACTTTAAAATATTGTTTCATTTTCAATTGGTGTGTACTTCGTACATTAATAGCATATGTATCTATTTTTAACTTAGGCTTATCGATTTACGGAAAATGTCCTCAGTTTTCGTAAGCGTATAAGAAAATGACGTTTTTGAGATCCATTTGCTTTAGAAAAATGTGACAGCAATATTTAATGTTCTATATAATGAACGACCAAAGTAATTTCTAATTTCTTCTATTAGAAAGTATCTTCCGATGCAGGTGATTTGTTGTTAAATCTTCGATGTAATCAATTTGCTTAATTGAGACTTCTCATAACATAGTGCTGGATTTTATATTACTGGCATTAGCCAAATTTATGTGAGGATTCATTTTATAAATGCAAAAAAAAGCACGATGATTTTGTGTACGAAGAGTGTACAAATAGAGTCCGATCCTCATCCTCGTGGCTTATCCATAATCTTATTAACCTTAAGCCTTAAGCCTAAAACGAGGCAAGCTACATATAGACGCTATCGAAACATTTAACTCGATCTGACCGATGCCATTAGAACAGCGATCACCTAACCTCTCACATTGGAGGATACCAAGAATGTTTTAAAGGGAACAGAGGGATGGGATTTATTTTTCCGATTTTGTAATCAGGCCGTAGGTGTCTGTAATAGTTTTAACTAGTAACTTTACCTTAGTATGCTCTTAATATGACCATCATAATTGTTATTTAGATATGGTATGTCATATCATTATTGATCCCTATAAATTTAAATTGATATAATAGCCAGTCATCAAGACCGAGCTGTCTTGCGTTCTGGACAACTAGGTATTTATACCGGAGATTCGGTCTTCCACTCCATCTTAAACCAGGAGGCTCGGATTCAAAGACCCACTTAGTTGGACCATTGGTGTCCGTGTGCTCGATGTGGCCGAGAGAACCTTCCGGACTACATCCACATCTTGGAACTACTTGTAGAGTTCGCGTTTTCTCATCCATTCACCTTCCGCGCAGACGGGACTATATATCTGACGTTTTCTTTCGGAGGCACCAATAATATTAGTTCTGCTATTTTATAATTCGGGTCATGAGTTTTGAGACCATTTGCTTCGCCACACCGAAGTAACAGCAGTTGCCAAGGACGATTCTCAGTCGGATCTCCACTAGGCTGTCGTTCGTGGTGTTGACGTGATATGTACATTGACCTAAGGACCAGTTCGTTTCGACTGTTCTTCAATCGCCGTGAACGCGTCCACTAAAGCACAAAATAATAAAGAAAGATAAAGAAGTAATTTTCCCTTTTCCGAGGAAATAAACATGAACTGCTATTTGCAGTGTTCTGCTTACAACTACATAGATCGAAAATCATTGCAGTAAACAATTCCAATCATAAAACAGAATATTTGTATTCATATATTTATCTATGCACGCTCCCAAACAAAATGTTATTGAGTTTTTAAACGCATTACTTATAAAACTAACCATGGCAACCATCAATGAACGTTTTATTTATGCAGCGTTGACAAAAGAAATTTGCAAAACTATTTCCTGACACATTTAAAATGTCATTATTTTAACATAAGCCTTCCAAAAGAGTTCAACTTCCGTTGTGATTTTACGAGGGTTTATCATGAAACTCTGCAAGGCCACCGAAGCTATAAATATAAATACGTTGGGTTAGGTTAGGTCGCGGAAAAAAAACTCTTCTTGAAGGGCAATTACAGACGCCCTTTCATCCTGAAGTAAGCAATCATTTCACATGCAACATTGATAATGCACGACATTAATTTAAACAAAAATAAGAAAACAAATAAATAACACGCACACGTCTTCATACCTTAATATGGCAATGTCGGCACATTAAACACATCGCACATTGCATACAATATGTGTACCTTAACATTTACTCTACATACTTGTATATTCACAGTCCTCCCCAATGGCGCTGGCAACATTATTGCCACAGAAAGTCTTCTCATCGAAATTTGGGGTATGTCGCTGTCCTATTTGTTGTTTCAATTCCATAAAGCAGTACGGCATTGTGGACCCCTTCGTTATTTGTATCATTTCTTCTACACATGCACTCCAGTGCACTGCACAACTTGTATAGCATCCGATTTAAACTTTGTTTTGATTTCACTTGTCCCCTTTGGAAAATTTGAAAAACATCGAAGGTCCTTTCAGGAGTTTCGGTTTCGAAGAGAATCAGTTAAATTTTAACTGAATTTGAAAGAGCATGTGGAAGTTGGTGAATGCAGCTGCGGTACCTAAATTTATTTCATGGAATGACTATAGTTGTGTTATGTTTTGTAGATATTTTTAAAATTGTTTAACTTGGATATTCATTGGCTTTAATATAATTCTGTAAATATAATCATGGATTCTGAAGAGAGCAAAGGGTGTGAGGAAATTGTTTGTAGAAATATAACATTAGACGCTGAAGATGATTGTGGTGACGGGGTAACTTATAAGGTAGTTTTGTTTCTGAGAATGAGTATGTGTCTTGCATGCCCTTTTTGTTTTGTTTTTTTTTATTTTAATGGTCTAATGGTTAATCTTTAAGAACATTTAAACTGAAAGATTGCTATGGGGTCTATAAATACAGAGTAAGTATGGCGCAAGGAAACGGGTTCAGATCAAATCTGCATTTGTATTTATCATACAAATTTTCAAATTTGTTTGTATTTCGATTGCAACTCGAACGTAGAATAATATCTTGTCGCTTTCGATTTTATAATTTATGTCTTGAATTTCCCTTCAAAGAAAGCTCTTTTTGAAAAAATACTGTGTGCTTAATAGAGGGTAAAGTATGATTCACATTAATTAGTAGTTGCACCCACTATGTTTTCGATCACTTTTGATACGTATTTTTATGCTCTATAAATTAAATTTAACATATTTTATTTTATTAAATTGAAACTAGCTTCAAAAGCAATCTTCGAGAACTGCTGTCAGGACACCAGCTACAGAAGAATCAGGGGAGAATGGTCAAAATGATTTCGAGGCCTGGATGAAGTCTCGACAACTAGCCAAGCCAGATGACCAACTGGATTTGACAGAAGTTGAATTAGCGGAGGAAATAACTAAGATTTTAACACCAACTAATACCAATGTAATCGAAAACTTGGTCATATACAGCTTCAAGGAGAAGTCTTTTGTTGCGGTATACCTATTCAAAAATCCTTACCATACATTCATATAGTAATTAAGTCAATGTTTAACATTTTAACAGATTCCTTTGGAGGGTAGTGTTATACAAATATTTAGTTTCGAGGGAACATGTCTGCACGTTGATTCTGAAGAAGCTAAAGTACAATTTGAAGAGTATGGGAATGTCGGTATGTTGTTTTTGATTACCAAATTGAAGCAATGAATGGCTGTTTGTCATGTCCCAATTATGTGTCTCTTGCATGATTGCATGTTTCCACTATTTTGCATGCCTTCTCTATTTTCCTCAAACAATTGCTTTATCTCGGATAAAGGTTTCGCGCTACCCGCCCCAAAGGTAGCGAAATCTCTAGCGATGGCTGATGACCAACTACAAACGCGTAGCTCAGCCGCAGAACAAGGAGATGATGAGATCTTGCCAGAAGAGGAGTCTGTGGTGGAAGAAGGTGAAGAGGAGGTGGGTGATGATTACATGGGTGCTGAGGAAGGTGAAGAAGAAGGTGGTGAAGATGTTTCTAAAGGTAAACGCTTTTTGCATGTACTTTATCCTTGTCGTTGATTCTGCGAGCATATCCCTGTTTTGAAATCCTACTCATGTTTTATGTATATTTTGAATTCAAAAACGATCACTTTTTCTAGAAGCACAAGTGATAGCGCCAACGAAAAAGCGTAAGCTAATTAATCAATTCAATTTTTGTGAGCGAGCTGCTCTGACGTATGTCAATCCAACGAGGGTAAGATTAGTGAAGATTGGTGAACTGGAAAATACAATCAATCATTTCAGTCTGTGGAAACCCAAACGATTCCACCTCCCAGGTCAACATTCGGCGCTAATGTCCTACAATGGGTTATATACGATTCTTACGCGGAGGACTTTGCTCAGCAGCAAAAAGAAAAGGAAAAGGAAAAGAAGGTAAGTCCTATATTTTCTACAGTCTCACCGAAATTTTTGATTCTTCTTTTTGTAGGCTATAGTGTCTTCGAAAAAAGAAAAGAAAAGGGAAGAACATCACGAAGCAACATTTGAACTGAATAGAAAATACCTAAAATGCTGGCAAATTATTGAACGGATGATCAATCAGAACATATACGATGACATTGCCAGTGATTATCGGTATTGGGACGATCCTTCAGATGAGTACCGAGAGGGTGAGGGTACTTTGCTGCCGCTTTGGAAATTCGTCTTTGAAAAAACCAAAAAGATGCACGTAACCGATGTGATGTTTAATCCCTTTTATTACGATTTGTTTGCTGTTTGTTTTGGATCTCGTAAGTTTTTTTTTTCTTAAAGAAACCTACTGTGCAATGGATTACTATTTTTTTAATGCTCCAGATGATTTCATGAAGCAACCGAGTGAAGGGTATCTTTGCCTTTATACCCTAAAGAATCCCTCGTATCCAGATTATATTTGTAAGTACAAAGCGGTGGGCGGGACCTTAATCGAATGTTTTTCTTCTAGTATTAACTGAGAGTGGAGTAATGTGCGTAGACATACATCCAAAGTATCCCTTTCTCGTTGTAGTTGGTAAGTGGGAAGACTCCTCATCATATCAAAATGCAAACAATAATCTTAAACGTCTAACTTCTGCAAGAAGCCGCAGTTGTGTGTTGATTCCTACGATGTTTGTCTAGGTTCAATTCCCAACTCAAATGGCATTTATAACACTGGTCAACACAAGTCTTGTTTCCTTGGTTTTTTTCTGTTACTGGGTATTTCTATGGCGCACAGCTCTACTTTTTGAAATATACAGTTTTATTATTTTGACAAAAAATACAAAAATATAATACATTATGTTAAACAAATTTCTATTGAGCCCCAGTAAGTAATCTCTTGAATGAACGACTGTAGGTAGATCTCTTAGCAAACTCCAGGAGTAGTCTACCATCATATGTGAGTCCCACTGCCCCTGAAAACGCTCTTACATTGTCCAAAGATCCTAATGGAATCTTTCACCCTGCTCCTTACTAAAATCACCCAGATTTTGTGTAAAACTGCAAATCCCTCAACACTTATACGCTACATACATAGTTGGGAGATGGTTAACAAGTTGACAATACACAAGACCGTGACTAATCTGACTCTTGATTTAATACTTCATGTCTAATGTTTTACAATTAATTATTAGGTATGTACGATGGTAATGTGGCAGTATATGACCTCATGGATTCTTCTAAGGAGCCACTCTATCTATCAGAAGGTGTTAAGGAGAAACATTCAGAAAGTGTAGCTGAGGTGAGATTTGTATTTTCTTTCCTTTTAAGTATTTTAACATTGAATTTAAAAAAATGATTCTCTAGTTGAAGTGGGCTCCCGATATGGCCGATGGAGAGATTAACTTCTTTTCTGCTTCCACCGACGGAAGAGTCTTCAATTGGGTATTGATGCAAAATAAATTCAGTATTACTGTTCACATAACATTGTTCTTAGACAATGGCATTGTAGAAGGTCCAGATGGGACGCAAGTTCGCCTAAAGGGATGTGCCACGTGCATGTGCTTTCATCCTACTAAGCCGGAAATCTACTTAGTTGGAACAGAAGAAGGACTTATTTATAAATGCTGCACAGCGTATAGTTCTAAATATCTTATAACCTACGATGCACACTACCTCTCCGTGTACCGTATCGATTTTAATAAGTTTAATTCAAACATATTCGCATCATGCAGCGGGGACTGGAGAGTTAAGATCTGGGAGGATATGCGTAGCGAGCCATTGTTTATATTTGACCTTGGCTCTTGCGTGGGTGATGTTAAATGGGCTCCATACTCCAGTACGGTGTTTGCAGCGGTCACCTCAGATGGAAAAGTTTACGTTTTCGACATCAACGTTAATAAATACAAGGCAATTTGCGTACAAGCTGTTGTACCAAAGAGGAAAAGCAAGCTTACCCGTATAGCGTTTAATCAAAAGCTCCCATTTATTATTGTTGGCGATGATAAGTTTGTGCAAATATCAACATTATTTTTCTATACCATATTAACAAAAGTATTTTATTTTTTCCAGAGGAGCTATTACGGCCTTAAAGCTTTCACCTAATTTGAGAGTTATGGTGAAACCTCCAAAGAAGCAACAGTGGCTTGATCAGACAACCCTGCAAATCCAGAAATTGGATAGGATTCTTTCACTCGTTAGAGAACTACCCCAGGGTGAAATGGTAAAGGAAACAACAACAACTGTTCAAAGCTAAACATGAATTTGAATAACTTTCGCTTTGATCATGTGTAACGTATTTTTCAATAAAAAAAATAGAAGTAACTGCTTATTAATTATTAACGCTAGTTCTTAAATAATACCATAAGTAGATCACATCGTAGATTAATGGAAGTTGTGCGTACTTCATGGTCAAAGTGTTAATTCCTGCGTCGGTAGGGTACATATTTTCTGTAATTATACGCATCGCAGTCGTCAACTGTTAAAACACCCCAGACCGAGATTGCTGCCACTTATAATTTCGGCCTTTTGAAAATGCAGTGTGTATGTCGATTATTTATACTAGGGAATATATAGGAATTTTTCCTCTTCAAATAGCACTTCAAATGAAAGATTATTATCACATTTTGAAAGTACAATTTTTATTAATTTGTCATACATGCTTGATTAATCCAACTCCCTTTGTCTCATTTATCTAATGTATCTTATGATTCGAATAGGTATCTCAGGTAAATAAATGCATATGATAAAAATAAATGGACCAAATAAAATTGAAATAACTGCCCAAAACAATGCAGATAAAATTAAGGTTTCCATTTGGATATGTTGAGTATAGATATGCATAACTCCGTGTCATTTACTTAAATACTATAAATAGCAAAGAAAAGCTTTGCATCGTCAATAACTGATTAAATATGAACTTATAAACTAGTATCACTTAGTTACAATTACAAAAGCAGTTATTTAAATGTGCACCGAATGTAGTCTTCCGGGGTATGTCAGTTTAAGATCGCCACCTAAAAAATACGCAAAAAAATATTAGAATTCATTCGTTTGTTTTCGTTAGTTTTACAAACTTTTACGAGTATTTTTAAAAAAAATCAAATGCATACATAATGTTCTAATATAATCAAATGTTGATTCGAATTGTATCGCAGAAGCAAGTAAGTAGTAATTGCCAAAATCTTCAATAACAACATGAATTTGTTAATACAGAACAGTGTATGCGTGACAATTATCAGTCTGTAATCATTTCACACTTCATCAATGAGTACTAAATACATATTGTTATCATTAATTAAAATAAGTGAATGACGTCCATAAATATTCAGCACTATATACTAAGTACGCGTTTGAAATAACCGTCTGCGTTTGAAAAAAAGAAGATTAATGGCTTCTCTTAGTAGTTTCAGTACTTCTAATGAGATTACAACATATGTATACGCATTTTTTTTTTCATTAATAGGAGAATAGTAAATACAATAACTTAATTTAACGTTTAATGGAATAGTCATATACTCACATAATATAAAAGTAGTTATCACTGTCCTTTTTCTTCATATCATGAACAATTTTGCCATCCGAATTCCCACCGATTACTGAATTTGTTGTGCCATTCGCAGTCTGGCCGCCAAAACCTAATTGCTGTTTGCCGTTTGCTAAAGCTGACTTATTAACTGCGAAGAATGTTTTTACTGCATCCATGACTTGACTGTCGATCTAGAAATATGTATGCGAAAATTCGTACATTTGAACAACAAAATTTAATATTTTTTTATTTTTACTTGGAAATATTTGGTAGAAATACATTTATAACAAAAATTGTTTGACTGCCTGTATTGGCAACTTATAAAACTGACAAACGTCAAATAAAATCCACAGCTTTCACAACTGTGCCTAATTAGATTTGACATTTGCATTCACTGAGCACGAAAAGTCACATTTGTTCAACCGGCCGCGAGAAGTACAAGTCAGTAATTTTGTAATTGCATTTTTAAGGAAATAAATGTCTGAAGTCGATAAGGCCCAGCAGGCAGCTGGATCTGCTGGTGGGGATACCATTTTTGGAAAGATTCTACGCAAAGAGATCCCATGCACATTTATCCACGAAGATGAAAAGGTATTATATTCATTTCCGCAAACCCTAGAACTTTCCACATGTAACCTATGTACATTTGCAGTGTGTGGCATTTCATGATATAAATGCACAAGCCCCCATTCACTTTTTAGTAATTCCCCGAAAACCTATCGCACAGTTATCGCTTGCAGGTGATGAGGATGCAGCTTTATTAGGTAAGACTACAGATTGTGATTGCAAGTGAAGTAGTTCATATATGTACATAAATACACACTTTTCTTTACAGGTCACCTTATGTTGGTTGGTAAATCCGTTGCTAAGAAATTGGGGATGGATAACGGCTTTCGTGTGGTAATTAACGATGGAAAGGATGGTGCGCAATCTGTTTATCACTTGCATTTGCATTTCCTTGGTGGTCGTCAAATGCAATGGCCACCTGGTTAATACATATACCGATGATTATACCAGTACACAGTTATGAATGTAAACAAATGAGAATTAATAAAAGCTTATGAATCGAATGCATGTTTCCATTGGTGTGTAATAATGGAATTCATGACGTTACCCATAAGAATCAATTAAAAGGTCAGATCTCCTAAGGAAATTGTTTCTCTCCAATAATGAGAAGATTCAAATATCACACAAGAGGAAGCAAATATTAGACTAATCAATTTGAGCCGGTTTTTTCACATTTTTTAAATAAATCCAATTTTTGTTGACATCATTTCTGAACATGCGCATATGCGGATCGTACACAGTGATCAACTTAGCTGTAGACTTCAGAGTGTAGCTACAACTACAGGTGCAGCACACTTCAGTTTTCCAGCTTTTTTTTACTATTAGAGTAACGAAAAAGTCAAGCAGACGTGACTCTAAGTTAATGAATTCTTGACCACATATTGATAACACAAGTGATGAGTCGTTAAATTGCGCGTTTCAATGCAATCGTTGTTTTACTTTTTTTTCCGGTTTTATTTTTTTTCCCATTTTAGTATCAACGAAAACTGGTTGTTCTGGAGCGAGAGATATGTATTTTTATACGTGTAGATTATACACTTATATTTCTAAAAATAAAGTGATAATCTTGCCAAATTTCGTGTCGTAGTTATGCGTGGCAATCAGAACAGGCATATAGAATATTAATTAGATCTAACCTTTCGGATTGTTGTCTGCATTTAGCTTTATGGAGCTTTTATTTACTTTTTTGGTACTGATAAGACTGAATTTTGTTTAATTGGAGGAAGTGTGGCAAGGGAATATCGGATAGCCCTGCCGCCTTGTAATTAATTGACTCATATTATGAGTATATACAGATGTATATGCGTATGTTTGCATTTTATTTAATTTCATTCTATTTCGTGTAAATAAATAAATTAAATGAATCCCTAGCTAATATAAATAGTGCAAATGAGCATTGACCTCATTATCAAACTAATTGCTGGAACGTGCATTAAAATATGTGGATGTAGTTAAGACTGACTTATTGCACATATCTAGCACCGCATGCGAACAAAGTATAATTAAGTGAACCGAAAAAATTACTGATGAACATGACAATATTTTCTGAAGTGGTAATGACTTCATTTTGATTTAGACCATGACCGTTGTGAGAATACAATGCACAGTAGAATGTCCAGTTACCTCTGCGAATGTTACACTCTGAGTTAATATCAAAAGAAGCTAAATTCTTTACACTGGTAGACAAAGGTAGTCAAACAATTGGGTATTTTAAAAGTAACATGATTTTAGGTCCAGCATTGAAAAAGTAGCGATTTGTGTAATATAAACGTATAAAGTTGTTAGCATTCAAAACCACTATGCATACAAACACATATGTACATATATTAAACACGCATATGCGCCCTATAATGCTATACATATGTTCAAAAAACACTTCTTACACAGCCAACAAATTAACCAAATCAAAAGCGATAAATATGCCTCTTAAGGTGTTCTATTAACACGTCTCAACAGCAAGATATGGGAGTTCCCGACCGAATCAAAGACTACGCTGACCGAATCTAAGTATTTATTGTAATCTTGAACGAAGTACTTAATCGTTATCAAAGATCAAGATAAGATGCCATGCCTCACGGCAGTTACAACAGTGAGACATTTCGTAGTTCATTAAACCACTCAAAAATAAATACAAACTACTTTTGTTGGATGTAACACAAACCTTGCAAATTGACGATTTGGGGGTGTGACGACAATCCAAAATATCACTTTCACTCTTATGCCTACACCCAATGCTTCGCAATTTCAGTAACTTCAATCAATTGTACCACTACTGAATTGGATTAGCACTTGAATTTCCAAATTGATGGCACCACGAACTTTGTTTTTATTTATATATTCTTTCTTTTCGTTTTATGTGGGTGACTCGCTTTGTTATGGTTATGCCAGACAATCTAACTCATTCAACGTCTGCGAACAAACTGCCACAAGCCAACACAATGTTTTGATTTAAATTCCTCTTCGACTGCGCTAGCTCAATCCAAATGTATATATTGTATGTGTATATCAGTTTATAAGAATGTATGCACACATGTGTGGATGCATATATATAATAAAATTAAGACAATTAACCTAAACCAAAAACTACTTGCCGCGCTGTGCCTCCCGTTCATTTAACTAGGCGTCCCTGAGCAGAATGAGTTTATTTTAAGCACACCGACTGCTATGAGTTGGTTTCATTTCCAGATTCTCACTGTTATGTTAAAGTATTTGAGTGAATTCGACACTCCGTTATCGACCTTTGGTACACATTCTCGATCCATGTTTATTTTTTTATGCTGTTACGTGCAGTCTCTATTCAAGTGCATATACATAACTGCATGACTACATGTATAGATGCACATAGGTTTTTGGACTTTGTACAGTGGAAAAACAAGCCTGGTTGCTGCCGCCTGCACCATATTGACTTGTGTTTTCTGGTTGCATTGATCGATATACTCTGCTATGTGCATACACACACATTCATATATTGAGCAGCACAGCTGTTTGACTCAAACACTATCCAAACAAAAACAAACCATTGCGAAGGCACCAGCTGCAGATTGTATATAAATACACTGTCTTTGTTTGATAATTTAAAAATGAAGAGTGTACGCATGTTATAATTGTCCCCTGAACTTGAGACTGAAATTGTCAACCTTCGGCTTGGTGACTTGGTACATATACATTTATTGAAAGACCTGTGATGGATATATAATTTGAATTTGCTAGAGCTGGAGGTTGCACTTTTTTTTTCTTTGTTCGAATACAACTTAATCAAATTAATTCGATAAAACCTGAACAGTTTTTGGGATTCGCAGGAATTTGCAAAAATGTTCTTCTTATCTACAAAAAGGTAGAATCCATGGGAATTAAATTCAGTTGAGTTTCCGTGTTTTAAAATTTGACTTATTGACAATAGATTCACTTTTATTTCTGGAACATGAAGCACACCGCACAGTCGTACATTATTCAAGGTGCCTTTTCCACACATCAGTGTAGTAAGATCTCCTTGTCCAGCAATTCACAGTCTCGATCCGTCAGCCAAAGTAACAAATTCATTCGTATGATACTGTATATAATTGCTGAAAATTACTTCGTTCTTTGCCATGTGTGATGAAACATCAGAGTTCACAAACCATAAGTTAATTCGCCAGGATATGTTCCGACTAGTGCATTTTTGGGGCTTTTCGGATTCCATTTTCTGATTTTTTGGGGCGGTTTTATTTAAATTGTCCAACACCACCACAACTAAAACATTTTATTGTTCTTGTTATCACCAGTAGCCATAGGTGATTTATTATAGCACTCAAAATCTCCCAACAATTTGGACTTGATGAAATCAACAGTTATTTTAGTTCCACTACTTTCTATTTCCATGAACAGCAAACTCCCAATGAACTCGTCATCCACGTCCATCTTGATCGAATTGAGTTTGTGGGCGGTTCCAATTACTTTGTTTGCTTATTCCAAAAGTGAGGAATAATTGTCTAGCGTAGTAGTGTAGTAGTCAACTCTCCCAAAAGTCCGACCCTTCTGGTTAAACCAGAGTCATCGAATGCAGCTGCCATCTTATCCCAGACTTCCTTCGCTGTGGTGGCTTCGTATATGTGAACATATAACGAGGGATCAATTAACAAAACAACTTGGCTTTCGCTAAAATAATCCTACCCTCTTTTTATGCTGTACCTTTGACAGATTTCCATAAATTGTCCAGAATTAAGTAATTTTCCACCGTAATACCCCAAATGTCATAATTTTCACGTCCTTTTAGACGTTCAATTCGAAAATTAAATATGTCCAAGAAAAAGAAATTTAAATCAACTTTCAAAAATTCTGTATTTATGTAAATAATGCTTAAGCACTAATGAATTTTTGCAGTAATGCCAAATCAACGGAGAAAGGTGTCACTGCATCAAATCTACAAGCGTTTCTGTTTGATTCGAAACGAACATTTAACATAAAAAACAATTGTTATAACAAAATTCGATGGTTGATTTATGTAAGCCAACCAGCGAACATCGTGTGGTGGCATCACGGAGAAAACACATGTCTATGCTTATTTACATATGTACATACATATCAGGCCAACGACCCTTGGATGGTCTGAGCCTGAGCAAAAATTGCCGTCCATCGTTGACGGTCCTAAGCGAGCTGCTGGCAGTCATCAAGACCACCCTGTCTTTGCCGGAGGTTCGGTCTTCCTCTCCTCGAACCAGGGTTCGGATTCGAAGGCCCTCTTAGTTACAGCGTTGGTGATCTTTGTATGCAAATTATACCAAAAGTCTTTAAAAGAGAGAAATATTAAATGCGAAATAATAACTTCAGAGTTAGACGTTAATTGCCATTAACAACATAATTCGACACAATGGATCCGCATAGATGATTTTGTGAACCACTTCAACATGAATTGAATGAATATCAGCCGAACTTACTATTTATTATGGTTAAGCGCATATGTACATAATAAACTACTTCAAACAGACACATGTTTTTGCAATTATATTATTAAAGAAAAGTCCTAAGGAATTCGATCAATTAATTTTAGTTTGTATAAGGTCAATGTTTTGATGATCACAACGCTCAAGAAAACATAATTGCTTGTTCTTAAATTACATTTATAATTTTGCAGCTATACCTTGCTGACCGACTAATGTGTATTGTTATAATCGAGGTGGTCACGCTCATTGGAGAGATAATTATCAATACAAACATTAGTACTAGCCGAAAAATCCGTGTTTGTATCCGAAAAAGAACAGCAGATGATCAGTATGTTTTAGCCACGCAAACGTGTCGAGTGAAAAAGCCTAAGAGAATACCCACACCATGAATCACAGTCGAATCTTACGCGTTTTGAATGTGCTATTTTTAAGCTGTGGTTATCATGTACATTGGTTTAGCACAAGTCTGCGAAAATTTCAGTTAACGTTAGTTGCATGTGTTTACTTTTTATGCTTGATGGTTTGGTATGGCATCTGCTTCCAACAACATTTTGCGGATTCGTCGATTTTTAATTTCCTGAAGGATTTTGCTCCAATTCTCTTCAATTGCATCCATTTACACTTGCTGTTGGGGATTAAAGTTATGATATTTTCTGTATATGAAATGAGATACATTGTGAGAGCTTTAAACGATCTCGTTAAAGGTCTAATGGACAGTACAACTAGTAGTTGGTCATGGCAGGAATCAGTCGCATATATCTTGCTTTTTTCCGGACTGGCAGTGAATTTCGGATTTATCCTGTATATTATGATACAAATGGAATTCATGATGCCGACACTTAGGCAAATAATGCACGTTACGGCAATGTTTCTGCCACACTTTGCGATAGCATGTTCCGTAAAATTGACCAATGTTACCATTTGGATTGCAAGGATCGATCTACAGCGTATTAACAACATTCTGGAGGAAACTTTTAAAAATGAATCATTCCATGGAATTGCCATTACCCAAGTAGAAGATAAAAACTCTAGTTCTGTTGAGTTAACACCGATTCCAAAGCAATTGACGAATCCAGCAAAATGTCTTAAAAACACACAGTCCGTAGCTGAACAATTGACACTTTTGTCAACTGCTGTACACAGAGTTAACAATGTTCTTCAATCACAAATGATGCTGTTTTTTTTAATGAACTCAGTTGGTTTACTTGGAGCTACTTATTCTATCGTCTACTACAAACTTTCATGGCACTTGATGTTGGAAGGAGCACTTGGCAATAGCCTTATGGCTTTTAATATTGGTGTTTTTGTATTCGTATTTTGGGATTACACATGCCTTTGTTTGGCAAATATGTGCCTTGAAAATGAGGTGGGTCTTTAGTGTTAAATAGACTGAATGAATATATATTAGAGAACTTATTCATCTTGGTAGTTCCCTATTCAACGCATTATTGATCAGAATTTAGACAATAATCATGTGATACTGAAATAAAATGCGCATTCATATTCTTAATCTGTGAACATTAACGCTCTATTTCTAGAAGGATCAATTTTTGAGTCGCATGGATTCTTATTTGATGTCGAAATCAACGCTTCCAAAGAATATAAGATCGCTCCTTAAAGAAATGAGAAACGATATAGTGCGGCGATTAAAAATGCGAATATTCTTCACGGCGCCAATAGCAAAGCAGACATTCATACTTGTAAGTGCCTAAGAAGTGCTGACCATTATTGAAATCATTTCCCTTTCAGGTGAATATACTACTCGGCCTGATGATATCTACATATATGGTTTATATTTACTTTAAGGAGCAAATGGAAATGTTACAAATGCGCTTAGATGGAGATTAAATTCTATTTATTTTTCTAACAGAGAAACGCCGAACTATGTGGTAAAATATGAATACACTGCAGAACAATCGAAAAATTAAGATGTTGTTTATTATTTGTTTATTAGTACTTTAGTAGCAGCACAGCATTAAGTAAAACTAATCTGTGAATTCATTTTTCAAGTCAATGTTCTGTGAGAGAACAATATCCGTAATCTCTCCTCCGTCGATGTTGGCCTCGTTTCGTCTTAGATGTGAGTTTATATGCACTAAACAAAGGTGTTGTCAATAATTTAAATTTCCAAAAAATTATAAGTCTTACACTTAAGAACGCCCAACTGTTTAAAAGTTTTGTTGCATATTGTGCAAGCGAATGGTTTCCTGTCCAAATGCCTTAATTTATGTGTCCTTAGGGTTTTAGCGATGGCAAAAGCTTTTCCACAAATATCGCATTTAAAATCTCTTTTGTCTACAAAGTGAAAAACAATTTGCTTATGAACGGCTTTGAATTCCTTTTATTGAATACCTTCGTGTTTGGCCGCATAGTGCTCCCTTAGATTGTTTCTTTGGGAAAATGCCCATCCGCAAATTTGACACTTATGAGGCTTGTTGTTTAAGTGCAAGGAATTAATGTGCAACTTCATATGTGCCTCCCGCTTAAATGATTTGTTGCATATATTACAAGTGTAGGGTCTATCTTCATCATGCATCTTCATATGCTTCATTAGCTGAGTGTGCAACACGAATGATTCTGCACATTTGTCGCATTTGTATGGTTTAATGAAAGCCTTTTTCGTCAGACGTTTTCTTAAAATGTTTAGAATAGCCGGCGTGGCAGGTACACCATGCTTTTTGTGGTTATGCAAACGAAGATTGATATTGGAGCGGAAGGTTTTGTCGCAAAATTCACATCGCGATAGTTTTCTGTTTGGATCGTGAATTTGCATGTGAATTTTTAATCCATTTTTGTAGAAGAACTCTGAAAAGATGAATACATTGTACGTATTTATTTGCACAAATAATAGATTGTTGACTTACTTTTGGGACAATGTGGACACTCGAGTTCTCTTAATCCGTGATTCTTCATGTGATTAGTCAAGAGCCCGGAAGTTTTGAAGCCTGCAAATAATAAAATATATTTAAATATAAACGTGTGTAAAGGTTTGCTTACCACTTCCACATTCACTACAAAGGAAAGGACTCTCACCTGTATGCGTGCGTTCGTGGACCACCAAATGGTTGATTTGAATAAATTTCTTATCACAGAATTTGCACTTATGCAGCTTTGTCTCATCGTGCCAACTCATGTGATAGTTGAAACGTTTTAGCGTGATTTTCTCGTAGGATTTTCCACATACGTTGCATTCACGCGGTTTCTCAATGTGATGGAAATTATTGTGCTGCGCCATCATTCGTTTGCCACCCCTAACTTTTTTGCCACAAATTTCACACTCAACTATTATATTGTAGTGCACTCGAGCATGACTATTCCTTTTGCTTTTCTTATTAAAACATTTGTCGCACTTAGGACATGGATATGGTAAATCTGAAGAGTGGTATATGTTGTAATGATCATTAAGCAAGTCCGGATCATCAAAACTAACTATTTCCAAGCAGTATTCGCACTGATATTTTTTGAATTCAGGCAATTCTTCATTCAATTCGTCTACTTCATCAGGACGATTCTTCTCTTGATGAGTGACTTCGTTTTCATCCGAATTGAATGTTTCCAAAAGTTTCGAACATGTTTGGGCGTCATTAATATCTGGTATTTTAGTTCGTTCATCTCCTGGGAATTGATAATGTTCCTGTACGGTTATGGTTTGTTCGCCCTCGTAGTCTTCGGGGAAGTCCACATCTATGTCAGCATGTTGAGGGTCAAGTTTTATAATAATATCCAAGCCAGTACAAAGCTCGCCAAAATACAATTGAGCCTCTTGGCATATTGTCCGAAAATTATGAATTTGACAGAAGCTATCGAAACAAGTAAGACATATTTTTTGAGGTAGACCATCACCTTGGCAGATCTAAAACATGCGAATCAATAAATGAAGCATAAAGAATTTGAACTTAATAAATACATTTAGATTCCAGATCTCAAATTCCTCTTGAACCATGTTAAGTTCGTGGCAATATTCCGTTGAAGTGTACATCGGATACAAATCTGAGCCATCCTCTTGTTCTGAAGTTTTCCCGCAAGTTCTGCAAGTATTTTCCAGAACACTCATTTTGAAATCTTTTCAAAATGAGTCCTGCAATGAACTGTATTCACAATATACTCGAATAATTATTTTAGTTGGAAACTGGAATAGCCTGCCGGGTGGGTTTAACATAAATATATTATTATTAATCGAAATAGAAACCAGAATACCTGCTCTTTCAACGCGTTGAACGACTTGTAAATTGTGATAGAAATGTCATTGCAGCTCTGTTTGATTCAAAATCTACAATAAACATCTGTCATCGATAAAAAGTGCTTTATTAGCGGCGTTCGCCTCCACAATTTGTTGATGCGTTTAGCTTGATGGCAAATTCGAAAAAGTTGAAAAGTTTTGTTTACCGTACTACAAGTCTGCCAACTTGCGCGTTCACATTGACGATTTGGCACATCAAGCACGGTTGTCAAGCAAATTGTTGACATCACGTCATAACCGGACCGGTGGAATACAGAACCACAATATTGAGAATATATTTAGATATGTTGTCAACATTAAATGCATATTCTTAAAACTAAAAATGACATTCCAATAAACTGCATCTATTTTTATTTTTGGAAAGTGTCAGCACTGCTATCATTTCATTACATTATTGAACACAGCCTAAAATCTGACAGGTCGAAGGCCGAGGAAATGATGCTCATTTTCTGAAACTAAAGTGGACGCCGCGTTTTGTAAAATAGTAGAAGGAAAACAAAGTAATCAATAAAAAAAGCTACGCAAATAGTTGTTTGTCTTCCCAAAGATGAGTGCTGGTAACATGTTATACGGTGGCGATGAGATCGGTGCATTAGTATTCGATCCAGGCCATCATTCTCTCCGTGTCGGCTACGCTCAGGAAGACACGCCAAAAGCTGAAATCCCTTCTGTTGTTGGTGTAGGCCCGGAAGATCCTGAAACTTCAACAGATTTGGAAACGAAAAGCGATAACAATATCACACAAAACAGTAGGGTATATAGCTAGTGGTGGACAACTTAATCATACAAATTTTTTTTCACAGATAATGACGCTCGAAAGTACTATGTGGATACAACTTATGTGAATGTACCTCGGGCAAATATGGAAATTCAGACATACATGAAGGACGGCATGATAGACAACTGGGACCTGTTTGAAAAAGTCATTGACTACACTTATTCGAAAGTTATACAATCAGAACCAGAGTATCATCCAGTTCTATTTTCGGAAGCATCATGGAATGTGCGAAACAATCGCGAAAAACTTACTGAGCTTATGTTTGAGAAGTATAATGTCCCAGCATTCTTTCTGGTAAAAAATGCGGTCTTAGCTGCATTCGCAAGTGGCCGCGCCTCTGCCCTCGTCGTCGACAGTGGAGCAACACACACATCAGCAGTTCCAGTTCACGAGGGCTTCGTTTTGTCTCAAGCTGTAGTGAAGTCTCCTCTCGGCGGTGACTATTTATCGCTTCAATGTAGACAGTACTTGGAGACTCAAGGTATCGACTTGACACCAGTTTATAAAATTGCTTCCAAGGACGTGGTCAAAGAGAGAGATAACGCCAGGTTTACCTTGCGAAAATTACCCGATAACCTTACACAGTCTTGGCAAAACTACATGCTTAAGAGTTTACTTCAGGATTTTCAAATGAACATCCTGCAGGTATTAGAAAATCCTTACGACGAACGTGTTGCGGCGCAAATTCCTTCTGTGCATTACGAGTTCCCGAATGGATATCACCAGGAGTTCAGTTCCGAAAGGTTCAAATTGGCAGAAAGTTTATTCGACCATACAATGCTGGGTGCTGGACAACTAGCTTCTACAAGTGTGGGGATGTGTGATGCAGACGTAAGGCTATCACTCTTTGGATCAGTGGTTGTTACTGGCGGAAACACACTACTTCAAGGATTTCCTGAGAGACTCAACCGTGATCTACAGCATCGTGCTCCATCCAATACTCGCCTTAAAATGATATCCGCAAACGGAAGTGTCGAGCGAAGATTCGGAGCTTGGATCGGTGGTTCGATTCTGGCGAGTATAGGAACATTCCAGCAAATGTGGATCTCCTCACAGGAGTATGAAGAATCGGGAAAAAGTCAGGTCGAACGAAAGTGTCCATAGATAAGCTATCTCATATTTTAGAAAGTGTGACTACTTTTCGCTTTATTTCTTAAAATTAATATACAAACTGATTTCCTTGTACAAATTGTGTTTTAAATGCGACGTAGGTTTTTGTGGGCGATTCCGCTTTCCTCAGTGACCTCCCATAATGTTGTCCGACACTTGCCTCTGTAAAAACAACAAATTCTAATTTTAGGTTATTCCACAATAAAATATCAACTAACCTGAGCCTTGAGGATCTCATCTGTCCAATCTTGCTTTGCGATATTTTCGACAGCGTTAACCAAAATATTCTTCACTTTAACAACATTTTCACCAAAGGTTTTTAATACATCGGCCACATTTACACTTTCGCTATTTTCGCGCCAACAGTCATAATCTGTAGCAATCGCAACTGCTCCGTATAGAAGGCCTGCCTCCTTGGCTAGGACAACTTCGGGGCACGTCGTCATATTGATGAGTTCACCACCCCACTGACGGAACATTCGACTTTCGGCTCTAGATGAGAATCTTGGCCCTTCAATGGTGACAACTGTAGCTTTCTCGTGAACCTTATACCCCAGCTCAATAGCTGTGCTTATTAGAACTGCTCGTGTCTTCTCTGAGAACGCAGGATACATTGGAAGGTGGCATACTCCAAGTGGACTTTGCTCACCGCCGTCGTAGAATGTTTGTGCCCGTTTCGTTGTTCTATCAATGAAATCGTCAGGAATAACAAGATCACCCGGTTTAAACTTCTCTTGTAATGAACCTAGAAAAGCGAGTTATTATACACATGGATCATTTGGCACGTGCGTATATATCGATTACCCGTTGCAGTAGACACAATCAAGTGTGTACAACCAATCGATTTTAGCGCCCAGACATTTGCACGGTAGTTCACTTCCGACGGCAGAATAGAATGCTTTCTACCATGTCTCGCTAGAAGAGCACATGAAATGCCTTTGATTTCACCTTCGATAATCACATCTGATGGTCGACCAAAGGGGGTATCCACTGCGGTTTCTTTACGATGTTCAAGTAAATCAGGATTGTCTAGCCCCGAGCCACCGATAATACCAACCTGCCAGAAAGCATTAGCCAATGAAAAATTCATATATCCGATTCACTTAATTTACCTTTATTTTCACACACATATCGGTATCATACGAATTAAGGGAATGGTGTAAAATACTGGGGTAACCTTTTTGTATCAAAATCAGAAATGTCAGAGATGGATTTGCGATAACAAATCTGGGACAACATAAAAGCTGTGTTGATTTTAGAATTTTGGAATTGTCTTCCTAGGTGTGCGTATGTATGTTTTTCGATGTAATATTCTTTTTGGAGTTCTGTCGTGACTATCACATAATTCATCCCTAACACGAACAGAAATACTGCAAATCTCTCAGATGTGCATATTTTAAATTTCTGACATCAATTTGTTTGAATTAGAAAAATGTTGGCATTGTTAAATTTTCAATTCGTATTATTACAAAACAAACACATCTTTAAAGTCCACATCACCCACACAAACGGAGTCCACATATTTACTCAACTTCACTTGTCAAAATTTGTGAAGCAAGTTACAATTTTTTGCTAAAAGACAAACATATCCCAACTTTCGCGTAGATTATAACAAAACTAAATAAATTTCCGTTAAAATTGAGTATTATCCGCTTCTGTTGACCACATAGTGAATATACAAAGTAATATGGGCGACCCCAATCTTATTGAAATTAATGAAATTACTGGTTACTGGTCTTTTTTGATGAGTGTGAGTAAAAAGACTCGAATATAAATATCTCAAAATAAAAGATACAAAATTCCTAAATAGATTGATTGGAAGGATCCTTGGCTTATTGGCTTAGTCCTTTTGCACATTTTAACAACAACTACAGCTCTCATGACGAGAAACAATACAAATTTCCAAATATTCCTGTTTTTAATACTATGTAAGTATTTTTGTTCTGGTAAACATTTTGTAACTACAATTGGATGCCTTAATATGTTTTCTATCCTCGAAGTGTCTATGGCATATTTTTCTGAGAGTATTAACGAGTACGCTGCTTTGAATTGGCGATCATTTTCGAAACAACAGTATTTCGATAGCAATGGTTTATTCATATCGACTGTATTTTCAATACCGATTTTGCTCAATTGCATGCTTCTCATAGTAAGTCGTGTATAACGTGAAGACGTGTTGAAAATGAAATGACGTTTGTATACATTTTAGGGAGCCTGGCTATATAATTCCACACAGTTAATGGCAAAACTCAAGACCAGACAACTTAGAGAACGGGCGCGACAGGAGGAGAAACTAAAATTATCGAAAAGAGAATGAATTGAATGCAGAAGTAAAGACAAATAACCCTTTTAATAGCCTGGACATTACCCCTGCATATATATTTTGTGATTTATGTTTTTTTATAGCACTGGATCTGCATATGTCATGTTTGTTTATAAGTTTGCCATAAAAGATTTTAAAAGAGAGTTCTATCTCTCTGCTCAACTTCATGCCAGATGGATGTCGTTGTTAAATATGAGTTTAGTATTTCAATATAAAAACTAGAAAACACAAACTGATTTTTTGTGTTAAATGAGAACAATTAAATTTTCCACGGAGAAACACTAAAACTGACTGTTTTTATAATAGAAATAAGCAAAATAAAATAAAGCCGATTAACCTGATGTGTTATTTTAATTGTTTCGAGGGTTTTTTTTATATATTTTCTGACACGTATGTAAATTTTAAATTTGTTTGCACATGTAGAGCTACATTAAGATTTGGGCTTTACTGCGCCCATGTCGGGGCTCGGTTAAGTGTCACATAAACAGCTGTTAATGACAACTATCAAATAGTTTTTGTGTAGCTGTTTTGTTTCTCCAGTCGGGAAATATTTACATATTCTTTCGCGGCCAATAGCAATAAGAAAACAATGCAATTTACAACAATTTTATTCATAATTTGCCTTTCAAATTCCTTATCAATAGCCATCTGTGATATGATGCCAATAATTCGTGTTGAAATGAATAATGCCGGTTTCCATAGGTTAGGATTCACAACTAGGATCAGTGTATACTGAACATTTTATTATATGTACTTCTATTGTTTTCAGAGATCTACAATACACAGTTGAATTTGATTATCCTCTAGCAGGGAAAGATTGTGAATACTATTTGGAACAGACCTTACCGGCCGCAGTGTATGTAAGTGTCGATCAACTAGATGATTTGAAAAGACTGAAAAAAGTAAGTTCGTGTTTAAAATTACTCATGAGAATGATATTTTTTGCTTTCTTTACCTTAGCTCAATGCCATATATCCAAAATTCGTGGATATTGAAATTCCAACAGAGAAATCAAAACCGTTCACCGTTCTGCTGCACGGTGTCCCAAAAATTACAGACAGTATTAAATTACCAATACACTTTCGATATCACCTGCCGGGCGATCAAAGGCAAGTAGTTTAACGTTTTTTTTTCTCTCTTTTGAGGAAACATTTCTTGTATACTCCTTGGCAAAGATATTTCTTCTATTACTAAAGTAGATTTGATTCTTCTCCATTATGACAATGAATTGGATGATTGGAAAACGTTTTCGAATAATAAACAGTTCTGTAGTTCGAAGTTAGTTTTATAGTACTTATGTCCCTTCTATATCGCACTGGCTGTCAAGCCTTTTTAGCGATCTGGGTCCCAGGAGGCTAAGGCACTCTTTTTTCATGTTCGGGTCTCTCAGTACCCAAAAAGTAGTTCTCCATCACCACCGATCTTTTATTTGTCCTAGTGTTAGGATAGGTCCCGAATATGGTCCCGTCCGAGAGGAAGGCATATGGAGGAGAATTTAACCGCGAACTCTACGAGTTGTACCATAATGTGGATGTAGTCCGCAAGGCAAAAATCCATCGACTGCACTGGCTCGGCCATATCGATCGCATGGACAGCAACGCTTCTTCGAATCTGAGCCAACGATGGCAGTGGTATCTAAGGCTCGGACCATCCATGGGTCGTATTTATCAGGGTGTCGCACTAAAATGTACTAAGGGTCAGCCAATGTGATACGATTGTAAAGCAGTGTTGAGTTTCAGTCTTGTTTGGAGATACATGTATTCGTATGAATGAAAATTAATAGTTTAAATTCTGTACTCATATATTTTCAAAACCACTAAAACAAATAATGTTACAAAATTATCTTTTATTTGCTTTTTAGCTTCGCCAATGTTGAGATCAACGCACCAAATATGTACATGCGCTGTCTGGATGAAGATCTATCAAATTACGACGAACTCTTAGAAGATCCAAATAATAACTACTGCTTAGCAGAGAATAAATTTACTTTACCGCAGTATTCAGTACCGGATGATTGCGATTGGAAAGTAATTAAAAAGACAACGCGGTTAAAGGCTCCACTGGTTGCCAAAATACCCATTGGCGATGCCAAATCTTTTCCGCCAATATTGTATGCGACAATCGTAATTAGTTGGGTGGCTTCCATATGGTTCGTCTTCGGATCCCAAGCCACTCCAAGAAAAATCAATTATAAATTAGAACAACAAAGAATCATAGACAAGAAATATAATTGATATTCCTTAAATGAAATGCTTATTTCTTTTATTTTTATTTATGTAAAATTATTGACTTAAGCTTACATTCTAGCTATTCGAAGATCACAGTGTTGTCAATAGACTATTAGCTTGCATCGGTGACTTCATTTAGTTTACTATGCAGCGATGATACATTTGTCATAGTATTTGAATGTATCGTATCTGTGCTTCCTCGTTTTTGAACCGGTTCATTCCACTTTTGAACGTTTCCGGAACCAAACACTACAAATAGTGAATTGCAGAATAAGTACATTCCTGCTGTGATATAAAACACTATACGCCATTCATCCGGATTCGTCTGTGAATAATAAAGAAATAAAATGAACAAACAACGAAATAGCAGACGTAAACGTATTTCGAACAATAAAAGCGAGTGTTCAAGTGTCAAGGAATCAAATATGTAGGAAGTTTCATGAGGAAATAAGCAATAGTTACCAAAGCCTTTCCCAAAATAGGCTATTGTACTAATAAAACCTTTGATTACGCTCTCAGTACAACGATAACAATAGCATAAATATAAAGAATTTACAATCTACGTTAATCACAAGCTTTGGTGAGTATACTTATCACTTACCTCGTCATGCACAATAGCACCAACAACCAATGGCGCAAATATTGACATTAAATTTGAAAATCCATTTGTGACGCCCATCATAGTTCCGGCAAAATTTGGAGACAGATCCATATGGTTGACTAAATATCCCACAAAAGATGCTGAGTTGAATCCTACTCCAATTGTTAGCAATGTTATAGCCATCACTCTATTTTCACTAGTCATGTATCCCAAAGCTATAAGACATCCCATAGGAACCCATTGACCAATGGAATTGAATAGTTTCCTAGACATCGTTACACTTAAATAATTGCGGTTTATCAGCATATCGGAGATTGGGCTAACAATCAAACACATGATCCACATAGCCAAATAGGGCAAAGCGGAAAGTAAGGCGTTCGATTTGACCTCGAGATGGAGTACACTGTTCATGTATGTCGGTAGCTGTGTCAGCAACGTATAAAATCCCCATGTGAATCCACAGTGTGCAGCAATCAAAGCGTAGAATGGAACTGAGGTAAACATCGCTTTCCATGGAATGGGCATTTCCTATCAAATACATATACATTACATTTTATTTACATTTAATCATATCAATTATTTCGCAAACGTATTAATTATTATTAGTTATGACATGTCTTACCTGAGTATTGCTCTGACTTCCAGTAAGAGCTTTGATATATTCCTTTTCTTCAGTTGAAATTTGCTTTGACGTGTCTGGAGAGTCCGCACCGAAGATTTGAAAAAGGACAGCCCAACAAAGTGTTATTCCACCAGATATGTAAAATATTGCCGGCCATCCCATTTTTGATTCAAATATCACTCCACTTGTAGCCAAAATAATTACAGTTCCCAATTGTGCACCCGAATAAACAGTTGTCCCTAGAAACCCTCTTTCGGTACACGGCGCCCATTTTGCAAGCAGTGTATGAACACACGGATACACCACCCCCTGCGTAAGGCCAGTAAAAACTCTCAAGACGCATAGCATTTGCCAACCTCCAGTACGCGCCACCAATGGAACTATTACCGTAAGTACGGAACAAATCGCTGTGGCTGATGATAGAACGATTCGTGCACCAAAACGTTTCGCTAGTATACCCGATGGTAGCTGCGCTATTACATAGCCCCAGAAGAAACTACTCAAGATCAGCGATCTTGTACTAGTATCCCAGTCATAATGGGGAATATCCGGGTTCTTGGATGCTTGAGTCATTGGAACAATTCCTGCGGAGATATTCACTCTTAGGAAATAGCCAAATACCAGGCCCCCAAACATGAGTAACGCCTGTACATGTCGGACGCCTACTTTATTTGCTGAAATAATACAAAAACAAACATTTATGATATATTATGAAGCTATCTTAATTTTAAAAGGTGGTATCACTTGCATGAGATATGTGTAAAGTATATTTTCTTAACAATTAAAGGTGTTGATTCGAGAAGATCAAGACTCATTATAACAAAAGTAAATATTCAAAACCAACTGATAGCTTATTGTTTTGATGGTCTCTAAAGTATTGTCATCACACGCGAAGTAAATGCATAAAACATGTGAGAAGAATATTGTCTCTTCTAGATTCATACTCAACTTCAATGAAACTTGAGCGTACATCACAAATCCACATGTATGCGGTTTTGGTAATTCTTCGAGAATCAATCGAGTATATCAATACTTTCTTCTCAAGTGCATTTTAAAGTACCTCGGACTACAGTAACCGTAGCAAGCATGGAATTAAATCTAGATGTATAAGTACTATATTTAAGATAGAATTAAAAACCAATCATTGAATTCACTACTAATCACATAACGAGTATTGAATTTGATATGAGTAATTTTGGTTATTACGTTAAATCGTTAATTTATAAAGTGTTCTTTGAGCGTGATAGCAAAATGTCTGAACTTTTTTTGAAAATGACACTATCGCCACTTTTCCTAAACAAATCCTTGGCGAAGATTTATGTATGTATACCTATCTTTATCGCAATTGTTTTCTTTCGATATGAAGATATAATTCCTGATTGCCAATCAGTCAAAATAATAAATAAAAAAATATGTCAGACTGTATGAAGTGCACTTCATGTGCGGATTTAGTAGATAAAGAACATATTGAAATTGAGGTACAGAATATTTACTAAGTAGACAATATGTATCTAAAGTCATTAGAGTTGAGTATTTTTAAACAAAACAACTAAACTAGCAGATAATAAATATGACGAATGAAAACTGAATAGATAGTACATAGATACAAATTAACAATTTTTGAGTATGATCAGTATCATAGTCCAAAAACTGTTTGGCAACGTCAATTTCTTAGGAATTAACATGCAAGTGCATATTATCTGTCTACTTGGTAGGTACTCTATTACGCTAGTAGATAATGCTTATTTCTTTCGAATCTAATTGAATAATTACGATCCCAGGTTAGTTTAGGTACACGTGGCTGACTGCAACGAGCAGACACATTTTGACCAGCATGTGCTGAAATGCAGATATTCAGATCAGGTAACTCCTACTCTGAAAACAAGATTGAGTTATTCACAAGAGTGTTTAGATGGATGACGCAGCATGGCTTAGTTCGCCGATTTGTCGTGTAATGTCTCCTATGTGGTGGCAGACGCTATTTGTAATATTCTCCTCAGCGTTTGCAGAATTCGTTGGACTGGGCGACCAATCCAGAAGCACCAATGACATATTATCCTGTTGTAACGCCAATAAGATTTTTAAGTGCTGGGTTATAATAATAATAATAAGGGAACAGTCACGCCGTCCAGACAGCGCTATTGTTCTATGTGTGCTATTATTCATTCTATCACGAGTGGATGAGACATACTGGTGTATGCCGACTCCGAACCGTGAAGTTTCAGAAGCTTGTCAGTGACTCGAAAGAGGGGACGCCCTGAATTATGAAAGTTGGTAAATTCGAGGGTTGAACCTTGCATCTACGCCTCGACTGCCAATGCTGACTTACTCAGAATAATAAGGATACGTGAGCGTTTAATCTTCACAGTAGATCCATTCAAAACCAATCTAAATTGGAGGACAGCATATTTTCCCAAGTTTGTTTTATCTGTGGTATTGTGTAAATCTGATATTCAGATTTATCGGCACGAATTCCAAGAGCTCTCATACAAAAATGAATATAAACACTCACGTTTAGTATGTTCACAGTATATACCAGTACAAAGATGAAGAAATCAACTTTAACATAAATAACACAAATGTTGAATATTCATTTAGGTGGATTGTATAAAATCCTTATGTAATTAATGTTTAGGATAAGTTATTCCAAGTAAATGCACTAATTTGTACTAACTTAATATTAATACAATAAAATCACGTGTCACATCACACCTTTATTTCATTTTGTTCACTAAATTTTCACAATTACGCAGATATTAAGTATTAGTTAAATCAATTAACAGTTGGTGTTAGCTAATGACCTTACTTCACGGTATTGTTTCTACATTAACGGGATACATATAAGTACCACTTTAATTCAACGACTTTAGTTGTAAGCAAAATATTTCGATACTATTCCAATTATCTATGTTTTCACAATCTGGATACTATTGATATATCACTCATTCTTTTCGAAAGAAACTCTTTTTATCGCGTCGTGACTTACGTTTTATAAATTTATCACTCGGAGTAGTTTGTAACTCAATTTCTTTCGTAGACATAATTAATTCTTATGGTAGCGCAGTCAAGACATATATTTGCACGTTTGACAATCCAAGAAATCAGTATACCTCGCTTCTCAGTGAAATATGTACTTTGAATTCGACGGAACTGAGATCCACTCGTAGCGCGTGCCAAAATCTAACTACACTCCAAAGTTGTAGGCTGTGCGATTTATTTTATTCAATCTTTTAATCATCTACAGTTTTATTATCTTGGAACTCAATTTGATCTTATCACTCAACAGTTAAAAATGAACACAAGTTAAAACATTGAAATCAGGACTATAAAGATTTATATCGGAGCTTTCATATTCACCACATTGCGATGGTATTCAACTTTATAGTCAACACTGTGCCTCTGTCTGGAATCGTTCTGCCCATCGTTCTTGTAGGAGTAATATACACATTCAATTCGCACCTACCGTAGCTGAAGATAAAGGCGAAACGTTGATAAAAAATAATCTCAGAAACTTATTGCCCGTGCTTAACTAGAGCTTCTTCCATTACCTTATGAGCGTTCATTAAGAATATCCGACAGGTAATGAAGTGTGAAACACATTCCTCAAGTGGCATGCGTATAGTTATGTCAACTTGTTTACTAGATGTCTGTCTAGTTCGTAAGCTAAACACGATGATTGACGAAGAGATTAACACATCCGAATCTGTTCATCAAACAACTTGTCCTTAAAAGCGATACCACAAGGACAAATCTGAAGAAACTTAAGAAAAATATTAACATTCCACTGAAACATGTATTATCATGAACTTTCAAATAAATCTAGAAGTGCCTTTCCCAATGTTTAATTCAACTCTATAATTTGGCATTTTAATGAAAATAATAAAAGCAATTTATGTGCATATGTAATGCCGCACTAGACAAATCGGTTTAGGAGAACAATTAAAGCAAAAACCAATAGATACTTTTTGACACCGGTTCCCATCAGATTGCAATCACTTCTGTTGATTACGCATGCAACACAGAACAGAAGACGAAATCACTCTTGATCCCAAGATAACACTTTTATCTTTTTCAAATGTGAATGTGTATACGGAAGGGCGGATTTAAGATTTGTTGCAATACACGAGACAGTCATAAAGTTTATAAAGAGTCAAGTCTGATTAAGCCAAATGGCATTTAAAAATTAATTTACTTCAAATTACGGATTTAGATAATTTCCAAGGAATTACACTTTATTGACTTTTTGTTTATCTTCAATTTGAATGACGACTGAGAACATTGAACTTTATAGGTAGGTTATCGCGAATATATGTGCTTATCATTACATCTTTTCAATATTCTGTCAATTAACATAACTGATTGAGCGTGAAATCGAAATGATAGATAGATAGATATTTATTCAGATTCTTATTAAATGTAACATGGTGTGAGTTAGTGCACATTATCTTTTTTTTTGGGAGAGATTTTCAATACCACACTGGAGCACTCAAGCTCAGAAACTGGTCCCGAGAAATGCCAGCAGGCGCTTCAGCGATGGGGAGGCTACATCATCTGCTCATCAGTACCGAATAAGTGCCACCTGATACGAGCCAGGGCGGGACAGTGGCAGAGCAAGTGCTCTGCAGTGTCGTCGTCTCTCCACAGGCGTCGCTGAGGGTTTCGCCGCACATTATCTTACACAGATATTTGATACCTAATTGTATCTTTCTACGGAAATTATGAATTAAACGTATTAGCTCAGATGACATTAATACACTGCATTTTGTTGAGAAAAAAATGCAATTGTTATCGGCTACAATAACAACATTGCGTAGTAGTTGCAGTAGGTATGCTTTTGACCTTGACGTAATGGCCTTTGAGCTTTTATTAGATAACATGGCATAAAAGATTGTTTTAAAAGTAAATGATTCGAACACATTCGATCAACCAAGCTAGTGGTATTTAGGGAGAGCAGGTATTTGGGGCCAGACGTAAATTCCACAAACGGCAGTCAGGTCCAAGAAAGAATAACTTTGGTAGATGCCGACATTTCGCATTGTCAAATTATTTATGTACGTACATTAAAATTAACTAAGACTACCGCTTTTAACTGCGCGAACTGGTCTATTAAACGCTTATCTCCGCCGAACTGCTGTTTAGTGTAGACATATTTAGCTTAAAAAACAATTTTATTGAAAAAAAGCTTACCGTATTTCCTATGTACGAGTAGTCTATCTAGTTTCTACACAACAACTGAGATGATTTCGTCAACTGGGACATCTTGCGCACATGATTGACGCCATAATGGTATAGAGACTAAACTATCGTATATGCAAGAATTCTAGATAGGTGGAAGTGGAAGATTCTTGATAAGAACTTGAGCACGTTGAGTTAATAAGAAAGAAGAAAGTCTAAGATAATGAGAATGCAAAACAAAAGAAAAATATAATTATAATGAAGATTTATCAATGATAGTATCGTACTGTGCGGCATTACGACAACGGATGATGAGACAGTCTTAATTTTATATAGCCCATTATAAAGGTACGTCCTTGATAAAATCCAGCTAATTTTCTCTAAAAGTACATATTTAGATAAACATCGGTGTGGCGTTTTCATTAATCTCGAAACGGTAATGACACATTTGCTTCGTTTAAATTTAACAAAATTATAAACTCCCCGCTTTTATTCTTCGGGTGTTAGAATAGTGGAGTGGCAAAACTACATATCGAACAATGTTGTAACAAGAGTCGTATTGTATTTGTTATGCTATGGCTTAGGCGGTTTTTTTTTTTTTATAGACGCTAAATTCGTCACCGATTTTTAATGTTGTAAGCAAGGGAGTGGTGGCCCGTGGCGTTGTTGGTTATGTGCGTCGACTCCTACGCTCTTGGACCAATTTGTCTAGGTTCGATTCCTGGTACGACAAGAAATGCTCAAAGTGTATAAGTGTCTAGAAAAAAGCTTCTCAAACTTGGCTGTTCGGAGTCGGCATAAAACTGTAGATCCCTTCCACTCGTGATAGAACAATAGCACGTGCTGAGAAGCTAGCCCCTGGCCCTCTACAGGCTGTAGTGCCACCCGTATATATATGTATATATAAGCAAGGGAGGTGAGACTAAAGGCATCATATAAAGGAATTTGTAAGAATCGCCAGTAAAGAGGCGCGAGTTTCAATCATATTCAAGGGATATGTTCGCACATTTCAACTGTCATTTGAATGGGATAATCTCATCAATTGTATATGCCAAATTGTTCTAAAAGGCTTTTGCATCTGTTCTTTCAATTCTATTTTCCCATGGCCAAGTTCAGTTTCTACATTTTGCTCCATAGCCGACGCGAGGGGCTCTAATTGGTTCGGATTTGTAATTTTTTCAATTTCACAACAAAATAAATATGTAAGTCGGATAAAAAGGAGCGACATTCGACTAAAATGCGACTATTTCCGACATACACATTCGAGATTCGACAATTAACGACTATGCTCGGAGAGTACGGCTTACGAAATAAGATTCGAGTACAGTCATATAGGGGTGTATTTACGAGTTAGAGAATAAAGGTGAATATCTTCGACCACCATACTGGGCGGTACTAGGTATATTCGGGTTAGAACAGTTGCTATCGTAGTCAGTCGGCACACGACTTCCAACTCACATTTATGCAAAGAATTTATGAAAGAACTAATTAAAATTTAAAATTTCAGTTATTGACTGGTATACCTGTCCATATATGCAGTCAATATTCATCATATTGATGTACAAGATGTAAAATGCATTCATCGATAGATATTTTACAATTTTTCCCGCTGTATTCAAAATTCCTTATTTTACTACAGCGGCCGTGGCGTTGTGGGTATGTGCGTCGACCCCTACGCACTTGAACCTCGGTGTTTGGGTTCGATTCCCAATACGACCTCAATTTTCAGGGCCACACCTCTTTCGAGTCACTGACAATGCTTAAAGACCATTCCCACCTAGAAAAAGCTTCTCAAACTTAGCTGTTCGGAGTCAGCATAAAATTGTACGTCCCTTCCACTAGTGAGAGAACAATAGCACACACAACACAAGTGGTTGCTGAAAACCTAGGCCCTGGCCCTCTACGGGCTGTAGCGCCAACCATATTATTATCATTATATACTTCTAAGCCCGACGCTTTTGATTGAGACGAGCTTAATAGCTTCCTTAAAAGGGGTTAATTACAGCACTTTTGTTTCATGTATATGGTATGCTCAAGTATTTGCTTCGTTTGGTACACGCTTTTGAACTTCTATTTCCGATCCTCTTTACAGGTAGCTCCAATTATTTCTCGCAAAATACAAAGGTGAATATCTGTATATATCTATATTGCCTATATATTTAATTTTTATAAAATATATTTAACATATAATTTAAAAAAGGTTAGCACCATTAGCATAACTTATTTGATACACCAACTAAAAAAATTATGTGGCTATTATGTAAGGAATGCTATTTACATGAGATATATATTATATATAAAAGTATATAAAATAATTCTCAAATTCGGTTTTATAAAATTTACAAAAATAATTGACATGCAAATGCGTCTGGAAGTCAACTTTGAACACATAGTAGATATTAAGCAATTTCTGGATCATCCGAATCCTCGTGCGTATCTCGAGGGTCTTGTCTTTGCTCGACAGGTGGAAAATTCCACGGCTGTGTATCGGTTTGGCCAAAAAGTAAAAATAGAGTGTTACCCACAAGGTAGAATCCTCCGCTAATAAAGAACACCATTCTCCATTGAATAGGGTCCGTCTAAAAGTGATGAAGCAAGTCATGTCAGAACGCATTGCAGAAATTTTTGTAATTTAAAGAAACTTACCTCATCGGTGACCACGACACCAACTGAAAGGGGGGCTAATATACTCATAAAATTGGCAGCACAGTTTGTTATTCCCATTAAAGTTCCAGCGAAGTTTGGCGATAGGTCAATGTGATTAACATGAAAACCCAAGTATGTTGCAGAATTTATACCTACAGCAATGGTAAGCAAGGCAATGGCCAGTTTTGTGTATTCTGCGGTGACATATCCTAAAGCGATGAGGGCAGCCATAGGAATCCAATGACCAATTGTGTTGAATAATTTTCTCGATGTCGATAGAGACATACAATTTCTTCTCTTTAAAAAGTCGTCAACAAAAATAAATGCATAACTTAGAATGCACATAACCAAGTATGGAAGTGCAGATAGAACTGCATTCTTCTTTATATCCATGCCAAGTATGTTTTTCATGTATGTCGGAATTTCTGTCAAAAGTGTCCAAAAGCCCCAATTTTGACCACAATGTACAATGAGGAGAGAAATAAATGGCAACGAAGTGAGAATCTTTCTCCAGGGTGTTGGCAACGATAACCTTTGTTCATCTCTGTCATTATTCAGAGAGGAATTAATATATCTTCGCTCTTGTTCTGATATAGTCCTATGCTCGGATGGTGTACTTGCGGAATAGTACAGCCACACGGTAGCCCAAAGAATGCCAGCCCCTCCGGAAACATAAAAAATACTAGGCCAACCCAGAGGCGAAGATGCAATGAACCCACTCACAGCCAACATAATCACAGTCCCAAACTGTGAACCTGAATAACAGTATGTAACTAGTCGTCCCCTTTCATCCACCGGAGCCCATTTCGACAGAAATGTATGCGTAGACGGGAAGACTACACCTTGGCATAATCCTTGTATCACTCTCAGAGCACACACTAAACGCCAGTTACCGATCTCTGCAGCGAGGGGTGTTAACAACGCCAAACAAGAGCACACAAGTATACCGTAAAAGAGTGTGTACTTCGCTCCATACTTGTGCGCCAAAAAACCTCCAGGAATCTGAGTCACAACATAACCCCAGAAGAAGCTACTCAGCAAAAGAGACTTTGTCCTCTCATCCCAATCGTATTCCTATGGTACGTCATTGATAAGACAATCATTGAGAGATGTTGTTTTGTGAAGAAAACTTACAGCGAAATCCGGATTGGTTGAGTTCCGATCTGTCATTGCGACCACTGCCACAGATAGATTGACCCGCAGAGCGTACGCTACAGATAAGCCACCAAAAATAAGAAAACATTGCAGATGTCTCACGCCTACACTGGCACCTGTTAGATTTATACGTACATACATTTATATGATTGATTGATAACGAATGCGAAATGAGATATTCTTACTTTGTCCGAGTCGTCCAATTGGTTGATATCCCTGTCGATTAAACCTTGAGCAGCAGTCATTCCACAGTGACATTTTTATAAAGGGGACAGGGAAAAAAAGAAAAACAAAAGACGGAAGCTGAAAAATAACGAACCAAACAAAAGTTCATACGAATGCGATAATGTACACAAAACCCTTTTTCATATGAACTGACATCTGGCTTAGTGGCTAATGACATAGGCAGAAGCAAGTGGATGTGTGCCACCAGCTGTTTAATGTTGATAAACAATAAACAAATTGCGAAAATACTATAAACTGCATTATCGACTACATCATTTTGAAATGCGAGTACAGTAAGCGTAGAAAGTGTGTCAGCAATTTCATTAGTTTTAATATCGGTCGAAATATTGATCAAACCAGTTGCATAGAAACTTATTCATCGTCCGTCTATGTTATTTTATTGAAATGCTTTGCAAAATAAGCGGCATCTTGGGACCTGCGAACTTTGAATTTCGCAAACTCTGATATTCACATGGAATTTTCTAATCACACTAGCGTCTTGACAGTTGTGAAACATTTGATTTGTGCACAGAAATTCGTAGTTGAGCAAATTGTCAGCAGTGTTTCTTTTAGAAAGAAAATTGTGCAGACACTTGTGGAACGACTTTTCGTAGAAATGCCCAGAATTCACGAAACGTCAAAAAAATATTTGCAGAAATTCGCAGGGTGGGACCGCCCTCGCAGGACAAACCGTTTAATTTTATTTATTTGAGTTTGATTTTTTGGCGGGCTGCGGCAATTATTTGTGTAATTAATTAATTATTTAAACAGATTGTATTGATGGTAATTGCAAAGCGCTGTTGTAATTTGGCCTCAAAAAAAATTGCTATACAAAATGAATTACTTAGACAAACAGTCGCCCCAGTCCGCCAAAAATTGAAACTCACGATAAAAAAATGAAAATTGTTACACAACTGTCAAAATGCCAGTGCGAATGGAAGTAGCTCTACCTAGAACTTTGTGCTCGAGCTTACGATATTACGGTCTGTGAAGCTTCAACGCTCGACCGCTGTATTGTGATTTAAGCTTGTATGGATCTACGTGTTACAGACTGCCCGAACGCTGTCGCTTGTGGTTTTGCTTTATGGAGTGGATCTGTGACATGGTTTTCTCGTATTTACGACGAATATCCGGTTGAACCGATGAAAACTTTTATAAATCTTTCGGATAATTCAAAAAACATCTCTGCGTAATTTAAATTTCCATTAATAACGCCATTCAGGTCTTAAGAATTTGTCTTCACAACTTTTTTTATGTGATGTGTTTGCTAATTTTGCACACACCATTGAATAATGTGTATAGTTTATTTATTTAGAAAATATGTTTAGAATATAAATATTGTACTTATAATAATAATAAAAATAGATTAACACATATAAAATTTGTTTCCACTGTACATACACACACATTTCGTTTCTATAAATTTAAAAATATTTCTTAACATGTTTTTATATATTTCAGACTTCAATTTGTATGTATAGCCTATGTACATATTTCTAAAATACTGTATGCATAATGTATTGTATTTTGTGTACAAATAGTTTTGAAAATACAATTTGTATTTTGTTAGAACTATTTTCTTAGACTATAAGAACTCTCATGCTTTCGGGTAACTTAAGTTAGTTAAAAGATCTGCATATCACCACGAATGCAATCGTTCAAGTTAGTCTTTCATATTGTGTACTATGCATTTTTTCTAGGAATCTCAATGCATGTATTAGTTGTTTCATTTGAGTGACTCGACTTTCTTCAACTCCTTACTGACTTCATGAATATCCAACATGCTCAGATTTATTGAAATTCTTGATGGTGGCCTTTGGACTCGATCAGCTTCAGAATTCCAGTACTGGACATTGGTCCTGCCCAGAATTATAAATAGCAAATTACCGATGAAGTAAAAGAAGGCCGTTATGAAGAACACCTGCCGCCATTGACTCTGAACTGTCTGATATAAATATAAAAAGACACAAAAATATTTCCAATCGAATTCAATTAAATTTAAAAAAGCTCTTACCACATCGTCCACTATGAATCCCACCGCAAGAGGAGCCAGCGAACTCATTATATTGGCAGCGGCATTGGTAATACCCATCAGCGTGCCGGCAAAGTTTGGCGAGAGGTCAATATGATTCACTTGGAAGCCCAGATATGTCGCAGAATTGATGCCCACAGTTAGTGTTAAGAAGACTACTGCAAGTGTTCTCTGACCTGATGTAACGTAGGCCAAAGCTATGAGCGACAGCATCGGAATCCAATGGCCCAAGGTGTTGAACAACTTTCTGCTACATGATAATGACACACTTTCCTTTTTGGCAAGAACCTTCGAGAGATATATGAAAACGAAGCTTAGCACCCACATGACTGTATAGGGCAAGGCGGAAAGTAAGGCGCTGTCTTTGATGTCCATATCCAAGATGTTCTTCATGTACGATGGAATTTGTGTGAGTAAAGTCCAAAATCCCCACATATGGGTGCAATGAACCACTAGAAGAGCAAGGAACGGAACTGACGTACAAATATTTCGCCATGGTGTTTTCAGGTGAGTCTTATGTGACTGTTCGGAGTTGCCTAAAGATTTCTCAATAAACATTCTTTCTTCTGGGGAAATGGTTTTATGTTCTGCCGGAGAGCTCGCGCTGAATAAAAACCAAATGATGCCCCAAACAAATCCACACAGTCCAGATAAATAAAAAATCCCTGGCCATCCGGATGCAGATTGTGCGATGTACCCGCTTGCACCTAGCATGGCTACAGTACCAAACTGTGCTCCAGAGTAGCAGTAAGTACCAAGAGCTCCTCGCTCTTCCACAGGGGCCCATTTGGCTAACATCGCATGGGTAGCGGGGTGAACACAGCCTTGCATCATGCCCTGAATAATGCGAACACCCATCACCAGTCTCCAACCACCGATTGATGCAAAGTACGGCGTTAAGACAGCCATTAATGAGCATGTCACAATTCCAAAAAGAAGCACAAACTTCGCTCCATAATGTTGTGCAATTTGACCGCCAGGTATTTGCGTGGTCACATATCCCCAGAAAAAACTACTCAAGAGAAGTGATTTTGCTCTCTCATCCCAGTCATATATCTAAAATCGTCTTTTCTTTAGATGTTATAAACTATTGAAGCATATCGTTAGTACTTACCACAGAATTGGAGTTAGTTGAATTTTTATCCGTCATTGCTACTATGCCCACGGATAAGTTTACCCGTAGGGCATATGCAATACTTAAGCACCAAAAACATAAAAATATCTGAAGGTGTCTTTTACCAAACCAAGATTCTGTAAAAAGAAAATAATATGTGCCATCAGAAGTTGGTCCAGAGGTGGCAAGCTTCACCAAGTAATTGAAATGTTAAATACTGAAAGACATTCTCAGTTTGAGGATCTCTAAGGCTTCGCTAATGCCATGTCCGAGCTGATATTTCTCATTGACAACATCGTCGAGTTTCGAAAAATTATTTTGCTTTGATTGCGAAAGAAACTGTAAGGTTCCAGACCCAACGGTTTAGGTTGCATTTTTGTCTGACAGTGAAACTAGCAACAATAATGCATCTATATTATCCACATCTCATGAATTGTGCATTTATATCGAAAATAATTGAGTCGAATTTTAACACAGAAGCCATTCCCATTCAGATGTGAGGCAAAAACAAATACAGGAGTAGATTGTAAATGTTTTGTTTGATTATCATTTCTTCACATCAATAGAAGTTAGTAAATATCATTTCTTTTTTATTGCTTTTATCTGGAAGCGTCAAGCATTATAATGGCTTTCGGTAAGACACAGTCGAATGTTGACGGCAAAACTCATTTGCTTTTATAATCCTTATCCATATGGCTGATATAAATACGTCATTTGAAAGATAGGTTAAAAATTGGAAACAACTTGTGGATACAATAAAACTACGTACGTACGCTCATGTATCTAAATGAATGTATCTTTCTCCTCAAATTTGTAGATAAAATTCCACTTAAAAAGAATTTGACTATGATCAAGAAACAATTCGAGATGTAAGCGCCTTACATACTCCTCAATGAGCCTACTATGTATGTACATATCTAAGTTCAAGTGACTTCCCAACTGTATCTACACGATTTAATATGCGAAAAAAAATGTTGTCATGTCACGTAATCTGTACGTTCACATCCGAAACACTAGGAATACAACAGGTGTCCTGAAGTTGATGCCTCACTATTTCGTTTCAACAATCATTTTTTGAATATGCTTCAACACGTTAGATGATAGTGCGGTGCATGCAGCACAAGAGTGTTTCTGGAAGATTATCGTCTTACAAGCAAAAAATAATTCAAACACGCAAATAATTTTATAGGAAGTATCAAGAACACGTGTCGTAAAAAAAAGTATTAAGTATTATCAGCAACACAAGTGAATTCAGTTTACTTTGAGAGATTTTGTTATGTTTCCAGTAATTAACTTTTAATTACGGCAATAAACTTTTAATAGAAATCATGCCAACCATTTAATTATAATCTAAAATTGATTATTCTAATCGATGTAATCCTTTGCTTTTAATAATAAAAAATGTATTCATTTCAGAAGCAATAGCGTCTGAACTATATATGAACTATATGAACAAACTCAATATTTAATTGGAATCATGAATGAAAATATAATTTATTATAAAATCTCATCAAAATCGAATCTTCATACGACTTTATAACTCGACGATTTGTATGCCGGATGGGAATTTAATTTTATTTGTATTGCCCGTGATAAAATAAAATATACGTGTTTACCTCAGTGATGATGATATTTTAACGCACATCAGGAAATGTTTCAAAAACACGTGTGGAATGGTTCAGAAACGAAGAAGAATTTCTTGACGAAAAGTGTGGTGCTTAAGAAGCAAATATCCTCGAATTGTAATTTGGAAGTCTGCCAGGAACACGGTTTTGTGTGCCTCAAAACAATGCAGCACCCTGATTCTTGATTAAACTCAAAACTCATTTAATTTATCGGCTCACAAGGAAATATTTTAGAATTTTCCAAAATTGCTAAAAGCAGATAATCATTAAATTACACTTCATCAAACTTTTTTTTTAAAATTCATTCACCAAAGATAAAAATAAGGAACGTTATTTAAAATTCGTTTGTCGAAATCAATGAAGTAACATCTTTAAGAAAATTAATAATTCCGGTGTGCTCCCCAAAAATACATTTTAAAATTGTTTCACAGGAGATTGAGATGAACACATTGTGGAAAATTTATGAAACACATTTATTGTTTTCGAAAATCACTTTGATATTAAATTGTATAAAAACACGGGGTCGATGACATTGTTTTTATTTTGTTTGGTTTCTCTCTATTTCTTACCTCCTTCATATCTCCTGTTTTTTACCATAGTCCTTTCACAATGTCACACTTTTTCTTTCGAAGTAGTTCTTTAAGTTCGGTTTAATTTCCGAAAATATACACGTCCCGCAATCAACTGCCAGTGCACCTATGACAGTATACCGCTTTTAAACCACCACCTACGCACACTAAATCGTTTTCGATATCAACTATGAAAATGACAACTATAGTATCGAAGTCAGTAATCTTCGGTTAAAGATAACACAACCAGCACAGTCTGTGATACGCGTTAACACATTTTCTACAAAGGGAAACACAGAAACGGACGACAGATCGTAAACAAATAATTATCGTAGATACTTTCCGCAGCTCAAACTCAGAGTAGGATTTCTGACATGGTTCTAGTGTGTGAGCGAAAAGCGTATTCTCAGTCTCACCTCTCGAAAGTGGAGAGAGAAAAAAAAAACACTGCATAGTGCATACACACACACATATGTTTATATTTTTGAGTGTTTTTATGAAAATAAAAAGTGAAGAAATTTCAAAATATTTTCATGCCTTTATTCTAAGAATGAACGAAACGACTGTGTTTTGTTACACAGAATCTCGAGCGATTGTTTCCTCTTTTGACTCGAACTGAGTGCAACTGTGCGCTAGTGTGTGTTTAGTAAATGTAACAATAGCTCTTGGATAGTGTTGTTATCGGCTAACGATTGTAAAGAGAGCACGCAGGGAGTGACAGTGTGTTGAGAAAAATAACCTGATAAGCGTTCCTATTGCATTTGGCTGTGTTGGTGAAGGGACACTGGCGATAAATACTCATAAAAGACACATCTAGGAATGGTCGGGGGTGCCTAATGCAGTTTTGAGTATGCCAGAACGACCGAGGAGGGGAAGAAATGTCTTCACACGTGTTATAGCATTCATATACCTGATCGGAATGCAGTCCTGAAGGTGGAATGGTCACTGGTATGGTACAAGTATTGCATCTTTTTTTGTTAACTCCCAAAAAAAGAAGTGACTCAATCCAACTGAAAGTGAAAAGGAGCAACTGATGTTGTTACTGCACATATGTATACTTATTATAGGACACGTTTTCATACCGAGAGACAGAGACACAATTGATAAGTGCTTGCTGCCCGCCGCAATTTATAAACTTGATCACTTTGAATTTTGTGAATATAAATTATTCATTAATTAACAATCAATTGATTCATTTATGATTGGTGGATTATTCGAAATTCGTTAAAACTGGTGTCAAAATAAAATATTAATAAAGTTTATTTAGACAATCTGCTGGTACATTGGGCATCGGTTGGGTTGGAGTTTCTTTCGACAGACGACAACGACCCCCAGCAGCAGATGTACATGCAACGATTGTAAGTTTGTACAATAAATTTTATTATGAAAAGAATGTAAAAAAGAATTCCAATTTTTTTTTGAAAATTGTCTTATATTTATGCTTTAATTTTATATTAATTGAGTCATACCAGGTTTCATTTCAATATGAATGAATATAAATGCATTTATTGATTAATTTCGAAGTAAATCTGTGACTCTCTACATACATTGATACATTCAAGACAAAAATGTCGAACTTTGCTCGTATCACTGAGCTTAGTATTTAATCTGTAAACAGTGTATGCATACTCTATCCGAAGTGATGCATCAATACATCGTAGTGTCCATCTATACAACCGTTATAATTATGGGAATAGTCTCGTAATTTAATTAAATGCGTTGATATTCGCAACTAATCCACAAAATGTGAATACATTCCTATATGGATGGAGTTTAGGTATTGTGGGAAAGTAAGGAATCCTTCTATTTGTTAAATTTGCAATTGATGCGACTACAGTCTAAATCGTTTCCATCCAACACCAATGTGCCTCATATATTTGTATAAACACATCCAACGTGAGATTAACTTAGATGGATGGCTTGATGAGACAGTAAATATGAGGCAGGCAGGTAACATGTAGGATATATGACATTTGTAAAGTAAAATACTGCTTCTTTACTAAATATGCATTTGGATTGCAAGTACAGCAGCGTCATAGAACACTACATCAGGACTGAAGAGATAACATCCGTTAATGGGGGAAAGTTTAGTCTTCTTAAAAAGGTAGATTGAATTCGAAATTTGCATTGCGTTAGTTACGTTCCAACTAATTTTTCAGCCATAAATATGCAAGCACAGCTTTCTGAATGCATGCAGCTGAACAAGAACTAGTTAGTTAATGGCGTTAAGAAACAATGCGCTTGTATGATCTAGAACTGGTTGCTATCAGGTGTCTCACATAATTGATTTTTTGCAGCAAACTCTTACAGGAACACTTTCAATGAAATGGTTTCCGCATGAAAACAATATTCAAGTCGGAAAATAAGGAAACCACCTTTGTCCATCATCGCATCGTAGTGATATGCAATCAACGCTTTGTGAGCGGTCCCACTATCTGGTGTAATCAAATGTCTAGCACAAAATGACAATATATGTCCCAAACTACACAGAAGTCATAAAATTAGAGCTTTCTAAAAATATAAATGTAAAGGAAACTATATATATAATATGGGAGATAGGAGATGGGAGAAATACAGTTCACACCGGAGCTTCTCCAACAACCACTCATACTATGCGTGCTATTGTTCTTTCACGAGTGGAGGGCACCTACAATTTTATGCATACATCGAACGGCGGAGTTTGAGAAGCTTTTTTTTTTACTCTGAGTGTTGTCAGTGACCGTGGATCTTATGAATGTTGCCCATGTCGGGAATTTAATCCAGACGTAGGGGTCGATGCACCAACGCATTGTGACGCCGCCTAAACCAAGGGTAATAAAGAAAACCACTGCAGTTTTTAAAACAACAAATAATCCATGTACTCGTTAATCATGCCGATCACATCGATTTACAAATGAACCTCTACAATATTTTAGTTTGACCAAAGTAGGCACATATTTCACAAAAAATTGAATGATGTACAATGACAACATTATACTGACTAGTGACCTTTAATCTTTTTAATGCAAGCAATTTTGATTAGAAACAGAGGCAGTTTGTTTGTCAGGGTTTGCAAAATACTTATACTAATCAGCAATTGTTCACATGTGAGGTAGTTATTATATATTTTAAGATAGTGAATGCACAGTTTGCAAAGTATTTTAACTAATCAGTGTTTGTTCACATGTCGATGTTATTGAAAACCCCCTTCCCAAATATTTAAATATACAATATTTCATTAGAATTTCATTCAATAGAACTAATTGCAAAGGTCCACTGTGAGTGTTCCCTCATCATCTTCCACTTGAGATATTGCGTAAATAATTCTTAAATATAGTTTCACATTCAATAACACATAATAACATTTACCTGCATTGCAAGTGGGTATTATTTTATTCATGGTTCTCATGGAAATTTCTTTAAAATAGATTTGCATATATTTGATCCTATGTGACGCTTGACTTTGAGGGCTCATACATATGTATCCACATATCTAGTTTCACTATATTCACTGTTTTTTTATACACCTATTCATATTGCAACTGCACTGAATCTAGATCTTGCACGCACTGAGTTCACATTGATTCTGCAGCTGCATTTATAATGGAAAACCAGATCTAAGTAGTCTTGTAGAAGAAGCAAGAAAAATGGAGAAGTGCACCACATGTTGAAGGAGGTGCGGTTGGTACTTGAACACATTTTTCACTTGCCACTCAGGGGGAAAGTGTTTGATAGATTCTATAATTTAAATCTCCATAAGATCAATTAGGATTGCATTTTCGTTTTTCTTTGTCTTAAACTACTTTATAAGATTCTTAAAATTCATATTTGTTCATTGTGGGCTCGCAGCAGTCTCCTCGACGCAAATTGTCTATCCAACCAATGATATGAAATATGACTCCAAGAGCCGGCAAGGTTTATCTCCGGCTACTTAGTGTCACAATGTATTACAATGTATACACAAGTAGAACACGTTAAGGCAATTTATATTTGATAGAAATCTTTCTTGGTCATCGATGTGCACATAATAAGCGACAAGTTATGAATTAAGTACAAATTTTATAATTTTCAAGATGAAAAATTCATATAATTCAAATAAACAAATTGGAACAGGTTTTCTGTACTTTCAAGCAAACCTTACGTATATTATATGTAATCCTTATCAACTTACAATTATTTTATTTTCGTCAATATAATTGAGCGAACACGATATGTTAACACTTAATTCAAGTTATGGCCAAAGCATATAATAACGATAGCAAATTGAATTTCAGTATCGGGCAGTACCAGTGCTCCAGCATCACTAATAGGTTGTACCCGGCATGGATGTTACCAGTTTTCCGGTAAAAAATGACAGAATGCTATCTGTATTTGTAGTGAAGGAACTTTCTTTAACCTAGAGTTTTATCCCATGACGCTGGTGTTCAATCGAGTTCGAGAGGCGAGAGAGAACTAAGTAAACGTTGTGCTTCGTATCATTATTTTCTTGAAAATATCAATAGGAAGGTGGACTTAGTTATTTCTTATGACTATTTAAAAAGTCATAAGACCTCCAATTTTCCCATTATTGTGTTTGTCCAATGTTTCATGACAAATAGTCTCTCGAATGATGGCCTCGAACTCGTCTAAAGTTTTTGGGTTGTTGGCATATACTAAGGATTTGACGAAGCCTAAAGAAAGTAATGGATTGGTGTCATGTCACACGCTCGTCCTTATATGATCCAGTCGCTAAATTTCTCCTTCATACCTTCGAATTCAGCGTCGATTGTTCGCATGTAGCCCCGTCTCGTTGGAACCAGAGCTAAGATATATCGATGTCTGATGGTGCCACTCTGCCATACTCTGCCATACACGCTCAAACTTTTCTTCGCTGCGACGAATTCTCGAGCTAGCCTCGCGTGAAACGATGCACGAAGAAATGGAAATCTTCCTGAATATTTTGGCATCTGGATATCATTTAGATTTACTGCTAAATTTCATCCAAGTTCGTGCATCTGTTCTGGAGAGACAGCTCCACAAACATTTTAATGAATTCCGAATGATGTTTCTTAATTCCTATGCAAATTGTGTTAATTTACATCAAACTTTGTTAAGACTTGATACTTGACTTGAACCATAAATTAATAAAATCTTATCTTTACATTGGATGTCTTTGCAACCATAAATTAATAAAATCTTATCTTTACACTGGATGTCTTTGCATAATAGAAGCAAAAGCTCAGCATGTCCACGCGTTCCTTATCGCATGCAATATCTGTTGCATTTCGGATAAGCAAGGGAAACGATTCAGACAATAAATATTTGAGCGCTTACCCCTGTTAATCATCAAGCATTTGCAATCTGATAAATGGTTACTGTGTTTGCATAGTAAGTTATAAAACACTACATTTACGTATACAATGCTAGTGATTTGCTTTTTTATATATTTTAGCATTTGTCAGAACCGTGTTCAAGACATATACAAAATTAATAATTAAAAATAGCCTATCGGGGTTTTTTGTTCTTGTTTTCACACGTTTCAATCACGTTCATTGATCACGTGAAATGAGAGTGGAGAACAGGGTGTGTTGCTTTTAAATAAAAGTATGTTATGTGAATTGTTTTAAGAAGTGGTTTTTAAATATCAACAGCAACTGAATCAATTCAACTGAATGAGCGGCAGAAGTATCAAATTTATTCACGAGAACAAAAAAAGATTAACGTGTTTGGTATTCTATATATATGTTATATATAATATTGGCATATACTAACATTAAGTAAGTTGGTTAAGTCCCTGTCCCTGTCCCTGTCCCTTGTTAGAGGGGTCCCCGGTTCGAATCCCAGTGAAAGCAAGCTTTTATCCGGTTTTCAAATCTGGTTCAGTCAGCATTTACCGTTGGGATCAAGTTAACGGCACTATCACTTGAGTTGTCGATGAGTGGTAGTAGTCTGACTATGGGTTTTACAATCGACCAACATGGGCTCAGTGTGTTGGCGATTTCGCCGGCAGCCCACTCACCTAACCTAACCTAACCTAGTATCCACATTGCAAGTCTTCCTTTGCAAATATAGGCAACCAGATACAAGTATATAATTGGATCTCAACTCTCAACAACAAACATTATTCTCGGTATAATCTTACACTGATTGTCCCGTGAAGGAATACCTTATGTTTATAAATTGGTAGAAAATGATAAAGATTATCGCATTAATTTACTGGTTGTCGTAATTTCTAATTTTGATTTGCTACAAAATAATCAATTGTCCGTGAGAATATAAATCAATTAACACCAAATGTTTGATTATTAGTGTAATAAAGTGTATCGATTTACCTCGTTTTCATTAAATGACTTTTTAAATAGGATTTTCGTTTTAAATCCAGATTATGGATTGATTAATATAGTTTTAGACTATTAATAGCATTTTATAAATCAAATAAAAAAATAATACGAAAGAAGCAATGGTCTCCCGTTATTGGTAAATAATACGCGAATACAAACCCCCATCAGCGATACGGTAATGGAATGCGATATTGAAAGAAAATATTTTTAAATAATGGATTAATTTATGTATTTTATTTAATAATATTTCTCCTTACACTAATTAAAATCGCTAACATTTTCTTATAACTATGACGTGTTTGCTTCCTGTTCCTGTAATTTGTAAAATCTCTCGTGTCACTCGGATTCTGTAGGAGTTTGATAATATGTCTGAATATTCGCTCCATTAACTCAATAATGAGCTTATGTCGCAAAGAAATGTAATTGTGTAACTTTTGTTATTACTTATGACTAGATCACATATTTTTAGTTCAAAGAATTTGTTAAAATATGCATATAAATTCAACAAAATTATTTCTTCTATCGTTGTAGTCAAAACCACACCCACGAGGGTGCTTCAGTTTTGTGATTCCATGTAAACCGGATTTTGTGCATTAATTTCCTTCTTCTTTTCAGAGGGCTTAGGCTCATTCCAGAATTGTGTTTCCGTCTTTCCGAAGAGGACAAATAAGAGATTGCCCACTAAGAAGAAACCGGCTGCGATAAAGAAGATTATTCTCCACTGAGTTGGATCTTTCTGTGAATGTAAACAAAAAAAAATAAATAATACGGTATGTTATTGCATGCATTTTCAAATCAAATCTTACCTCATCATGTACGATGAAGCCGACGGTTAGGGGGGCAATAATGCTCATAATATTTGCTGCACAGTTGGTTATGCCCATAAGAGTGCCAGCAAAATTGGGAGACAAATCAATATGATTCACTTGGAAGCCCAGGTAGCAGGCGGAGTTTATTCCCACGGTCAAGGTGAGAAGTACAATGGCTAGCATAACGTTGCCTCCATCTATGTAACCCAAGCCGATAAGCCCAATCATCGGGACCCACAGTCCAATGGAGTTAAAGAACTTTCGACTGAACGGCAGAGACATACAACGCCTTTTGTTCAACGCCTCTGATAAGAACGCGAAGAAAAAGCTTAGTAGACACATAGCCAGGTATGGTAAAGCAGATAATAAGGCGTTCTTCTTGATATCCATTCCGAGGATGTTCTTCATGTAAGTCGGGATCTCAGTTAATAACGTCCAGAAACCCCAGTTGTTAGCACAATGTGCGCACAGCAGGACCATGAATGGCACAGATGTCAAAATATCGATCCACGGAGTAGGCATAGCAGGTTTCTTCTCCTTGTCGGCCTGACCCAAAGATGTTTCGATATAGTTCCGCTCCTCTTCCGATATGTACTTATTTTCCGCTGGGGAACTTGATGCGAAGAAAAACCAGAGAACTGCCCAAAGAATGCCAACTCCTCCGGAAAAGTAGAAAATACTTGGCCAACCCATTGTTGACGAAGCCAAAACGCCACTTAGAGCAAGCATAAGTGCGGTGCCAAATTGAGTTCCAGCGTAGCTGAATGTTCCCAATTTTCCACGTTCCTCTACTGGAGCCCATTTGGAGAGCAGTGTATGTGTTGATGGAAAAATGCATCCTTGGCATAAACCTTGAATCACACGGAAGGCGCATATGAGTGGCCAATCTCCCATTCGGGCGCACCATGGAGTTAGGATGTTGAGCAGAGCGCAGATCAGAATGCCACAAAGGACAACTACCTTAGCACCATATCGCTGAGCAATCTGACCAGCTGGGACTTGTGTGACAACGTATCCCCAGAAAAAACTGCTAAGGATCAGTGATTTTGTTTTCTCTGTCCATGGATATTCCTGAAAAAAAGGGAAAAGAAAATTGATCAGTTGATTGGTTGATATGAGGAAAATCATATAATCATCATAATACAACACTGTCGTCGAATACAACTATTCGGATAAAGAATGCCGACGAAATGAATTAGATTAACTAAGTGAGATCTTCTGAAGTTTAGTTCATAACATAATCCAAGTTAATACTTATTTTTAGAATGCAGTTTGATTTAATTTCGTAAATTGTATTCAGTTGATACAAAACAAACGATCGGCATATTAGTCACTAGCGAAATTTACGTTTAATCAAACTTGATTGGTAATCGCTGCTTCAATGGACTTCGACTGGAATTGTGGAACTAAATCATCTACGTACGTCGAATAAAGCCTTAAGGTGACTTTGTGTAAAATTTCAATCCTAGTTGCATTTTAAGACGCAATGACATTGTATCGAATCAAGAGTTTTATGTGTGATTTTCGGTAATGGACATGCACAATGGACACCATGGGAAGACTATTCAACCACGAACTATACAGAGAGAGATCGGTCTAGTAAGGCGAAGGCAGTCCGAAGTAGAATATGGAAAATTCACAAATCTCGGAAATTTCCACGATCAAATGAACCGTCTCAGCGGATGGGGACTTCCACCAACGTGTATATAACTGAGAAAGTGATCTTCTTCTTTGTTTGGCGCTACAGTCAGGGATGGACCTGGTCCTCAAGCAACAAGCCTCTCCAGCCAGCACAATCTTTCGCCAGCTGCTTCCAATTGCGCACACCAAGTTGTTTGAGGTCCTTTTCCAATTGTGTCCGCCATCTTGTTCGAGGACGTCCTCTTTTGCGTGATTGTATACGTGATCATGGCTTGTTATTTAAGGTCTCGGCATACTCCGTACTACGGCGCTATCCCAAAAGGAAGAAGAATAACTGACTGATTTTTAAAAATTTTATTCTCGAATCATTATAACATAATTGTTTCCGCTTCGTTTTCTTTCGTTTCATAACATTGTAATGGAGTTGACTGTGGCGCTACACAATCATTACAAGATACATTATTCCAGTCCTGAATCGTTGTCTTTCCAAAAATTATAAACAACAGGTTTCCTACAAAGTATAAAGCTGAAGCTAAAAAGAATACAGATCTCCATTGCTCGGGATTTTTCTAGAAAAAAATGAAAAAGTGATCTCAAAATTATTCGATAACATACAAATATGGTGAATCTTCTTGTACCTGATCTGTGACAAGAAAACCAACCGCTAGTGGCCCACAGACACTCATTATATTCGCCGCAAAGTTTGTTACTCCCATCATGGTGCTAGCAAAGTTAGGAGATAAGTCAATGTGATTCATCTGAAAACCCAGGTAAGCAGCTGAGTTTATTCCCACAGTCAGTGTCAGCAGGGCTATGGCGAGGTTGCGGTCTTCACTTTTCACATAGCCCAACGCAATCAGACTTAGAGCTGGTACCCAATGGCCGATCGTATTGAATATTTTCCTACTAGCCGTTGTTGAAAGCATCTTCTTCTTGTTGAAGAATTCAGCAAGAACGACAAATGCAAAGCTGAGCACCATCATGACAAAATATGGCAACGCTGAAAGTAAAGCGTTGCTCTTGATGTCAAATTGCAGCACGCTGTTCATGTAGCTTGGTATTTCGGTAAGCAATGTCCAAAAGCCCCACGTATGTGTTGCATGGACTACGAGAAGTGACAAGAATGGTACGGAAGTGATCATACTTTTCCAAGGAATAGGCAGCTGTTTGGATCCTGTTCCAGAATTATGTCCAAGTGAATCTTCTATGAGCTGTCGCTCGTTACTTGACATTGTCTTATGGTCAGACGGGGCACTTGCTGCAAAGAAGTACCACACAACAGTCCATAAGAGTCCCGCAACTCCGGAAACATAAAATATTCCAGGCCATCCCTTTGAAGATGATGCAATGAATCCACTTACAGCCAACATAGCTACAGAACCAAACTGTGTACCTGAGTAACAAAATGTGCCCAAACTGGCCCGTTCCTTTGCCGGAACCCAATTCGAGAGAATACTATGAGCACCAGGATACAGGCAGCCTTGACCGATTCCCTGAATAAACCGCAGGACACAAATCAACTGCCAGTTACCTGCAGAAGCACAAATTGGTGTAAGTGCACCTAACACGGACCCAAGACCAATGCCAATTAAGAGAACATACTTGGCACCAAACTTCTGACACAGATAACCTCCAGGGATTTGTGTCAAGACATAGCCCCAGAAGAAACTGCTCAGAATCATGGATTTTGTCTTCTCGTCCCAAGTGAATACCTATAAATCAAACGATGGTTAAGCGACTGGTTCTTAAGATTATGAAGGAACACTGATGGGTTAGTACTGTCGTCATTGATCGGTTACTGAAAATATGTACACGGCGTGAAGCGAAGAATTATAACTATTAAATGTCTGCTCAGGTGCAACATTCCAAATTGCGATGCAAGAAAACACAAATGAAAGAATATGTAAGAATGAGGGAATAGTGGTCGTTTTACTTACGTCAAAGTTTGAATTCGTTGTCTTGTCCGTCATTGCAACAATAGCGACAGACATGTTCACACGCAGCGCATATGCCACAGCCAGTCCAAAGAAGATGAGCACACATTGCAGATGTCGTATACCAAAAGCTGATTCTGAAAGTAAAGAAATAGAACATAGTTTAGAGGTAAGTCCAAAAATATAGCACAAATATAAACGGAGATAATTCATATTTAAGCCTCATTTACATTTGGTCATTGGTTGCTCCATTACCGGCACTTATCCGCACAAATAGTGATAAGAGTCGGGGAAACACCTCGCCTACTAATGAATACGCATACGCTCTAGTGACTGGAATAATTCGCGTAGAAATATGAATGAAATGAAGATAATGAAGTTTTGGTATGTGACCAAATTGTATCCGCATCCAAAAAGTATGCAATGGGTTTTTTTCAATCCCATAATGGAATTCGTTGAAAATGTATAAATTAATGCCTCAAATAGTAGATGGCACGTTTTTATGGAATGTGGATAAAGAACACCAACTTCAAGAAAAGAAGTTAATTAAATGAAATAAATAAATTATTAGGAAGCTAATGCCATTTGACGCAGAAAAAAATCGAACAGTTTGCATAAATTAACGAAATCAATAAGTGTTAAAAGTCCCAATAAGCAACTTTTGCGATCATCATTTCTGCTGATAGCGAGCGATAGTGACCATCACTTGGAAGCTTAAAAAATATATATTTTTATTTACATCATTAATGCTGATGGTGAACTCTGTAAGCTCGGTAAAGAGAGCATATCAATCACTCTGGTCAATATTTATTGTTGATTGATGGCAGGGTCAGATAAAAGCAAACATCTTACAACTTCATTTAATAATTCTTTATTTACAGCAATATAAAAAAGAATATAAACAGATTCATAATTGTAAATGAGGAAGAAGATGAGCTAAATGTCTTCAAAACAAAGTTAATAAAACGAATAAGATTATTGTTTATCAAATTCCGGGGAAAGTAGATTAAAGTTGTAATTGTAAAAGAGAAACGTAACGCAACCGATCGTGGGCACATTAACTTGTAGGCTGTATTTATTTGTATCGTTCCTGTATATTATTGCAATGCTGCCTGAAAAGGCGTATGCTTTTTAAATGCTTTCTACCCAACCTAGGTATTCTACTCCTATACTGTGAAGCGACTAATTGATTTAAAGTTTCGTACAACACTTGGAAACATATATTTTATTGCCGTCTTTTAAACGATTAAACAATGCGTTCTGAGTGATGCATCATTTTGTTTTTGCATAATGAGATTAATTGTTTCGGAATACCAAACAACAAACAAGCCATTCAGAATCTACATAGCTGTAGTGGCTGTGAGTATTAGACGATTTAATCTCTCACTGAATGTATTTTTTTCGAATTCTTTCTATCTTGCTCAAATGAATGCAGTTCTTTAAATATAAATATAATTTTTGAATATTATCTGTGCACTTGTAAGGTAAGGCGTAGAAGCAATTTGTGTAATTCAGAGAAAACTAGTATAAATTAGTTTTCAATTATGATTGAAAAAGATTGTCTTGTCTATCTCATGTCAATCATACTTTCATTTTGTTTACTAATTTTTAAACTTTTCAAGTACTTTCGGAATAAGCAATTAATATTTTGAAGGTTTATTTTATCACTCACTACGCATTCTACTTTATTTAATTTTCAATGAAAAACGTATCGACAGCTTAGTGTTCTTGTGGTTAATAGACATTAGATTTTATCTACTAATCATTATTTGACAAATTACTGATGATACTCAACAAATCACTTGTCCTCACTTTTCCGTATCAGAAAACAAACCTTGGCACACAAAACAATTGAAAAAAAATACCTTTATTTTCAAATCGACGGTTCTTTACCATCTTGAGGCGCACTGGATATATGTTAAGCTTTTCGCTGGCTGCAAAAGTTCTTACTGTAGGAAAAATGTTTTGAATAGCTGTTACTTCTTGTGACTTTAGCGCACTATGACCGACTGCTGATATATGTCAATTCTTGGGAGACACCGAAGAGATATTAACGTAGCTCATGCTCAAGATAGCATTTAATGATAATAATGAACGAAACAAATATTTGTTTTGTTGAAGAATATCCACATCAACAACAGCAAATTGAAGAGCTGTTAAATAACTAAATAAATTCAATTAACAATTATTGTTAAAAGTTAACACTTCCTATGAGTTATAGTCAAACTATTTGACTGATAATAGACCTATTGTGGTGCTGATGAGTGAGGAAGCTTGCTTGAGATCTCAACAACGTTCTTAGCGTGCGACGTATGGTCTTATCTGGTCTCATTACAATGGTCATTCACTACAACTCGACTCTTATCTTTCGGGAGCGACTCAAGTGTGAAGATTGTTGACAACTTATTAATGTTTAGGTCAAGAGACAAATCGAGAAAATATATTATCAGTTCACTGATTGCTGCTATATGTTTGTAATTTTGTATACTAAGAAAAGACAAGTGGCAGGCCTTAACATTATACATATGTTTACGTATATACACTTAGGTCGGAGTCTGGGAGGCATGTAGAAGAAAATAATTTCTGATTCCATAGATGAGTTTGTTGAAGATGACATTGAATCGTGTATTTTAGGCATTTATGTAAGACAACTGGGTGAATATACGTCATTGAGACTTGAATTTAGCCTTAAGAAACGTGGGTATTTTTAGCACTTGTTTTGTTTGTTAGAGAGTTTGTAGTGACAAAATAGTATCACGTTGGCCAATGTGAGACTATGGCCGTCAGTTAAGTCCAACTTAGTTTTCTTGGGAAAGCAGTCAATGTATAGAATAAGTCATTCCCTCTCATTAATAAAAATGATTAATAAAAATGTACATATATAATAAATATACTTTTCTGAAAATTGTCCATGATATCGAACATTGTAAATGGTTTTGTTCACACAAAAATGGTGGCTAATATGTTTTGGAACAACAAAATATGGTCCATTTTAGAAACAATGACTTGTACTAGGCGACACGCGATGAGTGGCCAGATGGACTTCATACAATTCCACCCACTGTTACAATTAATTATTATATCTAGTGTAAATACGATTTGTATAGAAGGAACTATGTACACAAACTTACATTTATATATTTAAACAATTGTATTTGTTAGTTATTATTTGAATATTTGAATGAACTAAACTAATCTTGCTTGTACTAAGCTAATAAAAAGAAAAAAGTTGTTTTGAAATATGCAATCGTATTAATTTTATTGTGTAAGACTAGGTAAATATGATCAAGTAGTCAGGTCTAGAGCTATGGTCCAGTTCATGATGGAAGATAAACAGTGCGGCTTTCGTTTCGGCAGAAGTACAACCAACTAGTTTTTTCCACTATGAATGGTAATCGAAAAGGCTCGGGAGTATGTCAAACCGATGTACAGCTTTTTTGTAGATTTGAAAAAGGCATACGACCGAGTGCCTACTCTGGAGTGTTCTGCAGGAGTATGGTATATTATGGTCCTCTTTTGAGGAGACCATTCAGTCTCTATACGCAAACTGTATCAACTGTGTATGGGTCGACGGTGCTAAATCAACACTTTTCTAAAGGTGCGTTTTGCCACCCCGCCTTTTCATTATATATACGGTTAAAGTAGACAAATCAGAGGTCATTTCCAGAAAACATGCTCAGTGCACTATATATGTTAGAGAAGTCTCATTGAAGATGGTGGCGAAGTTAAAAAACAGAAAAAGTCTAAACAACGACTTTTAGAATTACTTCTTTCAAAAACATTTTACGGTATGTAACATATGGTTGGCAGGAATTATTTTATTATATTTTACCTTTACCATTTGGATAATTGTATGTACCTAGGTCACTTCTCTATAGAGTCGCCAACAACGGTAGCCTTTATAATAAAATGAAAATCTTTCCATGTTCCGAAGGATTTTTTAACGGTACTTTAAAGATGCTTTTTAATCTTACAACCCCAGGGGCGATTAAATTTCCGATTTTGAGTGGTTCTTTCGAACATAGCTTCCCTCTACAATGTATATTCAACAGACTCTCTTTCACTTTAACAGCATACCGATAAGCGACCACACGTATTTTAGATAAACAATTTACAACAATAAATATTGTATACGTATGTATTATGTTGTAGCATAAGGTCTAGTTGGTTTTCCAGGCTAAGACAGACTCAAGGGACGGAACTTAGGAAACCAAGGTCGAATGTTGCCCTCATTTTACCGCTACATCCTTAAGTGCGATATTGACATTTTTCGCTGACACCGACGCATTATGTCCCAGATAAAATTCATAAAGGAAGAGGGAATTTGAACCGTTGACAGGATAATAATCAAAGTCTAAAAAAAACTGAGTTGCAACGACCCTTAAAGGTCTCACACGTCAAACCCACAAAATGTTAAATATAATATATTGTCAATTTGTCAATGTCGCTCTATTAAAACATACATAGGGAATTTACCTTAAACTGGCGCGATAACCCCTAATTATTGTGTGTATTTTCCGAATGTATGGTATCGGATACTATCGCAGCAAATAAGTTTTCAAATTGTCGCTACTTATCACCTGAAATCTGTGTTCATCTTAACTACTTCTACGATCGTTGCACATCATATTTCAGTGGTACTGTCATTGCGAAAGTTGTACAACACAACACCGACTCGAATGTACGAGTACGACACTATAAATAATATTGTAATATTTCTTACTACAGGCAGTCATTAACCGTATTAGCAATCAAAATCAATTACCTTCGCAACAATCCGACGAATGCCTAGCGCAATTGTTGAGAGTGATTCAATCATGCCTTAGCATCTCCGGTTCTGGGAGCAATTTTATGGCACATTATCTCCTATAAACACGTCAGAGTACTTCAAAACGAATATTAATTGAGTGATCGACTGGAGTTTAGACGGTAATTGGCCAGAAAAAAAGCATAAACACAATTTCTATGCATGATATTTGATCTGACAATCTACAAAAACTGTTTGCAATTTTTTCTAACCCTGTTCCCCGAAAACGATGCCAATTCTACTGAAATATTTAATTGAATCTGTTAGCGGAAGATATTTCTGCCACACAAACATAGATCATAGCATACGTAGTAAGTAATTCAAGTAAATTGATTTAAACATCGGTTGGTGTTTCGCAATTACGACATAATTTCAGCTTTTCGGTCAGTGTAATATTTGAGCGATGTACCCATGTGGCGAATACTACGTGGTTATGGATGACTGAATTCAAAGGATGGGTTTGCCCACCACCGCCACGGAAGCAGTAGTGGGTATAAGTTTCATAAAACAACAACACCAGTCAACGATAATGATAATTACTCACTCGGAATTTGTATAAGCTCAGCTCTGGATCATGTAAACATGCACGGAGCAGATCGGAAAGATTAATTGCGATCGCATTTAATTCTAGCGCATGCCATTATGAAATATAATGGGTGAGAGTTGGCGGAAGTCACTGGCCAGATCGGAATTGGAACTAATCAATGGATCGGGTTAAGTTTGAATGATTTATGAACACCTCTTATCGTGAGCTGAGTTCAAAATGCGTTCCATATATTCGTTATATGGAAAGGCGTGGAGATTATTCATAATTAAGAGCGCATTTAATAATGTACTTAACTGTATCAGATGTACCAGACAGGCACTGGATCTTGTAAACAGTTAGTCATGAAACAATTCGAAGTATGTTGCTGCTATTTACCAGATAAAAAAACGTTCTTTCTTTTCAAAGGTGACTCGAAGGGTGTCTTATATTTATTAAGATGTGGTTTTTTTTTATTAATTGAATTAATCTTGTACAGTTTCAGTGAAAAGTCGAAAATTGATTTACGTGATTACGAAGGTACAACTTCAATTACTTAACCGTATCTTATCAACCGACCCAAAAAAGAAAACTTGCATAAACCAAAAAAATGCGTGGCATTGTTGAAGTGCTAAATTAATGTCATTCTCTTATCAGTTATTTTTTTCAAATTGATTTTGTTCGCTAACAAAATGACTTGACTAAATACTTTATATCCTCTTAAATAAAATCTTCTTATGTCGATGAACCAGATACACAGGTATGCACAAATTCGGTTTTGCGTCTCACCCCTATTTAAGCTTGTTATTGAACCATAGCCGTGTTTTGAATATGAATTTATACTATCTCGCATATAAGCTGTGCCCACGCGGTATGCAAAATCGAATGGAAGGCTAAGAATAAAGCATATATAGAAATAGCATACTATCTTTTAATTTACTAAGAAGTCAGTGTAATAAAAACGTACTATTCAGTAATAAATGTTATTCGATATGAGTATGGCAATGAAGTTGTTTTTCGATTTAGTTAGTTGTCGAAAATAAACAAAGAATAGAGTATTGACTCGGTTAAATAATCATATTGTTGATTGTTGATTTTATTATAACACTGCTTACACTTCAAAATTAATTAAATGTTGTCAATAAAATAATCACTTAACACTCATTATAGATATCTGATCTACTGTTTATTACACAATTGCAAACGCCACACTTGACATCAACTGTGACAATAGTGTGACTTCTAATTGACATTCCGACATGAGGTGTTAGCATAAAGAATGGGAAATACCGGATTTCAGATTATCTGCACAGAGACTGTTTTAATACGTATATGTCGTTGTTTGACCACTCTGGTCGGCATTGCGGTCTATTTGGAGATCTTTAGAGATCAGAATGAGCTTTGCAATCACGAAGTCTTGATAAGACAAGTGACAGTTGCAAATATATTGATATTGAAATGTTGCGTGTTGAAAAACTCGTATTACTTCTTTAAAAAAGATTTAATACCATACAAACACTGCTAACTTTGTTTGACGGCAGTAATTGCGTTGCAGTGCCTGTCTTAATCGAGGTTCAGATTTGTATTTTACAATCGGAGTAAGGTCGTGGAGAAGTCTTTAAAAATGCACGTGCATACATGTATAAATTATTGTCCAAAACTAGTGAAACTGAACTTGTTTGTGAGTGTTTTCATAATTCGGATTTGAAAATGGTTTTTTCATAATAATTCTTGAAACTTAGTGATTAACTAGAAAATATTATTTAAAGTGAACTAACTAGTCCCGAAATTATTCATAATCACGTTTTGGCATCACTGCTCATTCTTAGGCTGGATTGAGAATTTTGCTTATATTCGACATATGGTTCCTTTTAATGAAACATGAATTGTTTTAACTCATATCTCATCGCACTAGACAAATATGCTGAGATTAGTTGGACGAAGAAACTATCTGACGGCCCTCGGCGGGCACTCTAAGCTAAATTTAATCTTATACCGTGTCTTTCGACTTCAGGTGTTGACTTGAATATGAATTGTCAACAACGATCAGGACAACATCTGATCTCAATCAATATAAGACAGTTGTTTTGTGCAATATATACATATTGACTTCGGCATATCTTCTTCATCGATCACTCGTGTTGTGAATGCAATTCTTTCCTCACAAATGGAGATGACTTGCATCTTTACGCCGACTCCAAATGGTTAAGTTTAAAGTGAGTTCACAGACAGAGATTACGGAGACAGAGCGATTATTGGAGATTGCCATATAGCGGTAGTACTTCAAGAATCACTTAATTTACACGTGGACACAATGTAAAAGAAAATTAATTAATGATCTGCGTAAATAATAATTTTTAATCTATAGTGTTTAATTGTAAATTATCTTTCTCAGAAATACTTCATTTGCAGAAGCACTTAACTAATTACTTGAGCACATATATCAGGGACTGTGACTTGAAATATTCGTCGATTGCACTTTTGATTGCGGTGGGAGCAGGTTTTTAAGTAATTTTATTTCTTTATTTCGAGGATATTGCTCGGATAAAGAAGTCCTCGCTCAATTCGAGAGTTTTCATTTATGTTGTAGTTGACCTGAGGAGCTGTGCTCCCGTAGAATTGTAGTACGTATGCTGCGTCACCTAAAAATAAGTAGAACTGGACCTACATTTCATCTATCTAAACGAATTTGCTATAATCTCCCTCTTAGTTGGATACTTTCATGAACACTTCAAAATTTCATTGTTCTGTAGAGTGTTTTGCTACATGGTTTCGATAATTACTTAGGTTAGTTGTTCCCATCAGAGCGGAACGAATGCTTTATTTAGCTGATTTAAATAAATCGAATGAATCTAGCCCAAGGTTTCTTCCTCTTAAATAATGAATTGGCTTAGAATAAGTCCCCTTATCAACGGGACTTAAGTAAAATATAAATATAGTACGAAGAAACTACAAAGAGAAATCTTATTGATTTTATCAAGATTTATTCTTATTTTTTTGATTCCTCACTCATATTCTCAATTACCGCGTTGCGCTTAGTGTTTGCTCAGAAATATTTTTAAAGTTTTCAGTCTTCGCTTAGAGAGTTATGTTAGAGAGTTATAATTTCAAATATATCACTCTTCAGTAGAGTTATTTTACAAAAATAAAACAAAAACTTGTAGCTTTTTATTTTCTTCAGACTTCTAAGAATCATTATAATTAAGTTATCCGATTATGGATTAAATGTTACCAAAACTTACGTATACGTATACGTTTGACTAAAATATTTATTCATAGTTTTATTTTAACTTTCTGAGTTTCAGTAAACCTGATTGCGAAATACTTGCTCCCGGTACGCAGTTAAAAATTGGTAACTGGTATCTTTGATCGAAAATAAATCAAAACTGTTTATTATGTCAATTGTCCATACATACTAAAAGTAAGCGGGAATGCTTGGTACAGTAGGAAGCTATAATTTTGAGGTTATCGAGGACACCCGTGGTAAACAACATTAATCACATCAACACTCTTGCAAATTGATCAAGAGGTATAAAACACATTTGATGTGAGCTAAGCCACTGTCCCAATGTTCTTTCGGCTTTTATTCTTAAATCAACTGGGCTTAATAATTTAAGTGTAATTGTATACGAATATACACACATGCAGTTGAAATTATATCTCTATGACTTATTTCGTGGCCCTGTCGTATTAAGGTGGGCATGACAGTCATTTACACCGAAGACGAGTGTTTAACTGTAGATAATAAAATCACGAAAACGGAGAGTGAAGTGAAAACCTTTTGAAAGATAAGTCAGTAAAGTATGTAAAGTATACTCAAAAGACCATCTGTTCATAATTATTCTATTCTATTTAATTCTACTGCCAGTAGAAGTGTACTTTATTTCTAATCACTTTAATAAATAAACTTAAACTTCGATAAATCAAACAATTGATGTTTACACGTAGATAAATTTGAGGTGGAACGACGGTTAGGTGAAATGACTTTTAAATAACTAACTAACTGACAAAAGAGATACAACACGTTGAACACAAACTGATGGCTGATGTAAAATTGCTGAGAGTGACAAGAAGTAAGGATTGTACTAAACTGAAGTCAGTGTTTGCTCGTCACACCAAAATTTCCTAAGCTACAAGAATTTCTTAAAGACTTTTCACTTTGACACTTTTTGAGTGCAGATTTCCATATTTGGAGTACACAACTTAGTAGGCAAGATTTATGCAAAACGTTTTCTTAACTAATTCACAGAATCTACATACTTCGTGAAGAACATACCTGCATCAGTACATGTCAAGCAACATAGTTGACTGCCGTTCTAAAATGACGCTTGGAACAAGTGAAATTGAAGTTGTAACCACGGTTTGCCTTATGCCATTAATTTCGCGGATGTGGGGTTATTTATTCATTCCGCACTCTGCGAAGACTGAGTTACCTTCTTAGCATATTTGTGAATATTGATCGGGTATAGAAGAAAATAAATTTTATTCAACTATGTGAACACTTATTTTACAATAACTTCAATGCCACTCCAACGATGTCTTGCAAAATGTTTTTTCTGTTGCAAAACTGGTTCAGTTCAGTTTAGTGTACGTACAATCATATACTTAGCAACACAACACGACACATTAGAAACTGATTTGTGACATGCTTTTCCCTCTGAACAAAGGATTACTGACATGGACTATCTCCTGGACGCATAATTGACGTTTAATGGCAGACCGTATTTGGTTGCATTAATTGGAACTCGCCTAACAAAGATTGACAACTAGTCAAAGTAAGAAATATGAGGGTACCTACTTGGCTTTAGATCTGCGTTAGCCACACTTCCTGCTTCCCTGGCTTTATCCAGCTGTGCGTTTCCATTACTCGACACCGCTACATCCAAGACACTTTGCTTCTTCATTGCTAGTTAATTTCGATTTCGCTTTACACAAAATTTCAAATACACTACACCACAAGCAGTTATTTCCGTACACCAATCTAGGACAACGCAAGCGGACACAGCAAAATCTACTCTTCGGTTTTAATTATTCAAAGCTTATGTTAAATTGTTCTTAAAATCACTTTTAGGATGTCCCACTTGAAATACTGTATTTGAATCCCACCGAACCGCAACCGACAATTAAGTATTCGTGTTCGTGTTACTGCACATTCGTCCGACTTCAGCTGAGCAGAGTTAAAAGGCGAATGATCACCTGGTGGCTGTGTACTGCCGAGCTAAACTTTTACAAGTAGACAGACACTCGCCACTATTCGAATGCGATCGTCGAGCCCGGACACAAATAATGTTGTTAATAAACTTTTTTATTTTATTTTATTGCAATTGTATACCGTATGAGGCAGGGAACTGATTGTAAGTTGGACAAACTGAGTAGCAGATAGAACTCGTTTCGAATCGATTGGAGACCGAAATGCGCTCTGGTGAATCTAACTTCACTGAGCATTTGTTTTATATAAAATCGTTCACACTACCTATCCGTGTCGATTTATTTATTATACTTTTTTCCTTTATGTCGATCTTCTTGGCGCTACTCAACCTGTAATGGTGTACCGGGTCGAATGCGAATGTGGTGATAAAAATGCTGAAGATAAAAAAACACTGCTGGCAGCGCACCTCTGCAAGTCTTACCATGGTGACGACAGGCTGAGCCGAGGTTTTTGAGGAGACAACTTCACGTGTCACTTGAGCAAATAGTGATTACTGGGTGGCAGTGAGTTGTGTATCTGTGATACGAGGAGCGTTGAATTGATAGATCATTTGTGTTTGGAATTATTGAAGCATTGGACGATGGCTTACGATGGCAATCGTTCGTGCGGCTCGTTATCGCCTGGAGAGGTTTGGTTTTTGATCGAATGCGTTAATGATTGGTCGCTGGTTAGTGATTATTTTTGTGTATGAATTATGAGTGTATGGGTGTACTTATATGATTCGATAGTATAACTATCGCATAGGGTTTACGAAACTATGTCTATTTGATGAATTGCATAGTATTAATGGGTCAAGTGAAAGATTGGTTAAGTAATGGTTCACAAGAGGTTGTCTGTGGCACTTGCTGTGACATGAATCTTGCTTAGAACGTACATTATTCAAATACGTGTGTTTCAATGAAATAAAACATGCCTTCATGCCATCATTACCTGGCCGATGCCAACCATGGGCATTCAAATACCGATATCACTGGTGGAATCCTTCTAAGCTGGTAATGCAAAGCCTCGAAACAATCGTTATACAGCATGTGTGTTTTGCGGGCAACTACGCAATCACGGAAGTATACAAGGGCGTATAAGTACAATAGCCAACGTATCTAAGTCAATTTGAGTAATTCTGGTGAATTTGATTCTGATTGAGGTCAGGAACTTTTGTGGTTTTTGCAATTGTATGTACTCTCATTTGTAAATATAGGGGTTTGTGGGAGGAAACATGTCATGCAGAAAGATATATCTGAACTGTTCTGTACAGGATGCTATACCTTTTCGATATACTTCTTGGGTGAAACAGAGATTCCTAAGGTCACCAGAGTCAATTAGCCCCTCCACAAGTGGAGTCGAGTCATCACCATAAGGGACGTGTTGCATAAACGGAACCAAAAATCATTGAAATTGTTGGGATTACTCGAACAGTCGTTCCATCGTCATCCGCATCCCATTACTATCGTTTAGAAACTTCCCTTTCGACCTGGTTTGGAGTAAGTCAAAAAGGAAGAAAGTTGAACAATGTTTTCTTTTTCTGATTTTTCATGCCACACTCAGACTGAGTAAATTCTTCATTTAAGTAGAACTAAACATAGACAAATCTCATGCCGACAACATGTGGGAAGGGTGAACCTACACTAATGCCTGCTCCCGTCCAGGTTTCGGCTCCGTATAATAAACTGAGGAGAAAAAGTTTTGTAGAGCACTAATTTTACTCCTTCGAGTTTAGACTGTTGATGAGTATTCTACAAGGGATCCCCAGTAGGATGTCGCCTCTGGTGTTGAAGTCATGGTCTAAAATTCATATGTCGATCTTGATAGTCACTGGGGCAGGATGGATAGATTTTTTCTCACAATCCTTTAAAACCACGTGGTTTGGTCTGTTATTTAATCTTCCTATTTACTACCTACTGACTGATTTGTTTGACATAGTACTCGGAAAGTCGATATGATCTTGAAATGTTCGGTGATAGAGTCATTCTGTGATGTGTGGATTGCACATTCTCTCAAAAAAAAATTTAAACTTACGCTGTAACAAATGCATAATGACTTCACTTCACCTTAACTTAGTATCAAATTATTGCCGGTAATGGTCTACCGCGATTATTGTATATTCTTCGAAGAGAAAACAATTTCAAATCAATTATCCGCCGTCGAAAAAAATTACTAAACGCACAATTTATATGAAAATTTTAATGAAACCTTGAATCTTAACTAGATTCCGTTTTCTATGGGTCACTTACGCAGATGCATTCAAATTATACTGTTATGAAAAACGAATGTGTCTAATGTATATCTTCTGCGAAATTCAAGTGTAATTACATTTTCGAGGGAAAGTAATTACCATCGTTGCCAAGCCAAATGTCATAATAATGTTGTATTTTTCTTTTTACAACCTGTTTTGCCAGACAGTAGATTCATAGGCAGAACAGCGTACCTGTAAGAAATTATGATGACCGTAGTAAAACAGAAAGTATTCTCCTACGTGAAATGATGATTAAATTGAACGGTCTGGACGCACCCTTGGCATTCAACAAAAAAGGAAAGCGAGTGACATATTCTATCTTGTGATTGAAAATGATTCCATTGATCAAAGCATGACAGCAGAAGGAAACGGATGTTCAAAGGTCTACCGCCAAACGGGCAACATGACCGCAAATCGCACGCAAATCTGTTGTGGTTAACTCCGACCGCGACGCTACGCATTCGGTCAGTCGACTCTATCTAGATGTCAGTGAATCTATAATCAAACGATACATCGCTCGTTCAAGTTCATGACTATGGTTCGCGTTTAAAATATGTAATTTGCGACGAATGCCTCATCATGGTTTTCCGGGGGCACTTACACTTTTTTGTATGCATGAGGCGATCAAAATAATGATTTGACTCAAGGTGTACACCGCTCGTATGGTTCCAGATGCGACGCAATGCAGTACCAAATTGATACATAACATCTCCTTATGTAAGGTAATGTCTATTGAATTGATCTTCCTATGGATGCAACCTCATTTGTAAGCGGATCTAAAGGGATTTTCAGTGAGTTTTGGCTTGTAAGACACTTCTGTAAACAATGACATAATGGTTCAAGTGATATATTTTTGTCGCTCAAATTGAGCCGCTCAATAAATTGATTTCAGCAACCTTGTGGGGAAGAACTTCACACGAAGTTGCGTGTGAATAAATTGCATTGCGATCTGTGTAAATATTTTCTGCATTTTAGTGACACAATAAAAGTATTTAGGTGCGAGAATTAATTGGTTGATTCGCTGAGTAAATAGGGTAAACAGAAAGAAATTTGTAAAATTCAAGTCAGTTGCGATAAGCATTGGCAGAACTCAAGTGCGAAGGTCTGTTTGCTGGTATAAGAGTGACACCCACACTTAAACAGCTAAAATGTGGGCCATGTAAAGATTATAGCAGGTTCGATTGAAATTATAGCAAATTAAGTGGTGTATCACACATTTTTGTTGCATACTCTTAGGCATTATAAATAAATACTCTGATGCTCGGACGAGCCTTTGTTGGACTGATACTCGTTGATGTGGACATGCATTCAATGGATGCGCCATCTCAGCCATGACATTGGGAAGCACCAAAGCTGTAGTAGATATTATAAAGTAGATATATATACGAATTCAAAGGTAATTGCAGGTACAGACATAAAGAAAAGGGTCGTTCGTCCAATTCGAGGTCCAAATTGTGAATGCTATCAAAATAGAATCGATGAAACTAGCTTGGCTACAGATATCTTAAGGCATGCGCATCATCGAAATGCACGCTCTATAGAAAATCAGCTTGCCGTTAGTGAAAGTGTTGAAGAAGATCAAAATCGATCGAATTTCCGGCGAGTACAGCTTGCCCTACGCTGCATTATAGCGTATTTGAAGTTCAACTCACTCAAAGAGAAACAAAATTGGATGACCAATTTCCACACAACATTTTCTTTATGCTGAGGCTCACTTTGTACTCGGTGGATAAATTGCGGCCATGTCTCTAGTGGAGGACATTTGAAAATCCAAACAATATACTGAAATTAAAATTTGATCTAAGTCTAAATCATGAATGTGTTTAATTTATATATACCTTCAGAACAACAAAATAGATGACCGTCTATACGGCAACACTTAACGACCTTTTTTTCATTTAAAATGAAATCAGTTATACATAACCAAATAACAACTGGAAGGTCGAAGGTTCAAGGCAATATATGTGAAAACTATTATTCAGGATTTATTACTTACTTCCAACGTAAGTCTTGACAACAAATTACTTACATACAAGAGAAAATACTAATTCCTTTATAGACGTTCCAACTCTGGGGTTGTACCAAACAAGCAAGTGGTATGGTAGCCAAAGTAATTGCTGAGGTTCCTGCGGTTCTTGATGAAACGACTGTTTTGGGGAATCATAAAATTACTTCACTGCTTAAAGTCAAGACGCATACAGTTGCGTTGAGTTCCTTTATGAAGTTGATGGCAAAATAAAGTGCCAATAAAACACAAATCAAATAAGTGGAAAACACAAATTGTCAGTCGTTTACATATTTTCTACTAATTTACAGATTTTTAAACGATAAACTTAAAACTAGGTAAAGGATTCAGTTTGTCAGCAGAGATGGTGGTTGGCAGCGGAGGGGTCTTTTCTATGTCGCCTTGATTTACACCCGCGTCATCTGGACTCTCGTTCCAGGACTGCTTCTCCATTTTACCAAATATCACATAAAACAAATTACCAATAAATAATATCACAGCAATTACATTGAAAACTATCCTCCACTGCGATCGGTCACCCTGCATTAAAAATGAAAGAAAATTAAAATCAATAATCTCGTCATCAGTGGAGAGTAAGAATCTTACTTCATTTGAGACAATGATCCCGACCAACAGGGGAGAGAAGATGCCCACAGCGTTCGCCAGTGTATTGGTGATTCCAAAGAGTATTCCCGCATAGTTGGGGGCCAAATCAATATGATTCAGACTGCTTCCGATTACTTGAGCTGCACACGCCGAGACTGCTACAATGAGTAGAGTAATGCTTGTCGCCACATTCTCAACACTCACATAGCCAAGAGCTGACAATGCTATCGCTGGAATCCAACAAGCTATTGAGTTGATAATCTTCCTCACCATAGCAAGGCGAACGTCATTGCCCTTGGTGAGAACGTCCGCGGCGATCAAGAATACGTATGAAAGGATAAACATGAAAACATACGGAACTGCAGAATAAAGAGCATTCATCTTGATCCCGAGTTTGAAGATTCCATGAATGTATGTGGGTACTTGCTGCATGAGAGTAAAGAAACTTGCCGCTAGACTGATCTTGACTATAATCAACGCCCAAAATGGCACAGACACAAATATTGCCTTCCAGGGTACCGGTCTGGTTCGAGCTGCACTAGTTCCGTTCTCTTCCAATGAAAGTTGAATTTTCTTCTTTTCAGCAAGTGAGATGATCTTAGATTCGCTGGGACTGTTGGCGCCAAAATAAGCCCACAAAATGGACCACAATATTCCAAGTACTCCTGGAATGTAAAACATACCGGGCCATCCGAGGTCTGACGCGGCTACTAAACCGCTAACAGCGAATCCCAATGCCGATCCGATATCCATTCCAGTTTGTGTAATTCCACCAAGTCGGTTTCGTTCACTGACTGGACACCATTTGGCTAGATGCGAGTAAAAACAAGGGAACATAACACCCTGGAATATGCCTTGGAAAACTCGTATGACACAAAACAATTGCCATCCTCCATATACGACAGCGGACGGAGTCAAGAGACTCAATATTGCTACACCTAGTGTGCAAGCTAGCAGAAGCTGTTTCGCACCGTATTGACTCGATAAATATCCGCCCAAAAATTGAGTGCACAGTGATCCCCAAAAGAAGCTACTCAACATGTAAGACTTTTCCTTCTCACTCCATTCAAATTCCTAAAAATTTAAAAGCAATTAGAAAGTATTTCTTTTAAGTTTGCATGTCTATACGTACCGGAAAGTCTGGATTTGTTGTATTAGCATTTGTCATCGCTACAATGCCGACGGAAACATTGACACGCATCTGTATACCCAGTGTGCAGCAGGTAAACAGGAATAAAGCTTGAACATGGCGAACTCCAAAAAGAGGACCTGGAAAATAAAAAAAAAATGTAAGCTACTTCTTTAAGTTCAATTAGAAATTTAATTTAATTCAAATGTCTTGTATTTTGGAGATTCAAACATAAAATGTTTGGTAGACTTAAAATATCAACTCAAAACCGCATTATTTTCCTGGAAAAGTAAACTAAAAATATATTGCTTGTCTGTACATTCCACTAGACGCCTGAAAGACGAAGGAAAACTGCAAAATACTATTCGTCGTCGTGTATCCAAGATTAATGCAAAATATCAATGGGAAATCCATCCCTTTTCTTAACCGCTACTTTAGCAGGAAATGATCGCGAGTTTATTATTCATGAAATATTTAAAAAGAAAGTAAAATGTGTCACCAGCGCGGCTTTTGGTTGAATTCAAATTATTGTGTGCACCTAAACCAACTTGTTTTCCACAAAAATTCTCAGTAAATATATGTATATGTTACAAATATCGGGTGTTCAAGCTTTCGTTTTCCACATTTTTCTGCACTTTTCTAGACGTATCAAATTCGTAACGAACGATCCAAATTTTGTTGCATAAACACTGCATTTCCATTCCAATCAATTTACATTCAAAGTTCACCTCCATCCAACTCAAGTCGGCTTGAAAACGAAACGGGTTGGGAAATTTCTCCAAAACGCATGTGCACACGCGACACCAACACCATAATTATTGCAGCAATCCCAATCCGTAGCGAATCTGGGGTTCACTAAACTCCACGTAATAGCTGGCTTGTTGAGATCCAAAACAACAAAACAAAAATAAAAAAAAACAAATCCACCAGTAGTTGAAAATAAATCCAAAATTACCCCGCTTGATTAATGTAAACGATTTGATAGTCATCGTTCAAAGCCGATATCCTGACGCCTGTAAGTCCAATAATAAATGTCTACAATAACTTCTTAGCGATTAATCGTTTGCGAAAAAATCCCGAACAATTCCACGCACCACGGATTACCCTCGCAAGGGAAAAGCGTCCACGAACTCCACACTTGATATGAGCCAAAAACAAGACAAAGTCGAAGTGCTTAACCGGTCGAAAGAGTCCACCAAACCGATCGGAGATACTACCGCACAAGAAATGGTCACAACAGTTCTTGTCCTCTCTTGACCAACTAATGACTGTACAAAGCCAATCTTTGTCAGTCTTCCTCCTCTCATCACAATTTGGCCAACAGCAAGCGGCAGCAGCGGCAACGATGAAGACTGTCCACACAGCAAAATGCTTGTGTGTCTCCTCCTAAGTGCGTGAGTTGGCTTAGGTCTTGTATCTACCATTTGTCGCGTGTGTTGTGATAGTCGGCACGCTCTTCTACTGTTAAACTGGGCGCAGTTTGACTAAATGAGCGAAATAAAAACCCACCAGGAACGAATGATACACTGAAAAGACACTCTATTACTAACTGAGGTGGACACAGTAGGAAACAAGCCAAAAACATGTATAAGAGGCCTACAAGAGGCATTTGAAAATTTCATAATGGTCATGTATGCTCAGTGAAGTAGCCATTACGGTGGGCATGTACGCGGGCAAAAAATTACTGCCTGCGATAAATGTGGTGAGGAAGGCTTGCATTCCCACTGAGAGTGGTGGCTTGATACAAAAATAGAATTGTCCAGAAATAGATTTGCGATTCACGACGACTTGTTTGCAACGTCCTTCTCTTGCTTTGGCCCATAAATTGTAGATTGACCATATTTTGTTGTTGCGAAAAAGATGTTGCTAAGACAGGCTTTGCTTGTTTGTGCGAGTACCTCAACAGTGTTTAGAGACATATGTATAGAATTTAGGTTTGTTCTTGGCCAGCGAAGGAGCCAAGAAACCTGGGGAAATCACAAAATCACGTTCGCCTATAGGGCAAATGGTATTTGCGCATCTCGTAGTTTTAGAGTAATTGTATGATACACTATTCATGGCGTAAAGTAAAACTTAAGAGTGTGCTCTCAATTTGTGATAATATGTCAGAGGTGGATTCGAATTAATTTCCAATTCAATGTAAGATGTAAAAACTGAGTTTGGCAAACATATTTGCAGCGGAATTGATACAATGACCCCCGATGACATTGATTGTACAATTTCACCAGTCCATTGACATTTAATGAAGTCCATGTGTGATTACAACGTGTTGCCCTTTCTCACAACAGAGCAGTCTTGCATAACCACTTCTTTGCGTTAATGTTCGCCCGTATTCGAGTGGTAAGTGACCAAGACCCAGTGCTGAGGCCATGGCCAAATGCTCCGCTAAAACCCGTTTATTCCTTTCTTCTCTGTGCTAAGGAGATTATATTTTTAGCAGTGGTTCGTTGCCTCCCCACATATGTAATCCTCACAAGTGTACAAGTGTACTAGTGTACTAGTGTACAAGTGTGCCTCTATCTATCTGCACCAATGTACCCAGAGAAACTGGGAATAAAAATTCACTTGGCAGTTTTCTGTGCAAAGCAGAAATTATTTGAGATTTCACGAGTATGTGAAAAAGAAAATAGGTGAGAGACGAGTGAATGCATCAAGCTTCTATCATTCCGCCCACTTAAAATACCACTTAAATACTTTCTACGATTTATCGGATTCGGGGGCAGTTAGTAGCATGTGACTATGGGTATCTGATTTGAATGAGATTCGGTAGCTTTCTGTGGGCTTCCGCTTATTCCCGTTTTGTTCGATTCGCCCATCCACCGCACAATGATTGACATGCCGCAGTGAATACGATCGGGTTAAGCAAATCCATTCGCACGGCACGGCGCGTCGAGACGCTCCGACTGATTGCAGTAGCCTAAGAGGGGTTTTGCTCTGAGTTAATTGACATTTGATTGGAATTTTTATCACGGACTTTATGAGGCTTCTTTGTGGCGATTTACAGGTGGTCAACTAACACTATGCAGATTAATGGAAAATTTTATTCATTTCGCCGGCATTATCGCGTGAGTGGCGTTTCGGCGGTGTTACGTAGGCATTCACTGGGTTGACGTTTCTATTTGGCGAAATGTGGAGCAGTTCGACTGGCGGAATCATGAAATTTAATTCAACTGAAGTGTTTCCTGGACATGAGTAGCGATGACATCGAGAAGTACGCGTCTGCATGCAAAACTCTTTTTTATTTTCCATCGTGCATTTGTAGGTTGATGAATGTGGCCTTTCAATTGATCGATTTTTATGCTACAGTTTAAAATCGAAGTAATAACAGTGGAAAGGTAAATTTAAATGAAATGAAATGAAAAACAGTTGACCGTGGCTATTTTATTACATTTTAATTGGGCAATAAAATAAATGCGAATTAAACAGATGTGTATATTTCGACTAAATACGCATCAGCAATATACTTGATGCTTTTACATAAAATGTGGCGGTAGTGAAGAGATTTGTATTTTGATTGGATTCATATCGATTGCAGCATATCGTAAACATCTTCTGACAGTTCTTGGAAAATTCTAATCTGGTTAGAAATAGAAATAGATGATTATAATATTGTTTGCAATTTTCACGTATCAACGTAAATATCCTATTCAAGCGCTTTCTCTTTCGGCGTCTACCTATTGCTTTATATTTTCGCAATTTATGTGCTCGTATCAACGATCTATACTACTGCCGAGGTTAGATCCTCCAAATTTGGTCAGAGTGCTACACTCTGCTCCAAATACACACATAATTAGTCAAAGATAGGGTAATCTTATACGTTCTGTAAATACATATACGAACTTTTAGCAGTGTGTGAATAATTACATATTTATCTGGGCGACATGTGTACCAATGTAAATGGTGCCGTGAAACAAAACTTCACGCATTTCCGGTGAATCGTAGTCTCTGACTGAAGCTAAAGCGGATCCATATTCTTAAATTATTAAAGTTATATTCAATCATCCATCGGCATTAGCTTCATACAAACATCTGCATTGCAAACAGGTGATGCGGTGTCATTGTGCAAATTGTTGACGTTTCCGAATTCAACCACAGTCAATACTTTTATACTTGCACTATGGTTTGCAACAGATGATGACGCGAGAGAACCATATTACAGTAAACATGCATGACAATGAATTCATGTTTCAAGTTTGCTTCTGGGATCGGAAATTAAATTAAAATATTTATTTTAAACTCGTATTTTAACGTAACTTGTTTACCAATAACAATAATAATTGTGGCTTTTAACTTACAAACCATGCAAAGCCATGACTTCGACAGCAACCAGTTTTGTTGTACGAGCTACTGTCCTCCCAGTCTCAAAAGAGGAAGTTCCCGAGTTTACTCTATATCTTATTGCAGGTGGTATATATCATCGGGCTTTGGAACTCCCTTCCCGCTCAAGTAAAGCAATCAATTGTAGCAAAAGAATTTAAAAAGATATTCTGTCAAACTGATTCAGTCTGTTTGCCAAATCACCATGGACAGACATAGCGTTCAATAGCGTGTGCAAATGACATAATTGTTTTATCAAAATGTGTGTTCTGTTCGAACAACGTTCCACGTGCTTCGCCCTATTGTTTCCATCGAAAACCCATCTTCAGCGATGATGCCCATTTCTGGATGAATGGGATTCGAGAGCATGGTCACCTCACGTGGAGATGATGTGAACTGGCCACCGAGATCGTGTGATCTGACCCCATTAGACTTACTGTTGTGCTGTATTCGAAGTCAGAGGTCTATGCGAATAATCCACAAACCACAGCGGCCTTCAAACCCAAAATAGCCCATGCCATCAATCAAATTCAGTCTGATCTATGCGCCGTCACTTTTGTATGCGGCGGACATTTGAACGATGGTATGTCCATACATAATGACATCGATAGGCCTTTTAAACGAATAAAATTAAAGACTTATTGAAAGACCCTTTACATACGGAATTCTTGTTCCCTCCTCTCCCATCCACTACATTTTTACCTTTATCTAGCTATGTTTATAAAGGATGACCAGATAGCAATGATAGTTTTTCCAGTTGCATGATTCAGCAGCTGTCAAAGATATCAATGGCGTCAAAATGTCAAATTATTAGAAAACCCCAGAAATGTCCATTTGGTGCCAATCAGCTGAATTGGGTATCGCTAGAGTGTCAACCCGGCTTATTTGGACGTACATCTGTATAAGAATAACAACAATCGGAAGAATTGATACCGGACGAACGTATATAACGCCGTGAGTTCGCTATTTGTGCGCTGGAATTTTTGGCCACGGATCCGAATTTTGGCCAAACATTATTATTTTCTGGTCCATTTTTACTGTTATTGGAGCGAACACAAACGAAACAAGTGTTCGACCAAGCATCAATGCATACAGAGATATTGACAGTTTGATGCGGTTTAGTGAGTCACCGGATCTTATTTCTTTTGAAATGGAGTTGAGACACCTTTACCGTCGAAGTTATGTTAACCAACTTTTTGTGAGCAGAGCTCGAGATCATCGATATATCCGAACTCGATAAACCACTTTCGACAATCTCGAGGCCACTATTCGATTGCCGGAATAACGCAGCTGATATTGGACCGATTCATTAAAAATGGTACCGACCGGAGCGCTGGAAGCACTGCTTGCGAAGCCGAATCGGGCACTTGGATAAAATTTGTATATCTTACACCGTTGTGGTTTTATTTGTTCTTATCTGTCTATAAATTTGATGTTTTTATAAAATTACCCAGTAAGCAAGAATGCAGCTGATCGCGTAAAAACTCCAGTCGCTACACAGATGACTAAATGTTAGACTTGAAGACGTAGTTGGATTCAGATATGTGTGTAATTAATCAGACATATGCGTCAGCGATGATCACTTTCTACAGCATTCGTCGGCTCTGTAAATTAAAAAAATAAACGCCAAATCTTTTCTGAAGTATTGAGGTGTTTGCGTGATGTTCCTAATGTCATCTCTATGAAATAAACTTGACAAATGTCAGTTGTACATACTTCTTCTTACGTCGCTACAGTCCGAGGTGGACCTGGGCCTCACTCAACATGCCTCTCCATCCAGCACGATCTCTAGTCAGCTGTTAACAGTTTCGCACACCAGTCCGGCTGAGGTCCCCCTCGACTTGTGTGCGCTAACTTGTGCGTGGACGTACTCTGTTGTGTTGTCCCACAGGCTCAGAGGCGAAGAGAAGCAGCTGTACTTACGTACGCTTACGTTTAATATGCAAGTACATTTGTAAATTGATGCAGGGCAGTTGACTGTATTTTTCAAACCAACAAGTAACTACTTACTTGATAGTTGATATCATTATTTTCTGTTAAAAACTCATATAGAACAACATTATCAAATTGTTCTCATTTCCTAACAACATAACAGTAGTTTTCCGTCAACATTGAATACATTTCTGTGACTCATAAATCATAAGGAATCTTCGAAAAATAAATCTAAACAACACTCGCATAAACTTTTACCTCAATCTACCGCCACGGGCGAAACTAAATAAAGAGCACAAGTGCACTTCAGGCTGCCTCGCAACAGGCATGAGTGAGTGGACAGATCAGAGAATGAATAAAGTTCAAGCCGTTTCGATTTATTCATTTCACATTAGAAAAGTTTAAAAACAGGTTTCAACGGAATCTTTGTTTTTTATTGTGTTAGATTGCAATCATCACTTAAAGAAAGTATTTCACTTGCGGAACTATTTCATAGTCTCACTTAACTTTACTACTTCCAAAATTATGTACACTTAGTTTATAAAATCATTTGAGTACAATCACTTTCACGTGTTAAAACTAACTTATCAGCTAACTTAATCACATTTTTTTATAAATCGCCTGGCCTATTTATGATGCCTTAACTAACCGCAGGACTTTTAGTTTCCGCTGTTAAGACTATTGTTATTGGATGAGGTAGATTTCCAGTGGAATTTGATTCGCTTATGCTCTTCCGACTTTCACTATCGTGACGTGTTAGGAAGTCTTCATCATTCCATGGCTGAGTTTTGGTAGTGCCAAAGAACACGTACTGCAGGTTACCCAGGAAAAAGACGGCAGCTGAGATCATGAATATGGTCCGCCATTGATTTCTGTCAGTCTGAAAGTAACAAACGTACAGATTAGTACCTGATGAACATCTGAGACAAATTTTCAGTACTTACATCTTCAGTTACGACTACTCCCACAAACAGGGGAGTCACTAAAGATACGCAACTACACACGGTGTTGGTGATGCCCATAAGCATAGCCGCATGATTTGGGGACAAATCAATTGCATTCAAACCACTGCCTATGGTAACGCCGGCGTTAATACCGACTGTAGCAGTTATGAGCGCTATAGCTGCTGTTTCTTGATTCTTGTCCAAAAATCCGACACCGATCAGTGCAGCGGTTGGTATCCACATTGCTATTGAGTTTATAGTTTTCCTCATAGCTGTTAGTTTCATAATTTTCTTCTTAACCAGGACATCCGAGAGAATGAGATATACGTAGCATAAAATGAACATAGCTAGGTATGGCAGTCCTGAGAACAAAGCATTGCTCTTAATGTCCATGTCCAGAACGCCGTGCAAGTACGATGGTATCTCCGCTTGAATGGTTGAATATCCCCAAGCCTCAGCCATGCGAACTACATTCATTGAGAAGAACGGAACGGAGGTCAAGATTGCCTTCCAAGGAATCGGAATTTTCTTCTGAGTAATATCAGGCTTCTGCTGGGACACTAAAATATACTTCTTTTCCTCTGGACTGATGAATCTGGATAGAGTGGGTGTGTTGTCGGCAAAAAGTACCCACACAATGCACCAGGCCAATCCTAGAGCTCCAGATACGTAGGATATACCCGGCCAACCAAAGTTCGATTGTGCGATCAGACCGGTCACAGTCATGGAGAGGATGGTTCCAATCTCCATACCAGTATGGCTCAATGCTCCAAGTCTTGTCCGTTCCTCAATTGGCGACCACTTAGCTAAGTGCTCGTGCACACATGGATAAAATGGTCCTTGGAACATACCCTGAAGAACCCTTACACCACAATACGCCTGCCACCCGCCATATGAAATACATAGGGGGGTTATCAAACTTAACACAGCCGAGCCGAGCGTTGAAATGAACATCGTAAATTTGGCACCCAGCCTGCGGCACATGTATCCGCCTGGAAACTGGGTGAGGATGTAGCCCCAGTAAAAACTGCTCAGAATAAATGACTTCTCCCTCTCCTGCCAGTTATATTCCTGTGAAAAATATTTATTGCTTTGCATAAAATTCATTTGTTTGGGTTTTAAAAATGCTTACCTCAAAACTTGGATTCGTTGTCGCTGCATTGGTCATTGCCACCACTGCAACTGAGACATTCAATCGGCCCATGTAGTTCACGAGTAGGCAGAAGAACAGTAATAGGGCCTGTAAGTGGCGAGCCCCTAAGAGGGGTCCTAAAAAACGAAAATAAACATTTTATATAAGTTATCCTCTAGCAATTATGCGTCTTACAAATAAATGTTCTCTTCTTCCCACAAATGGAATAGAAACGTAAAAGAGCGTGTAATTTGATGAACATAAATGTGATAAAATATCAAGAAAATAAGAACGTATTGACGTTGAATATGAAACCACTGTTATTGGACAGTATTTGCCTATAAATTAGCAATATAGCAAATGTAACACCTTTACGGACGAAGTTTAGCTTGGCACCACCAACTTTTGTGCCACAAAATACCAATGATTGAACTTACTGTGATGTGAAAATAAAATTGCGGTATTAAAGATTTATACTTTTGGGTATTAAATGAGACTGTCGTTTGTGTTCATGAAAATATTATGGCCTTTTTGCAATAAAGCTTTGCAGGTCTAACTGACACTTATGAACCAAGGCACTGATTTGTTATTATTTTAGGTAACATTTGTTGGAAATTCGCATCAGTAAAGAAAAGAATGTACATTAAAATAAGTACGTAACATAGCCGAAGTATTGCTTATTCGGAGAAAACTATTATAGAAAAAATTCGGGCAAAATGAATCATTTTTATTGGGTTACGAGAAAAAGTTAAGTACTCTTTATTAAGTACTACTAGATAAGAATACGAAGCTTAATTTTGAGTTCAATGATTCGGTAAGTATAGGACTTCGTACAAGTCATAAGATTAGATAAAAATATGCTTCTGATTTGTTGATTCTTACACATTCATCTTTAATTCTTGCAAACAGGGAATTTAGGTGCAGTGAAACAGTAAATACCGAAATAATTTGCAAAATCGCATAAATATATTTTTTATGTATATTAAGAATGTTTCTGCAATCGAAACCCATTTTTGAAAAATGAGCAAAGCATAACAATTACCTATTATCAATTATGAACTTGCGCACCCTATTTAATTTCATTTGCGAATATTTTATTGTGCACTTGACCTTAATCTCATCCTTGACTGTGAAAGCTTTAAAAAGGAAGAAAATACGAAATAATGGAACGAAATAAGGACTCTGATAATAAATATGTGGTTGGAAGAAAGAAGTTCAAGAGATTAATTGTTTTCAAGCCAAGCCTTAAGTGCTGTATACATGAGCCGCGAAGTGCGATTACAACTTTGCAGAAATAACTATTGTAATTTTCAGCAAACATAAATAAAAAGTTGTACTTCATTGTGTTTCAAAAGTTGGCTTAAGTATTCTAAATATCGAAATAATCGTTTTCTTGGTCATTTGTCAAACACTGTTAAACAAAACGATCCAAAAAAAAGCAGGGCGATTCACAACTAAGTTCGCGAATTCTACCCGCAGCTATCTGCGAATAGAGAAAATTCCATGTGAATGAAGCGTCAGGATATGCGAACTTCGCAATTCCTAGAGCAGTTTACTGTTCAAATTATTAGCGTTTATAAAAAATTGATGCTTGACGAAGCCGAATTCTGCCCAAAATGTATGCAATTGAAATTTACATACAACTTCGTAAGTGTGCACCCGCATATAGTCAGACATTTTTTGCATTCAGAAGAATATAGAGGATTTGCCACGAAACAATGCCTTATTCTCAGCTAATAGTGGACTAGAAGCGAAAGTAGACTAATGTAAAAAAATCTTCAACTTTATCGCGTTTGTAGTCAGGAAATTAATACATTATGAAGTTTTTGCTATACTGTATAACTTTTTTTCTCTGTATAGTGAAGTGACTTTGGTAAGTATTAACTCGCACTTTAACGTTTCATGTCACTTATGTTGGAACAAATTCGCACTTATGACAGTTAGTGCTTTCACAATGTCAATTGCTTTCAACTGGGTCAAACGTTTTATTATGAGCTTCCGATAAGCACACTGATATATTTTGTTGGTCACATGTATAAACTTATATCACTCTCACTTTCAAGGTTACACATAAAACATTTTAAGTAATATTGAATTTTAAATTCGATTTGAAAAAAAACCCAATTATTTCACTGACCTTTTTCAATACGGTCCAATGCCATAGAGACGATTAATTAGGTAACGTTAATTTCTTGAAAGCGATTTTTTTCTCGCCAGCACCTGCTTACACGCTTAGACTCGGACTAAATAAGATGGTCCAGACGTCTAACAGTTTTCACTCATATTTCAAAAAGATGATAAAATAAGCACACAAGACGCGAGACTCACTACTCGAACTTGCATACGTTTATGACGTGTATATACTTTTCCAACAGTTTGAGTTACTTAAGATTTCTCAACGAATACACGAGAGCTATTTTCATTCAGTCAATCTGCAAATTGATTTATACTACTAGTATGAACGTGAACTGATGTACGACTGAAGATTGTGGATGCCGCGGAAGAGTATCTATTATCATATCTTTGAAGCTTGATGGGGTGTTCGATTCGTTAGATATCAATCTTATCGTCGTGGGAGAGAAGCTCACATAGACGAAAGTTTGACTCACCACTCTGTAACGAATCAAAATTCGTGAGTAACACATTGTTGGCACATTGTTGCAAATAAGATCAAATCTCAATCACGATCGCTACTACATCAGAACAATCAGAGGTTTGGTATTTTGGAGATTCTTTTTCTCTTTAACCACTGCGGATATGTTAAGCCTTGTTTCATATCATTTTTGTTTTATTGGTTTTCTTTTCGAAAACACGCTTATTGGATGGACTCTGAATTTTATTTCATTTCTTGATTTATTTGTCGAATAGACGAAAGGTGGCGCTTTAATTAGAATCTAAACTTGATGAATCCCATCATCTTGTGATTGAAATTATGATTGATGAGATAATGAACGCAAGCTCTATATTAGCACAATTATTGAAAGCGTCTTCATTCATTGGCACTCCGCATGTTAAGTGTAAACTAGTAGGAATCTAGTTTCACATGGTCGTCCAAGCGCGGAATTGCCTCAAAGTGCTGCATATGCCTACAATTCAGTTTTGGACTTCAGTCTCACAATAGTTTCCAAAATTGCTTTACACTGACATAATTGAAGGTCTTGCAGAAGTGTAAATAATACAGTTTTCTTCTTACGCATTTGCATCGTCATTCTAACAATAATTGAAAAGTATATCTCTACGAACGGGAACTGTAAAATATTGGACACATTAATTGAGTGAGTGCATCTGTTGTCCATTAAATTTGCATGCATGTACAATATCATTACCTATTTGACTCATTACTTTGCTGATGATTGGAGAGTATCTTTCTTGGAACAGCAACTGTAGGATAACATATTTCTCATACTAATTGCGTTCTACGTCTACTTCTACGTCTGAATGAAACCAAATTATGTGTGAATATTGTACATTCCTAAATCCATATGATCTCAAGTTATTTTATTGAAGTTAAATATCGAACCTACTATATCGTGTTAAGTGGAAGCCTGTGTTCTTAGATAATTTAATTTAACGACCATCTTTATCCAATAGTAACACTATAAAAATAAGTGGTTACAGTTGTAAAGGTCACTTGTTGTTCACATACTGTGAAATATTTACTATTTCTATGTGCAAATTATTCAGTTCAGCTTCAATACACTCATCGAAATAATTGCATGAACCATTTTTTCCACATACAAACAAGCATTCTTATCAGTCCAATTTTTTGTTTTAGCAATTATACCGTTAAACAAAGTGCATGAATGTGAATGTGAATGTCGACTCTCTAATCGGGAAATGGCAAGACGAATCAATAGATCACACATTGGTGTAGAAAATGTGTTATCGTTAGGACCGCTATATGGAAAAATGAAACGTCCGGGTCCAATTATAACTGCACTGGAGAAACGCGAATTAGTCAGGGTTGCAAGCTATAACAAATTAAGTTCTTCTGATATTCATCGTGAATTAGACTTAAGCATTTCAAACAGACGTATTGCCCAAATCTTACGAATTTTTTCAAATTATTTTTAGTGTCGAGAAAACTTTGGATAGACCTAATGGTTACCAACGTTATTGGCACGATAAATGCACAGGAAAAAGAAAATGCTTCTGCTATAAAAGTAGAACTCCAATATGCTGAAGTACTTATTGACTTCATGGATGAAATTATCGAAACAGGTGTTATTTTTCAACAAGATAATGTACCGATTCATAGAGCAACCATTGTTAGCAATTTTTTAAGCTCTGAGTCATCATGTCAATTCGGGGACAGTAACGGGCGACAATATGGCAATCTAGCTGAACTTCGGCCTGCGGTAAACCAAATTTGGCATTTCAAACAGACGTATTGCCCAAATCTTACGAATTTTTTCAAATTATTTTTAGTGTCGAGAAAACTTTGGATAGACCTAATGGTTACCAACGTTATTGGCACGATAAATGCACAGGAAAAAGAAAATGCTTCTGCTATAAAAGTAGAACTCCAATATGCTGAAGTACTTATTGACTTCATGGATGAAATTATCGAAACAGGTGTTATTTTTCAACAAGATAATGTACCGATTCATAGAGCAACCATTGTTAGCAATTTTTTAAGCTCTGAGGCATCATGTCAATTCGGGGACAGTAACGGGCGACAATATGGCAATCTAGCTGAACTTCGGCCTGCGGTAAACCAAATTTGGCAAGAAATTCCCATTTCAAAGACTCATGACCTAATTAGATCAACGCCCAAACGCATAGAAAAATTAATTCAGCATTCTGGTGGCCACACTCATTATTGAATACAGATTTGAGAGGTCTTTATTCAGGAGACCAAGTGTAATTAGTACTCGCTTTCTGAAGGTTCCGTACTATTTGGCTTACTACCCCTAAAAAATCATGTGTACTTCAGAATTATCATGTCGCATGGATAATATACCCAAAATACTCATAATGATTTTAAATGAATGTAATCACCCAAGCCGAATTAGACATTGGATTGAAAATGGGTGGGTATACATATATGCATACTGGCATCCATTCTATCGGCATAAATTTGATTTTTGGGGTTATGAGTTGGAGTGTATTTGACCAGTTCTGATAATCGTTACATTTTTTGCTATCACTTTAAAACATAAACGCCTACGACTCTTCTCTCTCTCTGAGTCGAATTTCTTTCTGGAATGGTTTGTTCGACAAATTTTGACAATCCCTTCAATTTTCCACACGAAAAACCATCTAACTCGAACTAATTTTGATATCCGAATCAGTTTTTTAATTAATTAAGACTGATCCCTGACATCACAAATGATTGTTATACATTCTGACTATTTCAAGTTATGTTTATTGGGCATATTCTAAATAATTTATATTATTATATTAATCATCGACTGCATCCGTGATCATTATTCATGCAAGATGATACCGGATGTCAGGAAATATTAGCAAAAAATATGCAAACAATTTCAGACAGTAATCTGTAAAAGCGTGACTTCTGCAATCTGTTGGCACGTTACTTTGTACTCGTCGTTCATTGCATTAAAGAAATCCCTAAGAAGCCGGACACAATGTAATTACTGGTTTTTCTGTTTTCCTAAATTGAAAATGAGGCCGATAATGAATCACTCTTAAATAACGTTTCCAGTATAAATTTAAACTGACCAAGTAACACACTAAGAATGTTCTCATTTATGTCAATAAATACCACATCCACACACAATAATATGATATTTGTTCATAATCCCGTTTACAAACCTTTCATTATCTATGACACCCTTAAGACACTCTTCGGCACAATGAACTCGGTTTATGTACACAAATGTACACATAAATTCGCGGTTAATACCCCAACAGACATCATCAAATTCATCTCATAAGCAAAAATTATGTAATAATATATCTCAAGACCCGCTTAACAATCCGCGTGAGTAGAATTATATTCCATATTTTTTTTCTATTCACTCAACATGAAAACTGATCGAAGTAGTGCCGCGTTTAGTCGAATACTGTTCAATCTTTCCGAAGACACAACATCAACACCTCAATCCATGCAGCATCAACCCATAACCCATTGTGATCACTGACAAAACAGCGTTGTGTCTTCTTTGCTGAATGATTTTCTTTAACGTGATTTAGACAATGTAAGATTCGAAAAAGTGAAAGCATTCACGGAAAACTGTTCAAATAACGTCCACTTGTCGGACCGACAACTGAACAAATAACTGGGAGTTCGGTGAGTCAGGCAATTTGTTGCGAAGCTTTTCGTCGATTCTTAAAGTCACAGTCCAGTCGCTTAATTTAGCCAAGCAACATATGCAAACGATACTACAACACATGTATCCGTGATCGGTGATCTTGATGAATACAGACGCTCATTAAAGTTGCTATTAATGCTTAGTGCGGATAAAAATTTTGATATAATGCCTTAACAGGCTATATTCTGCGTCATGCAATATTGTGCACATGCCATATCGTGCACTTGATGTTCACTGGTAATAAGTAAGGTGTTTAGAAATTTGATTACAGGAACAATATTATAATTAGTCCCTCTTAGAGCTCGGAAGATCAGAGTGACTATGCGGTATATTCTAGCGTCTGCTCAAAATCTTTGTAAATCGGTAAATCTCTACGTCTTATGAGACAGACCAGATTTCAATTGTGGCGTATCCTAAGAAATAATACACACATATACATGCATACGACATCATTGCTTTTGATATTCCCCATAAGACTGGACAAACGTTGTTTCGGGTTTATTTAAAAATTGTTACAGGCAAAATTGATCTACTCACAAAATACATTTTCCCCAAAGTTGACATCGAAAGCTTTTAAGTTGGTGTTTGAGTGAAGATCAGCTTAAGGACGTGTGACCTATTTTCTAATTAAGCCTTTTCGAATCAGCATTTTCAGTAAAGGAAGTAATTTAACGCTTGCGCGGTAACCTGACTTGAATACGGAACAAATTGAATGAATTTACTTAAATCAACTGTGTCAAACTTTTCAAGGGTATAATAATATCCTCATATAAGCTACAATTTAGCACTTTATTTCGCAGTTCACTTGCATTGTTTTTATGCTTTTTATAGAAAATTTATACATGGTTGGTGAAAAAAGTGTTAAATTTTCTTAAGCACGTAACTAATAGTTACTCTGTTCACGCACACTCGATTTATTATGAAACGGATACATGCTCCTAGTACAGCATGTGGTCTGATTTTGTATACGTTTAATTAAAAACAGCTATATCTGTGAATACATTCTTGTGTATATACGTGACAGATTGGTATTAAGAAGAGTTGTCAAGTTAATTGACGCCCATGCTTTCTTTGATAATTCCTCTTCATTCATCTATATTGTAATTAAGAGTAATAAAATATAAACCTGGCAGACAGAGTTTATGACTTTGAGTTCGTTGATGTTTGCTTTCGTATTACTGTCGATAACTTGGGACGGAGATACGGTGCACACTGTACAATATGTATAATATTTAGTTGTTGTGCCTAAAATATTGATTGGAATTGTCAGTTGATTTATTAGCAGGCATACAGTTGTGCGGTACATTTCTAAGCATTATTTTGAAGTCACACGCCTAGTCTGTAAACTCTATCAAAAAGCTTGCCAGCAATTTTAGAAATAGTCCAGGGTGGACATTAACCTACATTGCTTGTCCCACAACAACTCGCGTCGTGGCGTGCGACAGTCTAACTGATGGAGGGACATACAAATTAATGCCCACCCCGAAAGGCGGCTCTCTGAACGTTGTCATCGATTCGATAGAGCTGGAGTCATGAATTAGAAAAATTACTCAATTGATGCTCGACGTGAGATGAGCCAGTCGTCAAATTTCTCCTTTAGAAATTCGACAGTTGCCACAACACGAACAGATCGATGTTGTCAAGCTCGTCGTCGGTTAACATCGCTGGATACCTGATCGTTAAGCTTAAAATGATAAACGATGAAATACCAAATCTTACTAACCATTTTAACAGCTGGCTGACATTGGTAACACTGACCGCTGCTGAAACATAACAATTGGACAAATTATCATTGCTATCTTGTCAATATTTATAATGACATGATTTTAAAAAAAAATATTTGCTTGGCGACTGATTAGCAGATGAAGGTTTTAATATACAATTTCAATCATTCTTGCCCATATACATATGCAACTTCTGTAAAGACACAATATTTTAAATTCAAAAGATTATTTTGAAATGCACTTATACATTGATACTGACCTCTCACAATGTCAGTGAATAGAATAGAATCGGAGTCTTTCTTGTGCACTTACTAAGCCTCAGTTTTAACAGAATAAACAGAGTCTTTCCTTGGTGGCCCGTGGCGTTGTGGGTACGTGCGTCGACTCCTACGCACTTGGACCTACCTGTCTAGGTTCGATTCCTGGTACAACAAGAAATACTTTTCACGGCCCCACCTCTTTCGAGTCACTGACAATGCTTCTCAAACTTGGCCGTTCGGAGTCGGCATAAAACTGTAGGTCCCTTCCACTCGTGATAGAACAATACCACGCACAACACGAGTGGTTGCTGAGAAGCTAGGCCCTAGTCTTCTACAGGCTGTAGCGCCACCCATATTATATATTAACAGAGTCTGCCGTTTTGCATTCGTCCATCATTTTCAAGAAAATTTGCTAAAAAAATTGTTGTATAAATGTTTGTATATACTATCTAAGATACAAAAAACTGAAATTTTGAAGTTTCGCACTGCAAATTCACAGGAATCTGTTAATTTAAACTTCAAATATCATTCCAAGATCTTTCTCTAACCAATACGAACCGAATCGTTCTGCGACCTCGATTTTTCTCTACTCGCGATTAATTTTACAGTTTTTAGTTATAGCGCGGTCATAAAATAAATCATGTTCAATTCGTGTTATCGTAATGTGTTATAGGATCATAAAGTTTCAAGTTTAATAAGTGATTGTGAATTCATTCATTATTACACTTGAGTCACGACCATTAATCGATATTTTATTTATGTAAATACATATTCATCACAAAATTATAATAAAAAGTCTTAATAACAACTTATACCAGCTTGCAACAATTTAGCTTATAACTCTACATCTAACTTATATCTAACTTATAACTCTACATTTTATGTATTTGCTTCCAAGTAATCATTTTTGTTATCTTGTTGAAATAGTCTTTTCTTGATGTTTGCCTTCTTCGCTCTTCTTAAGCAGAAAGTCTTCACTGTCCCATTTTTGCGTATTAGTTGTGCCAAAGAATAGGTATTGCAAATTTCCCAGAAAGAAGAATGCTGCGCCAATAATAAATACGATTTGCCATTGAGATCGTTGCGTCTGAAACGAATGTAAAGAGATATCAAATATTGTTCCATCAACGTCAAGTAAAGAATTCAAACCTCATCCCACACAATTATTCCGGCGACAATAGGTGTTAAAATAGGAATCAAATTCGCAATCCCATTTACAATTCCCATCAACATCCCAGCATGATTTGGCGATAAGTCGATTGTATTTAATGAACTACCAATGGTCTGACCACCGTTCAACCCCACATTCAGAGTCATAAATGTGATGGCTAATGTCTTCTGGTTTTCATCAAGGAACCCGATCGCAATGAACAATGCTGCTGGCACCCACATGGCTATGGTGTTCATAGTCTTGCGGACGGCATTGAGTGATAACCATTTCTTGCCTAGTATGAGCTCAGCGGTCAAAAGGTATATATTTGACAGGACCCACATCGCCAGGTATGGCAACGCTGAGTACAATGCATTTGACTTTATATTCATCTTCAGAACTCCGTGCAGATATGCTGGAATCTCGGCCTGCATTGTGGTGAATCCCCAGGCTTCGCCAATACGTACGGCCAGTAGGGAAAGGAATGGAATCGACGTGAAGATTGCCTTCCATGGAATGGGAATTTTCTTCTGTAAATCCTTTCCACCACTCATTTGCGATGTCAGGATGTACCTCCTTTCTTCTTCAGTTATAAATCGCGCTACTGATGGATTGTCATCTGCAAATATCAGCCACAGTACGCAAAAAGAGATTCCCACACCACCAAAGACATACGATATGCCCGGCCATCCTAGATCCGAATTGGCTATTATCCCAGTTACACCCATCGCAAGAATTGTTCCACACTCGATGCCTGTATGACTGAGGCCACCCAGTCGTGTCCGTTCTTCAATTGGTGACCATTTTGCCAGATGCTCATGGATACAAGGGAAGAGTAGTCCTTGAAACAGTCCTTGAGCGATTCGGATAGCGCAGTATGCCGGCCATTCACCCATTTGAATAGAAAACGGAATGATCACACTCAAGATCGCCGAGCCAAGGCAGGAAATTAATAAAGTTATCTTGACACCCAGCCTACGAGCCATATATCCGCCGGGGAACTGAGTGATGATGTACCCCCAGTAGAAACTACTTATCACATATGACCTCTGCTTCTCATCCCAATCAAATTCCTTAGAAGAAGAATATGTAAGAGAATTTCTTAAATAAGTATGAAATATGTACTTACTTGGAAATTCGGATTAGACGTTTCTGCATTTGTCATCGCAACTAATGACACGGCGACATTCAACCTCCCTCCATAGCTGACAACGATTGAGAGGAATATTAAAAACGTCTGCAGATGGCGAGCCCCCAGCCAAGGACCTATAATAATTTCCAAAATAGAATATAAATAAGAATGCAAATATGGTGGTAGCTGCTGTTTCTCTGTAAAGAATGTCGGATTGTAAAAGTGGTACGAATCATTCTCAAAGTATCACTCTCTTTGCAGCTGTTGAGAAAGCATTACATTTCAATCATCAAGAGATCAGCGAGAGTTTTATTTTCCTTTAAAGCCTGTTTACATCGAATAAATATCGTCTGATTATACCTCTTATCAGAAACCAACTACTCTAAAAGATTACAATGTTTATTTACAAATGAAATAATTTAAATTAAACAGATCTTGTCTGTAGTACCTTCACATGTTTCTATATGTTTGCCTTCTCTCGAGAAGTTTAAGTATCTCGGGGTCTTTTTCACGAGTAATGGAAGGAGTAATGCTGTAGGATTGGTCAAGCTGGGTCAGTTTTGACACAGCTTGGTAGTTCTGTAATCAGAAAGGCCGAGCTTGGTGTCAAAGCCAAGTTAGCGGTTTTCAACTCAGTATTTGTTCCAACTCTCACCTATGGTCATGCAATTTGGGTAATGACCGAAAGAATAAGATCGCGAGTGCAAGCTGCTGAGATGAGATTTCTTCGTGCTGTTGAGGGAATTACTCGCCGGGACAGGGTGAGAAACACGGCAGTGGGCGAGGAACTCAACATTGAGCAGCTGCTTCTTCGAACGGAAAGGGCTATGCTTCGGTGGTTTGGTCGCGTGGCACGAATGTCTCCATCATCACGCCTTCCGAGGGGGCGGGCGTTGAATGCGGGCGTTGAATGTCCTGACTTTGAAAAAGAGATAGTGTTTGCGGAGAAGGAGGGCGAAAGCTGTCATCAAGAAAAAAATATTGGGACAACACTACTCCGTATCGTCTGTCTGGAGTCTTCGACTTCGTGCCATTGGGAAAATATATTAAAGTGCCCCAACGAAACCGACGGCGCAGAAAAGTGGAGATGGTTGGCTGATGTCCATCTCCACTTTTGTGCGCCGTGCTTGGCGTGCACAAGTGGAAACACCTGGCTAAGCATCCTGCCAGTTGGAGAGGCCCAGGTTCATTGCGAACTGTAGCGCCATCGAAAGAAGACTTAGAAAACAATATTTTTTTTAAATGCATATAAAGTTAATAGTATGCCTGGAATAGTATGATCTATGAAATCCTGTCTCATTTCTTGGAAATGAATATTTCTTCTTATATGCTAAAGCCTTAAAAGAAATACCTTTAAATACGTATATGCGTTAGATGTGCTTCAGGTTTATTTTACTAAAACCTTAATTCAGTAATATTCGTATGAGAGTTTGCAATTTTTGGGAAATACTACAGTAGTACATAATTTCTATGATAAATGTACAAACACAATCTACATAAATAATTGTTTGTTTGATAAATTCGTTGGTGAATTAAAATATTCCAAATTATATCACCGTCAGCTCTTAACTTGACCGGAATATTGACAATATTGTGTGTCGCCGCGGAATTTCTGCCATCAATTAAAAAAGCAAACTAGTCTACGTACTACGAACAAAATCCCAGTTGCCGGTAAGGCACATATGTATGTACATACGTCATTCGATTCGAGCTTTTCAACACTAAATTGATTTCGTTACTTCAAAACCGAGCACAAAAGTTGTTTACTAAATTCACAGGCTACATACGTATGTAGTTATAGCTTCCAGGATCTTTTATGCCATTCATTGCCTAAAATTTCATTAGCCAAAATCATGTCAGGTCTCGACAGAATAAAGTGATGTACATAAAAGTCATCAACATTTCGTTTATACAGCAACAATTCAAAATACTGGATACAATTAAATACACATGTCAAACTGGTTTTTGAATATATAATCAGCATAGCAGCACTGTATATCTTTGCACTTTTTTGTATTCTAATTGGAAGCAATCAACTTGTTACTGGTATGAGAAATTTCAGTTTTTAAGATTTAACTAAAGTCACATCTCCTTAACTACACTGTATCCTCAAAAATCGTGTGCATTAGAGGTCAATGAAAAGTCAATGTCCTTGTCATTTATTTTCACGATAAAATTGCAATACCTTCTAACGCTTGCATCATTTATAAACGAACCTTTATTATTTATGTCACTGGTTGTCATATTGAAAAGGTTTCCTTTATAGAATATCTACTGAAGAATAGCCTTTCCTTGACATTTCACACGCGACGTTGGATTCACAATTTATACTTTCCGCTAAACAAACATTTCGCAATCCAATTTCCAATTTAACTAAAAATGTGTCTCCTTTTGTTTTTCTATTTATAGTGTTATACTTGTGTATAAACGACTGTTGACTGGAGATTAAAACCTTCCGCCAAATAAACTTTATTGGTTAAGAATTACTTTACGACTAATACGAGGCACAAGTAGAACTAACAAGTCAGACAGCCAGCAATATCTTTATAGAGGCACACAACTCTCAGCGATATGATCTTGCACGTTACTCTCGTGAGGCGCTCATACGAGTATACAATTTGATATGAAAAATAATACAATACCTTTAACATTAACTTCACATACAGTCGCCAGTGATTTAATTCATACACTCAATTATTAGATGATTTTTTTTTGTAATACTAAATAAATATTGTGTAAAAATGTTGATTAGAGAATCACTTTTTATCTCAACAAAATGTGTTATGCGATAAAAACGGAATAAGTTGATAGAAAATCAGTAAGTCCGATTGCGGCTAAGAGATAAAATCACTCCGTCGAATTTCGTGAAGTAACACATTGATTTTTGACTGCATTGTTGTTTGCCTTCGTCTTCTACGTATGGCGCCTCAACAAGTCTCTCCAACTATCACGGTATTTTTTCGAAGTTGTTGCTGACCTAGCGCCTTAAAAATACTTTCCGGTCATCTTCAAAATACATGATGCGAATACATAACGAAACAGCCAGAATGCCTAATGAATAAAGTTTGCTGATTTTAGCTTAAAATAGTTGACAAAATAAAAGCTTTTATCGCATTCGCCCATTTTACGATTTGATAGTAAGGCACTCAATAACACTGGCTTTTGTTTTCATGGACATTTAGTCAAATTTTTTTGAAAAATCAAGTAAGATAAAATGCAGCCCATTCTTTAAAGACTGCTCCCTGGGTAATTACCTCTTTATTCCGTAACAATGAACATGTGGTGTGGCACTAATGGCATACACGATAAGGAAGCTAATTTCTTCTCGATTCAAAATCTTTTATGTGTACAGATATCTCTCGAGCAAATCTTAAAGTCTCAACTTTATGGAGTAAACATACATTTATTGCGACACATATAAACTAATAAATATACAATACACCAGTTAATTTTCTTCCATTATCGGTCTTTGACTGCTGTCAATGACAGACTAACTAAAATAATGTATGCAAACACTGGACATGATGTGCATAGGCAATGAACTCATTACCACATGATTCAATAAATTGACTGGCGTTACCGAAGCGAAAGCGAGTTTGTATGTACATTTGCAATTGATAATCTTGTTTACCCAAGAATTCAATGGATATACGAGTACATATTAGTAACTCAAATCAAAATAAATATCGCTTATTAAGCACCCACTCCAACAATGTATTCCAGTTCATTGCAAAACCGACATTGTGGCCTCAAAAACTTTGTAGGTGTATGCAGTTGTTTTGACTGTTTATGATTTAGTTGAACATGGTTCCATATTTTCTATGCTTTCTAATGTGCTTTATGTTTGTTGAATTTTTCCATTATACCATTTTCTTTTCTTTCTTTATAACGCATAATTTAAATTTTTAAATCATAGAGTTTAATGTGGACATCATTATGTAGCTTATAAGAAACTAGAGGTGACTGATCCTTCAATTAACACCAGATGAGCTCAAGGAAAAAAATTAATCAATTTTTAATTAATTCAATTTACTAACAAGATCAGATGTCCGGAAAAGGATAGGAACAAATGGTATCAGTCGACCTGTCCACCGCTATTCTCTGTACGAGCGGTGGACAGGTGCAGGGGTTTTCTGTGACCTCTTCGCACTAAAAAACTGTACATTTTTCAAGCCGAAGTGGCTGCGATACACGAGGCAGAGAGACCAGAATATAACCGAGCACCATATTCTCCTATAACTAAACGGCAGTCACAGCACTAGCATCGAACATTTTGCAATCGAAACTGGTCAGGTTATGTAGACAAAGCGTGGGTAAGATATCCTTGGTGGACCAGCTAACCCTATGCTTGGTTCCGGGTATCGAAAGAAAAGGTTAGGTTAAGAAGTTGGGCTGCCAGCGAAATCGCCAGCACACTTAAACCATGTTGGTCCATTGTGATTCACATAGTCAACCGTTAATTTGATCCCAACCGCAAATGGTTGTTGGACCAGATTTGAAACCCGAATAAAACGTATAAACTTAGCTTTCACTAGGATTCGAACCGGGGACCCCTCTAACCAGGGACAGGTACTCAACCAACGGCGCCATTCAGATGTTAGAAAATTAAAAGCAGCTAGTCTTGAGAAAGGGAATTTTCTAGCAAGCCCTTTATGCATACACGTTGCAAAGCTCAGCACGGAAAACACAGGAAGACGAAACTCTGGATTGCGTCAGAAATCGATGACTTAGTCTAGACTTTGGTTCAAAAGCGAAGACTTTATTACTAAATAGAATAAAACTCAAAAATGAAAACTCGAATGAGTACCCATTTTGTATTTTCGAGGACTATTGTACAGTTTAACTTTTACTGCCAGCACTAGCTTCTTCTGTAGTTTGCTCAATTGTATTATCTAGTGTATCTTCCACCCTGGCGTCGTTGACTTCTATAAGGTACTTCTCATTGTTCCATGGCTGTAGATCGGTTGATCCGAAAATTATATAAATCAAGTTACCAACAGCGAATACCACAGCCGAGATTATAAATACAATTTGCCATTCACTTCTGGAATGCTGCAAAGATAGAATATGTATGCAGACACCGCAGAAAACAAAGCAAATATTAGATTACCTCATCGATCACGATTACACCTACTAGAAGTGGAGTGATTATGGTTATCACGTTTGCAGCCGTATTGACAACTCCCATTAGGATGCCTGCATGATTCGGTGACAAGTCAATCGTGTTTAATGTGCTGCCAATCGTCGCTCCACTATTCACTCCTACCACCAAGATCATCACGACTATTGCAAACGTTTTCTGTTCCTCACCCAGAAAGCCTATGACTATGAGACCCAACGCAGGTATCCAGAATGCAATCGAGTTGAACGTTTTTCTCAGTGCAGTCAGCGACAGATATTTTCGATTTAGAAGTACCTCAGACGTAATTAAATATACGTAAGACATAATCCACATCGCCAAGAAGGGCAGTGATGAGAATAAAGTATTGTTCTTTATATCCATCCGAAGAACGCCATTCAGATAAGAAGGAATTTCCGCTTGTAAGGTGGAGAAACCCCACGACTCTGCAGACCTTGCAACAACCAGTGCCCAAAAAGGCAGTGATGACATTATAGCTTTCCAAGGAACAGGAATCTTTTTGACCTCAGCCTTCTCGTTGTGATTTAAGGAGACAATAATGTACGTTCTCTCTTTCTCTGAGATCCACCGTGATCCTGAAGGATGGTTGGATGAGAACGTGACCCACAAAATGCACCAGACCATTCCAATGGCTCCTGTAACGTAGTATATCCCCGGCCATCCGATCTCAGACGAAGCAATCAGTCCACTTACTCCCATCGATAATAATGTTCCACACTCAATTCCTGTCTGACTAAGTGCACCCAACATATTCCGCTCATCAGTTGGTGCCCACATTGCCAGATGTGCGTGAATACCGGGGAACAATAACCCCTGAAACAGACCCTGAATAACACGTATTCCGCAAAACAGCGGCCAGCCACCTATCGGAATGCAGAAAGGTGTCACTATAGCAAAAGCCGCCGAACCAAACGTCGCGATGAACATTGTCAGTTTGGCTCCGAAGCGTCGACAGAAATAACCTCCTGGGAACTGAGTTATCACGTATCCCCAGTAGAAGCTGCTTATAATGTAAGAGACCTGCTTTCCGTTCCAATCGTATTCCTAAAATGCGAAAAAAAAAGCAATTAAATTTGGGGTAATGATCGAGTTTATTAGTAGTCATACGTCAAAGTTTGGATTTGTACTCTCAGCATTTGTCATCGCCACAACAGCAACACCAATGTTAAGCTTCGCGATGTAATTAACTACGATTGCGAGAAAGATTAGTAGAGCTTGTAGGTGCCGTATGCCAAGCCAAGGTCCTGTAAATATTCTACTTTACGTAATCCAATTTAAATTTACATATTTATTTGTATTTAACTAAATCTTTAATTTGCTAATTTATAATTTAAAAAGCGATTAATGTAATAACTACATATTTGATCGATGATTGTAGGTACACATTATCAAAGTAAAATTAAATTTGCGTTTAGATTCATGTTATGCGATACGATTGCTGTACTTTGAACAAACGCCCATAGGGGGTTATGAATTTTACGAGAAGCACGATAAGATGATAATTTAACGAATCAGTTAAAATAAAACAATTTCAAGGTTAAGTGACTTCTATAAAACGATGAATTGAACTATTATTGACTTTGTGATTAAGATCAGGAAAGTGAGTGAAGGCGGTTCTATTGTTGCTTGTGTTGGAATGACGGATCAAAGAATTTCAACTTTTTCCTTAAATTATAGAAACGAAAGCAAGAAAGATATGTAACTATACTGTCTGGTTTTTCTAAAAGAAACGATTTAACTAACTACCTGACAAAATAGTGATTTGATGGTAAGACAAATACTGGCTTTTGTTTTCATTGCCTATTAGTAATTTGTTTATGTTTTTATAAAATTCTGCACCTGTTTGTATTTGAAATTCATGAAAAGGAAAATAATTTGGTTAAAACCTGTGTTCAATTTGAAGACTACCCTTTGCTGGATGCTAGATGTATTCGATTTTATATACTCATCCAATTCTTATTATATATATTAAATTGCATGCTCTGCAGAAAATGACAGCTGTAAGTAACATTTTCGAAGAAGATCCAAATCGATAGATTTCATCGCGAGCATAACATGGTTTGTCTTAGGAGCATTGGTGTGTACAAATTCACCACAACAATACTTTTGGATTTATATCTACGCATTTATAAAGATCAACTCATTCAAGAATTGAAGCCAGCAGACTAGGAAACTCTCGGTGCATAGCTTAACAGACACAATTCTCGCATGTGGGGAAATACAAATTTGTTCGAAATCTGATAATAGATTTGTTTTATTTTAATTTACTTGCGGCACCGCAGAATGGATTACCCTTCATGACACGTTCGTATGGCAACGTGCTGCAATTAAGTTTTAATTGCGATTTCAGGAAACAAAAAAATAGTAGGAGAATTGTTTTCACACGTACAAGTAATGTGGATGAATTTAGAAAATAGTTTTTATAATCTATACAATCACATCCAATTTTTATAATCTCATCCAATTTAAATATTTTCAAACACACAGATGTGGGAATCTTGAGATAGCATGCGTAATACTTGAATTCGCGTCCATTAGCGAAACTCCTAAGTTAAATTTTCAAGGTTTGTTTGCCTTTAAGACGGTAGTGTGTTTGAAATATTTGTTTTCCAATTAGACAATCAGAATCAACACTCGCCATAAGGCCGAACCAGGTTTTGAACGTGTGTCAAAAAATGAAGAAGAAAAAAAAACGTCACACACGGATTAGACTTAAGGTTAAATGCTTGATATCACCATTAATTGGTTAGTTACTATGCCATGCTAATTGAAACAGACTGGAAGATTTTTTTTATTTGCACTATGAAGTCTAGGTTTGTTTCGTTACATTTATGTTTGTTGTGTGTATCACTGTCGTATAAAAATAGCATAATCATGAAAATACTAACTAGAAAATCACACTGTAGAGTAACAATAATTTGTAGTTTCAACCGTATCATCATATTGTTATTCATTTTATAACTAGCCTAATATATTCCAGTTCAAGTTGCTTTTATGAAAAACGTTAAACTATTTTAATTCGCGTCACCGTCACAAAAGTATACACATTATCTTGCACAGCACACATCTATTTACGTATTTCATTTGAAATATTGCACTTTGCCTCACTATAACCCTCAATCGTGTACCAAATCATGATCCCGAAATCTGCAATGCTTTTGTTTACCTTTATCTGTAATGTTAGCACCCATTTTCACAAGAAATCAATGTTATTGCACAAAAATGTTCCGCCTCGATTGCCCTCGTCTGCTTATGTCGAAATCAATTCAGGTTCTGTTGAACTACTACTTGACATAAAGGTTCGAAGGGTTTCGAAACCACATTTATTATCATCTGTTAGCAACACTAATAGATTAATCAAATCGCTGGTAATCTAAATCTCAGCAAATGCTTCAAATTTCAAATCTAAAGCAAAAGTGAAAAGACCCAATGAATAGGATTAATTGATTAGTAACTACACTGTCGCGTGATACGTTCTGATTGCCTCGCACTGAACTCGGTATGTATATATATTGAAATATGCATCCATAAATACCGATTTTAGATAAAATTACAGGAAAAAAGTATTGTAATATTATCTATAAGCTAAGTATCCATGGAAATGCTAGCATACTACTATCTGTTCGGGAAGCCGTTGTTGTCTATGAGTAGCGTTATAAAGATTATATTCATTTAATTTGATATGGTAGACAGTTTGTGAAATCTTTAAATTAGCTAATAATGTGGTTATTATTCATGATGTCACTCTCATCCGACTGTTTTGCTGTTTGTGATTCTGATGAAATTTGAGTAAATAATACAAATAATACTTCGATGTAAACTTATCGTAATCGATAATCACTTTACACTGAGACTGCATTAGGGTTTGGCAGGCCTATTGGTAAAATTGCCCGAGCGACCATCAGTACCACAAAAAATGTATGGTTATTTGATCGCATTGCGTTACACTCGTATTACCCTTTTTATCAACTTGTATTAGGGTTCATTGACTTTTTGTACCACACGTAATCGCCATTTAATATGTTGAAAGATACATTTTAAAGTAATTTCATGTTTGGGGTTAGGCTTGCATAGTAAGCAATAATAAATAAAATAATTGGCGCAGGGTTGACTGCCTGCTCCTGATTAAAGGGGTTCCTGGTTCGAATCCCTGTGAAAGCCAAGTTAATACGCTTTATCCGGTTTTCAAATCTGGTTCAGTCACCATTTGCCGTTGAGAACAAGTTAAGTCCACTATCACTGGAGTTGTCGATCAGTGATAGTAGCCTGACTATGGGTATCACAATGGACGAACCTGGTCTAAGTGTGTGGCGATTTCGCTGGTAGTTCACTTACCAACCTAAGTCCGCAACTGGAGAAGGCGACAACAGGAAAAGGACCTCTATCTCTAACTTGGTGTGCCCAATTAAGATACTTATTGAGGCCCAGGTCTGGTACAGACTCTAGCGCCACACAAGACTCATGGTGTAAGGAAAACAAGATGTGCTGGACAATCTCAAATCCACAATCCTTTTATTTTGTAATATCATTCGGATTTCTTAAACACGCATTTCTACAATTAGAGCCAACCTCATTTTGTAGATAAACATTTAATTTCAATAATGATTTTCAACAACTTACTGACCATGATGAGAAAATTTGGTCCTGAGACCTCGTTGTTACAAATTGATTATACCATCCAAGATAACCAATCACAACTAAACATAATATTACACAATTCCATCGGAATTATTACATTAAATAATGAACATAGAGACATAAATACATTTAAGAAATCTACTTCAACGAGATATTAATGGTTCTCATCTTCCTCTTCTTGCAATCTCATTATATCAGCTTTATTTATAAAATAGTAGCTAGGCTGTCGTCCTTTCAGATCCTTCATCGTTCGCTTGGCACCTTTACGTATTAATATGCGACTGACTCCCTCCACAGCATTCGTCCCCATTGCATAATGCAACGGTGTACGTTCCAACTGGGAATGAAAAAAAATACATAAAAACCCTTACATGTGTTATAGCCGTGGTATACTCACATTGTCTCCACATTTTAATGCGTCTGGACATGTGTTCACAAAGTACTCAACCATTTCCTCGAGCTCCTTGAGAACGGCTATATGCATTGCTGTTCGACCTAATAAAATACAACAACAAAATGTCTCATCAATTCTCAACAACGAAAACGTAATCTTACACACACAATACAAAAAAACTTTAGTCGATAATTACGATAAGATTAATTATTAAGTGAAATGCCCTATGAATGTGTGTTTTGTCAGTATCTCTGATGTCAGACATTGCATTACCAGTTTCAGGTTGTAAATTTCAATGGCAACTTTCAAGTGGTTGGTAAATGCCAGTAAAGACAGACGACCGACTTTCGGAAAAACCGAACGTTCAATTCAGTTTAATTCATTTTTACCATTCTTTATGGGATGATTGAATTTTAATACTGCGCAAAAGATATCGTTTTCTCTGCTCTCTTGTTTGATTTAATGAAGGCGACACTTAAAAAAAATATTAAAATGTACATAAAACAACGAACATACCGTAGTAATTCTTCGCTTTAATCAACCACTTCCCATCGGGGGATGATGTGATTTCCTTGACTTTTTCAAAGTCTCCATCTCTTATTGCTTGATGGAGTTCCTCACGCATTTCCTATTAAAAGCAAAGCATTTAGACAAAAGATATGAGTCTGCTTCTACACAATGAACACACCTCTAAATTCCGCAGATCATTGAAAAATTCAACCAACTTTGCATGACCTCGCGTCTCAGCCACTTCAACAATAGACACCCCCTCATCGTCAATTACATCCAGAATATGATCATACCCTGCTATGGCCATACTCTCAAATGGTTTTGTGTCACCTAAATTAGTCACTTTCAAGTAAATCATCACTTCAATTGCCATTTGCATGCACTCACCAACAACAGCCAATGACAGCACGTAACGATCAATCTCCTTTGCATTACCTGGCTGATTGGCCTGAAGCGACACATCTCTCGCTGTACGATACAGTTCATCGCGATATGTAACATCGATTTGCGACTCTTCGATCAAATTCAGCAGACCATTACGACGATGTGATCGCGCGCATGCAAAATGTAACATACTCTGCCCGTGCTCATCTCGATCTTCGTTCTTTGGTGTCGTTTCTGGAGATGAGAAGCGCTCCTCTACCAGGCCCGCATCAATACCATTTATCTTTGTGGGCGATATTGGTATCTGGATCTCTGGATCCGAGTTCACTAGTGCTGTTGAGTTGGTGTCGCCAGTGTCGTTATCACGGTTACCCTTACGTGATCGCATATAGTTTTGCAGGAAACCAGCTAAATATGCAACTGGATCGACAGGACGTTTTTCAGCTATTTCAGTGAGACCTTTGATTAGAGGATCCCCCAAGCCTATAGAATAAATTGTTTTTCTTAAAAAAAGTACTTTTAATTTTTTTAAACAAGATTACGTAGTCTCTAGTTGGATATGCCTATCATATGAGTTAACCTTTAAAAGAAGTAGTCCAACTTTTGATACGAACTTAACGATATTTACACACACAGCCTATGTGTTGTACTTAATTAATTTGTTAAAGCTTCCTTGATAGCCAGTTGCATACTTTCGATATTATTTGCAATAGCGCGTATAAATATTTACTCTAGACAGTTTTTGACAAAAATTATCGCAAATACCACGCGAACTATATCAAAAGCTGACTAACCTTCAATTTAGGCATATGCATAGCAAAAGTAATATTACTTACAACTGGCCAAATATCTACCCTGCTCTGTTTTGAAAATTGCATTCTGAGTGTAGTTTTCAGTTTTGCCTAAGTTGTAGGAAAATATAACCAATTTTAATGAATTATTAAACCTTAAATAAAGTTAAGTTAAGGAAAAAACAAGAAACTTAGGTAGTTTAAAAATCATACAAATAAAAAACAAGCGCTTTGCAAATAAAACTTTGAATTGTATGTACAGAATCAATTTTTTACAATGAAAAGTGTTATCCACAAAATTAACAACTAATTTTAGAACCCACACTGTGCGATATACATGATTTTACAAATGACTATAATAATTGTACTGTGATGTTCATTTACTTTTAGTATCTGAGAATTGGATACGAGAAGATCTTGGATATCCTTTTCCATCTACAATTCCAAGAGTCTGTTCTCTTTTCGCTTTTATTGACTTGTTCATGAGAACACGTCTTCGCAGAAGATTATTATATTATTATATTCTAGCTCAGAAGTGTTATGATCTTATGTAAAATTGGATAGAGTTCAGTCAAGTCTTAATGAGTGTATTTAACATATATATATATTTAACAATAACACATCTCAAAATGTATTAAAGGGTGCTCTTTTAATATGATAAACATTTTCCGTCACAGCGGACTTGACTGTTCTCGATTGTTTAGTTTGGTTTGGCAATTCATCATGACTCATACCCAAGCAAAGTTTTACAAATTGTACAATTTTATTTTGAAAATCAAGTCTCAATTCGACATTTTCGGAGAAACTTCGACCGCACCATTTGTGCGCTTTCTGGGTTGGTGGAATCATTGGTCCACATGTCTTCAAAAATCATGACGGTCACAAAATTATAGTCAACAATGAGCTGTACTGAGACATAAATAATCTAAGCTGAAACACTTGGACTTGGAAGCCAGCATTAGACGCAGTATTTTCCAAATACAGTCTATGTTTTTTGTGTTTTATTTCAATTTAAATTTCTCTTCTAAAAAAAAACGCTCTATGCTAAAGTCCGTGTATTTTTCATTTTATTGAACTTTGTATTTGTAGGCTGTTAAAGTGACCATGTGCTAACTAGAATATTTGTTATTCAAAAATAAGTATAATATAGGTGATGCCACCACTACCATTCATATTCCATTCACTATATGTATCAAAATATTTCAGAGAACAACTTAAAGCTGTTTCTGATCCATCGACTGTAGCTTAAAGTACATATGTCATTCGCTATTGACACACTCATATCAATATATTTTTACAACAGAGTCTGGTATAATGTTATAGCCTTGCAACAAAACCAGTACAATAGCTTATCACACAACAAATCAAATAATTTAACAAAACAAAAAACAGAAACAACAAATGTATACGAAAAGAAATTACAAACGTGGTATTTACTAACCGTTAACAAAGCTGTTAATTGCTTTTGCATCTCAGAAGCGGATGGATTTTTAGTCGACATTATTTTCAGAGGAATGATAAGTAAAAGTAAATTCATAAGAAAATCTTGTATAATACAAAAAACCAAATTGTTTAAAGCATTTATTGTACTTTTTAAACAAAATAAAACACAAATTGTGGAATAAGTTTGAAAACAAAATTAACTAGAAAAGCACAAACGATGTGACAGAAACAAATGTATTTAATTTTATTCATTTTATCAGTTCCGATCTACTAAACTGTTTTTCTTTCGTCGGAATATCTTAACCAGCATCGTTGCAATATGCTTCGAGTTGGTCAACGACATATCTTTTTCCAATGAAATTATATTTGTAACAGCTGTACAGTAGTCACGGAATAGCGTAATTTCTGTTGAGCCCAGACTCTGCATATTTATGAGACGTACTAGATTCTTTGCAGCACAATTATGCATAAGGAGTCCACGAACGGAGCACAAATGTCGCAGGTTATCGACTTCCTTCAAAAGGTTTGGCAACTGAATTGTGGTTGTCATCTTAAGACCAGTCCCCAAGTACGATGGTCTAGAAACCAAGTATCCTAGGAGGTAACTTTCTTTAAAGTGCAGATTTACTTCGAGATATGTTACTGCTCGTCCAACTTTACTATATACCTTGCCAATATTGGCAGGCTCCACTTCTCCCTTAGTAGATGAAATAACCCTTAAATGTTCCTGACAGTTCAACCACAGTGCCAGATTCTGTTGAACATTTACGAACACACCCCGTCCGTAGGGCCATAGCTGTCCATTGATAGCTAAAGATTCTCCTTCTTGCATACGGTCAGTCAAGTCAAGAAGAGGTATCATTAATCCAGCTTTATCTAGCATCTTGAAAATACTTGAATTCTTTTCAATGACTTCATTGAGGGTGTAGTAGTTGCCAGCTTCGTGATCACCGATAGCTTTAGCAAAATTTGTTGTGAAGATTTTTGCCATCATTGCCCGTTCGGCTTGTTCAATTTGAGCCACGTTCAAATTCAATGGCAACTCAAAGCCCTCTAAGTTCCGACAGCATTCGACAGTGCATTGGGTAATAAGTTTTGATTCATCGTCGAGCATAAACTGAACTTGCGTCATCCGCTCACCATTGGAGAAGGGAAAGTAGGAAATCCGTGGATGGGGCTTGAATTCACTGCTCATGTTCATGCAATGCATGTCCTTGATGAGTGGCACCATAAACTCCTGAAAAACTACGTATACATCGTAATCGGGCGCTATAACCCCGTGGTTTAGATCATCATCCGTTCTCCGTTCTTTGTTTGAAATCTTTCGCATGGCAGGCCAAATGACATCAAAGAGATTGTGATCGAGTCGAGTTTGACGCTTTTTGATTTTATCGAAGACGCTTCGTCGTAGAAATTTTCCCAAATAACATGTCACGCTCACTTGCACGGAAGAGGCACTCGCCGGCGAACGAGTTGCTAATGCTGATGCCGATGCACTGCTGAGATTCTTGCTGGCTTCCTGAATTACACTCAAGCACCTTTCCAGGGTCGAAAGTACGTCCACGTCAACCATGTTCCGACGAGAGCTATGTAGGTCATCCGGAACTATGAATGGTTTATGAGTTAGATTTTGTTTGGGGCTGTGGTTACATATCTGTGCTGTTGAAGTGGATGTACGAAACAATTTTTGAACAAGAACACACACAATACACAAAGAAACATGACATTATTTACATAATTTTGAAGTGAGCAATTGCAGAAAAATGAAATGAAAGAGAAAGGCCAAGAGTCTGAGCGTATTATCAGAAATATTAACTTGCATTAATTTCTTTCAAACATATTAAACATTCTAAAGTAACCATTATTCAAGAAGGATAAGATTGTAATTGTTCCCAATCGTGCCCTCAATGAGTCGATGGAAGAGTTAATGAGTTCGAATGCTTGATCAGAAACTCGAAGAATCGAATCCTACCCCATCCTTCGCTATCACTCCTATCAGTACTAATAAACTAGCTTCCCTTAAATCCGCTTATAAAAATATGATGCTGCCCCATCATCTAGAGGACATAATTAAAAATGGAGCGTGAATATGCAGATGTTGCTGGGATCCTCGATAACCAGGCAAAACAATTATGAGTACAAAAGACAAACAAGCACAAATTAAAGCTTCTTAGGCAATATCCGACAAGCTGGAACTTAATTTCACAATACCAACACTAAACTAATAATTGCTATCGTGTAAAAATGCAATTACTCAGTCGAACTGCACACGCATACATACCAAATACATCGTCAATATTATTGATTATATGCTGCAAGAACTCTTCATTTGCCATTTCCAAAACGAATGGTTATATATACATGTATTAGTCTGTTGGTCACTACACAATTACAATGAGTCCACTCAAAAGCACAGATACGTAAAGTTTTGAAAAAAAAATCACATAATATTGTTATTCATTAAAATAAAATTTCAAAAGAAAAAATTTTCACTAGTTTCAAAAACAAACAGAGAGAAAAAAGATTAGGGACGCTGTGAAATATATGAAACGTCACACGTAGCAAGCAACTAGCCAGCGAATGCTTTGACGGCAGTCAACAAAATGACAATGGACTCGAATAAAATACAAAGTAAGCCGCCCCTCAGCACATTCACACACTAATAACACTTTAATGTTCAGTCGACATCTGTCGACATGGGTCGCATGTTCATACCTTGATCGCTAAGCATTTCATCCTCAAGGGTTTCAGCACCGAATCGTTGCAGCAGTATCTTATATGTTAGTATATCCTTCGCCTCTTCTGCATTTGTATAGAAGTCAGCTGTGTGACCAAGCTGTGGGGAGAAATGATTCAAAATAGTAACTCGCAATTTGTTGGTTCATATTCGTTAAAATGTGTGTTATAAATCCTTAATAAGCCTTCAAAATTAATGGTGTCACAAGGAAGGCTTGAGCGATAGCATTAGTCACGAAACATCGCGTTCGTTTCACAATAAATATTGATTTTTAGCCGTTACGAAGCTTCGTGATCCATGTGGGTTTGTTCACAGAACAACAACGTTTTTAATTTTCATTTTTTTTTAGACACAACTAATTAGAGGTGTACACAGGCTACAGGTGCAGTGCATCAAGTTAATTATTTATGAACGATTAATGTAACCCACTTTGTCAGCAGCCCTCGGATTTCCGCCCAGATGGGACAAAAGGTTGAAGAAATGTCCATTGTCCTTGATGGTAGCGGCGTAATGTAAAGGTGTACGTCCATCGTCATCCACAGCACTGGTTGTCTCGGGGAACCTTCCAGCGAGGTAGCGAACAATGTCTATGATTAAAAAATATGAACTAGATGCTCAATCGAATTCTGGTTAATCTTTTTAAAGCTCGAAATTATATGGTAATGTCCCGATCGTAATATTTTATGGTAATTGCTAGTATCATCGTAAAAATGATGGCACTTGTTTGATGGCAATTTTGAGGGATATTCATTGTTATTAGTCAGCTCTAATGATAGAGCGTTGCATGCTAATTCCATATCAAATACAGAAGTGAAGATATTTGAGTTGAAGAAATTTAGGTTCAATTTGAATCAATTAAAGCACGAGAGTCTTGATGGGACATGATGGCTATTCCGGGAAACTCCGATAGCTAGATCCACACCTGAGTCGTTAGACTCGTGAGTTGAGTTGATTGAGTCCATACGCTTATTATACCAGACAGTGATAATTGGAACATTGACTCACTGGCAACGATTGAGAAGAGAACTCTTGCGAACTCTAACGAGGCAAGCACGACCGCAAAATGTGGCGGCTACTATAGTTATTTATAGATCTAACTGAGCGGTTTTATCAGGGTAATAGGATTCGCATACTTATTAAAGGCGAGGCATTTACCTAAATCTGGAGTGGAATACCTGCTAAAAGGTTTATGGGAGTAGAGTGCGAAAATACATACGAATGATTTTTTTGTTTACGTTTTCCGCAATACTCTCCTCCGTATTCCAACAAAACACAACGATTAATTGCGACGCACATTTTTTTAGTAGTGGGTATGTATGTATGTCTACAGATAGTGTTTGTTGATTGAGCGGGTAACTCATATTTTGGCAATAATAAAAGTCAATTTTATTTATGTTGATATAAAAAATATACCTTTTATAAACACTAATGAAGTGAAGGGACCGTCATGGGGTAGTAGGTGCGTAAATTTATACACGCGTTGTTCTGTTTTCAATTCCCGACACGAGCAAATTTCACAATTCACGGCTCCACTTCATTTGAGTTACTGACTTAAAGAGTATACCTATCTAGAAAAAAAGCTTTTCAAACACAAACATTGTCGGTACGTGAGAGAACAATGCACGCAAAAGATGAGTGGTTGCTACACCCATATGAAGTGAACTCAAAACGAGGTGTCAAACTATATTCAGCATTGAACTTGAGTAATATTAAACTTAAGGTTTATATTCATTATTTTAGTACACATAACCTGTGCTGTTGCTACAGGAACGTATGAATTTGAATTGAATACATTTCGATGCACAATATAGTTGATTAAATACACTTCTACGAACTCATATTAGCAGCGGCTTCATCCGCATGGTATTATAACCTTTTTTGGTAGTCTTATCGAAACTTGAATAACAGCTTAAATATTGATTACATTCGTTTTGCTGCATGTAGACACAGAATTCAGTCAACTGTAAATGAATATTTGGGCGCATAAAACTAAAAAAAAAAATTGAAATCAAAATATGTATCACCTTTCGATTGCTGTTCTCTGTATTGTGCAGATGCGCGCTAAACAATCTACGCGTAAAACGAAGCACAGTTCAGAGTGGTGAACCGGGCCCGGGCAATTATTGGTATTCCTCATATTGAACCTATGGTTTTATACCAACTCTGAACAGCGGAGATCAGTGTTGTTTCCTTGAAAAGCAATAACTTACACATTTCAGTTGCCATTGTTATGGTAAGACTGGTTCTTAACTAATATGATAGAGTAGTGTGAAAAAGTCCCTAATTTGAAAAACCAGCACCGTTCAAAAAATTCTTACGTATGCTAAAATTCATAGAAATTGATTTTTTTTACTTTACTTTTTTACTTATTGTTGTTTTATTTCTGTGTTAAATTTATTAACTTTTAAATACAATAAGTTGCACGAATAATGTATAAACTTTATGAAACAGACATTGACTGATCCTTGTGCTTACTTTTGTATAAAGACAGGCAGCACCCTGTGTCTTGAGCGCAACTGTATTTACATAATATATGTATGTAGACAGCTTTTCATATGTACCGACCTGCATGTCTTGAGCGCAACTGTATTTACATAATATATGTATGTAGACAGCTTTTCATATGTACTGACCTGCATGTCCAAATAAAACAGCAACGTGTAATGGCGATGCTCCACATGGCGAAATAGCATCCTTGGCAATAGCGAATTTTCTCCTATCTAACGCAGACTGCAATTGGTAGAGAGTTCCCTGTCTTGCAGCTTCATGAACACGCGATATTTTGCTCTGCAATAACGAACACACTTACATGATTTATTTCACTCACGAATCAACTCCATTCTCCTACCATGTATGCAGGCACATTATTCAAAAATGCTTGTATCTCCGGCTGTGAAGAAGTCTTGTTCAAGATCTTCTTGCCATCTCCATTGAGGACCAATGCTGCCAGTTGCTCCATGTCTCCAGCATCAATAATAGCGTTAACATACTTCTCCTATAAAACAATTGAAAGTAATTAATTTCCTAAAACAGTCACCCACACTTCCTGGTGCTCATTCGAAAACAACAAACTAAGCGAAATGAAAGGTTTGCAAGAAAAGTTTAAGAAATTTGCAATTGGAAAAATGTTGTTAGAGGATAGAACTATATGAAAAAGTATACTTCATCATCTAAGATAGCTGCACTTTCTGACTGAACTTGATTATCCTCGGAATCGCCCAGCACATATCCCTCGATTGCTAACGATGATGTTGGTGAATCCGTTGCCATCTTGTCATCAAATTCGGGAATATTTTCATTTTCATCCATTTCTGGTTCCGTTTCCGTTGCAAGTTCTGCCAGCTCATTCTCTGCATCCTGAAGGATTGATTTCTTATATTCTTGTTCAAGTTTTCATATGATATAGGTTGCCACATGGATAAAGTTAATGCAAATGATGACAAAAATTACCAATAAAATAAAACAATGAACACTAACTACAACCATTAACTACGGTATACATATACACAATGCTTTAATCGGTTTCTGTTCAACATTTTGCTTACAGCAGCATGCAGAATGTCGTAAAAGGTAATGTCATACGTGTATGTCAATTGTTATGTTGGGAAACACATTTGAATGCAAACAACACAATGACGACACATCCACATTCACTCTTCGATGTCGTATGCAATATCAGAAGAACTACTTAGAAAAATGTGATACACAGGGAGAGATTCAGAAACACTGTCATTAATATTCTTCATCGTAGGCCTTGGGGATTAATTCATTTGTGAGCGTCTTAAAACAATGCAATCTTGTATTTTAAGTTGTTTCTCCCTCGAAATAATGAACCATTTCATTCACGGTGACTATATGTGCATATTTACTTTTACTAGAGTTGTTAACCAAAGGGATACACACTCGGTCATTCATACGTATCATAACTGAACTATGGCGTATACGCAACATTTGTTTATTCACTTTTTTGCATGTCAAACTTAATCATTATTTGCTGTTGAAATGTAATTCAACTTAATTCATTGTAGTCACTTCAAAACATCTATCAACGTCAGACACCACCTGCACTTGACTCCTAACGCAAAGCTTAATATTCGTTCTTCGTTTCATTGTTTGCTGCCTGCAAATTTCTTACATGCTGAGCATTTCTTTCATTGCATGCGAATGTGCAATTTAAGCAGGAAATGTCGATAAAGTTGACAATGATAGGAACTGGAAATAGTTGCTACAATTTATTAGGTGCCAAAGTAACGGATTGACTTTCGTACTCGTATTTATTAACCGTCAGAGAAGTTAGCACCTTATGCACGATTGCATGTTCATATAGAAGTTCACTTTCACTCAATTCGTAACTGGCTGTAAGGGCACAGATATTTCTTTGGAGTCCTGTAACTGCTATAAATGAATGATTGATTGTCAAAAATACGCCCGACAAGCGTTTGGATTTGAATTGGTTACAAGCTACAATGTGTTTAAGGGCACTTTCTTTAATTGCCTCTAATTTACATTCGTGCGTATCTATGCACTGAACGTTTATATATTTGATAGAGGGTATTCCTGAAAAGCCTAAATTATTTATAAGGTTGATAATTATACTTGTGTCTACTGACCGTAAGGTCCTGATAGAGTTTCCAATTTCGAGAGTGACTAGTAGTATGTAGTATGTATGATAAACATCCACTCTGGTTAAGCTCATAAAACTTAACTTGCTTCCAGAAAATATGCCGCAACAGTTTTAGTAAGCACAGTTGCTTTTGTATAAATATAATCAGCCTATGTCCACTGAATTCGACTAAGTGATTAACTTTGGCCTCTATTCCTCTCAAATGTATGACAGCGATAGTACGAAAAACAGTTTCACCTCTTTCCTCAGGAATAGATGAAAATGCTTGCAATATAGAAAGATATTCCCAGAAAACAGGTACAACTTTCTGCTCACTCTGGATACGAAGTGAAGGTCCCAAATCCTCAGACGACATATTTAATGACAGTGCTTCCATCCCATGAAATTCGTATGCGATTGAACGAGAAACTTCCACCATTATCAACAACAAATTTTGCAAGGAAATGATGATGTTCTATACCAAAGTGACTACTGAACCAAAATTCAATATAAAAGTGTATATTCAAAAACAGAGTTTTCATTTTCATAATATTAGGAAATACGCATATTACTTTTTTATTTATCATTTACAAAAATGGACAACAGTGATTAGTTTGCCACAAAACATTTATAAATACATACATTAGGATATAGAGATTATAGAGCATATATTTTTTGATATAGTTAGTACTCATAGTAAGTGCAAAAGAGAAATGAAGTACGTTTCAAGCGTCTAAGACTTCACACACGTGTGGTTCTCTCATGGCGTTACATCACATTTGATAGACAAACGAAACATTTTTTAAGTGTTGGGGAATATTCATAAGATCATCTACTAAGGACAGGAAACATCCATTGTGTTGGTTATTGGTTTAAAGGCTTCCAAATTGTACCTGAGCATCATCATCGTCGTCGGTCTCTTTCTGCGGTTCCTGAGGTTCATTGATTTTGGACTCAACCTTTTCCGCGTCACGTTCGTCATCACTTGTCTCAGTTGCAGGTGTTTGCGGAGGGACCTCATTCTGTTCTGAAGTAAGATCATCTTGGGTCTTGGGCCTTTCTAGATTTTCTGTACTTTCTGTGTCCTCCTCCTCTACTGGCTGAGAGTCTCCAAGTGGGGTTGACTCAGTTTCATTTTCTTGCTCTGTCTCTGAAGTGTGGTCAATTCCTTCTTCCGTAGCTTCCTCATCTCTAACTTCTGACTCAATTTTCTTTTCTCCGGTGGCCTCTGAATTCTCCTCATTACTATCCTTTACACTTTGGGTCTCGTCATCTTTCTCTTCATCGTCCTCCATTTTCTCATCTTCAATATTATCATCAACCTTAGATGTCGAGTCTTCTTCATTTTCCCTCTCATCTTCATTCTGTTCATTTCCTTTACCCTCGTTTTCGTCTAAATTTTCATTATTCTCTTCCTCTTCTTCTCCCGTATCGCATTGCGTACCATCGTCATTTCCTTCTGTATTTACATCTCCATCTTTCTGATCTTCACCATTCTCGACTTCCTCAACATTTCCACCCTCCCCGTCGCTTTTGTCAACTTCATTGCTATCCCCATTTGCATCATTATCCTTGGCGCCCCCATCTTCCGCGTCTTCTTTATTTTCATTCGTATCGTCGTTATTATGATCACTCAAAGCAATCGAAACGTTCTGTAAAAGTAAACAATTGTCGACTGATTTTTTTGCTAATGTCCATTGTATTCGTTTTAAAGAAGGAAACAAAACAAAAATATTCACAGCTTAAAGGTCGAATGCGATTAAAGTAACTTTCATATCAGGAACGATGGAAAGTTAGAAAACATAGTAAACATAAAATCGGAAATAATACATCAACTGAACAGAAAAATGCCAAAATAGTAAATTTTGAAGAAAAAAAAAACCACGCCGACAATGGCTTACTTTTGAGATTATGCAATGAATTTGAATGCCTTATACCCAGGAACACGCACTCACACGCAGAGGGGCTCAACTGTTTATTCTAATTTTCGATTGTATTTACAAGGTTTTCCAATTGAATTGTTAAATGGAACATGCGAAGCAGTTTGAAGACAGTGCTTTACATGTTTCCGATTACCATGCATATAAAGTTGATAGAAAACAAAACGGAACAAGAATGTATAAAGCCAAGCCAAGCTGTGCAGACTAGCAAATCTTACCTCGTCTTCTTGTTGTGGTGGAGTTGGTGGTGGCGCTTCATCGATAACTTTGTCTTCGTCTTCATGAAGATTTTCTTCGGTTTTTTCATCGGGTGTTTTGGGTGGACTTTGTGGTTCCGAATTATCGCCAACACCATCTCCATCTTCCAAATGGCCATCTTCATCCGGTGCATTCTCCTCTTCATTTCCATTTACCACGGGCTCGGGCGGTTGTGCCTCCGAAGCTTCTTCGGTGCTTTTATCGCTTTTTTTATAGTTTATTGTTAAGTTGCATTAAATAATTGATTAATTTCATTTCAAGTGCAAAAAGCAAGTAAATACTTTTTACAAACTTAAAAAATGAATGTCATTTTATTTCTACTATCTATTCTAATTATTCTATTGTAACAACGGGCCGGAGAAGTAAATTGTGAAAATAAAACTATACGCTCTTGTTTATAGTTAAAAATAATACATAAATAAATTAAGCAATGTTCAACCCCATTTGAACCGTTACTTAAGTACAACACACGACTGCAGGTATTTTTGTGAACTTCAACAGAAGCAACTGAGGCCAATTTCAAAGTTTTAATCTGATAAATTCTTAATTATTTCTTTAGATCAGACAATCAATGGTTGGTTGAATTGACCCTTAAACCATAAAAAAACAATTATTGATCTGATTCAAATTAAAAAAATGAATTTGTTTAAAATACAAAATGAGGTAAATAATCAAACATCCTAGTCTAAATGCCAGCCCTTTTCAATAATTGTTAACTGAACTACCATGCCGTGCAAGTAAACAAAAAAAATATCATCATGCTGACCTACATCCTCAAAATTATGTTCAAATTATGCTATCAACTATTGTAAACTTGTGTAAAAGTTAGTAGTTTGAAACCTACCCTTCAAACAAGTCAGGTTCTGATGTATTTTCAATACTATTCGCTTCCGAGCGTGATGTCAGTAGATTCATTCCATTTCCTATAATATCCGACTTCCTTCTCCCATTTGGAATTTTAATTTCTGGCTTCTATCGAGAAAGCGGTAATATGCTATTCTCAAAAAAATATTCAGTGCAATGTACCTTTCTCTCATCACTATCGTCACTCGCCAACGCGTCCCAATCTGTGGGAATATCCTGCGAAACACGTGGTGCCTCAGGTACCAGTGTTAGAAAGGAGCGTTCGATTTCGTTGTGCTTCTGTTTATAGTAAGCAGGTGTTTTCATTTTCTGCAATGCAAATTGAAACAGTTTAAATAATAATCATGATCGAAAATCAAGTGAGTTGTAAGCACATAGTCCAGGGCATCCTCTTCGCAACCAGCCTGGGTGAGCAATGTGTAGCACCGCATGTTGTTCTTTGCACTGGCCGCCCAGTGCAACGGTGTCTTCCCCGTCATATCGGTTTCATGAGCGCCATCCGGCCAAATACCAAGTAAGTATTCTAATATCATAGTGTGGCCTAAGCCAGCCGCTTTGTGTATCACATTCAAACCATTCACATCCTTGCTTGTAATCAATGATGGTGGAACAGGTGGTTCCATTGTAGCCTGAAGTGTTTCCAAACTATTGTCCACTACAGATTGATGGACTTCCTTAACAGTGTTCTAAAAAACGACATCAAGAAGAAGGCTATGCTTTAAGAATTGCAAGCGATTTTTTTTAATTTTGTTACCATAACATAAGGCACTGCAGCTAAAAACCGCTTCACCCGAGGATTCGTGCTTGCTTGTTGCCTCAATCGATTTCCCTGTCCCGCCCATAGTACCCTTGTCAATTTGCCGATATCCTTTTCGTGCATCCATATCCGAATGGTGGACAATCGAACTGAGAAATCTACGGAAAAAAGTGAAGACAGGAAAATTATCTAAATGGGGATTACCCAGTGCAATCACTATGCTCAAATCCACCCTTTCCTTTCCCGTAGTAGACACAATGCAAATGCGATTTCGTGCAACATTTACGTTCCAAGCAATCACATGTATTCAATCAAAATCAATTTGAATTCGTTTTCATGTATAATTCAGAGTCTGTGAAGGACGTCCCGACATTGAGAGTGTATGTGTTTCCGAGAGACGGTGTGACTGCAAATAATTGCATGACGTGGTGGATTGGGGGAAGCGGCTGATAGATTCTGCATTCTCGCAATAAACTTTCCTTTTGGAAAATTTTAAATCGATTTCCTGCAGTTCTTTTGCATTTGGACTACTCTTGCAGAGAAGTCCTTTTTTTAGAACTTGAAGGTAAAATAATGCTCATGTAAGTGGAGAATAATTCGTGCACATTAGTGACTGATACTAGATTTGGGTATCATTTTATTCAACGTTCACATACACATACGTGCAATAACTTTCATCGCCTACTTTTGAATATTCCTTTTCAGATAAGTACATACTGGGAACGGGAAAGTAATAATTTAATGTTTGAATTATGTGTAGGTTTATAAATTCGCTTGAATAAATTTTAAATGACCTACGGATGTTTGAAGCATTTTCCCAAAAAGACTTCAAATACTATTCCAAATATAAGCAGTGTTGTTTAGTTTCTAAAAATGTTCTTATTAACATTTTATACAAAAGCAGTCAAGTAAAGTCAGGAGGAAAAGGTTTTTGTATCGTACACCACACCAAACAATACCTTAATGTTAGATGCATGCCATAATGTTATGAACAACGTACACTCATTCTGAATTATATAAGAATTTAGTATAGTTAAAAGACCTAAGGTAATGTTAGGGTTGAAGCTTTATTCCTAAATAGACTTTAAATAGACTTTAAACGTTAATGAATGTAATCAAAGTTCAAGAACTCTAGCTACATTTAGTACTTGTGTTTATGTTGTAACTGGTTTCATAGAGTCTTAGGAAACTTACCATCAGCGCTTTTCTTTTTAGTTTCACTCGAACCCTGTCCGTTCATTGGTATAACTGCAAGTAATACAAAAATACACCAAATTTAGTAGGTTGTCAACCAAAAATTATGTGCAGCTAAAAATTCGGGATTATCCTTACTGAGAGGCCTCCGTATAATCCGCCTGCCGAAATGAAACTAGCTCGTATGGGTGGCAAAATGATAATTTCGGAGTTCTTCCCACTAACACTATGCCAAGGGTGTATATACTCAAATAAAGAAATGACAAATCAACATCCCGAAGAAGGTAACAAGGACAATGGGTTCTTTCTTTCCTAACGAACAGTAAGCAGTTCATCGATTATTGATATTATTGAGGGAGTAAATGAAATATTCAACAGCCTGACCTCATGTTCCATTTTCGTTCCCACGTGTTTCGAAGTAACACCGGCTTGACTATGGTATACGTGGCTGGAGAATGGGAGGAAGTAAAAGCAATATTTTTGTTGGCTCCTCATTGGTAGATTGTTGTAAGAGAACTAGGACATCATTAGGCGTGATTGCAGCTACGATGTTAAAAATTAAACGTGCGTTGAATGTATAACCAAGTACAGCTGCCACTTTTGCTGTTTTTCTTTTTTCAGGGTGTATTCAGGATATGGTACCGACGTTCTCGGATGACGTATTGGAAAATAAAAAGTAAAAACCATTCGTCAGGGCTGTACAATTCATAGTGGGCATTTCTAAAAGTCGCAGAAGATTCTTGCTGTTCGCACTTATACTACAATGACTACACGTCTATGATGCGAACATTGTTGACCGAGAATATTGAATACCGTAAAAAGAGAGTTAGTTAACATTTGTTAAAAGTCAAAACAAACAAAATTATTATTCACCCTCTTGATTAAGACTAAACGATGACTGTCCTACTCAGTATACAAATCGAATAAATGCAATTCACCTGTTGGTCTGTTTCAAGGCTGTTTTACATTCAGATACACATATGTATATCCAAATTATTATGTACATAATTTCAAAAAAACCCAAAGACATGTATACGCATTTTGCCGTTTTTATGATTAATCAATCAGGAACCGAATTGTGTGCCTAGAAGGTGAGCTTATGCTCACTCAATCAAATATTACGATAAATTACTTACAAAAATCGCTTTTGCGTGACAATCGCAATACCCGCGACTAATAAATACCAAGCTATTATAATCCTCCCCTCGACCCTTGATTGATTCACAGAAGAAGCGTTAGCTTATGGTTAAGGGCTTATCCAGCACGGTCTGGTGTGATAAAATGACAGTTTAACGACGAATTTCATAAAAATGTTCGCTAATTGAAAAAACGAAAACGAAACAGAGTTTTATGAATACTATTACGCTAAGAACTGAATCGTGTCTTATTTGTCTTGTAATAAGTTGAGACATAAATCGAATTTAACATTTCCCTCATGAGTAGTCAGGGAAATATGCACGCAAGCAAATATTATTCATCGCCGTTCAAAAGTTCAACAAGCAAGTGAATGTTATTCTTGTGTAAATTATAGTGGAAATAATGAAATTTTTTAACAAATTTGACTTGGCACCTGAAGAATGTTTCTGACCAGGTGCTAAACTGTGGCTTGACGTCTTTCAAATGTGGTAATTAAAAACGCGCTACCGTTGATATTTTTTTTTGCCTGCATGATTCACGTCTGTTATCATAATTCAATGCTCTACTACGATCAAATTCTCTTTCCACTTTTCTTGGAACGAACTAAAATCAAAATTGTTTTTTTTTTTCAAAACAAAAAGAACGTCAATTGAAATAAGATTAATAAGGAGCACTCGCACGGGTCAGTAAGATTGTTTTTTAGAGCGACTGTTAAGCTAAGTTAGTTAAGTTAGTTTTAGGAATCATGGTCTAGTAAAGGGTGGAAAGATAACAATGATAGTGTTTCTATGATAAAGCAGTTGTCATATGACGTGAAGTTGTGAGGTCAGCTTCAGTGTGCTCTCACAGTGGACTGTTTGAGCGAGAATGCAATATTTTCTACCTCAAGCAAACAAGCAGACAGAGATTACTGTGAAATAAGGACAAAATAGCGACCAGTATCGAAGAAGACCCAGCAATGTCTATTCGGCGCCGACCAGCTAAATTGGACAATGCCTGATAGTCCGTCTTCTTTTGCGGTTGGATTTGGGTCTACATCCATATAAAATGGTATTGACTCAAGAATTGAAGCGCGAGGTCGCTTGTTGGGTGAAAACAAGAATCATAACGACCTTAAGTTTGCCGAGTATGTAACAAAAATAAGAAATATAAATAAATGATAGCGAATTGAATATTATATTAATAATCACTCAAGTGAATAAAGGCGCTTCTTGACTACAAAGCAAGTCAGATAGAATCACTAAACACAAAATAAAGTGATTTTGATCTAAAAATTGATTTAAAAAACGAGCCTTCTAACAAAAACAAATACTGCCACTGAAGCAAGCCTTTAAAAGTATTGTTACTGTGTCTTGATGATGATGTTCATAAGGACTAGAAAAAATCATAGAGGTAACTATTGGCGTTGAAACAATACCGTGAAAAGAACGTACCTAACAACACTATTTATTTCATTAAAAAAAATACTTCACTTTGGTAAAATAAGGCCAAATTAAAATATAGGAATAGCTTTAAATACAATCAAGAAAAAATCTCACACATTGCAATGCAATCAAAGCACAAATAAATCAACTTACCTCTAGGAGGAGACGAATGGTAGTACAGTCCGTGAAATCGTTTCTTCCTTTTTGGTGGCATTTCAATATTGCACTACGCAAATGCACTCTTTACTTCACAGTATGTTAATATTCGTCGTGTTAAAAGTCTCTCACATCCAAGTTGAGTGTCTCACAAATGAGCTACAAAACAGTCCATTAAGCAATTGTTTTATTTTTTTTTAATTTATTTTTCCAGACATGCAATTCTGTGTATGAATATGAAATGAAACAAAAACTCATCTAGATCACCGAATTCCACGGAAATAGCACTAAAGAAATAATTTGTTTTCCTCAAATTACCGTGGTGCACTACTAATAACAAGGGCCACTGTCATACACAAATGATCATCACGAAAGGCACTGCTCCACGACGAACTGTGCTACAGCGCACTAACGAAGCACTGAATCCTTTTTGTCTATCGTGCAATCTACTAGACAGTTCGACCGCACCACCAATACACTAAACCACACTCACTCAATATCCGCTAGTAAATTGATAAATTTTTAATAATGATTGCATTGCATGTCCCCCCATGAGTCGGACAATTCATATTTTTCTCTCTAGTCCGTTGTTGTGGTCATGTACTACATGGGGTAAGGACATGCTATCTACACAGACAATATGACCGCCGGTCAGGCAAACATGTGTGGGTGAATTGTCACGTTATTAAAGACAACAATAGGTAAACCCAAATCAATATTTCGAGTTCAATCCTCATCTATATTTAAGTGGAAGAAAAACCAATAAATTTAATAGCTGAAGGATGGCCAGTAAAAAGGACTTCAACCCCTTTTTGAGTGGTTGAAGTGCTTTAAGTTAGTACGAGTAGTAGTATCTGGCGAAGAGCGTTTTGAAATTGGAGCAAACCACCGCCGCACACATTGCGCTTCAACAATTAAACGATGAAGGCGGTTATGTGCACTGTTCTCTGTTCTGAAGTGCTGTCTATCAAAAGCGGGTGGGTTTGAATTTTGAATATGGGTCAAGTTGCGGGCGAATTCGTTCATTGGTTAAGGCACTCTTGAATAGTTGATGAATCCTAAGAACTGGATCACGAAAACACGAGTCAATTTAATTGAAGACATTAATTCTCAATGCAAAGGAACGATTAATCGAGGTGCTTTTATAGATGTTCCACTTGGAAGTCACGCTTCAATTTCATAGGTTTGAGTTGTGTTCAAGTAACACAAATGCTTATAACGATAACGGGGATTGTATATATCGACTACACTATTATGTGCGTCGCAAAGGGGAAATATAAGGATTTCGATTTTTGTGAGCTTTTGTTTGTATTTTATAATTATTTAAAACAAAACATAATGATTTTTAATTCTTTTGACCTTTTGTCTGTGCTTATTCCTTTTTTTGAAGCGCTTGGCATGCAAGCACGGGAAGTGAAATTTTAGATTTGTTTTTAGAATTGTGAGAAATGGCTTTTCTAAGGTGTAACATATGTATTATGACGCATAATAATAATAATAAGGAGGGGCAAAACTACAGAAACCAGGCGATTATGATGGAGATGCTAAACATCGGATAATGCCTACAAAATTCCTACGTAGCAAACAGACCCGAAGAAGACAACAGCAATTCTACAAAATTCCGAAAATTTGGAACGAGTGTGGTCCAAGTTCAATGTCGCAGTGCCAATGATATTATACCAACTTCCAAGCCAGTTTCACAACGTAACAAAGAACGAAGTCGTGAGAAAGTAAAAAAATGTACTTAGGTTAGGTTAGGTTGGAGTGGCTGGTTAACAGCGGTCACACTTAGGCCAGAGTAGGCCCATTGTGTTACCACACGAATATAATTTATCCCATTCCGCAAACAAAGGATTTGACTGATACTAATGCTTGACAGGTTGTTGAAATAGTAGGTGGCAAGGTGACAATTTCTACGGGGGGAGAGAGCACTGCAGCACAACAATGTGCAATAGTTTCTTCCTACCCTTCGTCTCTGCAGCTTCAGCTGAAATCATTATAGAGGAGGCCTAATCCGGAGGCATGTGTTCCAATGGCACAATGCCCCGATATGACTTTTTATCTACTCATTTCTTAATTTTAAACTATTTTTTTTCTGTGTGGAAATGAATAGGATCTACTTAATAACAATTAAGCCGTTTGGGCTTTGCAGATAAAAGAATGTATCCTACTTTGTCTGAACTAAATAAACAAAAATATAGATGGCGTTAAGGGGTCCAAAGTGGGTCGGACATAGATTCTACACCGATCTATGGGGAAGCTTGAGAAGCTATTTTCAAACAGGTATACTCTCCGAGTGACTCCAGAGAAGTGGAGCTATTAATTATGAAAATTGATGGTATCGGCAATTTAACCTAGTGTCTACGCACCAACCCTCTAAGTGTTAGTAAACACTATGTGGACATAGTACTTGGACGTAGCTGTCCATATTAAGCATATTTCACCCACTAAAACTAAATTTCAAGTAAAGGTTAGTAACAACAAAGGTAGCAATGATTTAATAACTGATGAATAAACACACCTCAAATGTAAAAGGAACAATAGCTAAAAAAAATAACAGCCAATGATTGTTCCTCTTTCATCCTTCGAAATAACGAATGACCATACGATGCACTCAAGCCACAAAATAATGTGTAGCATAAAAGAAGATGCCACAACATGGTTAAGTTAGTAAAATAAGTAATGCTGGTCAAGTGCAAGTAGTACTCGCTTCCCGATGAATACTAAACAACGAGTTCAGGCGAATTTAATTTTCTACTAACTAAAGCGCACTCCATTCATTCAATATCCAGGTCAAAAGAATCTACTTCCAAAAAATCATACCGATCACTTCATAAGTGAAGGAGAAATAGAAGTCTAACAGAACGACGCACGAACGGAAAAACGCACTGAATTTATAGTTTCCAATGATGACTGAAATTTAATTTAAATATTTCTGGTTGTAACCAATGAATATATAAGATCCAGAAAATAAGCTAAAGGCATTTATCACTGATATTTTTGGCTTGCCCATTGAGTAAGTCCTTTCCTTAAAACAAATCCTGAAAAACTTGCTTCAACATGTTTACATGGAGCATCCCATTGTCCCCACAAAACCAATTTTCTTTTATTTGATAAACAAATATCATGCACGTCCAGGTAATTCATTCTCTAGGGCTTACCAATTATATTTAATTATAATTTTAATGGTTTATTGTCTTCGAATGTCAATTCTGCGAAAGCTTTAGCAGTAAATACTGAAATTACTTGTCACTGAGTGATGCGAAAACATGTACTTAGAATCACGCTTGTAGACACCACATGTACATAAATCTATCTAAAACAATATAGAAATTCACAACGATAAAAAAAAAACGCAGACTTCCACAACCGGTTGAAATTTCTAAACAAATTTCGTTTTTAAGCAAATTTGCATGACTGGCGATTGTTACGAGTATGCAAATTAGGATCAATAGCCTACCACGGCAAAGTTTGTTGCACTCTTGCACTTAAACTACACCACCATTGCAACACAATCACGGCGAGATTTCATTCACTAAAGGTGGACATATACATCATTGCCTAACACTGTACTTGACAATCGGTTTAGTTGTCCTTTTGCCACGCTCAACAGTATCCTTCACTGAGAGCACACTACACACTAGAAGACAAATTTATGAACTTTTTTTTGTCGGTTTTCCTGAAAGGACACGTCTAGTAAGTTTAAGAAACTATCGATGACTGTGGATTATCCGCGTCTAGAAGGAGTTTATCTATTGTATGAACTTCCACTACTGCAAACCACCTGACTTGCCTTTTACCACTTCAAGTACTTGTATGTGTGTAGCACCGCGGTATGAATGAAGTGGGGTGGTTACTACTATACGCAAAATGAGAAACAGAAAAAAAAAGAGTGTTCTGTAGTTTAAAATTAGGTCAAAGGAAACGGAAGTAGATGGGTTGTATGGGTGAACTTATTTTTAAATATCTTCAGCAATTTGAATTATCAAGAAGAAGAATGCGGCGATTTAGACTAACTCCTTAATTGCCGTGACAGGATTGTGGCCTGGTTACAAGCGTTACAAAGCAATTATGCATGGGGGTGTTGGTAGCTATATTGTTTCCAATTTTAACTTTCTGACTGACGCATCTAATTGAGATAGAATTTAGTGGAATAGTGATTGGCAGATAATTTGTGTGCTATCTATTGCTAGAGAATTGATTTTTTTCTTCAAAAATGTTCTAATTGTATCTCTTATTTACAACTTAACAATTGAATAATTGAGAGTTTAATGCAACTGAGTTCGTAGTTCATACTCTCCTACCTTTAACTATTAAATCAAAATTAAATGCAAAACAAGCTCCAAATGATAATTTCGTATACTCGCATTTATCTGTTCTAATCGCAATGAGTGCAACTTTGTTCTGAAATGTTATTTTAAATGTTAACCGGCATTCAAAATTTTTCAAATTATCTATATCCCCGTATACGATAGTAGTTCCCTCTATCGTGGAATATCAAATCAAACCACTTCTGACCATTCACAATAAACATGTGTTCCCAAATGGAGATTTCTTCTGTCAGTTTTGACATGTCAATTGTTTATATTTTCCCTAACGTGCGGCTAGTGCGATGGCAGAAAGAAGCGATTCCGCGGATAATTTAATAACCGAAACAATTACTAAGCATGAGAAATGTCTTACAGACGAAGAAAAGCAGCAACTTTTAACACAAAACAACCGTCTCGTACCGGAGTTCAAAGCCAACCAGCTGGAACAAAACGCTCAAAAGAACTGGGATCTATTCTACAAGCGCAATGAAACACGATTCTTCAAGGACCGCCGGTGGACAACGAGGGAATTCGAGGAACTTCTCTCTGATCCAGAAAATTGTCAGAAAACTTTGTTGGAAGTCGGCTGTGGGGTTGGCAATCTCATTTACCCCCTCATCGAGGAGAACCGTAATGGCTACTTTTACTATGCGTGTGATTTTTCCCCAAGAGCAATTGAGTTCGTGAAATCAAATCCACTGTACGACCCATCAAAAATTAAAGCATTTCAGTGTGATATAACAACCGATACAATCTTCGAAAACGTTCCCGAAGGTACACTGGACATTGTGACGATGATATTTGTACTCTCCGCTATCCACCCCGACAAATTCTTGAAAGTGGTTCAAAATTTGTGGCGGGTCTTGAAGCCTGGCGGTGTGGTATTGTTTCGGGACTACGGTTTGTACGATATGGCACAGTTGCGATTCAAACCTGGTCACAAAATCAGTGAAAACTTATATATGCGACAAGATGGAACTAGAAGTTACTACTTCGCAGAGTGCGAACTATCGAATCTATTTCGAAATCACGGCTTCGATGTTGTGGATAATTCATATGTGCACAGGCGAACTATTAATCCAAAGGAAAGCATTGACGTTCCGCGTATATTTATTCAGGGTAAATTTAAGAAAATTGTAGCGACATAAATTGTACAAAATAAATTTAAAAAATACTAAGTCTAACTGTGATTTTCTTTTGCATAATTCTGCACCCAGTTCCCAGAGGTATGGCACGAAAGCTTCAATTGAGGATGTCTGTTTGTACTTAGTGAAATAATGTGAATTTTGGCTTGGATAGAAAGGTGTGCTTTAAATAGCCGCTTTGGTTAGACGACTTAAACCCCATTTTTTGTTTTAGCCACAATTAAAACAACTGCCATGCGATTGCTGGCCCTTTGCATTTATTTACTATAAATGCTTAAAATTGTATAAGACATCCTATTGATTTGCAATACACAAAGTATTTTTTAAATAATTGCATAGTCTTAGGTGGTCTGCCATGCCATGCTCATTGTATACTTTTTGGCACACAGTAGTTGTTAATTCTTGTGATGTTGAGCTGTTATTATGTGTTTAGTACGATATAGAATGTAATATTGAAATATTTATTTATTTATCTGTTGGAAATAAATTAAAGTCGACAACTAGAAGTGTTTTTAAATAAATTTGTTCGATGAAGGCGATTCTTTAGCAATGAGCTTTAACCCAACACAAAGTTTCCATTGTGAATGAGTCAACATTGTACATTAGCTAAAACTGACATCGTTGCTGTCAGTGGGTTGATGTGTTGTGCTGTCAAAATTATAAGAAAAACACAACATTTCGTTTGTTTGCTACGTGGACAGGATAAGTGAAAAGCAATCTAATAAATACAATTAACCAACATGAATGTGAGTTTTCAGATAAACAAACATATAATATAACGAAATATACATTTTGCACATAAAATACTGATTTCAGGAAGCTGATATTCCAATCGATATCCATACTCTTAAGCTGCAAGATTGGCTCATAAGCAGACGAATTGTCCCGAAGAACATTCAGCCGTACATCAAAGACATTCGAAGCAAAATCAGCAATGCCATTCAGGATATGCCATCAAATGATCAACTAGTTGCATTATTATCCGGTGCACGTAAGAGCCCCATTACTATAACTAATCAATAGGCAATAATAAAAACATTTACTTTCAGACATCAATTACTATCACTGTAAGGAAATCGTCGAGATTCTCAAGCAGACAGAAAAGGATACAAAAAGTCTGTTTGGCAGCTATGGCAGTCAACGTATGAAGGACTGGCAAGAAATAATACGTTTATATGAGAGAGAAAGCATATATTTGGGTGAAACAGCACAACTTTTTGTGCGTAATATCAATTATGAGATTCCTGGTGTAAAAAAGCAAATAGCTAAACTGGAACAACAAAGTGAAGAGTCACTTAAAAGAGTACAAGATCTGGCAAGACCAGAAAATCTACTTCTAAATGAACATGCCGCACTCCTCCAGCAATTGGGTCTAAAGGGCATCAACTTGAGAGAAGAGTTCACTGAAGCTTTACAAAAACTTCCGGAGATCTACAACCAATCTATTAAAAATATTGGCACATTAAAGGAAGCCGTCGAATTATATGCGGAATTCTCTGAAAACCCATCCTGTCTTCCGATCGTGAGTCATCTTATTCAATTTGGAAATACAACAGTCTACGAGTACATACATAAAGAGGCTCCACTAGCCATCGAAGCAAATCCTATAACATTAAATTTACAAGAAACTGAATTGGAAGCCACTTATGCAGGGGATAATGAAATCGACTTCGGCATGGACGATAATGGGGATTCGTCTACAATATCTGGTGAGATGATTGATTTTGGGGACCTTGCTTTAGATGCACCAGCAGACTCAGCCGGTGATATTGATTGGGGCATTGAAAGCACGCCAACTGATGTGAAAGAAATCGACTTCGATGTTCCTATTGAAGAGTATGGAATCGTTGTCGAGGGTAAGTTCAATCGTACATTTGTGATGTAATGCGTGATCCTACTTGTAAACTTCCTTTAAGGTGTTGGCATGGATGGTGGAACAGCAAAAGGAGAACAAGCATATACTATTCTCGATTCACCAAATTATCGGGACAAATGCACTGACGAACTTTACGAACTGCAGTCTTTTCTAAAAATGCGTCATTACGAGCTTAATCACTCTGATGGGGAGAGCAACATTTTGCTATCCTTCATGGATAGCGTGTCCACTTATGATTCTGCGAGCGTTAAGAAAATGCTTACGAATGTTGGCGGTATCCTGGATGAATTAGAAAGTGAGAACACCCGACACTTCTTCCAATTGAAACACTCAAGTAAATATGCTGAAATTTTGGCAACAAAACTGAGACAAATGATGAAAGGCGTGGAGAAAATTCGGTCCACTAAAGAAATGGAAAAGATTCGTGCGGCTGAACTTAAGAAGCAAAGCATTGAACTGAAGCCAGTATTAGATGAGCTGATAAAACAAACTAAAGTGCTACAGACTAAAATCGAACAGGATATATCAAAACGTTACAAGAACCGGGAAGTCAATCTAATGGGTGGCATATCGGCATTTTAAGGTTAATGAAATTCTTTTGTTTTTTTTAAATGTTAATAAAAAAGAATAAGCTCAATGATGTGGTTATTTCAATGGGATTGGTATTTCTTTAGTTCCTAACCTGTGAAGCAACGCAGCTTTAGACGCGTCTAATGTGGGCCACACAAGTGTAGAATAACTAAAGTCAATTTTTTGTGCACAACTAGAAGAATGCGCTACCTGGACATGCTTGTTGGGTGAGGCCCAGGTCTAACGCAGGACAGTTGTGACACACAAAGTAAAGTGTCTAGTTTTTTTCGGCGTCAGCTCCATTGGTCTCATTCAAAATCTTGCTTGGGGATCTAAGCAAAGTAATAAGAGTTAAAATACGAATTTGCTTACAAAAAATAAAATTATTAATTATTTTATTTATATACAAAATACAATAGTTCGCAATACAATCGTTCAAGTGATCGTTCGATTTTCTTTCGCTTAATATATGGTTTGTATATCGAATTTGTTTTCGCTTTTATGCAATAAGATACAATAGATATAAGTTGCATTGCAATCAGATAGTTTTATTAAACTCGGCAGCATTTAAGTGTTTATTTTTGTAATATCGAAAGTAATATCCCATTCAAAATCGAATACATATAACAGCGTCAAGAGATGTGTCTGTCTTAATATCGTGAAGGAAGTGTGATTTGGATTTGGATTTGTCTTTACCAAGTGTTTATATATATTGCCTTCCTTTAACAAATGAAAAGTGATGACTGAATATTTATAACTATTGGAAACAAAATAAGGGCAATCAATTATTGTACAACACAGAGGGTAAAATATAACACTCCGGTGCATTTAAAAATACATCATTTACATATTTCACTTAGACTATAGAATACGAATAAATAAAAACGAAAAACGATGCTACGAGCTTATATAAAAAAACGAAATAAAACATTTATCCTATGGTAATCCTCGGCATTGAAACAGCATGTAACATGTTAATGTTTGTGTTAATAGTGGCACCATTGCTAGTCTAAGTGAAAAATTGATCGGCCAGAGTCCCGATGAATGAGCTCAAAGTCATAGAAGAGCCTTCTTTGAACTTCAGTCCAATTGTTTTGCCATATGTTGTAATGAATATGGCACGTATTGCATTAAGGCGTTGTTTTCGACTAAAAAAAAATGTGAATGTCTTTTAATGTGCTCTTCATTCGTGTTGAATTGTTGTACTTACGTTGATGCGACCTTTGTATCTTTGGCAGTAGCAGAACTACTCGCGTTGTTTGACGCATCCGGTCGACTCACGAAGCTACTGTTTGTATTAGAATCGAGACTGCCTGTATCAGTGACGACTTGCCAACTTCCAACTGATGACATAGACTCTTGTCGTTGTCGTGCAGCATTTCCTTCAGGAACTGATATTGGACTAGTTTTTGACCTTAGAATATACATTTTTTTCTTGTTAGAAGAAAGTAATTGTTTTTTTACGTTTGTTTGTACCTTTTCGGATTCGGAGAACGACTAGTAATGTTATTGCTTGCAGGATAAAAGTTATCAGTTATAGGCATATCACAGTTCGACAAATTTGAATTACTATCATTGCTATCTTCAAAGATTAAGTCTCTGCAATAAGAAAGGGAAATATAAAACGATATCCAATCTGTGTGGAATTATATTGAATGCAATTGTCAGCACAAATCAGTGCTCACAATAACCAAACAATTATTGTAATGCCCATACGAATATATATTAATTAAAGTGTCTTTCCGAGTTATTCCGAGAATTTAGGCGCTTGCGCACACTCTTCTGTTCTGTTCAGGTGTAGACCAGCACATATTGCCTGCTGGTTATCTGCAGGCGCAATGTCGTTGCACAACTGCCTTTATCCTTGAAATAACACACCACACATAATTTACAATAGCGTAGTCAGTTTAACTAACTCCACATAAGTTTGTAGTTATCCATCGCGATATCGCAAAGTAAATATAGATCATACAATACAAATAAATTGTTTGTTTTTTTGTCTGAGAGAAGCGTGTAATACAAGTATGTAAAATATTGCTTACTCCTTGGGCGGATCATCGTCGTCTGATCGTAAGACGACAACACCACTGCTCCCACTACTGCTTGTAGTCTTCGTACGCCGCCTGAAATACATTTTCAAACGTTAACGTGGTTCAAAATTATTTATTTCCTCCACCCACCTATGCTCTACAGCGCTGAAGTCTTCGTCAGTTATATATTTAAGCACGTGGAAGCAGAAGAACATTATGTCCTCACTGCGCCTTAAACGATCTGGCAACTGATGCCCGAACAGATACCAATCGTACGCCACTGTTAAGTAGGTCATCTGTAACGGACTCAGCGATTGATGTATAAGGCCATCCGCCCATAAAGACAGTCTCACAAGGGATATAAACAAAGGTGTGCGATCCCAACCACTGATGCAGTGAATTAACACACCCGAATTTTCCTCCTGAATGCTCTTAATAGTGGCTTTCAGGTAATTTTGTGTGATTTGAACCAAATCCCATTCTTTGTAATCCTGCCAATTGACATCAATATCATTGGCCGGCACATTCATTGGAATAGTTAAGCTCGCATCAATGAAACTTTGTTTCCAATTAAAGAAAAGATTCCTTGCCATGTAGTTATTGTCACGGAATTTTTTAAAAAATTCACAGCCGGGATATGGCAACGAGAGTATGTTAAATTCTTCGTAGTGATTTTCCGGATCAGCCTTTTCTGATGATGATACACTGCAAACAGATGAACATTTATGTATAATGAGCTAGTTCATTAAACGATCAAACTTACGTCATAAAGTACTTAACCTTCCGCTGCTCAACCATGAGGTCGATTATGGTAGACACGTTCAATGCCTTAAGCAGTTGTATGTCGCTCTTGATAACTTCTTCGTAGGAGAACGGCGACGGCTCTGTAGCATTGTTTAGAAGAGATTCTTCTGTTGGATCATTGTTATCTTCCTCAGATATTGCCATGGCGCTACTGCTACTGCTACTACTACTGCTACTACTACTACTGCTAGTTTCGATGCTACTACTCGTACTTGGCGCGTTACTGCTACTTGATGCTCCACTTGTGCTGGGTCCACCATTCAAACAATCATACGCATAGTCGACAACCTTACGGCCATAGGCTTCAGGCATAACTGATATCGTTGCCGACCTGCATATATATTTTCCCTTATACATAATAACTGGCACAGTGAACCGTTGGCGACATCTTGCATATTTCGCCATAGCAATCAGCTCGCGAATTTTGCCAGCATCAAAAAGGTCTTCGTATATGGTATTTTGTGGTAGATTATTGGTTGTGTTGGCGAATGTTACAAATGCTTGGATACCATTAGCTAGGCCATTAACGACGGGATTTGCAAAACGGCTCAGGGCGGCCGCACTTGTGCTAGGCATGTTTGAATGGTTTTTCTCGGATTCGGGAATGAAAATGCGACTGGGATAGCGGGGACAGAGTGCGCCATTGGAATTGTCTAGTTCCATAAGACTGTAATCCGATTTGAAAAGATCCTCGCATTTTTTGGTTATGTCTTGCTCCTGGAAAATAAAAATGGAACATTATGTACATACTACGTTTTGAATAGCAGGAATTATTTGAGGTGAATTTAATCAATTTACAACGAAAACGACACCCCAAATCAACATACATAGTAGGTTACATATTAATCCATATCCTTTGGCGGTTACTCTAAGCCTATTGCTACTGATTAGTAACCTGAGCTCTATCGCCTGCCCCAGAATACCCATATCAACAGCGAATTCCTTTACGTACATATGGGCCGGGACGGGAAAAAGAAAGAAGTGAAATCATAAGGGTTTCTCGCTAACAGAATTGAAGTCCATCTTAAATGATCATTTCAAAATTTCGAGAGCGTACAAAAAAAAATGTGAAATGGAATGCAAAGAAATCATATGTTTTCCTTTCAATTCCAAAACTAACCAAAATTCCTTCCTTTCTTTCTTTTTACAGCCTTTTTTTTAACAATCAAACATGGTACTTGTCGAGTTAAAATTATGATACATTGTGTATACAATTCCGAGTAAATACGTTGAAAGTGTAGAGGCAGCAATGAAACTATAGGTCAACAAATTAAAACTGACATCGAAGCACACAAGAAATATGCGAAAACAAAACCATGATTTTGTGACGTGCAATCTATTTTTGTTTTCTGATAATCATGCCACATTTAGCCATTCAGTCACAGCACGTGAGTGCACATTTTAGGTCAACAACGACTTTCAAGAGGAAAGAAGCATACGCGACTGAAATCAAAAATGAAGTACACTCACAGACATAGTAGACGACCTTGTTACATCATCAAATTCAGAAATTCACTACCATCGCCACAACAGCAAACACACATGGACTATATCTTCTGAATTATCAATCGTTGAATTTCCGTCTTTTAAGACTTTTAAGATCTCCATGTTAAAATCACTTACTGCTGCTGGACTCCCAGCAGCCTGATGTTAAATCGAGTGCGCAACTGAAAGCATTCTCACTCTATGTCTGCAGCAGAAGTGAAGCGCAGAAAGAAGAGAAACAAAACGAGACTGAGAGTGTACCAATAAGGTCAATGAAACAATGCTGACTTTGAACGCTGCGCCAGCATTCATTGCATCAAAAGCACAAGGATGCGGTATACTGTATTATGCGGAGATTGAATGCAGCATGTGCACTGGCATATAACTTGCAGTTTCTAAAAATAGATTTGAGGTAGGGTGTGTGTGGCGGCGACGCCGTCGAGTGTAGGTGAGAAAGTATCTTCTTAAAGGAAATGAGCGCCTAATAGCTTTGCACTGAACTAGTCATCGAAAAGAGCAAGTGCATTGGGTCAACAATACTTACGTACTTTGTTGATAATTTACATGTGCTTGTGATAGTAAAAGCAAATAAATACATACCTATATAAACGGTGACGAGAAAGGTGCTGATTAGCAACAGCGTAACAAACAACTTGAAATATAGTTGAAGCCGCGCTGCTGCACACTGTTTTGTTCTGTTTAATTTGGGTTCTATGCTGGACTGAAGTATAACCTGTTTTTTTATTTCGTGTGTACCCGGTTTAACAGGAAGAATGATTTGAATGAAAACATGTGTGTATTAACAAATGTTTGTGTACGTTAGGAATTTGTATCTTAGCATGGAAGGCAAATAGTACAAATGCGCGATTGACAGGTGAAATTCCCAACGAATACAAGTGAATTTCGATGGCGCAACGTTAGTGGGGTTCTTTACCATGCACCATGCGGTCGTCTGTATTGAATTTACTTCACTTGTTATCAGCCCGGCGTTGGTTTATACTAAAGCTATCGTAAATGTATTTTTAGACTGATATCTATGACCGTAAGACTGTCAACAATATTTTAAATCGTTTCCAACACTACTGGCAATACATGTTTGTTTAGTTGACCACCAAGTTCCGAAGACAGAAAAACACGTTAACAAGTAATACATTCAAAAAGTCAACATGAGCAGATTTGTACATAGCCGAGTAAAAACGACTTTACTATCCATGTCAATTTCAATGTACTTCACTTTACTTATTGTTGTTTATTTTCAAAAGCGGCGGAACTGTTCCTAACAGCATCTCAAGATGTAAGCTGCAACTACAAGACTAGACGAATAATCAAACAGTCAGCCTCAATTATCTGTTACCTCGCGCTCAGTTTTTTTGATAGCACAGAGTTTGACGTCGATCTGACGTCAAACATGAACTCAATCATCATTAGGTTTGAGTCCATGTGTGTACATAAACGATCGGGGAAGTTTGAAAGCATGTTGTGACTAGAGTTTTGAATGATTCGTAAACAAAAAGACCTTGGACTATCAATGAGGCATCGAACTAATAATTGTAATCATTTTTAGGTTGTATACACTTTTTAATGAGAAAATTATGTGCACTGAATGAATAGATTATTCAAAATTAAGACAATCCCCATGTAGGGATTTGCTTATTGACAAAATCTTATTTACTGAAGGAACTGATGGTGCGTCTAAGTCTGTCCACAGAACGAGAGACAGATTCGCCAAGTTACAAAGGAACAAGACCAGACCTCAGTGTTATAAAAAATACAATTTAGCTCTCAACGGCTCCTCTGAGAAACACAGTAAATATTTGATTATAGTCCGTTGTGTACATATCTATCATATTGTAGGGTCTAAGAAGGATAATCCTAATAAATCACGTTTGTTTACTTATTTTACTTCTATCGAACTTCTTTCCAGAAAGAAGAATAAATAATTGTTTTACACACTAAGGAGAATTCCATTGATTTCATTTTGCTTGTGCAAACACATCGTAACAAGTGGCGACTGCGGCGTAGGTAGTGGCGTAGGTAGTGGAGCGTCGACTCTTACGCCGGGTTTTTAGGTTTTGTTCTCGACACGAACAAATTTCTTAACTCTAGACTCAGTCTATTGCTATTCAGTGTCTACCTGTCCAGAAGAATATTCTCAAACTTCACCTTTCAGAGTCGACACACAAAGTAGGTCCCATTCACTAGTGAGAGAACACGCACAACATGAGTGTTTGCTGTAGAAGCCAGGCCCAAGTCAAGATCGGATTGTAGCGCCACCCATACTGAAATCATCTCAGCTAATAACAATAATTTGTATGTTATTCAATATCGTCTCGTGAGTGATTACAAACGAATTACCTTGATCAGTGATAAGATGCCATTCTTATCTGTTTATTTGGTTAGACATTCCACATAACTGCTGGACAAGGTAACGCAGGGCACACAGCCAACTTTAGAATAATATGTGAAACGAAAATTCGAATATTAGCAATAGAAATTTGGCTACTCTTTGGCTTTTCATTCCATCGACATATGCTTTCATTTTATTTGAACAAAAGCTGGCAGCAAAGGCTAGGGGATGAAGATCATTGCAAGAGGAACATTCCAAGCTAAAGAACAAGAGATCCGTGGCAGCAAAAAAACAAAACAATAACCAAAACGCTAACGCCGGATGTAACGACTTGCTCGTGTATGCTCATAAAACAGAGTTGAGGGAAAATTGTATTTGTGGACAGATAAATCCGCAACTCACTTAAAATGTTAAAAAAAATATTGTTATTGCTTAGGTCAAGTTCATACGCATGTACATACAAATCAGACACGACATATGACATTCGTGTGTATTTAACAAAACAACTCTTTACTTTTTTAATGTGTTGTATAATCATTAGTTATGTGGTGGCAAAATCTACGATATTCGCGCAGATCTATTGCGTCTTGAGAACGACCGAATACAATCTCACCTGTGACGTAGGGGCGTACATACCAATCGAAAACGTAAACAATTCATAGTCGTTTTGTTAGCTTTTATGTAGACATATGGAAATATGTTAGTATTTTATGTTTAGCTCGTGCTTCCGGTTTAATGCGTACAGGCCGGTATCAACGATTAAACAATCAGACAAATGCATACGAATACACAATGTCGAATAGACATTAGATTACATTGTCCTTCCCATCTGCAATTCGGTTTCATTTATAAACGCTTTGACAGTTTATACAGATTAAGAGCAAAAATCTTAAAAAGAATATAATTCGTGACTCAATAACCCGCCTGACTGCAACCGGCGAAAGGACTCTTCCACGCTTCCACGAGACAGAGAAGGTACAATGAACTTTTTAGTAGTTTATATATGTACACGCTTAAGTGTCAGAGCTATAGAATTCCAACGCATGTGTCCTTTCGACAAAACCGCATATGGCATATGGTCGGAAACGTCGACGGCATTTCGCATTGCATAACTGTGGTAGATTTGCTGAAGTGCACGTGGTCAGTACATAGAACATATGAAAAACCACTGCATTAACAACAGAAAAGAAAGACGCCCTATGCTATATCCTGCAGGTGATATCGAAATCTAACTTTCTAAATACGGTGTGCTTATGTTCCAATTGGTATTGAATACCAAACGGCTCAACCGTTAAAGTTTAACATGATTCCGTCAATAATGCACTGACTAAAACTGGAAACTTCTGAACAGCAATCACTGTTTTATAACTGCATTCAACTTGCACCACAAACTTACCGTAGAACCTTCCTCACATAATCCCGCCTCGAATGCCCTTTTTTCGAAAATTTCTAATAGGTCGTGTAAATTTTGTTGTGTTATTTCTATGTTGCACATTTTTACGATACGACATTTATTTTCGTCGTTTGCGAAATTTTAGTTTGGTTCTCCGCACAATATTCGTAGATAACTAAGGAAAACAAAAACAATTTATTTATTGCTTCAACTCTATATTCACTACGCACGCCAACGATTCTTGTCTTTTCTTTTCGCTTTATCTTTCCTGATTAACACATTAAAATTCCACTTCTCCGTCTTATTAGATGCGTTATCTTAAATGGTTGAATATTATTCTTATTTCTTGTTCAATATCAAATTACGTTTTATCACACACACAAAGTATTGCAGATAATTATGGTGAATTGTTTGAAAACCAACTCAGAATAGATTTCGCCCAAACGAAACTCAAAATTCACACGGACAAAAATTTTCTCCGCGTTTACGTTTTGACAGCGCACACGAGACGGAATTCATAATCGTGAGGTAGTGGCAAAAACGCCTGTCTTTTTTTTTTCTTTCATTTTGGCTCTTCATTCGTCCTCTGTGTTGTATTCATACTTCTGCTAGAGAAGGATAACATGAGCAAGCATGTCATGTTTATATGTAATTATGTACAAGCAGAGCCACTATATTTGAAAGAAAACGTCAAAGTGGTTCAGTTACGCCAACGTGCAGAAGAGAAATGTTTGTCCGAGGACAGTTACGTCGAAGTTCAGCTTAAGCTTGAGCATTCCCCATCATACGATGAACTAAAATCATTGGATTTATGCTTATATTTGGAATTGTTTTCACCAAAAGAAAAACTTTCAGAGAGCAATGCTTTATTGTTGAATACTTATACTGCAAAAGATTTGTTGAAAATATCGAAAAAGACTTATTTTTTTAAAATCACTTATTTTTAACTGCTCTGCCATACTCATTGGCACCCATACGTGCCAATTGATCTGCTTTCTCATTTCCAACGATTCCTTTGTGGCCCTTTACGTAGTTCTAAAAAAAATCATTTTACTTAAACGCATATTTTTTGTGAATGTTTAAAGTGATGTTACCCATTTGATGTTGACACTTCCATCCAATAATTTATCCAAGATTTTAAAATCATCTGCATTTTTGACTGGATCACCACTTGCCAATTTCCAGCCTTTTCGCTTCCATCCCTTTATCCAACACGTTGCAGCATTAATCACAAACTGTGAGTCCGTACTAAGACATAGTTTCGTAATCCCAAAATCATTTGCTAATTGAATTGCATGCACAGCCGCTTGAATTTCGCCAGCATTATTTGTCACTCTTCCGTTGACGGGTTTGGCTGCGTTTCTGCAAAGAGCTCGAATGAATTGATTGGAAAATGATTTGCAGTCAACCTGACTAACAGCGGATGGTCCTCAGAGAAGTAAACTCCATATCCGGCAATAGCATTACGTTTGCCATTATTTATGCATGATCCATCAGTGTATACAATTACATAACCCTCACTGTCGATTGGGAATTCAAAATTTCCAATTTTCTTTAAGCCGATAGGTTCCCAAACTTTTGATTCGTGTGAATATTTCGGTAACTTCTCCACATTTGTCGAAATGGTTGCTGTCGAAGGTCTTTTTCTGCTGTTAGCAGCATCGTCTACTCCTTCCACTTCAGCTGCTGCCGCAAACTTTTAACATACATGCATGGGTAAACATACATATAACAAAACAATGGATTTCTCATTTTCATACAAACCAGCATATGGTTGTCAGCTTCATTGTACTCAAACTCCTCTGGCCACTTTTCCTCACTGAAGACCTTTGTTTTTTCCTTTTCATTATTGGGTTTCGAAGAAACTGATTCCTTCAACGTTTTTGAGAGTCCTGGCTTATTGCTGAGGGGTACAGCAGAATTTTTTGGATCGAAAGCGTTAGCTTTAGATTTGACATCAACTCCATTTGTTTTTAGAAATGATTCTGCTTCTTGGATGGTCTTAAATTTCTTGAACTTTGGCTTGGAAAATCCTTTCACTTTTCCTTCGCAAATTGACCTGTGTGAACGACTCAAATCAACAGATTCTAAAGTTTCTAAGCATATCTTACCATGAGTCAAAAATACCTACTTCCCAGCCAGATGCGACGGCATAGTAAGCCATTGCCGGCTGTTGAATTCTATGGAATGTACAAGACTTAATAAACACGTTACTGAAATTCGCTATTATTCGTTTCATGGACTTGTTAAAAAAAGAAAACGAGCTGACGAGCTGCAAACAACCACCAGAGAAATGAATAGGAGATGTAAACAAACCCAGTCAAAACATGCTGATGATGGATGCACAATCAGCTGTGTGACAGATGTCAGTTTGCAGAATTTGAAAAACCTACTAAAGGAATAGATGGGCGATTGAAATTACGTACAAAAAATAGACAAATATGTTTGAAATAAAATGAATTTGTCGTCTTTTAATGAAAAAAATGTACCTGACTCAGTCTAGGTTTGCAATATAAAGTAAATACTTATATATTTTATTTCTGTAAGTTATATGCAGGGGAACAAACTTGCAATTATCACAGCCAGTACAAGAACATTCAAGTGCAGCCAGGATTTTGACACCTTTACAGCTGTCAAATGAATCTGTACTGAAAAAGCTAAGGATAGTGCCATAGTGGTAATGTGTTCTTAAATAGTTGAAGAATAGTTATTTTAATTGATTCTAGTGTCTGCAGAGTCTAAATAGTGTGAACATGAGTTATTCTACTTCGAAAAATGAACAACCATCAACACCCTCACCATCGCTGAATTATAACACCGGATCAACGCCTGCAACGTATCCGCCGGGCACTCTGCCAACATCATACAAACCTGCTTCTGCATCAAAATCATATAAGCCATCGGTCATTCCAACAAAATTCGATCCTACAATTCCACCGCCACCATTGCCGAATTTAAGCCATAGACATTATGTGCCTCCGACTGCATATGTTCCTCCACCTCAAATCTCTTCACCACTTCCACAGACTTTACCTTATATGTATTATCCACCACCGCCTCCGACTGCAGCTACATACAACTACATGCCACAGCCGCCTCCTCCAGGCTTGAATAGCTCGGAATTTCCAGTAACCTCACCGATACCTCCACCAGGACCGGCTCGTTCATGGTACTCCTCACGGCATTGTCCTCCGTATAGAAGTTCAAGTGGACGTTGTGCATCGCAACCACCACCAATATCGCATGAACACAAATCGTATAGAGCAAGGAAACCCTTCACCAGCGCAAGTAGCTATAGGTCCGCATCGGCACGTCCAACATCCTGGACCCCCGAAGGAAGATCATCTTCTGGATCATCATATTCCACCTACCATCATTCAGATAAGGCCAGTACCAAAGCTGAGACTGAGAGGGATCGTCTGCTCAAGAATTGGAGGAGTTTCTTCTGTGAAACTTCTGAAGATATAGCTAAAAAGCTAGCTGAGCTGGAGGAGAGCGAAGAAAAAGATGTATGGATCCGTTCGTCGCCAGCTGATGTTTATTACCGTCGAACGAACAAAGGAAATGAAGTTGAAGGGACTGCTCGTTTGGAAGCATTATGCAGCCTCTTTGAAAAAGAACTCGTTAAAAGGGCTGATAAAGCTAAGCAGAAAACGGGAACATACGTTCCCCCGCCGCGTAAACATCGTCGCAGATTGTGTAAACACAAATCGGAAGCTTGCTCTTCCTCTTCAGATTCCTCTGATGATGAATTTCAAATTGAACAAGACTGCTGCATGGAAGAACTGTCAAGAAAAATTCAGCATCCATATCGTCTGCATCCGGATCTTTGGCACAATGATCCTGGTGAGATGAATGACGGTCCGCTGTGCCGATGCTCCGCTAAATCGCGTAGGATTGGTATTCGACATGGTATTTATCCCGGCGAGGGTGGAATCCCAATGTGCATTTCAAATTCAAATAACGCGGAAGGATTGTATCACTACAGAATAACAATATCACCACCGACGAATTTCTTAACCAAGACCCCGACCATCATCAAATACGACGAACACGAGTTCCTCTTCGAAGGTTTCTCGTTGCTTTCGCACGTCCCGATTGACGAGTTGCCCACTTGCAAGGTCATTCGCTTCAACATTGAATACACAATTCTGTATATCCCGGAAAAGTTGCCCGAAAACTTCACCATTCATGAACTGGACTTATTTAGTAAGTACCTTGGTTAAATATATCTTAAATGCAGTAATGTTGAAATAAATACATTTTTCAGCAAAGTACCTTTTTCACGAGCTCTTGGAACTTATCGACTTTAACTTGCAACCGAACATAAATGCAGATACATCGTGTCCAGCTTTTCACTTTTTACCCCGATTTGTGAGGGATCTGGCGGACAATGGAAAGGAAGTTCTCGCCATGAGCGAAGTTCTGAAATATTTGTTGGACAATTCTGGACCTCTGGTAGATCCGGATCGCTTGTCGGCCATGAATGAGATCAGCCAACACGATTGGCAGGATTACGTTGATTATATCAAGGGAATGGTGGTTACAAAGCCGGGTCAAAAACCATGCTCCGTGCGAATAGATCAATTGGATCGTAATGTGTCTGACCTACCGGATTGTGTTGATAAAGAAGATCCAACCATCGTACATCCGGCGATTGTACATTTCGGCATTCGTCCTCCCCAACTAAGTTATGCTGGAAATCCAGAATATCAGAAAGCATGGAGGGAGTATGTAAAATTTCGACATTTGATGGCCAACATGTCAAAGCCATCGTACAAGGACAAACGGAAGCTCGAGGACAAAGAAATACGACTTCAGGAGATGCGTACTCAAGGTCGTATGAAGAGAAATGTTACTGTAGCTATCAGTTCCAAGGGTTTCTTTAGAACTGGAATAATGTGTGATGTCATACAACACGCGATGCTGATCCCCGTTCTTACTGGTCATCTCCGTTTCCATCAATCGTTAAGTCTTCTTGAAAAGAACATTGGATACAAGTTCAAGAACAGGTGGCTATTATCTGATTTAGTAAATGACGAACATCTATTTAATGTTTTCTCACTAGGTACCTTCTTCAACTGGCTTTGACTCATCCTTCTTATAAGGAGAATTTTGGCACAAATCCTGACCATGCTCGCAATAGTTTAACAAACTGCGGCATTCGTCAGCCTGAATACGGTGACCGCAAGATTCACTACATGAACACCCGTAAGCGCGGCATTAACACTTTGATAAACATTATGTCCAGATTCGGAAAGGAATATGAGACAATGTCGAATATTACTCACAACGAGCGATTGGAATTTCTGGGCGATGCAGTGGTCGAGTTTCTCAGTTCCATTCATTTGTTCTTCATGTTTCCAGACCTGGAAGAGGGAGGCCTTGCTACTTATCGAGCAGCGATTGTTCAAAATCAGCATTTAGCGGTTTTGTCGAAGAAACTTCAGCTCGAAGAATATATGCTATACGCTCATGGATCGGATTTGTGTCATGAATTGGAACTGCGGCATGCAATGGCAAATTGTTTTGAGGCATTGATGGGTGCGCTGCTCCTAGATGGAGGCATTTCCGTTGCGGATGGTGTATTTGTAAATGCACTCTTTATGGAAGATGCAACCCTGAAGGAGATTTGGAAGAACTATCCAGAACATCCTCTGCAAGAGCAAGAACCATTGGGAGATCGTGACTGTATTCCATCGTATCCGGTTCTTCAGGAATTGACTAAATTCGAAGACTCGATTGGCATTAAATTTAAACACATTCGACTTCTTGCAAGAGCATTCACAGATAGAAGCATAGGATTTACACATCTTACTCTTGGTTCCAATCAGAGGTTGGAATTCCTGGGGGATACTGTTCTTCAATTAATTTGCTCTGAATATTTATACCGTCATTTTCCTGAACATCACGAAGGTCACTTGTCACTGCTACGTTCGTCCCTAGTAAACAATCGCACCCAGGCGGTTGTATGCGATGATCTTGGTATGACCAAATACGCAGTGTACTCGAATCCAAAGGCAGATTTGAAAACAAAAGATCGCGCTGATTTGCTGGAAGCTTTTCTAGGAGCCTTGTATGTGGACAAAGGTCTCATGTATTGTGAGCAATTTTGTCACGTGTGTCTATTTCCGCGTCTGCAAATGTTCATTATGAACCAAGATTGGAACGATCCGAAGTCAAAGCTTCAGCAGTGTTGTCTCACTCTACGCACAATGGACGGCGGTGAACCAGACATTCCCATATACAAAGTTATTGAATCGATTGGACCTACGAACACGCGGGTATATACTGTGGCAGTGTATTTTAGATCCAAGCGATTGGCGACTGCAACTGGGCATAGCATTCAACAAGCTGAAATGAATGCCGCGAAACAGGCTTTGGAAAATTCCAGAGAGCTATTTCCTCAACTTGATCACCAAAAGAGGGTTATTGCGAAGAGCATCAAAAAACAAACGGGCGATGTAAACGCCGATCTTGAGAATGCACTAAAGCAGCCCACAAGGAAATATTTGGTAGACGACATGGACGAATCGCACTTGCCAAAGCAGTACCGCGTAAGAGAAGACATCTCATCTGATGAATTGCCCGAGGATTCAGATTCAGATTCAATTAAAAGTTATATGCCTGAAACGATATCGAATAAGCATGTATCTCCCGTTAAGAAATTCAAACGAAAGAGAAGGAGCAGCAGTGCAAAAATAATCTCTTCAGACAGTCATAGTAGCATCAGTGACGTCGACGAATATGAAGCAAATGCAGCGCTAGTAACAAAGATTGAGTCTTTGCCTTTGGATGATGCTCTAAGTCCTCTGTCCGACGATGACTGGGCAGAACAGGAGATGTTGCCGTCGAATTTGTATGAGAATGGTGATTTGTCCCAAAATGAAAACCAAATAGCTAAAGCCAATGAAAAGAAAATAGTGGGGACCATCCTAAATTTGCCGGACGTTGAGGATGTGTCGTCTTCATCGGAAATTGAATCCGGCGAAATAAGCTTTTAGGGTGATTTATACTTTTGTCAATACTGTGACTAGATGTTTGGTAGATTAAACGACTTTAATAAATATCTAAATGGTTGCTTTATTTGGTTTTTACAAACTGGATTTACATTCAATAACATCTATTTAAACAGAGATAACCGTCGGCTATATGAGAACCGTCCCCCATTATTCAGTGCACTTTGTACGTCTTTCAATTCTGGTAAAGCTGCGATTTCTCCCCTTGCTGCCATCGATGGTGGTGTGGCTAAGATTCTCTGAGCAACACGTTGAATATCATGTGCTGTAACTTTTTCTATAAAATGCAAAATTGTGATGTTATAAGCTTTGTGGAACCGGTTATTTTAACGTCTTACCAATTTCACCAATAAAGTGTTCGGGACGCTTCCTATGACCGGTAGCTAGCACCTGGCGCCCTACATCTTCGAAAACAACCGGGCGCGACTCAAGATTCATAAGCAACATTGATTGCAATTGGATTTTAGCGCGGCTTAATTCTTCCCTGCCGGGCTCCGATTGCATATTTACCAGTTCACGTGTGATCACCTCAACCATTTCCCTGACATTAGCTGGTGGAGCACTAGCGTGAATACAAAAAATTCCAGAATCTCCGTAAGCGTGGTTGTATGCAGTGGCACTGTACATCCAGTGATAACGGTTAAGTACGTTCGTGTAGAGGCGAGAGTACATTCCTTTTCCAGGACCGCCAGCGGAGAATGATCCTCCGCCACCCATCATAATATTGAGGACACACAAAGGTACAAAGTCTTTATCCTGATGTGAACATCCCTCCAATCCGATAACAACATGGGCCAGTTCTGGAAGTCCGGCTGCGGCATATATTGGGATTTCGCATTGTTCCTATGGCAACATTACAAAATATTCTTGTCTCAGTACTGAATGACTATTGATCACCGTTCGCATATGTATATACCTTTTTCAAACCGCCAGTGTACTGTGCTACAGAACTGTCAACTGAATCTGCGCCATACCCACTGATCGCTTCCTTATCCCAAATGGCGGTGTCTGATACAAAGAATTTTTCCACGTTTCTCACCAATTCATCATGATCGACCTGTGTTCAAGTAAGCATATATGTTAGTTATTGTTTTCCGATTTCAAGTAATTTAAAAAAAATTACCCCAACACCTGCGACAATCATTCGCTGGGGAGCGTGATGGTACTTCAAATAATTTAAGAGTACATTTCTGTCAATTTGCTCTAAATTTCCAGCGGGACACAATTTCGGCAAGCCTAGAGTATTGTCTCGATAAGCAGCAGCGTGTATCATGTCCATTAGAATTGTCTCTTGCTCTGGTCTCATTCCGAGAGTTTCTAATTCGAATTGGATAGTACGACGAGCCATTGCCACTTCTTCTTCCTCGAGCTTGGGTCGCAGGGTGACATCGGCCAAGAGTCGTGTAACCGATTCAACAGCTCGACTATCAATACTTGCTGCATAGATTAGTGTATCTCTAGAGCTTTGACAATCACAGATTCCTCCGTTCTTTTCCAATTCTTTAAGTATGGCATCTTTATTTGGGAAGTTTACGGTAGACTGAAAAGTGACGTTAAGCTTTTTTTCTAAAATCAGTAATTACAACAGTGCTTACATTAAAAGCCAATTTTTCCAAGAAATGTGACACACCACTTGGATATGCAACTTCATAACGTGGTCCTGAATCGATAACTAAACCCACTGTACAAAACTGACCGAATCGTTTTTCTGAGGCCACACGGAGACCATTATCTAGTGTCGTTACTTGAGTAAGGTTGTCATCTACGCTGGGTGTTGCATATTCCACTTCTGGCAAATCATTAAGTGCATCTGTTAGAGGTGGCAAATTCGTTACAATTTTACTGGATGGCACGTTAACCCCATCTGTGGGACGACTCGCAGGTCCAGATAGTGTTGACTGCTTTGTTGCAAATGTTCTCGGAAATCTAAGTTAATTAAAATATTCCATAAATACTTTCATCAGCCGGCGAGGTTAGGGTGCAGAAACCTACCCACGCAAGGACTTTTTGAAATTATACAGTACTCGGAAATTCATCGCACTTAGTTTTGAATGGACCAGAATGTGAAATTAAAATAGTATACGTTAATATTCTTCCTTGTATTATGAATTTAACTTAGGAATATTTTCGTAGGAAAACATGCCTATATAACTAACTGCAAAGATACGATTCCAGTATGAATTCTTTCTCTCAGCTGTCAAATGTCAAGGAAATTTATGTAAACTGACATTAATTAGTGAGAGTTTAGATTGCTCAAATTTAAGCTGGAACTACATTACTTACTTTCTTGCCGATTTAAAAAAAAAAACTTGGACACACATTTGGATCCGAGATATAAAATTTGCTATAAAATAAAAATTAATACATGACATGTGTTATTTGAGATACTAAAAAAAACAGTAAGTGAGATCTGAAACAAACGTGTGTGTGTGATTACGTTAATGACATGTAATGTCAAAATACTACTGCCACTTAGTTAGTTTTTGTGAGATGTTTCTTTTTTTACTTATTTCCCTTTTGTTTTGTGTCAAATGAGAGCCTAACGCCACCTATGTTTGAGTTTATTAAACGCGGGACCTTCAGTAAAGGCTGCAGGCAAAATTATATTTCAGTAAAAGTTTGCGTTGAAATTTTCCTACTCAGCTTTCTGAGTATCTCAAAAAAACACGGCTATAGACAGTATTCAATAATATTGTAGGCTTCTTAAAAGTTGGCTGCATGTAGCTACACCGGAGAGCAAGTCATTATATGGCTCCTGATTTGAGTGTTCTATGAAAGTAGACATGGAGCAGTTTTCTTTTTTATGTGTGGCTACAGTTCGGGAGGAATATATCCAATAAAACTATCTAACTAACAAGATCTTGTAAATTTTCTCCTGTTTCTCTCAACAAGTTGATGGAAGTTCGTCTCCACTTGCTTCAGCCATTTTAACTACAAACATCCTCCCTAGTTTTATGCCCAAGCCAAGTTCTTAATGCGCTCTACTGGCCCAGCTATTTTTGGCAATATATCCATAGACGCTTGCCTAGACTCATATGTAAATTATAAAAATATGTAAACAGAATGCTGCAGTTCTGGAAAAACCTCACTACCGACGACTTTAAAATTACTCCCAATCTTAGCCTAACATGTCATATTCTGTGCTCAAGAGCCTTCATTTGCTTTTAATACTTAACATACGTCAGCGATACTTTGATTCTAAAATCATCTGTGCGTTGAATTCATTGTGTCCTCTCTTGCATTATGTACTTCGTCGTGGACGGCTTGAAGTTACGGATGTGAAGTATTCTATGAGCGCTAAACAAATTCAAACGAAAGGGTTTTTTCAAACTGTATGGCATACTGCCCGAACGTCTGCATCTTATGACGTTTCTAACGACGGCACAACACATACATATGTAAACACACAGTTCGTCAGCTTCAATTCAGGGCATGTATAATCCACACACGTAATGTTTTGAATTCTTTATTTTATGTACTTTCTGACAGTGCGCCCCTATTTATGAAGTAAATAAAACAACAGTTCAATTTTAATAGTAATGTTGTAACTCGACCATTTTCTTATTTTTATTTTTATATTTTATGTGGATCTTAAATTTATAAAAATCAAAATAAAATACATGTAATAATTTCGATTTTACACAACTTTTACAAATACCAATTTCAATGTAAAAATTAACGAAAATAATCATTCCTTACTAATAATTGATGCTTGTTACAATTTTCGCTAAAATTAAGTTATATTCGAAAATTATACTGAAAACCAAAAAAATAAAAAAAAATAAAATGTTAACACTAGTCACATGCTTAAAACAGCATTACTTTAGAAGGTAAAAAACTAAATAAATAAACTGAAACGATGTCTTAAACTATATTTTATTATTTTTTTTTCAAATAAGAGACAAACTTACATGAATTTTGATTTAGAAATTCATTTTTCTTTATCTCTATCACATTGTTCAAGGTAATCTATTTAATTGAATTCACAAAAGAACAAATTTAAATTATTTCATTTTTCACTATTTACTTCAAAATATAATACAAAAATTTAATTATTCCTTAAGTCTTGGTTTTCCCACTTGAAACACTCAAATGATTGAATAGATGACTTAACACTACATATCCGTTTTTAAAACATATAGTTCTGGCTTTGCTTAGCGTTGGAGTTTGACAAAAATGTGGATATTTTTTATGCAATGAAGCTTCTGGGGATGAGATGCTTTTAAGACGAATCTTAGCGCTTGCTAGTTTAGAAAAAGCACTTAATCATCTTCAGGTTTTGACTAGATTGGAACAAATTAATCAACGAAATAAATGTAGCAACCCGTTTTAAAGTAATTTTGTTTTACAAATAGTCGTCCTGAAACTTATTGTATGTTTTTATTGGAAAATATTCTGAAACAATCGATGAAAAAATAAGAAAAGAACATAAAGTTCATATTGTAAACGGTATCAAAAGCTTTCACCACATAACCCAAAAATAGTCCTTTATTCCATTGTCATATATTTATTTTGATTTTTCAATATATTGTTTTAAATTGGTTCCGTTCGTTTAGTTTCTATACATTCTAAGATTTTTTAATACATAAGTAATCGTTCGAAGGGGATTTTTATTATATTCCGATCTAAATGTGATCAAAGCCTTTTCTTGATATAATCTCTTACATATACATACATACTCGTACATAGGTTGAACTATTATTAATTCTTTATTGATATTAGAAGCATTAATTGGTAGAAAACGTCTTATGTACTTTGATTTCATATTTTTTTTTTTATAAAAGTAACAAAAAAGTAAATGAAAATAATCACAATCACAAAAAGTACATAATAAATAACAGAAAGCAGAACAAAATAAAGAGATGTCGTAAACTAATATAAGCAAATATATTTTTATTACTTTCTTTAATCTTAAGTTAGTTTTAATTTATCTCTTATTTATGTTTTTAACTTTAATACTTATCCTTTTGCCTTAGGTATAAATAGTTTGTATTGTGTCTTGTTGCGTGTACTGGTTTTTCTTCTTTTGTGTTTGTGTGAGCCCAATATTAATCAATCATCCGTGAAGGGATGCTCCGAGGTATCACTGCTATTGCGACGTCTGTTTTCCAGAATTTTCGTGGCTTGCTCCAGTGTTTCATGATAGAATATGTTATTTTCGTCACCAGGTAATGAATACTTGGATTCATCTAGATGCCAAGTTAATCCTAGGACAATATTAAATGCCGATGTGTCATATGCATGACAACCGGAGTATCGATACTGAGGTTTTTTATTGTATTTGCAACCATTGGATTGAGCACCTGTGGACGAATGGAAAGAAAAAAAATCATAAAATATTCATATTATGCACAAAAAGTCTTTAATTCATCAGATACCAAAATCAGTGTAAAAAAGTGCGTCTAAATTGCAACCAAACCTATATTCATAGGTGTTCAATAGCGCAACAAGATTGTTAATTTTAAATAGAAATTCATATTTCTATATTACAAACTCCTATTTATCTCAGTTTCCGTTGAGGTGCACTTACGTAAAAGCCCTTTTATTTGGAATCATTTTTCGTTTATTTCAATAACTAAATAACGCAATGATTGAACACGTTTGGGTAGTAAATAGTTTCCAAACATGTACAAGTAGGAACAAATCATCAAAATGTCTATTGGAGGAGCTCCAGTAATATATCATTCTAAAATGTTTCGTTTTAAGATCTTGCATTTTTTCATCTATAGGAACGCGTTTAGTAAATACAAGAAATCTCTCATTAATTCGGAAAATTCGTTTATGGAATTGGAATGACCTTCCCCCAACCATTCCGAATTAAAGACCTTTTACTGTATCTATATCTGGTATGAGAATGCAAGATGCTATAAAAACAGCCTTCAGTGATTACGTATACAACTGAACCAAAGTACGATTGAGCGTCAAAGCCAAGGGCAGGGACGATCATGCACTTGATGGCAAAAGACGGCATAAGCACACCCAGCTATTCGTCACAAAACATATTTACCAGAAAGTAAAAAATAGAAATATTTACC